>CM074856.1:23785000-25230000 GCA_037501455.1 Lantana camara | reverse complement strand
GTTCTCTTTCGTACTAGGCAGTGCACTCCCTTTCCATTTAAACAAACGAGGGAATGTTGCCAACCTTCTTAAGATGCCAAACTTCTGGATTCGTTCATGAAACCATTCCTGACATAAACAATAACTTAAGTAGGTGTATATATAGGTATAAACGACACAATCTACAAAACCATGCCGACGACTTACCAACAAACCCATAGTACATCCATCAAGAAAATCATGTTTATCCACAACATGCTTCCTAATACCTTGAATCAAAAACATATGAGCCGCCGTGCCCCACGCGTACTGTCCAATCCTGGAAAAATCATCTACATACCAAATAAGCGTAGCAGGCACACGTACACTGCTACGTGGGAACAACAAACAATTAAAAACATATAAAATGTACATCCGTACAAAATCATCAATGCCATCATCATCAGTCCTTCCGACGAATTCGTGCAGTTTACTCTCGATGTTAGTTCGGGAGACATTGTTTCCCTTATTGCCAAAATGCTTGATCAAGGTATTGGATTTACTCTTGCCCACAACCACGACAGGATGACCGGAATGCTGCATACCAATAACAATGCTGAATTCCTCCTCACAAAATAAAACTTCTTGGCTACCAAATTTAAATGTATTTGTGCTGCAGTTGTAGTAATCGAGCAACAACCCAACTCTGTTAATGCTCCCCTTCTGAACAGGCGCTCCCAAAAAATAACCAAACGGCGATTTCTTAACTGCATCGAGTTGACCATGAGACATTTGGTCACGGATTTTATAGATAACCTCACTGAATCTCTCCAACACGCACTGATGCAAAATCGAATACACCCGCTTCTTCGAAAGCGTGCCCTCATCAGTCTCATGGAAGTCTACCTCTGATCTTTTTCTCTTTCCCCTGCTTGTTTCGGCCGGGGACGGAACAATCATCAACGGCGTCGTCGACATTGAGCGAACCATCTATCGAATAAAAATCGATTCAATGTTCCTTATTTAACAAACTCCTGAAACCCTTACTTGTTGAGTTAAAATCATCATTTACCAAACACAAACTGGAATATGGCGGAAAAAAATGGAATTTCTGACCATTTATGGAAGAAAACTAACCTCGACAGTTTGGGTGCGACGTACCTTCCTCTCAGACCTTACCATTTCAAGCAACGACCTCAAAAAGAGTGTTCGTCGTGGGGGCGTGGTTGGTAGCTCGTAGGGGTTTCGCCTCTAACGTGGGTGTGTGGGCCGTTCAGTCTCCAATAACTTCTTCTACACTTGTCGGCGGTGGTGTGCGGCGGTCTGCAGCGGCGGGCGGTGGCAGGAGATGGTGAAGAATGACAAATTCCCGCCGATGGAGGAGGGATTTGGATGCTTGGTATGGATTGTGATTATTCAATTTTAGCAGGGATACTTTGGTAATTTTAGGCGATTTAGGGGGTTTTGAAAAAAATATGTTGTGTATTGGGGATGTAAAATAGTATGATTTCAAATTGGGGGGTTTGGGATAACATTGTTGCCTTATCAGGGATTGTTCAATAATTTGCCGAAAAAAAAATTAACCTTTTTTAAAATATTGCGCACCACCACTTTGACACCCGCACTATGTGGCCTAGGTTAAGGCAACCATGGAGAATGCAACAAAATTTGGACCATTTCTTTAAGTAATAGAACAAAAGAAACTAATTTATTGTTAAAAAAACCCAATAAAAATAATTCGAAATTGTTAAACAAACCTAAATAAAAAATAAAAAAAAAGAAATTTAAAAGAGGCTCAGCAGCGCAGGATTTCATCTGAATATCAGACGAGTACGACAGACCCAACCGCCGTAAATGGCACAGTATTCATCATCGCCATGGTGCACCAGCCGGGAATCGAACCCGGGTCTGTACCGTGGCAGGGTACTATTCTACCACTAGACCACTGGTGCTTCTTGTGATAAAATCATATTCTAGAAATGAAACTTGTTCCAACAATTATGTTATGGATTGGACCGTGTCAGTATTATGGGCCTTGCTGATACTCTAGTAAATTTTAAAATTGGAAAATAACATCCGCTAAATTGTATTTCTTTTTCATTTTGTTAGTAGCATACATGACTCGGTTAGAAAAAAATGAAAATATAGGTGATATTTTTGGAGTTTGTTGTACTAAAAACCCTATAATAAACTTAATTAGCACTCCAAATTTTGTAATTCGAAATGTTTCAAAGCGAACTCTATAATTATATTAAATTAGCACTTAAAAACCTACAACCGTGGTTGTTGTCCATAGGGTTTTGAGTGTTAATTTAACGTTAATTTAATACAATCAGTGAGTTCGCTTTGACATATTTCAAATTAAATCAGAATATTCGGAATGTTAAGTAGATATATCACAAGAAGTTACCGAGCAAAAACTCGATATTTTTGGAATTGAGGTTGCTCCCTCTCTGATGAGAAATGTTTTTCTACATTTTTGTAGACGTTGGGAGCATCGGTAGTTAAAAACTACTTCTGCTATGAAACAATAACAAAAAGTTTCACTTCATTTGGATAAAACTTTATGATGATTTCAGATAATTAATGTTGATATCTTATTGTTCTTCGTTCAAATATAAGTTATGTTGTTCATGTCTTCGGTCAGTTTATTTATGCGTTTCGCCGATCTTGTCTTGATGATGCATATAGGATTTGTGTTGTCTTAAAGGATCTCTAGAGCATGAAATCTAACTCCTCTGAACTGATGTGTTATATTTGCAAGCTTCTTGTGATGCGAATTGAGCATGGTATCCAACCACGCGAAGAACCACCAATTGTTATATTATTTTTTTCAGATTCTCTCACCTATTTCTTGGAGGTCCGAGAAGCAAAAACGTAGTTTCGCGCTTTCCATTGATGTTGGTTAGTGCTCTATATCTACAATTATTAGTCAGATCATATGGTTCTTGTGATTGTTATAAGATCTTGAGGTGGAGAAACTTCAACCAAATCCCCTATTTTATGATAATCGAACAACTCTTCACTTTTCATCCAATCTGAGTGTTTCATGAATGCATTAAACATATAAAGATCGATTATCACTTTATTCAACAATATGTGTAGTTTTGAATTATCGACATAAATTCCAGTTCTTCTAAAAACCAATCAACAGGCATTTTGGCTAAGCTAATTGGGAATGACCAGTTTTGTGATTTGCTAGCCAAGTTGCGCATGTGGAATCTTCATTCTCCAACTTGAGGGAGCATATTAAAAAACAATTAGATGGTTTAGTGGTAAGTATCTAATTGCTGAAAAACAGGTAAATTTCGAAGGAATTTTGAGGGATTCTCTCGCAAAATGTCATTTTCCGTGGTTTAAAAATATATAAATATTTCCGAGGTAATATTTCCTTCAGAATTCTCTCGAAAATTCATTTTAATTTAAAATTAAATAAATTTTGTTATTAGGAGAGAACATTCCCTCGAAAATCTCTCGAAAAATTTGGCGGCTAACCTTTGCACAGAAATTTTCAAGGGAATGTTCCTTTGAAAAGTAATTTGATGAATTCCCTCATAAATTTTCGAGGGATTATTTCCCTTAGATTTGCCTATTTTCTTGTAGAATATATAAGTTAGGGGTTCAAATTTCATTGAAAATAATTGAATAACCAATATTTATCCTCTTGAAAGAAAAAGGAATTGTGCAAGCATATTAGAAATTTTAATTCCATATTCGATTCATTTATTTTAAATAGCATATTTTTCACTAATTATCTTTCGGTAATTGAAGGAAATATGAATATGCTCAATTGTCGTTCTTCGTTCCACAAATGGATGAAGGAATTTGATGGTTTGTATCATAGTCAGGTGTTTAATGATGTGGTGATAATGGATGAAGGAATTTGATGGTTTTATGACCTTGAGTTTGAGGTATCTTCTAATTCCGATTGTACACAAGGTCCAAGCTATTGCAATGGTAATACTCAATATGGTGGCTGCGTGTATAAGGAATACCTCTACTTTTTGTCCACTGTACGGGATAATCAAGGAGAGATTAATTTATTTCCTACTAATAATTTGCTTTATTATTCCTTTCGTCATAGATGTTGGGATATTATGGATGATCTTTTACTTGAGTCGAGATGGTGCTATTTCAACATGCAAGTTTCTGATAGCGAGAGTGAACTGACTCATAGTACGAGAAGTTGCCCCAGACGGCCAATTTTGAACTTAGGAATTAATTGAAGGTGAATAGGTACATTTGATCCGTTTGCAACTAAGAGGTGAAATTCGATATTTCCACCATATTAATGATAGCCTTGAGGATGTCGTCAACATGGCAGAGTTCGCTTGTTGCTTGACTACTATCACATTGGTTATAATCACCTTAGCCTGGAAGTCTGAGCGCCTTTGTAGGCCAATGAGCGTATCTAAGAGATTGATGAGCATGAGGGGCTGCTTTGTCTATATTGCCTGTGGGCTGAGACTTGTTTTGTTCTTTTTTTGGTTCGGGCATTTCTATGTTTTTCTGATTGACCATTTTTGGATCATGTCGTTGTATTTGTACTTTTGGGTTCTCGGTTGTTTATATATGAGGGGGGCTCGATAATAACCCCACAGTCACTTTGATCGTCTTTTTTTAAAAATAATAATTATCTTCAAAAATATATTATCCTTTATTGCTAATTTTAAATTAACAGAGTTTAAATGAAGATAACTAAAAACAATAAATAATATCTTTTTTGATAAATATTAAACATTTATGTTTATTTGGAAAAAAAATGAAATTTATTGTCATCAAGTCGGATTTTTTTGTCAAATTTGATTTGTTTGATATCATGCGAACTTTATTGAATATTGATGAATCTGAATCCGAAGATGAATATCGATGAATCTGAAAATATAGCCGATTATTTCTTCTTTCCCAAAAGATCTCAAAATTCTAAATCTTCTGTTTGTCCTAATTTGCAAATTTTACTTAACTCAAGTCCATATACACTTTTATTGGATCCAACTATCCAAGCCCAAATAAAGCATAGTCCCCAATCTTCATATCTCTAAAACATAGAAATCAAATATACTTTGCTAATTTCCGGCCCATCACCTCTAGTCGATCATTCACTTCACATAAATCCTCCAAAACGTTGATGGTTAGTAGAACACTTAGAATTAATCAGGTATTAGGCCATTATATGATTTATAAGGCTGAATTAGCATAATTTACCTAAAGTAAAAATGAGCTGCAAAGATTAATATGATAGATAAATTGTAACGCCCCGACCCCGAACACGCTGTTTCAGGGCCCGGTTTGTTACTCGAGTCGAGCAAGTATCAGAGTCGGAAAATAAAACATAATTTATATAAACAATCGAGTTTAAAACATTACATAAGTCGATCCACTAGATAACATAAACATCTATTCAAACACGGACTAAACCAAAAACATAAATGAAATGTAATTGAAGTGCAACATAAATATAACTTTTTCTTAGCCAGTACCAATTCCTTTCCCAAAACGATTACTTCCTTCAAAAATTATTTACCTGAAATATCTGAAGAGCAAAGAAAATAAAATAGAAGGCTGAGTCAAAATGAACTAGTGAGGTGAGCATGAGTTTAGTATTAGTTGAATAATTCAAGTCACGAGAGTCAGGTAATTATTAATTTCAAGATACAACATCAAGTGAGGTGCAAGAAGATAGAGATTTTCATGACAAGGTCAGGTCCATCCTTTTATTGTCTTTTTCCGGTTGGCCGATCACGGACACTCAGTCAATATGACTAGCGGGGAGCCCCCACATAGTCGTTCCAAGGGAACCCCCAGGGAACAATACGAACTATAGGATCCCCTATAGCCACCAGTGTAGTACAGTAATTCTCGTTCAAATGGGTAACAGAACAATCAAGAATATCTCAACAATTAAGCGGTAATCCAGGTACAATAATAAACAAGGATAGCTCAATCAAGCAACAAGGGTTCATGATCAATTCAATTATGAGAAATTATATAGAAGATAAAGCAGAATTTGCTCTCTAGCAAGATATGTATGATAAAGCTCACAAATGAGAAGGTTCAAGAAACCTCACTTGAAATTCGTACTTGCTCGTTGAACTTTTAAGAGTTATACGGATCCTCGCACGTCACCTATAAATTTGTAATCATACCATGATTATTTATTGCTTACATACTAACCATTCCTCAAAGATATTTACTAACCACAATTCGTTGTTGCTGCTAAGTTAATATGCTACAAATCAATTATAAATTACTATTTTAATTAATATAACTAATAAAATTCTCAACCCTTAAACTTCTTGTGCCATGACTTAGCAGCTTTAGTTTTAACAATGAATAATAGTTATATTGTTCATAATTGTTTGAATAACTATATTATTACAACATCGCCTACTGTATGTCAAGTGTATAGAGATTAGACCCAGAGATAATTTATTAACTAATGTGAGTTACGTGTATATATATCAAAATAGTATTTATTAATGCAAGTTTTACGCGTAAAATTGTATTTATTAACAAGTTTAAACTTTTCCAATAGATAAATAAATTTCTTTTTAACATCCTACGTCATTATTCTTATGATAATAATACTATTAATAATCACCATAACTGTCATTATTCTTATGATAATAATACTATTAATAATCACCATAACTGTTGGTTATCAACATCTAGCACCATTCGATCCATTAATATTAACAATTCTCATATCATTAATTTAGCCTTTAATATTAGCGATTCATAATTCAAATATTAGCCAATTTTCAAGTCATATTAACAACCTGAAATACCCATGAATTAGCAATCCCAGTTTTAAGCAAATAAGGTTACGGTAATATATAGATTAAGCTAAAATCTTAGTTTTTAGTAGACATAAATTCTAAATCGATCGTTATTAATTATTGAGATGTCGAATAAGTTTAATATTAACAAATTTAGGATGGAGAGGTCGAAACGAATTTTCTGTATTTCGGGATTGTTGGACCGACGCCGGAAAGTCGCTAGAACTCTAGCCACAGCCACCGGACCACCGCCGGAGTTTTACCAAAAATTTCAAACGATATACCACTAGATTCGTTTCGACAAGCCCGTTACTAATTTCCCATTAATTTCACAAGAATATCAGTTATTGGAGTTCAATTTCTCAAAAAGCTATCTATCAAAATCTAAAGTTCTACAGTTTCTTAAATCAAAAGATTAAATCCGATTCATTCCATATTTCTTAGAATTAATTTCATAAACGTGTTATCTAGGTTGAAACATACCTTCGTTGCTAAAATTTTGATCTAAATTTCACCGAGAAACACTTCCACCTTGTGCCGCCGTTTGTTCGTCGACCGTCGTCTTCCTCCACGTTCCACCATCGACAATTATTTTCGGACTGAACATAGATTACCACTGGACTTGCTTTGTTGGACCCGTCCCAAGCTGTTAGTTTTTCGATGAATATTGCCTGAAAATTCGTCGGAATATGTATTGGAATGCGTAGCAGTTTTACGGGGTTCAAAGTCTACTCTAGACTCGCCGAAATTAGAAATTGTTTATGCTATCGCGATCGTCTCGTCAAAACTATGAAGATGGTATATAAGTTTATTGGATTCGGCTAAGTAATGAGGGAGATTGGTTTGATTGAAAAAGTATGAAATCATATATATATATATATATATATATATATATAACTATGAGGTTGAGTATATAAGAATCTCGGCAGCCATGGTTATTTGTTTTGAGGATGGTGAAGATTTCCTCAATTCCTAACTTATAAAATTTTTAACTAATCACATGCAATCTCTAGCCCAATGTTTATAGAGAAATTAACAACAAATCCTTGGTTTTTAGCTAATGGGTCTGAATAAACCAACAACCAAACCTTTGTTTTAAGGTAATGAGTTTGAGAAAACTAACAACTAGACCATTGTTTTAGCTCATTGATTGGAGGGTTGATGGTTTCAAGCCCATCAAATTCTAATACCACTAATCCATAGTTTTGGACTTTAAAAACTACTTAAAAGAAAATATATAATTACTATTATATATAATATAAATATTACAATTATTATTGATAAATATAGGGGTGTTACAATCCCCCTCCACCCCCCAAAGAATCTGGACCCTAGATTCTTACCTATGTTTCGAATAGCTCTGGATAACGTTGTCGCATAGTGTCCTCATGTTCCCAAGTGGCCTTTTCAATATCTTGGTTTCGCCACAGTATTTTGACTTAGGGAATCTTCTTATTTCGCAATTCGTGAATCTTTCGATGCAGTACACGCACAGGCTGCTCATTGTAAGTGATATTACTCTCGAGGGGGATATCGTTGTAGGATATGACGTGTGATGCATCGGGGTAATACTTACGCAGTTGAGATATGTGAAATACATTGTGAATTCCTTTAATATTCTCTAGTAACTGTAGTCAGTATGCTACAGAGCCAATGCATTATGCGATTCTAAACGGGCCAACATACCTGGGACTTAATTTTCCTCCTTTGCCGATCCTAACAAATCCCTTTTTAAGCGATACCTTGAGAAGAACCAAATCTCCGATCTCAAATTCTAACTCTTTTCTTCTCTTATCGGCGTAACTCTTTTGTCGATCCTGTACAGCCTTCATATTTTGTTTTATCACTTGGATTTTCTTTATCGTTTCTTTATCGGGATCTTGATCACTAGGAGCTTTCCAATTTTCCAAATCCCGATGGAGAGGGAACTGGCATTTTCTCCCATAGAAAGGTTCATATGGAGCCACTTGTATTGAAGCTCGAAAGTTATAGTTATATGCAAATTCGATGACGGGTGAGTGTCTATCCCATCTTTTTCCAAATTCCAAAACACTTGCTCTTAACATATCTTTCAAAATTCGGATTGGTCGCTCAGATTGTCCATATGTTTGAGGATGAGCAGCAGAGCTAAACTGCAACTTAGTTACCAAGTGCTCTTGCAAGCTTTTCCACAAGTGAGAAGTGAGTTTAGGATCTCGATCAGACATAATACTGGTTGGAATCCCGCTTAATCGAATAATATCTCGAATATATGTTGGGAAAAACACGATCAGAAAACGCAGCGGAATTTAAAATTTTTCCCAAAAGTAAGATCAGACTTGCAATTTCTATCTCCAAATCTTAAGGATTTAAGAACTTACAACAATCGACGTTTTCTTGACACGTTTTTAGCCGCCCTCAAACACGCTTCATGCGGTAATGGAAACCCCGTCCCTCGAAAGATTCTTTCTACTAGATTCCATAGTAGGTTTCCTCTAGAGTAATAATCCACAACAGACCTAGATTCATATAATGTCAGGGAGAGTGCTAGCGGTATAACATGTGTAAAGAAAGAAACATAAAACGACAAGAAAGAGAGCAAGAGAATTATCCCATCATGAAGCCATCGTGTCGTTTTTGGGCGTGATCTCTCTATCACGCGTAAGAGACAATTTTCGAACCCCTTAACCTATTTATAGGTTAGGGTTCAAACACCCCTTTGTCTTGTTGGAATCGGATTCCAACTTTGACTTTTCTTCTATTTCTTTTTCTTCAAGTAATAGGAATCTTATTCAAAATAAGATATCTATTTCTTCTAGAAGAGAAGCTCCTAATCAATTTAGGAATATTAGTTATTCTATTAATAATTAAAATCTTATTCCAATAATATTTATTCTAATCATATTAGAATTAATATTTACTAGAATAATAAATAGAAGATATTTAGTATTTATTTATTTATTCTAATCAAATTAGAACAAGCAAATAATTAAATACTTAGAATTAATTCCATAAAGGGCTTTAGAATTAATTCTCTAATTAATTCTAACGAGCTAAAATTAATTCTCTAATTAATCTTATTTGGCTTTATAATTAATTCTCTTAATCAATCGTATTAGGGATTTATAATTAATTCTCCTAATTAATTATATTTAGGCTTTATAATTAATTCTCCAATTAATCAACACATGGTCCAATTTCTCAATTGGACCACACGCTCAAACTCAATCTCATATGCCACACATGTACATTTACACGTGTGGTCTCGTTTCGATCAACTATTTGATTTTTCCTTCAATACCCTTTGAACCTGACATTTGTGTGTGACCCCCTAGGTTCATTTTCAGTTAGCAGTGAGACTAATACGCTTTATTAGTTCACAAATCACACGACCATAGTCTAGCCATAGGTGTGTGACCCCTACCCGAACAATGAATATATATTCGAAAGAACATTTCAGTCAATGACAACTATGAGGTATGATCCTCCTACCAACATATCTCTCGATCACTACTAGAAAAACGTCCTATAGCAATGGAAATTTAGCAATGAAAATTATTCGTTGCTAAATAGCAACGGAAAATAAATTTATGGCAAAATGCTTTAGCAACGGAATTTTCGTTGCTAAATTCGTTGCTATATATGAAAAAAAATAGCAACTGATTTTTTGTTGCTAAAATTAAATAATAAAAAAAAATAAATAAATTGGTATATATAGCGACGAAAATTCCATTGCTATTACAATAAAAAATAATATTAATAAAATAATTCTTCATTAAGTTATTCAACTACGATTGCTAAATAATACAATAGTTCCTCAAAATACAGTTATTGTTCTACAAATGTATAAGTGAATACTTCATATAACATAAAAGTTCTTTATTCAACAACCAACTAAATCTAATTATTTAGTTATGTAAAACTTTCATCCTTTTTTTTGTATGTCATAAAAAGTTATACTTAAATTGATATACATTAGATTTTTATGTCATAACTAAAACTTTGAATATTTAGTTAATTAATAATTAAGTAGTAAGATTTTTAATGGAATATGTATTAATATAAATAATTATATATTTAAAAATATTTTTATTTAAACTATGATGACAAGTATTTAATTATTTAAATTAGTGTATGAATATTTGATTGTTGTTGAATATAACAAATGACATAATATTACCAATAACATAGCTTTTCAAGTTGGTTGGGGGTCCAATCTTCTACATTGGAGATGCAAGTTCGATTCATGGATGGCACAAATTATGCAATATATATCATGAGCCACCTTGGGCTAGTTTGGTTGGGTCCGGGTGGTACGGTCCGGGTGGGGGGTTCGAACCTACTAGGGCTGGTGCGGTTGGGGAGGGTTTTGGGGCCCGCAAATAAAATTTTAATTTATTAATTTGAATTATTACCTTTTGCGACGGATTTTGCAAAGAAAATTCTATTGCAAAAAGGAAAAAAAATTAATTAATTATTGGTTAGTTTGCAACGGAAAATCCGTTGCTAAATCTATTGCTAAAAAATTCGTTGCTAAAACCGTTACTAATGTCTGTAGGTAGTAATCCGTTGCTAAATTCGTTGCTAATTCCGTTGCTAATATCTGTCGCTAATAATTCGTTGCTAATATCCGTTGCTATAGATTAGCCATGAGGGTTATAGCAGTGAAAAATTTTCATTGCTAAATCCGTTGCTAAGCCGAATCCGTTGCTAATTTGGCCAAAATCCGTTGCTATAGGGTGTTTTTCTAGTAATGGATTAAGATCTAGGGCATGGGAATAATGAGAGCCCCACTAATCTCGATCATAAAGCTAAGTTCGTTTCATATCTATTTGATCTCAATCCAAGAAACCCTTTTCTTGATGCCTTGATCCACTACCTCGGCCGAGGGTTTAGGATAGCATATGAACGACTTATGCAATAAGAGATCTTCTTGCATTTAAGCAAGTGTAGGTCCTTTGTTGATTCTCATATACTTCCATGTGCCACTTGTGTAACCCCAGCATAAGCCTTGAATCAGTTGTCTCGTGAGACATCCTTTAAAGCTTATACCAAAGACTACAGAGTTAGCTCACAAAGCAACAATGGAATCTCAAGTCAAAGGATTACTTTACTCACGCCATTGACCTGTGAGATGTTTCATAATCTGGAAGTTTCCTCTTCCTGAAGTGGAAACTTCCTTTCCCATTTAGGAATCTTCTCACGCGGGACACCTCAGTGTACCTGTTCTAACAACGAGCACCCTCATGTATTGCGTACGCATCAATTTATGCACTTTACACCCCATAAAACAGGATACTCCTTCTTAAGGACGTAATCCCACAAGCAAGTCTCAATCGAGCCTAATCAACACTCCCACTGTTTGTTGGACTCATCGACTTGGAGTAGTTTCTAATCCGGTCTTTAAATCTTTTTACAGTTTAAGAAGCTTGATCCTCACTAGAGCAATCGATAACTCAATCCTAGGGTTGAAGGTTGGTGTCCACTTAAGTACACACATAGGATATCCATTAAAATTCAAGATTCGCCGTAGCTAAAATTTTGAATAATCTTCTTCGCAACTCAGTTTGATAAGAAGGTGTTTGACATTCATCACACCATGTTTAAACTCTCCTTTGAGTTCCAACTCCATAAATAGCTTATGGAGTCATTCCATCGTAGGATACCAGTGCGAAAAACTTTCCCATTAGCGCAAACCTAAATAGTTTGAATAATTCCTCAATCTCCTCATCAGAAAGTTGTATATGCGGGATCCTGTTACGCTCAGAAATCATGGAGTAAGGCTTTCTATCTGGGTCCTTGTTGAAAACATGAAGTTTTCCCATTCATGGGATAACAGGCTGCTCAGTGGTAGACACAGCAGCAGTGTATGAACGCCTCGGAGCGATATCCTGTTGCATCATATTTGCAACTGATTTCGAGTCACCTACTGGATGTTTTACTGGTGGATCATCAACCGCAAAAGACGGCCGCAACATGGACGGTAAAGGAAATAAGGGTTTGGGTTTTAAAAGGGAGGGGGAGCTTTTTGAAAGTTAAGGAACTTAATTACAAATCGAAATACGAATTGAATTAAATTATTAAAATGTAAAACTTACAAAATCAATTTTATATTTCTATCTATTTTATAAATCAACATTTATAGAGAAATAAAATTTTAGAAGCTTGTATCATCGTATCTCTCCGTACTTTCATTAGAACTCGTATGGGCTTAAAAATCTTGATTAAAACTCCCATACTAACATATCAAAGCTCTAAAATTTCAATATAATCCATTTCACTTTCAAAATCTTAAATATTCAAAATTGGAAAAATAAAAACTTGTTACAATGTGTCAACTTTAGCTGCTACACTGCTATTCAACCTTAGCTGTGTTGCTATTGCCAAAAATCACCAAATTTGACAAATGTGGGATGCCTCATTTATTACTACGCGTAAATGCACAGTAAAAGTACTGTGCGCATTGTAAATTTTCACCTATAAATAGTTGAGTACTTCAGTTCATTTGGTACGCAGAATTCATTCACCATTTTGTACTACATATTATTATAAGTCCTACATAATCTCAATACAGAGTATTGAGAATCTCTCAATTATTCTTGTCTTATTTCGCATATTTATTATTCGTTTCATATCACATTATCAGCACGATCGTTATAATATTCTCCAGATGAATCAACTAGAAGATAAGAATATGGATACATCACTGCAATCATATGAGACCGACTCAAATAAAGAGGATATATGTCTTGCAGACAGTGCCACGACGCACACAATCCTAAAGGATAGAAAATATTTCTTTCATTTCCTAAAAAGTGAAGCAAATATCAATACTATATCGGGTAGTGCAAAGTTAATTGAAGGCTCCGGAGGAGCTACAATACTACTACCCCATGGGACAAAGTTTAATATTAATGATACATTGTTTTGCTCTAAGTTTCAAAGAAATTTGTTAAGCTTCAAAGATATCTGTCTTAATGGATATTGCATTGAAATTGGAAATGAGAGAAATACTGAATACTTGTATATAACAATTATTGAATCTAACAAAAGGCGTGTTTTGGAAAAACTACCTGCTCTCTCATCAGGTTAATATTATACACACATAAGTGCAATTGAAGCACATGCCATTACAAACCAATAGTTTGTAAATCCACAAGATTTTATTATTTGGCATGATCGATTGGGTCACCCCGGTTTAACAATGATGCGAATGATCATTGAAAGTACATAAGGACATCCTTTAAGGAACCAGAAGATTCCTCAAATAAGAAAGGACCCGTGTACAGCTTGTTCTCTTGGGAAATTGATTGTGAGACCATCACCAGTTAAAGTAAAAGATGAATCACCTGCTTTTCTTGAACGTATTCAAGGTGATATATATGAACCAGTTCATCCACCATGTGGACCATTTCGATATTTTATGGTATTGATCGATGCATCTACCAGATGGTCACATGTTTGTTTGTTATCAACTCGTAATATAGCATTTGCAAGATTGCTTGCCCAAATTATTAAATTACGAGCACAATTTCTTGATAACACAATCAAGAAAATTTGATTAGATAATGCTGGTGAGTTCACATCCCAAACATTTAATGATTATTGTATAGCAACTGGAATTACTATTGAGCATCCTGTTGCTCATGTCCATACACAGAACGTTTAGCCGAATCATTAATTAAACATCTTCAGCTTATTGCTAGACCATTGATAATGAGAACAAAGCTTCCAATTTTAGTATGGGGACATGTGATTTTACATGCATAGACATTAATTCGCATTTACCAAGTGCTTATCATAAATACTTCCCATTCCAACTTACGTGTGGTCAAGAACCAAATATTTCCCATCTAAGAATTTTTGGTTGTGCAGTATATGTGCCTGTAGCACCACCACAACGTACTAAAATGGGACCTCAAAGAAGGTTGAGAATTTATGTTGGATATGAAAGTCCATCCATTATCAGATATCTTGAACCTCAAACGGGTGATATGTTTAGAGCACGTTTTACTGACTGTCATTTTGATGAAAGTGTTTTCCCAGCATTAGGGGAGAAACCAAACAGTTGGAAAAGGATATTACATGGTGTGAACCATCATTATTGCATCTTGATCCACGCACAAAGCAGTGCGAAATGGAAGTATAAAAGATTGTACATTTACAAAGTATTGCAAATCAATTATCAGGTGCTTTTACATATGCAAAATGAGTGACTAAGTCACATATACCAGCTGTTAATGCTCCTGCTCGAATTGAGATTCCAAAAGGTCAATCTAAGAAAAACGTTGCTCATGAATCTACGGCACGCTTGAAGCGTGGTAGACCACCTGGATCGAAGGATAAGAATCCTCGTAAAAGAAAAGGGGCTAATATGAATGATGATCGCGGTATAGAAAAGAGTGTCCCAGAAGAGACACCAAATGAGAAAGATATCACAAAAAAAAATTTGAATAAGGAAAGTGTCCCAGAAGAGAGACAAAACGAGGAAAGTGTTCCAGAAGAAACACAAAGTGAGATCAATGAAGAAATCTCAATTAATTACTTGTATTTAAGAAAGTTGTGGAATCAGAGTGATATCAACATTGATGAAATATTTTCTTATCCCGTAGATATCATTCATGAAAATGAAGATCCTGAACCAAGATCTATCATTGAATGTCAAAATAGACATGATTGGAATAAATGGAAAGACACTATTCAGGATGAATTAAATTCTTTGAATAAAAGAAATATGTTTGGACCTATTGTCCCCACACTTGAAGGTGTAAAACCTGTAGGGTATAAATGGGTTTTCGTATGAAAACGAAATGAGAAAAATAAGATCACACGATATAAAGCAAAGCTTGTTGCCCAAGGCTTTTCTTAAAGACCCGGAATTGATTATGAGGAAACGTATTCTCCTATTATGGATGCAAGTACGTTTAGATATTTAATCAGCCGTATAGTTTCTCAAGAATTACAAATGCGTCTAATGGATGTTGTTACAACCTATTTGTATGGATTACTTGATAGTGATATTTATATGAAAACCCCTGAAGGATTTAAAATGCTTGCAACATTAGGATCAAAACCCAAAGAGAAATGTTCGATAAAATTACAAAGATCTCTTTACGGGTTAAAGCAGTCAGGACGCATGTGGTACAATCGCTTGAGCGAATTTTTATCAAAGAAAGGATATGTGAATAATCCAATTTATCCATGCATATATATTAAGAAAACAACATCCGGATATGTTAATATTGTTGTCTATGTTGATGATATGAACATTATCGGAACTGCCAAAGAAATTCATGAAACAACAGCATATTTAAAGAATGAATTTGAAATGAACGATCTTGGGGAAACTAAATTTTATCTTGGTTTGCAGATTGAGCATAAACAAATGGAATTTTTGTACATCAATCGGCTTATACCGAAAGGGTGTTGAAACGCTTTAACATGGATAAAGCAAACCTTTTGAGCACTCCAATGATTGGGAGATCGCTAAGTGTAGAAACAGATCCATTTCGCTCTCGTGAAGAAAATGAAGAAGTTCTTAGATCTGAAACACCATACCTCAGTGGAATTGGGGCTCTTATATATCTTGCTAATTGTACTAGACCTGACATATCTTTTGCAGTTAACTTACTGGCAAGGTTCAACTCATCCCCAACCAAAAGACATTGGAATGGCATAAAACACCTATTCCTATATCTTCGAGGTATAGTTGATTTAGGATTATTTTATTCTAAAAATACAAAACATGTTTTGGTTGGTTACGCAGATGCAAAATATTTATCAGATCCACATAAAGCTAGCTAGATCCCAAACAGGTTATGTATTTACACTTGGAGGTACTGCTATCTCTTGGAGATCACAGAAACAAACACTTGTTACTACTTCTTCCAACCATGCTGAAGTCATTGCACTTCATGAAGCAGGGCGAGAATGTGTTTAGTTAAGATCTATGACACAACACATCTTGACCTCCTGTGGTGTATCAATTGATAAAAGTCCAACAACGATATATGAAGACAATGCCTCATGTATTGCTCAAATAAAGGAAGGATATATCAAAACTGACAGAACCAAACATTTCCCACCAAAGTTCTTCCAGTATGCACAAGATTTTGAGAAGAATGGAGAAATCAGTGTTCAATATGTTCGATCATGTCACAATTCCGCAGATCTCTTGATAAAGGCACTTCCCACTACAACTTTCAGGAAACATGTCCATGATATTGGAATGCTTCATCTTCGAGATCTATGAAAAGATCTAACGATGTTAACAACAGGGGGAGTATATGCAACTGCACTCTTTTCCTTCTTCGGGGTTTTGTCCCACTGAATTTTTCCTGATAAGGTTTTTAATGAGGCAGCACCGAAAGACATGTACAAAGAGACGATCACATGGAATCCCAAGGGGGAGTGTTGCAATATGTCAACTTTGGCAGCTACACTGCTATTCAACCTTAGCTGCATTGTTGTTGCCAAAAATCATCAAATTTGACAAATGTGGGATGCCTCATTTATTACTACGCGTAAATGCACAGTAAAAGTACTGTGCGCATTGTAAATTTTTACCTATAAATCCGATATAATCTCAATACAGAGTACTTCAGTTCATTTGGTACGCAGAATTCATTTACCATTTTGTACTACATATTATTATAAATCCGATATAATCTCAATACAGAGTATTGAGAATCTATCTATCAATTATTCTTGTCTTATTTTGCATATTTATTATTCGATTTCATATCAAAACTTTAATAATGAATTTAACAATGGAATTACCATATTGGTATTATATCACCGCAACTTGAGGTCATTTGACCCAACAAAGAATGAAGGAACCCACATGTCAGGACAGGCCATGCATATGCAATCAATGTGTGGAACATGGTTGTCTTAATCCATGCCCACAACATGGTTCTTAATCCTATCATGTAATAACAAAGACAAGACACCCCTTCAAAGATATCTGAAATCCTCACATTTAATGTTGATCAGAAATAGCATCTATTCATTCGTAGAAATTAGCCGGCCATAACCCTAGATAGATTTTAAATAATTCATGAATTCTACCTGATGGCATCAATTATAGGTACATATATGTCGAAAAACTGGCCATTAATGCAGGAACATTTTCGCCTAGAATTCGATGCATTGTATCAATAGGACATGCCTGTGTGTGCCTTCTAGTACTTAATTCTATTTTCAATTAATAGGTTGGAGTTATGATGTATAGATACAGATACAACGATACGGATACGATACGATACAGATATGAGAATATGAATTTTTTTTTTGAATTTTTCATGTGAGGAGTGTCAGACACGATATCCAACACAAGTGTCTGACAAGACACGACACGACAAAATAAATTTTTTAGAAGTATCTGTACATCATAGGGTTGGAGTCTCTAATACATCGATATTTTTAAAAATAATTCTGTATAGTATCGGATACATGTCGGATACTAAGGGTGATTGTATCATACGTGTGACCTAATTCAGTTTTAGTAGCAAACAGGTCAATTTCCTCTAAACATAACGTTAAAAAATGTGCGAATTTTCATATTTTTGGACCCTTTACTCTTGGTTTAATGGAATGTTTAAAAATGTATGAGTTTTCATAAAATTTGAACCCTTTTTGTTAATTAATTAATTTTAATGGAGCGAAATACATGACAATCTTCTGGACATGGCCCTCTAAAAGTTAAATTTGACTTGCATGTATGTTTCACATGTGTAGTTTTGTTTAACATTTAATGATAAGGACAAAAAACATAAAATTATTAACATATTAATAGTGATAGTGGATTTTCTTTTTTAAAACACACGATCCAAGTGGCAAGAGGGATTCGAACTCGGGTCATTATCTTCGAACAAAAACCCTTAAGCCACTTGACAAACCCCCATATTAATAACTCAAACTTCTTTTTTTTTTTTTTTTTTTTTTTTTTTTTTTTTTTTTACTTTAATAACTCAAAACTTGAAACCCTTTTATCGCTCGACAATTCTCAAACAACATAATCTTTGTACGGTCAAAATTGTAAGTTTCGTCCTGTAACTACTGACACTTGAAACTGCGATATCAGAAAGGATCGGAGTCCCAAAAAGTTTAAGTTACATAACAAATCTTTTAATTTTTGCATAACAGATATTATTAATTTTCCAGAATAGTCTGGGAAAGCTTTTTTTGGCCTTGTCTTTCAAGAACTCATAAGTTACAAAATTTTCATGTTAGATATTACATATTCAGTATGAAAATCTTAAGGTAAACTGCCATACTACATCATACAAGATTATTTCGGAAAACTTATATAGTATATCAAAAACCCTCCTAAACATTTGTGTATTAATCATAAACTACAAAGACTAACAAGAAGCACTTCTCTAGTGCATTCTCATAATGATCACAAGACAGTGAGACACCATGATACATATCCCATGTACAAAATCTTTCCCAAAAAAAAAAAAAAAAAAAAGGGAAACAACGACAATAGGCAGCAATATAGTTGTATTATGCTATCCAAAACCTATGTATAATACATTAAAATCTCATTAGTTGTGTATAGGAGGTTTTCTTCTTGCTTGAGAATAGTCCATTCCAGCTATGTCTAATATGTCCGGATATGAATTTGCAGAAAGATTTTCATCTTTCTTTGCTAGTTTTTTGCCGTCCTTCGATCCCGAGTGACCTTTGTTTTCTTGATTCTTCTCATTCTATACATGAAACAAGATAAATTATCATATATTAATTAGAACTTGAAACATAAGCTAAAACTAATTATATCATTCTTTTCAGTTTATCTAAGTTTGTATATTGTAACAAACCTTTTCAATTGTGGTAGTGCTAGAAATAGCAGTCATAACTAGTTTCCTTATCCTTCCTGCAAAACAACAGATAAAGAACATTATTCATTTATGTGATACGAAATCAAATCAAACAAAAATGTAATAAGCTTTATGGATTCTTGCTAACAAAATGATGAGATTCATTTGGAGTATTATTAATAAGGTTTCTCTTGTTTATACCTGCATAACAATGCTTGCCTTTACACCTACTGGCGTCTTCATTAGCACCATGATTATGACTTCTTTTCCTTTGAGTAATTATCTGTTTCATAGGGAAATCAAGAAATAGAGTAAGTTATATGGGAATAAATTTTGGTCAGTATTAGAAACAAATAGCAATTAATGCAGGGAGGGAATGAGGATTTTGGGAGGGGACGGTAATCAGGTTGAACATGGAAACAATTTGCCGTATTAGTACAATTTTTAAAATTTTGTATTTAAAAGTATATAATAATAAATTAGTAAAATAATTAACTCATTTTCCCCCCCAAAGTTTATAGAAAATTTTGGGGACGGGCGCCCAACTAGCCCCTGTAGTTCCCTAAATTCACGGTCATTTGTGTGTGTGTGTGTGTTCAAGCATATTGCACTTACATGGGTATTATGCTTCCTATCTTGTGGAGTCCCTTTTCTAAGTCGAAGACCTGTATGAAAATCAACAGTTAATAAACTAACATAATATTTCTAATAAATAACTTCGTGTGTTGGACACAATACGACCTTTCCATTGTATATGTATTCTTCCTAATTCTTTCTATCCGACATACCTTGAGCTTCATGAAGCACAACTGATAGAAATAGCAAGAATATCAGCATCCAGGACCTCATGATGATGAGAAGGGCTGGTTTTTGTCGAATTTTATGAAGTAAAAAGTGGGAAAAAAAGATTTGAAAATTGGAACTTGGCCCTTGAATGAATCTGCAGAAGTGGGAAGGGAATATCTTCTTACACTATGCACTTAAAGAAAGTTGAACACCATGTCTACAAACAACAATTCTTTCTTGCAATATATATACATCTTAGATAACACACATGTTAGGAAATACGGATAATTAGGAGATAATTCTGTTACCTTAAATATTTGATTTGTTGGATCCCTGACTAGTAGGGATTCTTTATGATAAATACTAGGTCTCCTGTAACATGGTAACAAGGGAATACAATGAATTCTTTTCTCAATATCTACAATCTAACATGGTATCAGAGCAGCGTTAATCCTAGGGACTCAGATTTTTCATCATCGTCCTAAAACCCTTCTCAAAACATCGTTGGCATCAAACGAACCATGTCAACAGAAACAAACCAAGAACTCAGCACCCAAATTTCAAACTTCTCGATGACCAATTCCGAGAATCTCTCGATTGGCATCAAACTTAACAGCGAAAACTATCCGGTATGGGCCCGGATAATGAAGATGGCAATCGGTGGGAGAGGCGGCCGATCACACATCACCGGCAACCCGCCAGCACCCGAAACAACAGACGCCTCCTATGATCAGTGGGAGCAACTGGATCAACGGATATTCACTTGGATAATCCAAAACATGGAACCAAGTTTAATAACAAACGTACTCCAATACCCAACGGCAAAGGAGCTCTGGGACGGCCTTGCCACCACTTACGGCAGCGGTACTGATCCCCTTCAATTGTTCGATCTACACCGGAGGGCAAACACACTGAAACAAAACTCTGACAGCCTAGAGGAATTCTGGGGAAAACTACAAGCCATTTGGATGGCTATTGACCGTAAGCAACCCAACCCGATGAAGTGCACCGAAGATATCGCTGCCTTCAACAAACTCCAACAAGAACAGAGACTCTATCAGCTCCTTACCGGAATTGACGACAAATACGACTCAATTAGACGGGACCTACTGAAATTGGACACCAAACCCTCAGTAGAATCCGCCTACGCCACTATCCGGAGGGAGGCTGCCCGTCTTCAGATCCTATCGACGGCGACCAATGGCGAAGGGGAGTTCTCATCACAGGGTGTCGGAGCCGGCCTAGTCGTGAGAAGCGGCAAGAATGGCCGGAAATTAGAGAGCAACAGGAGGTCCGACGGCGCCATCAAACGTTTTCCACCACCGGAGGATAAATCGGAGCTTGAATGCTCCTACTGTGGAAGGAGGGTTGTTTTGAGCTGATAGGGTATCCCGACTGGTGGGTCGGAAACAAGAAAGAGAAAGGGAGATCGACAACCGGCGGAGGACAGCAGCGCGTCAATACCGCCGCCGTCTCAGATGGTAGAGGAAGACGATCGGAAACAGGGGGAGAAGAGACCCTTTCCGGTGTACAGGCGAGAGACTCCGGAGGGACTGCATCAACGCCGGGGACGGCGACCGGCGGACGACGGGCGAACCTCGCCGTCGCCATCACCACTCCTCACAGTGGCAGCGGCCCTCAATCGCTGGAGAGAGGTAAAGGGTTTGAGTCCTTTGACTCAAACCCTAATTTTATTAAAAGTCCAACCCCCTCATTATCCCTATTTACAAATCAGCCCCATAGTTCTGCTAGTTTGCACTATGACCCCTCTATTTGTAAAGATTCACACAAAAAACCCCAAAAAATGTCACAGTGGATTTTTGATTGCGGGGCAACAGATACGATGACTTTTGACCCCTCTGATATGCTTGAACCCATGAAACCAAAAAATTCTCATATACAAACTGCTAATGGGGAATTTGTAGAAGTTAGAGGGGAGGGGACGGTTACTATATCACCCCGTTTGAAACTGAGGAATTGTCTCTATGTTCCGTCTTTGTCCTGTAAATTGCTATCCTTGAGTCATGTGACAAGTGAATTGAATTGCGTGGTTCTGATCTATCCTCGTTTCTGCTTGTTACAGGACATTCATACGAAGGAGATAATTGGGCGTGGTACTGAGCGGGATGGACTTTATTATGTGGATGAGCTGGATCAACCTTCTCGGGCATTTCTATCAAAGGGCACTGCTGAGACACAAATCTGGCTTTGGCATCGGCGTCTTGGACATCCCTCGATTGGGTATCTTAGAATGTTGTTTCCCACCTTGTTTCAGAATACTCAGCATTTAAATTTATCTTGTGAAACTTGTTCCGTTGCAAAGAGCCATAGAACTTCATTTAAACCCACAAACACTCGGGTTTCTTCAGTTTTTTCTCTTGTTCATTCAGATGTTTGGGGACCAGCCCCGGTTACTAATCAGAATCAGTTTCGGTATTTCGTGATGTTTATTGATGATTACTCTCGCATGTCTTGGGTATATTTCCTTCGGCACAAATCAGATGTCTTTGACACATTTGTTACTTTCTTCAACATGGTTCAGACTCAATATAACCAGAAAATTAAAGTGTTGAGATCTGATAATGGTCGTGAATTTGTGAATCAACAAATGAGTAATTTTGCCAACCAACAGGGCCTTATCCACCAAACCTCCTGCCCAAACACACCTCAACAAAATGGCGTTGCCGAAAGGAAAAACAGAACTCTCCTTGACATGACCAGAGCCCTCTTAACCGAATCTCATGTCCCGAATCATTTCTGGCCTGATGCTATTGCCACCGCGGCCTATCTCACAAACAGATTACCCACCAGGATCCTTAACCACCAAACGCCCCTCTCTGTTTTCCAAACACAAGTATCTGTCCCTCCGGCACTGACTTTGCCTCCCCGGGTCTTCGGTTGCTCGGTATTTGTCCATGTTCCGAAACACGAGAGGACTAAGTTAGATCCTTGTGCTGTGAAGTGTGCTTTCATCGGGTATGCACCCCATCAGAAAGGATATCGATGCTACAACACTGTGACACGCCGTATACACGTTACTATGGATTGCCAGTTCCTCGAGACCGAATATTTCTTCACAACTCCCTAGAGAAGCCAGGAGGAGCTTCCATATATACCTCTTCTAACAACTCCCCATGGAGAAATGCATTCTTCACATCAAATTGGTGCAGTGGCCAATTCTGATTGGCTGCGATGGAGAGAAGAACTCGTACTGTGTCAATCTTTGCCACAGGGGAAAAAGTCTCAGAGTAGTCGATCCCGTACGTTTGGGTGTATCCCTTGGCTACAAGTCGTGCTTTGTATCTCTCCACAGTTCCATCTGCCTTATACTTGATGGTGAACACCCACTTGCACCCTACTGGTTTGGTGTGTTGGGGTAGTTTACATTTTTCCCAAGTATTGTTCTTCGCCAAAGCCTCCATCTCTATTAGCATGGCTTTTCTCCATTCATCCACTTCCATGGCTTCCTGAGCCGTTCTCGGGATCTATTCTCTGAACAGATTTCTTTTGAGTTGCTCCATCTCCTCCTCATCGTTTCCTGTGATAATCATATCGTCCACATAGATAATTAGGCATGTAACCAAGTTACCCCTGTTCTTTAGAAACAAAGTATGGTCTGAATTACTTTGTCTGTACCCATATGCCTTCATGGCAGCTGTGAACCTCCCAAACCATGCCCGAGGTGATTGCTTTGGAAAGAATGAAGTTTGCAGACTCCGAAAGGCGTTGTATGGGCTTAAGCAATCACCTCGGGCATGGTTTGGGAGGTTCACAGCTGCCATGAAGGCATATGGGTACAGACAAAGTAATTCAGACCATACTTTGTTTCTAAAGAACAGGGGTAACTTGGTTACATGCCTAATTATCTATGTGGACGATATGATTATCACAG
Source organism: Lantana camara (assembly GCA_037501455.1). Lineage (NCBI taxonomy): Eukaryota > Viridiplantae > Streptophyta > Magnoliopsida > Lamiales > Verbenaceae > Lantana > Lantana camara. The sequence goes on along the minus strand of CM074856.1, from coordinate 25,205,782 downwards.
GAAACGATGAGGAGGAGATGGAGCAACTCAAAAGAAATCTGTTCAGAGAATTTGAAATGAAGGACTTAGGAGGCTTAAAGTACTTTCTAGGGATTGAAGTTATGAGATCAAAGCAAGGGATCTTCATCTCACAGAGAAAATATGTCCTTGATCTTTTGGCTGAAGTTGGGATGTTGGATTGCAAGCCTGTTCACACCCCCATCCAAGTTAATCACAGGCTCAGGGTACAAGAAGAGGAAGAGCTAACTGATAAGGACAGGTATCAACGATTGGTGGGAAAGTTGATATATCTGTCTCATACTAGACCTGACATAGCCTATGCTGTTGGGATAGTAAGTCAGTTCATGCACAAGCCAAAAAAGGGTCACATGGAGGCAGTTATGAGAATAATTCGGTACTTAAAGGGCTCTATTGGGTGTGGAATCATGTTTGGAAGACATGGACACTTGAATATTGAAGCATACACAGACGCTGATTGGGCAGGGAACCCAAATGATAGGAGGTCCACCTCAGGGTTCTTCACCCTTGTTGGAGGAAATGTAGTCACTTGGAGGAGCAAGAAGCAGAGAGTTGTGGCCCTCTCGAGTGCTGAAGCTGAATTTAGAGGTATCGCGAAGGCAGTGACCGAAATCATTTGGCTAAGGAAACTAATGACCGAGATTGGAATGGTTCCAAATAGCCCCGGGCAATTGAGATGTGACAATAAGGCCGCGATCAGCATCTCTGAGAATCCAGTGCAACACGACAGAACCAAGCACGTGGAAGTAGATAGACACTTCATCAAAGAGAAGTTAGAAGATGGCACCATTGGACTTACTTACGTGCGGTCAGAGGACCAGTTAGCTGATATATTGACCAAAGCAGTTACAGGACAGGTGTTCAAGGATACTTTGGACAAGCTAAAAATCGAGGATCCGATTACTTAGCTTGAGGGGGAGTGTTAGGAAATACGGATAATTAGGAGATAATTCTGTTACCTTAAATATTTGATTTGTTGGATCCCTGACTAGTAGGGATTCTTTATGATAAATACTAGGTCTCCTGTAACATGGTAACAAGGGAATACAATGAATTCTTTTCTCAATATCTACAATCTAACAACACACAAACAAAAATGTGTAAAGCACGAGGGCCCCCAAGAGTGCTACTTCTTTCAACAATATGGCGTGGTATTAAATGCCACACATTTTGACAGTTTTTTCTCTGGGGGTGGGACTGGGGTTTGTTCATACTATTGAATTTGCCTTCTTTAAAAGTGCCAATACAATAATGAGTTTGAGCTCTTGAGTTGGTTTGATTAAAGGCTTAATTGGAGTGTTTCGTGTCACTGTTGTCGGGGGGCAGAACAATAGTCTTCTATGAGAATGAGGGCTGCATTTTCTTGGGAAAATTTTCGAGACCAACTTGTTGGAAATGAAAAGATGTTGTGGAAAAGGATTGTGATGAGACTTTTACCCGTAATAGAAGAGGAAATCAAATTACTAAATAATAAAATTTTATATTGTTTAGGACAGGAAAGGAGGGGGAGGGTGATTTTCAAATTTTGGTGTTCATTTGTAGAGATGTTGCATTTTTGGTGTAGTATTTTGGGATATTTTAATTTTGGGATTTTTTACTTTTTCAGAAAGCGCAATTACCGTTATTTTTTAAATGAATAATGATTTCGCTTTTATTTAACAAAAAAATGGAATCACTATTATTTTTTAAGTGAATCATGATTCCGTTTTTATTTAACAAAAAAAATTATGATTGTATACGTTGCAATCATAATTTTTTTTTTCTAAATCCGCTTTTTAAAAAAGCGGAATCACTACACACTTAAAAAATAATAATAATTCGTTTTTTCAAAAAACAGAAAACCACAAAATTAAAATATCCCAACAAAAGTACACCAAAAATATAATATTTCTAAAAATTGGTACCAAAATTAGCCACATCATCAGGTTCTTCAGCTTCCGGTGGTGGTTCCGGCAAGATTTGTCTCGGGTTTTTGTTATTTTGGGACTTACGGAATTAAAAAACTTGAGACCCAAAAAAATGATGTCCCAAAATATGAATACGGATACTTGGTATGTTTTGATTTTGCATTTTTTCCTATTTGTGGTGAATTTTACTGTCAATGCAAAAAATATAGTTGTTTTTTAGCGCTCACAAATCACAGACCTATATAGGGTGCAACGCCTCTTTGCCTGTCTGCTGAAAGTCCCCAGCAAACAAGAATGAGTAATGAGAGTGGTACCCCACACACGAAGAGCATGTCGATTTGAATATGGTCAGCCATAATTTGGCCTATTTCCCATCGATGGTGAAACACTATTTTACACTGATGAGATTCACATGTGTAATTGCCAAAATTCAAACTCCCATGGTGTTGCATGTTTAACTAAACGTGATGTACACATGACCTGCATTTGACAAATTCAACAACCAGCGTTGGTATGTTTAAAGGTTAACTGGAATGGGTTGTTTATGGGATTTTTGGACGTTACTCCCATATATCATCTTTAATGGTCGGAAGAGATCCCGCCGAACAAAAGAAAATTAAGGAAAAAAATGTAAAATTGGTCATGCAAATTTATAATATAATAATTTAGTTCAATCGGATTTGCCATTGGAAATTAAATCCCATAACTTTAAAAATTTTATAATGTATGTTTGATTTTCGCTAAAAATTTTAATTTATTGCTGAAAATCTCTACCCGACTCAATAAATTAGGGTATAATTACTGATAAATACCACTTATTCATAACCAATTTTAATTACTTCCCCTATTCAAAATCTATTATTACTAACTACACGTTTGAGAAACTAAAATTTTTATTCAAAACCTATTTTACATAAAATTACTCTATTATCCATAAAATAGAAAAACAAAGATCTGCGCCTCCCTACTATTGCGGTTTGTGTTTTCACTCCCAACAACAATAAAAAATAAAAAATAAAAAAAGAGAATTTCTGCGACTAAAAAAAGAAATAAATGTTCACTGACAGAAAGAGAGACGACGACGACAAAGTGAGAAAGAGAGAACCATTAGTGGAGAGACGAAAAACATAAAAGAAAAGCAACGACCTCGGAGAAGAGAGAGATTGACGAGAGCAAAGTATGATTTAAAGAAATCAAGGTATCAAAATGTACAAAGTGAAGTATGATTTTCCCACAGCGAGATATCACTACAAAAAAACAGTCATTTTCCGACGAACAATTCCGACGAACTTTGTGGGTCTGAAAATTTCCGACGAATCTCAGACGAAATTCAGACGAAACCAATAACATGTTACTTTTCTTGTATGATTTAAAATTTTCGACGAATCTCAGACGATTTTCAGACGAAAAAAATTAATAATTAAAAAAATAATTTTTTTTATATTTTAGACGAACCTTTTCGACGACAATTCGTCCGAAATTGTAAATTACTTTCTTGTGATAGGTTTCAGACGAATATTAGTCTGAGAGTCGTCGGAAATTTCAGATGAAATTTAGACGACCCTTTTCGCCTGAAATGATTTCACATTTGCGGCCAAACACCGACGAAATTGTTCGTCTGAAATAATTGGGGGTTTTTCTTAAAGCCTAATTCAGCAGAGTCCGTCTCAATAGTCCGGCGATTTTGAGATGAAATCTTGCGCCGGAAAAATGAGCTGCTGAAAGCGATTTGCTGCGACGCGTCTCCGACGATATGTTTCGTCGAAATATTGATGCCCTAATTTGTTGGTAAGTTCAATCCCGCCTGGCGAAATCTCATTTCAGGCTTTTCCCTCCTCAATCTCCCTCGTTGGGAAGATAACGTTTCCGTCGCCCCTAAAATCAACCTTTGCCCAAGCTCTCTACCCCGCCGAAGCCACCGTCTCCATCGTCGGCGCCTCCAAACAAATTAGGGTTTTTACCTTCCTACTCCCTTTTACCAATTTCTTGGAACTCCTGTGAGGGTAAAGGCCGGTAACATCTCAGCTGAGCTGCCATTTTGGAGGAAAGAGAGCTGAAATTTCCAACTGGTATGGTTGTCTAACTTCTTGCTTTTCATTCAGCAAAGCAACCAAAAGATTGTATCCTTGTTTGTCATTGCGTTTGATTCTGCTTTTGATTGGTTTCCTAGTTAGGGTTCTTCCAACTGAGCTCTTTTATTGCCAAAAATATCATTTTTTTCCGAAAGATGGGATCTTTTTTGGTCGATTTTGCAATGTTGGTTGGATTTATTTGTGTTTGTGCTCCCGTGTGTCTCTGCAGAGGCTTCTTTTCTGTAGTTCGTGTGTGTGTGTGTTTGTTTTTGCAGTACTTGTTTATATTGTTTAGAGTGTGTGTGTATTGTTTATTTGAGTAGATTTGGAACGGTCCTTGTTTCTTTTTTGTAGTAAACCTTAGAAGTTTGACCTCTTTAGATCTAAGCTGAGATTATACTTTCTGTGAATGTGGATATAGTTTCCCAAAATAGATGATGGAGTTCTTGAAAAAGAATAATTGTTGAATCTTGAGCTTCAAGTGATTTGGTATGCATTCCCGTATGTGATGTGTTTTTGTGGCTCTTAAACTTATTTTCTATCTTCTTTAGCTGGTAGGATTTGGTTTGTTCCTTGTTGTGTATCAGTTTTTAACTGTTATTTTGTTATCATTATGAAGGTTGTTGTTTTTCTTCTTAAATTCATGTTTGGTGGTAAACTTTTGATTTTGAAGAATTCTGAATTTATGGGTTTTCTTTTTCCCTTTTATTTTGGTGCAGGAGACAGGATTGTTATATGCGAACAAGAATAGAGTTAAAGAATCTGAGTAAATTATTGCCGAACTCGAAGTACTGAAGCTATAAGTAAGTTTTGTTGGGTTGAAAAACCGGCTAATATTTTGCTGTTCTGAAAATTTTAGAGGTTTATATTTGTACATGTATGTATACATCTGTTGCATTTGAAGAAAGATAGTTGTTTTTTGTTACAAGTTCAAATAAATGATGAAAGGAGTATTTGAGTTGTATTGTATTCATTTTTCTGGCTCTGTTGCTCTTTATCAGTAGAGTCATAGTGAACATGAAGATTATTGATAAATCATACTCTTGTTGTTTTAAATATTATTGTGGTTATGAGTGTTAGTTGATGATAAGAGGCAAGAGCCAAAAATTGGTGTTTCCGTCCCTGTTATTACGTGCCTCTGTGTGTAATCTTGTGGGCGTGCATGCATGATTTTGTATGAAACGAATATTCAGACAACTACTCTATAGGATGGACTGCTTATGGACTTACTAGTCGTACGAATGCTTTGCTGTTAGTCCTATATCTTGCGCTGTACAGATTTATGTGAAAATATTTTAATTTTGTGAGGTGGTTGAATGTAGTTGTAAATGTCAACTGCATACTATTTGCTCCGTAATGTTCTATAAGTGTTACAAACTTTGGTTATTACTTACTGAATATCATTTTTGTCTTTTCCTTTTTTTTTTTAATCTAGAATGTTCACATTTGTTTCGAGAAATGAGTCGCAAGTTTGAGTTTGATTATGAGCGTATACTGCTGCTTAAGTTGGAGCCCCTGTAATTTCTGCGAAAGCCTCACAAGATGCAAGAACCGAATTCGTAAGTTCTGTCATTTTTAATAAATGTTTGGTTTTTCTGAATTGTGCAAAAGTAAGATATTTGTTTCCTAGTGTAGATTGTAAATATTGTAAATGATTAGATGACAATCATTAAATTAAATTATGAAGATCAGGTATTAATATATAGGTGCTAAGTTATAAATTATGTAGATGGCTCTGATTTGAATGTTTTATGTCTCCATTAAATACATATCACATTCCATCTTGAAGGTGCAACTGTATTCATCTGTGGTCATGTCAGAATGCATTAGTCATTCATTTCACTTCTTGGTATATAGGCCATCTTTATGAATTCTTGTAAATGGGCCATCTTTATGAATTTGCTGAATTGATAAAAAGTAAACAATATGTTGTTGTTTTGTTTTTGATATCTAACTGACAAGGTGAACTTTGGATTGTTGGTAAAAATCTGAACATGATGTTTTGAATTTTTGTTCCAAATCAGAACATGTTGTTCCTTTCATAAAAAAAAAGGGGATGTTTCTTTAAGGGGAGGCTTCTGTAATTTGTAAAATTCCTAAGGGGAGGTTGCTGTAATTTGTCAAATTCCTAAGGGGAGGTTGCTGTAATTTGGCAACATGTTAAGTGAAGCTTGTTGTAAGCAAATTCAAAACCACATAATGCAACAACCATGACAGCAAGAGTTTTGTGTATTATTTTGCATGTAATAATTTATTGAGAATGTTTCAGTGGCTGAAACTTTGTTGAGACTCTTACATACTTGCCTGTTGTGTACATTTTAAGTCTTGTAGCACAAATATTGAGCTTATTGCAAGTTCTGTTAGAATTTTGGACTGTTTGAGTGGCTGAAACTTTGTTGAGACTCTTACATACTTGTCTGTTGTCTTTATTAGAAGTCTAGTTGCACAAGTATTGAGCTTATTGCATGTTCTGTTGATTAATCTTACAAAAAAAGCAACACTTGAATGGTTGACAATTGATGTTTTAGCTTATTGCATGTTCTGTTTGAATTTTGGACTGTAATATGAAATATGCACTTGGATATTATAAGTGTTGTTGAACATGAATTGAGTTTTTCAAGAAATATAGTTCCCCTTTGCAGGAACTAATTTCCAAGCTTAATGTTGGATTGAACTTTGTTAGTTGTTTGATTGGGAGCTGCATCAGACTAAGGTCAGTTCAAGTATGCCGCAATTTAACGAAATACGCTGATATTTGCATACTTGCCTATTATGTTTATTAACTAAAAGAGAAGTTGGATTTATTTGCATACATGTGTGTTGGATTGTATAAAAGCTAATCTGAATATATAGTTTTATAAATCTGACAGTTTTATTCTACAAATTAGCCACTTAAGCCAATTAGCTTTATAGATTCATAGAATAAGAGCTACTTTATAGAAATCTGACAGTTTTATTCCAGAAATCACATTAAATCTGACAGCTTTATAGATTCATACAATAAGGTTCCGGGTGATTTTGAAATTGGTGTGAGTTATGATGGCACTTTAGAACTGAAAAATGAGACTGGTTGTCCAAAATTGTTACTTTATAGAAATCTGACAGTTATATTCCAGAAATCACATTAAATCTGACAGCTTTATAGATTCATACAATAAGGTTTTGGGTGATTTTGAAATTGGTGTGAGTTATGATGGCACTTTAAAATTGAAAAATGAGACTGGTTGTCCAAAATTGTTGATTAGAGAAGTATCCTGTTGATATCTTGTGAATATGAAACTGGAAATTTTAATTTCTGATGATGCTTGTAGGTTTTATGCTACTTGTAGAGATGAAAAGGAATTTTTCAAGAAGAAAAACAGAAGTATGACTTGAATAAAGAGAATTGAAGGCGAATTAGTTGTTATTATTACTTTTTTCTTCTTTTTGGTCTCGATGAATTGTCAAAGAGAATGGATTAACCAAATTTTGTGATGTTAAATGCAATTCACAAACTTACTGTCAAATGCAATTCACAAACCTTTTGGTTGTTTATTTTTTTTTTTATTTTTTTTTTTTTTGGCAGCAATATTTGAATTCTTGGTAGTCCTACTTTGGTTGATATAGCTGTAGTAGTTGGTTAGTGAGGTGGGGTGGATTTGAAGACTCAGACATCATCTTTAGATTCGTTACAGCTGATCGGTTGGACGGAAGGTATAAATGTTGGTTTTATGGAAATCTTCGTTGTTATGTACTGCTGCTAAAGTAATTGGAGCTGTTGTAATTTCTGTTGATTTCCTTGTAAAAATTTACTTATGTTCAAAATTTGAAATATAGTGCTAAAAATGTGTTTTTTTGGGGGTTGAGTGAATTTAATGTTGGTGTTAGTAGCTGATATTTGTGCGCAGTGTGGGTGATCTAATTGTTTGGAACTTAGACATGATTGTAATGAATAGTTTTGTTTGCATGAATTAATGACCAGTTTTTCTAGGTTGTGATGATGTATTAAATGTGAAATCCGGAGAAGTTTAAAAAACCTGAATTGGTTTTCTATTTATGATGTTTTAAATTGTTGTAAAAAACCTGAATTGTTGATCTGAACTTGTTTTGAATTGAAGTTTAAAAAACCTGAATTGTTTTGAATTGAAGTTTAAAAAACCTGAATTGTTGATCTTAACTTGTTGTTTATTTCATAAAAAAAGGGGATGTTTCTTTAAGGGGAGGTTTCTGTAATTTGTAAAATTACCAAGGGGAGGTTGCTGTAATTTGGCAACATCTTAAGGGAAGCTTGTTGTTAACAAATTGAAAGCCACATAATGCAACAACAATGACGGCATGAGTGTTTTGTATTGACTGTACAAATTCAAATTTTGTTGTGTTTATTATAACTGCTAGAATTATTAAGTATGCTCAAATTTCGGTGGCTGAAATTTATTCATCTCATTTTAAACCCACGAGCTCAACATTATGCCTGTAATATTTTATAGATACTGTTTCAGTGGCTGAAATTTTATTGAAACTGTTACATACTTGGCTGTTGTGTTTATTATAAGTGTTGTTGCATAAATATTGTGTTTTTCAAATATTAGTTGACAGCAATTGCCAATCATGTCACTTGGTCAGTTTTTAAATTGATTATTCATACAAAAAGGCAACACTTGGAAAACTGACTATTGATGTTTCAGCTTATTGCCTGTTATGTTAGAATTTTAGATAGTAATTCAGTATTAATAATTTGGTTCTGAAAATAACAATATTAAATTTTGAAGGAAAAAAAGTAATCACCCATGATGTATAATATTAGAACATAACTTCTGATCTTTGATATGTAGATGGACAACATACCTTTACATAGGAGATGGATGTATAATAGGACTTACCCAACACGTGGCGGCCTGAGACTAGAATTTGTAGACGGGGTTGAATCTTTTATAGAATATGCCAAGGGGTTAGAACCATTTAGAATAGAAGGTGTTATTCGATGTCCATGTATTAAATGCTTAAAGAAATGGGACTTCTTAGCACCTGCTACGGTTACACGACATTTGTATTCAAATGCGTTCAAGCCAAATTATTGGTATTGGACCGACCATGGGGAGGTAGCTCCTAGAGAAGAGACTGCACCAGATTTTAGTCATGCAGCCGCGAGTACGAGTCATGACGAACATGTAGATCCTTTAAATAGGTATGTTGACATGTGCATTGATGTGGCTAGAGAAAACATGTCAACTGATGTAAATCAGGATACAAGTAGGGGTTCCGATGTTGGGGGGGAGCAACAAAATTATAATGAGTTGCCTAATGCAGAAACTCAAAGGTTTTTTGATCTTCTGAGGGATTTCAACAAACCCGTGTGGTCTGGATGTGATATACACTCACCATTGTCTGTTTCCTCCAGATTAATGAGTATCCAAAATGATTACAATGTGCCACATGATGCTATGGACGAGATCATACAATTGATTTCAGAATTACTACCACCCAACAATACTGTTCCTAATAACTTTTATGAAACACAAAAGTTGGTGAAGAAGCTTGGGTTGGTTAGTATAAGAATTGACTGTTGTGTCAAGGGTTGCATGTTGTATTACAAAGACGATGAAAACCTTACAGAATGTAAGTTTTGTGGTGCCCCTAGATACGAAACATGTGAAGACATAGGGAGTAAAGGTAGAAGAAAACAAGTTCCTGTTAAATCAATGCACTACTTGCCTCTTATACCTAGATTAAAGAGGTTGTATGCGTCAATGAGCTCAGATGGAAAGGCTTGGAAGCACTTCGATCAATGTTACCCCGAGTTTGCCAAAAAGGCCAGGAATGTGAGGCTTGCTTTGTGTTCGGATGGGTTTACTCCTTATTCTCAATCAGCAACTTCATACTCCTGTTGGCCAGTAATTGTAACTCCTTACAATTTACCTCCGGAGATGTGTATGACGATGCCGTATATGTTTCTCACATGTATCATTCCTGGGCCTAAAAATCCAAAGCAAAACATTGATGTATATCTACAACCACTGATTGATGAATTGAAAGAGTTATGGGAAGTTGGCATGACGACATACGATGCATCAACGAATCAAAATTTTGTAATGAAGGCTGCATTGATGTGGACTATTAATGATTTTCCAGCTTATGGTATGTTATCTGGCTGGGGCACCGCTGGTAGACTAGCATGTCCTTATTGCATGGGTGATAGTCAGGCATTTTATTTGAAAAATGGTCGAAAACATAGCTGGTTTGATTGTCATCGCCAGTTTTTGGATGTAGATCATTCTTACCGCAGGAATAAAACCAATTTCAAGAAGAATCATACTGAGCACCAACATCCACCCCCTAAATTGAATGGACATGAGATTTGGGAACAGGTTCGTGACTTTCCAAAAGTTACAGAACATCCCAACGAGTTAGGAATTTCAGGTAGTGGTGTGCAACATAATTGGAAGAAACAAAGTATATTCTGGGAATTGCCTTATTGGAAGGACAATTTAATTCGTCATAATTTAGATGTGATGCATATAGAGAAGAATATCTTTGATAACATCTTTAATATGGTGATGGAAATCTCTGGGAAAACCAAAGATAATGTGAATGCAAGCATAGATATGAAGGATTTGTGTCGGCGACCCGAATTAGAGCTAGTGCCTAAGGGTAATGGACGTTGGGGAAAACCAAAGGCTAAGTATGCGTTAACATTGGAGCAAAAAAGAATAATATGTGAGTGGATAAAACAGCTTCGCATGCCTGATGGTTATTCATCAAATTTATCACAGTGTGTTGATACACAACATGCCAAGATACATGGGATGAAGAGTCACGACTGTCACATTTTTATGGAGCAGTTATTACCTATTGCCTTTAGAGAATTACCTGATGAGATATGGAAACCACTAGCCGAATTAAGTAAATTTTTCAGGGATTTATGTTCGAGTACGCTGAGGCATGCAGATCTTGATCAAATGGAGAAAAACATACCCATTATTTTGTGTAAACTTGAGAGAGTTTTCCCCCCAACATTCTTTGATGTAATGGAGCATTTGTCGATTCATTTGATCGAAGAAGCTCGTAATGGTGGCCCTGTACAATTTAGATGGATGTATCCCTTTGAAAGGTAAAAAGAATTATTCATTATCTTATATAATAAACATCATCTTATATAACAAAATCATCTTTCAATCGATACAGATTCCTTGGAAAGATAAAGAAAACGGTTAAAAATAAAGCTAGAGTGGAGGGTTCTATTTGCGAGGCGTACTTACGACGTGAAACTGCCCATTTTTGCTCCTTCTACTTTCAATCTCATATTCGTTCCATGAGAACAAGGGTGGTAAGGAATGATGATGGCGGTATTGATGACTCAAATCCAGAAATGTTGAGTATTTTCCATCATTCCAGGCGTGCTTCTGGTGCAAGTAGTACTCGCTTTTTGGATGATAAGGAGTACAAATCTGCTACAAATCATGTCTTATTGAATTGCGACGAGGTCCAAACTTTCTTGAAGTAAGTAAGAGAATTTAACTAATTTATTTTAAGAAACTGAATCAAGTGATAGTAATAACAAACTTTCATATTTGTGAGCTGTGTAGATTCTTTCGCGAGGAGTTTAGGATTAGCGAAATAGATGGCAGCGGTCGAGTTGATGAAGAATTTGCAGGATGGTTTAAAAATTATGTAAGTAAATATATAATGAAGAATCTATTTTTAATCAGTTACCATCGTAAGTTAATATATTTAAACCAATTTTATGCAGGTGAGTAATCCGAAAAATGGAATTAACAACCCATACATTCGTCATTTATCTTGCGGTCCTCTTCTAAAAGTTAAAACCTGGCGCAAGCATTTTGTTAATGGTTTTAAATTCCACACACAATCTTGGAGTAGTGGAAAGAAGACAATGAATTGTGGGGTCTGGGTCAAAGGTAGTTATGATGAATCTATTGAAGACGATTATTATGGAATGTTGGATGAAATTATTGAAATAGAATATCCTGGAGAACCAATCAAGAGGGTGGTTCTATTTAAATGTGTGTGGTTTGATCCAACGCCTATTCAAGGAACTCGGATTGGAGATGCAGAGTGCAGGATGATAGAAGTTCGACGAAGTGGTAAATATAGGAAATATGATCCTTTCATAGTTGCCCAACAAGCCCGCCAAGTTTACTTTGTTCAATATCCGGGTCGAATTCGAGACAAGCAACAATGGTTTGTTGTAATTAAAGCTAAAGCGAGAGGGAGGATAGAAATAGAAGAGTCTTTGCCAATAGCTTATTAGAGTGATGAAGGCATAATGGTAAATACTGTAGTCTCGGATGATATTGTAGGTCAGTTGGTTCATAATAATAATACCTTTGAGGAAGTCGAAGCTGAACAACGTAATGATACTAATAATATTGAAAATGAGGATGGTGAGGAAGAGTTTTACTCTGATCAAAGTGATGATGAGGAAGAGCTTAACTCTGATCAATCCGATGATGATTCGGATTATGTGATGTGAGGTAAGAAATGTAATTTTCTAATTTGAGCTGTCAACAAGAAGATTTCTTCACTGTCATCAACAAATATAATTTTCAAATTTACGTAGGGTCATCACCTACATACAACTTTCTTTGATTGTATAATTTTCTAATTTACCTAGGGTCATCATCAAGAGTAATATAATGTTTTGACAAGGGGGTGTTTCTATAATTTCTCAAAGTTAATGGAGTTTGGTAATTGAATTGCTAGATGCATGTATTTTTACATTTGTTTGACAATTGAACTGTTATCATATTCTGACACACGTTTATGTTATGAAAACCCTTTATGTTTTGACTATTTGATTGTGATTGTTTGTAGATGAATAGGTCTCGTGGAAACCTTACTAGGGGCAAGAGTATGTGGAGAGGTAATATGATCATCAACAATTCATCAACATCTGCTGCTACCACATCTTCAGTCCCGCCCACTAGATCAGGCGATCAGGCATTAGTATCATCACCATTGGCTTATTCTCCATCTTCAGCATTAGCTCCACAACCACCATTTTCTCCTTCACAAGCACCACAGTCTCCTTCGCAACCATCGCCATCTCATTCTCCACCGGTTACTGGTTCGAATTCTACAGAACAGACTAGGATATCGCAAGTGAATAGGCCATCTGCGGTGTCTGCTCCATCATCCACCATGAAAGCTAAATTGGAACCCGCTGGGAATATGTAAATATATAACAACTACTTTCTTTATTATGCCTTGTAATATTTCTGGAGTTTATGTATCTTCATAATATATATTTATGCAGGTATATGGATAGCTGGGCTGGGACAAACAACATCACTAATGTCTTGAAATCCAAGTTGACTGAGCCGTATAGGACATGGAAAGACATTCCCTCTCATGTTGTTGAGTATTGGTTCGAGGAGTGGAAGGTATTATTCATTACATATGCTTATTTAATTCTTTAGAACAGAAAGTAAATATTAAAACTGTTAAATGTTTTCTGTTATTTGATTTATAATTTACAGAAATATGTATATTGGGATCCACAACATGAGCTGCATATGAGAAATGCATTTGAGTTTGCTAGAGCGAAGTGTTTGGCTGATCATTATAATAGGAATAGATACAAAGGTCAGAAGCCAGGATGGATGTTACAGAGGGTTTATGACAACTTGTCTGAATGGTGGAAGTCCGCAGAGTTCACGTCTACATCTTTGAAAAACAAGAAAAATAGGGCATCCACTAAAGGAGGCGTACTTCATACAGGTGGAAGCATTTCAGCTGCTACTATTCGAAAAAGAGTGGTAAGTCATTACCTTAACAATATTTAACAATTAGCTTAGTTTCTGTTCGTTGATACTATTAAGTTAACATTATTTGCAGAGCGAGAGAGAAGATAGAGAAGTTGGCCATGAAGAGATATTCAAGATGACTCGAATCAGAAAGGTGGATAAAAACCAAACATCAAATGAGACTGTCGGAAATATTGCTGAAGGTGTTGATGAACCAAATGAACAAAATAATGATGCTGGTAGAGCTATGTGGGTCGATGAGCGTTCGCGCTCAACATGGGTTAGTTTTATTGTATTTATACGCAATTATTCATTTATTAAAAGCTTCATGCAGAATCATAATGACCACTTCAACACATCTATATATATATATATTGTAGAAGCTTTACAATAAGTTGAAAGAGGAGCGAGACCTTCAAGCAGCTCTACTTGGTGAGGACGAGAGGGTTAAATTGCCTACCGATTTTAAATTACTTATTCAAGCTGGTGGGGGCCCAAACAAAAAGGGCGAGGTGTATGGGATACCCTACTTGAAAAGTAGAGGCTCACGTACTAAAACACCCACTAACTCTCAAGGTTGCTCTACTAGCTCAGCCCCATTGTCGGAGTTGGATGAATTGAGAAGATAACAGCAACAACTCCTTGAAGAACAAGCTGCGTTACGGCAACAAATGCAGGATCAGGAGGCTGGGCTACGCCAACAACAGGATCAAGTTTTATCCGCCATAACACAGATGGCTGCTATGTTTCAGCAACAACGCAATCCAAATCCCGATGTCCAACGCGACTCAAATGACTAGGCAAGTATTACTATGTTTTAAGTTATGTTGTGTTCCTGTTGTGTTGGTGTTGATTGTGGTGTTGGTGTTGATTGTGGTATTGGTAGTACTTGGTTTGTGCTTATAAAGTTGAGTGTTATGTTAAAGTTGTTCTTCCTATAAAGTATAGGTCGTTTTGAGATTTTCATGCGTTTTGAAATATAATTAGATCCGAAAAAACAGGCAGCATGAATTGTGTAAATTACTAATTGGTTGTCAGGGAGGGTGCTTATACTTTGATGTTTGGTGGTTGTTCTGTTGGTCATATATACTTTGCATTAATTCTGGTAGGGTTGTTACATTTCCAACTACGCAAGTTTTGATCCCTGTCTTTCTTATATATAAAAATGAATATGTGTTCCTCAGTTAGGTTGCAGTCTTGAAATATAATTAGATTCTCAATTCTGCTAGGGGGTTTAACTGGCTAATAATCCAACGTTCATGATGCTCTTTGATGTATTGTCTTACAAATTCACGCATTTACGTATCATCAAAGCTTAAATCCTTATTCATCAACTAACCTTTGCAGCTTTAATGTTTTTTTTTACAGATCAGGCACCTCAAATAGCTTAAGTGGCAATGTAGCAACACTAGGTAAATTTTCAAATGGTGGAGAGAAATTTTCGCTTTATATCTAGTGTGGGCGTATTTTACGTAGGGTTTGCAACATATGGATTTATGTAATATTAATTGAATATATTGTAATTCGGCATATTTTACCGAATTTCGTGCAGTTGGATTTGTTTTTACAGTATTGTTGGATTTATGGACAATGGTTGAATTTTGAATTTATTGGTGGCGTATTGCACATTATTGTCGAATTTCAAGTTTTTTATTATTTTATTTCGGGGTGTATAATTACTGAAAATATACAGGATGAAATTTCGAAAAAAAAAAAAAAATTATAATAAGTAATTTCCGGCGAAATTTCCGACGAAATTGGTCTGAAATTATATTCGATTTTCCTGGAAATTTTCGTATATTTTCGTCTGAAAATGGTCTGAAATTCATCTGAAATATATCAAAGTTCGTCTGAAATTTCGTCTGAAATAACAAATAAAAATAATAAAATAATAATTTCGTCGGAAATTTCATCGGAAATAATTCAGACCCCATATTTTGGTCGCAAAGTCGCCGGAAAAATATTCGATGAAAATTAGACTAATATGTTTTCGTCGGAAATTTCGTCGCAATTTCCGTCTGAAATTTTGACGATGAAAAATTGGTCCGGCTAACTTCGTCGGAAATTTCCTCGCAAAGTTGCCGCAAATTTGGTTCGTCGGAAATTTTTGGATTTCGGGCGAGAAATATTTTCGTCTGAGTTTCGTCGGAAAAATAGTTCGTCGGAAATTTCCTCGGAAATTTCGTCTGAAATTATCTGCGACGAGGATGTTTCGGTCGAACTTGAGCTCGTCAGAAATTCGTCTGAAAGTGGTCGGAAACCAACTATTTCAGACCAAAACGTCCAAAATTTCGTCTGAAATTTTCGCCGGAAATCGGCTGTTTTTTTGTAGTGTATTGGGTATAACATATAAATATAAGGGACTTAGTTGAGTATGATTTAGAGAAATCAAGGTATCAAAATGCACAAAAGGAAATATGATTTTCCTATAGCGAGATATTGTGTATAACATATGAATATTAAAGTACTTAATTTTCAAAATAAGGTAATGAATTGATAACATAAGGTACTAGTATATTACGTTATCAGTTCCGTACCTAGATAAAAAAAAAAGTATAACATATGAATTAATAGGTATTCAAGTTTTCAAAATAACGTATTAATCTGAAAACATAAGGTACTAATATAACAAATCAGAAATAAGGTACCCGATTTTCAAAATAAGGTACAAGGTTAATCACCTATATTGTGTTGAGTCATATGATGAAAAATGATAAAAAATCAATTTTGTTATTGTAATTCATTTGAATGATATAAAAGAAATGATAGAAAAGAGATAAACAATAGAGGTTTTTTATAACGTACGATTTTTATGGAAAAAAAAAAAGACAAATAAATAATAAAGGGCATCACAGTGAATTTAGGTATTTTGTGAGAGAATAAAAATTAAACCTTAAGAATAAGAAGTTAGTATTAAAACTAATTATTTTGGGGAGTAAACTAAAATTTCTTACATTAATGGTTACTTAAAACTAATTGCCCCATAAATTAGAGAAATGCTGACTTAGAGAAAAATACAAATTTGATTCTTTAAATTTTCCATCCTATCAATTTAGTCTTTTTCCTATTGTCATTTGTAATTTAGTCCTATAACTTTTACAAAATTGTAAAAATTGGAGAAAATGTCGACTTAGACTAAAATTATTGACATATTAAAATATTTGAATTAAAAAGAAAATAAAATAAAAAATTACATGAAAATTTTAAGAAAATCGTTTTTTTAATTTTTATGTTAAAATGATTTAAATAGATTTTCGTATTTTAAGCAATTTACATAAAATTTGAAAGAATATAAAAGTCTAAATAATAATTGTAAATTTAAATCCATAAATTTAATTAAATATGTTATGGACTTAAAAATACGGACATAACTAAATAATCAAAATAGAGAACTTATAGAACCAATTTCACATTTTTCTCTAAATGAGCATTTTATTCCACCCATTAATCGGGTAAGCATCTTCCCAATTATATTAGTAACGTGGCTACCATATAAACATTTCCGACAATAAATTGATTTTTTGGCGAAAATTAGACTTACATTACAAATTTTTTAAAATTATGTGATTTAATTATAAACTAATAACCCCACACACTTGTACAAATAAACTATTATTTAAATATATTAAAATTAATTTTTATATTAATATATATTTTATAATTATATTAATATAATCACTAAATTATGATAAATAAATAAATAGTATAAGATAATGCCATATTAGTTAGGAAAATTTTAAAATACAAGGAAAAAAAAAGAAAAATAATATAAAAAAGAAAATAAAATGAATTAAAGTGAAGTGATAGAAAAGAGAAGTTAATAGGACGTTGTTGGAGTGATAAAAAAGTAAATAAATAAAAAAAAATGCAAGAAAAAAAAAACAGATGAAAAAAAAAAAAAAAAAAAAAGAGTCCAAGATATCAGGGCGGCTACTAATTGTTTCTCTCGTTTAATATAATAGTATAAATGATAAAATGAAAATAACTAAATTGCTAAAATAAAGAATTTATTCAACCAATTTTATATTTTTACCTAAAAAACATAATTCAATCACGAAAAATTGTGAACCGTAAATTGTGTTTTTACTAAGAAAATGATCGTTGTAGCCCCTAATTTCATCTGAAAGAGAGAGTTGCACAAAAAATCATGGAGTTTTAGGCTGTTGTTTATAAGAAAACGTGAAGACTTCCACTTTCACTGAAGTAATGTGTAATTAGTACTTTTAGAAGTCGTTTACTTTCCCAAGAAAGGTTTTGGACAGATAGAATAATGGAGGTTTTTTCAATGGATTAATTAGTCATTATCTATTATTTACTTTTAAAGATAAATATCATGTTTTCTTGAATTAATTGTTTACTTTACATGTGAAGATAATTAATTTAAATAGTAATTTTACCAAAATAGACATATACTTATCTCATTTAATATATATATATATATATATATATATATATATTTTTTTTTTTACCATTGGCATACATATTATACATTTTTCCTTCTTCTAAATACGATGAAAAAAATATTATTTTTAGACAATTTTTTTACGTAAAAGTAATTTTTTCTTGATAATAATATTATTAAACAAATTTAAAATCACATTATATTAATTGAGTGTCAGTTTTTAAGTTTATTTTTATAAATAATAGCAATTAATGATGCTATCAATTAATAAAAAATTATAGATAATAGTAACTAATGATGCTTATAGGTTTAAAAAAATTAGTAACTTCTATAAAAAAAATATATATTATTATTTAAATATATGAAAATTAATTTTCATTTTAATATATATTTTATAGTTAATATTAATATAATTATTAAATTACGATTTAAAAAAAAAAGATAAAATTTATACATCAAAGAAAAAAAAAGGAATACAAGACCAAAAAAAAAAAAAAAAGAATTGATGTGGATAAGAGAAGAGAGGAGTTATGAAGATGTTGGAGCGATAATCAAATAAACAAATAATAAGAAACTAATAAATAAATAAATAAATAAAAAGAAAAGAAAAGAATTCAAGAGTCCTTCCAAAGACGAAACGATTGTTAATTGTTGGTCTTGCTTATAGATTATAGATAATAGCCATTATTTATTTTTTAATAAATAATAATGGCAAATTATTGTAAATAAATCAAAGATTTGGGTAAATAAATAAATTACCAATACCGATAAAAATCATGATTTCTCAAACACGGTATTTTGCCATGTGAAAGAAAACCAATAAAATCTTCTCTATCCTACGGGCCGAAGAGATTTTGGCAGAAAAACCAACATGAAAAGTAAATGATAGATTTTGAGTGTTAATTAATTTTATCTGTCAGATTACGTAAAAGTAAACGAGCTCTTAACTGTTCAAATAGTTCTCGCTCTCGGGAGAAGAAAAAGAGGTACTTTTGGAACGAAAGGGGTCATCTGTAATTTGTAAAGGACTCCTTTTGGCTGAAAAATAAGTGAAAGACCATATCATTACCTTTGCTTACCTTCAAATTCAATAGTTCACCAAATCAAAAGACTGTTAAGTGTTAACCAAGTGCTCAGAGTCCTATCATTAGAACCCATGCATCGAAACACATGGACTCTTATTTGGGAGTTGATTTCTCTCCAAATTATAAAGCCAAAGATGCAAAATTTGAGATTGATGTACTTTTAATCCAATAGGATGAGACTTGACATTTAATCTACTACTACTATTAGTTGCACATTTAGTCCCTAATCGAATAATACGATGCACATTATGTTTCGAAACAAAGAGGTTTGAAAATGAATGTATTAAAATTTGGCACATTACGTCCCATACTTTCAATCAATTATAGTCCCATGTATACTTTCGACTATAGTACCCTCATCAAATGAATACTGACAACTTCTTGGGGGTCGGAGGCATATTTCCGAGGCAAAATGCCATTAACTTCTTAGATAAACCCCAATTTTCCTATGATTCTAATGTTTTGTCGTCCTACCACAATATCTTTCTCTTTCTAAGCAACATGGTAGGAAGGTGAATCTGGATTTTTGGAACCCAATTTGCCTTAGAACTTTATGATTCTCTAGTGTAAGTCCTGCTAGCTAATAATGAAGTTAGGTAAATAATGAGAAAATTCTAACTTTCCCGTTTCCGAAAGCATCTTCCAATGATGGTTCATTTATTCTCATATTTTTAGTGGTCCAATTGCCTCAGTTCCCCATCTCTTGAAATTAAATTTTCGTTCTTGTTTCCTGTACATATCAAAGAATTGGACATAAAAAACATATTTTAGACTTCTCTTTGAGTGTTTTTTTTCCAATACGTAATCTTAAAGAGTGTTCGGTCATTATACATGAATATTTTGAAAAATTAATACGTTTTGGATATCGATATTACTTTTTCAATTGTCCTCAGCACGGACATTTTCAATACAATTTGGAGTTTATTACACAAAACCCCCTGTGTTATTATAAAGTATCACGGAAAATCCCATGTTTTAAAAATTAGCAAGTAGAACCCTGTGTTGCTTAAGTTTTGCTGACCGCCCCCTAATCGCATCTGACACGTTATTAGCTGTAAAATATCTAAATTATCCTTTGCTTTTCATTTGCATCAGATATGCACTTTCTCCTAGATTTTGAAAACACACAACCATTGTCTCCCTCCATACGGTGCAAAAGAAGAAAACCCTAACTCACAAATTTCCCCTTATCTGCCATTGTTGAAACCAACATTGTTGATGCTTTGGAGAGTCAACTAGTCAGGTGTTCCACAAACGGAGAGACGGCGAGAAGGCAGTGTCTACTATCAAGGTACGCTGTAACTGTTTCCCCAAAATTTCTTGGTTTAGTTTTGTGTTATGCTTCCTTTTTTGCCGGATTTTCTTTGTCCAAATCGCATCAACACCGTGTTAAAAGCGAATTACGTGTTCTAGTTTGGGTTGCTAAATCTGGTCGTACTTGTATTTTTTTAAAATTTCAAACTTAGGGCTTTTACCCCGTTGGCTAAATCACGAACCATAGTCTCGTCTCTTGAATTTTCTGGCTTCTAGGTTGTGAAATTTGTGTTGCTATACTTTTTCCCATTGAATTTTTTTTTTTTACTTGGGTTTCTTTCTGGTTACAGTTATGGCCGCCGAAATGAAAAAAATATTTATGCACATTGGTGGGGATTGGGCAGTAGTCAAAGGTAATCCACCGGAGCTAACGTATGTCAATGGAATGAAAGTTCTTGCTGGAAGTTATGACCTAGATTATCTAAACATAGAAGGGTTGTGGGACTGTTATAAGGCTGCTGGTGGGAAAGAATGTTGTGTAACATTCTATTATAAGCATCCATTCCAACCTTTAACCGATGAAGTTGCAGTGAGAGAGATAGATGGACCCTGGGCACTGGTGGAGCTGCAGAACTGTCATGTAGGGAGTGATACTGTGTCTGTATATGCTGTAAGGAATGATGATGCAATGTTAGCGGCATATGATGTAGATGGCAGTGTTATACAACTAAGTCAGGAAAAAGATGGTGAGGAAAATGTTGGAGTGAGATATCTTACTTTTCCTGGATGGCCACCTCCTCCAAGTGAACCTGTCATAACACAAGAAGAACATGATGAACCTACAATCAGACCACCAAGGTCAGCTGCACAGGTTATAGATTTATTGAGTCAAAGTATGCCTGAAGGTTTGACTCAAGAGGAGCCAGTGATAACCCAAGTGAATGCAACTGAGGGACAGAGCTCCAAACCAACTGAACATCCACACCCTGTACAGAACAATGATGATGAAAATGCTGATCAGTATGAGTTTGCAGAAGAAATGTTCAATCAAAATCCAACTGAAGACAATCTATTTGCTGAAGAGGAAGTTGAAACTAATGATGTTGATCAAGTGAGCAGGGAAAGTCACAGGAGAAGAAGGATTTGAAATGGGTTCAAGGGTATGAGTTTGCTAGTGTTGATGTCTACAAGAAGGTGCTAATTGACTGGAGCATTATTCATGGGTATGAACTTGATTTTGTTAAATGTGAATCAAAAAGAGTTACAGCTTGTTGCATGGCTGAGAATTATAAATGGAGGATACATGCATCAACGGTTCAAAACACAAGAAAGTTTCAGGTGAAAACCATCAAGGGAGAACATACATGTGCCAAAAAGGGTGAGAATTTCAGGTGTGGTTCTAAGTACCTTGGGGAGAAAATGGAGCAAACCATTAGAGACCATCCTGACTTGAAACCAGAGGATTTTATAAGAATAATTAGAAGAAAAGTGGGGTGCAAGGTTTCTTATTGGATTGCTGTAAGAGCTAAGAAGTATGCAAATGAAAGAATAAGGGGAGAATTTGATGAAGAATACAAGATGTTGTGGAGCTATGGTGACACACTTCTGAATACCAACCCTGGGAGCAAAGTCATCATTAAAAAGAAGCAGGATTCAAACCCCCCAATATTTGAGAAGATGTATTTCTCACTCAGAGCTATGACTGCTGGATTTCTTGCTGGATGTAGGCCACTTATTGGTCTAGATGGATGCTTTTTGAAACATGTTTATGGTGGCCAGTTATTATGTGTAGTGGGAAAGGATGGGAATGAGAATCTATTCCCAATTGCATTGGCTTATGTGAAGAGTGAGAACTATGAAAATTGGGTTTGGTTCTTAGAAGAGTTGTTACTGGACATTGGTGGCCTTGGTGAAGATAGATGGACATTCATCTCTGACAGGTACACTAACAGATTCAGTTTCATTTGTCATTAATTCACATATTTATTTTTCTATTAACAGTTTATATTTTCATGCTTTTGGGCAGGCAAAAGGGGTTGTTAGAAGCTATTAACATTATTGCTCCAGGTAGTGAGCACAGATTTTGGCTAAGGCATCTTTACCAAAATTTTTACAAGCTGTGGAAAACTCAAGACTTGAAAACACTTTTTTGGAAAGCTGCCTCTGCTGGAAACAGAGCTGAGTGGGCTGATGTGATGAAACAAATGGAAGCACTGGACCCAACAGCATCAGAATGGTTGATGAACATACCACCTGAGCATTGGTCAAGAGCACATTTCAGAACCAGGTGCAAGAGTGATGTTCTTGTCAACAACATCTGTGAGTCTTTTAACAACATGATTCTACCATCTAGAATTTTGCCAATTATATCTATGTTTGAATGGATTAGAGTTAGGTTAATCAAAAGGATTTAGATAAAAAGGACTGGAATGGATGGATTTGAAGGGAATGTTTGTCCTGTTGTGATGAAAAAGATTAACATACAGTGTGATTTAGCTAGAAATTGCCTCCCAACTTGGTGTGGTGACATGGAGTTCCAGGTGGATGAAAAAGATGATCAGTATGTTGTACGGTTGGATAATAGGACTTGTACTTGTGGTATGTTTCAATTGAATGGTTATCCCTGTAGGCATGCTTGTACTTCCATTACTGATCGGACGCTGAATATAGAGGATTTTGTGGATGACTGTTTCAAAAAAGCAGCCTACCTAAGGGCCTACTCATATAGGATTAGTGCCATGCCTGGTAAAAAACACTACATTCAGTCCACAATAGAACCCTTAGGCCACCCGGAGTACAAACCTAAAATTGGTAGACCAAAGAAAAAAAGGAGAAAGGGTGCTGAGGAAACACAAACTACAAGCACAAGAAAAGGGTTAACTCATACTTGCTAGAGATGTCTGCAGTCAGGACATAACAAGAGGTCTTGCAAAAATCCACCACATCCCAACTCCAAGCTATACCAGGTCAGTTAATTAATTTTTCAATACATTTTTTTACATTTTCTGTTCAATTCATTTCTCACACACACATTTTATATGTACTTGCAGGGACCAAGGACTAATGATGGGGCATCATTTTCATCAAGGCCAAGAAATAAAAACACACAGGTACTACAAATTGAAGCATAAAGTTTATGGTAATTTTATTTTAAGATCTAATTATCCAAGTTACCTGTGTTTGTTTCACAGTCAGCTGCTGCAAGAAGGTCATCCCAAGCTGCACAAACTGGAAGACCATCTTCTACAGCAACTGTGCAAGGTCATGGACACTCTGTAACAACAACTTCTATAGCACCTGCACAAGGCCAGTCTGCTCATCCAGCTGCAAGGAGAACTTTCATTCCTCCAAGGGCTTCCACTGCACAGGAAGGGCAGTCTACTCCATCTGCAAGGAAGTAAAGGAAAAGAAAACCAACTGAAGGGGAAGTGTTCCAAAACAGCAGAGACAGAGCAAAAGAGAAGAGGAACCCAAGGCCTTGGAAGCCCTAGATCTGAAGATGTGTTGTTTAATGTGAATTTGGTTGTCTGGACATCAATTTTACTTTATTTTTTGCTTGGCCCCATCTGCTGATATTTACTATGTAAAGTCATATTACCTTGGTGGTTGAACAATACTGAATATTTTGTTTAGATAGTGGTAAGTCAGTGGGGACCATGTTGTTGGCATTATTCTAACATTATGTTGCCTTTTGTTTTTGATTTAACATGCCAATGCTTTGATGCTTTTAAGCCAGCAATCAATTTATTTATTTTATTTTCTCTATATTTCTGATTTAATTGTACGGTGCCTTTGAAATACAGTTCACACATTTACATTGGTGAAGGAATGGTGCTGTATTTGCATTATTTACTGAGAAATTGTCTGTTAACTAATTTACCAGGGTTTATATTGCAAATTTAGCAAACCACAGGGTTTTCTGGGCAACTATATCATAACAGAGGGTTTTCTGGGCAAAATTTAAGTAAACAGAACAATATCATTCACAACTTGTTTCTTCCATTGCCAATTCATTCTTTCAGTACAAGTACACAAACCATGAGAAATAAACACACACACATCACCCACATCACTTTGGCATTGCTATTTTTCTCTACTACAAAGGGCCTGACTTGATTTTTGGATGAAGTAGACACAACTTCTTCATACACATCCTCCGCCTCAACTTTCAAAAGCGACTCTCCACCATCTGCAGACCAACTTATGCATGCGGGATTGAACCAAGCAAAGAAATTGCAATGTCGATTAACACAATTGCAATACAGTAGTCCTTTGGTTGGTTTGTTGAAAGACTCCACCACTTTTATGGAAACCTTCAACCCGCAATAACAGCTTGGTGTGGGTGGATATCTCACTTCCATACCTGGCTTCATCCGTCTTTGATGGCTACCTTCACCATGGGAGGACATCTTCAACCTTAGATCTAGGGTTTGGGGGAAAGGGGGTTGGTGACGAATGAAAATGGTGAAAGCTAATATTCAATATCAATTAAGTTCACAAGGGCACGTTTGTCTTTTAACGTTCATTTATTAGGAAAAATGACTATCCCAGCTGCAATTTTGGCGCGTGGTTAAACAATCGCGGTATTAGGGTTTTTGTTGCTTGTTTTTTGTTAACACGGGGTTCTATTTGCTAATTTTTAAATCATGGGGTTCACCGTGGTACTTACAGATTTCACAGGGGGGCTGCCAGCAAAAAAAACCCATACAATTTGACACGTGAACTTTATATACTTTTCATAAATATTTTTGTGTCTTTTCCTTATGTATAATTTTATCAATTTTAGGGGTTTCATTGTATAATTTAGTTTTAATGACTTAATACTTATTTAAGAATTCGTATGATAATATTGAATGTTGAATTGCTTGTTTATATCTTTTATTTGGATCGAACATGTTTAATATATTTATTTTGATTTTGAAATTCCTATATTTAGAATATTTGATATTATTAATTTAGTACTTATATTCTATATTTACATTATATTCGTATTAGAGTCGTATTGTGTTCTAAATTTTTTCTAAAATTTATTTTAGTATTATTGTATATGTATTTATGCATTATTGTTGTCATGCACAAGATCTACGACATAAATAGTGATATTTTGGAGCATGATTTCACGTGATTTCACATGATTTCTTTTAATTTCTGTATTGATCCGGCGAATTTGGACAAAAATACTTTAACTAATTAATTAAAATTATCAACGGGACAGTTGGCTCAAGTGGATAGAGGCTTGAGTTCACTTAAGTAAGGTCTCGGATTCGAATCTTGTGGATGTAAAAAACTACGTTGGGAGAGGTCCCCGCAATAAGCGCCTTCAGCTAGCTCGGAAGATTAGTCTTTCACTCAATTGGGTGGGGGGAAACTCTGAGAGATAAAAAAAAAATTAATTATTACTAACGGGACAGTTGGCTCAAGTGGATAGGGGCTTGAGTTCACTTAAACAAGGTCTCGGGTTCGAACCTTGTGGATGTAAAAAACTACGTTGGGAGAGGTGCCCGCAATAAGCGCCTTCAGCTACCTCGGGAGATTAGTCTTTCACTCAATTGGGTGGGGGCAATGTTTTCAAAACCGGACCGGAGGGCGAACCGGTGGCCTTACTGGTTACCGATCGGATCGGTTCGACCGGTTCAACCACCAGTCGAACCGGTATGACGTCATAAATAAATAATTATTTTTTATTAATTTTATATGTATATATTATTATATTACTCATAGGTAAAAATAGATTACAATTTTATTTTTAAAAAAGACAAATAAGAAAAGTAATAAATAGATAATATTAATATAACAAATATTTTTCTTAACATAAAATATTAAATAGAAAAGGATATGAGTATATATATATATATATATACACTACAAAAGGATATGAGTATATATATATATATATATACGCACACTACAAATATACATATATATTCTAAAATAATCATTAGTCACAACCTAACCCTAATGGGACTACCGACTACCAAAGAACTACATCTCTTTCCCACATTTTTCTTCCAAGCAGCCGTCATCCTAATTCTTAAATCACAACCCAATTGCATCTTCTTCCTCAGTTTCCAAATCCCACGCAGACAAAGCAACTAAGTGAAGATCAGTTAGTGTATTAATCAATCCAAAATTTTTAATTCTCGCGTACCCAAAGCAAACGAAGGAAGAAGATAATTGAGGAATCATATTTATGCGGAATTTCAGGTAGGTGAAAGAGGGAGGAAGAAGATTTTTATCGGAGAGTGCAGACAAAAAAAAAAATGTTGGAAGAAAATAGTTTCAGCGAACCGGCGGTCAGGTCCGGTTTTCAGGGCCAAAACCGCCGGTTAACCGGCCGGTTTCTCCGGCCCTGAACTGGTCCGGATCTCGCCGGTTTCATGACCCCAGCCGGACCGAACAAGGCACCGGTCACCGGTCGAATCGGCCGGTCCGGTTCGATTTTAAAAACATTGGGTGGAGAGAAAATCTGAGAGATAAAAAAAAAAAATTAATTAAGAATTGACAAGTAAATGGTATGACAATAGGAGGATGAAGTTTGAGACATTTCATAAATATAACTATGAAGTACTATTTCGCGACACCAAGACGACGTTATTTTCACCTATCGCTTTGTGAAAATACATATATAATTCTTTTCATCGGTAAAAAAATGTAATTAGCGATGATTTTCATAATATAATGTCACTTAAATAAATAACTTGAATTTAATCTAATATAGACTAAATATGTATTTGTTAACAAGTCCAGCATTAAAAATAAAAGTCAAACTATGTATTAATTAATAAATATTGTTCGATAACCATTATCTTATCAGCTAATTTTTAAAATGAATTAAATTTGATATATACTTAAAATATTATCAAAGTTGTCTATATCTTGCATATTCAATTGAAATGAATTGAATTAATAAATTTAATCGAATGGAATCAGATTTTATACTCTAGGTTGACCACCGATTTTTTAGGTTGGACGTACCAGAGATGTATTAGCATGTTACATATTAAAAAAAAAAAAAAAGGAATATATTAATATATTCGACATAAAAAAAATAAATTATGTACTGTATTAATTAATAAATACTTCACAATCCCAGTCACGAACACATATTTTAACTAATGTAAAATAAAATTTATTGAAAATAAAAAAACATAAACACAGAGGTCGTTGGAGGCAGTTGTGAGAGTAATGAGGACTGAGGAGGGATGAATAACGACGATAATTATAGTTCCAAGTCGTGTAGGGGCTTTAAATGCGATGGGTGACGTGTCGGTGAACTTTGGAAGAGTTGACGTGGACGTGCATGTCTGGGTCCCACAAATGCCGTGGTGGCAGACTGACCACGTGGATACGGACTCCTCATGTTGCTTGTACTTGCTCTCAAGGGACACAAAAACATCCAATGCCTCACCCTGTCTAATGATACATGTTGTCATTGACTTTTATATTATCTGAAAATGAATGTTAAATATTTGGTAGTATGAGAAATTTTAATTTACTTCTCAATATTAAAATTTTTAGTATTAACATTTTATTTTTAAATTTTTATTTTTATTTGCAATACATTTTGTATAAAAATATTTAAAAAACCATTATAAAAAGAATATAATTTTATTTTTTATGTTAATACTTCAAATTATAGTTTTCATATTTTATATGTAAAAATTAATATATATATTTTTTCTGTGTATGGATTTATTAATTATTGATGAATATTTTGGAATATTATTCAGAAACGATAAAGTATGCAAATTTAAAATTAGAGTATTTTTTGTAAAAGTTAAAAGTACTTATGTTTCAAATTAGAGTATTATGCATAAAAACTAAAATACTTCGTTTATATTTGGAGTATTATTCAGAAACGTTAGAGTATCCAAATTTAAAATTAGAGTATTGTTTATAAAATTTAAGGTTTAAAATTGAAGTAAGAGAAGGAAAAATAAAGAAAAAGAAAAGGAAAAAGAGTATTGTTCGCAAAAGTTAAAGTACTTACGTTTTAAATTAGAGTATTATTCATAAAAACTAAAGTACCTAGATTTATAATTGGATTATTGTTCAGAAACGTTAGAGTATCCAAATTTAAAATTAGAGTATTCTTTGTAAAATTTAAGGTTTAAAATTGAAGTATGAGAAGGAAAAATAAAGAAAAAAGAAAAGGAAAAAGAGTTTTGTTTGCAAAAGTTAAAGTACTTACGTTTTAAATTAGAGTATTATTCATAAAAACTAAAGTACCTAAATTTATAATTGGAGTATTGTTCAGAAACGTCCAAGTACTCAAATTTAAAATTAAAGTATATTTCGTAAAAGTTAAAGTACTTAGGTTTAAAATTGAAGTATGAAAAGGAAAAAGAAATATTAAGGGTATTATAGTCAATTCAGGTGTTTGGGGAGTGAATAAAAATTAAAGTTTGGAAATGGGGAGTTACTACCAAAAGTTTTAGCATTGGGGAGTAAGTTAAAATTTCTTCCACTATTAGTACTTAAAACTAATTGTCCCTATATTAATTATATAAAATTTTATTAAGAAAAAGTAATATATATATATATATATATATATATATATATATGATGGTGCTTGATCTGATATCAAAGTCCAGTTAATTAGAATTTGTAATAAATAGGATTTGATCGAGCAATGGCGCTTGGAAGAATGAGTAAATTTAACTAGTCCGAGAATCATGAATTCTTCTTTCTAGGACAAACACACGGTTAGAATGCCAAACTGAGGAATCTGGGGGGTGACCTAGTTTTGGTTCTCCGATATCAAGTCAGTAATATGGGGATTTAAGTGAGTTAGAGAGATAAGATGGTCAGGATTGCTTACCAAATGTGGTGAATTCACTATAGCTTATATAGAAGATAGGCAAGGGTCTTTCAGTAATTTTGCTATTCCATAGTATAGAGATAGTTTGCCCTAAACACTTGGCCCAATAGGAATGCACCAGAGTGTTATGTTAGCTCTACAGGAATAGTACAGTAGTAGTGGGAACGAACACACGGAGGCGTACGGAGTATCAAAGGTTGTATTGGACAATCGAGGGATAGATCCGTCATGAGGTCGAAGAGATGCTTGACCCCTGAGGAAAAACTCATGACAAGCTAGTTGGCGCTCAACAAAGACAACTACCATTAGGGCTTGACTCCAACGACAACTTTATATTTCTAGGAGTTGAAGTAAAAGTGAGGTCATGCTTTGTTGGATACGACATACACATGGTGTGCTCTCATTTGATTTGGGATGTTGACGTGGCTGTATTTTATTATGCCACATCATTTGCCCCCTAACTACATAGTTATGCTGGGCTTACAGAGCTTATTTGTATTCCAAGGGATGCTTTTCCTGGCGGGGATTTTGGCGCTCGACTGCAGCACATTAAATGAAATGGCGGCGTGTGGGTGCGAGGTGAGGAAACGATGCGCGTGACTAGGGACGTACACGACGTTTCACAAAAATAGTGCGAGATCTTAGGCATAATCATTACGTCTTTTCAAAATAATATTTGATTCCACCAACTCCGCTTTATAAATAAGAGAAGTCATTTTCATTCTGTACTTTGCAAACTTTGTTCACTCTGAAACTTTGTGAGATTGAGCGCCAGCTTGAGTGAAACTCTTACCGAGAAATGTTGATAATAAGAGAAATTTGGGATTGAAAGTTGTATGAATTCATTGTATTGTGTTACAAAGATACAGAGATTACATCTAAATAAATAGCCTACAACCACTAATTACAAGCCACTAATCAAGCCGTGTACAAGGAAAGAATAATTAGGGCAAATCCTTTCCAAAGATATTAGGATCTCCAACAATCCCCCTCAAGTTGGATCATGGGGGTCGAGCATATTCAACTTGGACAGTGATGTGTAGAAGTTCTGGCTGCTAACTGCCTTAGTCAAGATGTCCGCAAGCTGGTCCTCAGATTTCACAAACGGGAGCTCAACTATCCGTGACTCTATTTTTTCCTTGATGAAATGGAGGTCGATTTCCACGTGTTTTGTTCTGTCATGTTGTACCGAGTTACAGGAGATACTTATTGCTGAGTATAAGTTGGTGCTTTCTTCTGGAGGGAAGCCGATCTCTGTTAGAAGCTTTTGAATCCATAAGACTTCCGTGATCCCTCTGGCTATCCCCCTGAACTCTGCCTCAGCACTGGAGAGTGCTACAACCTTCTGTTTCTTGCTCCGCCAGGTGACAAGATTCCCTCCCACGAAGGTGAAGTAACCGGAGGTAGATCTCCGGTCTGTGATTCTTCCGGCCCAATCAACATCGGTATAGGCATTAACCCGAGTATGCCCATTCTTAGAGAACATAAGTCCCTTCTCTGGGGCGGATTTTAGGTATCTCAGAATCCTCATAACCGTCTCCATGTGTTCCCTGCTTGGATTGTGCATGAATTGGCTTACAACTCCAACGGCATAAGCAATGTCTGGTCTAGTATGGGCCAAGTAGATCAGCTTTCCCACCAGCTTCTGATATCTCTCTTTGTCTGTTGGCGTTTGCTCTGGATAAATTCCCAATTGGTGGTTCTGAGCCATAGGTGTCTCGGCTGGTTTACAGTCCAGTAATCCAACTTCTGTTAGTAGGTCAAGAATATACTTCTTCTGTGAGATGAAGATTCCTTTGTCTGACCTCATTACCTCGATGCCCAAAAAATATCTCAGCCCCCCCAGGTCTTTCATTTCGAATTCCTGTGACAGATTCATCTGAAGGTTGGTTATCTTCTCAGTGTCGTTCCCGGTTATAACCATATCATCGACGTAGATGACCAGAAGGGTAATTAGCTGTCCCTTCCTTTTGAAAAACAGAGAGTGGTCTGAGTTGCTCTGGCTGTACCCGTATTTCCTCATGGCATGAGTGAATTTGCCAAACCAAGCTCTGGGAGACTGCTTGAGTCCGTAAAGTGACCGTTTCAGTCTGCATACCATTGGTACGTTTCCATGATCCTCAAAACCTGGCGGGGGGTCCATGTATACCTCCTCCTCGAGGTCACCATGCAGGAATGCATTCTTTAAGTCAAACTGGTGTAGGGGCCACTCGTAGTTGGCAGCTATGGACAGCAGAATGCGGATGGTGTCCAGCTTGGCCACTAGAGAAAAAGTCTCAGTGTAGTCAATCCCATAGGTTTGAGAATACCCTTTTGCCACCAACCTGGCCTTGTATCTCTCGATTGTCCCATCCATTCTGTATTTGATATTGTATACCCATTTGCACCCCACGGAGCGTTTCCCGACTGGGAGTGGGCACATCTCCCATGTTTGGTTCTTAGATAAGGCGTTGATTTCTTCTTCCATTGCCTGCCTCCAAAGGGGGTTTGCTTGGGCCTCTTTTATGGTTCTGGGGATCTCTTGGGAGTAAACAGCATGGAAGAAGGCCTGGAGTTGTGGTGAACAGTTGGAAGTGGTATGGTGGGCTACCGGATACTTGGACCTGCTCACCCTTTCTGGGCTATACCTGTTCGGCGAAATTCCCCTGTTCTGTCGAGGAGGCAGATTATATGTATTTTGAATGGAAATAGGATGGTCAGGATTACTTACCTCATGGATATTCGACGCCGGGGGTTCCTCTGGGACGGGTGAGAGAGATGGACGTGGAGTATCAGTATCAGTGTTACCAGACGGCGGGGTGTACTCATGTAGTGGTTCCAGCCATTCACACATCCAATTTGATCCCTCATTTGTGTCTTTCTCCCCCTGAGGGGTTGAATTGGATGGTGCCTTGAAGTAGTACTCTGTTTCCAGAAAGTTCACATCCATGGTGATATAGTCCCGTTTGCCTGTTGGATCATAGCAGTGGTAGCCCTTTTGAGTAGGGTTAAACTTAAGAAAGACACACCGGACTGCGCAGGGGTCAAGTTTGGTCCATAAATGCTTCGGAGTATGGACAAAGACGACGCATCCAAATACTCGTGGAGTGAGTTGGAGCACAGATGGAATGGAATGAAACTTTTGAAGGACGTCTAGGGGAGTTCCATGTTGTAGTGCCCGTGTGGGAAGCCGATTCATAACATAGACTGCTGTCGAGACCGCCTCAGCCCAGTAGGAGTTAGGGACGTGGGCCTCAAACAGGAAAGCCCGAGCACTTTCCAGTATGTATCTATTTTTCCGTTCTGCGACTCCATTATATTGTGGGGTGTGAGGACAGGTTGTCTCGTGAATGACCCCATTTTGAGAGAAAAAACTTTGTAAGTTCTGGTTGATGAACTCCCCTCCATTGTCGGAACGGAAGACTTTGATCGAGGTAGAAAACTGGTTTTGGATCATCTGGAAAAAATTCTTGATCGTGCCTGGAGCATCAAATTTCTGGTTCAAGAAATAAACCCAAGTGAACCTCGTACAATCATCCACAAACAAAATAAACCATCGGAATCTGGAATTCACATGACTTGGAACGGGTCCCCAAACATCAGAGTGAATTAACTCAAAAGGCAAATCTGCTTTATTGCTAGAACTTGGATAAAATGTTCGGTGGCTTTTTGCGAGAATACAAGTGTCACACTGGAAAAAATTTGATTCTGCCCCTAATTTTGGGAACACTTGTTTCAAATATTGAAAGGAAGGGTGACCGAATCTGCGATGCCACAACCAAAGTTGCTATTGACTGTTTCCTTGAACCAAATAACTTGAGCCAGCTCTTGAGGTGTCTTGAATGTAGTACAATCCATCTCTCTCAATACCACGTCCAATGATCGCCCCCGTACGAATATCCTGTAAGAGGCAGAAAGAAGGAAACATCAATACTATGCAATCAAGCTCTTTTGTAATCTGACTAATAGAGAGTAACTTTGAGGTGAGAGAGGGCACAACTAGACAATGAGATAAATTTAGCTTTTCTGATAATTTCACATTTCCCGCTCCAATGACTGGGTAGGGAAGGCCATTTGCATAATCACTGTTTTTATTCGAGGATTGGTAGGGTCCTGGATATCATGAGCTTCATTTGTCATGTGATCAGTGGCTCCCGAATCAATAAGCCATTCAGTGTCTTGATTCAAGTGGTGGGCCTGCATGAAACTTTGGCCAACTTCTATTTCATTTTTTTTACTTCCATTCGGCCCACACATCTCATTTTTTTGAATTTTAATTGGGCCAGCCGGCCCATCCACCATATTAATGCTTTCAACCCAATTATTTTGTAGGGTTGAGATCATTTTACCTGGTGTGGGGGAAAAATCTGCCGACCCCTTACCATTTGTGGAGGAGCTGCCACGGTTGGGTTCTCGGTCGTCGGTGGTGTCACCGCCGCTATTACCGCGGCTGTTGGCGGCGCCGTTGTCGGCGCTTGTGCCCTGGATCAAGGCTGCCCGTCCTTGCTCTCCGATGATGCTGCGGTTATCCTCCATTCCTGTCACAAAGTTTGCTTTTCCGGCTGGTGGCCCCTGAGAGCCGCCGCCGCAGGTACCGGCAGCCTTCTTCTTCGCCTGATACTCCGGCCACCAGTCCGGGTATCCTATCACCTGGAAGCAGCCTTCTTTTGTATGTTTTGTTCCCCCACAAACAGAGCATCTTTGAATTGGACCCTGGCTGAATTTCTTGGTCTGACTCTTATTTTCGCGGGATGATGAGCCTGTCTCTGACCGCATTTTGGCCGCCATACCCATACCGGAGTGCGGATCTACCATCGTCGTGAGTCACCGATCCTCCCGACGTACGGCGTTATATGCTTCCTCCAGGGTGGGTGCCTGTTGAGCCCTGAGTAAATCCCTTTTTATCGGATCAAATTTCCCATCCAGGCCCCACAGAAACGCGAAGACCCGATCTTCTTGCTTTTCCAGATTGTAAGTTTTCCGGTCATCGGTGCATTTCATTGTCTGTGGTTGTCTGTAGTCAATCTCCCTCCAAAGCCCTTGGACGGTTCGGTAGTATTGATCAACTGACATATCTGTTTGGTTGGTTTGATATGCTCGTTGTTTCAATTCATAAAGTTTCAGTTTGTCACCCCCGTCATGGTAGGTGGCTTCAATTTCGTCCCATAATTCCTTCGCGTTGAGGCAAAGGATGAATTGGGCAGCAATTTCGGGTTCCATTGAGTTGAGTATAAGGCTTGAACAGATCCGTCCGTCTGTTCCCAAGCCTCGTATCCAGCGTCATCTGGATCAGGGGATACCATCTTCCCGGTAATGTACCCCGTTCTTCCTCGGCCAAGTAGTACCAATTGAACCGTTCTTGACCAGATTGCATAGTTGTTGTCATTCAGTTTGATGTTGATAGTGGTTGGATTGGTTGGTTCGGGTTGTCTGTGGCGGAGGAGTTCTGCCATTTGGGCGAGAAACTCCTCCGATATCGGGTTCGATTTTGAGGGTGATGCCATTGGTAGGTGATGAACAAAGTATTCGATTCGGTTATTGAATCGAAACCCGCTCTGATACCATGTTGATAATAAGAGAAATTTGGGATTGAAAGTTGTATGAATTCATTGTATTGTGTTACAAAGATACAGAGATTACATCTAAATAAATAGCCTACAACCACTAATTACAAGCCTCTAATCAAGCCGTGTACAAGGAAAGAATAATTAGGGCAAATCCTTTCCAAAGATATTAGGATCTCCAACAAGAAATTCCTATTCGAGTGTCAGTTCTTCAGCTCTTCAACCTTTTAGGTATTGTCTAACTTCTCTTTTTCTCCCACACTGTATTCTAACTTTAGTTTAAAACTTTCTTGTAATCCAAACTTGAATAAACACTTCATCCAACTCTTGTAAATAAGATGTCTAGTGAGTATGTGATAGAGTTGGAAGATTCCAACGGTTCTGAGTTCACTCACAATGTACATAACTCAACCCTTCAGAAACTCTTTGAAGATTATCAAGAAAAGGAGGTGGAGGCGACTTTTGGAAAACACAGAGTAAAAGCAGCGAAAATTTAAAATTTTTTTCCAAAAGGGATGGTGATCTTGCAATGTTCGTTTCAAACTTTTGGGATTCAAGAAACTTAGAAGAATTGAATCTTTCTTGAAACGTATTGAGTCGCTCTAAAACGTTCTTCATGCGACATGAAATCCCTAGTTCTTGAATGATTCTTTCTTCGAGATTTCAAAGCAGAAATCCTCTAAAAGTATACACACCAGTCCTAGATTCAAATCATATAAGTGAGTATGTTAGTACTGTAATATGTGTATTAAAGAAACAAGGAACGAGATAGAAAACAAGAGCATGATTAAATCTCCCTTCAAAACCCCTGTTTGACTAAGATTGAACTGTCACGCTTTAGCCTCATAAAACGTGTCGCCGGGTCGTCAACTTCGGAACGGACTTCGTTTTCCCAAGAAACTCGTATTTTTTCAATTGTAATATGCCATTGAAAAAAATCTTTCCATCAGCCCTTGATATATATATGGGATTTCTTAAATCCTAAGTCTGTTTAGGAATAGGATTCCTACTTTGACTTTTATTCTATTTTTTTCTTTCTCTCAAAGTAATAACATCTTATCTAAAATAAGATATTATCTTTTAGAAAGGAAAAGGACCTTCTAATCAAATTAGGAATATTTAATTATTCTAATAATAATTAAACATCTTGTCCTAATAATATCTCATTATAATCAAATTAGAATATTATTAAATAGAATACATTTTATATTTAAATTATTTATTTATTCTAATCAAATTAGAACAATTAAATAATTAAATACCTTGAATTAATTCTCCAATTAATTCCATGAAGGACATCAAAATTATTTCACTAATTAATTCTAATGGGATAAAATTAATTCCTAATTAATTTCCTTTTGTGCTATATAATTAATTCACTAATTAATTATATTGTGGCTTTTTAATTAATTCTCCAATTAATTATATTATGGCTCTATAATTAATTCATTAATTATATATATTTGGGCTTAATAATTAATTCTCCAATTAATTAACACATGATCCAATTTGTCAATTGGATTCACACGTCTTAAACAATTGCTCTCGATACCCACACATGTACTTTACACGTGTGGTCTCGTTTCGATCAATTATTTGATCTTTCAATAATACCCTTTGAACTTGGCATTTGTGTATGACCCTCTAGGTTCAATTTCAGTTAGCAGTGAACCTAATTAATTAATACACTTTATCAATTAATTATCTCACAGATCACACGACCATAGTCTAGCAACAGGTGTGTGACCCCTACCCGAAATATAAATATATATTCGAAAGAACCTTTCAATCAATGGCATCATGTGGGATACGATCCTCCTACCATCCTATCTCTCTATTAAGGATGTAAATGAGACGAGCCAGCTCGTGAGCTTAACGAGCTGGCTCGCTGAAAGCTCGCGCTTGAGTTTGTCACCTGCGAGCCGAGCCATGGCTCGGTTCGTGAAGCCTGCGAGCCAAGCCCGAGCCATATGTTCTGTAGCTCATAGCTCGCGAGCCGGCTCGCAAGCTAAGCTTTAATTTAAAAAAAAAATAAAAAATTATATATATATATATATATATACACGTTACTTATATTACTTTCAAAATATATATATATATTAGTAATATATATATATATATATATATATATATATATATATATATATATATATACTAATATATTACTTATATTACTTTCAAAATATACATATATATAGTAATATATATACACGTTGAATACAATTATATATATATATACGGTGTATCAACAGAAAACCCTAAACCAATTCGTTCACCAATCTCAGCCGCCCAAAGATGAAATCCCTAGCCAGATCCATGAAGACTTGCCTGCACCAGAATTTAGCACAGATCCACCTCCTCTAACCATCCCTTCTCATGCCGCCTCCCACCACCCAAGCGTCGCCCACCTCGCACCGCCTCCCATGCCACCTCTCCAGGCCGCTGCCGTCACGGCGTCACCATTTTTTGCAGCGGCCATCTCCTCTAACTGCTCCTGCTCCAAAATCCACCACGGCTGTAGCTTCCTTTTCGCCGCAACCACCGCCAGCGATAACCACCACGTTTCAGGCCACCGCCACGTTAACCAAGTCGCTTGCTGCTTCAAGAACGCCAACCCCGCTCGCGTAGTACCAAAGGAAGAGACTCCGAAAATTGAAGTTTGAAGGCATCGAAATCAACTCCCAAAATTTGTATGTAGATATGTATTAAAAGTTGATCTAAATTTTGGGACCAAATTTTGGATTTAATTTTTCTCCAAGGATTTTTGTTTGTCTTTAAATTAAATCCCTTTTCATTTATGTTCTATGTGTTGGATGTATATGATTGATATATCTAGATTATTTTTCTAAATCTTCAGATCTAGATTTGTCCAAAACGGATGTATATGAAATATAGATTTAGATTTTTTTTCTCTAAAGCTTCAATCCAGATTTGACCAAAACGGATGTGGAAGAAAAACATTTGAGGGGGATGTTTTTCTCATTGGCTCGTCGGCTCGTTCGAACCTAACTGCGAGCCGAACCCAAGCTACATTTTCCGCAGCTCGGTGGCTCGCAAGCCAAGCCCGAGCCCGAACCCGAGCCCGAACCCATTAAAAATGTCAAGGCTCGGCTCGGCTCGACTCGTTTACATCCCTACTCTCAATTAAGATCTAGAGCATGGGAATATAGAGAGCCCTACTAATCTTAATCTTAAAACAAAGTTCCCTTCATATTCCATTTGATCTCAATCCAAGAAAACCGCATTTTCATGAGGTCTTGATGTAACCACCTTGCGCAAAGATTTTGGATGGAACATGAATGAATTGTGTGATAAGAGATCATCTTGCTATAGCAAGTGTCGGTCCTTTATAGTGATGTCCCGCCTCTTCGGCAATCCAGGTATGGCGTCACGAAGGAGTTTATTCCTGTATATTTGTGATTAATTACGTGTGCCTTAGAATTTAATTAAATGTACTTGGACTCAATCGTCCAATATTTGAAAATTAGGGACCTAATTATAATTAGGGTGTTTTGGGCCTTCGTGGTTATCTGAGCTCGGGAATTCGAATTCGAATTTCAACATTACCATTGGATTCATTTTGACGATTCGGATTCAATGGAATTAACCTTATATTTTCTAAAGCCATTTGATTTCCGTACCGTTTTAAAATCCGATCCGAATGGATCGGATCCCGTTTTGACCGTCCTGTTTGATTGGCCCCAAAAAGGGGTCCATCCCTTTCTTACTTTTCCATTTCTCACGTGACAAGAAGAGAAGGAGGGAGAAGAAGAGAATTTCCCCATCTAGCCATTAAGCTTCGGGGCTCAAGCTTGCAACATCCAACTGTTCGATAGACGATCCAAGGTAAGATTTGTATTTCTCTCATTACGTGCTTTATTTTAATACCTCTTTCGTGCCTTGGTTATGTGTCTACGTGCTTTGTTGGGGAAGATGATGAATAGTACCGGGCGGGGAGTTTTACTTGTTTAAGCTCGTTTCATGAGCTCTATCATGTACTTATGTGTTCTCTTTGTTGAGATTGCCTTGTTATATTATTTTCGTGCATTTTGGTGTTACTTGATGTTGTTGCTTGGTTGTTACCTTCCCTAGATGCCATTTTCGAATTGCTGCTTCTTTTTAGCTGAACCAGGCCAGAACGGCCTTTCCCGTCACGGCCTTGTAGCTGAAATAGCCCTTCGCGGGTTTTGCTGACGTTAGTTTCGAGAATGGGAACGACCGTTCCCAGGTTGTACTTGGGCTTGGAATGACCATTCTCGGGTGAAGAATTTGGCAATTCTTTACAGATGCTCGGGAAGAGAATCAGGTAGTTGGGAACTACTGTTCTCACTTTGTATTGGACCTCTGAATGGCCGTTCCCGTCCTCTAGGTTTTTTGGGCATTCATGGGAACGACCCTTCTCGCATTGGGCGAGGCCGTTTGATAATGTGCTTAATTCCATATTTTTCCTGTGTTTAATTGTTGCATTCTAGTGCTTAATTGTGATATATATTGGTACCGTGATGTATTTTCGTGTCTTTATTGCAAGTTGGGCCAATTTCTTTATTATTGGAGTTTTTGGGATGAATTAGAAGAATGTGGACTGATCTTGTGCCAAGAATTGTCGTGGGCTGTGTGTGTTGGTGTGTCATTGAAACAGGTCCAATATTAGATGCATGCGATTGATGGGATGTGCGTGGACTTCAAGGTGTTGGGCTACACCTTTGGAATTTATTGGGAAGGGCCTAATTTGTAGAGAATTTGGAGTGGAATGAATCAGTTCAGAGTTGATGAGGAATTTGGGATAAGAGGATTCATACGTGCGTGCATGTACGTGATGAGTGGAAGATTAATTGGTCAATGAGCTTTGTGTAGTCTTTGTCAGCAAGTTTGTGCATGGAAGTTGAGTTTCTTTCGGACAAGGATTTACTTGGAGTATGAAGGTTATTTATATGCATGTTGAGAGTAGATTTAGGGAACTTTCATACATACTTTTCATGCAGCAACTAGGCAAAGTGCTTGGGACGAGAAGAGCTCAAAGATTCCTCCGAGAGAAAATATTTCCTCTTTCTTTGTTCTAGTTAGATACATGTTTTTATTTTATTTCTTGCTTTCGAACACCATGGTTAAGAGTAGCTAATTTCTTTAGTACTTAGCTAGGAATTTATGATTTAGTTGGACATTGTGAGACCTAAGTTGTTCTTATAATTCAATTTAATTTCAAGTATTTGTTAGCTCTCTGTGTGTCGTGTTATTGTGATTTATTTACTTAGTTGATTAGGGTCCGATTGTGATGCCCCGTTTTCTCGAAGGGCGTCCTGACGATATTAACAAGTAAGTCTCTACACTTGTGTATGTTTAATTTAAGAGTTCTTGAATTATGTGATTAAATGTAAATCCAATTTAATATGTGATCATTCGAATTATTCTAAGATTAATTGTCAACTTGATTAATTACGCGCATATTTAACCCTAACTGTCTAATTTGATTTAATTCAAATTTATTCCATGAAATAATTGTCAAGTTGATTTTAAATCCATCATGTTACTTAACTTGTTTAATTTCGGTTTACATGAATTCCTTGAGATTAATTGTCAATCATGTGTTTACGAAGTGTCGTTAAATTGTATGAAAGGTCTCTAAAATTAAATTGAAGTAAACTCTAATTGGTAAACCTCTATTTCATTTTAATTTATAAAATTAATTCGGAGCTTGAATGTTTATTCGTAACTTTACCAATTTTATTTACGATTATTTGTACTCGCTATTACTCTTTGCTATGCGATAAGCAAACCCGGTTGTATATAGCTTGTGCACAAGACACATTTCTCCCAAATCTCCTTTCTCTCTCTCTCTTCTCTCTCTCTCCTCTCCCACTCTCTCTCCCGCGGGTACTATGAATGGCTTCTGTTACGAGCCTATAACTCGATCGTTTCTCGACGGAATTCAACAAACGAATAGTCCATTTCGGATATCTCGGCGAGACCGAAGCAAGAGTACCAATGTCATGGACTAACGATGAACGGTGGTGGAGTTATCGCCGGATTTCATTAGCAGCGACGGAGGTGTCGGACCACCGCCACTTCGCCGGCCTTTCGCGGCGGTTTCCGGCCACCTCCTCGATGCACGCGCCGAAGACCCATAAAGAGGACATCCCGGCGCATCGTCTGACGTCGGCGGCGCAGCCATCCGGGCCGCGACGGCGCCGCACGCGCCGCCTAAAGCTCGCGGCGGCGGGGCGTTTTACTGTAGCGGCGGATTCCGCCGCTTCCAGCGGTATTTTTCGACGGGGCTTGATGGTTTCCAAGGTTTTTCGACCCCCTGAGTTCATTTTCGGCATCAATTTCACTAGATTTTGGCCGTAGGTGGTGGTTCCGGCGACGTGGGCGGCGGCAGAAATTTCGGCGGCCAACGGGGCCCTTTTCCGGCAATCTTTTAGCCTCGGGCCCTTCACGAAAGTTGTTCGGAACGATGAGAACTAGTGGCCATTGATCACGCGACTCCAGATCTGGCTGATTGGCGGTGGATCGCGCGGCATAGTGGCGGTGCAACGGCGGCGCTAGCTCCGAGGAATTTTCTGGCGAGCTAGCTTAGGGCTTTTGAAGAGCTCGTCACGGGTAAGACAACGCTTCTTTCGGATCGCATTTTGGTTCACCGGTTTGGAAGTAATTTGAGTTTGAAGAATTTAGGGTTTTCGTGTTCTTAGATCTGAAATTGGAGGAGATTGACTTGGAATTTCCAGAAATTGATCGAGGATTCGGAACGGGCACGAAGACTTCATTCAGGACTGATTTTTTGGGATTTTTCCGGCGACTTTCGACGGCGGCCTGGTGGCGTCCGGGTGACTTTCCGGTGGCTCCGGTGGCGGTACTCCGGCGACTTTCGGACAGAATATCGGTCTCGACGCGGTGAGTCCAACGCCGCTTTCCGTTCGTTAATCGGACACTCGATCTATTTATTACGAATTATTTTGCATAATTGTGATTATTTGAATTGATTGTTTTAAGTGCAAATAAATTGGTTATTGTTGGTTTGTTGATCGAGATGTATTCCAATCGTATACGAAAACATGTATTGAATGGATTGTGATATGCATGAATATTTCGATTTACAATTTGAATCCCGATGTGATGAATTTATGCTATGTGTTTAGATATGAAGGGGTGTTAGTGTAATATCTAGAAACTAATCTCCTATGTGACTAAATGAACTTGAATGATATTTTAGAAGAACGAACATGTTGTGATTTCTCTATATGAATTTGAGACGTTCTCAATGTTATGTTTGTTGTAAATTGTGTTTCAAATATAAAATTTAGATACATGAAGGATGCTTGAACAACTTAAGACTTGATGCATGATAGGAGTTAGAATTATAATATCTTGATTTACTCTTACTACTCGAAAATGGTATATCATGAATTACGATAAATTGATAATTGTCATGCTTGTAAGTAATTAATTCCTAGTTGAATCATTATATAAACACTTTAAATGAACAATTATGCTTAGCAATCGACTAAGGGGATGTATGTGTAATAATTCTAAACTTTTATAAATGACTTAGGGGATGTAAGTGTAATATTTATGAAACTATGAATGTGACTTGAGCTTGTGTACCAAACATGTTGTGAAGTTGTAAAGTATGATCTTAAGTGAATCAAATGCACTATTTATTTGTATCAAGCATGCCATCTACGTACAACAACCTTGTATGTTTATATGATCAAGTTGCTCTTACTTATGCACTTTATAACTCGACATGAACTTGATGCTTAATTGTAATATTATAATTGAACCCTGTGACATTGGAGGATTTAATATGCATTTTGTGAATACATTGACTTCCTAAATTGATCTTGCATCTTTGGATAGGGAATTGCATGATGGTTGCTTGTAAATATGACCTTGTTGAGCATTGATATGCCTCGAATGACCACGACACCCTATCAAGGCACAACATGAACACTTATGCATAACCACGACCACGTTGAGTAACACCGTGCATCTTGTTTAGTTCATATAGAGTCTAAGTCTGGGCTTCTGTATGTCTTGTCACAGAGTTTGGTGATGCCGGTGGGCCCGAGGTTTAGAGTGTTTGGCCCTTCACACTCTCAGACTCTACGACTACGAGGTGAGGTTTAGGATTTTGTATAGTTATGCGACCTATGGCCTTTATATGCTGAATTGTACCCTTGCATGCGAGTATATCTATTATAAATACGTATGTGTTGGATATGATATGTTTATGACCTTGTGAATCAGCTCTGTTTTTGGAAAATTAGATATGAAAACATATGTATGCTGTTTTGAAAAGTATGTTATGTTATGTTTCTGTA
The DNA here is from genome assembly GCA_037501455.1 of Lantana camara. Taxonomy (NCBI): domain Eukaryota; kingdom Viridiplantae; phylum Streptophyta; class Magnoliopsida; order Lamiales; family Verbenaceae; genus Lantana; species Lantana camara. The sequence goes on along the minus strand of CM074856.1, from coordinate 25,162,619 downwards.
GCGAGTTGGCCATGAAATATTGGCATTTGTATGTATGTATGTATGTGGATCCGAGGAGCTATGGGTAAGGAATCCCTGGGACGGTATAGGGCCGTCAGGGCTCGGCCTGTGCATAGTCTCCATTTGAGATATCATTGCGCGACTCAGGGAGATAGGGGAGGCATGATATCTTGAGCCGTCGGTGTACAGCCGGGGAGGACTCTTATGGGTTCGCAACCCCTTGAGGGTATGTCTGATATGGATGGTTTGGGGACGGTACATCCCCTCCATCATTGGTGTGACGGTTGGATTGACTTTTGTATTCTATGATTTGATATGTTCTGAGGAGTAAAGGTTGGAAGCTCGTACTCGCCGAGCATGTGTTCTGTTCTGTCTGGGAATCATGAATCGAGATAGAGTTTTTAAAATGTTTTCTAAAGCTTATACTTATAACTATCTTTTGGGTACTTTTGGAAATGTCTTTGGTATGCAACACCTATCTCCGGTTCATGAGTCCACCCTTCTGATATGTGCTATGCTATATATATATACAGTGGGTGTGCGTTAGCCCCCTCACTCAGTCAGTTTACTGACACCTCATTTTATCTTTTAGTTGTAGGTTCCTTTTGGCTTGAGCTAGGCTGATGTGAGTCTTCTGGGTCACACTTGTCGGTTTAGTTGGTGTTAAGATGCATTTGTCACATACTCTATTTATGTTATGTATTCTTATTTCGCTTTTGGAGATTATGTTTTATGCTCTACTTAGATTTATACCCGTGTGGGGTTAGTATGCTAGCATTTGGATGTAATTAGCTATTCTGCTGATACTTATGTTGGTTTATTACGTTGCGATGATTTGAGATTCGGGACTAGGTATCTATGCTAGTTGAACCCGTCACTTATTTTGTACGTTGATTTAATTGCTTTTGCTATCTAATGATAATTGTTTAAATTGCTTCCGCGCTCTGAGTCTGTCGAGTTAGATCCGCCTAGCCTAGTGTGTGAGTTGGTCTCCCGTTCGCTTTGATTCGGATTCGGGCATGGACTTTCCATTTCGTGACCGGGTCTGGGTCTTAGTGCGGGGGATGTGGCATCCTCCGTTTGGGGTGTTACACCGATTCTCTAAGTAAGTTTGTTAAATATAGCCAATCTTGATTGCATGAAGTTTATTTAGTGCTTGATAGATAATTAGTGGTGCATTAACGATAAGAGGTTGTAAAGTCGAGTCTACTCCGTTAAGGGTGTTAATGATCAGATTTAAATCTTGCACGTGTCGTGACTTGGTTAATTCGGATTAGTGTTTTCATAGTTCTTAATGCTGTCGGTTTATTAAATCCTATCGAGTGTCTCTAGGGGTTGTGAATTGATTAGGGAAGATAGTTGTTGAGTTTCTCTAGGCTATTCGAGACTTTAAGTGAAAATAAGGCAGAGTCAAGTGTCTCTATCTGCTATAGCTAGTCTACTTGAATAACTTGAATTTATTTTTGCGTCCATGATCGATGTTATAACTAAATTGTGATTCCTAGCTAGGTATTGTTTCCCCTTTGATTTATTAAAACCAACTCTCAACCTGATTTAGTGCTCTCTCCTAGTTTAATTATCTTAATTGCTTCTTTAGTTAGTAGTTTGATTCGTTATTAAAATCTAAAACCCCCTACTTTCTAATTGACTTGTCTTTTTGCGATTTCCCTGCGAATTAATTGAATTGATTCATCCAATCTCTGTGGTTCGACTCATTGCACTATACTCGTTATTGTTGCACCGAAATTATATTTTATTTTGACGGATTCGACACCTATCAAATTTTGGCGCCGTTGCCGGGATTGGTATTAATTGAATTTAATTCTTTTTTTATGAACAGGAGTATTCATCTAAAAGACGAGTCAATATACGATCCAGAGATCGAGAAAACTACAAGATCATTGATAAAACAAACCAAAACATGCAAGAACCTGGAGGATAATTCCGATCTGATCAAATATGAAGGGTTAGGCATTGAGTCGGAACATTCAGAAGATGAACAGATAGGTTTGACCGTAAGGTTTGACCATACCTTAACGATGGCAAAACCACCAGCTCCCGTAACTATGCGCGAACAAGCACGCCCCGCTACTGCACAGCAGCCTCTCTGCATCATCTTTCCCGAAGTCATCGTTAGTTTTGAGCTTAGAACAGGGTTGATACACTTGCTCCCCATCTTTCGTGGCAAGGAGAATGAAAACCCTCACCAACATCTCCAAGATTTCCATACACAATGTTGTTCCACCATGCCGTCGGGAGTCACGGAGGATCAAATCAAGCTGTGAGCATTCCCACATTCTTCGCAAGATACAGCGAGAAAATGGTTGAATTCCCTTCCGTCGGGTTCCATAACAACTTGGGAGCAATGTGATGAAAAGTTCTTGGATAGATTCTTTCCCACTTCACGACAGCTAGATCTCCTTCAAGAAATAATTACCATTAAGAAAAAGGCACAAGAGGGCTTACATGAGTATCGGGAATGATACAACAGTCTCCTCGCAATGTGCCCGCATCACAACCTTATGGAGAATTCCGTTATTCATAACTTTTACCGAGGTTTGATGCCCACTGAAAAGAGAATGTTAGATGCTTTTAGTGGAGGGTCTATTTTGGACAAGACAACCGGAGAAATAAAGGACATGATTGGCAAAATAACTACGAATTCCCAGAAATATTACACCACACCGCAGGTTAACGAGGTCAACTCTTCACCTTTTGATAAAATTAAGAATATGATAAGTGTTTTGACTTCTGACCTTACTGCAGGTGTCCCCCAAGTAGTAATGGTTTGTCAATTGTGCTCGAGCACATTACACCCCACTGATGCTTGTCCTTATCTTCAAAATGGCACGTTGGGGAATGTTAATGCTGCAGGATTCCAACGACAGAATTTCAATCCCTACTCAAACACCTATAACCCCGGATAGCAAAATCACCCTAGTTTGAGTTATGCCCCTCAACCATCAAACTTCCAAAACTTCATACCTAGACCTTCGCAACCCCAACAAAAAACCCACCTCTCAACCCACAAGCAATCCGATTTAATAACTTAGAATCAACCGTTCAGAACTTGGATTCCTCGGTTAAGAATTTGGAGACTCAATTGGGTCAGATTGCAGTCGCGTTGAGTAGAATAAAGAATCAAGGGAAGTTGCCATCGCAAAACGAGGATCCTAGGCAAAATGTCAGCTCAATCACGCTCAGAAATAGTAAGGAACTCCCACCACCACTGGAGAAAGATAAGGGACGAAAAACAGGGTCCGTAGGTGATCAGGCAGAGGGTACAACTTCAAGATTTGACCATACCTTAAACCTAAACCGAGACAGAGAGTTAAAAATCATCATGCAGACTATAACCCTGGTGATTACGTCTCCATTACCTCAACTTCTGGCAGATATGAAGAAACAAAAGGAAGAGACGAGCATTCTTGATACGTTTCGCAAAGTGAAGGTGAACATTCCATTGTTGGACGCAATCTAACAAATTCCAAGATATGCCAAATTCCTTAAGGAGCTTTGTGTTAGGAATAGTGCCCTAGAAAGCCGATTCGACGTAATCTGCTTTGGGACTTTTCTTGTATCACAGACAATCTTTGAATAATATACGATTGATTATAGGCAAACACTTCTTTATATGCCAATACGTGTTTTGTATGTTTTCATTACGTGCGCATGTATGAGAACTCCCCTAATCCTGATGACTTTAGGACTCTACCATTTAGGTGAAATGGTTCATGAAACGAGCCCTATATCACATAAGTCATGATTAGTAAAATACTCCAAGCCGATGAGTCCTACAAACAGTGGGAGTGTCAACCTGACTCCTCTAAGGCTTGCTTGTGGGATCACGCCCTTAAGAAGGACCACCTTGTTTCATGGAGGTGCAAAGTGTATAGTTGATACGTGCGTGATACATAAGGGTGCTTACTTCAATAAGTAAGTTCACTGAGGTGCCCCGTGTGAGAAGATTCCTAAATGGGAAAGGAAGTTTCTATTTCAGGAAATGGAAACTTCCAGATTAGGAAATATCTCACGAGTCATTGATGTGATTAATTGATCCTTAGACTTGAGGTTCCATGTTACTTTATGAGTTAACTCTGTAGTCTTTGGTATAAGCTTTAAAGGGTGTCGCCTTAGACAACTGATTCAAGGCTTATGCTGGGGCTGCACAAGTGACTCATGAAAGTGAATGAGAATCAAGAAAGGACCTACACTTGCATATGCAAGGTGATCTCTTATTGTGTAAGTCATTCATATGCCATATGGAGTCCTTGGCCAAGGCAGTAGATCAAGACATCAAGAAAAGGGTTTCTTGGATTGAGATCAAATGGATATGAAATGCACTTGGCTTTAAGACCGGATTATTAGGGTTCTGATTATTCCCTTGCCCTAGATCTTGGTTGAGAGATAGTAAGTAGGAGGATTGTATCTCACATGAATCAATGACTTAAAGGTTCTGTCGAATCCGAACATTCCAATTCAGCTAGGGGTTAAACACCTGTTGCTAGACTATGGTCGTTTAATCTGTGGACTGATTAATTAATTAGTGAATTAATTAATTAGGGTCACTGCTAATTGAATTGAGAACCTAGAGGGTCACACACAACAACTTGGTTACATGAGTTGAGGCTTGAAAATGATTAAACGAGTTAATCGAGCCTAAAGGGTTCCACACGTGTGAAATCACACGTGTGGGTCACGTGAGGAGCATGTGTCCTTGGGACACGTGCCTCACACGTGTATATGTATATATGTGATATATATATTAAATAATTAAATGTGTTAATTATTTAATAGACTTTGGTTTAATTTTGAATTAAAAAGAAAGTCTAATTTTGGAGAAAATAATCTAGTTAATTAATTACGAATTAATTAATTAGATAAAAATAAGTTATTTATTTTATAATAAATAAAGTATAAAATTATCCAAAAATAGTTTGGATATTTTTAGCTCTCTTAAAAGTTGACTAGAATTAGAATTCAAAGTCAAAGTTGGAAAATACTTGATAATCAAGTAATAGGAGAGAGAGGAACCAAATCCTTGTCCAACAAGGATTTGGATCGGCACTCCCTCCTATATATAGGGGAGCTCATGCTCCCCTTTAGAGCTAATAGACAATTTCTTTTGGTTCATGTGTTGAACACCTTCCTTTCCCCAAGATTAAATTAAACCCTAGGTTAAGCCTAAACACTAACTAGAGAACTAGCATCCTTACTAGTTAGATTGTGATCAAGTTGGTGGACTATCTCTAGAGACTTCAAGTTAGAAGTTTTGAAGATTCGAGCTTTACCACAAGTGGGGATTAAGCAAAACGATCAGAAGGGATGATGAAACGATTCTGAACCCAACAGAAAACGAGTGAAAAAATCGAACCAAAGAAGATGGCGAAAACCGTTCATCCATATCCTGAAAGATGAGTTTTTTCACGAGGGTTTTATGGCGGGCAGATTTCTACTTTCGCAAAACTGGTTTTCGAAGGGAGTTTCAATCCTGCTTTTCTCGTTTCATGTTTCTTTCTTTATGTTATATTGTTAAGAACATCTCTAACATGAATTGAATCTAGGTTGGTGTGGATTGCTATCCCGACAATGGATTCTGAAGTAGAAAGAGACTTTCGAGGGACGGGTTGTCAAGCCGCGAGAAGAGCGTTCTTGGGTGGCTTGAAACGCTTCAAGAAAGAATAAAAGAAAAGTAAGTTTTCTATCTTTACGAATTTGGTTACACGATTGCGAGTCCAAGATCCTTTTGTTGGAAAAATTTTTAAATTCCGCTGCTTTCTGATTCGTGTTTTCCAACAAGTGGTATCAGAGCCACCTCGTTAATCGTGTTTCTGATTCGTCTCAATTATTCTGAATTTGGTAGAAATTCTTAGGCTTAGATGCGAATTAGGTATTCATGAGTTCTTTTAGAAAGCCTGAAATACGAAACTGTAATTTTTCTTGAATTTCTGAAAACTGTTTCTTAAATCTGTTTTTGAAAAGCTGTTTTAGTTGAAATTCGTTTAAATCGTAATTTTAATTTTTGGATTGAATTGGTTCTGAGAAACTTGAGATACGAAACACGAAATCGCGTTACGAACGAAAAAGGCCAGGCTCGCGCGTGCTAAGGCGTAGCACGCGAGGCCTAGCCAATCGTCGCCACTCACCAGTCCCGCGACCGTGCGGGACTGCCCGCACGAGGCTCCCGCAACCGTGCGGGAGTCACCACCCACACGTCCCGCAACCGCGCGGGACGTCCAGCCTAGCACCTCCCGCAACCGCGCGGGAGCCTGGCCGAGACTGCCCGCACACGCGGGGCACTGCTGCGCGCAACGCGCGCGCGGCGTGCACGCCCAGCGCACGCACTCGGGCGGCAACTGCCGCACGCTGTGCGCCTGCTGGCGCGCGCGCACGCGCATGCTGCCGCGCGGCGGTGCCCTCATGAACCGGTGGTTTCGGGCATGTTTTCGTGTTTTCGTGTTTCGTGGTTTCGGTCCTTAAAAATCCCGATTTAATTTTATTTTAATTTTATCTTTTGAAATCAGTTTTATTAAAATAAAATTAATTTTAAAATTTTGATTAAATTGGGATTTTGAGAATTTAAAATCGATTTAAATTTTGGGAAAATTACGATCTTTATTTTATGAAAATATTGAAAGAATAAAATTATTAATTTTCAGAAATTAATTGGAATTTTATTAGTTTATAGTTTTTCGGGTTTTATTGAAAAGGCTCTTGAACAAGAATTGCATCTAAGTCGTGTTTTAAGCTATTAGAGCTTAAAGCGAGAATTTTAATTTATTGGTTAAATTTAAATTCTTGCTAAAGCATGTTAGGTGATCATGGGTTTAGATCTATGTATGGTTTTAATTTATGCACATGGATGTTTTAAATTGGGGTTGGAGCCCTATAGTTGCGTTTTTCAATTGAGGTTGGAGCCTCACTTATGTGCGTACTGTTATGTGATTTATTATGTGGCTTTCCATATTACTGGTTTTGAGGCCGGGGTATGCCCCGTGTAATTGTCTAAGGCCAATATGAAGATTGAGCCTTATTACTTTATGTCTTTTTCTTTTTATTGTAATTTGAGAGTAAAGATAGGTGGTGAGGTTTTATTTTCATTTTGGAGACAATGCACCCAAGGAGTAAGATGGACCACATTCAAGTAACAAGGAGGCCATAAGTGAAGACCCCTCAAAATGTTAGGGAGGGGAATCTCAATTGTTAAATGTAATAGAGATAGGGCTCGTATTTTGTTACCGCTTTCCCTTATGTGATTTAAACTGTTTATGTGGCATGTATGTTAGAACTTGTGATTGTGGAGTGGCTCCCACATATCACGCATAAGATAGGTAGAACCCATGATCATTACATGTTAGTATCATGCTAGGACATGTTATCTGTTTATGTGCTTGTTTGAAATGCATTTAAGTTGTACTTGCATTAATCAAGACTAATTAAATTGGATAACATATATGTTGGTGAGGTCGAACCGAACAACTCTTCGGTTGATTCGAAAATTCCCATTAAATATTAAGCTCATTTCGAATAATAGGTATTTAATTCGAGATACAAATTTTGAATTAAATTCCTAGCATTCCATCAATAGGTTTTAAGTTTAGTAAGTAAAGCTAGTTATTGTCCGCGAGTCGTGGGATAGCTAGTGGAGCTTATTAGTTCTTAGTTACCTAATTGATCATTTTAAATGATTAATATTTCGTGGTTAATTTTGGCAAGGGCGATGTCCGCGAGTCGTGGGTCGTTCGAACTAAGTTTTGATCATGATCTTATGATTGATGGGTCTAGCTTAACGCCTAAGTAAATATGGATGTCGCACGAGTCGTGGGTCCATATTGAAAGATAGGTGATGCAAAAACAATTACTAAGAGTTCTAAAGGTGTTAGAATTGGTAAGTTGTACCTACCTAGGGTTATACTTAGAATGTGCACGAGTCGTGGGTTCGAGGTAAAATGCTTAGGATCTTAGTACCCATTGGGAAACGTGTTCCTCTTAGATCTTTGGGAATTATAGATCTTTGAAAAACAGTGGGAGCTACATTAGATTAAAGACCTTATCTTTTGTATATCGTTATAATTCAGCATGCCCACATTTTCTCTGCTTAGCATTTAGGTTGTAGTTCTATGATTCTCTACAATATGAAATGCAAACCCATTCGTATCCATCCTTAAGTCAAATAAGTTGACTAAGTCCTGACTAACTCTAAATGGCTTCGGATCCTAAAATTCATTTTAGAATCCGACTAGAGAAAGGCGTTCTCTAAAGGGCGAAGTTTTCAAGTGTGAAAAGTCGACCCGGGGCAAAAGAGAAGCAATCTGAGGTGAATGGATTTTTCCAAACCACTTAAAAGCAATTGAACCACCTCATAAAAATGTTACAAGGTATAACATTATGGAATTATTCAATATTCCAAATGAGGAAACAAGTGCACACGAACAAGGTCTAAAGATCTTATTTGAAGATCTTATGGTCTCGATCATCAACTGAGAAAAGAGTTCTCAATGCACTGATTGCTTACATTGCTTCGACTATCATTCAAACCCCTTATGCTCAACTAGAATGATGCTAATGTAGCATAGTTAATCATTTAAGTTGATAATGGTTGAGAGCATCCTTAAGAAGGAATAAAAGGTTGAGATGGTTAATTCTTCTTCTAAAATCCCTAAGTTTAAGGCTTGAACGCCTAAAGAAGAAGAAACCCTTAAGAGCCCTATGGAGGGGCATGTAAGGGGTGCGCCCAAAAGACACTAGAGATCAAATAGGACGTTTGCTTCTATGTTAGCAAATAAGGACTTTGAAAGGGAACTGCAAAGAGTATGAGTACTCTGAAATGTTACCTGGTTTAGTAATTCTACTAGGAATAGAATTCACTAGTCTTAAGTCAATTCTGCATAATCCGTTGTGCAAAGACTCAAGGCACTAATGTTCTGAACATACAACGAGATAACAAAAGTAAGTAAGATCACAAAGGTTCGAATTACTTTGGAACGTTGAGATATGAAAGGATTAGCAAGTCAGACACCTTAGGATCATTCTATGAAAATGGACCTATAGAGTTGACTTCCTGTGAATCCTATCTCAAAGGGAAAACCTTCCCGGAACATTGTTTAGGTGAAACATGGAACGTTCCAAAATTCTAGTGGATTTCGATCCATGCTGATAAGTATAAGATGCTTAATGTAAGCACTAGATACAATCGTCAGTTTAATCATTATGAATGAATGTACTTGTTAAAGTACAAATTCGAAACTTATATGAAATTCTTAGAATTTCAAAAGGAGGTTAGGAACCGAAGTAGTCATAAGTTATAGGTAAATCGATATGATCGAGATAGCCAATATCTTAGTAACTAATTCCTTACTCATCTTAGAGATAATAGGATTATCTCTCAGTAAACTAATTCGAGACACCTTAGTGTTTCCGAATGATGGAATGAAACCTAATAGGATATGGTCCATTCCATAGTAAGCTTTACTGACTTATAATCATTCTAGGAATAAACTCCTAGAATATGCAGTTAGAGATTTTGAATTTAGTACCTTCCAAAATCAGTCCTTCAGTTGCACTATGCAATGTGGCATACTAAATTCCCTAATTATTCTTATCCAAGAATTTAATGGAATCCTCTTAAGTGAAGAGGATAGTGGGAGATAAGCTTGAAATGAGTTCAAGTTTATACAATGATATTGGATATCAGTTTTGCGATTCCCTTGCACAAAGGTTGTTTGTCTCAAAGGAATGTACCTTTCTTAAGGAATCGTTCCTATATAAGAAGAAAGGCAAGCAAGCAGACCTCAAAGAAATTTGAAGGAAAAATATCCATGCCACATATAGAAGAAACGGGCCCATCTGATAAAACTTAGCCAAATTTTAGAGTATGTACACGTGTGAAACCCTTCTCTTAAGATGCGTTTAGAACGCGTTCCTAGATAGCCAAGGAATTACTTGAAGAGGAGACACTGTCAGATTTGGAATCTGAGTAGTGTAAGCAAGCCTTGAAATCCAATATGGATTCCATATACTTAAACCGAGTTTTGACCTTGGTTGATCCACCTGATAGGATCAAGCTCCTACAGCTTCGAGTAAATGGAAAGCATTACAACCTTCTTGACGGTTGAAATGCAAAAGTCCATTTGGATTGTGTTTACCATATCCTCATATTCTGACTATGAGATATGATAAATGAATATGAGAACTATCTTGTTCAATATGAGATTGAAAGAGAGTGAAATAAGGTATTTCTATAAATCTCATATTCAGTGGGAGTATGCATAAGGTATGCAAATCCCTAAAGTCAATCTGTGGATTGATAAAGGCTTCTAGGAGTTAGACAATTCGATTCCATAGGATAGTCAAATCGTTTGACACAGATAGAAGTCGAATAAGTCTCAGAGTGTACATATGAAAGTTAGTGATGTAAGAGTCAATCTTGGTTCTTTAGAAGACGATGTCCTTCTCATTAGGAATGTCAAGGATGACGTGAAAGTTACCAATTCTTGTTTAAGAAATAATTTGGCATGAAAGATCTTAGTGATTATCCTAAATTCTCAACATTCAGATCTATAGAAGATAGATCTAAGAGCATAGATGGATTATCACAAAAACGAGTACATAACCACCGTACTAAAAGGAGTTTAGCATGGACAATGGAACATCTCTCTTGAAGAGTATGTGTCCTAAGATAACTTTAAGAAAGTCAGAATGTCCAAAATCCCTTTAAGCGAAAGGGTGCATAATGTAAGAAATGTTATGTACTAAATTAGATATGGCGCAACACTAAGCGTAGTGGGCCGAATCTAATATGACCTCAGAGAAGGTCATTAGATCTCTGTAAAGGATGTCCTCAGAGTACTTGAGAAGAAATGAGGATATGTATTAGTTTACAGAGCCCAAAAGATCTTGTTATTAGAAGGATATTTGATGTAACCATTCATCAAACATAGATGATTATGAAATCATTGAAAGGATACAACTTCTACCAGAATGGTAATGCAATTTGTTGGAAAGGGGTTCCAAGGACGGACATTGCAAAACTCGACTATCGTAGTTGAGAACTTAGTCGTATTATATAACGCTAAGTTAAGTGTTTGGGTAAGAAACTCCATCTAACTTGTTAGATGAAGTTCCTAGCATGAAACAACTCCTTTATCATATTGTATGATAAAATGGATGGTTGCTCAAGTAAGAGAACCAAGACCTCACCAAGAGACTGAACACGTGATTACGAATCACTTTATAAGGAAAAGGTGTTTCCTAAGAGATGTGTAAACAAGAGGGTCACATCAGCAGAGAATATAGTAGATCCACTTTGGAAACGCCCAAAGTCAATAGGCTCTCAAAGTGCATCTTGAGAAGATGGGACTTAGAATACCTAAATGGCTTTTACGGGCAAGTGGGAGATTGTTAGGAATAGTGCCCTAGAAAGCCGATTCGACGTAATCTGCTTTGGGACTTTTCTTGTATCACAGACAATCTTTGAATAATATACGATTGATTATAGGCAAACACTTCTTTATATGCCAATACGTGTTTTGTATGTTTTCATTACGTGCGCATGTATGAGAACTCCCCTAATCCTGATGACTTTAGGACTCTACCATTTAGGTGAAATGGTTCATGAAACGAGCCCTATATCACATAAGTCATGATTAGTAAAATACTCCAAGCCGATGAGTCCTACAAACAGTGGGAGTGTCAACCTGACTCCTCTAAGGCTTGCTTGTGGGATCACGCCCTTAAGAAGGACCACCTTGTTTCATGGAGGTGCAAAGTGTATAGTTGATACGTGCGTGATACATAAGGGTGCTTACTTCAATAAGTAAGTTCACTGAGGTGCCCCGTGTGAGAAGATTCCTAAATGGGAAAGGAAGTTTCTATTTCAGGAAATGGAAACTTCCAGATTAGGAAATATCTCACGAGTCATTGATGTGATTAATTGATCCTTAGACTTGAGGTTCCATGTTACTTTATGAGTTAACTCTGTAGTCTTTGGTATAAGCTTTAAAGGGTGTCGCCTTAGACAACTGATTCAAGGCTTATGCTGGGGCTGCACAAGTGACTCATGAAAGTGAATGAGAATCAAGAAAGGACCTACACTTGCATATGCAAGGTGATCTCTTATTGTGTAAGTCATTCATATGCCATATGGAGTCCTTGGCCAAGGCAGTAGATCAAGACATCAAGAAAAGGGTTTCTTGGATTGAGATCAAATGGATATGAAATGCACTTAGCTTTAAGACCGGATTATTAGGGTTCTGATTATTCCCTTGCCCTAGATCTTGGTTGAGAGATAGTAAGTAGGAGGATTGTATCTCACATGAATCAATGACTTAAAGGTTCTGTCGAATCCGAACATTCCAATTCAGCTAGGGGTTAAACACCTGTTGCTAGACTATGGTCGTTTAATCTGTGGACTGATTAATTAATTAGTGAATTAATTAATTAGGGTCACTGCTAATTGAATTGAGAACCTAGAGGGTCACACACAACAACTTGGTTACATGAGTTGAGGCTTGAAAATGATTAAACGAGTTAATCGAGCCTAAAGGGTTCCACACGTGTGAAATCACACGTGTGGGTCACGTGAGGAGCATGTGTCCTTGGGACACGTGCCTCACACGTGTATATGTATATATGTGATATATATATTAAATAATTAAATGTGTTAATTATTTAATAGACTTTGGTTTAATTTTGAATTAAAAAGAAAGTCTAATTTTGGAGAAAATAATCTAGTTAATTAATTACGAATTAATTAATTAGATAAAAATAAGTTATTTATTTTATAATAAATAAAGTATAAAATTATCCAAAAATAGTTTGGATATTTTTAGCTCTCTTAAAAGTTGACTAGAATTAGAATTCAAAGTCAAAGTTGGAAAATACTTGATAATCAAGTAATAGGAGAGAGAGGAACCAAATCCTTGTCCAACAAGGATTTGGATCGGCACTCCCTCCTATATATAGGGGAGCTCATGCTCCCCTTTAGAGCTAATAGACAATTTCTTTTGGTTCATGTGTTGAACACCTTCCTTTCCCCAAGATTAAATTAAACCCTAGGTTAAGCCTAAACACTAACTAGAGAACTAGCATCCTTACTAGTTAGATTGTGATCAAGTTGGTGGACTATCTCTAGAGACTTCAAGTTAGAAGTTTTGAAGATTCGAGCTTTACCACAAGTGGGGATTAAGCAAAACGATCAGAAGGGATGATGAAACGATTCTGAACCCAACAGAAAACGAGTGAAAAAATCGAACCAAAGAAGATGGCGAAAACCGTTCATCCATATCCTGAAAGATGAGTTTTTTCACGAGGGTTTTATGGCGGGCAGATTTCTACTTTCGCAAAACTGGTTTTCGAAGGGAGTTTCAATCCTGCTTTTCTCGTTTCATGTTTCTTTCTTTATGTTATATTGTTAAGAACATCTCTAACATGAATTGAATCTAGGTTGGTGTGGATTGCTATCCCGACAATGGATTCTGAAGTAGAAAGAGACTTTCGAGGGACGGGTTGTCAAGCCGCGAGAAGAGCGTTCTTGGGTGGCTTGAAACGCTTCAAGAAAGAATAAAAGAAAAGTAAGTTTTCTATCTTTACGAATTTGGTTACACGATTGCGAGTCCAAGATCCTTTTGTTGGAAAAATTTTTAAATTCCGCTGCTTTCTGATTCGTGTTTTCCAACACTTTGCACCAGCAAAACGAAATTGATAGGTAGCGAAAAGGTAGGTGTGGGGGAAAATGTGTCCGCTGTTCTACAAAAAAAACTCCCCCCTAAGTGCAGTGATTAAGGTATGTTTTCAATACTGTGTAAAATTGGAAATTTGGGAATTAAAAAGGCCATGTGTTATTTGGGTGCATCTATTAATGTTATGCCTTTATCTGTTTATAATGCACTTAATCTTGGTCCCTTGAAAGGTACAGGTGTTATCATACAACTAGCCGATCGCTCCACCGTGTACCCGGAAGGTGTTTTAGAAGATGTCCACATTCAAGTCAACGATTTAGCCTTCTCGGCAGAGTTCTTCGTATTGGATATAGAGGATAATAATTCTGAGAAATCCTCTGACATCCTTTTGGACCGTCCCTTTTTGAGTACTGCTAATGCTAAAATAGATGTTCAAAAAGGCTTGTTGACCTTAGAATTGGATTGTGATATTGTGAAGTTTAATGTTTATGAGTCAAGTAAAGGTTCTAATAAAATTTCTAGTGTTTTTAGCATTGATGTGATAGAAAACCTGACTAATGAGAATTATGAGCTGAACAATGTAGAGGAACTAAGTCTTGTTGAAAATTTTGAGAGTAAGCTGAAACATATTGGGTTGTCTGTTGATCCGTGTGATATGGTTTTACCATTAGAGGCCTTTAAATTTATGAATAGGGATGTTCTGATTCTTGATGTGCCTAATGCTATAACTGAACTAAATTCCTTCGTGTTTCAGGCACCTATTTTGAAACTCAAGAACTTTTTGGACAATCTGAAGTATGCCTTCAAAGGATGAGGAACAATTGCAGGGCCAAGGTCGGCACACGATGATTTCTAGAACGATCAGGTTTTTGAGGCGTTTAACCTTAAGGTTTGGCCAAACCTAACGGCCATATGCTGGTATACAGATGTTCTCGATTATTTAACCACTATTCTCCTCAGATATCATATATTTTTTGAGTTCAGGGACCCAAGAGCCATGGTGATGGATCGTGGAATTTTTTTTTATAAATGGTTAACGGAGCACGTGCTGAGAAAGTATCAAGTTGTGTTAAGTACCTCTGCGAGTTACCATCCCCAATCTAGAGGGCGAACTGGATTAGAAGATTTAGCTTCACATAGTCGAGGGGATTTGTATGGAGGTTGTACCTCCATTTGATTTGCACTTTAACAAGTCTTGTCGGGCCTAAGACGTTAAACAAGGGCGCTATTGGGAGGCAACCCAAGTTTGGCGATTCCAGCGCTATTTTTCTTCCCCTATTTCTTTTTTTTTTTTCCTTTTTTTTTCGGGTTTTCATGGTGTTTGTGTTGATTGCTGCTCTTTGTTGCCTTTAAGGTGAGCGTTCATTACCCAAATTTTGCTGATTAGCTACTGATTAAATTTCTGATGCATCTGTTCTGGTTTGAGTCTTAGGTTTGGCCAAACCTTGAACCCATATAATTTTTACGGAAAAAAAAAAGAAGAAAAAAAAGCCCCTAGATCCGTACTTCAGAGAAGTCCTCTTTTCTCTCGATTTTCTTATGCCTCGAGGACAATGCATGATTTAAGTGTGGGGGAAGGGATACGCCTATTTACTGTTTGGGCTTACGTGCATGAATTTTATTTTTTTTTCTGATTGAGTTAACTGGTGATATTGCTTTGAATCGAGGATGTTAGAAATTATGAATGATTTGGTCCCGTTTTGAACATGTTTGCTTCAACTTGAGCATTGAATTTTTACTAGAACTGATTAGGCAATTGAATATCTGAAAGATTGTGTGGAATTTGAATATAGTACGTTATTATGCCCTTATTTCTCGTGCAATAATTGAACAATTTATGTACTTTGCTTAGATAGATTGGTTGTGCTTTTCAATTAAGGTCTGAAAGTTGATGAGCACTTTAATCCCTTCGAGCCGAAATAGATTGGTTGACGAGTAATTTGGGAAATGACTTAGGCATTTGTTGTCGGTGTTTTTGGCCTTTCCAATGATTTTCACTAAATAAAATAGCTCAATTGACCCTGCTGAGCCTTAGTATTGTGCAAGTTTTCTTTCTTAGCCACGTTACAAGCCTAATGCACAACATAATTTCCTACCCTTATCTTATTCACACCTTGCTTGCTCATTTTCTTTTTCGGGATTGGGTTGTTTATTGTCTAGACTCCTTTGATACCCTGAGTTTGTATTGAAAAGGTTCATTGTGCTGAAAGAAAAATGGAAAAGTGATGAAAGAAAGAAAGGGGAAAAAGAAGCAGTCGAGAAAAAGGAAAAAAAAAAAAAGAAAATGAGCTGAAAAGAATGAATTGAAAGAAACAAAAAAGAGCAAAGACTATGAGTCTTGTTAAAAAATTCGATAAAGGGTTGGGAATTAATTGTGAAAAGAGGAGTCTCTTAGGAAGAAGTAAAAGGGAAACACTTGGGATTGATTTTAAATGTGTACGCTTGGTGTGTTAGCCTTTGATTCACTTTTTCCTACCTTGACCCAAGGCTACATTACAAGCTCGAAAGACCTATCGATCCCAAGTTATTAGTTGACCAAATTAGTGGAGATTGGGGTGAAGGGTGTATTCGAAATTAATAATCGGTTCTTATGCTAAAAAAATTAACTAATTTATCTAGTCTTTGTACATTCATTTGTTCAATTCACACTATACACGAGGGTATGATTTTTGTACTAATTAATTGAACTTTGGACAATTGAGTAATGTGTTCGATGTGATAGATTTGTTTAGGCGAAAGTTCGGTGATCGCTTTTGTGAATATGTTTGATGGGTGTGATGTTTCATTTGGATTTTTATTTCCCTCGAGGATGAGTGAATGGGCAAGTGTGGGGGAATTTGATAACGTGCTTAATTCCATATTTTCGTGTTTAATTGTGATATATATTGGTACCGTGACGTATTTTCGTGTTTTTATTGCAAGTTGGGCCAATTTCTTTATTATTGGAGTTTTTGGGATGCATTAGAAGAATGTGGACTGATCTTGTGCCAAGAATTTTTGTGGGCTGCGTGTGTTGGTGAGTCCTTGAAAAAGGTTCAATATTAGATGTATGAGATTGATGGGATGTGCGTGGACTTCAAGTTGTTGGGATGCACCTTTGGAATTTATTGGCAAGGGCCTAATTTGTGGATAATTTGGAGTGGAATGAATCAATTCAGAGTTGATGAGGAATTGGGATAAGAGGTTGCATGCACGTGATGAGTGGAAGATTAATTGGTCAATGGGCTTTGATTTCTGGATTGATGGGCCATGCGTGAATATTGTGATTTAATTAAGCCCACTTTGTATAGTCTTGGTTAGCAAGTTTGTGCATGGAAGTTGAGTTCCTTTCGGACAAGGATTTACTTAGTGTATGAAGGTTATTTATATGCATGTTGAAAGAAGATTTAGGGAACTTTCATACACACTTTTCATGCAGTAGCTAGGCAAAGTGCATGGGACGAGAGGGCAAAGTGCTTGGGACGAGAAGAGCTCGAAGATTCCTCCGAGAGAAAATCTTTCCTCTTTCTTTGTCTTGTTAGATATATGTTTTTATTTTATTTCTTACTTTCGAACACCATGGTTATGAGTAGCTAATTTCTTTAGTACTTAACTAGGAATTTATGACTTAGTTGGACATCGTGAGACCTAAGTTATTCTTATAATTCAATTTAATTTCAAGTATTTGTTAACTCTCCGTGTGTCGTGTTATTGTGATTTATTTACTTAGTCGATTAGGGCCCGATTCTCTAAGTAAGTTTATTGCATATAGCCAATCTTGATTGCATGAAGTTTATGTAGTGCTTGATAGATAATTAGTATTGCATTAATGATAAGAAGTCATAAAGTCGAGTCTGATTCGTTAAGAGAGTTAATGATCGGATTTAAATCTTGCACTTGTCGTGACTTGGTTAATTCGGATTAGTGTTTTCATAGTTCTTAATGTTGTCGGTTCATTAAATCCTATCGAGTGTCTCTAGGGGTTATGAATTGATTAGGGAAGATAGTTGTCGAGTGTCTCTAGGCTATTCGAGAATTTAAGTGAAAACGAGGCGGAGTCGAGTGTCTCTATCTGCTTTAGCTAGTCTACTTGAATAACTTGAATATATTTTGTGCGTCCATGATCGATGTCATAACTAAATTGTGATTCCTAACTAGGTATTATTTCCCCTCTGATTTATTAAAACCAACTCTCAACGTGATTTAGTGTTCTCTCCTAGTTTAATTATTTTAATTGCTTCTTTAGTTAGTAGTTTAATTTGTTATTAAAATCCAAAACCCCCTATTTCCTAATTGACTTGTCTTTTTGCGATTTCCCTACGAATTAATTGAATTGATTCATCCAATCTCTATGCTCCGACTCGTTGCACTATACTCGTTATTATTGTACCGAAATTATATTTTATTTTGACAAATCCGACACCTGTCACCGTTCCCGGCTCTTCTTATGTGTTTTTGTTGGTTTTGTGTTTATTATGCTAGTATTTGGTCTTGTATACCATTTTATGATTAATACCTTGTTTAATTTGCATGTTTTGAAATGCTCTCGCGCGGTATGCTTTTCATTTGTACTTGTTTACGTTAATTGTGTACATGAACATTTCTTAACGTGGTTTATGAGCATGTCATGTTATGTAATACCTTCTTCTACATGTAATGTGATTTAATGATAATGCATGATTGTTTTATGTATGTATACGTGCCTCATGACTTCTATGCCAACCACAAGTATATGTCGTGCGTATATATGGTTCATTTGTGTGTCTAAGTTTTGTTCTTGTGTTCAGTTTGTTCAGGTGCACTTGGGGTGGTGTTTTGTCGGCCGTGTTGGTTCCGGGGTAGATCAAACTTCATGTCTTCGGCCTCATCGGTGTAAGGCTCTATAGCACGGACACGGCCCATTTTGGGCCCGTGCAGTGTCCGACACGGCTAGAGGCGTGTCCGGAAAAAAAAAAAAAAAGAAAAAAAAAAAGGGGACACGGTGTCGGACACGGCGAGGGGGTGTGTCCGACACGGCTCGGACACGGCTGGACTTTTTTTTTTAATTATTTTTTATTTTTTAATATTTTTTATGCCTTTTTTATATTTTTTTGAATTTTCTGGAGAAAAAAATTAAAATAACAAAACTTATTTGAGTTTTTAATATTAAATATTTTTATAAATATTTTATGTTACATAGGTTACACTTATAAAATATTTTTATTTTTATATGAAATATTTTTATTTATATATAAAATATATTTATTTATATAAAATATAGCCGTGTCGGAGCCGTGTCGTGTCCTAAAATTTTGAAAAAATCCGTGTCGCCGTGTCCGTGTCGTGTCGTGTCCGTGTCGCCGTGTCTGTGTCCGTGCAACATAGGTGTAAGGTGAGGTTAGGATTATTATTTATGACCTTAATGCAGTGTGCTCGGTTTCTAATGCATGTGGTTCAATAAGCCTTATACGTACATAGATATGTGTGAGATATGTATTTGTTCGGATTTGCCACGAGTTTGCAAGTATGATACGCAATGTACAACCTATATATGCTTGTTTTGGTTTTGATTTGTTATGTATACGTATGTATGTATAGTTTTTTTCCTATGTAGTGGGTCAAGTGAATGTTCTGTTATGATGTGTTCTGTGAATGTTGGGCCCTAGGTGTAGCGTCTCCCCTACAACCCCCGCACCGCAATACTCCCCGAATACAGGTTAGACCTAACACTCGAGAAATAATACGGCGAACGGTCTAGGTAATAGTCAAGTAAAGCGCATGATATAGTGTAGCGGAAGATAGAGAGACTTAAACTTTGAAAATGGACAAAGGTGTTAACGCACATCAAGAACAAGTGCTATTATTGTTGATTGAAGTAACTGCATAAAGGGGAGTGTAACATAATGGCAGACTGGTGCGAAACTTGAGGATAACTGATTTAAAATATAAACATACTCAGAACTATTTGTCCTTAGAATCAGTTCTGACCTACTGGGTATGACATCTTACTGCTTCAAGATACCTCTAGGTGTCGTTCCCTTGATTCCTAAAATCATGCATTTGAAAACAGGCGAGAGAGTTAGTCAAAGTGACTAAGTGAGGGCGTATTAGCTTATAGGTATATGTATTTAGATATATGTATGTATACAGGACCAAGAGGATCTCGATCCAAAATAATAGCAATAGGATATAACAAATATAATACGGTTCATAAGTTTAAAATAGGGATAGGCCTAGATGGAGAATATTTATAAAATATGAACCGTTTAATAAACGAATTTGTATTTCCTACAAGTAAGGCCTCTCCAACCATACTCCTTAAATAATTTTTAAAACAGTACCGGACTGATCAAGGCGCCGATACCTTAATAAAACCAAGTTTGATAATACCTCTGTTACTCCTTGGTGTCAATAGGGAATCAAACCCTAGAGACGATATATCTAATAATTGGGAAATACGTTCCCGGGAGGTTGTCTCCCTTATCTCTTGGTGTGGAGTAACAACCTCCAGCTAAATCACTACCTAGAGTTGGTGGCGGTCCGGGTCACCAACAATACCCTCGGCCCTATACCTTTCGGGTAATTGCTCGACACGACTGCGCGCCGGGGCCCATAATAATAAGAGATAAATATTTTACTTGCTTAGTCGGGAATCAGTTCTTAGTAATAATAGGACTAAAGTGTATAATATCCGGTTAAGATCCTGATTCCGACAGAAAAGTATTATTCTCTTAGAGAGGGATATTATATTGTAGTAATATGTATAGGTAGTAAATCAAATAATAGGTAGGTTTGAAAACCATATTTATATAGGTACATAGATATAGGCATGATTCCAGTTGAAAATGTTTTAACCCTTACCTATACCTGTTGTCAGACGAAATCATGTGGATTCCATTGCGCGGTCCTAATTTTGCCTGAAAGTATTAACTACTATAGGACTATGTTTCTTATTATTCTATATAACATTAATACTTAAGAAGAATAACATTTTACAGAATATTCGGTAAACCCTAATTTTAACCGTTTAAGTGAATTTCTTTAATTAATTAAACTTTATGAAATCTTTAACTAATCAAATATTTACTAATCACATTATGATGCTAATTATAAGATTAGAAATGAAATTTAGGGTTTAATTTGACAATGTAGGTCATGTTTTGAAAATGTTTTACAATTTGCCTATTTTTGGGAAAATTCGGATAAAATCTTTCTTTAAAAATTCCAAAACTTATTTTATAATTATTTTTAAATAATTTTCAAAATATTAAGCATAAATGTTGACCAAAAAGTCAAAATTACTATTGAAAACATTTAGTATTCAAATTTCTAAGAATTAAACACTTTATAACATAAAATTAAACACACACACACACATACACACACTATCATACGTGCACAATCCTTGATTCAAGAACATTATAAATATGTTCTTAGACTTATGAAGGTGTTCATATTAGTTCATGATCATATTTAATAAATTCTACGTTCATAACACATGATTAAACTTAAAATGTGGCACTTTAGGTTACTTTAATTATAAAAATAATTCTAAATAAATTATTCTAGGCATGAATTTAATGAAATAATATCATAAATATTTAAACACATAATCACATTGTGTTATATCCTAATTTATGCATAAAATTCATAATGTAGACACATTTTACTTAAAATTAACAATTATGCATATATTTCATAAAATAAAATTCCTAAAGCATAATTTAATTAATTCTAAGCATGCTATAACTACATTACACTAAGAACAATATATAAATCATGAAATAATAAAAGAAAAGCATACCTTGTGTAGAGAGAGAAGCCTAGCTCGTGACTTTGGGGAGAGAAATGAGAGGAAATTGTGTTAATTTTGTGAATGAGAGTTAGGGTATTTGTAGGTATGATTTTTGGGGACCTAGAGGGTATTCTTGAATTTTTAGGTTGGTGACTAAGTCTCTAGGGTAGCAAGGTGTATTTTTGTAGGGTACTTAGGTGTATAGATAGGTGTATAAGTGATGTATGTGCTTAGGTATACATATATGATCTTATAATTATATCAGATTAAACAATTCTAAAATAGGTTGAAAATAATACTTAAAACTTTCAAAAATATCTAGGTTATAGTTTAAAGTGGAAAAAATTGCAAAAGAAAGAGAATCGAAAGAGCTTCCCGATGATTATAAACACTTAACGTTTAAATGTCTAAAGTTAAAGTAGTAAGCATTTGGAATTTTGAAAAATATGATAAAAACTTAAAGCGAAGCTAGGATGAGATTGATTTCTGTGAAAGTGTTCATGATTAATAAAATAATTTAAGGATTATTTTGAGTATAATATTGGATACCAAACGCCGTACGTGTTTAAAAGTTAGTTTTTACACCGGAAAAGTATTTTAGGAAAAATAGGAAGAATTTATATAATGAGCTAGGATTTGAACTAGAGCTTGGAAAAGATCTTAAAATTCATAAAATAATTCAAGGATCGTTTTGGTTATAATATTGGATAGAGAAAGTGTTTAAATTCGAAAATACCTAAACTAGGGTTAAAGTAGGGTTTTTCGGCCAGTTTTGGTTCCTACGGGAGTTACAATGAGAATTAGGGTCCGAAAATGATACCATAATACATAAAATTTTGCAAGGATTCATTTGAACCCAATATTTGATAGGTAAAAGTGTTTCGAAAATTTTCAACATTTAGGAATGAATAGTGACTAGGGGCCTAATGGGAATTTTTGACAAACAATTTCCAAGATAGGTTTTGGAATAACAAAAGCCAGGATATAAATCCGAAAAATGTGGAATCTAAATTTCTAAAATTTCATGAGGAATATGTGTAGGTTGAGGCTCGGTGAATGAATAGTGATAGGCTTTTCATAATAAGATACGGATCAAAATTGAAACATAAAGGCACATAATTCACATATAATGAGATGCATAATGGATTGAGGCTGTAAATGCTTTTCTCTTAACCCTCTACTTACCTATGTTATCCTGTCCTCGAAATCCGGGCTGTTACACTAGGAGCTATAGGTAAGGAATCCTCGAGACTGTATCGGGCCGTCGGGGCCCAACCTGTGTATTGTTCCATCCAAGGTATCACACGCGACTCCGAGAGCTAGGGAAGGCATCGTATTTTGATGACTTTGGTGTAAAAGTCGGGGAGGAAACGCAGTGGGTTAGCTACCCTCGTGGGTTTGTTAAAGTTCTGGATGGTTAGGGCCGTGCGTGGCTCTTCTATCATTTGTCTAGCGGTTGGATATGTTTATGAATTTCTGTTTTGATAAGTTCTGAGGAGTAAAGGTTGGAAGCTCGTACCCGCTGAGTAGTCTGTTCTGTTGAGATTCGTGGAACGGGGATAGATTCTAAATTAAGTTAAAATTTGGAAATGTTCTAATAAGATAAGCTAAATTCTGAAATATGTTAGGAAAGGATAAGTTTTGTTATGAAGTGTGATAAGATAAGATATGAACGTATATGTATGCTATATATAAGATAAGCTCGTTTTGCTTTGTTTACAAGCAACCCTTATATGTATATATCATGGGAAAAATGATTTAGTGTGCAAAAACTATCCTAGAGTTCACGAACATTATGATTTTGTACATTCTTTGCTCCTTTATATATATAGTGTGTGTGGGTAGCCCCTCACTCAGTGTGACTGACCCTCTCCCTCCCCATGTTTTTAGTTTGTAGGTTTCGCTTGGACTTCGGGCTAGGCGGAGTCAGTCTTTGGAGTCTGATTTGGATTGAATATATTATATTAGCTAAGTTCTCTTGCATTTTGCATTCTTTATACTTGAATTTTTGTATAAATATAGTGTGCAAAAACTATCCCTGAGTTCACGAACATTATGATTTTGTACATTCTTTGCTCCTTTATATATATAGTGTGTGTGGGTTGCCCCTCACTCAGTGTGACTGACCCTCTCTCTCCCCATGTTTTTAGTTTGTAGGTTTCGCTTGGACTTCGGGCTAGGCGGAGTCAGTCTTTGGAGTCTGATTTGGATTGAATATATTATATTAGCAAAGTTCTCTTGCATTTTGCATTCTTTATACTTGAATTTTTGTATAAGCCATGTATGAATGTTTAACTTGATTATGTATTGAGATAGTTTCGAGACAGGCTTCTAGGGATAGTTGAACCCGTTGGATGTATGTTTATTGTTGAATATTCGAGATTAGGTATTTATGCTAGTTGAACCCGTCACCTGCTTATGTATGTTTGATTTGTATAGCTTATTTTCATTTCCGCGTTCTTATTGTTTGAATTTTGTTGTTCAGGGTCTACGTTCCACCTAGCTTAGGTGTGAGTCTATCAGTCTCCCGTTCCCCACTGTGTAGCGCCCCGAACAATGGGCACCACATCCCCCGCACTAGAGTCTGACTCGTATAACGAAATGGAGAGTCCGCACACGCATCAAACAATAACGAACGGGAGATAAACAAAACACACACTTAAGCTAGGCGGACTGGACCCTCAATCAGAGTGCACAACAAAATAAGAATATAGTGGAAGCGATTAAAAACAGTTCAAAACATACTGCCCAAGATCAACATATTTCATAAGAGTCATAAAGAGTATACTAAATCCATATACAAATGTACAATGCCCATCCAGGGCCATAAATATCTAAGTGTATCGAAGTATTCATAGTACATAATTCAGAATTCATAAGTATGAAACATAAACCACTACATATGCAAAATGAAGACTCGAGCTATGCCACAAGTAAGACTCTATGACAGACTTGCCTCCTAGCTCAACTCTGACGGTACCTGCAACTCAAAGAAAGGGGAAAAAGAGAAACAACAACGAGGGTTAGTCCTAATGACTAGTGAGGGGGCTAACACAAGCACCCATGATACGTATAGAGCAAAGCACTTATAAAAATTCAAAGAGATCCATGAACTGGGGATGGTTTTTGTAAGCTACAACATTTCCTCGTGATACTAGATATATATACTTAAAATAAGATAAGGGCCATCGGCCAAAATAACCAATTTTAAGTAATTAGAAATCCATTCTCATTTCGTAGATCATACAGAGTCACACTAACTCGGCAAGTACGAGTTCCCCTTCCAAACTTCTCTTAATCAAAGATATATTCATAATCAAAACATGAATAATAAACCATCCTTTCTCCGGGTGATAGGAGGGTTGACGACACTAACTATCATTCAAATTCACAAGAGACAAGGCTTAATTACGTACTAGAAACCTTCAGCGGTTGATTCCACCTGCTCAAGAGAAACACCCTTCCTCAACCTCCTAAGGTTAGGCGAGACTCTCAAAGGAAAGTGTTGATAGGAGAGCTCGGCCACCCCACGGCCGTCCCGAGTTGCCATACCACTCTTCGGGGCCTAAATCAAAGTTCAAAAATCATATTTCCAACAAAACTTATCTTTTAAAGCTCAAGCTCACTACACACGCACACTTATCTGAGGTTTTCAAATCAAACGGAAAATATCTTATATACGTATACAAATCGTTTTCAAAGACTTATAACAAACGGGACAAGCCCTCAAAGTACATATCATACATGTACCTATCATATAATATACATATTTCGCATGCGGGCTTCAAAACATATAGGGTAGTAGGTTATTATAACTAAAAGAACGAAACCTCACCTTTTATACGTGTAGTGGGGCAAAAGAGTGCAAATCAGACGCCTAAGGAGCAACCTCGTCGTCCAAGGGAAGGTCGACTGAACAAAACAAACAAAAAAAGACACTCTTAGACTCAGTATGCACCAAATAGACGCTCGGAAAATGCATATGAATGCAAACGATGAGAATGAAATGGACAAGGTAGCAAGTAGTGCATATGAGTCCATATCTTGTACATAACACATCAAATGAATCCATAAATTTAATACAATGATAATAACACATAATTTAATATGTTAGTAATGCATATAAGTCGTAAAAGAAGCGGGAAACATAGCATACAAAATGAATAAACAAAGAACAACTCATGCATGCAAGGAGGAGTGTATGACACGAGGGTGTCACCTCTCAAGGCACAAAGGTGACATGCCCATGTCCTAGGACAGAAGAAAAACCCCTCGAAAAAGACCCTTAGACACGGAGGTGTCACTTGCCAAGGTAAAAAGTGACACTCCCGTGTTTGAGGTCAGTGGCTTCAAGCAATGGTGACACCCCCCGTGTAACCTCTGCGGCAGTAGCTCAAACAAGGAAAATGGGGCTGAAAACAGGGCATAATCCAGGGCAAAGCAAGGTATTCATGTAGGGCAAAGAGTATACTTCATAATAATGCAAAGAAAGCAAGAAAAAAAACTCAAGAACATCACATAATGACCCAAAAATGCACGCAGCTGCTGATCGTGGAGGAGTAGTCCTTATTTCATGTTTATGGTTTTAAAAACTCACAAGCTCTTCAAAGCCATTAATGGTGAATCAATTATTACACACCTACCATGAGTTAATTGTCAAAAATTGAGGTAAATAAGTTCATTATATCACCAAACATGCATTAAATCATCATAAAACTCAAGCTAAGGCAAAGTTCCAAAAAATGAGCTAAACCCTTCCTATTCATGCATCTTCCGAAACCCATATTAAACCAAACTCAAATCATGAAATTCATGGATCACATGAAGCATACATGCGTGGAGAATTCAAAAATATACTTACCTTCAAGAGATGATGAAATATGAGAGTCAAGTGAGCTCAAATTTCACAAGGTTGGAATAGTGTTTTTCTTCGCTTCCTTCTTATCTCTTGGAGCTGATCTCTTTTCTCTTCTTGGGTGAGGGGGGTTCAAATGGGGGCTGCTATGTGGGAGAGAGGGGTGACTCTATTTGATAAAAGTCAAGGTTTAAGGTTAATTGGGGTTAAAGTGGGCCCACAAGCACAAGATTAGTCAAAGATGGTTATTTTGGTGCGAGTTGCTTGGTTCGGTAGAATTTCAGAGGTCCAAATGGCCTTTCAAAAATATGAGTCTTATTCCATTCAATCCAAATTGTCGAAACAAGTCCAATGGTGGTGACATAATTCAAATCCGACTTCCCCGAGCTCAAGTTATGCTGCCCGGAACCCAAGGTGCTCTAGATGCTCTTTAGCCCCTTTAGGTCCCGTCACACAAAACAATCAAAACCAAATAAAAAACTCTAAAACGTATAATGATAATATAATCATATTTATAACTCACGTAATTCATGCATGTCAAAATTTAACAAAAATCAAAATTGAATTCGGATGCATATGGAGCAAATTCCAAGACATATAGGCATAAACTTTCAAAATTCAATTCATAACTTAAACAAATAATTTCATATAAATTCAAATAATCACATAATCATTAAAATATCACATAATTGCATAATTAAATAATTGAAATACGCAAATAACACACCCGTGACATCATACCTATAAGTTCGAACGATCTGGGTGTTACAAACTCCCCTCCTTCAAAAGGACCCGTCCTCAGGTCCGAAGCGAGGTCTTGAACAGCTCTGGGTACAACTGTTTCATTTTTCTCCTCGGTCTCCCAAGTGTCTTCTTTAGATTTCTGATCACGCCACAAGACTTTCACCAAGGGAATTTTTCGGTTTCTCAACTTTTGCATCTTCCGGTCCAAGATCTTAACCGGGTGCTTCGTAATTGTTAAATCCGGCTCAAGTTGTACCTCTTTAACGGGAAGTATAGAAGACTCATCGGGATAGAACTTCCTTTGTTGTGAGACATGGATGACATTATGAATCCCGGTCAAACTTGGTGGTAAGTCAAGTCAGTAGGCTACTTCCCCAACTCGTTCAAGAATCTCAAAGGGGGCCTAAGTAGCGCGAGTTAAGCTTCCCACCTTTACCAATCCGGGCAAACCCTTTTCTAGGAGATGCTTTCAGGAAAACCTAATCTCCCACTTCAAATTCTAAGGGTCGTCTTCTTTTATCTGCATAACTTTTCTGTCGGTCCTGAGTTGCCTTCAATCTTTGTTGAATTCCTTTCACTTTATCGATGCTCTCTTGGATCTCCTCTGCCTTCTGAGCTCTGTCAAGTTTACCATCCTTGGTCCACCTCCACTCATTGATGTTCCAAAAGAGAGGGGACACGCACTTTCTCCCGTATAGTGTCTCACAAGGAGCCATACTAATCGATGCTTGAAAGCTATTATTGTAGGCGAGCTCGACTAAGTCCAAATGCTCATCCCACATGTCTTGATAATCCAAGGCATAAGCACGAAACATGTCCTCGAGATACTTTATCAACCTCTCGGATTGTCCATCCATTTGTGGGTGAGATGCATTGCTAAATTGGAGCTTCGTACCATACACTTTTACAACTCTTGCCAGAAACTCATCGTAAACTGAGGATCTCTATCTGAAACAATGGTAACCAGTACACCATGTATCCTCATGATCTCATTACGATACAAATTGGCTAGCTTCGGCACCTTGTCAGACATCTGGACTTTGAGAAAATGGGCCGATTTTGAGAACCAATCAACTATGGCCCAAATCCCATCGAAACATCCTTTATACCTTGGCAAGCCGGACACAAAGTCCATAGTCACTTGCTCCCACTTCCATTCGGGAATCGGAAGTGGTTGGAGAGTTCCTCCCGGCTTTTGATGCTCAGCCTTCACAAGTTGGCATGTTAGACATCTTCTCACAAAGTTAGCGACGTCTCTCTTCATGCCGTTCCACCAATATAAACTTCTCAAATCTTTGTACATCTTCGTACTACTGGGATGTACCTTGTAAGTTGACCTACGTGCCTCGTCAAGAATCAACTGCTTGAGCTTTTCTGGAACACATACCTTAATCTTGAACCGGAACAAACCTGAATCATCAAATCCAAACTTGGTCTCCGGACCAATCCTTGCTTTCGCAACCAATCTCTGAATTTTCGGATCATTAGATTGACCTTCAATCAATCTTTGCTTCAACTCCGGTTGAACAGAGATATTTGCTAAGCGAGCCTCTGAAACCAAAACCACTGAGTTCTGTTTGTCGAACCCGCTTCCAAACACTGGCCTTCCGGCTCAAAGCATCGGCTACCACGTTAGCCTTACCCGGGTGGTATTGAATTTTACAATCATAGTCCTGAAGGAACTCCACCCAGCGCCTCTGTCTCACATTCAAATCCTTCTGAGTGAACAAATACTTGAGGCTTTTGTGGTCAATGAACACCTCAAAAGTAGCTCTATAGAGGTAATAGAGCCACTTTAACAAAGCAAAAACAACTGCAGCAAGCTCCAAATCATGGGTGGGATAGTTCTTCTCGTGATCTTTTAACTTTCTAGAGACGTAGGCTACGACTTTTCTATTCTGCATCAACACACAACCGAGGCCTTCCTTCGATGCATCGGTGTAAACTGAGTTCCCTTCGGAACCCTCGGGTAGGGTTAGAACCGGTTCAGTAGTTAACCTTTCCTTAAGAGTTTAAAAAATCTTCTCACACACTTCATCCCACTCTAACTTTGCCTCTTTTCTTGTTAACCGAGTCAATGGGAGGCAATCCTTGAGAAATCTTTCACAAATCGACTATAGTACCCTACTAACCCGAGGAAACTTCTCACTTCCGAGGCATTCTTCGGTTGCTTTCATAGCATGTCTATTTCAATCTTCGCTGGATCAACTTCTACATCTTTCCCCAAGATGAAGTGACCCAAGAAAGAAACTCGATCAATCCAGAACTCACATTTATTGAACTTGGCAAATAATCGATGCTCTTAAAGTGTTGTCAATACCGTTCTCATGTGTTGTGCATGCTCTTCCACAGATCTCGAATACACCAAAATATCATCTATAAAGATGACCACGAATTTATCGAGGTACGGTCGGAATATTCGGGGCATTATGTCCATAAACGCAACTGGGGTATTTGTAAGGCCAAAAGGCATGACCACAAACTCAAATTACCCATAAAGAGTATTAAAACCCGTCTTTGGTATGTCTTCATCCCGGATACGTAACTGATAATACCCTTACCTCAAATCCAACTTGGAGTAGACACATGAACCCTAAAGAAAATCAAACAGCTTTTCAATATGAGGTAGTAGATATTTATTCTTAACCGTTAACCGGTTCAGCTCACGGTAGTCAATACACATCTGTAATGTCCCATCTTTCTTCTTTACAAACAGGACATGAGCACCCCACGGATAAGTGCTCGGACAGATGTAACCACATTCTAAGAGCTCATCTTATAGGGAGATTTCTCATAAGGTTCCGCTCTGGAATAGAGATCAATTACAAACTCAATGTCCCGATCCAGGGGTAAAGATCCAAAACTCTCCAGGAAAACATCGAGAAATCCCTTCACAACATCCATCTCCTCGAGCCTGGCCTGATCTTTCGGTTTATTTAAAAGATAAGCCACATAGCCCGTCGCGCTATCCCGGAATAACCTATTAGCTTCCATGAAGAAAATAAACGGGCTAGTCTTCAACCTCTCGCCCAAGAACACCGTAGAACCCAAAGAAACCTTCTTCGCATGACAATCCATCATCCCTCGGTGCTGAAACAACCAGTCTATTCCCTGCATCGCCACTACTTCTTCATGGGCATCTCAATCAAGTCCGCCGAGTACTCTTGGCCCTCGATACTCATCGGGCACTCTCGGAACAATTGGTTCGTCACCAAGCTCCCCCCGAGAGGAGAACTTATAATAAAAGAGTCATCAGCGCAAGCAACAGGCAAGGAAAGAGTAGGAACAAGCCGGGAAGCAATAAAAGAATACGTTGCTCCCGGATCAAATAATGCATGCAATGGAATGCGATGAATGCTAATAGTGCCTTCCACAATGGCGGTAGCATCAACTTTAGCATTCTCTTCTTCTCCTTCCAACGCATAAGCCCTGGCTTGAATAGGAGATCTCGGTGGAATAGCATTCAAGGGCTTCGGATTCCTCTTCTTCGGACTAGCGTTGATCATGTGGCTGGGCTCACCACAACCATAACATCTCTCCAATTTATTCCGGCATGTCTCCTTGGTATGATTAGGACCTTTACAATATGTACTTTGAATCGACGCGGGTAGAGCGGGCATCGCAGCCTGTCTGGAGAGTCGGGGTTTCTTGTTAGCATTGAAACCTTGGGGCTTGAAGACCGGAGACGCACCTTGTGGTGCGGGCCTCTTACCCAAGTGAGAACTAGATCCTGAGCCCTGCCCTGAAGGAAAAACCGGGGGCTTCAATCTCAATTTTTGAGCCTCAACTTTCAGAGCTTTCTTCGTAACCTTCTCCCAAGTGTCAACCGTTGTAGCTTGCAAAGCTATCTGAATCTCTATCCTCAGCCCATGGTAAAACTTTCGAACTTTCATGGAATCAATATCCTTGATGTGAGTGGCATGTGGAGCAAGCGTTTTGAACTCAAGGATATATTCTTCAATAGTTCTGTTCCCTTGTTTTACGTTTGAAAATTCTTGAAGTCTTCTTTCACATGCACTAGGAGGATATATTTAGTGTGGAACTCCCTCACAAAATATTCCCAGTTGAATTCCTCTCCATTCCTTTCTAACTTTGTTGTGTGTAGAAATTGCATGATTTTAAGCGTTAAATAGATTATATTCTGGTGTCGTTTGATGTGTTTATGTGTTTATTTGACTCTGTTCAGGTGTTAATAGAGTTGGAATTACGAAACGACGAAGCAGAGCGATTTCACGCATTTTTTGGAGAAAAAGTGGTAACTCCCGTTACCAATTAGCAGTACACAAGGAGTAACTCCCGTTATTGGCCACAAGAGGAGAGGTTTTGGCGAGAACAGAGGGGTAATGCCCGTTACCCCTATATAGAAGAAAATTGGTAACGACTATTACCAGTAAAATCGTTATAGCGATTTCAGGTCATTAACGGGCGTTAACCGGAGCAAAGCAAATATAGGTAACTCCCGCTACCTAGGGCGGCGAAAAATCTCCTAAGGCTGCTATATATGTGCGTTTTGGAGTCTTTAGAAAAAAAAAAAAACAGAAAACAGGAGGAGGTTCAGAGAGAGTAGACAGAGAAAAGAGTTTCTTTTCAATGTCAAGACCTAGGGTTTGGAAGAAGACTCAGAAGTTCAGAAGATTTTCAGAGAATTCGAGAAAACGACATGATTGAATTCTGAGAACAATCTTTGGTTTTATTGTTGCTTTAATTTCCAAACCAATTTCTTTGATTTTAGTTTTAGTTTTATATGCTAGTTTCGTTTTTGAGTATTGCTGAATGTTTATGAGTTCAATTGTTAGACTTTGTTTAGATTCCTTGACGATGCTTTATTTTAATGCAATTTCCTTTAGTTTTATGATTTTTGCTTTAATTATGAGTAGCTAAGTATCTAGAGCTAGGGGGAAGTGATGATGATTGCATGATGGATGTTTGATGAGATGCTTGAATGACTTATGTTAATTCTTAGTTTGAAAACTGGTTTGAACTGACTTGCAATGACTTGATCACCCTTAGCATATGTCATAATTACCTATAGATCGAAAGAGTGAT
Organism: Lantana camara; assembly: GCA_037501455.1. Taxonomy (NCBI): domain Eukaryota; kingdom Viridiplantae; phylum Streptophyta; class Magnoliopsida; order Lamiales; family Verbenaceae; genus Lantana; species Lantana camara. The sequence goes on along the minus strand of CM074856.1, from coordinate 25,130,542 downwards.
GGTAATTTAGAGGGTTTTCAATACTAGTAAGTTGTAGGGTACAAAGAGATTTGGTCCTAGCTTATATAACAGTAATCTTATTCCATGCCGAGCCGCTAGAATATTGAATTACACTAGTCTTGGTCCTATAGTTTAATTAACTATTGGTGATTGCGAGAGCAACATTGAACACTAATTAAGCACTTGGTTGTACCTCGAGAGAGGGTAATTCAAATATAAGTGACTAGGTTGTAGAATTACACTTGTCAAACGAGTATCATGTCAGCTCTTGATTGTATGATTCAAAGCTTTTTCCCCTGCCTGTTTAGTTTATTGAGTTAATTCGTGTGTTTAAGTTGTTAATTGCAATTTTAGTTTAGTTATTTGTTAATTTCTGCATCAGTAGATTAATAGAAATAACCTTTAATTCCGTTAAGTCTTTAGATCAGAGAGAAATAGAGACTGGTGATTGATTTCCCTTCCCTGTAGGTTCGATCCTATTGTGCTACGCGTATGTTAGTGTACACTTCCACGATTGGTTTTTAACTGTAGTAAAATCCGTTACAACAAGTTTTTGGCGCCGTTGCCGGGGAAGGCATTTTAAGTCAATATTACTCAATTATTTTGATCTAGTGCTTTAGACTATTACTTTATTTTGTGTTCATTATCCTTGTTACTGTGGAATTGGACTGAGGAATTTTTTTTCCTTGTGTAGGTTTGCAGTGTATGCGAAGATCTCAAGATCCTGAGTTAGTTTCATACGATCCGGAAATTGAGAGAACACTGAGTACTATTAGGAGAAGACATAAGAAGGAGAAGAAACCAATTGCTTTACCAATGGCTGAAGCAGACCCACCACCACCACCGGCTATAAGAGATTATAACGTACCGCAAGCTGGAGCAATTCAGACTGCAACTCGTCCCCCGATTGCAGCAAACAACTTTGAGATTAAACCAGCTATCATAAATTTGTTGCAGAATAATCCGTTTTCAGGTTTATCTTTGGAGGATCCAACTTCACACTTGGAGTATTTTTTGGAAGTTTGTGACACCTTCAAAATTCATAATGTCACTACTGATGCTATCCGAGTTAGGCTTTTTCCCTTTTCACTTAGGGATCGAGCTAAAGCATGGCTGAGTACTGTCCCAAATGAATCCTTTCAGACTTGGGCAACATTATCTTAGGCTCTCCTAGTAAAGGTCTTTCCACTTAACAAAACCACGAAGTACAGGAATGATATCCAAGGTTTCAGGCAGTTGGAATGGAGACCTTTCTATGAAGCTTGGGAGAGATTTAAGGATTTGCAGAAGAAGTTTCCACATCACGGAATTCCCGGTTAGTTATTGATTTAGACTTTTTACAATGGGATGTCCCATACCTTTAGAGGAGCGATGGATGCCGCAACTGGTGGAGCATTCTTAGCCAAATCCGAAGCAGTTGCTACTGAGTTATTGGATAATATATCGCAGAACGATGTTTTTGTGCATGAAAGGAGCCATTCACAACCAGCGAAGGTGCAAACAGGAGTTGTGATGCCCCATCCGATAAATCGTACAGGTATGCGCCACGAGAGAGTTACCTTAAACACTTATGTGATTTAATTCCCTTTCTATGAGTTCAATTCCAACTTTGACTGAAAATGTGACTTAATTAACTAATTTGCAAAATTGTAAAATATGAATTCTTACATGACAACTTGGGAATGGAACATGGGTGAATTTAAATTAATTGTTGGAGTTGGATTTAAATAGGACTTGGACCTATTGGTGTGTTTGGGCCTAACTTGAGTTAGGTGAGTTTGGGTCATTCAGGACCAATATGAGCTCGGGAATTCGAATTCGAATTCCCACACCACCATTAGACTTGATTCGGTGATTCTGGTCCAACAGAATTTACTTTATATTTTTCGGAAACTGTTTAGACCTTAAACCTTTTACTTTTGACTTATTGGGCCGAAAGTCATTTATTTGAGCCCAAATCCTAATAAAGCCTTTAGCCTCATATTATATCTTGGAAACCCTAACCTTGACCTAGAACTGTTAGCCACCATATAAATAGCTTTATCCCTTTTCATTTCATTTCAAACCACACAAGTTAACCTTAAAGAGAATGTCATGGAGAAACTTCAAGAGAAGATCAAGACTTGAACTATCTTTTATTCTAAGAGCTCATATTCTTTGATTCCTCATTCCTTCACAAGACAAGGTAAGTTTTGGATCTCTTTTGATGAGTATTTCATTTCTATTCTTGGATTTGAGCATGAAATTGTTAGTATGAACTTGAATGATGAGATCTTGAATTACTTAAGCAAGCCTTGGTGATTTGAATGCTCCTTATATGTCTTAGTTGCTATCAATTCGTGTAAGGAAGACTAGGAATTCATATCTTCATGTTTAAGCTTGAAATTCATGAAAATGGGTGTTTGAGAAATTGGGCAAAAACCTTCCTAAACTTAAATTAATTGATGTTTTGATGCTAAGCATGATTTATATGATGTTATACTCCAATTTCGTGATGTTTTATGGTGGATTTTGTGTTGGATTGATGATTTTTGTTGTTCCCCTTTTTCTTCCCGAAACTATCAAGTTTCTGCTCCAGATCCATGGCCGAAACAGCTGTTCCCATTTGTGCTTTAAGCCCAAACGGCCCTTCCGGGCTAGGGTTTGGAATTTGGGACCGAAGATGGGAAGGACCGTTCCCATTTATGCCTTGTGCTAGGAACGGCATTTTCCAGCTTCGCTGGAGTGGTCCGCGGGAAGGACCGTTCCCATGTAAGGCTATGCATGGGAATGGCCGTTCCCATGCGTCTGTGACCCTTTTTACTTTCTTTCTCGTGCGTATTTGATTCGTTGGAGTTGCTACTTGACTTGTATGTTACGATATAACTTGGGGAGCATCTCTGAACCTAAATATCTCATTACTTGCATGATCTACTTGAATATTTGAATTGTCCATTGTGGCCAACTTGATAAGCATCATTCCATTTCGCATGTCATTCATGCTTTGTACCCCGTGCGTCTTACTTGGTTCATGTAGAGTCTAAGTTTGGGCTTCTGTATGTCATGTTACAGAGTTTGGTGGTGTCGGTGAGCCCGAGGTTTAGAGTGTTTGGCCCTTCACACTCTCAGACTCTACTACCGCGAGGTGAGGTTTAGGATTTTATATAGTTATGCGACCTATGGCCTTTACATGCTGATTTCTACCCTTGCATGCGAGTATACCCTACTGTAGATACGTATGTGTTGGATATGATATGTTTATGACTTTTGCGTGCGTCCTGCGTGGATGGAGGTCATTGAGGCTTAAAGTTCCATCGCGTAGGAATATTTATAAAAACCAGTTTTTGAGGCATATGTAAGCTATTTTGGAAAACCAGTTGTGTTCTAATTCTGTAGCGAGATTGCCATGAAAGATTGGCGTATGTTCTGTTCTGTTCTGTTCCGTTGTGGATCCAAGGAGCTATGGGATAGACAACCCTGGAATGGTATTGGACCGTCAGGGATCAGACTGTGTGTAGTTCCATTTGAGATATTTTCGCGCGACCCGTACTGTAGGGAAGACGTGGTATCTTGAGCCTCCGGTGTTTTATCTGGGGAGGACTCTTGAGGGTTCGCTACCCCTTGAGATCGAGTCTATTTTAGACGGTTCTATTATAGATGGTTTAGGGACAGTACATCTCCTCCATCACTGGTGTAGCGGATGGATTGATTTTGATTTTTGTTCTGAGGAGTAAAGGTTGGAAGCTCGTACTCGCCGAGCATGTGATCTATTATGTCTGGGAATCATGAACCGAGATAGAGTTTCTGAAATGTTTTCTAAAACTTATATATCTATCTTTTGGGTACTTTGGAAATGTCTTTGGTATGCAACACCTATCTCCGGTTCACGATTCCCTCCTTTTGATCTGTGATGTGCTCTATATATATATATTGTGGGTGTGCGTTAGCCCCCCTCACTCGGTCAAGTTGATTGACCCCTCATTTAACTTTTAGTTGCAGGTCTGTTGGCGTTTGCTAGACGGGGAGTGAGTCCTTTGAGTTGCACTTCGTCGGTCTAGCCTTTCTAGTTGCATTTATCTTTCATACACTTTACTTATGTTATGACTTGTAGACTTGAGATTATACTTTACTTTTCTGTAGCCCTGTGTGGCATTCGTATTTAGCCCCGTGTGGCACTTGATTGTTATGACGTTATGTTGATCGGATTTTCGGGACTAGGTATTTATGCTAGTTGAACCAGTTACTTGTTTTGAATGTTGATTTAAATACTTCCGCTATCTTGTTTTGAAAGTTTGAATTGAGTTCGCGCTCTAAGTCTGTCGAGTTAGATCCGCCTAGCTTAACGTGCGTGTTTGTCTCCCCATTCGCTCTGATTCGTATTCGGGCAAGGACTTCCATTTCATGACTGGGTCCGGATCTCAGTGCGGGGGATGTGGCATCCTCCGTTTGGGGTGTTACATCCTTAAGTGGTATCAGAGCTCTAGGTTGCAAAACCGAGCTCTAGTGTCGTGTCTAGTCTGGCTAGATGGTACGGCATAGGACAATGTGATTATGTGAGTTATTTACTTGAATACTTGTTTATTACTAATACTTGTATACATAACCACACTCTAATCCACATGCATCAATATTTCCTGAATCTTTGAATTTCTGGATGCTGCCTAGACGCCGTGACCGAGAGGCTTCCCCGGATGCTCCTAATCCGCCTCCGCCACCACTGCTGAATGCGGAGAACATTGTTCAGGCACTTCCCAATCAGTTGCAACAGAATCAGAGACAGCAGACACCACCAGTTGATGGTCAGGATGGTACTATCTCAGCTGTGTATAGGGAGATTCGGAACAACAACCCTCCTAAGTGGTTTGGGGGAGATGATATAAAGGCTGAGGAGTGGTTAGCTGAGATCAGTGGTATTTGGGAGATTTGCCTAGGGAGTTCTCAGGATAGGGCGGTTTGTACTGCTCGATTCATTCAGGGGCAGGCAGCTAACTGGCTCAAGGGAGTTCGATCCGGACTTGAGAGGAGTGGTATGGAGTTCACTTGGGAGACTTTCGTGCATCACGAGAGGGCAGACTTCAGGAGTTTTCTGAGCTGAAGCAGGGATCCTGATCTGTTGAGGACTACATTCTAGAGTTCGAGAGACTTGCTCCCTATGCTACCCACATCACTGATATTGATTCACACAGAGCCCGTCACTTCCTTCATGGGCTTCGAGAGGATATTCAGAGAGCTGTTCATGCTGTCAATGTTAGTACTTAGGATAAGGTTACCAAGAGGGCTATTTAGGTGGAGGCCGAGAGACAGAGGTTGAGGCCGCCATCCTTCTCTTCGGGGCATGGTTCGGGTTCTGGATCGGGCAAGAAGCCTGCTACTCATGCTTCTACTACTACTACACCAGCTTTCTGTCCACAGGGCTTCATTAACAAGAAGCCCCGACCCGCTGCTCCTACAGGACCACCGACATTATCGGCACTAGCTCCTGCTCGTTCTCTCACTATCAGGGTGCCCATCCATCGGATAGGTGTTGGAGGTATTTGGGTAGATGTTTGGGGTGTTGTTCGGCTGAGCACATGAGGGATGCTTGTCCAAAGAGGAGGCCGGTAGTTCAGGCTCGTGCTTATGCTCTGGATGGTGAGGGGGAGGCAACAGAGATGGATCAGAATGCTGTAGTGGAAGGTACAATACATATTCATGGCATATCATTACATGCATTATTTGATCCTAGGGCTACTCATTCTTTTATTGCCCGGGATATTGTTGCTTCTTTGCCTTTACTTGCTGAGATATCTGCGTATGTGTTTGTGGTGAGTTCTCCCTTGGGGGGGGGGAGCTTGGAGATGGACAGAGTGTTTCGTGAGCGCCCGGTGAATTTTAAGGGTCGAGTTTTTCCTGTTGATTTGATTGTAATGCCGATAGGGAGGTTTAAGGTGATTCTTGGGATGGATTGGCTTTCTCGATATGGTGCAGTTATGGATTGCCGTTTGAAGAGGATTTCTTTTGATTCTGCGGTGTTTTCAGGAGAGAGTTTGGGATCCAGCCTGTTTATATCCTTTGTTGAGGCTAGTAAGTTAGTCCGGGATGGTGCTACAGGTTTCGTGGCTTACCTTCTGAACAAACCCAAGGACCAGGTCAAGCTTGAGGAGACGGAGGTCGTACGGGAGTATCTGGATGTATTCCCAAAGAGTTTGGGGTCCTTACCACCGGACAGGGACATTGAGTTTGTAGTGGATCTCTATCCCGGAGCTGAGCCTTATTCGAAGACCCCATACAGGATGGCTCCTGCCGAGTTGAAGGAGCTGAAAAAGCAGTTGGATGAGCTTCTGGTTAGCGGATACATTCGTCCGAGCACTTCTCCGTGGGGTGCTCCAGTCCCGTTTGTTAAGAAGAAAGATGGGACGTTAAGGATGTGTACAGACTATCGTGAGCTGAACAGGATGACAGTTAAGAACAAGTATCCATTACCCCATATCAAGGAGTTGTTTGATAGCATGCAGGGTTTGTGAGTGTACTCCAAGTTGGATTTGAGGCAGGGTTACTATCAGTTGAGGATTAGAGAGGAGGATATCTCTAAGACTGGATTCAACACGAGGTACGGGCACTTCGAGTTTGTGGTTATTCCGTTTGGGTTGACGAATGCTCCTGCAGTGTTTATGGATATGATGCACAAAGTGTTTAGACCGTTCCTTGATAAGTTCGTGGTGATCTTTATAGACGACATCTTGGTGTATTCTAGATCGGTTGAGGAGCATGCACAGCATCTCCGGATTGTGTTGGGGACACTTAGAGAGAACAAGTTGTATGCTAAGTTCAGTAAGTATGAGTTTTGGATTGATCGAGTCACTTTTCTGGGTCACATCATCTCAGGCGATGGAATTGAGGTCGACCCCTCTAAGATTGAAACGGTGTTACATTGGGAGAGGCCTAGGAATGCCTCTGAGATACGGAGTTTTCTGGGTTTGGCAGGTTACTATAGGAGATTTGTGATGGATTTCTCTAAGATTGCAGCCCCATTAACTAAGCTGACTAAGAAGGAAAACAAGTTTGAATGGAATGATAGTTGTGAGTTGAGCTTTCAGACTTTAAAGGAAAGGTTGACTACAGCACCGGTTCTTACCCTACCCAAGGGACTTGAGGGTTATGCGGTTTATGCAGATGCTTCTAAGGAAGGGTTGGGTTGTGTGTTGATGCAGAACGGTCGGGTTGTAGCTTTTGCCTCTAGGAAGTTGAAGGTGCATGAGCAGAATTACCCCACCCATGATCTAGAGCTTGCGGCAGTCGTGTTTGCGTTGTCTAAGTGGCGCCACTATCTCTATGGTGCTACGTTTGAGGTGTTCTCGGATCATAAGAGTCTTCAGTACTTGTTCACGCAGAAAGAGCTTAACTTGAGATAAATGAGATGGGTTGAGTTCTTAGAGGACTACGATTGCACGATTCAGTACCATCCAGGTAAGGCAAATGTGGTTGCCGAAGTGTTGAGCAGAAAGGTCAGTATTTCAAGTTTAGTGGCTGGGTTTTCTGAGCAGAGTTCAACTGTTATGGTTTCTATGGCTAGGTTAGCCAACCTCACGGTTCAGCCTGATTTGAAGCAGAGATTGTTGGAGGCTCAGTCTACGGATCCTGAGATTCAGAGATTGGTAGATGATCCAGAGACGAAGTTTAGGTTTGATGATTCTGGTTTGTTCAGGTTCAAGGCAAGAGTGTGTGTGCCTAACCAGCTCAAGAGGGTAATACTTGAGGAGGCGCAACGCTCCGGTTATTCCATTTACCCAGGAGGTACGAAGATGTACCGGGACATGAAAGAGTTGTATTGGTGGAGTGGTATGAAGTGGGATGTCGCGTTCTTTGTGAAGCGATGTCTAACATGCTAGATGGTTAAGGCAGAACATCAGAAACCGGGAGGTACGCTCCAACCACTTTCGATTCCGGAGTGGAAGTGGGAGCAAGTGACTATGGACTTTGTGTCCGGCCTGCCAAGGTTTAGGAGAGAATTCGACGGTATTTGGGTAGTGATAGACCGTTTGACTAAGTCTGCTCATTTCCTTAAGATTCGGATGACGGATAAGGTACCTAAGTTAGCGGAATTGTATTGTAACACGGCTAGCATCGTGTCAGATCGGGATCCTTGATTTACAGCTAGTTTTTGGCAGGATCTTCAGAGGTACTTGGGTACAAAGCTTAAGTTTAGCACCGCATCACATCCTCAGATTGATGGACAGTCAGAGCGGCTGATTAAGTATCTTGAGGACAGGTTAAGGGCGTGTGCATTGGATTTTAAGGATAAATGGGATAAGCTCTTGGCCTTGGTTGAGTTCTCTTACAACAACAGTTACCAGGCTTCAATTGGTATGGACCCTTACGAGGCCCTCTATGAGAGGAAGTTTAGGTCGCCACTATATTGGGATATTGAGGATTGGCGATGGACTAAGGAGGGTAAGCTCACGAGAGCTAAGGCCTCGGCTGAGATTGAGAAAACGGTTGAGAAGGTTAAGTTGATTCAACAGAGAATGAAAGAAGCTCAGGATAGACAGAAGAGTTATGCGGATAAGAGGAGAAGGCCCCTCGAGTTTGAGGTCGGAGATCGTGTCTTCTTGAAGGCATCTCCTAGGAAGGGCTTTTCTCGTATTGGTAGAGGTGGGAAGCTTAGCCCTCGATATATTGGACCGTTTGAGATTCTGGAGAGGATTGGAGAGGTGGCGTATAGGTTGGACCTACCGCCGAGTTTGACTGGGATTCATAATGTGTTCCACGTTTCACAACTTCGAAAGTTCTACCCTGGTGAGTTGACGGTTTACCAGTTGAAGGGGTACAGCTTGAGTCCGATTTGACCATTGTGAAACACACAGTTGAGATTCAGGATCAGAAGGTACAAATGTTGAGGAACAAGCAGATTCCCTTGGTCAAAGTGTTATGGAGATATCAGAAATCAAAGGAATCAACTTGGGAGACTGAAGAAAAGATGAGGAAGATGTATCCAGAGTTGTTCCAAGCAACGAACCTGAGGACAGGTTCTCCTAAGGGGGGAGGTTGTGACGCCCCGTCCGATAAATCGTACAGGTATGCGCCACGAGAGAGTTACCTTACGCACTTATGTGATTTAATTCCCTTTCTATGTGTTTAATTCCAACTTTGACTGAAAATGTGACTTAATTAACTGATTTGCAAAATTGTAAAATATGAATTCTTACATGACAACTTGGGAATGGAACTTGGGTGAATTTAAATTAATTGTTGGAGTTGGATTGAAATAGGACTTGGACCTATTGGTGTGTTTGGGCCTAACTTGAGTTAGATGAGTTTGGGTCATTCGGGACCACTATGAGCTCGAGAATTCGAATTCGAATTCCGACACCACCATTGGACTTGATTCGGTGATTCGGGTCCAACGAAATTTACTTTATATTTTTCGGAAACCGTTTAGACCTTAAACCTTTTACTTTTGACTTATTGGGCCGAAAGTCATTTATTTGGGCCCAAATCCTAATAAAGCCTTTAGCCTCATATTATATCTTGGAAACCCTAACCTTGACCTAGAACTATTAGCCACCATATAAATAGCTTTATCCCTTTTCATTTCATTTCAAACAACACAAGTTAACCTCAAAGAGAATGTCATGGAGAAACTTCAAGAGAAGATCAAGACTTGAACAATCTTTCATTCTAAGAGCTCATATTCTTTGATTCCTCATTCCTTCATAAGACAAGGTAAGTTTTGGATCTCTTTTGATGAGTATTTCATTTCTATTTTTGGATTTGAGCATGAAATTGTTAGTATGAACTTGAATGATGAGATATATCTTGAATTCCTTAAACAAGCCTTGGTGATTTGAATGCTCCTTATGTGTCTTAGCTGCTGTAAATTCGTGTAAGGAAGACTAGGAATTCATATCTTCATGTTTAAGCTTGAAATTCATGAAAATGGGTGTTTGAGAAATTGGGCAAAAACCTTCCTAAACTTGAATTAATTGATGTTTTGATGCTAAGCATGATTTATATGATGTTATACTCGAATTTCGTGATATTTTATGGTGGATTTTGTGTTGGATTGATGATTTTTGGTGTTCCCCTTCTTCTTCCCGAAACTATCAAGTTTCTGCTCCAGATCCATGGACGAAACGACTGTTTCCGTTTGTGCTTTAAGCCCGGAACGGCCCTTCCGGGCTTGGGTTTAGAATTTGGGGCTGAAGATGGGAAGGACCGTTCCCATTTATGCCTTGTGCTAGGAACGACCTTTCCCAGCTTTGCTGGAGTGGTCCGCGGGAAGGACCGTTCCCATGCAAGGCTATGCGTGGGAATGGTCGTTCCCAAGCGTATGTGACCCTTTTTACTTTCTTTCTCATGCGCATTTGATTCGTTTGAGTTGCTACTTGACTTGTATGTTACGATATAACTTGGAGTGCATCTCTGAACCTAAATATCTCATTACTTGCATGATCTACTTGAATATTTGAATTGTCCATTGTGGCCAAGACAAGCATCATTCTATTTCGCATGTCATTCATACTTTGTACGCCGTGCGTCTTACTTGGTTCATGTAGAGTCTAAGTTTGGGCTTCTGTATATCTTGATACAGAGTTTGGTGGTGCCGGTGAGCCCGAGGTTTAGAGTGTTTGGCCCTTCACACTCTCAGACTCTACTACCACGAGGTGAGGTTTAGGATTTTGTATAGATATGCGACCTATGACCTTTACATGCTGATTTCTACCCTTGCATGCGAGTATACCCTACTATAGATACGTATGTGTTGGATATGATATGTTTATTACTTTCGCGTGCGTCCTGCGTGGATGGAGGTCATTGAGGCTTAAAGTTCCATCACGTAGTAATATTTATAAAAACCAGCTTTTGAGGCATATGTAAGCTATTTTGGAAAACCAGTTGTGTTCTAATTCTGTAGCGAGATTGCCATGAAAGATTGGCGTATGTTCTGTTCTGTTCGGTTCCATTGTGGATCCAAAGAGCTATGGGATAGACAACCCTGGAATGGTATTGGCCCGTCAGGGATCAGTCTGTATGTAGTTCCATTTGAGATATTTTCGCACGACCCGTGCTGTAGGGAAGGCGTGGTATCTTGAGCCTCCGGTGTTTTATCTGGGGAGGACTCTTGTGGGTTCGCTACCCCTTGAGATCGAGTCTATTTTAGACGGTTCTATTATAGATGGTTTGGGGACAGTACATCTCCTCCATCACTGGTGTAGCGGATGGATTGATTTTGATTTTTGTTCTGAGGAGTAAAGGTTGGAAGCTCGTACTCGCCGAGCATGTGATCTATTATGTCTGGGAATCATGAACCGAGATAGAGTTTCTGAAATGTTTTCTAAAACTTATATATCTATCTTTTGGGTACTTTGGAAATGTCTTTGGTATGCAACACCTATCTCCGGTTCACGATTCCCTCCTTTTGATCTGTGATGTGCTCTATATATATATATATTGTGGGTGTGCGTTAGCCCCCCTCACTCGGTCAAGTTGATTGACCCCTCATTTAACTTTTAGTTGCAGGTCTGTTGGTGTTTGCTAGGTAGGGAGTGAGTCCTTTGAGTTGCACTTCGTCGGTCTAGCCTTTCTAGTTACATTTGTCTTTCATACACTTTACTTATGTTATGACTTGTAGACTTGAGATTATACTTTACTTTTCTGTAGCCCTGTGTGGTATTCGTATTCAGCCCGTTGTGGCACTAGATGGTTATTACGTTATGTTGATCGGATTTTCGGGACTAGGTATTTATGCTAGTTGAACTCGTCACTTGTTTTGAATGTTGATTCAAATGCTTCCGCTATCTTATTTTGAATGTTTGAAATGCTTCCGCACTCTGAGTCTGTCGAGTTAGATCCGCCTAGCATGCTGTGTGTGTTTGTCTCTAGTTCGCTCTGATTCGGATTCGGGCATGGACTTCCATTTTATGACCGGGTCTGGGTCTCAGTGCGGGGGATGTGGCATCCTCCGTTTGGGGTGTTACAGGAGTCATAGAGTTTGATGGCTTAACCGCCATCAATGCTAAATTCGAAGTGCTTAACAAGAAATTGGACCAAGTAACTGTCAATGTAGTTGGGATACAGTCCCAACCAGTTCAGGTAACATGTGAAATCTGTAGTGGTCCACATGATTTTAATATGTGTCCTCATACCAATGCAGGAGAACAGGTGCAAGAGCAAGTGAACTACGCAAATAACTTCAAACCAGCAAATGATCCTTACTCAAACACCTACAATCCAGGATGGAAGAACCACCCTCATTTGTCGTGGTCTAATAATCAGAATGTTCAACAACCACCCCAAACTAGACCACTGTTCCAACCTAGGCAACAATTTCAACCACGACCACTGGCCCAATTTAATGTTGCACCACCTTAGCAGGAGCAAAAGCAGGGTTGGGAGGTCGCGCTTGAAAAGTTCATAACCGTGTCTACGGGTCGACATCAAAAGTTGGAAGCCCAAGTAGATTAAGTGGTAAATCAGACCAAAACTTTGGAGATTCAGATTGGTCAGATTGCCCAATCTTTGAATTTGAGGGGCCCAGGAATGCTACCAAGCCATTCTGAAAACAATCTGAAGGAGCAATGCTAGGCCATATTTGTAGGAGACAATAGAGATAAAGAAGGTCCGAACGAGTGTGTAAGTCCGGATGTTAAGGAGGTTGTACTTGAAAAAGGAGTACATGAGAAGGCTGAAGAGAAAATTGATTTTAAGAATGAGAATTTGGAGGAAGAAGTGATTCAAGAGGTGATTCCAAGCAAGGAGAAGCCTGAGAACTTCACTACTGTGATACTTACTAAGGGGTCACAGGGAGTTTTTCAATTCCCCTTACTATTAGTTCTTTGCAATTTCGTAATGTACTATGTGATTTAGGAGCTAGTGTGAGTTTAATTCCATTGTCTACTTGCAGGAAATTAGGAGTGAAGGAGCTCACGCCGACGAATATGACACTCCAACTAGCAGATAGATCGGTGAAATATCCAACAGGAATCTTGGAAGACATTTTGGTAAAAGTTGGAAAATTTCACATTCCTACTGATTATGTCGTTCTTGATATTGAGAGCGATGAGAGGATGCTATTGATACTTGGAAAACCGTTTCTAGCTACGGCTGGAGCAGTAATTGATGTTCAGAATGGACGACTCACTTTCAAAATAGGAGATGAAAGAATGGAGTTCAGGAACTTTGGTTCCAGGACACCACCCACAATTCCAGATAAGTGTTGCATGATTAAGGTTGTCAATGATACACCAGTCGGAGAGACTCTGTTTATGGAGCAAATAGATGCAGTTGGTTGGCAGAGAGAAACGAGGTTTCAGAGAGCGAGAATGAAGGATGTTTAGGATTTAGATACTAGGAGATCAAGCTTTGGGTTTGTGAGTAACAAGAAAGAGGTCACTCCTTGTGACTCGTTGCTTGGGAATTACTAATCCCAAATTGGTTCCTGCAGTCAAGCTAACGACTATAACTTAGAACTAACTTTTCCCTTTTTCTTTTCTTTTATTTTGTTTCCGTTATTTTCGTTTCTATCGTCCTCGTTTTCTCGTAATAATTGAGCTATCTCTCTCGTTGCAGGCACATGATGGTTTACTAGGTAGCCAAGATCTTGATGGTACGAGGGCCGTGATTTGAGCGTCATTGTCCATAGTGAGGTCCAATTAATTTGTTCATATGCTTGTGCATCGTTTGATTGTCTTTCTTCAGGAGAATGAATTGTTGATATGAATTGTTATAGGTGCACTGTGATTTGATTGAATACTATAAGTTAATTTTAGTTAATTGACATGATTGAGCATTATTAGTTGTATGTCTGTGCTTTAAATAAGTTTTGGGCGGAATTATACGTAACGAGCGTTGCACAATTGCTGTTATTTTTTGGTAACGCCCGTTAATGAGATCAGACACACCGGGTACTAAAGGTAACGGGCGTTACACCTCATCAGTTATTTTTGGTAACGACCGTTAATGGACACAGGCGTCTTGGCCGACAGGGGTTAACTCCCGTTACCCCTTTTCTTAGGAAGACCGGTAACGCCCGTTACCGATCCAACTGGCATAAATTGGAATTTAGGCACACGTTTTTAGGGTTAATCTAAGTCTTGTCCTACCCAATTTCGATTTTCTTTCCCCCAAACCTATAAATACAATTGCATCCACTTATCCCACCTTACTAAAGATTCAATTGTTCCCTTGGGTCAATCATCTTCAATTAACAAGCAAGAAGTTTCCTCTCCAAGTTACATTCTTACTCTCTTGTGAATCAAAGTAAGTCACCATTCCTTTATCTTAGAGTAATTATTGGAGCCAAAATTTTCCAACCTAATGGATGAGAATTAAGATTGATTTACATGCTAGAGATCACTATGAGATTAAATTGATGAATTTTGAGAGATTAACTATGCTAGAATTAGGATTGATGCTTTAAGTTGAAGTTAACTTGATTTGGGTTAAATTTTTGAATAATCTTAAAGTTCTAGGTAGCCTTGTATTTAAATTTCGGAGTTGAAGGTAGAGAATTGTGAGCTTAAATTGTAGTAATTAAGCTAGTGTGGATTTGAGATTGGATAGAGTGGAGGACTTGAGTTAGGACTCACTCACTAGGCTTAAGCACACAGGGTGTTTTATGAATTGTCCATGTGAATTGTGATTGATTTCTTTGTGCTTTGCTTTGCTATCTTTGTTCGATTTAGGTACAATGGGTCGCACTAAGCGCTCTAGAGTCCCGAAACCTTTCATTACCTCGTCTAGACTAGACCGCCAAGCTCTTAGGTCGGATAACGTAAGAGTTAATGTCTTTGGGAACCCTTTCCAAAGGAATCCAACAAGGAATATCGTGGGTACTAAGTTCTTCGAACGGATGGAGAGATTGGAGGTTTGGGATGAGGTGAAGAGGTTATTCGATAACATAGGTTGGCTACCTTTCCTTGAGAGGAGGGATATGACCTATGGAGATATGACCACTGCTTTCTTCCATACAATGAATTTTGATTCGGTGGAGAACACTTTGACCTTCACTCTTGATGATATGGAAACTCGGACCTGGAGTGTGAGCAGGATAAGAGATATTCTTCGATTTTCGACTAATGCCACCACATCTTTACCCAAATGGAGCGAGACTCAGCGAGAGGAGGTGTGGAGATCCTTTCCCTTAAGAGAGGGTGTCTCTAGTTATTCCTCCCGGTGCACGCATGATAGCTATTTTGATTCGTTGACATGGGTACTAGTCCATAGGATTTTAGCGCTGGGATTCTATGCCAGATACGAGAGAGATAGCCATATTACAGAAACTGAGTTGGGCATCATGTATTTGATGAAGGAAGGTATTAAGTTCAATGGTACGATCGAGCTCCTTTGGAAGCTGCAGGAGAGTGTTGGGAGTGTGATGGGTACGATTGCTCATGGAGGCTTTGTGACGATGTTTTCTTGAGAGATGAACTGGAGACCGAGACGGGCTTTACCTATTAGTTTTGGACATATTGGTCCGGAGTACTTGGAGACCGTAGTCTTAGCTATACCTTGGGAGAGTGGAGAGTTGAAGAATAGGATTTTGCCATGGTGGCCTATCCGTGAGAGAGATCGTTTTGGCAGATGTACAGGTAGGGGATAGCCCGGTTCGATGAGCTTTCTACGAGGCAGAAGGAGCTCTTGGCTCGGATTCCTGACCGGCCGGATGATGAGTTTACAGTTCTTCGCAATGCCGCACTTGTTGTTGCCAAGGCTAGTGACGACACTCCCATGGCTTTGAGAGGCGTACGTGCAGAACTAGCAGGATTGAGGGCTGATTTGACCACCGTTATCGCTAGAGTTGAAGATTTGGCACATTATGTAGATGAGCGATTCGATGCGTGGGAGGCCGAGTTGGAGGCCAAGTTTGACAGGTTCAATGCTCGCTTGGATTAGTATTTTGGAGGACCCCCATCGCCCTGATTTTGTTATCTTGATATTTTTCCCCCAGAGTCTAGCATTTGTTTCGTTCATGCTTTACTATGTTTGGATATTTGGTTACACTTGAATTTTTGCTATGTTTGGTTTTCTGATTTGGTTTATGCAATGGTGCTTTTATTTCCGTGAATTTGTGCCTATTATTATACTTATTGGATGCATGTTCATTATCAATTGCCCGTGCACTTGTTCCGTGTTTTCTAGTCACTTGTTCAGGTTTCGGAAGTATTGCAAGCACATTGTCGGTTCGTCAGTAATCAGGAAGTTTTCTAATCCTTTAATTCTTTCAAATTGCATGAGGACATTGCAAAGTTTAAGTGTGGGGGAGGAATGTGCGTGCTTGCTGCATGATTAGATGTAGTTTCACTTGCAAATTGCTAAAATTCGAGTAATTTCGAAAATTTTTGAAAATTTTCCCTCATTTTGAACTTTTTCTTGGAAGTTTGATTGTTGAGCTTTTGCTAGAATGAGTTAGGCTTTTTGAATTGAGGAAAGTTGTATGAGATTTGATGATTTAGTGTGTTAGTAAGCCCTTATACTTTGAGCACCTTAAAACGAAATAATGTACTTAACTTAGAAAGTTGAGTTGATAATTTCCGAATAAGTCTACGATTTAATTAGGATGCACTTTAGTCATATCGAGGCGAAATTTTGAGTTAATGAGAGACTAAGGAAGTGAAGTAGGCATTCGTTGTCGGAGGATTTTTATCTTTTCCTATTTAGCCGTTTTTCATTAAATAACGTAATCTTATTGACTCCGCTGAGCCTAATTGTTGTGCAAAGATTTTTGTAGCCACATTATAACCCAGGCACAACATAGAAATACCTACCTTGATAATGTAGTTCACCAAGGCTTGCTCATTTGAATTTGTATGACGAGTGTCTATTCTTAGACCCCTTTTTATTTGTTCTTGTGATTGAGAATGAAGAGTTATTGTAAGAAAAAAGAAGGAAAAAAAAAAGGAGGGAAAGAACAAAGAAAAGAGAGAAAAAAACAAAAGAGTGAAAAGAAAAGATATGAAAAGAGAAAGAGCAAAGAAGAGAAAAATAAGATTATGCAAAGTGTGAATTTGAAAGTGTGAGATTCAATTGAAGAGTTGGGGCGAATTTTTTCGTGTTAACGGTGAATAGAAGTGTCCATGTTTTGATTAGATTAAATGATGTAAGCTTGGTGAGTAGTCACTTGATGCAAAGTTCTATAACCTTACCCTAAGCCTACATTACAAGCTCGAAAGACCTACCGATCCGAAGTTTTCATTTAATTCCATTAGTGGAGATAGGTGCGAAGAGTGTGTTCCGAAGTTGATGATTAGAGCTTAGGAGGAAATTGTGAAGATGTCACTCTAATTTTTGTACATTGTATCGTTTGACTCACACACTACACAAGGGTTTACTTTTCATGCTAAAGTTTGAGGATTCCATGTTGATGAGTATTTGATTTGATCGGCTAGACTTGTTTAGGCGAACGTTTGATGATTGCTTAGAGGAGAGGGTTTTATGAGGATGTGTTTTCTTAATTTCTGTATTACACGGGGACGAGCAATGCTCAAGTGTGGGAGATTTTGTTGTGTGTAGAAATTGCATGATTTTAAGCGTTAAATAGATTATATTCTGGTGTCGTTTGATGCGTTTATGTGTTTATTTGACTCTGTTCAAGTGTGAATAGAGTTGGAATTACGAAAAGGCGAAGCAGAGCGATTTCACGCATTTTTTGGAGAAAAAGTGGTAACTCCCGTTACCATTTAGCAGTACACAAGGAGTAACTCCCATTACTGGCCACAAGAGGAGAGGTTTTGGCGAGAACAGAGGGGTAATGCCTGTTACCCCTATATAGAAGAAAATTGGTAACGCCTGTTACCAGTAAAAGTGTTATGGTGATTTCAGGTCATTAACGGGCGTTAACCGGAGCAAGGCAAATATAGGTAATGCCCGTTACCTAGGGCGACGAAAAATCTCCTAAGGCTGCTATATATGTGCGTTTTGGAGTCTTTAGAAAAAAAAAATCAGAAAACAGGAGAAGGTTCAGAGAGAGTAGACAGAGAAAAAGAGTTTCTTTTCCAAGTCAAGACCTAGGGTTTGGAAGAAGACTCAGAAGTTCAGAAGATTTTCAGAGAATTTGAGAAGACGATAGGATTGAATTATGAGAACAATCTTTGGTTTTATTGTTGATTTAATTTCCAAACCAATTTCTTTGATTTTAGTTTTAGTTACATATGTTAGTTTCGTTTTTGAGTATTGCTGAATGTTTATGAGTTCAATTGTTAGACTTTGTTTAGATTCCTTGACGATGCTTTATTTTAATGTAATTTCCTTTAGTTTTATGATTTTTTCTTTAATTATGAGTAGCTAAGTATCTAGGGCTAGGGGGAAGTGATGATGATTGCATGATGGATGTTTGATGAGATGCTTGAATGACTTGTGTTAATTCTTAGTTTGAAAACTGGTTTGAACTGACTTGCGATGACTTGATCACCCGTAGCATGTGTCTTAATTACCTATAGATCGAAAGAGTGATGGTAATTTAGAGGGTTTTCAATACTTGTAAGTTGTAGGGTACAAAGAGATTTGGTCCTAGCTTACACAACAGTAATCTAATTCCATGCCGAGCCGCTAGAATATTGAATTACACTAGTCATGGTCCTATGGTTTAATTAACTATTGGGGATTGCGAGAGCAACATTGAACACTAATTAAGCACTTGGTTATAACTCGAGAGAGGGTAATTCAAATATAAGTGACTAGGTTGTAGAATTACACTTGTCAAATGAGTATCACGTCAGCTCTTGATTGTATGATTCAAAGCTTTTTCCCCTGCCTGTTTAGTTTATTGAGTTAATTCGTGTGTTTAAGTTGTTAACTGCAATTTTAGTTTAGTTATTTGTTAATTTCTGCATCAGTAGATTAATAGAAATAACCTTTAATTCCGTTAAGTCTTTAGATAACAGAGAAATAGAGACTGGTGATTGATTTCCCTTCCCTGTGGGTTCGATCCTATTGTGCTACGCATATGTTAGTGTACACTTGCACGATTGGTTTTTAACTGTAGTAAAATCCGTTACAACACTTAAATCTCATTGCTTTCAAGCATCTTACAGCTGGACCTTGGATAAACCGACCGGTACATATTGCTTTCTCTTGAGAAGGAGCCGGGCAAATCTCCCAAATATCGATAATTTCTGACAACCACTCCCCTGCTTTGATATCATCACCCCCAAACCACTTAGGGGGATTATTATTTGAAACTCGTGATATGCTGGTATAACCTGCTCACAAATTTAAATAAATAATTCATATAAATGTGTAAGTGAATGCAAATAATCAAATAATCCTAGGCCAAATGACCTAGACATACCTAACACGACTCTAGAGCTCCGGTTTTGCAACCAAGAGCTCTGATACCACTTTAGGATGTAGCACCCCGAACGATGGGCACCACATTCCATGCAATAGAGTTCGACACGTGTAACAAAATGGAGAGTCCCCACACGCATCAAACAATAGCGAACGAGTGACAAACAAAACACACACTTAAGCTAGGCGGACTAGACCCTTAATCAGAGTGCACAAAAAAAACAAGAATATAGCGGAAGTGATTAAAAACAGTTCAAAACATACTGCCCAAGATCAACATATTTCATAAGAGTCATAAAGAGTATACTAAACCCATATACAAATGTACAATGCCCAACCAGAGCCATAAATATCTAAGTGTATCGAAGTATTCATATTACATAATTCATAATTCACTAGTACGAAACATAAACCACTACATATGCAAAATGAAGACTCGAGTTATGCCACAAGTAAGACTCTATGACAGACTTGTCTCCTAGCTCAACTCTGACGGTACCTGCAACTCAAAGAAAGGGGAAAAAGAGAAACAACAACGAGGGTTAGTCCTAATGACTAGTGAGGGGGCTAACACACGTACCCATAATATGTATAGAGCAAAGCACTTATCAAAATTCAAAGAGATCCATGAACCGGGGATGGTTTTTGCAAGCTAAAACATTTCCCGTGATACTAGATATATATACTTAAAAAAGTTAAGGGTCTTATGCCAAAATAACAAATTTTAAGTAATTAGAAATTCATTCCCTTTTCATAGATCATACAAAGTCACACTAACTCGGCGAGTACGAGTTTTCCTTCCAAACTTCTCTTATTCAAAGACATATTCATAATCAAAACATAAATCATAAACCATCATTTCTCCGGGTGATAGAAGGGTTGACGGTCCTAACTATCGTTCAAATTCACACGAGACAAGACTTAATTACGTCCTTGAAGCTTACAACGGTTGCTTCCACCTGCTCAAGAGAAATGCCCTTCCTCAACCTCCTACGGTTAGGCGAGACTCTCAAAGGAAAGTGTTGATGGGAGAGGTCGACAACCCCACGGACGTCCCGAGTTGCCATACCACTCTCCGGAGCCCAAATCAAAGTTCAAAAATCATATTTCAAATAAAGATTATTTTTCAAAGCTCAAGCTCACTACACATGCACACTTATCAGAGGTTTCCAAATCAAACGAAAAATATCTTATATACGTATACAAATCGTTTTCAAAGTCTTATAAAAAACGGGACAAGCCCTCAAAGTACATATAATACACATACCTATTATATAATATACATATTTCTCATGCGGGCTTCAAAACATATAGGGTAGTAGGTCATTTTAACTAAAAGAACAAAACCTCACCTTATATACGTGTAGTGGGGCAAAAGAGTACAAATCGGATGCCTAAGGAGCAACCTCGTCGTCAAAGGGAAGGTTCAATGAACAAAAGAAACAAGGAAAGACACTTTTAGACTCAATATACACGAAATAGACGCTCGACAGATGCATATGAATGCAAACAATGAGAATCAAATGGACAAGGTAGCAAGTAGGGCATATGAGCTCATATCTTGTACATAACACATCAAATGAATCCATACATTTAATAAAATGATAATAACACATAATTTAAT
Organism: Lantana camara; assembly: GCA_037501455.1. Lineage (NCBI taxonomy): Eukaryota > Viridiplantae > Streptophyta > Magnoliopsida > Lamiales > Verbenaceae > Lantana > Lantana camara. Next base: position 25,109,673 of record CM074856.1, on the reverse strand, counting down.
ATGTCAGTAATGCATATCAGTAGTAAAAGAAGCGAGAAAAATGACATACAAAATGAATAAACGAAGAACAACTCATGCATGCAAGGAGAAGTGTATAACACGGGGGTATCACCTCTCAAGGCATAAAGGTGACATGCCCGTGTCCTAGTACAGAAGCAAAACCCCTCGAAACACACCCTTAGACACGGGGGTGTCGCATGCCAAGGCAAAAACATGACACTCCCGCGTCCAAGGTCAGTGGCTTCAAGCAATGGTGACACCCCAGTGTCACCGGTGCGGCAGCAGCTCAAACAAGGAAAATAGGGCTAAAAACTGGGCATAATTCATGGCAAAGCAAAGTATTCATGTAGAGAAAAGAGTATAATTCATAATCATGCAAAGAAAGCAAGAAAAACAACTCAAGAACATCGCATAATGACCCAAAAACGCACGCAGCTACTAATCATGGAGGAGTGGTCCCTATTTCATGTTTATGGTTCAAAAACTCACAAGTTCTTCAAAGACATTAATGGTGAATCAATTATTACACACCTACCATGAGTTAAATGTCAAAAGTGAGGTAAAGAAGTTCATAAGATCACCAAACATGCATTAAATCATCACAAAACTCAAACTAAGGCAAAGTTCCAAATATGAGCTTAACCTTTCCTATTCATGCATCTTCTCAAACCCATATTAAACCAAACTCAAATCATGAAATTTATGGATCAAATGAAGCATAGAAGAGTGGAGAATTCAAAAATATACTTACCTTCAAGAGATGATGAAGTATGAGAGTCAAGTGAGCTCAAATTTCACAAGGTTGGAATAGTGTTCTTCTTCCCTTCCTTCTTCGCTCTTGGATCTGATCTCTTTTCTCTTCTTGGGGGAGGTGGGTTCAAATGGGGGCTGCTATGTGGGAGACAGGGATGAATCTAGTTGATAAAAGTCAAGGTTTAAGGTTAATTGGGGTTAAAGTGGGCCCACAAGCACAAGATTAGTCAAAGATGGTCATTTTGGTGCGAGGTGCGATGTTCGGTGTAATTTCGGAGGTCCAAATGGGTTTAGAAAAATATGAAGCTTGTTCCATTCAACCCGAATCGTCGAAACGAGTCCAATGGTAGTGAAGAAATTTGAATCCAAATTCTTGAGCTCAAGTTATGCCGCCCGGAACCCAAGGTGCGCTAAATGCTCTTTAACCCCTTTAGGTCCCGTCACACAAAACAAATCAAAACCAAATCAAACAAACTCTAAAATGTATAAACAAAAATTTCACAAAAATTAGAATTGAATTCGGATGCATATAGATCAAATTTTAAGGCATATAGGCAAACGTTCAAAATTCAATTAATAACTTAAACAAATATTTTTATATAAATACAAAGAATCACATAATCACTAAAATATCACATAATTGCATAATTAAATAAATGAAATGTGTAAATAACGCACCCGTGATATCATACCTATAAGTCTGAATGATCGGTGTGTTACACACTGCTTGGTTTATGTAGGGAATTTTCATTTCGTATTATGGATCGGGCTTTGGTGCGGGGGATGTGGTGACCCACCTTGCGGGGTGTGCTACATCCTTAAGTGGTATCAGAGCCCCAGGTTGCAAAACCGGGTTTAGTGTCGTGTTGTGTCTGTCTAGGTTGAACAACATTGGACAATTTGATTATGTGAGCATATGCATCACGGTTTGATAAGCTATGCATTTCAATTTTTATCACTTTGTTGAATTTATACTACGTGATGCATTACATTTCTTTGGTGTTCTTTCTTGATTTATTATGTGACATACCCACTTGCTAATCGACATGCATATATCTATACTGTAGTTATTGAGATTTTCAGGATGCCGCCACGTCGGTGGCACTACAGTCAACCTTCACATCAATATCCACACAACCAAGGATAGTCTTCAACCGAGTTACCACCTATGAATCCAATGGCAATGTTATACTGGGAGTTCAGGACCTTTAACCCTTCCCGATTCGGAGGAGGTGATGAAATTCAAGCGGGGGAATGGCTCTCAGAGTTAGAGAGTATATTTGAAGTGTGGCCATTGTTGCCACAAAACATGGTCTGCCTTGTTACACTACTTCTACAAGGATAAGCGAAGCAATGGTGGATAGGAATTGCCCAACAATGAGGGGTAACAAGTGAAAAGTGGACATGGGATGTGTTCGTCTTAGAATTTAGAAAGAGGTACACGCCAACTGTTTTGCGAGAACGAAGGTTTGAGGAATTCCTTTTGCTAAAACAAGGAAATAAAATTGTTATGGATTACATGGTAAAGTTCGAGAGATTGGTCATGTTTGTGCCCCACATTACGGGCGATGACAGGATAAAGATAAGATACTTCATGTAAGGCCTTCGGGATGAATTCAAGGAAAGTTTAATTATAAAGTATACGAGCACGTGGGATAAGGCCCTGGAGAGAGCTTTAAGAGTTGAAACCTTGATTCTAACAAGGGCCAAGGAGGAAGATATATCAGGGCCTAAACTTGAGTCGGGTTTATGCTTAAACCTACAAGTGGAAAGAGATTCCCATCAACATGGAATTCGAGCTAAAAGAATCCGTGGAAAGAAACACAAGACCCGGAATACTTCAAAGTCGGGAAAGAAACCCCAATTGTTCACTTATTGTGGAGGAACCACCCACATCTACGAAGCATGTTGGGATAGATTGAAGAGGTGCTACGTTTACGGGTCAACAGAGCACAAGATCTCCTATTGTGATCGACCGAGAGCTAATAAACAATGAGCACGGGATCAACGGCTTCAAATTGGAGACCGACATAAAACCAAAAATTGAGGTAATTGCATTCATGGAACGTGCATCCATACCATGATTAAATTTTGCGATTCCTTTTATTTTATTTCATTCTTCGTGCCAAAATTGTTACTACTATGTGCTCAAGTGATGACTTTATGTTGCATCTCATTCTCACTATGGCTCGACATGCATATTTAGTGTTTGTTTTAGGGTGTTGCTTCATTCAGGCTATCAGGTTTTGTTCAACATTTGGAACAGGTAAATTAAATAAAATGGGTTGAGAGGTCTACATGCAAGGGTGAAGATTTGGGGAATTGGGACACACTTTGAAGAAAAGTTAAGTCTCAAGGAAGTTTATCTTACCGAGCATAAGGCGTGATTTATTGTCGATCCAGGCTTGAAGAATAATGTAGGTACCAGAAATTAATTCATGGGAAATAATTAAGGAAAAACATCGAGGAGCCCCACTAACACCATAACCCAAACAAACACAATGAGAATTAGAACAAGAGCTTGACCCGAGACTTGGAAACAAATATGACCAATTTTAATTCCGAGGCATGGTGATCGATTCATTATCCAAACGTGCCTTTACATGGAATTATTATAAGGCTTTAGACGAGCTTCTGGTGGACTTCGAAGGAAAGAGATGGAAGTATGGATGAAAGATATTGGTTCGGGAAGGACTCATGGAATATTTCGGTATGAGAATTGGATTTTGGGACTCATCAAATTACTATGCAATATGGATCATACAAGGAGCTATTTCCAGGTTATAAGAGGAAACCAATGAGAACCATCAAGAGACGTGCACTTTTCTTACATATTTCAGGAAAGAAGGGTGCTAACCTAAGGAGATCGACATCGTACTCAAGGAAACCTTTACAGGAAGAAATTGTGATTGTGAAGTGAGGTTAATTCTTGGAAATTCCACAAGACACATACGGGCGAAGAAATTTGGGCCATGACGTTGATGATGTTTTACCAGACTCATAAACCATATAAGAAATCATAATGATTAACTGAAGTCCGAGGAATTCAAATTCTTGGGAATAAGAACAAGACCAAGAAGAAACTTAAGAGTGAAAGATTGAATTAGAGAAATTTTCAAGGATAAATAAAAACCGTGGGATGAAGACCAGGATGATATCTGAAGCATAAAACACATTGGGAATTTCAAGGCATGATCGCGAGCAAGAAAATTTCGATATTGATCAAATCATTATAAAGATAAGATTCCAATGCACCGGTGAACGGTACATTAAGCATACATATCATGTGCATCATTCATCTTTTAATTTTGTTATGTATGTGTTGTTGTTGGTTGTTGGTTGCCCTACGGGGTAGCTTTAGTGAACGACTGTTTTTGCCACGTGGTAAGTTGAGGGTTGTGCTTTGCAACGGTCTTCACAATGAGTTTTCAATAGCCTACAATTAAAGGTAAGCAACGGTTCGAATGTCAACTTCGAACCACGAGTTGAAGTGGTGATAGAAGGCCCGTTTGGGTTGGAGAACGAGTGGTGGAAGTTCTTTAACAACTCCACTCATGATTCCGACTTGTGGTGGGTTAGTTTTGGATGGATTCAAACGGTGGGAGTTGAATCACTTTTGAGCCCCCTATCGTGTAAGACGTCTGAGCTACTCCTACTTGGGATCGAGTTCATGTGAAGCTTGAAGTGAACAATTGAACCCCCTTTTGGGCTCGAAGACCTTTCTCGGGCTAACCCTTGTCGGAATGTCGTGAACACCGAACATGGGTGAACACTAGAGAGTTACTCGTAGTTCTAACTCGAGCGGTGGAACCTGGGGACCAGGATCTCCTAGGGGGGGGAGGGGAGATTGTGATGCCCCATCTCTTCGGTAATCCAGGTATGGCGTCACGAGAGAGTTTATTCCTGTATATTTGTGTACTGTGTGACTAGCATGCCCTAAGTGACAATGTGAATTTAATTTTAGTTACGTGTGACTTAGAATTTAATTAAATGTACTTGGACTCGGTCGTCTAATATTTGAAAATTAGGGACCTAATTATAATTAGGGTGTTTTGGGCCTTCATAGTTATCTGAGCTCGGGAATTCGAATTCAAATTTCAACCTTAATATTGAATTCATTTCGATGATTCGGATTCAATGGAATTAACTTTATATTTTTTAAAGCCATTTGATCACCCTACCATTTTAAAATCCGATCCGAACGGATCGAACCCCGTTTTAACCGTCCCATTTGATCGCCCCCAAAAAAGGGCCCATCCCTTTCTTGCTTTCCCATTTCTTACATGACAAGAAAAGAAGGAGGGAGAAGAAGAGAATCTTTCCATTTAGATATTAAGCTTCGGGGCTCGAGCTTACGATATCCAACCGTTCGATCGACGATCCAAGGTAAGATTTGTATTCCCCTCAGTACGTGCTATATTTTAATACCTCTTTCGTGCGTTGGTTATGTGTCTACGTGCTTTGTTGGGGAAGATGATAAATAGTACTGAGTGGGGAGTTTTACGAGTTTAAGCTCGTTTCTTGAGCTCTAACATGTACTTATGTGTTCTCCTTGTCGAGCTTGCCTTGTATTATTTTCGTGCATTTTGGTGTTACTTGCTGCTGTTGCTTGGTTGTTGCCTTCCCCAAATGCCATTTTCGAACTGCTGCTTCTTTTCAGCTGAACCAGGCCGGAAACGGCCGTTCCCGTCGCTGTCTTGTAGCCAGAACGACCCTTCAAGGGTTTGGATGACATCAGTTCCGAGAATGGGAACGACCGTTCTCGGGTGAAGAATTTGGCAATTCTTTATAGACGCTCTGGAAGAGAATCGGGTAGTTGGGAACGGCCGTTCCCACTTTGTGCTGGACCTCCCAACGACCGTTCCAGTCCTCCAGGTTCTTTGGCCGAGCCCGTTCCCGGCTCTTATTATGTGTTTTTGTTGGTTTTGTGTTTATTATGCTAGTATTTGGTCTCGTATGCCTTTTTATGATTAATACCTTGTTTAATTTGCAAGTTTTGATATGCTCTCGCGCCGTATGCTTTTCATTTGTACTTGTTTACATTAATTGTGAACATGAACATTTCTTAATGTGGTTTATGAGTATGTCATCTTATGTAATACCTTCTATAAATATGTAATGTGATTTAATGTTAATGCATGATTGTTTTATGTATGTATACGCGGCTCATGGCTTCTATACCAGCCATAAGCATATGCCGTGCGTCTATGCGGTTCATTCGTGTGTCTAAGTCTTATTCTTGTATTCAGTTTGTTCAGGTGCACCCGGGGTGGTGTTTTATCGGCCATGTTGGTTTCGGGGTGGATCAAATGTCGTGTCTTCGGCCTCGTCGGTTTAAGGTGAGGTTAGGATTATTAGTTATGACCTTAATGCAATGTTCTCGGTTTTGAATGCATGTGGTTCAATAAGCCTTATATGTACGCAGATATGTGTAAGATATGTATTTGTTCGGATTTACCACGAAATTTGCAAGTATGATACGCAATGTACAAGCCTATGTATACTTGTTTTGGTTTTGATTTGTTATGTATACGTATGTATGTATAGGTTATGTTCCTATATAGCAGGTTAAGTGAATGTTCTGTTATGATGTGTTCTATGAATGTTGGGCCCTAGGAGCTATGGGTAAGGAATCCCGGGGACGGCATCAGGCCGTCAGGGCCCGATATGTGCATAGTTCCATCAAAGGTATCACGTGTGACTCCGGAGGCTAGGAAAGGCATGGTATTTTGATGTCTACGGTATAAAAGCCAGGGAGGACACCTACTGGGTTAGCTACCCCTCGTGGGTTTGTTAAAGTTCTGGCTGGTTAGTGCCGCACGTGGCTCTTCCATCATTGGTGTAGTGGTTGGATATGTTTATGAATTTCTGTTTTGATCTGTTCTGAGGAGTAAAGGTTGGAATCTCGTACCCACCGAGTAATCTGTTATGTCTGTTCTGTTGAGATTCGTGAAACGTGCATAGATTCTAAATTAAGTTAAAATTTGGAAATGTTTTAATAAGATAAGCAAAATTCTGAAACATGTTAGGAAAGGATATGTTTTGTTATGAAGTGTGATAAGATAAGATATGAACGTATATGTATGTTATGTATAAGATAAGCTCATTTTGCTTTCTTTGCAAGCAACCCTTATATGTATATATCACGGGAAAAATGATTTAGTGCGCAAAAACTATCTCTGAGTTCACGAACATTACGATTTTGTACGTGCTTTGCTCCTTTATATATATAATGTGTGTAGGTAGCCCCTCACTCAATTTGTGTGACTGACCCTCTCCCTCCCCATATTTTTAGTTTGTAGGTTTCGCTTGGACTTCGGGCTAGACGGAGTCAGTCTTTGGAGTCTGTTTTGAGTTGAGTCTGTTGTATTAGCTAAGTTGTCTAGCATTTTGCATTTCTTTATACTCGAATTTTTGTATAAGCCATGTATGAATGTTTAACTTGATTATGTATTGATATAATTTCGGGACATGCTTCTTGGGATAATTGTACCCATTGGATCTATGTTTATTGTTGAATATTCGGGATTAGGTATTTATGCTAGTTGAACCCGTCACCTGTTTATGTATATTTGATTTTGTATAGCTTATTTTCGCTTCTGCATTCTTGTTGTTTCTATTTTTTTGTTCAGGGTCAACGTTCCGCCTAACTTAGGTGTGAGTCTGTCAGTCTCCCGTTCGCCACTGGTTGGTTCATGTTGGGAATTTCCATTTCGTATGTGGATTGGGCTTTGGTGCGGGGGATGTGGTGACCCACATTGCGGGGTACTACATTGATTGATTCCAATAATTCTCATATACCACTTGTGTAATCCCAACACAGGCCGTAATTCAGGTGTCTATATGGAGAACCCTTTTGAGCCTATATCAAAGATTACAGAGTTAGCTCATATGAGACAATGTGGAGTCTCAAGTGTAAGGATTAATTTCTCACGTCATTGATATGTGATATATTTCCTAATCTGGAAGTTCAAGTAACGTCCTTTTCCATTTAGGAACGCTGGACATTTCAGTGAACTTGTTCTTGTAACAATCACCCTTATGTATTACGTATACATCATCTTATGCACTTTATACCCCATGAAACCGGGTGATCCTTCTTAAGGGCGTAATCACATAAGCAAGTCTCAGCGGAGTCAAGGTTGACACTCCCACTGTCTATCGGACTCATCGAATTGGAGAAGTTTCTAATCCTCACCTATGGAGTTAAGAACTTGTTTCATGTGTCGTTCTTATAAAGACAAAGTTCTTAACGGCCTCATCAGATTAGGAGAGTTCTAATACATGCGCACGTAATGGAAACAAACAAAACATCTAATGTCACATAAAGAAGTGTTTGTAGCACCCGCAACGATAGGCCCCACATCCCCCGCACCATAAGTCTAGTCCACGTATGAAATGGATAGTCCATACATGAGCCGGACTCATAGCGAGTGGGTTACAAAAAAAATACGATCCTGGCTAGGCAGAAATTTAACCCTGTACCAATCAATCAATCAAAGAATACTCGACAAGTGCAATACGGAGGCAAAAGTTTAAACATAAATTCCAACAATGGCTACAAGCCCAAATAAATTCATAACCATAATTTAAATCCAACATGCAACCTATCCCGAATAATATCCAATAATGTTAAAATTGGCACACAGGCCCAAATACATTAAGAGATAGAACTTAAATCATAACAATGGTGAAGTATGACTCGAGTGTACAAGTGACTCGAACAAGAAAGCTAAAACTCGACTCCCGCCTAGCACAGCCTGCAAGAATCTAGAAAAGTGGGAAAGAAGGGCCAGTCTCTAGAAGACTGAGTGAGCAGGAGCTATATATATATATATATATATATATATATATATATATATATATATAAACATACACATGCAAGTCATAAATCCCGAGCAAAGTTTTATTTAAAGTTAGTTCTCGCGAAGGGCAAGAAAATAACTAAACGTTGCGTGGACATTATGACTAATTCATATTAAATCCATTAAGATCGTAATTTGTAAATAATCTTAATGGTTCGGCGAGTGAGCGTGTAGCACCCCGCACGATGGGTCAGCACATCCCCCGCACCTAAGCCCAATCCACATACAAGATGGGAAACCCGTACATGAACCAAGCTGAGGCGAACGGGTGACAGACAGACACACACCTAAGCTAGGCGGAACGTAGACCCTGCAATATAAACCAACCAACAAAACAAAATTGTATACGGAAGCAATTCATATATCTCAATAATAAATCACAAGTAGAAGGTGACAGGTTCAACTAGCATAGATACCTAACCCTGAATATAACATAAATCATAAATACAAACGGGTTCATTTCCGTCCCTAGAAGCTTGTCCCAAAATATAACATATCAAATTAAATCATAAGGTATCCATACAAATGTTCAAACTTATAGAAATTATAGAAGTGTGTATGCAAGGACTCAAACTCGATAAACGACTCGACAGACTCCGCCAAGCTCGAACTCCACGCAAACCTGCACACTAAATACGAAAGGGGAGAGGGGTCAGTCACATGGACTAAGTGAGGGGCTACCCGCACACGCTACATACATATAAAGAGCAAAGCACATTCAATCACACGGTTCGTGAACTCAGGGATAGTTTTTGCATACCAAACTTTGCCCGTGATACATATATATAGGGATTCTTATCAAAACAGAACAAAAATTAACTTAACGGATTCATACGTATCAAACATAGCAAAACATACTTATCGTATCAAATCTTGTCAAAACATTTCATATCTTAGCTTATACTTTAAAAAAGATCCATATTTTATCTTAATTAAGAGTCTATCCCCATTCTACGAACTTAAAAGAACATACATACAAAACTCGGCGAGTAAGAGTAACAAATCCTATCCTGGGCTCCTCATACGTATCACAACATATCAGATATATCATAACAAAACATACATATCATATCATACCTCATTCTCCGGTGATAGAAGGGTTCATGACCCTAACCATCCATATAGGTGAGGGGAGCACAAGCTACTCCACACCCTCAGGATCTCCATCACTCACCAAACCTCCTGGTGAGATCCGGGGTAATCCGAATCAAACTGTGGAGATGTGCACAGGGGTGATAACCGGCGACCCCATGGTCGTCTCGGGTCTCCCTTACCCATAACTCCGGGGCCCAACATGTTAGAAAATAGCATATCAGAGCATAACATAACCCGCTACAGAACTTATCGTATCAAAATTTATAAACATAACTTACCTTGCAACAACTATGCTATACATACCTCTCCGTGTCAAATCCATAACATATCCATAGCTAGTAGCTCTCGGCTCATAAGAGGCACACGATTTGGAGCATAGTTAATGTTGCAAACATAACAAATTAGAACATACCAAACAAGCGTACATAGGCTCGTACATAGCGTATCATACTTGCAAGGCTTAGCAAATTCATGAACTTACATATTTCGCACATATTTACTTATACTTAAGGTTATAGTTCACATGCATAGAAAACAAACACATTTCATAGGGTTTAACTATAACCTAACCTCACCTTATACCAACGGAATAGGGAACGAGACGATTGATCCACCCCGGAATCAACACGGCTAACGAAACACCACCCCGGGTGCATCTGAACAAACTGAAGATAAAATACAGAACTTAAACTTAAGGATGAACCACATAGACGTATGGCGTACGCACGACGAACACATAGGCAAGGTTCATATTTAAACTCATTTCATACAAAGGAATGCATTTCACAAAGTGGAGATACATAACAAGGTACATTTGTGTTTCATGCAAACAATTCGCATTACTTCGGCAACATAAAATGCATATAAGAACAAATAAATACACATACATAAGTTATAATAAGTTAGGAATGAGTTCGGAGGTGAAAAGATGCAAGAAAACGGAAGAAAAGCATAAGAAATAGTTCCGAGCAAAAACGGGCAAAAACTGGAAATTTTCCAAAATGGACAAGCTGTAGGAAAATGATCATAACTTGAGTTTGAGAAATGAGAATTAGGTTTTGTTTCTGGGAAATGAAACTAGACTCATAGATCTTTCAAATGATATATGGCTTGAATCATGGTTCAAAGCGAGACAAAAATGGCGTAGGTCCGAAGTTGGACGAAAGAAGAATTCCGGCTCAGTGGCGACACAATTTTCAAATGGTTATAACTCACAATCTAGAACGAATTTTATGGTGATTCCAATTGGAGAATGTTCTAGACTCAAAAGGGGGACATGGGGCCGAAAAAAGGAAAGAGAGGGGGAATATGAGTCAAAGCAATAACATTAGTATTGCTAGTGGAACATCCTTCAGAGAGATAGTTCAGTAATACACCAAGGGATGTGGAATCCCACCACTTCATATCCTTTATTAAAATTAATTTATTATTATGTTTAATACATATATGATATAAATATTATATTTTATAAATACATAATATACATTTTATATGTATATATATTATATGCTATATACATTAATATTAAATATAAAAAAAATATATATATATTATATTTAAAATTAATATATATAATATATAATATATAGTACATATAATATACAATTATGTATTATAGCTGAAAAAATATTTTAACATAATAATATATTATATTTTTATTTTAATGTACTAACATATTTATATTATATTATTATTAAAATTAATTTATATATTTATATATCATATACGTGTATGACGAAAGGTTGGTTTGTTTATACACGATTGGAAAAAGGATTGATTCGGTCTTCAGGCCAAACGGAGCACAAACGAAGGCTGCACGGCCGTGCAAAAACTGGCCTGAAAAGCTCGAGAGTTATGCACGGCCGTGCGAGCAATGAACTGAAGTTTTGCACGGCCATGTGGCATCATCTTCTCCAAAAAAATGCAGCAACACAGTAGGAGCTCGACGGGGGTGGTTCCCAAACCACCCCAAATCACATTCCAATCAAAATTCAAGCCAAAAACACCCAAATTCAAGGTATATCACATATATATAACACAGTAGAGCATAAATTGGATTCCGAAATGAGCCCGAACACCCAAAATAAGAAACCTACACTATTCATCTCCTTCTCCAAATAGCCACAAAGACAAGGAATCATACCACAAAATGCACGTGGAATCGAAGCACGTAACAAGAGGAATACAATGGTTACCTTGGTTCTTCAATCGGATGGTCGGACGGGGCATAAGCTCGAGCCAAAGCTTTGAGGCCAAATGGGGTGTTTTTCTTCTCTTCCTCCTCTCTTTTTTGTTTCACGTGAAAATGAGAGAAGCAAGAAAGGGGTTGGCCCCTTTTCAAGGTCAAGAAACGGGTCGGGCAAATCGGGTAGGGCGATCACACGGCTTAGAAAATAAAAGATTAATTCATTGAATCCGAATCATCGAAACGAACTCAATGACAAAGTTAGAATTCGAATCGAATTCTCGAGCTCAAGGTAGCCAAAAAGGCTAAAAACACCCTAATTATAATTAGGTTCCTAATTTGTAGAAATTGGACGATTGAGTCCAAGTACAATTAATCAAATTCTAACACGCACATAATTAAATAAAATACAAATTGACGCACAAGACATCAAAATAACACATAAGTCACGAAAATACAGAATTAAACTCTCTCGTGACGTCATACCTGGATTGCAGAGAAGATGGGGTGTCACAGAACGTGTATAATTCTCCAACCAAACTCCGACCGTGTATAAGAAACATGATTAATACTTATGAATTCGTCATCATGCAATACACAATAATACAGCGAATATCACATTCATGAAATAACCGTAATCATAATCGTAATCGTAATCGTAATAATAATTCCAACTCCTCATTTCCCTGGTCAGGCCTGTAGACCCGAACCAGTCCGTAATAGTATCGAGATGGGGGATCATGACTCCTACCTACTCCTTCGATGGGGTAACACCACCGGCTCAAGAATAACTTACCTTCCTTGCTCTTCGGTCACATGAGAGATTCTCAATTGGTACTTTACATGAATGGATTATCCGACGGCCAGATACCGTACCGATTTCCACTCATACATTTTTCTGGGCCCAATAATACGTGAACATGATCGTGCGTAATCTCGCCAAAACATTTCAGGTCGTGAAGATCGTTATACATTTCAAAATCCTTGGAAATAATTTACTTGATAAGAATTTAGTTTTTGGCCAAAACTTGTCACATAAGGCCGTAGGGCTTGATACGTAACTAGAACGAAAACACCCTCACCTGGACTATGACGAGACAAGAAACTTAAGCAATATGGGTGCCTATTCGATCCGGAAGTCTACGCCCTGGAAATGAACTGTAAAAGAGAAGGAACAATGTGTACTCATGAGAAATGACTCAATATGAAACCAAAAAAGATGCACGACATTGATATGAGGTGTCATGGAATGATATGAAATGATATAACATGTGTGCGAGAATTATAAAATGATAAGCTATGTCATGATAGTGTTCATGTGCACAATTAATGTTTCACGTATGAAATAGGCATATAATTCAAGTGTACGTGTGATATATGGTCATGCAATAAAATATTAGAACATAATTAAATCACTTAACACATAATGCGAGCAAATGGCATCAATTAAATCACATAAGCACGTAAGACAATAAACAAACTCAAATTATAATTACACATATCATTTAATCAAAGCTCATGCAAATACTTGTCATGGAATATGAATTCAATCACCAAAAAATAATTAGGCATGCATAAAATCATATAAGTCACGTATGGGGTCGGGAGAACGAAGAGGAAACACGAAAATGGAGTTTTAGAGTAAAGTTGAACAAAAGTTGGAAGTTCCAAAATGCACAAGCTGTAAAGAAATGCAAATATCTCAAGATCTATAAGTCAAAAAGGGGTTTGTTTGTTGGATATGAAAGTAGACAAATAGATCTCTCCAATCATATATGGCTCGAATTCTAGTACAAAGCGGAATGAAAATGGCTTAGGTCCGAAGTTGGGTTTATGCCGATAGCTTTGAGGCACCAAATTGAAACGGTCATATCTCACTCCTCGGAACTGATATTGACGAGCCGCAAAAAGAAGAATGCTTTACACTTCAAGTAATTGATTCAGATGAAAATTCAAAATAAACGGAGCGCAGGAAGGCATCCCAACTGGGATTAAAAGTGTCATGGCTGGGATGTTGGAGCAGCAGATTTTTTGGAAGTTGAATCCCGGCCGGGATTAAAAGTGTCATGGCCGGGATTGGCTCCAGAAATGCAGAAAAACAGGGGAAGAATGGAAAATGGCAATGGGGAATCCTTCCCAAGCTGAAACTCAACCAAAACTCAACCCAAATCACTTAAAACATGTAATATACCATGTAAGAACATCAAATCCAAGTTTAGGGCAATTTAGAACACTTTAATCCACAAACCCACATCAAAACACACATATATATATACACATCTATATACACATATGATAAAATATACACATACATCAATCAAATTATTGCAATAAATTCATAGATCCTAAAATATATTAGCATAATATCATAAAAAAACAAGAATCTAAACTTAGATTATAAAAACCCTAACAAAAACACACATTCACACACTTATACACACACACACACACACACACACACACACATATATATATATATATATATATATATATATATATATATATATATATATATATACAAACCTTGGGATGAAATGAGGGAATTGAGGAATGAAATGATGGAGATGATGAAGATGATGATGTTGATGGCTTGAGTCCTCCTTCTCTTTCCCTTGCCAGAATCAAATGGAGTGTGTGTGTGAAGAGATTGAGAGGATGTGTGTGTTTTAGGTGTTAGAGATGAAGTGTGTGAATAGTGCATGGATGCTTGTGTTTGTGTGTATATATGTATAATATAATATGACATATTTGTATGTATAAAGTGTAGTGGAAGATATTATGATGTATAATATGTATATAAGTACGTATACTATATTTATAATATGAGATGTGTGTATGAAGTGTATATGATGTGTATATATATGTATGATCATATAAGTGTATGTATAAAGTATGATGTGAATATATAATTTTATTAGTACATGTAATATATATTATTAAATGTGAATTTGTGTAGGAAATGTATGTAGGTATGTAAATACATATATATGAGGTACTAAATAGTATGTAATTGAATATGTGTGTATGGAATGGCTTGTGAATAAAATTCATGTATTTCACATAATTCAATTAAATCAAATAATTCAAGCGAGGTTATCAAATAATAACGCATGCGAATACAAAATTAAATAAATAATTAACCTTAACCCTCGGAAAAACACACGTGTAGCGCGCGTACTTATACGACGAAAACACAGGGCATCACAGTGTTCGCCTGTGATTATAACCATTCGTATATTATTCAAAGATTGTCTGTGATATAGGGAAAGTCCCAAAGCATACCAGCCTTTTAGGGCACTATTCCCAACAACGACCGTTTCTACTACAGGGGTAGTGAGAGATGAAGATGTTGTTGAAGTTTTTGCCGAGTGGGAACAATATGAAGTAGCAAAAAACTGAGCTCTGCCCGCTGTGGAGAAAGTGGTCCCTTGAGAAAACGTGTTAGTAAGAAGAGGAGAACTGAGCTCATTAGAGACGACGAGGGCTCGTGTATGCTGACAACAGACAGGTCTTCAAGATAAAGAAGCAGTACTTTAAATAAAACTGAACTCCACTCTTTGGGGACGACATGCTTCTTGCACCTAGACTTCAAGTTTAGCTTCCCCTTGTGGTTACGTTACATTACGGATGGCTAGGATCGCGCAACCCTTTCCATCAATGGGAGTTGAGGTTGGTTTGATATGTTTATGTTTTCTATTTTGATATGATATGATTTGAAGTGTGATGGATGGAGAACACTCGTACCCGCCGTGCTATACGATATGATATGATTTGTTATGGTTTGTGAAACAGGGATAGATTCAATTAATTTAAGATAAAAGTCAGAATACATTTTGATATGAAAAATAAGATAATTTAAGATATGATACGTTATCCAGACCTTGTGACTTTTATAGTTGAGGCCATCATCAGTACCACAAGAGTAACCACTTACAGAGCATTAATTTATTCAATAATTGAAGTTTTTGTTTATTGATCTTAATGATATGAATATAAGCTATCTCTTTTTTTGGGAGATAATTCAGATCTCCGGTGTCGACTAATCATGGTCCCCAGGAACTTTCCAATGGGATGCTTCCCTATTTTCTTGAATGCTTTAGCCAACAATAGTTCGGAAGCATACGAAGAATTAGGATGCAAAAAGAGATTGAACAATCTCGTCATCAATCAAAACACTAATCTTCAAGCTGCTCTAAACTCTCTTAAAACTGAGTTTCCAAATGCGACGATTATCTATGCAGACTACTATAGTGCTTTTCTCACAATTCTCCGTGCAGGGCCTGAATTTGGTGAGTTGATTTGCATTTTGAAACGAAAACAGTTTCTTGGGAAAATTGCTTGGACTTCACATCGGGCTGCATTAGAGAATCAACGCTGATTTCATTTGGGAATCTGAAAAAAGAACGTCCTTAACATTTGGGAATTTGAAAGAAAAAAGACCTATGATGTATCGGTTTATTGCATGGATTTGTAGGGCAATTTTAGTTAAATTCAAGCAGTTTTAAGAACTTATAACGTGATTTATGCTCCCTATTAGGTACCTTTCGCCTTGGAGTTGAAAAGACGTAGTAGAAGCAAAACCATGCAGTAAAGGGCGAAAAACGAGAAATTCTAGGGGACACGCCCGTGTCCCCGTGGAAGAGTAAACTGAGACACGCCCGTGTCTCAGTACAGAAGTGGCCGTCGGATTCCAGAAGGTTACACGCCCGTGTCACCTACGTAGAGCAATTTTTTGCACGCCCGTGACTTGGTACAGAGAGGCCCGGGAGCTTTTGCACCCCAGTGTCAAGAAGAAAAGCGCGAATACGTCTTTAATATGTGACACGGGCGTGTCAAATATTTAGGCACGAACTCTGCACGCCCGTGTCACGGGCGGCTTTGGATTTTGGACTTCTATTTAAACACGGTTTGAGGCGGAATAAGGGAGCTTTTTGGACGGATAGCTTCCCAGAAGTTCAAGAACACCCGGAGAAGGAAGGAACAAGAAGACATAGAGTTGAAGATTCATTCCAATCACAAGACTTTATCAATTTGGTTTTATTTACTGCTTTCCGATCAAACTAATTCCTCAAGTTTTGGTTTCAATTCTAGTATAGTTAGTTCTTGCTTTAGATCCGTTTCTGGATAATTAGGTTAGAATTTCAGAATTAGTAATTCCTTTGTTTTATGTTTATGCTAGACATGAATATTTTGAATGCAATTCTTTTGATCTTAATGAGTTTTGATCCAATTATGAGGAACTAATCTCCTAGGGTTAGGGGGTAAGGATTATGCATCTAAGGTGTTTGAATTAATGCTTGAGTCAAATTGTGTGATTCTTTGTTAGGGAAACGGTATTAAGGAGATTGGGAATGGATTGGCCATCCATGAACATAAGGAGAATTATCCGATAATCGAGAGATTGAGGATAATTGAGATTGTTTTCCAAAACTTAGACTTTTGGGCTTAGAGAAATTTAACCCTAATTTCTACAACACGTATCTAGAATTCCATGCCAAGCCGCTAGGTTTTAAATACACTAATCTTGCTTCATTCGATTAATTCGGTTACTAAGTGATTGTGAGAATAACACTTGGTCTAATTAATTAGACACCTAGTCTTCGAGAGAAGCTAGGTATAGAATTGTGATTAGGTTGAAGAATCATACATCCATACTTGAGTATTGATTTAATCACAAAAGGGCATATGATTTACTCCCCGACCTGTTTTAATTAAGTGGTTTAAACTTGTTTTTATTTTTTAGCTCGTGTGATTGATTACTTATTGGTTAAATTTAATTTTGTCATAATAGTATAGTACAACATTGTCAATCTTATTCGGTCTCTAGATTAGAAATAGTCATAGAAGTGGTTGTTGAGTTCCCTTCCCTGTGGATACGATACCTTAAGTGTTGCAATCGGACTTAGAACTTACACTTGGGTTCAAGATTTTCTATCAAGTTTTTGGCGCCGTTGCCGGGGAAGGCGTTCAATTCAATATTACTTTATTGACTTTTTCTGGTGCTTTAGACCAACCTTTCTGCTTGATTTCTTTTTGAAGTGCGTTGAATTTGACCACGGGTTTTCCCAATTGCAGGTACCTAGTGCATGCTACGATCGAAAGGCTTGGAACCCTTGCCTTACGATCCTGAAATTGAGAAGACTTGTCGGGCGAATCGAACGAGGCGAAGGAAGGAAAATAAGCAGGAAGTAAACCAAATTCCAATGGCACAACCCATAAACGAGCAACCAACCACACTCCAGGATTATGCCATTCCTAACATTGGCTTAATCCAGAACAACTTGACTCGCCCCACCGTGGAGGCGAACAACTTTGAGATCAAGACTGGGTTCATCAACCTCTTACAACAGAATCCGTTTGGGGGTTTACCACATGAAGATCCCGCATCACATTTGTCCTACTTTTTGGATGTCTGCTCGACCTTTAAGATCCACAACGCTTCAAATGATGCGATTAGAGTTAGGCTTTTTCCCTTCTCCCTAAGGGACAAAGCCCGGACATGGATTTCGACCTTGTCAAATGAGACACTTCAGACATGGGCAGACCTCTCTAAGGCCTTTTTAGCTAAATTCTACCCTCCTAGTAAGACCATGAGGTACAGAGACGAAATAACGAGCTTCAGGCTCTATGATGGGGAAACGTTGTACGAAGGATGGGAAAGATATAAGGAACTGCAAAGGAAGTGCCCGCATCACCGTGTTCCAGGATGGCAATTGGTACAAATCTTTTACAACGGAATGACAGAAAACATGAAAATCATGGTCGATGCAGCAGCGGGAGGAGCATTTATGGCACTGTCTGAGGAAGTAGGAATGCAACTTCTGAATAAGATGGCAGCAAATAGCAGTTGGACAAAGGAGAGGAGCAATCCTCCTCCACCGAAACCTGAGGCAGGTATACTCACCACTAACACTGTGACAGCTTTCAATGCCAAGTTCGAAGCACTGAACCAGAAGCTAGACCGACTTGCAATTTCTACAGCACGAAACACAGTGGCACAGTCAAACGCCTTACAGGTATTATGTGAAATTTGTGGTGGTCCCCATTCTTTTGATATTTGTCCTTCTACCAATGCAGGTGCACAGGTTGTTGTTGGTCAGGAGCAAGTAAATTACGTGCAAAATCAAAAACCAGCAAATGACCCATACTCGAACACCTACAACCCAGGTTGGAAGAATCATCCGCACTTCTCGTGGTCAAACAATCAGAATGTTCAAAACCCAAACCCAAACCAGAGACCACAGTTCCAACCAAGACAACAGGGACCGCATCCACCACATCAAAATCAGCAGAGATTCGCACCCCCTCCACAACCACCGCAAGAACAGAAGCCAGGGTGGGAGGCGGCCCTCGAGAAGTTCATAAATGTCTCGAATGATAGGTACCAGAAACTCGAATCTCAGGTAGAACAGGTGCTGGTTCAAAATAAAAATTTGGAAGTGCAGGTGGGCCAGTTGGCTAATACAATCAATGTTAGAGCCCAAGGCATGTTTCCAAGCAAACCTGAGGAGAATCCGAAAGAACATTGCAAGGCCATTACACTACGAAGTGGTACGACTTATAAGGAGCCTGCAATACCGGTAGAGACCGAAGTGAGAAGGGAAAAGGACACCGTTTTGGAATCTGAGAAAGTAGTCGAGCCATCAAAAGAGGAGAAGGAAGTACAGACGAGTGAGCTTCCTTCCAAGTCAAAGACACCAGTGGCACCCAAGCCGTATGTGCCACCTCTTCCTTTCCCGCAGAAATTTCAAAAGCAAAGGTTGGAGAAACAATTCGAGAAGTTCTTGAATATCTTCAAGGAACTACACATTAACATCCCCTTTGCCGAGGCCCTAGCTCAGATGCCCACATACATCAAATTCTTGAAAGAGATCCTCTCTAACAAGAGAAAATTGGAGGACTATGCCACTATAGCACTTACTGAAGAGTGCAACGCCATTCTACAACATAAGCTTCCTCCAAAGCTTAAAGATCCAGGGAGTTTTTCAATTCCTTGCACAATTGGCAATATGTCCTTTAATAAAGCTTTATGTGATCTTGGTGCCAGTGTGAGTCTAATGCCCTTATCTGTTTGCAGGAAACTTGGACTGAATTCATTGAAGCCAACTACCGTTTCCCTGCAGCTAGCTGATCGATCAGTCAAGTATCCCACGGGAATCCTGGAAAATGTTCTAGTCAGAGTTGGGAAGTTCTACCTGCCGGTAGACTTCATAGTTTTGGAAATGGAGGAAGACCAAAACATGCCACTCATCTTAGGGAGGCCTTTCCTAGCCACAGCAGGAGCCTTAATTGATGTGAAGAGTGGCATTCTAACTCTTCGTGTGGGGGATGAACAGGTGGAGTTTAATCTGTTCAAAGCAATGAAAGGACCGGTGATCGAAGAACAATGCAATATGGTGGAAATCAGAGCATAGACACCGATGTCCATAAGCAACGAGGACCCTCTCGAACTCTGTCTAGGAGGACGCACTGACCACATTGATGGGGAAGACATATTAGAAGAATTGGCCGCCTACGCAAAGGCACTCGAAGCCACCCCCTACGTACCATTCCGAAAGAGGTTTGTATATGAAGAGTTGGGTACAGGTAAGCCCACTCTTCGTCCTTCTGTTGAGACAGCTCCCAAGTTAGAACTGAAACCCCTCCCCGCTCATTTGAGATATGCTTATTTGGGTGAATCTGAAACACTGCCTGTTATAGTTGCCTTTGATTTAACTGATTCACATCATGATGCCTTGTTGAGAGTTTTGAGAGAACACAAACGAGCGATAGGTTGGACTATTTCTGACATCAAGGGGATTAGCCCATCTATTTGCATGCATAAAATTCTTATGGAAGATAACCATAAACCCTCCGTAGAACATCAGCGTAGATTGAACCCAAACATGAAAGAGGTAGTTAGGGCTGAGGTACTGAAATTGTTAGATGCCGGGATAATTTACCCTATCTCGGATAGCAAGTGGGTTAGCCCTGTGCAGGTAGTTCCCAAGAAAGGGGGGATGACTGTAATTAAAAATGAAAAGAATGAGTTAATACCAACTAGGACAGTCACGGGCTGGAGAGTTTGTATAGATTATAGGAAGTTGAACAATGCCACTCGTAAAGATCACTTCGCACTTCCTTTTATTGATCAGATGCTAGAGAGATTAGCCGGACATTCTTATTACTGTTTTCTGGATGGGTATTCAGGGTATAACCAAATTGCTATAGCTCTAGAGGATCAGGAAAAATGTACGTTTACTTGCCCTTATGGTACTTTTGCATATAGGCGTATGCCTTTTGGGTTGTGTAATGCCTCGGCTACTTTTCAACAATGCATGATGGCCATTTTCTCTGACTTTATAGAACGCACAATGGAAATCTTTATGGATGACTTTTCTGTGTTTGGTTCTTCTTTCGATTCATGCTTGCATAATCTTGCTCAAGTTTTGCAGCGATGTGAAGAAACTAACCTTGTGCTAAATTGGGAGAAGTGCCACTTCATGGTAAAGGAAGGGATAGTGTTGGGTCACAAAGTTTCAGAGAAAGGCATTGAGATGGATAGGGCCAAGATTGATGTGATCGCAAAACTGCCTCCACCTACCAATATCAAGGGAGTGAGGAGTTTCCTTGGTCATGCCGGTTTCTATCGCCGGTTCATCAAGGACTTTTCAAAAATTACCTTACCTTTATGCAAGTTACTACAAAAAGATACTGAATTCGTGTTTAATGATGATTGCTTACTTGCATTTGATAGGTTGAAGAAGGAGCTTACCTCGGCACCAATTATGGTTGCACCGGATTGGACTATACCGTTTGAGCTAATGTGCGATGCGAGCGATTTGGCCATTGGAGTTGTTCTTGGCCAACGAAGGGAAAAACGTTTACACGTTATCGCATATTCTAGCAAAACTTTAAGTGATGCACAATTAAATTATGCTACTACTGAGAAAGAATTATTAGCTATTGTGCATGCTTTTGACAAGTTTAGGTCTTACTTGATAGGTTCGAAGACAATCGTCTACACGGACCACGCAACAATCAAGTATCTCCTTTCGAAGAAGGATTCAAAGCCCCGTTTGATTAGATGGATTCTTTTGCTCCAGGAGTTCGATCTTGAAATTCGTGACAAGAAAGGGACGGAGAACCTAGTTGCAGATCACTTGTCAAGGTTAGAGGTCGGGGAAAAGGAGGATGAGTACGAGGAGGAAATTACTGAGAATTTCCCTGACGAGGAGTTGTTTGCAGCCGATGCAATAGTTCCTTGGTACGCAGATATCGTGAATCACATGGTTTGCAAAGCTTTACCACCAGGCATGAATTTCCATCAGAAACAGAGATTCTTGTCAGAAGCGAAATGTTATTACTGGGAAGAGCCATATGTATATAAGCACTGCTCGGATGGGTTAGTGCGGAGGTGTGTTCCGGAGGTTGAAGCTGATAAAGTGCTTGAGAGATGTCATGCGAGCTTATATGGAGGGCACTCAAGTGGTCGAAAGACAGCAACTAAGGTATTACAGTCTGGGTTTTGGTGGCCAACGCTGTTTAAGGATGCTTACAAATTTGCCAAGGAATGTGATACTTGTCAGCGATCCGGGAACATTAGTAAAAGAGATGAGATGCCCATGAAGTACATTTTGGAAGTTGAATTATTTGATGTTTAGGGAATCGATTTCATGGGACCTTTCCCACCGTCGAATGGGAATCAGTATATCTTGGTGGCGGTGGATTATGTATCCAAGTGGGCCGAAGCAGTGGCAACTCCGACCAATGACTCGAAGGTGGTGATTAAGTTTTTGCAAAAGAACATTTTCAATAGGTTCGGAGTTCCACGGGCATTAATCAGTGATAGAGGTACGCACTTTTGCAATAAGCCCTTGGAAGCTTTGCTGAAGAAATACGGGGTCCAGCATCGGGTAACTACTGCGTATCACCCCCAAGCAAGTGGGCAAGCTGAGATCACGAATAGGGAGTTGAAGTGGATTTTGGAGAAGGTAGTGAGCCCCTCTAGGAAAGATTGGTCCTCGAAGTTGGACGACGCGTTATGGGCTTACAGGACCGCGTTTAAGACACCTATAGGAACTTCTCCGTATCATTTGGTTTATGGTAAAGCATGTCACCTCCCAGTCGAGATCGAGTATAAGTCGTACTGGGCCATTAAAGCTATAAATTTCGATCTCAAGAGAGCCGGAGAGAAAAGGATACTTGACTTACAAAAGTTGGAAGAATTGAGGTTAGAAGCTTACGAAAATGCTCGGATCTATAAGGAGAGGACAAAGAAGTGGCATGATAAGCATATACGGGTTAAGGAGTTTGTCGAGGGTCAATTGGTGTTGTTGTACAATTCTAGATTAAAGCTCTTTCCCGAGAAACTTAAGTCAAGGTGGTCAGGTCCGTTCAGAGTGGTAAAAGTTTTAGTGAATGGAGCGGTGGAGATAGGTAATGAAGGTTCACCCTCCTTTGTGGTGAATGGACAAAGACTCAAGCCATATCTTGCCGGAGATCGAGTTGGCGAACACGTCTCGTGCGTGTTAACAGCTCCAGTGCCTTAGACCTGAGTCATGAAGTCAAGCTAACGACTATAACTTAGAACTATTGTTCTTTCCCTTTTCTTCTTTTCTTTTCCCTCTCGTTAGTTAGTTAAGGTTGTGATTGATGGATATCTTCTGTCTTGTGTTTCAGGTGAATAATTCGAATCTAGTGGATGGAGTACAAAGAATTTGAGCTAATAGGTGTGAATTTAGCGGATGCAATCACCAAGGAATGAAGGGCGAAATTCCCAAGTTTGGGGGAGACACGGGCGTGTCCCCCGTAAAGAGAAATCTATGACACCCCCGTGTCTAGGTACAGGCCTGCCAGCCGAGAAGAGACACGGGCGTGTCGAGTTCCTTAATTAAAATTCGACACCCCCGTGTCAGGGTACAGAGTCACCAGGTAAGGGATGACACGCCCGTGTCATCCATCTAGTACACTTACTAACACGGGCGTGTCACGATGGCAGGATTAAAAGGAATCGGGGGTTCCTCATTTTTTTCTTGTCTTTTATAACATAACAAACCCTCTTCTCTTCCCTCATCTATCTTTTCCCCCATCCTCACACGGCATAAGCACCACCACCACCATTGTTCCTAGGTCATAATCCGGCAAGACACCACACACATTACACTTTGCACTCTATTTTCATCGGGTAAGTTGTCTCTTCTCTTGGGTGTTTAATTTCCATGGAATTAGTTGAGAAGGGTTAGACCCTAATTTGATAAACGATGCTTATGATGTATATTCCTTAAAATTCGTGGTTCTAGTTCAAGTTTGGCATGTTTAGAATTAGGATTTGGCATGATTTTGGCCCTTGTTCTTCCACATTTTTACAAATTTTGTAAAGTTTGGAGGTTTGTGTGGGCGGTTATGTACACGTTTGTGGAAGAAATTGAGTCCCTATGAGCTTTAAACGATTGTGGTAGTATTGAGGGCTAAGTCTAGGTATCGGGTGATGAAATATCATGCTTTATTTGATGAAATACTAGGCTTCTTACTTGTGCTTACAAGGTATTCGATAAAATGCCCCTTTGAACTTGAATTGATTTTGTTGTTGATTTTTGTGCAGGAAATATGGGACGCAACAAGAGACCCGCCCCTCTGCAACTCACCTCCTCATCCGGCCCAACTGGCCGCCAACCACGGGATTCCGTGAATGTCACTTTGGAAGGGCTTGGGAACCCTTATAACAGGAATACCACGTGCAATATCATGCCCACCAAGTTCCCGCATCTCGCTACACTTCGGAGATTAGGAGTTTGGGAAGAGATCGAGGTTTTGTTCGACAATATAGGGTGGAAGACGTTTATGATGGTTCCGGCTAATACATATCCGGAGTTGACAACCGCATTCTTCACCACTATGACTTGGGACCAGGTCAAGACCAAGCTAAATTTCACGTTAGATGGGGAGGAAGCCGAATCATTAGAATTAGACGAGATTCGAGAGGCCTTAGGATTTCCTTGTTGCGAGATGACAACGTTGCCCAACTGGTCTACGGAGGACAGAGAGGCAGTGTGGCGTTCATTCCCTCTCAAAGCTGGTGCCCCGACGTACAACCCGCGTAATACTAAGGCCACATGGATTGATAGCTTAGTCTGACGATTGGTGCATAGACTTCTGGCTGTGGGAATATGTGCTAGGCATGAGAGTGATGGAAATATAAACGGGTTTGAGTTGGCCATTTTGTATTTTATGAAGGAGGGGGTGCAGTTTGATGCCACGACTGAGTTTATGTACAAGCTGAAGGAGGTGGCAGGCCGGGCGTCGGGAACTATAGGCCATGGAGCCTATGTGACGAAGCTAGCCAAGGAGGTAGGGTGGCTTGCGGAGGAAACGGAGCCTTTATCCAACTTTCCCTAAGTTGAAGAGCAGACGGTCATCAAGATGGACCTATTCATCCGATGGTCTGCCGGGAGCCTAAAGGATAGGGTTTTACCCTGGTATCCGGAAAGGGAAAGGAACCGGTTTGAGCGGATGTACAGGTGGGGTGTGGCCAAGTATGATGACCTCACTCTCGATCAGCAGAGGAGGCTTGCACAGATACCGGATCGAGAGGAAGGCGGGCGCGGAGCACCGATGCCGATGGTCGAAGATGACGATGAGGAGATCCCCGCTTACATGCGGGATTATATGGCATCCCAGAATGCGCGGATGGACAGTTTTGTAGAGCATGTGGACTCCCGGCTTGATGCCTTGCAGCTCCACATTGATGGACAGTTCGAGAATCTCCACGCATACCTTGCCAAACAATTTGGCGGTGCCGGAGCGAGTAACTCAAGCCAGCCCCCACATTACCCGCCACCTTTTCCTTGATTGGTTTCTTTTCTAGCTTTCTGTTTTCCTTACTTTGGTCTGTATGATGATCTAATTCACCACTTTAACCTAACTATTTGCACTATGCTAAATATTCTTATGGTTATAGTAGGTACTTGACGACAGGGCTTTCGTGTTAATTGCTTGTTGATTATCATTTACTCTGCTTAGCGTATGATCCTTGTTTTAGTCATTTAAGTGCAGGTTAGGGTTGATGCATAACTTGTTGCCGGGTTCTTCGCTGTATTGAGGGAGTTTTTCTTTTTGCCTTCTTTCCTTTTTCTTTTATGCATGAGGACATTGCATGGTTTAAGTTTGGGGGAGAGGGCCAAAAAGTTTTGGATTGTATTGTTAATATTTCGCATAGGAAGATGCATTGGGGGATTGACTTACTTGATATTGTGAGATCCTTGAGAATGAAAAGATGATTGCTGAAAATAATCCAAAATTTTAAATTTTTCGATGAGGTTTGATTATTGGAATTTTGCCAAAGTGAGTTAGGCTAGTCGAATGCATGAAGTTAGGTGTGAGTATTGATACCTTGGAATGATGGGATATCCTTATTTTTGTTCACAATTGAACAAGGTCATGTACTTAGGTTAGGATACTGAGTTAGTAATTCTTGAATAATACTGAGAAGTGGATTAGGATGCATTTTAGTCCTATTGAGGCGAAATTTTGAATTGACGAAGAGTTAGGGAGATGACTTAGGCATTCATGTCGGAGGTAGCCTCGCTATTGAGCCATTTGTACTAAAGAACGAAATCCTATTGACCCCGCTGAGCCTAAGTGTTGTGCCATTAAATTTCTGTAGCCGCATTATAAGCCACAGGCACAGCACCATAAACCTACCCTTGAGTCACACTTCGCTCACTCGTTTGAATCGATTGAAGATGCTGCTAAATTCCTGATGAGAAACCAAGAGAAGAAATAAGAGATAATCTTAGATGCTGAAAGAAAAGAAGAATTCAAAAGGAAGTAGTAAAAGAACGAGTTGTGTAAGCAACGAGTAGACAGAAAAAAAAAATATATATATATATTATTGAGAAAAGCATTGAGTAGATTTGAAACAGAAGAAACTTTTAGACTGTCTGTGACAAACTTAGACAACGTCTAAGTTTGGGGGAGTTTAATGGGGAAAGACAAAGATGGCGACCGAGGAGATTTGAATGGGTGAGCTAGGTGTGTTGAGTCACTACTATACTAAAAAATTCCATAACCTTAACCCCGAGCCCACATTACAAGCCTCGAAAGACCTTCCGATCCTTAATTCTGGGTTAATTTCATTAGTGGAAATAGGCGCGAAGAATGTTTTTCGAAGTCTATCATTGGTACTTAGGAAGGAATCATTAGTTTGGTGTTCTAACCATTGTACATTATCTTGTTCGAATTCACACACTACACGAGGATATTTGATTTATACCATTGTGTTGATTCTTGTGCTTGATTGAGATGTGTTTGATAGGCTAGACTTGCTTTAGTGAAGTGCTGAAAATTACCCATTTGAGAGATTGATTTTGAGGTTGGTTCGATATAATTTTCTTGATTTCTCGAGGACGAGCAATATTTAAGTTTGGGGGAGTTTGATGTATCGGTTTATTGCATGGATTTGTAGGGCAATTTTAGTTAAATTCAAGCAGTTTTAAGAACTTATAACGTGATTTATGCTCCCTATTAGGTACCTTTCGCCTTGGAGTTGAAAAGACGTAGTAGAAGCAAAACCATGCAGTAAAGGGCGAAAAACGAGAAATTCTAGGGGACACGCCCGTGTCCCCGTGGAAGAGTAAACTGAGACACGCCCGTGTCTCAGTACAGAAGTGGCCGTCGGATTCCAGAAGGTTGCATGCCCGTGTCACCTACGTAGAGCAATTTTTTGCACGCCCGTGACTTGGTACAGAGAGGCCCGGGAGCTTTTGCACCCCCGTGTCAAGAAGAAAAGCGCGAATACGTCTTTAATATGTGACACGGGCATGTCAAATATTTAGGCACGAACTCTGCACGCCCGTGTCACGGGGCGGTTTTGGATTTTGGACTTCTATTTAAACACGGTTTGAGGCGGAATAAGGGAGCTTTTTGGACGGATAGCTTCCCAGAAGTTCAAGAACACCCGGAGAAGGAAGGAACACGAAGACATAGAGTTGAAGATTCATTCCAATCACAAGACTTTATCAATTTGGTTTTATTTACTGCTTTCCGATCAAACTAATTCCTCAAGTTTTGGTTTCAATTCTAGTATAGTTAGTTCTTGCTTTAGATCCGTTTCTGGATAATTAGGTTAGAATTTCAGAATTAGTAATTCCTTTGTTTTATGTTTATGCTAGACATGAATATTTTGAATGCAATTCTTTTGATCTTAATGAGTTTTGATCCAATTATGAGGAACTAATCTCCTAGGGTTAGGGGGTAAGGATTATGCATCTAAGGTGTTTGAATTAATGCTTGAGTCAAATTGTGTGATTCTTTGTTAGGGAAACGGTATTGAGGAGATTGGGAATGGATTGGCCATCCATGAACATAAGGAGAATTATCCGATAATCGAGAGATTGAGGATAATTGAGATTGTTTTCCAAAACTTAGACTTTTGGGCTTAGAGAAATTTAACCCTAATTTCTACAACACGTATCTAGAATTCCATGTCAAGCCGCTAGGTTTTAAATACACTAATCTTGTTTCATTCGATTAATTCGGTTACTAAGTGATTGTGAGAATAACACTTGGCCTAATTAATTAGACACCTAGTCTTCGAGAGAAGCTAGGTATAGAATTGTGATTAGATTGAAGAATCATACATCCATACTTGAGTATTGATTTAATCACAAAAGGGCATATGATTTACTCCCCGACCTGTTTTAATTAAGTGGTTTAAACTTGTTTTTATTTGTTAGCTCGTGTGATTGATTACTTATTGGTTAAGTTTAATTTTGTCATAATAGTATAGTACAACATTGTCAATCTTATTCGGTCTCTAGATTAGAAATAGTCATAGAAGTGGTTGTTGAGTTCCCTTCCCTGTGGATACGATACCTTAAGTGTTGCAA
Source organism: Lantana camara (assembly GCA_037501455.1). Lineage (NCBI taxonomy): Eukaryota > Viridiplantae > Streptophyta > Magnoliopsida > Lamiales > Verbenaceae > Lantana > Lantana camara. Next base: position 25,080,907 of record CM074856.1, on the reverse strand, counting down.
TCGGACTTAGAACTTACACTTGGGTTCAAGATTTTCTATCAACCTAATTTGGAAGAACGCCTTGAAACTGAAAGAATTGTTGGGTTGAGACTTTTGGGTGAATTTCGGAAAGAAAAGTGAAGACAGAATTATGGGAGAGAATTTTGGGAGAAAGAAGAAGAATAGACGGAAGTTAACTTGCTCGGTTATGCCTCATCCGTTAAGTGACACATGTCCTATATCCAACGGATGGAGCAAGAGATGGAGTATAAGAATGGAGTAGAAGATCCGAACCGTTCTTTATAATCATTATTCTTCTTCTTCTATCTTATTTATAGGGAGCTTCCGTCTCGAATGTCAACCCTTCTATACCTACAACTCTCCTAATTTTACCCTAGATTCATTCATATCTCCTCTCGCTTTTATTGCTTGGGAGACACTTTACTAGAGTCCTCAATATCTCCTACTTCTTCCTACGTGTATCAATTCGCCCATGCTAGCTGGAGAACAGAGACCCAGAGCATGTCATGAGCCTGGGCCTCTAGGGTGTCCCCAATAATTAAATTTGAAGAATTAATAAAAAGCAGTCCCAAAGAAGAAAATAAAGCAAATAAATTCTAATTATTAAATCTAATAAACTCAAATAAATATATAGTCGATATATTCTCAATTTAATTCCTTATCATGGATCATAGATTCAATAAAATGCTTTCAATTATAAAATAAATTGACTATAATCACCGAATACCTCAGACTTCCATGTTTCTTCTTAATCTTAGAATAAATCAAGACACAATCATTAATTATTTCCTAATTAATTAACTAATAAAAAAATGTATAATCAGCGATCCTGATGTAGGTGGCTAGTGAGACCAGCGATGACCCTGCTATATGTGGTTGCTAAGGAACGTTGGCAATTTAATATTTTCATTAAAATTTTACAATGTCGATTGATGAAATGAGTGGTGAATGTAATTTCTCTAATTTCATGAGGTATAACAATAAATAGAAATGTAAACATAAGAGAAACAATCTTTCAGTTAATAGTAAAATCTAATGGGGTAGTTAGGGAACCATCAACAATCCTCTTTAACAATACTAAAATATACCCAAAGGGTGTAAAACATTAGTGTTCATTCTATTGTGAGAAATCATATACTAATACTTGGTTCATATACATATGTAGTAATTTTCCCATTCAAGCTCCTCCTTGCAACTTTCATAATACACACACCAAAATAACCTAAAACATAACTACCGAGGAATGCTAAAATCCTCGTCCATGCTAATACTTGCTTCTAAGCACCTCAAACTTGCACTCTGAAAAGAGAGACTGTCAATATCTACATGAAACCTTTGCAATCCGATGCCATCTATACTTACAATGCCCTGCGAGTAATCCGGGTCCGCAATCGAGTGATTATTAATCCCACGATTGGTTATACTGATTAATCGTTGAGAATCCTCGACGGTGTTGAGAGCTGCCTCGAGTTCTTGCCACACCTGAGTCATTGTTGGTCTTTCTTTGGGCACTTTGACAACGCACCTTAGGGTAATTTGTCCCATTTTTAGCATAATTTCCATGTTGCATCCTTGGAGTAGAAGATTTGTGTCTAAGATATCTTCAATTGAGGCCTTCTCGATGCTAGGCATTGCCTGCAAAATTAGTGGTAATCGTACATATAATGGACTCATGGTTGTGATTCTAATTAATTCTTGATGAAGATAAATTGTTGATTTTTGATCCTAGAGATTGTGGATTATTCAATTTAGTCTGGTATCTTTCACAACTTTTTCATATTTTCCCTTTCTCTATCTATGTTAGAACTTTGATGGCAAAATAATCACGAGGCTGTTGTGATAATTTTTCCTTCACTACATGAATTCTTTCAAAACAAGCAAAAAATAAAATAAAATAAAATAATCGAAGCGAAAAAATGTACTTAAATTGGTATCTCCTATTTCTCAGTATACATTTGTTCATGTCAAATGTATAAATTACTTTCTCAAAACACATATTTTATTTAGGGTAATTTACATATCTACCCCTAAGTTTAATCTAATTATAAAAAAGTCTCTTGGATATTTAAAATTACAACATGAACCCTGAATTTAATTCTTTTCTTGGTGCAAAAACATCCATAACGAAGATATTGCAAATTATTTCAAGTTGTAGTCAATCATAAATACTTCAATTAAAAGCAAATCATCTGTATATGGTCAAGAGAAGCTCCAAATAATGATATACTTACCCAATCAATAATGTGCGAAGTAGTAATACTCCTAGTCGGATCCACAGCAGGTCGAGCAGTAACAAGTTGAAGAAGTATAACTCCAAAGCTATAAACATCCGTAAACGGAGTCAAATGGAAGCTTGAACAATAGGCTGGGTCGAGGTACCCTGGTGTCCCTTTAATCTGGCTTGTTACATGGGATTGATCTCCAATTGGACCTGATCTAACGAGTCCGAAATCTGATACTTTAGCCTCAAATCCCTCCCCAAGTAGGATGTTACTAGGTTTTATGTCGCGATGGATAATGCTCGGGGTAATCCCTTCGTGCAGGTGAGCTATCCCTGGTATGGAAGGTAACAGTTCAGGTCCATTATTTCAAATGATGTGAACGTTTTACTCTTAGATTTTTGCAATGAATGTGTAGAACTTCAGAAAATACACCCATTTATGGTTTCAACAGTGGTACTTCAAGTGGTGTTTTTGAAGGTTTTGCACGTTTGTTGCAAATGCAAAGACTATAACGTAATTTTTCAAGTTAGAAAGATTAACTTGTAATTTTACCTAACTTAAAGGAGATGGTAAATTCAATTCACCGTTAATGAAACAAAAGTAGTGTAGATTCAAGAATGTACCTTTAGCTGCTCCAGTGGCTATGTGTACTCTTTCCCTCCAAGTTAGACTCCTTCCTCCCCTCCCTGTCGAAGAGATTACCAAATTAAACATGTTATTATTTGTAAATTTGGTTTAAATTGTTTTTTTCTAAAGAAAAATATATATATATATATGTATATATATACCGATGATGTAGTCAAGTAGTGAACCATTGGCGACATACTCATAGACCAAAATTCTGGCAGTTTTCAGCCCTGTAGAGAAGTATATATTGAACCAACATTATACATCCATAATCCAATTTAATTATAAATATAATATTTCAATTTTTATCAAATAAATTCTTTTACCTGTCTCTTCACAAAAACCCACAAGTCCCACTAAGTTTTTATGCTTCACCTTTGATAGCAATCTCACCTCTGCTTCAAAGAAATCAACCAAGACTAATGAATCATCACTCAACTAAATGGCTAGTAGAAATAATAAAATATTTATCAATTGTGCATATTTAATTACCATTTCTGAATTCTTCAGTGGTAGTGTATGGTTCTGCATGAGGCTTCTTAACTGCTAACAAAGTGCCCTCAACATCAAAGGTAGCACGATAAACGTTACCAAATGCTCCAGATCCGATCAAGCAAGAATGGCTGAAATTGTCTGTAGCCTTCTGGAGTTCTACCAGTCCAAAACGCCTCAACTTCATCTTATCTGCTTTTAGTTTTCCTGAAGAAAATTAGGAGTTAATTATCAGCATTTTGGAACAAGAAAATTTAAAGTTCATAATAAAAAATGAAACGATTTTGAATGGATAAATTATTCGTTATTATTTGCATAAATTAGGCTTTTTAGTTTCAACTGTGGCTCAATATTAGGTGTTACTATTTTTTCTTTTGAGTTTTTCTAGGGATTCTTGACTAATTTAAACACTTTTGAGATCGGAGTACCTTGATTTATTTATTTTGCCGGTGTAATTAGCTAGGGTGTAAAGTAGGTGTTTGTTTTTTTTTTTTTTTTTTTTTTTTTAGCACTGGACTTTACTGGAGACTGGAGAGGAGGGATCGAAAATTAAAAAAATAAAAATAAAAATTTTGTGTGGGCAGAAAAAATGAAACATATATATATTTTAATTTCTGAATTTCAAGATAAATGCTTTAAAGTGAGGGTCAAACTTGAGGGGGGCCGTGCCCTCACATGCCTCTTGGCTCTGGTGAGTATAATGTCCGTTGATGACTAAGAAAAATACAATTTTAAGGTAAATAATGTTTTGTGACTTTTATAATTTTCTAGCTAAAAGAAAAAAAACTCATATCTACCAAAAATAAAGTTTTCATTTTGGGATTCTGTCTCCCCAATTTAATTTTCAAATATATTGCAACTGCCATAATTGTTGTCCCAAAATGTCATCTCTGGGTTATATATCCCCGTCCCAATTTTACATTTTTTCCTTGTACAAAACAAGGATATTATCAAAAGTGTTAAAAAAAATTGACTAACCTTTTTTGTCGCCAAAAAACATGAAATTGGCAAAGAGCTTCCTTCTGAAACAGATGCACAGCCATCCTCCAACAAATACTAATATTACTGTTACGATGGCAACTGTAACTCCTCCTAATAGACGTCCACTATTGGAGTCAGATCTAACATTCTGCAAATTTGGAGTTGCTGGAACTGCTGTATTTGACATTTTGTAACAAGAAACGTATATATAGATATTAATCAATATAAATATATATAGATATATATAGATCTTGATGTTTTTGCATGAAGCTATATTAATTACACAAAAGAGGAAAACGAGAAATCAAGCTTGTGAGCGTGATATATATGGAGAGAGAATTATATATGGATTATAGATAAATAATTTTTATTTTTATTTTTATTTTTTGGTCAGGAGATAAATAATTTAATCTACGTAATATTGATGTTTTAGCCGGCAAGCTTATCTAATACATATTATAAGTTGTCCTTGTGATTTGGTCCTTCTCTTTTTTGTTGTTTTTTCCTTTCTAAGTCGGCATGCAGAAAGGGCCAAGAAGACATGCTAATATGGATCTTGTTACACTTAAAATGGATTGAAATTTGAATCATTCATATGTTATAAACTATTCGGGCTCATGCATGTAATTTATAACATATTCTATTTATTTTTTTATTTTGTCGAGATTAGGGCATCTTGAACCGAATTGTAGGCATTTATCAAACATTTGATCTAAGGGATTTGAAGTTGCTCCATAAGCAAAGTTAGAGATCAAACTCGTAACGCTTGGTTAAGGATAATTAATTGGTTTTTTTCAGTCACGCACCTAATTTTGATAATGATGGTAAAGTATTGAAATAATTTTGAAGTGTAATAATATTTACTTTTATGTTATATAGAGTGGAGGTAAAATTTGAAATATCACTATATACAAATAAAAGTTTATTTTATACCGATGACCCTGTTATAAAAAGAAATATTTATGAAGTTGTAAAAACATATATTTTCACTAAAAAAATATTGTATGTTATATTTTCGGATAGCTAGATTGACACACTGACATTTACCCTAAATGGAAATTTTTTTGTGTGATGTTTAAGAAATTACAAAAAACTTATGTTGATGTAGTTGTATGTTGGGGCTATATACTTGTTATATTAGTATTCAATTCAAAATTAAATGTTGATTGGTACTTAAGTTCCTAGGACAAAATATGATATTAAATAAAAAATTAGAGATTGTATTATCAAAATTTATTGATCGACACGCAATGTTTTTTTGTTTTTTTTTTTTTCCTTTCTGTCCGGACATATTATTTTGATTTCAAAAATCATTGAAAATTATGTAGTTTGGCAAGCCTTTAGGACATATGGATGTAATCATCCCTCTTTTTTTAAAATGTAATCATCCCTCTTATTTTTGTATTACATGGTTCCAAGGTTTGGAAATTTTGCATTGGAGTTTGCGACATTCTTCCTTTAATTTGATATATTATGATCAATTTGTTTTTTATATGTTATATGCCTCGTTTATTTGAATTCAGCCGAATCTAACTATTTAGGTATAAAATTCTTTCGGTCAAATTTGGTTTTTATTTAAAATTGTACTATTGCCTCCATAATTTCAACTTTGTTTTATTATGGTCTCATACAAAAATGTCCTAAAATGGCAAAAAAGAAAAGGAAATAAAAGTTCATTTTCAGAGGGTAAATTGCAAATATCAAATAGTACCAGAACGAGTCAACATGGGTTAGTTTAAGTGGTTAATGAGTTCATTCTCCAGGACAAAATCATGATTTTGAATCTCGTTTGGGTGTGCGTGTATTAAAAAAAAAAGTACGAAAACGAAAATGAGAAATATGTAAATTAAATTTATGAGATCAAAATGTAATTAACCCCAAGTTGTCTGTGTGTTGTGACCATCTGCACGAGAGTTGTCACCACGATACACGTACATACATCGGAACAACAAATCAAACAAAACTGTTGGCAAGGAAAGCATTTTAAAGTTTGTTTGACCAGGTTTCTCCATTGAGTCATATGTCGAAAGAAACTATTTTCTTAAAAAATAAGAAAAAAATGTTTAGTTAGAGACAGGATTAGTTAATACATCACATTAGTGAAGTTCAACTGCGGAAAGAGACAACTATTCTTTGACAACAAATGGTTGACAAAAAGGTCCGAAGTGGAATTTTCTCATTCGAAGTATTATTTAACATCCTCTTAATTTTAGACTGGAATAATCATTATCATGGTCCTCCCACCCACCCCCAAAAAAAAGAAGAAAAGAAAAAAAATTAGTATTTTTAAATATAGTGGATATATAGGTTACATTTGTAGAAGTATGGTGATATCTTGAACAATTATTTACCTATTTAATTGGTTAAATAGGTATGGACAATATTATGAATCATTGACCGGTATGTGTCCGCTTCATTTATTTGTTTGGGAGCCCATCGATCCAATTTAGCATTAACTATTGGTTTAAAAGCTAAAAAGAAAATAATAAAAATAAATAAGGATAAATTACATCCACTTCTAAGGGTAAATCTAATTATAAGTCAACCCCTTTGCTTTCATTTTTTATCAATTGATTTTTGAAGTTTGTATTCTATAAGTAGTCCCCGATAAAAACGGCAAAATATACCAAAAGTTATTTCTGTTAGGGATATTTGGGACACTTCACATTTTCCATCAGGTACTACTTCTCCAAACTACAAACGTCTGGGACCAGTTAGTAAGAAAATAAAACCCAAGGGACTAGCTCGTAATTAGGCATAACCTCATAGGGGATGGTTGTAATTTTGTGACACACCATTTCTTCGGCAATCCAGGTATGACGTCACGAGAGAGTTTAATTCCGTATTTTCGTGAATTATATGAATTCGCATGTCTTACGTGTCAATTTGTATTTTATTTCAATTATGTGCGCGTTAGAATTTAATTATTATGTACTTGGACTCAATCGTCCAATAATTATAAATTAGGGACCTAATTGTAATTAGGGTGTTTAGCCTTCGTGGCTACCTTGAGCTCGGGATTCGAATTCGAATTCCAACCTTGTCATTGAGTTCGTTTAAATGATTCGGATTCAATGAATTAACCTTTTATATTCTAAAGTCGTTTGACCTCCCTACCGATTTAATTTCTAACCGTTTGAACCGAACCCGTCACGAAACGAATCGAACTGGTTTCTTGGCCTTTTATTGGACCGAACCTTTTCCTTTTTCCCATTTGGAGCTGCCCGATTTTGAGGAAAAGAAAAGGAAGAAGAAAGCCATTATTCACCCAATCTTTGAGCTCGAGATTTCAACTTCATTTCTCGCCCGATCAACGATCCAAGGTAAGCATTGAATTCCTCTCTTTGAGTGCTTCGATTTCTCCCGATTGAATCTTGTTTTAAGTGCTTGAACCCATACTTTTGGTGAAGAAGGTCAATAGTGTGAGTTTCGTGTTTTGGGTGCTCGGACTCATTTCGAAGTCCGATTTATGCTCTAATGTGTTATATATATGTGATATACCTTGAATTTGAGTGTTTTTGGGATGAATATTGATTGGTATGTGATTTGGGGTGGTTTGGGAACCACCCCCGTCGATCCCCTGCTGTTTTGCTGTTAATTTTCGGAAAAGACGACCCAACACGGTCGTGTCAAGCCTTAGTTCATTCCTAACACAGCCGTGTCCAAGCTTCGAGATGGAAAATAATCTGCTCCCACACGGCCGTGTCAGCTTCCAGGCCAATTTTGACACGGCCGTGTCGACCTCGTTTGTGCTCCGTTTGGCCTGAACTTTTAACTGTAGAAACTTTTTTGAGTCTAGAACATTCTACAATTGGAATCAACTCAAAATTCATTCTGCATTGTGAGATATAACCGTTTGAAAATTGTGTTGCCACTTCGCCTGAATTCTGCTTTCGTCCAACTTCAAACCTCCGCCATTTTCACCTCGCTTTGAACCGTGATTTGAACCATATACCATTTGAAAGATCTATGTGTCTAGTTTCATTTCCAAGAAACAAAAATTAATTCTCATTTCTTAAACTCAAGTTATGATCGTTTTCCTTTAGCTTGTCCGTTTTGAAAAATTTTCAGCTTTTGCCCGTTTTTGCTCGGAACCATTTCTTATGCTTTTCTTCCACTTTTCTTGCACCTTTTCATCTCCGAACTCGTTCCTAACTTGTTATATCATATGTATGTGTATGTACTTGTTCTTATATGCATTTTATATTGCTTAAGTGATGTGAACTGTTTGCACGAAGCACATAAGCAACTTGTTATGTATCCCCACTTTGTGAGATGCATTAATTGTGCACATGAACATGTCTCCATGTGAATTATGATTGTGTTAAACTATGAAATGCATTCCTTGGTATGAAATGAGTTTGAATATGAACCTTGCCTACGTGGTTACCTCTCTTAAGTGCCTATGCATACGTCGTGCGTCTATGTGGTTCATCCTTGAGTCTAAGTTCTGTATTTTTGTCTTCAGTTTGTTCAGGTGCACCCGGGGTGGTGTTTCGTTAGCTGTGTTGATTCCGAGGTGGATCAATCATCTCGTTCTCTGTTCTATTGGTGTAAGGTGAGGTTAGGTTATAGGTAAACCCTATGAAATGTGCTCGTTTTCTGTAACGCCCCAATTTTCGGAAGTTCAGAAAAGCACGCGACGTGCGGGTCTTCGGGAGTTGGGGGTTTAATTTAATTATTTCATTTTCTTGATTATTATCTTCATAACATATTATGTGCATTATACCTACTTATGCATTTATATATGTTAATGTGGAAATATGTGATAATGCACCTATTTGTGATTATGTGACCTTACTTGAACAATTCATAAATTCATGGACTTAATTGCATTTCGTGATTTGGGACGTAACATGATTATTTTGTAGAGATGAAACTCATTTGCATGAATTTAAATTATGAAGGGACTTGTTTGCAAAATATGATGATTCATTTTGGTTAGTGGAAGATATAATATATCTTATGCATACCATCTCTCTTTCATTTCATTTCATGATATTTCATCAAGGATTTACACACACACACACACACACCACATTTCGATCAAAACATCTCAAGAAGGGAAGGAAGAATTCAACTCATTTTCAAGCTAGATTCTTAGAGGAATTGTGAAGATAGAAGCATCACCATCATCATATCATCATCTCATCCTTTCTATCTTTCATATTGGGGTATAATGAGAATTTGATAAAGCTTTGGTTAATTGATGATTAGGGTTAGATGTTTATTTGATGCTTTCTTAGTTATATATGTGATTAGAAGCATGTTAAGGCCTTTGTTCTTCATTATTTGCAAGAAACATGAAGTTATGTTGAAGTTGGCTATCATGAGATTATATGGGGTTTTGTTGATTAATTCTTGATGATTTGAGCAAGCTTGGATGGATTACTTGAAGCCTAATTGGTATATATGAGTTATATGCATAATATATGATGGTTTGGAGTGATTAAATTGCTTTGGTTTAGTGTTGATTGGTTTGGGAGCCATTCCCGCGAACCCCCCCCCCCCCCCCAAATTTTTTCCCCTGTTTTTCACCCAGAATTGCTTCAACACGGCCGTGTCCACCCTTAGTTCATTTTCAACACGGCCGTGTCAGCAGTTCGAGTTGGAATTTTTTTATTCCGACACTGCCGTGTCAGATTCCATACCAATATTGACACGGTCGTGTTGACTTCGTTTGAGTTTCGATTGACCTGATTTTTGAACCGTTGGGAACCTCTTGAAGTCTGAAACAATCTCCAATTGCAATCACCTCAATATCTTTTCGCATTTGTGAGATATTATCAATTCTTTTTGGTGTCGCTACTTTACCGACATACTGCAATCACCCAACTTCAAGCCTATGCCATTCTCTTCTCGCTTTGAACTAGAAAACGAGCCATATATCCTTGGAAAGCCCTATGTGTCTAGTTTCATTTACAACAAACAAAACTCAATTCCAACTTCTAAAACTCAAGATATTTCCATTTTCCTACAGCTTGTGCGTTTCCAAAAACTGTCAACTTTTCTTAACTTTTGCTAAACTTCACCAAAACCTCTCTTATTGTATTCCTTTCACTTCCTTGGCTCCTTTGTGTGACTTATATACTTGATTTATTGATAAGTATGCTCCTATTTGACACTTATTGATACTTTATTTGGGAATTTAGACATATTCATGATATTTATTGATTATAAAGGCATGATTGACATCACATGACTTTGCCGTTCGTCTTAAATGGTTCATACGAGTCGAGTCTCATGTACACTTGTCCTTGTACACAGATCACGGTCCCAGAGCCGAGGAGCACGCTCCATAGGGTATTTTCTTTCTACTTTTGGTTGGTTGGTAAAGGTGAGGTTTAACTCTAGATACATAGAACCCTTACAACCTTATGTGATGTTTCCGGCCAAAAAAAAAAAGTATTTATATATCTATAGTTTTCAAACCTTAATGATTTTTAACGTATTTCATGAAACGAGTTGATTGATTGATTTGGCGAGTAAATTGTATTGCATTGAGGGTCCGAGGGTAGTGTATTGAGCCAACCGGGAAAGCAAGGGCTGACGGGTAACTCTTGCACTATCCTCACCATTTTGGGATCACCTCTGAATCCACCAGGAGGTTTGGTGATTGGATGGTTGGGTCTTGCAAGCCCACCATCACCCGGAGGAAGAAGGGTTCATGAAACTGCTAATTGATCGCACTTAATGACTTGCATGATCACTTAATAAATTGAAACATTCATGACTGTTCACTTTTGGAGAAAGGTTGGAGATTGCCCTCACTCGTCGGGCCACGGATTGAATTGATAATGATTGTATTGTTAAATTGGTTTTGTTGTAATTTCAGGCGAGAATTAATTCTATTCTCGAATTTATATTGTTTCTTTATAAAATCTTACCCGAAATTATGGGTTGCATGGTAATTGCGCTAATATTTAATTATAAACCCCCTCACTCAGTCTTTCATAGACTGATACCTCACATTTTCAGTTTTGCAGGTTGAGTGCTAGGCGGGATTGAGTCAGTCTTTCGTTTTGGGTCTAGCACTTCTCATGTATATTATTGATGCAAATATGTATTGTTATGTCAGTTGGTATCTATGTATTAACTATGAATTACATTGATGCTTTTGGAAGAATGTATATATGGCTGATGATAATAAACTTGAATGATGCAATGAAATGAATGTACAGTATGCTTCCGCCATATTGTTTATGCATGTTGGTATTTAATTGAGGGTTAGTCCCACATAGCTAGAGAGTCGTTTTTTTTTTTATTGTCTCCCGTTCGCTCTAGGCTTGATTCATGTATGGGTGCTCGTTCTATATGTGGATTGAACTATAGTGCGGGGTATGTCGCTACCTAGCGTTCCGGGTGCTACATTTTCTATGCATGCGAACTATAAACTTAAGTATAAGTAAATATGTGTGAAATATGTAAGTTTATGAATTTGCTAAGACTTTGCAAGTACGACATGCTATGTACAAGCCTATGTATGCTTGTTCTGATTCGGTATGATTTGTTATGTTTGCAACATTAACTATGCTTCAAACCATGTGCCTCTTCTGAGCCGAGTGCTACAAGCTATGGATATGTTATGGATTTGACACGGAGAGGTATGTAAAGCATTGTGGTTGCAAGGTAAGGTATATTTATAAGTTTTTATACGTTAAGTTCTGTAGCGGGTTATGTTATGCTCTGATATGATATGTATTGGTTTGATGGGCCCGGAGTTGTGGGTAAGGGAGACCTGGGACGGCCATGGGGCCGCCGGTTATCACCTCTGTACACATTCTCCAAGTTTGATAGGACTAACCCGGAACCCGCTAGGAGGTTTGGTAAGGGGATGGGAACCTGAGGGTTTGAGTGTTCGCACTCCCCTCATCTGTATGGATGGTTAGGGTCACGCAACCCTTCCATCACCGAAGAAGGAGGTATGTCTGATATGTATGTTTTGTTTTGATATGTTCTGATATGATATGTTTTGTCTGAGGAGCCCAGGATGGGATTTTGTACTTGTACCCGCCGAGTTATGTTTGTGTGCTCTATTAAGTTTGTGAAATGGGGATAGACTCTTAATTAAGTTAAAATATGGATCTTTTGAAAGTAAGTTGAGGTTTGATATGTTTTGATAAGATTTAATACGTTAAGATATGTTATTATATGTTTTGTACGTAAGAATTTGATAAGTTATGATTCGTTCTGCTTTGGTAAGAATCCCTATACATGGGCAAAGTTTGGTGTGCAAAAACTATCACTGAGTTCACGAACTGTGTGTTTGAATGTGCTTTGCTCTATATATATGTAGCATGTGTGGGTAGCCCCTCACTCAGTCCGTGTGACTGACCCCTCTCCCCTTTTTGCTTTTAGTGTGCAGGTTTGCGTGGAACTCGAGCTAGGCGGAGTCTGTTGAGTCATTTGTTGAGTTTGAGTCCTTGCATACTCACTTCTGTAAATTGTATAAGCTTGGGCATTTGTATGTATACCATATGATTTATTTTGATATGTTATATTTCGGAACAGGCTTCTAGGAAACAGATTGAACCCGTTTGTATTTATAATTTATGTTATTATTTCGGGATTAGGTATCTATGCTAGTTGAACACGTCACCTGTTGCTTGAGTTTTATTATTTGAATGAATGTTTAGCTTCCTCATACGCTTCTGCTTTGTGGTTTGTTTTGTTGCAAGGTCCACATGATTTTAATATGTGTCCTAATACCAATGCAGGAGAACAGGTGCAAGAGCAGGTGAACTACGCAAATAACTTCGAACCAGCAAATGATCCCTACTCAAATACCTACAATCCAGGATGGAAGAACCGCCCTCATTTGTCATGGTCTAATAATCAGAATGTTCAACAACCACCCCAACCTAGACCACAGTTTCAACCTAGGTAGCAATTTCAACCACGACCACCAGCCCAATTTAATGTTGCACCACCTCAGCAGGAGCAAAACAGGGTTGGAAGGTCGCGCTTGAAAAGTTCATAACCGTGTCTACGGGTCGACATCAGAAGTTGGAAGCCCAAGTAGATCAAGTGGTAAATCAGACCAAAACTTTGGAGATTCAGATTGGCCAGATTGGCCAATCTTTGAATTTGAGGGGCCCAGGAATGCTACAAAGCCAAACTAAAAACAATCCGAATGAGCAATGCCAGGCCATATTTGTAGGAGATAATAGAGATAAAGAAGGTCCGAACGAGTGTGTTAGTCCGGATGTTAAGGAGGTTGTGCTTGAAAAAGGAGTACTTGAGAAGGCTGAAGAGAAAATTGATTTTAAGAATGAGAATTTGGAGAAAGAAGTGATTCAAGAGGTGATTCCAAGAAAGGAGAAGCCTGAGAACTTCACTACTGTGATACTTACTGAGGAATGCAGTGCTATTATTCAGCATAAGCTTCCTCCGAAGCTTAAAGATCCAGGGAGTTTTTCAATTCCCCTTACTATTAGTTCTTTACAATTTTATAATGTACTATGTGATTTAGGAGCTAGTGTGAGTTTAATTCCATTGTCTACTTGCAGGAAATTAGGAGTGAAGGAGCTCACGCCGACGAATATGACACTCCAACTAGCAGATAGATCGATAAAATATCCGACAGGAATCTTGGAAGATATTTTGGTAAAAGTTGGAAAATTTCACATTCCTACTGATTTTGTAGTTCTTGATATTGAGAGCGATGAGAGGATGCCATTGATACTTGGAAGACCGTTTCTAGCTACGGCTGGAGCAGATATTGATGTTCAAAATGGACGGCTCACGTTCAAAATAGGAGATGAAAGAATGGAGTTAAGGAACGTTGGTTCCAGGACACCACCCGTAATTCCAGATAAGTGTTGCATGATTAAGGTTGTCAATGATACACCAGTCGGAGAGACTCTGTTTATGGAGCAAAGAGATGCAGTTGATTGGTAGAGAGAAACGAAGTTTCAGAGAGCGAGAATGAAGGATGTTCTGGATTTAGATACTTGGAGATCAAGCTCTGGGTTTGTGAGTAACAAGAATGAGGTCACTCCTTGTGACTCGTTGCTTGGGAATTGCTAATCCTAAATTGGTTCCTGCAGTCAAGCTAACGACTATAACTTAGAACTAACTTCTCCCTTTTTCTTTTCTTTTATTTTGTTTTTGTCTCCGTTGTTCTCGTTTCTGTTGCCCTCGTTTTCTCGTAGAAATTGAGTTGTCTCTCTCGTTGCAGGTCACGTGATGGTTTACTAGGTAGCCAAGATCTTGATGGTACGAGGGCCGTGATTTGAGCGTCATTGTCAATATTGAGGTCCATTTAATTTGTTCATATGCTTGTGCATGGTTTGATTGTCTTTCTTGAGGAGAATCAATTATTGATATGAATTGTTATAGGTGCACAGCGATTTGATTGAATACTATAAGTTAATTTCAGTTAATTGTTGTGATTGAGCACTATTAGTTGTGTGTTTGTGTTTTAAATAAGTTTTGGACGGAATTATAAGTAACGGGCGTTACACCATTGCTGTCATTTTTTTGGTAACGGGCATTACACCTCATCAGTTATTATTGGTAATGCCCGTTAATGGACATAGGTGTCTTAGCCGACAGGGTTTAACGCCCGTTACCCCTTTTCTTAGGAAGACCGGTAACGTCCGTTACCGATCCGACTAGCGTAAATTGGATTTTAGGCACACGTTTTTAGGGTTAATCTAAGTCTTGTCCTACCCAATTTCGGTTTTCTTTCCCCCAAACCTATAAATACACTTGCACCCACTTATTCCACCTTACTAGAGATTCAATTGTTCTCTTGGTTCAATCATCTTCAATTAACAAGCAAGAAGCTTCCTCTCCAAGTTACATTCTTACTCTCTTGTGAATTAAAGTAAGTCACCATTCCTTTGTCTTAGAGTATTTATTGGAGCCAAAATTTTCCAATCTAATGGATGAGAATTAGGATTGATTTGCATGCTAGAGATCACTATAAGATTAAATTGATGAATTTTGAGAGATTAACTATGCTAGAATTAGAATTGATGCTTTAAATTGAAGTTAACTTGAATTGGGTTAAATTTTTGAAGAATCCTAAAGTTCTAGGTAGCTTTGTTTTTAATTTAGGAGTTGAAGGTAGAGAATTGTGAGCTTAAATTGTAGTAATTAAGCTAGTGTGAATTTGAGATTGGACAGAGTGAAGAACTTGAGTTAGGACTCACTCATTAGCCTTAAGCACACAGGGTGTTTGATGAATTGTCCATGTGATTTGTGATTGATTTCTTTGTGCTTTGCTTTGTTATCATTGTTTAATTTAGGTACAATGGGCACTAAGCGCTCTAAAGTCCCGAAACCTTTCACTACCTCATCCAGACTAGACCACCAACCTCTTGGGTCGGATAACGTAACAGTTAATGTCTTTGGGAACCCTTTCCAAAGGAATCCAACAAGGAATATTGTGGGTACTAAGTTCTTCGAACGGATGGAGAGAATGGAGGTTTGGGATGAAGTGAAGAGGCTATTCGATAACATAGGTTGGCTACCGTTCCTTAAGAGAAGGGATATGACCTATGGAGATAGGACCGCTGCTTTCTTCCATACAATGAATTTTGATCCGGTGGAGAACACTTTGACATTCACTCTTGATGATATGGAAACTCGGACTTGGAGTGTGAGCAGGATAAGAGATATTCTTCGGTTTCTGGCTAATACCACCACTTCTTTACCCAGATGGAGCGAGACTCAGCGAGAGGAGGTGTGGAGATCCTCTCCCTAGTTATTCCTCCCGGTGCACGCATGACAGCTATTTTGATTCGTTGACATGGGTACTAGTCCATAGGATTTTAGCCCTGGGATTCTGTGCCAGATACGGGAGAGATAACCATATTACAGAGACTGAGTTAGGCATCATGTATTTGATGAAAGAAGGTATTAAGTTCAATGGTACGATCAAGTTCCTTTGGAAGCTGCAGGAGAGTGTTGGGAGTGTGACGGGTACGATTGCTCATGGAGGCTTTGTGACGATGTTTGCTAGAGAGATGAACTGACGATGTTTGCTAGAGAGATGAACTGGAGACCGGGAGGGGCTTTGCCTATTAGTTTTGGACATATTGGTCCGGAGTACTTGGAGACCGTAGGCTTAGCTATACCTTGGGAGAATGGAGAGTTGAAGAATAGGATTTTGCCATGGTGGCCTATCTGTGAGAGAGATCGTTTCTGGCAGATGTACAGCTGGGGAATAGCCCGGTTCGATGAGCTTTCTGCGAGGCAGAAGGAGCTCTTGGCTCGGATTCCTGACCGGCCTGATGATGAGTTTACGGTTCTTCACAATACCTCACCTGTTGTTACCGAGGCTAGTGATGACACTCCCATGACTTTGAGAGGCGTACGTGCAAAACTAGCAGGATTGAGGGGTGATTTGACCACCGTTATCGCTAGAGTTGAAGATTTGGCATATTATGTAGATGAACGATTTGACGCGTGGGAGGCCGAGTTGGAGGCCAAGTTTGACGGGTTCAGTGCTCGCTTGGATTAGTATTTTGGAGGACCCCCATTGCCCTGATTTTGTTATCTTGATATTTTTCCCCCAGAGTCTAGACATTTGTTTCGTTTATGCTTTACTATGTTTGGATATTTGGTTACACTTGAATTTTCGCTATGTTCGGTTTTCTGATTTGGTTTATGCAATGGTGCTTTTATTTTCGTGAATTTGTGCCTATTACTATAATTGTTGGATGCATGTTTATTATCAATTGCCCGTGCACTTGATCCGTGTTTGCTAGTCACTTGTTCAGGTTTCGGAAGTATTGCAAGCACATTGCCGGTTCGTCAGTAATCAGGAAATTTTCTAATCCTTTAATTCTTTCAAATTGCATGAAGACATTGCAAAGTTTAAGTGTGGGGGAGGAATGTGCATGTTTGCTATGAGCTTTATTGAATATTTGCATGATTAGATATAGTTTCACTGGCAAATTGCTAAAATTCAAGTAATTTTGAAAATTTTTGAAAATTTTCCCTCATGTTGAACTTTTTCTTGGAAGTTTGATTGTTGAGCTTTTGCTAGAGTGAGTTAGGCTTTTTGAATTGAGGAAAGTTGCATGAGATTTGATGATTTAGTGTGTTAGTAAGCCTTTTTATTTTGAACACCTTTAAACGAAATAATGTACTTAACTTAGAGAGATGAGTTGATAATTTCCGAATGAGTCTACGATTTGCTTAGGATGTACTTTAGTCCTATCGAGGCGAAATTTTGAGTTAATGAAAGACTAAGGAAGTGAAGTAGGCATTCGTTGTCGGAGGATTTTAAGCTTTTCCTATTTAGCCGTTTTCATTAAATAACGTAATCTAATTGACCCCGCTGAGCCTAATTGTTGTGCAAAGATTTTTGTAGCCACATTATAAACCCAGACACAACATAGAAATACCTACCTTGATAATTTAGTTCACCAAGGCTTGCTCATTTGAATTTTTATGACGAATATCTATTCTTAGACCCCTTTTTATTTGTTCTTGTGATTGAGAATGAGGAGTTATTGTGCGAAGAGAAAAAAAAAAAAGAAAGACAGAACAAAGAAACAAAGAAAAGAGTGAAAACAAAAGATATGAAAAGAGAAAGAGCAAAGAAGAAAAATAAGATTATGCAAAGTGTGAATTTGAAAGTGTGGGATTCAATTGAAGAGCTGGGGCGAATTTTTTTCGTGTTTACGGTGAATAGAAGTCTCCATGCTTTGATTAGATTAAATGATCTAAGCTTGGTGAGTAGTCACTTGATCCAAATTTCCATAACCTTACCCTAAACCTACATTACAAGCCCGAAAGACCTACCAATCCAAAGTTTTGATTTAATTCCGTTAGTGGAGATAGGTGCGAAGAGTGTGTTCTGAAGTTGATGATTAGAGCTTAGGAGGAAATTGTGAAGATGTCACTCTAATTTTTGTACATTGTATCGTTTGACTCACACACTACACAAGGGTTTACTTTTCATACTAAATTTTGAGGATTTCATGTCGGTGAGTATTTGATATGATTGGCTAGACTTGTTTAGGCGAAGGTTTGATGATTGTGTAGAGGAGAGGGTTTTATGAGGATGTGTTTTCTTAATTTCTGTATTACTCGGGGACGAGCAATGTTCAAGTGTGGGAGATTTTGTTGTGTGTAGAAATTGCATGATTTTAAGCGTTAAATAGATTATATTCTGTTGCCGTTTGATACGTTTATGTGTTTATTTGACTCTGTTCAGGTGTTAATAGAGTTGGAGTTACGAAACGGCGAAGCAGAGCGATTTCACGCATTTTTTGGAGAAAAAGTGGTAACTCCCGTTACCATTTAGCAGTACACAAGGAGTAACTCCCGTTACTGGCCACAGGAGGTTACCCCTATATAGTAGAAAATTGGTAACGCCCGTTACCAGTAAAAGCGTTATGACGATTTCAGGTCATTAACGGGCATTAACCGGAGCAAGGCAAATATAGGTAACGCTCGTTACCTAGGGCGGCGAGAAATCTCCTAGGGCTGCTATATATGTGCGTTTTGGAGTCATTAGAAGATTTAGAGAGAACAGGAGGAGGTTCAGAGAGAGTTAGACAGAGAAAAAGAGTTTCTTTTCCAAGTCAAGACCTAGGGTTTGGAAGAAGACTCAGAAGTTCAGAAGATTTTCAGAGAATTCGAGAAGACGACAGGATTGAATTCCGAGAACAATCTTTGGTTTTATTGTTGCTTTAATTTCCAAACTAATTCCTTTGATTTTAGTTTTAGTTTCATATGCTAGTTTTGTTTTTGAGTATTGCTGAATGTTTATGAGTTTAATTGTTAAACTTTATTTAAATTCCTTGACGATGCTTTATTTTAATGCAATTTCCTTTAGTTTTGTGATCTTTGCTTCAATTATGAGTAGCTAAGTATCTAGGGCTAGGGGAAAGTGATGATGATTGCATGATGGATGTTTGATGAGATGCTTGAATGACTTGTGTTAATTCTTAGTTTAAAACTGGTTTGAACTAACTTGCGATGGCTTGATCACCCGTAGCATATGTCGCAATTACCTATAGATCGAAAGAGTGATGGTAATTTAGAGGGTTTTCAATACTTGTAAGTTGTAGGGTACAAAGAGATTTGGTCCTAGCTTATACAACAGTTATCTTATTCCATGCCGAGCCGCTAGAATACTGAATTACACTAGTCTTGGTCCTATGGTTTAATTAACTATCGGTGATTGCGAGAGCAACATTGAACACTAATTAAGCACTTGGTTATACCTCGAGAGAGGGTAATTCAAATATAAGTGACTAGGTTGTAGAATTACACTTGTCAAACGAGTATCACGTCAGCTCTTGATTGTATGATTCAAAGCTTTTTCCCCTGCCTGTTTAGTTTATTAAGTTAATTCGTGTGTTAAGTTGTTAATTGCAATTTTAGTTTAGTTATTTGTTAATTTCTGCATAAGTAGATTAATAGAAATAACCATTGCTTCTGTTAAGTCTTTAGATTAGAGAGAAATAGTGAGTAGTGATTGATTTCCCTTCCCTGTGGGTTCGATCCTATTGTGCTACGCGTATGTTAGTGTACATTTGCACGATTGGTTTTTAACTTTAGTAAAATCCGTTACACATCTGTCAGTCTCTCGTTCGCCTTTGCTTGGTTCGTGTACGGGTTTCCCATCTCGTATGTGGATTAGGCTTAGGTGCGCGGGATGTGGTGACCCACCGTGCTGGGTGCTACAAATTTGCCCTGATAATAATAACGACTTGTTTAGCTTGTTATCTGTTTAGTTCATACTAGTGAAAACAATGTGCGTGGCACATTAAGTATAAGATTTATTAAAATATTTTTAATAATTGTATTATAAAAGTATAATTATTTAAAACATTAATATTTTAATTTTAAATATAATAATGAGACATCAATTGAAATTTAATGTTTAATAAATAATCTCACATATAGAAATAAAAAATTAATACTCTTAAATTAACCCTCATAAATAATGTAAAAATACTTTTAAAAATATTATCTTATCGTGCCGTATCATATTCGTGGGGCACCTTGTCTGACATTTCTCACTTGTTAAATTTAAAAACTAATTTGTATTATATCATATCTATATCCATGCATTATAGATACTCAGCCACTCACTCACATATAAAAAATCATAAGGTAATTATAAAATTAATATGATAAATTATATTATAATTTATTTTTTACTTAGTTTGATTTTTAAAATCATTCTTGCTTTCTTTGGATTAATGAGTCTTGTTTTCCATTTTATAAGTTATTCTAATTTGCACAAATAAATATTTTTAAGGAATTTAATACTTTAGAATAAATATATAGTGTTAATGGCATTTTAAACTCAGCCTAATATATAAAAATTATAATTTGTACCTATCAGTTAAAACTACTAATTAATATTGATAATATTTATTAATTAACCCCCCCCCCCCCCCCCCCCCCCATCTTCTATTAATGATTTATTTCTTAAACATGAATATTTCTTTATATAGTGATGCTTGTCAAAAATTTGACAATCACCAATTAATTTATATTTAAGGGAATTGGGATTGAGTTAAGCTGTAAAACGCAATTAATCAGAAAATAAATGTTAAAGTAAATAACGCAAGAAAAAAGCAAAAGATGAAAGAACGGTGAAATAACAATGAGATATGAAAGTTGCTGATAATCTTCTGTCTTGTGGAATAATTAACTTCTGCGTACAATAAATCTCTCAAAGATATTCTAAATACTGTAATTCTATAATAATCGTAGTGGAAAATAAATAAAGGGAAAGTGATGGTTGCTCAAAACTCTTCACAAAGTAATTCTCAGAGTTAGAAACTACTAGGTTTTCTGGAGAGTGCAAAATGATGATGATGCCTTCTTCTTCTCTCTCCTGCCTTTTTATTCTCTCTAGGAGTTAGTTACCCCCTCTTCCACAATTCCTGGCACGCTCAATTTTAAAATCTCTGTTGACTTCTTCTCTCTCACTTCTCTCAACCTCTTTTTCTCTTCCTACGAGATGATATCCTCTTGAACATTCCTTGATTTAATTAATTCTCCAAAAAGGGCCCACATCATATAGATTACATTATGTATGTCTCGTTTAATCATTTTTAAAATTTACATCATTCATGATAGTATAATTTTATTAAATTTATATGGACACAACCAAAATTTAGTCTAATAGTATATAGTACAACTTAAAGCAGACACAAATCATACACTAAGAGTGTTATATTAAATGTGTATCTTATAACCTGACACTAAGCTATACTTTTGACCTAACTAATGGGATATTGACTTTTCGTTCCCCTTTAACCGAATGCAGTATGTTTGACCTTAAATACCTTTCAATGGCCTGACATATGGCCTTAAAAGTTGACATGCATTCTTGCTAAGATCATCGAGTCGTCGGTAGTATTTTGGCTCGTAACACCTATCAACCTCACGACCAATGGTCTGATCGATGGGGCCTCTTTTTGATGCGGTGTCCAACTTTTTGACCTTTAGGCTTTGACAATTTACCAGCTTAGCAGTCGGATTGATCTCACGACCTCTCGTATGTTGGTTGATTTGAAGGTTCGTTAAATCTTTTATAAAAAAATTTTATATGTATTTTTGGTATTTCTTTTTTTCTCCATTTTATACTCTTATTCTTTTTTAGTATTTTTTTTTCTGTTTTTATTTTAAAACATAAATCAGTTTTTGGTTTTTTAATTATATGTATGATATTGTATTAAAATACTACATATATATCTTCAGATAAAATAAAATATTACTACTTATATTATCATACACATTAATTTTAATAAATAAATACAATAGTAAATATGATTATAAATTCAATGAGTATTTATATTATTAGTAAAGTAATAAACCTAATAGGAACTAAATTGATCTTACTTATAATTTTGTACCTCAAAACTTTACAAAGTGTTTAATTAATTTAATTAAAATTTTATCTTTTATTACTTTCTTCTGTTTTTTTTTTTTTTTTTTTTTTTTTTTTTGTCAATTAATTTGACAACCGAATATTTTTATCGTATTTAATATTTTTTTTTTATGTTTAGTTACTTTAATTTCAATTATACTATTTAATTTTTTATTTTATTACCTTCATAAGTTAGAAACTTTAGCAAAAACTATGATAGAAATACTTATCATTATTATTTTTAATAATACTTAGAATCTCATAATAGTTATTTGAGTTGTCTTTTAATTTTGATATTCGTGTGTATATATATTAAAATAAAATAGTTATTTCTTTTAACTAATTATTTCTTATATTCTTTACTTCCTCCTTACTATTTTTCTTATATTTTTTTATTTATATTTTTAGTGAGTATATTTAAGATTTATGTTAATTTTTCTACAATTTATTTTATGCATGTAATAAAAATAGTTAAAAGATATACTTTTTATGAATATACTCTTTTATGATATAATTCATTTTTACATATAAGTATCTTATAACGTAATTTATAATTAATATATTAATTTTAAAAAGTATCTTTATTATCACATTCTATATGATTTCTATAGATTGGATGAGTTTCAATTCTAATTTACTAAGAAATCATATTTTCATTCAACTATGTATTTTTAAAAAAATTAAATATAATGCATGTTATATTTATAAATTTGATGAGTCTTAATTTTAATTTATTAAGGAGTCCTATTTTAACTAAAATATGTATTTTTGAAAAGTTAGATATATTATATTTTTACCAAATCATTAATATTAAAAGTATTATTGCGAGGATATTTTGGGCGATCAATAAATTTTAAGAAACTCAAAACCCAACTCGTACTTTTATTATATCTATAGATAAATAGAGTGAATTAGATCAAAATCTATAGGATGAAAATCAGACAGTGACACATGTACAAACAAAAACAAATTATTTCTAACCTAGATAAATGCTTTAATATAATGAGACCCATATATAATTGATTGGACACCTTACATTAATTATATATGTGTATAAAACACAAGTAGATGATTTAAATGAGAATTAAAAGTGGGGTGATTATTTATACACTTAATTTGGCCTATCTTAGAAATTTTTGAAAAATAATTTACTTTTTTTTTTTTTCCTGGTGAAACGAAAAATAATTTACTAAATCACTTTAAATATAGTTTGCCCATTATCTGTCCCATAATCCTTCTGATGAGGCTAAATTATGCTCATGACATGTAAGCGACACATGGCCCAATCTCCGCATCGCAGCGTGGCGTATCAAGGACACTTCAAATCATCCCTAGTGATTGGGCGTTCCGCTCGAGGAAATTATCATCCCATCATCATAAAGGATTTTGACCTTCCCGAGCGCATGGTCTATATTTCAAGTACTGATGCTGTTCAATCCTCGAGGGTGCTCCCAAATTGGCGCTCGAGAATACCCCTTGACTACACAAGAGTAAGGTTATTCTCTTTAAGATCACGCTTTTGGCCAAAGCGTCCCCTCGGACCAAGCGAGCCCATAAAGCCCTTATCCAAACCTGAGCGCTCCTAGCCCCTCGGTAACAACCTCAAAAGGCTCTCTGACACACAGTACATGCCTGTGCACCTGCCACTGTTGCCGCCACCAACCTTTTCACAGGCTTTTGTAGGAGATCTCTTTCAGAGACTCCTCATTGCGCCATGTGTCTAGGGAAACATCAATGCAGGACCACATGTAGGCAATTACCAAAAGGGCCTTGACCCTCAACTATAAATATACAAATCTCACGCATGCTCTGTAAGCAAGCTTCCATTACTTGAGCTCTGTTTTCATACTTCATCTTCTTGATTCACCGTCTGACTTGGGCATCGGAGGCCAAACTAGGTATCACCCCCCGTTCCCCCAGCTTGGCCTTCTGACCCTTTTGTGTTTGTTCCTAAAAGGTAGAACCCAGTCATATCCGGTGACCCTTACCTAAATTTACAGTCTATGTTTCCCCACATAAACAAATTCTAAAGTGTTGGAGTTTGCCATCTCGGATCAGACCCCATTATTTTTGGTGTCGTCTGTGGGAAACCAATCTTCTTTTCTTCTTTTCTAGTTGAGAAACAAAAACTCTGATTCGCTATGTTAACTACAAGGTCTGGAGCCGTTGGAGGCGGTGGCAATCCTCCCCATGGTGGCAATAGTAGCGTGACTTCCGCTGAAGGTACAGGCGCTCCGCCCATCGCCAGGGTAGTTTCTCCGTTGAAAGGACCTGTTGGGCCAGAGCAGGCGATAAACCAGGAACCGCTCACAACCGGAAGGGTTGGGGGATCTGATCCCAACCTACCTCTGAATCAACCTTCCGTCGCTATCGCCAACCTGGGCAGTTGTCCCATGGCGATGCCGCCACCGGGGTGCATGTTTGCGCCGCCCAACATGATTCCCACCATACAGTCGTACCATGCAGGGAGATGCAGCTCCGAGTTGTGGTACCCAAAGAGATTGAGGGGGTGGAACTACCCCCCATGACGACGAGACAACTTCGAGCCAGATACATGAAGTGTGAGGTCCAAGCTACCCAGAATGCGTGGAAGAACTTCACCGCTGTCTACTTCCCAATGGGGCAAGCCTCTCAGATTGCTCCTTCCATGGGTGAGTGGTAGGTTCATCCCTTGATGGCCGCTCAAGCCGTCCTACAGGGTCGGCCACCACCCCCACCACTTGTCAATGCAAAGGAAGCTCCTCCGAGGGAAGCACAGGAACAACCCCGATCGGAAAGGAGAAGGGGCCTGTGGACAGGATAGATGTAGACGAGGAAGTCCGTTCACGAGCCTCAAGAGGAGGCAGTAGAGCAGATGGAGAAAACCTAAACTTACTCGCGCTGTGAAAGACCAGCTGTAGGGGTTGCAAGACATGGTCGAGCAGCTCTCTCGAGTACGGTCTCAAGCCCCCCATGCCAGGGGTGACAGAGCCAAGGCCAGAGACGCTCGCCACCAAGCCAATCAGAACCATGCTCCTCACCACCACCAGGAGGAAGAAAAGAATTACGACAATGAGGGAGGGCACCATAACCCCCTGGCAAGGGGCTCTCCCCTCATAGAAGAAGTTTTGATGGCCCAAGCTGGCATGGGTAAAGTCCCCACTTCCATCAATCGCTACGATGGAACTACTAATCCTGCAGAACATTTAGATCATTTTATGCATCTGATGCATCTCTACAAGCATTCCAGCCATTACTGGGCCAAGGTGTTTGTCACCTCCCTCGTGGGGATGGCCTAGGAATGGTACAAACGACTGCCACCCCGCTCGATTAGGGGGTATGAAGACCTTACCAATACTTTTCTGAATCACTTCAACTCATTCAAAGCCCCGGTCACTGCTCCCACGGCCCTGTATAACTTGGTCCAAGGCGAAAATGAGTCCCTCCGATCGTTCTTCGCTCGATTCAACAAGGAGGTGCTCTTAGTCGAGCGGCGCTCAATGGATTTCTTAATCCATGTGCTCTTCAAGGCTATCAACCATAAGCATTATGTGAGCACTAAGTTTTCTGAATCCATTGTCAAGAAGAGGCCCAAATCCCTCACGGCTATAAGAGAGATCGCTGAACCGTTCTTCGCGCTCGAGGATAAGTCCAAATCTAATGCGCCGCGTCCATCAGGCCACCACAAGGGTGAGCGAGAGTGAGAGGATACCCATAAGGATCACCGTAAATCCCCTCCTCCCCCTCGCAAGCATGAGCGAATCCCTCTCAACCAGCCCATCTCCGAGATCTATTCACTTTCAGACAAGAAGCTCTTCAAAAGGCCCCCAAAGTTGAAGGAAACTGAAACTCGAAGGCGCTAAGGAAAATACTGCGCCTTCCACAAACAAAAAGGGCATAACATGGATGAATGTCACCAGCTGGAAAGTGAGATACAAAGACTCATCGCTGGGGGTCATTTGAAGGAGTTTCTCAGGATTATTGAACGATACGATGAACAGTGCAAGGAGCGAACTTAGGCTCGAAGGAGGAGCCCGTCACGCTCGCGGAATCCCCGAGGGCGCCAACCGGAGAGTAGCAACTGGGCAAGTAGAAAATATCTAAACCAGAAAACGCGCCGTTTGTGGTCATTCACATGATTGCTGGAGGCTCCTCGTTAGGAGATTCCAACGCCTCTCGCTGTCGCTATGTTCGTAGCTATGATCAGCGGCCCTCGATGCCCGAACATATTTATGCTATCAAGGAGTCGAGCGCTCCCAATTCCAAGGAGAATGAAGTGATAGGGTTCAGTGATAGGGACCTAGGACATATTGTGACACCCCATAGGGTCGGTGAAACCTCTGACTGCCCCATGGTGGTTAGCCTAGACGTACATAATCACGTTGTAAAGAGGGTCCTTGTCGATAGTGGAAGCGTAATAAATGTTCTCCCCTACTCTACTTTCCAGAAAATGAACATCACAAACATTCCCCTCGAACCCCTCAAAACTGCCCTCATTGGCTTTGGAGGTTTTGAGGTTGTCCCTCGAGGACAAATTCGCTTGGCCACCTCGTTCGGTCACATCCCACAGCGGAAGACTCTGATGGTAACATATGCGGTAGTGGAAATTGAGATCCCTTACAACATCATCATCGGGCGCTCGGCCCTTGTTGATTTCAAGGTGATCATTTCCATTTACCACCAGAAGATAAAATTCCCCACCCCCGATGGATCGGGTGAGATCCTGTGTAAGGTCAAGAAAGTATGGGAATGTTTTATGCTGTCCCTCAAGAAGCCAAAAACTGAAAAGACTTTCAAGATTAGGTCTACCAAAAAGTCTGTGGATTTTTCCAATCTAGACGAAGATGGTCCCACGAGGAAACGAGCGAAACTATACAAAAATAAAAACAAGATAAAGTCTACGAGAGGGAAAGGCAACTCCGAGGGGGGTCTGCTCGGAGCAGTGGAGGCATCCTCCTCAGAAGAGGGTACGAACGAGGGTGAGCCCGAGGGTGAGGGCAACCGCCTCACGGGACAGAAAAGGGCCCTCGAAGATCCCATTCCGGAGGCACGGATAGAGCCCACTAAAAAGTTTTTGACCATTAAGCTTGAGCCTGGTAACAAAGACAAATCCACTCAGATTGGTTCGAGCCTCACTGGGCCCTCGCAGATCATGATGATCGACTTTTTAAGGGAAAACATTGATGTTTTTGCATGGAAAGCCTCCGATCTTACTGGAATTAACCCCAATGTCATCGTCCAAAAGCTCAATGTGGATCCCTCCTTTAAGCCCATCAAACAAAGAAAGAGGGATGTCCACTGATTGCGAAAGAAAGTTATCGAGGAGGTGGTGAGCAAGCTCCTCGAGGCTCAATACATTGAGCCAATCTTGTATCTAGAATGGTTGTGCAATGTTATTCTCGTGCCCAAAAGTTCCAACAAGTGGCGGATGTGCAATGACTTTAAAGATCTCAACAAGGCCTGCCCCAAGGATCCGTACCCCTTGCCCCGGATTGACCAATTGGTGAACTCAACAACAGGTTGTGAATTAATGAGCATGAGGGACGCATTCCAGGGGTATTATCAGATTTTCATGGCCCTAGAGGATCGCTCGAAAACCTCTTTTATTGTACATCTCGGGGTCTACTGTTTCTTGGCCATGCCGTTTGGGTTGAAGAATGTAGAGGCGACGTATCAGCGCCTTGTCAACAAAATGTTCGAGCACGACATAGGGGTTCCGTGGAGGTGTATGTGGATGATATGATCGTCAAAAGCGAGCGGGGCATTCCCACCTGGAAGATTTGAAACGAACCTTTGATATACTGCGCCAGTATGACATGAAACTGAATCCTTCCAAGTGTACCTTTGGAGTCCGAGGGGGTAAGTTTTTGGGAATGTGGTCAGCCATCGCGGAATTGAGGCCAATCCTGAAAAAATCAGAGCCATCATGGAGATCCCCTCCCCTTGGAACGTTAGAGAAGTACAGGTCCTGGCCGGGAAGATAATCTCCCTTAACGGGTTCATATCACGCTCAGCGGATAGAAACCTGCCATTCTTCAAGATATTACGCAACGCTAGAAACTTCGCATGGACAGAGGAGTGCGATAAAGCATTGTAGGATATGAAGGCCTACCTTTCATGTGCGTCTCTGCTAACGAAACCAATCGAGAGTGAGAATCTCTTCAATTACCTCTCGGTTTCCCAAGAGGCAACGAGCGCTGTCCTCGTGACCGTGCGCGAGCGCAAGCACATACCAATCTATTATTAGAGTAAAATTCTGCAGGGTGCAGAAAATAAGTATTCAAAGATTGAGAAGTTCACATTCGCCCTCGTAAATGCTTCAAGAAGGCTAAGACCATCTTTTCAGGCTCATTCCATCACAATGCTTACGGACCAGCCCTTGAGGCAAGTCTTGTCAAAGCCTGATGTTTCAGGGAGATTAATCAAATGGGCTATTAAACTAAGCCAGTTTGACATCAACTACGAACCAAGGACAGCCATACAAGCACAAGTAGTTTCCGATCTGCTAGTCGAGCGCTTTGGCCTAGAGCCTGTGCTTGTAGAAGACAACAGTCTATGGCTCCTACACACAGAGGGGGAGGAGCAGGGGTGACCCTTGGAGATCCCCTACGGAATTGAGATAGATTTCACGATCAGATTGGATTTTCAAGTTACCAACAGTGAGGCAGAATATGAAGCTCTCATCCAAGGGCTGAATATTGTCCTCCAAAATGGAGCTTCTCGAATCATTGTCTACGTTGACTCCCAGCTGATCGCGAGCCAGATTGAAGAAACATATGAGGCTCGAGAAGCCACCATGGTGCAACACTTGGGAAAGGCTTAAGAAGTCATGGGCAAGTTCAAAGAGTTTCATCTGTTACAAGTTCCGAGGGCAAAAAATGAGCATGTGGATGCCCTCTCAAAATTCGGCTCCGCCCTCGAAGGATCGTGTGATCACGCCATTACTTTTCTAAGGACAGAGGAACCCTTGATAAAGGAAGGGGCCAACGCTCGTGAGGTAACCATAATTGACCCATCCGAGCCTTTTTGGCTTGATGATATCGTCAGGTTCATTAGGGATGGTGTTTGCCCAAAGGATAAGGTGGAAGCAAGAAAAATCAGGAATAAGGCCCCTCGGTTTTCCCTTGATCAGAAAGGAAGGCTCTGCAAACGATCATATCAGGGTCCTCCGTTAAAATATTTGAGGCTCTCGCAGGCCAAAGAAGTTCTGGAGCATATTCACAGTGGAAGTTGTGGAAATCACTCTGGGGGACGTGTCCTTGCCAAGAAAGTGTTAAGAAGTGGCTTCTATTGGCCCACTGTCCTACAAGATGCCATTAATTTCTCCTAAAGGTGCTCCAAGTGCCAATTCCACTCCAACATTCCACAGCTGCCCGCGGCTCAAATGGCCCCTATAGACTTGGCCTGGCCCTTTGATCAATGGGGCATTGACATTGTGGGGCCCTTGCCGATTGCTATGGGACAGAAGAAATTTGTTATCTTGGCAGTGGATTACTTCACCAAGTGGGCCGAGGCAGAAGCGGTTGCCAAAATCACTTTTCGTGTGGTCAGGGATTTCATTTGGAAGAACACCATATGCAAATATGGCATTCCAAGGGTATTGATTTCAGATAATTGGTCCTAGTTCATCGAAGCGGATACCCAAGAGTGGTGCTCGGAATTGGGTATTGAACTACGATTCACTTCCATGGGCCACCCTTAGGCCAACGGTCAAGCGGAAGTTACCAACAGGATCATCTTACAACATTTGAAAATAATGCTCGGAAGCAAAAAAGGAGAATGGGCTGAAGAGCTACAAGGAGCCTTATGTGCTTATCACACAACACCTCGAGCGGCCACGGGTGAAACTCCCTATTCCCTCGTATACAGTTCCGAAGCTATGATTCCTACGAAAATTACTCAAGAGTCCGCACGGGTTGCTTACTTCGAACCTAATACCAATGAGAAGAGCGGAGCGCTCGAGCTGGACTTACTTGAAGGAAAAAGAGATAACGCTTGGACTCGTATCTACAAGTACAAAGCTTCAGTGGCTCGACAGTACAATAAGTATGTCAAAGAGAGAATGTTCCAGCTGGGGGACCTGGTATTAAACAAAGTTGAAGAATCAAGGCATGTGGGCAAATTGGACCAAAATTGGGAAGGACCCTTCAAGGTCATCCAAGTAAGAGCCAATAACACCTACTTGCTTGAAGCACTTCAAGCCGAGCGCCTCCCTCGACCCTGGAACGCGTGTAACCTTCGACCGTTTTATGTTTAAATTTCTTGAAGAATACATTCTGTAAAAACCTATTTCCGAGCTCAATGTAATCTTTTAGTGAAGAAAGAAAGCAAAGGAATCTACTTCTTTTAGACAAGAAAGTCTTGTACTTTATAACGTGCTATTCAATTCCCCCTTGGATACCTAGGTTGACCGCCACACAGGCCCAAGGCGAGCGGATCCCTTGTACAAAGGTCATATCACCTTCATCAAGTGCTAACTCCGCATCGAACCTCCTCTGGGTTGGAAGGGTTGATCACACACTTGGTGAGGGTTGACCAACTAGATTCTACATCTAGTTCGCGCTCGAAACCCCTGCTGAGCAACTAGAACCAGTGTCTAGCGCACACTCGAGCTGTTGAAGACACCTAGAAATATTTCTCATGGAAAATCCAACCTAAGAGATTCTCAAAGAACCAGGGAACCCTCGGGAATGGGACCCTCGCAATTCTTGTCAGGAAGAATCTCTAACGGAAAATTCCTTAGGGAAAAATCTTCTACGTAATACTCTAAGTAACCAAGGCGCCCTCGATAACGGGCCCCTCGCGTTCTTTAAACTATTAATTTCTCTTATAAGAAATTTGACCAGGGACCCACATAGGCTTGTCCTTCGCGCTCATCTTATCTCATGCTCGTGATTCCCATTACTTGGTAAAATTCCTTAACAATTTTCCAAGGGAGTCCACAGCTTAACCAGGGCACCCTTGCAATTGAGTCCCTCGCGTTAGTACATTATTGAAATTCCTTAATGAACAACCTCTAAAGAAATATTCTAAGGATCAGGGCGCCCTCAAGAATGGGCCCTCGCGATTCCTTCCAAAGGATAATTTCTAAGGGTAACGTCTTTAAGGAAATATTCTGAATTGATTCTGTATTATAACAAGGGTAAACCTAAAAAACAGGACCCTCGCGTTAACTCACTAATGGAACTTCTTATGAGATAATCCTTAGGGAAATCCCCCCAACGGACCAGGGCGCCCTCGAGAACGGGCCCCTCGCGATTCCTCTCAAAGGAAAATTTCCAAGGGTACTTTCCTTAAGGAATTATCCAAGTAATTCTACAATCTTACCAGGGTGCCCTCGAGAGCAGGCCCCTCGTGTGGTTTTACTTAGTAAAAATGATGATGACCTTTAAGCCAATTTTACTTAGCTTTATTCTCAGATTTCTCATGTCAGGAATTCAGAAGGAGGTAAACAAACAAAGTAAATGCAAAGGTTTAAAGCAAACAAACATTCATGGCAGAAGTGGTGTTCATTCATTCAAAAGAGAGTACGCCCTATTACAGAAGACGTGTATTCAAGCCATTGTCAAATAATAGAAAATAACAAGTTTTTCTTAAAAGTAGCAAACAAATCTAAGAAGACCCTCGGGGATAGCTATTTAATTCCTCTCTACGAGATTGAACCCCTAGAAAAGATCATAAGGAACTCCTGACCAAGTTTGAGAAATTTTTCGAAAAGGTCGATCTAACCATGCTCAATTGGTCTGGGTATCTTGGACTTGGTCGCCTCCTAAGTCAATAACTTTAGGGTTGGGAGCACTGGTAGGGGCTTGGGGACCTTGGGGCTCGGTGGCCTCAACCGCCGGAGCAAGAGTCTCTTCTTGGACCGGCGCTTAGGGGGCAACATTGGAAGAACCCTCAGGAACAGGTGCAGCCTCAGGGGTCCCCGCGTTATCTCCTCGGGGATTGGCTCAGGCTCGTGGGCTGCCATGAACTACTCTTGAAGAAAAGCAACAAGTTCAGCATATTCCGACTCTGTCAGGTTGTCCTCCAAGTTTCCCTCGCCCACAGCTGGCTCATTCAGTTCTTCATCATATTGTAGACCCAAGCGGCCGGTGCTTCCAAGCGGTGGGAGGTGCCAAGCCCAGTGTGATCAGCTGCGCAATTGCTAAGCCAAAGGCTTTTTGAGCCTCATCATAGCAGTGTAGGTTAGCCACAAACCCAAACGCCTTGGAGTGGCAGAATTTGAGCAAAGCCTCGCAGTTCGCCTTGGCTATGCGCTCGGGGAGTACCCTGTTGAATTCCTCGCAGGCTTTCTTGGTGGCCTCAGTGTATTTCTCTTTAGAGGCGTTAACCTACTGATTTCGCTCCTCCAGGTTGTTGGCCAGGGTCACATTGTCACTCTGGGCCTTAGTCAATCTATCGCGTGATTTCTTGCGAGCGTCCTCTTTCTTACCAAGATCCTTCTTAACCTTGTCATGCTCAGCCTCGAGGGACTCCAGTTGGGCCTTCAACAGGTCAATTTCCTCCTGGAGTTGGGCAGCATTAGCCACTCAGGCCATCTTCTTGTATTTGGCCTTACGCTTAGCAAAGGCCAGTAAGCGTTGCTGAAGATTTTTCACCCTCGGGTCTTGTGTGTCGAATTTGCATGATTTTTTAGCGTAATTAGATTATATTTTTAGTGTCGTTTGATGCGTTTATGAGTTTATTCTACTCAGTTTAGGTGATTTTAGAGTTGGAGTTGAGAAACGACATTCTAAGGCGAATTCGCGCATTTTTGGAGAAAGATGTGGTAACCCCCGTTACCATTTAGGAGTTCAAAATTTCAGTAACCCCCGTTATAGGACACAGGAGTGAAGCTTTTGGCAAGAGAAGAGGGGTAACGCCCGTTACCCCTGTGCAGAAGGAAAGTGGTAACGCCCGTTACCACTAATAAAAGCGTTATTGCGATTTCAGCAGTAACGGGCATTAACAATAAATGCTTATGGAGAGGTAACGCCCGTTACCTAAGGCGGCGAGGGAATTATTAGAGCTGCTATATTAGTGCGTTTTGGAGTCTTTTTTTTTAGAGAGCTTTTCTTCCAGGTCATAACCTATGGTTTGAAGAGAAGACAAGGAATTTCAAAGGAGTTTTTCAGAGAATTCGAGAAGACAAAAGGATTGAATTCTTAGAACAATTTCCGGTTTTATTGTTGCTTTAGATTATCAAACTAATTCTTTAGTTTTAATTAGTTTTCGTATGTTAGATTCATTTTTTAGATATTACTGAATGTTTAT
The DNA here is from genome assembly GCA_037501455.1 of Lantana camara. Classification (NCBI taxonomy): domain Eukaryota; kingdom Viridiplantae; phylum Streptophyta; class Magnoliopsida; order Lamiales; family Verbenaceae; genus Lantana; species Lantana camara. The sequence goes on along the minus strand of CM074856.1, from coordinate 25,047,493 downwards.
GCTTTTGTTTTTTAGACTTTGTTTAGATTCGATGAATATGATTTATTTTAATGCAATTTTCTTTAGTTTTATAAGTTTTTCTTTAATTATGAGTAGCTAATTCTCTAGGGCTAGGGGGAGTGATGATGATTGCATAATAGATGTTTGATATGATGCTTGAATGACTTGTGTCAATTCTTAGTTTGAAAACAGGTTTGAATGGACTTGCGATGGCCTGATCACCCTTAGCATGTGTCATAATTACCTATAGATCGAAAGAGTGATGGTAATTTAGATGGTTTTCATAACTTGTAAGTTGCAGGATACAAAGAGATTTGGTTCTAGCTTATACAACAGTATTCTTATTCCATGCCGAGCCGCTAGAATATTGAATTGCACTAGTCTTATTCATATGGTTTAATTAACTATTGGTGATTGCGAGAGCAACATTGAACACTAATTAAGCACTTGGTTACACCTTGAGAGAGGGTAATACAAATATAAGTGACTAGGTCGTAGAATTACACCTGTCAGACGAGTATCGTGTCAACTCTTGATTGTATGATTCATTACTTTTTCCCTGCCTGCTTAGTTTACTGAAGTAGTTCACGTGTGTTTTAGTATTAATTGTGTTTATTTCTAGTTAATTGTTAATTTCTGTTTTAGTAGAGTGATAGATAACAACCAATTACTTTTTGTTCGGTCTTTAGATTAGAGAACAATATAGAGTAGTGAGTGATTTTCCTTCCCTGTGGGTCCGATCCTGTTGTGCTATGCGTATGTTAGTGTACACTTGCACGATTGGTTTTTAACTGTAGTAAAATCATACAACAAGTTTTTGGCGCCGTTGTCGGGGAAGGCGTTTTAAATCAATATTACTCAAATATTTTGATCTAGTGCTTTAGACCATTAAATTACTTTATGTTAATTATCTTTGTCACTGTGGAATTGGACTAAGGATTTTTTTTCCTTTGTGTAGGTTTACGGTGCATGCGAAGATCTCAAGATCCGGAATTAGTTCCATACGATCCGGAGATCGATAGAACACTGAGTGCTATTAGGAGGAAGCGTAAAAAGGATAAGAAACCTACTACCATACCGATGGCTGACCCACCTTAAGATCCACCACCACCGGCCATAAGAGATTATAACGTGTCGTAGGCTGGAGCAATTCAGACTGCAGCCCATCACCCGATCGCAGGAAACAACTTTGAGATTAAACCAGCTATCATCAATCTGCTACAGAATAATCCGTTTTCAGGATTACCATTGGAGGATCCAACATCACATCTTGAGTATTTTCTTGAAGTGTGTGATACCTTCAAAATTCACAATGTCACTACTGATGCTATCCGAGTTAGGCTTTTTCCCTTTTCCCTTAGGGAACGAGCTAAGGCATGGTTGAGTACTGTCCCAAATGAATCTTTCCAGACTTGGGCAGCATTATCTTAGGCTTTCTTAGCCAAGTTCTTTCCACTTAGCAAGAGCACGAAGTATAGGAATGATATTCAAGGTTTCAGACAGTTAGATGGAGAGTCTTTCTATGAAGCTTGGGAGAGATTTAAGGATTTGCAGAAGAAGTGTCCACATCATGGGATTCCCAGTTGGTTATTGATTCAGACTTTTTATAATGGGATGTCCCCTACTTTTAGAGGAACGATAGATGCCGCAGCTGGCGGAGCTTTCTTACCAAAATCTGAAGCAGTTGCTACTGAGTTGTTAGATAATATGTCACAAAATGATGTTTTTGTGCATGAGAGGAGCCATTCACAATCAGTGAAAGTGCAAGGAGGAGTCATAGAGTTAGATGGCCTAACCGCCATCAATGCCAAATTTGAGGCCTTTAACAAGAAATTGGATCAACTTTCTGTCAATGCAGTTGGGATACCATCCCAACCAGTTCAGGTAACTTGTGAAATTTGTAGTGGTCCACATGAGTTTAATATGTGTCCTCATACCAATGCAGGAGAAAAGGTGCAAGAGCAGGTGAATTATGCAAACAACTTCAAACCAGCAAATGATCCCTACTCAAACACCTATAATCTAGGATGGAAGAACTACCCTCACTTTTCTTGGTCCAATAATCAGAATGTTCAACCACCACCTCAACCTAGGCCGTAGTTTCAGCCTAGGCAGCAATTTCATCCAAGACCACCAGCCCCATTTAATGTTGCACCCCCTCAACAGGAGCGAAAGTAGGGATGGGAGGTTGCACTTGAGAAGTTCATAACTGTTTCTACGAGTCGACATCAGAAGTTAGAAGCTCAATTAGATCAAGTGGTAAATCAGACCAGAACTTTGGAGACTCAGATTGGTCAGATTACCCAATCTCTGAATCTGAGAGGCCCAGGAATGCTTCCGAGCCAAACTGAAAACAACCCTAAGGGGCATTGTCAGGCTATATCTGTAGGAGACAATAGAGAGAATGAAGCTCCGAAGTTACTTGCAGGTTCGGATGTTGAGAAAGTTGTACTTGAGGAAGTTCAAGAGGAAGATGATTTTAAGAAGGAGAACTTAGAGAACGAAGTGATTTCAAGCAAAACAAAGTCTGAGAAGTTCACTACTGTTATACTTACTGAGGAATGCAGTGCTATTATTCAGCATAAGCTTCCCCCGAAGCTTAAAGATCCAGGGAGTTTTTCAATTCCTCTTACTATTGGTTCTTTGCAATTTCATAATGTTTTATGTGATTTCACTACTGTTATACTTACTGAGGAATGCAGTGCTATTATTCAGCATAAGCTTCCCCCGAAGCTTAAAGATCCAGGGAGTTTTTCAATTCCTCTTACTTTTGGTTCTTTGCAATTTCATAATGTTTTATGTGATTTAAGAGCTAGTGTAAGCTTAATCCCCTTATCTAATTACAGGAAATTAGGAGTGAAGGAGCTTAAACCGACTAATATGACACTCCAACTAGATGACAGATCGGTGAAATACCCGATAGGAATTCTTGAAGATGTTTTGGTAAAAATTAAAAGATTTCACATTCCTACTGATTTTGTAGTTCTTGATATTGAGAGCGATGAGAGGATGCCATTGATCCTTGGAAGACAATTTCTAGCTACGGTTGGCGCGGACATAGTTGTTCAGAATGGAAGGCTCATGTTCAAAATAGGAGATGAAAGAATGGAGTTTAGGAATTTTGGTTCCATGACACCACCACCGATTCCGGATAAGTGTTGCATGATCAAGGTGATAAGTGAGACCTCACATGGAATGACACTATTCACGGGGAAAAGAGATGCAGTTGATTGGGAAGGAGAATCGAAGTCTCGAAAATCGAGAATAAAAGATGTTTTGGAATTAGATACTTAGATATCAAGCTCCGGTTTTGTGAGTAACAAGAACGAGGTCACACATTGTGACTCGTCGCTTGGGGATTCTTAATCCCAATCCGGTTTTCAAAGTCAAGCTAACGACTATAACTTAGAACTAATTTTTCTTTTTCGTTTCCTTTGTTTGTTTTTGTTTTCGTTATTTTCGTTTCTTTCGTCCTCGTTTTTCTCCCGTTAATCGAGTTGTCTCTCTCGTTGCAGGTCACTTGATGTTTTGCTAGGAAGCCAAAGTCTAGATGGTGCAAGGACTATGATTTGAGCTTTGATGTCAATATTGAGGTCCATTTACTTTGTTCGTATGCGTGTGCATGAGATTGATTTCTTTTGTGAGGAGAATGAATTTTTTCTATGAATGGATATATGTGTTTATGTGTTTCGAGAATGGTGCAATATGGTTGATTGAATTTTAGGAGTTAATTTCGGTTAATTAATGCGATGAAGCACCTTCCGGATTGTGTTTGTGTTTTAATTGTGTTTTGAGCGGAATGTGTAGTAACGGGCGTTACACCATTTTATTTATCTTTTGGTAACGCCCGTTAAGGAGGTCAGATGCCCCAGGCAACATGAATATCGGGATAACCTCCTAAAAAAAAGGGGGGAAGAAGACAATAAATCAGCCAACACCTAGACAATTCTCAGCGAAGAAAACATGAGATGTGAGTATGAGATTGCTTATGGAGGGATATAGCACTTACTGCGATAAGGGAATAGCAAAGATCCTCCACCACCTGATTGGTCTCTGACCAAATAGCTTCCTATGGTCACCCGCAAATTGTAACCTTTGGAAGATGTCATTAACCAAGTTTCTAGTGGCGGGACAGTCCAGGAAAAGTGTAGGCCCTGAACAGGAGGCCCGTTGGTATGAACTGTCCCCCGTGGGCTCAAATGCCTAAATTTTTCCCCCTCTGAGGATGAGGTCTCCCCATCACTAGGCTTACCCACGATGATGTTTTTGCCCTTCCCTGTAACTGGCACAGAATCCAAAAACCTCTTTCTCTTCCTCGATGGAGGGGTTGCACCCTCGGGGAGTTCAGTGATTATCAAACCAGTGCGTTGTCACTGGCGTACGTTGGGAGTGTTCTGGTAAGACCTCTCCCGCCTTGTTGGATGGGTCCCCCTCCTTGTCGGGGAACAATTCTGTTGTCAGGGGTAGCCTCTTGGCTATCCCCACACCCCCTGCCCGGGGCACTCGAACTACTTTTGCTACGACCACCCCCGTGGCCATCTCCTCGACCATCTCCAATGCCACCTGAGCGGCCAAGTCGTGGTTGTTGCTATTGTTGCTGTTTTTGTTGTTAGCATTCCTAATCTAAAGTTAGTTTCCTAGAATCTAACCATCTCTTTCCAAGTGTCGAGCGGGCGGGTTAGCAATCATATCCGGATCATTCATAAGCCCACAAAGGAACAGAATCTCCTCATCGTCCATCAATTCTTTGGCCCTAATCAACCAACTGTAGTTCCTCATTACAAGGGCCAAGTCCAGGGCCCATGACAAAGGGGAATGAAGGCTCTAGACGGGATCTTACAAGGGGCCCGTCGCCATGGATAACCCATGCTCGGGGAGAGCCAAAATCATCTCCCTCGGGGGCTCTCGCAAAGAAAAAATTCTCCTTTCACTCCGCACCATATGACATTGAGGGCCCATTTATCAACGTCAAACTGGATTTTGCCTGGACGTAATAGAAGCCAGTCCTCGGGGATGAACGTGGTGAGCGGGCCACCTGGAAAAGACTATTAAAGTTATGGATTGAAGGCTCGTTTCCGGTGCACTTCATCAAGATCACAAAGGCATTGATGAGGGCTAGTTCATATGGGACAATTTAAGAAGGGCTCAGATTCAAACAATTGAGAATATTCGCTACTGGAACGGAAATGGGAAATCTTAACCCCCCTTTCTCTACTGCATCCTTTTAAACCGCCATCTGTCTGTGGGGTGGGATGTTAGCCCTCTCATGCTCTGTTGGGATCCGATAGGTGAACCGCTCATCCCAATATCTTGGAGCCCTCATTGTAACTAAATCCCCCATGGGTATGGTGCTCTTAATCTTTTCAAGGGTCCTCTCAGTGGCTTGCATGCCTAAACTTTCTCCCTCTACAGATTTCTTAGATTTCTTGGTCCTTTTTCGGCGCTTGGCCGGGGGTTCCTCCGAGGGACCGGCCACTTCTCATCAATGGGGCCCGGAATTGCTACAGTTACCCTACAACATTGAGGGTTAAGAGAACTCTCTGTTAAAGGCAATGTAACACCCTCCCTTTCTGTCTCCATTACCAGGTCTATCTTTTCAAAAAGATGGTTCACCCCACTGGGATTCCTCTCCCCCATGGTGGATACGGCGGCGTCAAGGTCCTCGTCTCTAGCTTCACCAAACATTTCCCCCATTATTTCGTGATGCGGGGTAGGATTATGGGAGGATGAACTAGAACTGGTCATCTCGTCAATTTCTCTCACAGTTTCATCAATAGTTTCTTTGGACATTATGGGTGGGGGATGAGTGGAAGAAGTATCGATGGGGAAGTAGAAGAAAGGAACACCTACGAATCTAGGATTAGTAAATCAGAAAAATAAAAAGAGATAAGAAAGTACCTAAAGTTCTTGAAAACCTTGAAGGTTGCTTGAAGATCTCTGAAGAATGCTAGAGAGTTTCTGGGAGTCCTAAGTGCTTTGATGGGGATTGCGTAAAGAAAAGAAAAAGTGAAGGCAAATCCCTATTTATAAGAAAGGGAGTTGGTGGGATTTGTGCAATTAATTCAAAAGTTGCAGTCATTCCCGTCTAGGTAACTGCCCACTTTTGTGAACCATCGCACATGTCCCAAGATTCACGTGCCGTTTCATGAAAAAGCACACCTACTCGCCCCAATAGCATTAAATACCTGACACCTCGAGCGGTCAAGGTGAAAGGACTGCATTAAATGTGGCCACAGAGAGGAGCCCGCGAGCGTAAAACTTCCCCGCCAAGGAATGGCCCTCGAGATTTAAAAGTTTTTGAATTCTACAGTCCACATCACAATGGACTATAGAATTGGGGGGCAAAATGATGAGGCTAAATTACGCTCGTGATACGTAAGCGACACATGGCCTAATCTCCGCATCGCAGCGTGGCACATCAAGGACACTTCAAATTATCCCTAGTGATTGGGCGTTCCCCTCGAGGAAATTATCATCCCATCATCACAAAGGATTTTGACCTTCCTGAGCGTATGGGCTATATTTCAGGTACGGATACTGTTCAATCCTCGAGGGTGCTCCCATCTGATCCTCGAGGGTGCTCCCCAATTGGTGCTCGAGAATACCCCTTGACTGCACAAGAGTAAGGCTATTCTCTTCAAGATCACGCTTTTTGCCCAAGCGTCCCCTCGGACCAAGCGAGCCCATAAAGCCCTTATCCAAACCCCAGCGCTCCTAGCACTCGCTAACAACCTCAAAAGGCTCTCTGACACACAGTACATGCCCGCACACCTACCACTGTTGCCGCCACCAGCCTTTTCACAAGCTTTTGTAGGAGATCCCTTTCAGAGACTTCTCATTGCGCCACGTGTCTAGGGTAATATCAATGCAGGACCACATGTAGGCAATTACCAAAAGGGCCTTGAACCTCAACTATAAATATACAGATCTCACACATGCTCTGTAAGCAAGCTTCGATTACTTCAGCTAAAAAAGCCTGAGATAATGCTGCCCAAGTCTGAAAAGATTCGTTTGGGATAGTACTTAACCATGCTTTAGCTCGTTCCCTCAGTGAAAAGGGAAAAAGCCTGACTTGGATAGCATCAGTAGTGACATTGTGGATCTTAAATGTATCACACACCTCAAGAAAATACTCATGATGTGATGTCGGATCCTCCAGTGGTAATCCTGAAAACGGATTGTTCTGCAGTAGATTGATGATAGCTGATTTAATCTCAAAATTGTTTGCTGCGATCGGGGGACGGGCTGCAGTCTGAATCGCTCCAGCCTGCGGCACGATATAATCTCTTATGGCCGGTGGTGGTGGATCTTGAGGTGGGTCAGCCATTGGTATGGTAGTCGGTTTCTTATCCTTTTTACGCTTCCTCCTAATAGCACTCAGTGTTCTCTCGATCTCCGGATCGTATGGTACTCATTCCGGATCTTGAGATCTTCGCATGCACCGTAAACCTACATAAAGGAAAAGAAAATCCTCAATCCAATTCCACAGTGATAAAAGACAATGAACACAAAGTAAAGTAATGGTCTAAAGCACTAGATTAAAATATTTAAGTAATATTGATTTAAAACACATTCCCCGGCAACGGCGCCAAAAACTTTGTTGTGGTTTAGATTCACTAAATTAGAACCAATCGTGCAAGTGTACACTTAATATACACGTAGCACAATAGGATCGTACCCACAGGGAAGGGAAATCAATCACTACTCAATATCTATTTCTAATCTAAAGACCGAACGAATTCAAGTTGCTATTTCTATCTACTAGAATGACATTGAAATAATTAACTCTAAGAAAACACAAATAACAAACTTAAACACGGATTAACTCAGTAGACTAAATAGGTAGTGGAAGTAATGACTTATGCATTTATGATTCAATACAATATTTGTTTGACAGGTGCAATTCTACAACCTAGTCACTTATATATGAATTATCCTCTCTCGAGGTATAACCGTGTATTTAATTAAGCTCAACGTTGCTCTCGCAATCATCAATTAAACCAACAGGACCAAGACTAGTACAATTCCTATTCTAGCGGCTTGGCATGGAATAAGATTTACTGTTGTATAGACCAGAACCAAATCTCTTTGCATTCATACAATCTACTAGTTATGAAAACCTTCTCAATTACTATTAACCTCTCGATTCTCAAGTAATTCTAGATTATGCTAAGGGTGATCAGGCCTTCACAATTCAATTCAAACCAGATTTCATACTAAGAATTAGCACAAGTCATTCAAACATCATATCAAACACGTATCAGACATTCATCATCACTCCCCTAGCCCTAGGGGTTTAGCTACTCATAATTAAAGTAAAACTCATAAAACTAAAGTAAATTGCTTTAAAGGAATTCATGTTCATCAAATCAAGACAAGGTCTCAAAATTAAACTCATAAACATTCAGTAAAAATCTAGAAAACGAATCTAGCATAAAGACTAACTAAAACCAAACTTAAACTCAAAGGAATTAGTTTGATAATTAAGCAGTAAATAAACCGAAAAACCAAAATTGTTAAAGAACTCAATCCTTTCGTCTTCTCGAAATTCTTTGAACAACTCTTCAAAACTACAGAACTTCTCTCCTCAGGTTAGGTCACGAACGGAAGAAGAACTCCCTCAAAAAGATTCCAAAACGCATGTAAATAGCAACCCTAAATTATGTCTCGCCGCCCTACGTAATGGGCGTTACCTATCCATGTGCAATTATCGTTAACGCTCGTTACTGCCTTGAAATCGCAATAACGCTTTTATAAGTGGTAACGGGCGTTACCACTTTCCTTCTGCCCAGGGGTAACGGGCGTTACCCCTCCTGTCTCGCCAAGGTGATGCTCCTGTGTCTGTTAACGGGGGTTAACCTCTTTGTTCTTCCATGGGGTAACGGGGGTTACTCCTTTTTCCTCCAAAAATGCATGAATTCGCCTTGGAACGTCGTTTCTCATCTCCAACTCAATAATTACCTAAATGGAGCAAAGTAAACACCTAAACACATCAAACGGCACAAAAATATACCCTAATATAAGTTCAAATCTATACGAATTTCACACTCAACACACCTCGGATCAGACCCTATCATCTTCACATAAATGTTTGCTTCCCAAATTAGCGTACATAAATGTCCATCTTTTGGTCTTATCCTTCCCTAAACACTGTTGGATGCTTTAATCTCCACTTTAATATAAAGTAACTATTTTTTTCGCATATAGCTTACATAATTATTGATCTCCACTTTAATATAAATTAACTTTTTTTTTCGCATATAGCTTATATAATTATCAACAGTATCCAATTATATAAAGTCATGACTCATGAAGCTATTACATGATCAAAAAGGAGGACATATATTAAGAAAGATTTACAATTGGTTTTTGGGGCCTCTGATTTTATGTTGCCCTCGCCGTAAAGAATAGATTTTATGTAATTGTACTCTTATCACTTTTATTTGTTCGTGGAAGACATAATATTAGAATTAATTTATTCAAAAGCTCATAAGAGTATAATTATATAAACTTAACTTGCACGGTTTTCCTTCTCCTAAACATGCAAGACATAATATTAGAATTAATTTATTCAAAAACTTATAAAATTATAAATATATAGTATATATATTTTAATTAAAGAAAGACTTATACAATTATATTTTGATTAGAATTACATGAAGATTCAATTATAATGAGATATCCTAAAATAATATTTATATATTAATTTAGTATTTTACAAAATTACCCTTAATTATATTGTACCAAAAAACTTACGATATGGGTATTTTGGCCGATCACAAAATTTCAAAAACTCAAAAACTTAACTCGTGCTTTTATAATATATATAGATTATTAGTCTACTAATTTATCATGAGGCATTTGCGCATTTGCATCCCGTTTTCGTATTTATACACGTATGATTTTTGACTACCAAGATTAAGGAACCAAAGGACTCCTCCACCTAAGAAAAACCACCCCATTATAATCAAGAACTCAAACAATCATCATAACTCGACAAAATACTTAATCTGCATGACTTTCCATGCATATCCATGTATAATGAACATATCTTTCACAATTCTACAATTTAATACAAAACGAGGTGAATCTGACATATACACATTAGAAACGATAACGTTTTAGGAGAAGCAAGTTTTCTAGTTCAAGGTCTTTGGGCAGAAAAGATGATGAAGATTGCTGAACTTCTTGGTATAATTAATGAGTCCACATGATGTGCACAAATAATCCTCAATCTCCTCTTTGTTTAAGTAGTTGTAGTTACTGGTGATCCCCTGTCAAACAAAATTACAAACAGTAACATATTTCAACATACATAGAATTATTCATATCATGACGAAGTTATCATAAATAAGTAGGAAAATTATATTTACTACCTTAAGGTTGGCAAAATTGCAATATAATTCCTCCGGTTTGAGAAATTACGGTATTATCACTGGCATTTACAATAGAAGTGCTGAAATTCCGAAAATACCCCAGCTGAAATCCTAATGGGGCTATTTTTGGAAGTTGCACACATATAGCAAATTTCAGGGACAGATACTATAAGTTTTCAAATTAGGGATATCAATTTGTAATTTCACCCAACTTCAGGGGTAGTGCAACTAGCCCGATTATTTAGTTATATATCATATTAAATGGAAGTTACAAACCTGTGTAAAAGGCCTGATGAAAGCCGGAGTTGAAGAGTGACTCGGAACAAAGTACTCCCAACAAAAACGCCACCACTTCGTAAGATTCGATTAATTTCAGCAATCTGATATACCAACAGAAATAGGAAGAAATCGAACATCAAACACAACTCAGCCAAACCGCCTTCAAGTGTAATATGATTAATACAAGTGTAGTGTCGCAAAAGAAATAAATATCATGCGATGGCTGTTGAATATTATGTGTCTTTAATATTCCACATTGAAAATTAAAGAGTCATTGGGAATATAAAAGATATATAAATACGTGTTTGAAAAAACTATGAATCTTATAGTCCCACATTGGAGAAATACTGAAAATGAGACAACTTTATATATTAAAGTGGTTAATACAGTATTAAATTTGTGGAACTCAAGAGGGACTGATAGGCTCATACGCGGTGCTGTGTCAGCGCCCGGGCACGGGCGAATGTGGCGTTTGATGGCGCACTTTGCACTTAGCCTATCTTTTTGGACCAGGTTCACCCTAGGTTAGCCCAGCATTTGAAAAAAACGGACTGTTGGAAGGACAAATGTAACTGCAAGCCAAGGAATTAATTCAGGAGGACAAATGTAACTGCAAGTCAAGGAATCAATTCAGAGGCCACTAACAACCCATTGATGCTGAATTAATTCTCTAACAGTTAGAATTCAAATCAGTCCGTTTTTACACCTGAACAGTCTATATATGCAATCCTCCTGAGATTGACAAGAACACAACACATTCATCAGATTTCTTGTGCAGTGCTATCACAGGAAATCACCCACCAAAAGCTTGACATATATCCTGGAAGTGTATCGCCTGAAACCTTTAGCACACTTCCCAGAAAGTTAGGAGCGATAGAAACTTTAAGGACAGGGAATACCCGAGTCTAGCTTCATCCATTGCCCAGAAATTCTCAACAATCTTAAAGTTTCTATTTCGTTAAGATGGACTCCGAGTCATTCAGAATCATGAACCAGCAAAAGCTAGACCGCTTCGATGGCAACAACTTCAGCCGCTGCCAGGACAAGATGAAGTTCCTACTTACTGTCCTTAAGCTTGCCTATATTCTGGATCTCAATCTGCCATCAATTCCAAAAGATTCTCCTGCTCCCCAGCAACCCGTTGTTTTGGATCCACCAGTCACTACAGTTGGCGGTGTTCCTCCTGCCAATCCCACTACAGCAGGTGGGACTCCTCCTGCTAATTCCACTACAATAGGTGTTGTTCCTCCTGCCAACACTACAGCAGCAGGTCCTTCCAGGAATGCCTCGCAGATCCACCAGGAGATTGTGGAAACCCTTCAGCAACAAAGGAGAAAGAGAGCAGAGGATGAACAGTTGGCTCGTGGACACATCCTGAATACTTTGTCCGACAGGTTGTATGATCTATACACAAATATGCAATCGCCTAGAGAACTGTGGGAGGCCTTGGAATATAAATACAAGGCTGAAGAAGAAGGTACAAACAAATATTTAGAGTCTAAATATTTGGATTGCAAAATGGTTGACAATAAACCATTCCTGGACCAAGTGCATGAGCTCCAGGTAATTGTTAACAAACTCAGAATGGTTAAGATTGTCCTTCCAGAAACCTTCCAGGTTGGAGCTATAATTTCAAAGCTCCCTCCAGCCTGGAAAGATTATACAAAGAGATTGATGTATAAATCTGAGGATTTGTCCTTGGAACAAATTCAAAAACATCTGCGTATTGAAGATGAGGCTTAGAAACGCGATGGAAAGAATTTAGTTCAAGGACAATCGAGTGTGAATTATGTTGAATATGGAAATTCTTCTAAAAAGAAGTCTTTTGGGGTTAAAAAGAATTCTGGACAATTTAAGAAAATCGGACAGAAACCTAAAACCGTTTATGCTACTAACAAAAGAAAAGACAAGTGTCATGTTTGTGGAGAAACAGGACATTATCCGAGAGAATGCCCACAATGGAAGAGTGGATCTGGAGTTGCAAATATGGTTAAGGAGAACCTAGTTGTCATGGTGATTGATGTTAGCCTCGATGTGGCTATGATTTTTAAAATAAACATGGCAAGTGAACTTTCTGGCTGGTGGTTAGATTCTGGAGCTACTTTCATATTTGCAACGATCGAAGGCTTTTCAAGACCTTTGGAGAAACTGTAGGGTAAGAGGTTCAGATGGGAAATAGCTCCAAAGCCAATGTTGGAGGCAAAGGATCCGTTGAACTCAACTTTACCTCTAAGAAGAAGTTAACTTTGATCAATGTCTTGCTCGTACCAGATGTTAGGAAAAGTTTAATTTTTGGTTATTTGTTAGATAAGAAAGGTTTTAAGGTTTCTATTGAGTCTGGAAAAGTTATCATCATGAAAAATGGTGAATTTGTTAGCAAAGGCTATGCTTGTAATGGGATGCACAAGATGTCTATCAATAATATGAATTCCATTTGTCGATTAGGACATGTTAGTGCAAAGAACTCGAAAAATATGCATGCAATGGGATTAATTGATATTGGTGAAAATGAACTTGATAAGTGTGAAATTTGTGCAAAATCAAAAATTGTAAGAAAACCTTTTCCAAGTGTTAAAAGAGAATCACAAATATTAGATTTAATTCATACGAATATTTGTGTAAATGGAATTTTAACTAGAGGTGAAAAAAGGTATTTTATTACTTTTATTGATGATGCTAGTCGTTTTTACAATATCTATTTGTTACGAACTAAAGATGAAGCTCTTAGTTCATTTGTGAAATATAAATTAGAAATAGAAACCCAACTTGAGAAGAATATTAAGGTTCTACGTTCTGGTCGAGGCATGGAATATTGTTTGAATGTTTAGATACACTTTGTGAAGAAAGTGGTATCATACATCAAACAACTGCCGGATATACACCCCAGCAGAACGGTGTAGAAGAAAGGAAAAAATCGCACCTTTCTGTATATGATAAATTGCATGTTAAATCATGCAAACTTACCTCACAACTTATGGGGTGAAGCCTTTCTGTCTGCGTACTATATTCTGAATAGGATACCTAGTTCTGTTGTGAAGACTAGTCCTTATGAAATATGGAAAAACAGAAAATCCGACATATGCTATTTCAAAGTGTGGGGTGTGTGGCTTATTTTCGTGTTCTTGATCCCAAACGGACTAAGTTAGGAGCCAGAGCTATCAAAAGTGTATTCGTCGGATATGCTCTTAATAGCAAGGCTTATAGACTTCTTGACTTGGAGTATAATGTTGGAAAACAGGAATCAGAAAGCAGCGGAAATTTACAAAATTTTCCAACAAAAGGATCGAAACTCGCAATCGTGAATCCGAATTCGTAGAGATTAGAAACTTACTTCTCAATAATCTTTCTTGAAGCATTTCAAACCACCCAAGAACGCTCTTCTCGCGGCTTGATCCCCTCTCCTTGGTAAACCTCGAATCTTTAAAACTTCTAACTTGAAGCTCTCTAGAGATAGTCCACCAACTTGACTACAATCTAACTAGTAAGGATGCTAGTTCTCTAGTTAGTGTTTAGGCTTAACCTAGGGTTTATTTGATCTTGGAGAAAGGATGGTGTTCAACACATGAACCAAAAGAATTATCAATTAGCCTCTGAGGGGAGCTCGAGCTCCCCTATATATAAGTAGAGAGGGGCGGCCAAAATCCTAGTCCTTATCAACTAAGGATTTTAGTCCCTCTCTCTTATTACTTGAATATCAAGTAATACCAAACTTTAACTTTTGAATTCTAATTCAAATCAACTTTCAAGAGAGCTAAAAATATCCAAACCCTTTTGGATAATATTATACTTTATTTATTAATAAATAAATAACTTATTTATCTAATTAATTAATTCGTAATTAATTAAGTAGATTATTTTTCTCCAAAATAAGACTTTCTTTTTAATTCAAAATTAAACCAAAGTCTATTAAATAATTAACACATTAATTATTTAATACTAAATAAATCTACACGCACGGTGCACACGTGTCCAAATAGGACACGTGTCACGCACGTAACCCACACGTGTGTTTCACACGTGTGGAAACCTCTTGGCTCGATTAACTCGTTTAATCATTTCAAAGCCTCAACTCATGTAACCAAGTTGTTATGTGTGACCCTCTAGGTTCTCAATTCAATTAGCAGTGACCCTAATTAATTAATTCACTAATTAATTAATCAGTCCACAGATTAAACGACCATAGTCTAGCAACAGGTGTTTAACCCTTAGCTGAATTGGAATGTCTCGATTCGACAGAACCTTTAAGTCATTGATTCATGTGAGATACAATCCTCCTATTTACTATCTCTCAACCAAGATCTAGGGTAAGGGAATAATCAGAACCCTAATAATCTGGTCTTAAAGCTAAGTGCATTTCATATCCATTTGATCTCAATCCAAGAAACCCTTTTCTTGATGTCTTGATCTACTGCCTTGGCCAAGGACTTCATATGGCACATGAATGACTTACACAATAAGAGATCACCTTGTAAATGCAAGTGTAGGTCCTTTCTTGATTCTCATTCACTTTCATGAGCCACTTGTGCAGCCCCAACATAAGCCTTGAATCAGTTGTCTAAGGCGACACCCTTTAAAGCTTATACCTAAGACTACAGAGTTAACTCATAAAGTGACATGGAACCTCAAGTCTAAGGATCAATTAATCACATCAATGACTCGTGAGATATTTCCTAATCTGGAAGTTTCTATTTCCTGAAATAGAAACTTCCTTTCCCATTTAGGAATCTTCTCACACGGGGAACTTCAATGAACTTACTTATGGAAGTAAGCACCCTCATGTATCACGCACGTATCAACTATACACTTTGCACCTCCATGAAACAAGGTGGTCCTTCTTAAGGGCGTGATCCCATAAGCAAGCCCTAAAGGAGTCAGGTTGACACTCCCACTGTCTGTAGGGCTCATCAGGTTGGAGTATTTTACTAATCATGACTTATGTGATATAGGGCTCGTTTCATGAACCATTTCACCTAAATGGTAGAGTCCTAAAGTCATCAGGATTACGGGAGTTCTCATACATGCACATCTAAAGTAAACGCATACCAAACAAGAGTATATAAAGAAGTGTTGTCTTAATTCGTTATTTTATTCAAAGATTGTCTATGATCACAATAAGGAAAAGTACAAAGCGGATATACAATCGGCTTTCTAGGGCACTATTCCTAACAATCTCCCACTTGCCCGTCAAAGCCATTCTAAAGCTACTTTAAGTCCCATCTTCTTAAGATGACCTTCGAAAGCTTCTCGACTAAGGGGTTTAGTAAGTGGATCTGCCACGTTCTCTGCTGATGTGACCCTCTCAATTTGCACATCTCCTCTTTTGATAATATCACGGATTAGGTGATACTTCCTCATAATGTGCTTGGTCCGTTGGTGAGATCTTGGTTCTCTTGCTTGAGCAACCGCCCCAGTGTTGTCAAAAAACATAGTAATGGGGTCTTTCATGCTAGGAACAACGTTCAACTCTTGAATGAAGTTTCTAATCCAAACACCTTCCTTAGCTACATCATTTGCATCTAAGTATTCGGCCTCAGTGGTCGAATCTGCAGTGGTTGTTTTCTTGGAACTCTTCCAACTCACTGCTCCGCCGTTTAGGCAGAAAATGTATCCTAACATTGACTTAAAATCATCTAAGTTAGATGCAAAGCTTGCATCGCAGTATCCTTCGACAGTAAGATCTTTCTGACCTCCGTAAACCAAGAATAAATCTTTAGTACTTTTCAAGTACTTAAGAATATTCTTCACGGCAGCCCAGTGACCATCTCCAGGGTCAGATTGGAAATAACTTGTTACACTAAGTGCATAAGCCACATCCGGTCGAGTACATAATATTGCATACATTATGCTACCTATTGCTGATGCATAAGGTGTATGAGTCATTCTTTCCTTCTCAAGGTTAGTCTTAGGATACATCTTCTTAGAAAGACATGTTCCTACACTCATAGGAAGGTTCTTAACCTTAGCTGACTCCATATTGAATCTTTTCAATACTTTGTCAATGTACATCGACTGTGATAGTCCTATTAACCTTCTAGATCTATCTCGATAGATTTTAGTTCCAAGGATGTAGGACGCATCACCAAGATCTTTCATCTCGAATTGGTTCGATAACCATAACTTAGTCACTTTCATGTCATCCTTCGAATTCCCAATAAGAAGGATGTCATCAACATAAAGTACTAAGAATTGCACTGAGGTCTCCAATTCCTTTCTATACACACATGATTCATTCGAAATTTGAATGAAGCCAAACGCTTTCACTGATTCATCAAATCGAATGTTCCAATTCCTAGAAGCCTGTTTCAATCCATAGATTGATCTTTGGAGTTTGCAAACCTTTTGCTCACTCCCACTGAATGTGAAACCTATGGGTTGCTCCATATAAATATCTTTATCAATGTCATCATTGAGAAAGACAGTTTTCATATCCATTTGCCATATCTCATAGTCATAATATGCAGCAATGGCAAGCATGATCCGAATAGACTTTTGCATTGCAACTGGTGAAAAGGTTTCATCAAAGTCCACGCCGGGCCTTTGAGTGAATCCTTTTGCAACCAGTCTTGCTTTGTAGGCTGCAATGCTTCCATCAACTCCAAGATTTCTCTTAAAGATCCAATTGCAACCTATGGGTTTGACCCCATCAGGCAAATCTACAAAGGTCCAAACTTGGTTGGAGTTCATGGAATCCATTTCGGATTTCATGGCTTCTATCCACTGTTCAGAGTTAGAATCTGAAAGTGCCTCCTCAAATGTTAAAGGATCATTATCCTTTTAAGAGATCTCATGGAAGAATCCATACCATCTCTCCGGCTGTCTAGGAGTGCGTTCAGAACGCCTTAGAGGAGGATTTACGTGTGTATCGAAATTCGTGATTGGTTGTGGTTGATCAAAAGGGGATGTTTCTTCAGTGGGTGGCGTGGGGTCACTTTGTACTTCCTCTAATTCTATGATCTTGCCTTTCTTTTCTTTAAGGAACGGTTTCTCCAGAAAAGTGGCATTTCTGGAAACAAACACCTTTTGCTCAGATTGATCATAGAAGTAGTATCCTATGGATTCTTTCGGATAACCTACAAAGTAGCATAAATTAGAACGAGATTCTAACTTATCTCCCACTGTCCTCTTCACGTAAATAGGACAACCCCAAATTCTTAAGTAAGAATAACTAGGGATTTTACCATGCCACATTTCATAGGGCGTTTTAGGGACTGACTTAGAGGGAACTAGATTCAAAATCTTTGCTGCACTTTCTAGGGCATAACCCCAGAAAGAAGGTGGTAAGTCAGTGAAACTCATCATGGAACGAACTATATCAAGTAGAGTTCGATTCTTTCTCTCAGAAACTCCATTGAGTTGAGGAGTTCCCGGAGGTGTCCACTGAGAGATAATCCCATTATCTTTGAGATGATTAAGGAATTCTTCACTAAGATACTCGCCTCTTTGATTAGATCGAAGTGCTTTGATCTTGTGACCAGTTTGGTTCTCAACCTCCTTTTGAAATTCTAGGATTTTCTCAAAAGCTTCAGATTTATACTTCATTAAGTATACATAACCATACCGACTAAAGTCATCGGTAAAGGTTATGAAATACTGATGATTGTTTCTTGTGCTTACACTAAGCGGTCCACAAACATCAGAATGGATCAAATCCAAGACCTTAGTGGCACGTTCCACAGTTCCTTTAAAAGGAACTTTGGACATCTTTCCTTTGAGATAGGACTCGCAAGAAGTTAACTTTTTGAGATCATTTTCAGAGAATGATCCTAAAGTGTTTATCTTGCTAATTCTGTTCTTGGAAATGTGTCCTAATCTAGCGTGCCATAAGGGAGCTAAAACTTTGTCATCTCTCTTACATTTAGTTTCTCGTTGTATATTCATAATATTGATATTCTGAGTTAGATAAAGTCCATTACTTAGAGTACCGATGTGAACAGAAGAGTTGTTCCGTGTGATAAAGTACTTACCATTCTTAATATAAGTTTCATAACCTTCATAATCTAAAATTGGAACTGAAATTATATTACGAATAATGCTTGGTACATAAAGGACTTTATTTAAAACTAACTCAAAACTACCTAAATCTAATCTAATTGTGCCTAAAGCTCGAGCTTCAACATTTGAGCCATCGCCGATGTTCAAGACACATTCTCCTTCTTTTAGTTGTTGGACTTCATTTAGCATCTATACATCATTACAGATACGAGCTCCACAACCGGTATCAAGTACCCAAGATTTAGAATTAATAGAAAGATTTACTTCAACGAGAAACATGCCTTTCTTTAGAGTAGCCTTATACTCTGGGCAGTTTCTCCTCCAATGTCCCGCTTTGCCACAATGGAAGCAAACATCCTCTTTCTGGTCACGCTTCTTCTTTTGGGTCTTCCCCTTCGAAATGCCTCCAGTGGGCCTAAGGGGTTTCTTCTTCTTCTTTTGGGCTTTCTTGCCCTTACCTTTAGAAGGCCCAGAAGAGGAAGATGGAGCATTCACCATCAAAACCTTATTGTCCTTCTTGATCGTGCTTTCAGAAGTCACAAGCTGACTAATCAGCTCAGCTACAGTAGCACCAGCATGATTCATATTGAAGTTAAGGACAAATGGGTTGAATGATGGTGGGATAGAGGCTAGCAACAAGTCTACTGAAAGCTCATCTTTCAGTGGCATGTCCATAGAAGCAAGTTTCTCAGTAAGGGCGAGAAACTTGAGTCCATATTCATGAACACTTGAACCTTCCCTCATTCTCAAGTGGAACAATTCCTTTGAAGTGTTATACCTTGTAACACGTTCATGAGGGCGGTAAAGTTGCTCTAAGTGGTCGTAAATCTCCCAAGCAAATTCCATGGCCTCATGTTGTCTTTGTAAGTCCGGAGACATGTTAACCAACATAAGGCAACGGGCTTGGAGATTATCATCCTTCCACTTCTGGATCGAGTCCCGCTCGGCCCAAGTGGGAGCTTCCCCTTCGGGACTAGGCTCCCCTTCGAAGAGAACATAAGTTCTCTTCTCAGAATCTAAAATGATTTTCAGATTCCTCAGCCAATCAGAATAGTTGGGACCAGTCAACTTGTTTGACTCGAGGATCGATACAAGAGGGTTTTTGGTTGCCATTTCAAAACACGTAGAGAATCACTGAATCTACGACCTAAATGGTAGAACAGAGAACTAGTGAGCATGCTGAATTATAACGATATACAAAAGATAAGGTCTTTAATCAAATGTAGCTCCCACTATTTTTCAAAGATCTATAATTCCCAAAGATCTAAGAGGAACACATTTCCCAATGGGTACTAAGATCCTAAGCATTTCACCTCGAACCCACGACTCGCGGACATTCTAAGTAAAACCATAAGTAGGTACAACTTACCAATTCTAACACCTTTAGAACTCTTAGTAATTGTTTTTGCATCACCTATCTTTCAATATGGACCCACGACTCGTGCGACACCCATATTTACTTAGGCGTTAAGCTTGACCCATCATTCATAAGATCACGGTCAAAACTTAGTTCGAACGACCCACGACTCGCGGACATCGCCCTTGCCAAAATTGACCACGAAATATTGATCATTTAAAATGATCAATTAGGTAACTAAGAACTAATAAGCTCCACTAGCTATCCCATGACTCGCGGACAATAACCAGCTTCACTTACTAAACTTAAAACCTATTGATGGAATGCTAGGAATTTAATTTCAAAATTTGCATCTCGAATTAAACACCTATTGTTCGAAATTAGCTTAATATTTAACGGGAATTTTCGAATCAACCGGAGAGTTGTCCGGTTCGACCTCACCAACATATATGTTATCCAATTTTAATTAGTCTTGATTAATGCAAGTACAACTTAAATGCATTTCACACAAGCACTTAACAGATAACATGTCCTAGCATGATACTAACATGTGATGATCATGAGTTCTACCTATCTTATGCGTGATATGTGGGAGCCACTCCACAATCACAAGTTCTAACATACATGCCACATAAACAGTTTAGATCACATAAGGGAAAGCAGTAACAAAATACGAGCCCTATCTCTATTACATCTTCAATTGAGATTCCCCTCCCTAAAATTTTGAGGGGTCTTCACTCATGGCCTCCTTGTTACTTGAATGTGGTCCATCTTACTCCATGGGTGCATTATCTCCAAAATGAAAATAAAACCTCACCACCTATTCTACTCTAAAAAAATGAAAAAATACTGAAAAATAATAAGGCTCAATCTTCATATTGGCCTTAGACAAATACACGGGGCATACCCCGGCCTCAAAACAGTAATATGGAATGCCACATAATAAATCACATAACAGTACGCACATAAGTGAGGCTCCAACCTTAATTGAAAAACGCAACTATAGGGCTCCAACCCCAATTTAAACCATCCATGTGCATAAATTAAAATCATACATAAGTCTAAACCCATGATCATCTAACATGCATAAATAGCAAGAATTTAAATTTAACCAATAAATTAAAATTCTCGCTTTAAGCTCTAATAGCTTAAAACACAACTTAGATGCAATTCTTGTTCAAGAGCCTTTTCAACAAAACCCGAAAAACAATAAACTAATAAAATTCCAATTAATTTCTCAAAATTAATAATTTTATTCTTTCAATATTTTCATAAAATAAAGTTTGCAATTTTCCCAAAATTTAAATCGCTTAATTTTTCAAAATCCCAATTTAAATAATTATTTCAAACAAAATTCAAACAAAATTTTACAGAAAAATTAAATCAGGATTTCAAGGACCGAAAACACGAAAACACGGGCGCCAAGCAGTGTGCGTGCGCCAGGCGCACGCCCTTGCGCGCATTGCACACGGCGTGGGGGGCAGTCCCGCACGTCCCTGGGCGAACGCTCCCGCACGGTTGCGGGAGGGGCAAGCGGGCGGCCTCCCACGCTGTTGCGGGAGGGAAGGGCGGACAGTCCCGCGCGGTTGCGAGACTGTTGTGCGGTGGTAACACGGGCCTGGGCGTGTGACGTCCTAGCACGCCTAGGCTCACGTTTTTCGTGTTTCGTTTCGTATCTTAGGTTTCAACAAAACCCGGTTCAATCCAAAATAAAAATACGATTTAAACAAATTTGAATTAAAACGGTTTTCAAAAACACAATTTAAGGAAACAGTTTCAGAAATTAAAGAAAAATTACAGTTTCGTAATTCAGGCTTTCTAAAAGAACTCAAGAATACCTAATTCGCATCTAAGCCTAAGAATTTCTACCAAATTCAGTTAAGTGGAGACGAATCAGAAACACGATTAACGAGGTGGCTCTGATACCACTTGTTGGAAAACAGGAATAAGAAAGTAGCGGAAATTTAAAAAAGTTTCCAACAAAAGGATCGAAACTCGCAATCGTGAATCCGAATTCGTAGAGATTAGAAACTTACTTTTCAATAATCTTTCTTGAAGCATTTCAAACCACCCAAGAACGCTCTTCTCGCGGCTTGATCCCCTCTCCTTGGTAAACCTCGAATCTTTAAAACTTCTAACTTGAAGCTCTCTAGAGATAGTCCACCAACTTGACTACAATCTAACTAGTAAGGATGCTAGTTCTCTAGTTAGTGTTTAGGCTTAACCTAGGGTTTATTTGATCTTGGAGAAAGGATGGTGTTCAACACATGAACCAAAAGATTATCAATTAGCCTCTGAGGGGAGCTCGAGCTCCCCTATATATAAGTAGAGAGGGGCGGCCGAAATCCTAGTCCTTATGGACTAAGGATTTTAGTCCATCTCTCTTATTACTTGATTATCAAGTAATACCAAATTTTGACTTTTGAATTCTAATTCAAATCAACTTTTAAGAGAGCTAAAAATATCCAAACCCTTTTGGATAATATTATACTTTATTTATTAATAAATAAATAACTTATTTATCTAATTAATTAATTCGTAATTAATTAAGTAGATTATTTTTCTCCAAAATAAGACTTTCTTTTTAATTCAAAATTAAACAAAAGTCTATTAAATAATTAACACATTAATTATTATACTAAATAAATATACACGCACGGTGCACACGTGTCCAAATAGGACACGTGTCACGCAAGTAACCCACACGTGTGTTTCACACGTGTGGAACCCTCTTAGCTCGATTAACTCGTTTAATCATTTCAAAGCCTCAACTCATGTAACCAAGTTGTTATGTGTGACCCTCTAGGTTCTCAATTCAAGTAGCAGTGACCCTAATTAATTAATTCACTAATTAATTAATCAGTCCACAGATTAAACGACCATAGTCTATCAATAGGTGTTTAACCCCTAGCTGAATTGGAATGTCTCGATTCGATAGAACCTTTAAGTTATTGATTCATGTGAGATACAATCCTCCTACTTACTATCTCTCAACCAAGATCTAGGGTAAGGGAATAATCAGAACCCTAATAATCTAGTCTTAAAGCTAAGTGCATTTCATATCCATTTGATCTCAATCCAAGAAACCCTTTTCTTGATGTCTTGATCTACTGTCTTGGTCAAGGACTCCATATGGCATATGAATGACTTACACAATAAGAGATCACCTTGTAAATGCAAGTGTAGGTCCTTTCTTGATTCTCATTCACTTTCATGAGTCACTTGTGCAGCCCCAGCATAAGCCTTGAATCAGTTGTCTAAGGCGACACCCTTTAAAGCTTATACCTAAGACTACAGAGTTAACTCATAAAGTGACATGGAAACTCAAGTCTAAGGATCAATTAATCACATCAATGACTCGTGAGATATTTCCTAATCTGGAAGTTTCTATTTTCTGAAATAGAAACTTTCTTTCCCATTTAGGAATCTTCTCACACGGGGCACCTCAGTGAACTTACTTATGGAAGTAAACACCCTCATGTATCATGCACATATCAACTATACACTTTGCACCTCCATGAAACAAGGTGGTCCTTCTTAAGGGCGTGATCCCATAAGCAAGCCTTAAAGGAGTCAGGTTGACACTCCCACTGTCTGTAGGACTCATCGGGTTGGAGTATTTTACTAATCATGACTTATGTGATATAGGGCTCGTTTCATGAACCATTTCACCTAAATGGTAGAGTCCTAAAGTCATCAAGATTAGGGGAGTTCTCATACATGCACAACTAAAGTAAACGCATACCAAACAAGAGCATATAAAGAAGTGTTGCCTTAATTCGTTATTTTATTCAAAGATTGTCTGTGATCACAATAAGGAAAAGTACAAAGCGGATATACAATCGACTTTCTAGGGCACTATTCCTAACATCTAATGTGATAACTGAGTCCAGGGATGTCGAGTTCTTAGAAAATACATTTTCAAAAGATGTTGGAAATGAAACTCAGCCTCCCCAAATTGTGCCTAGAGGTCCTATAAGGCCGGTTGTGGAAAACAATATTCCTATACAACCAACTGAGCCTAGAAGGAATACTAGAGTGAGAAAAGAGAAGAGTTTAGATAAAGACTTTATCTCTTCTGAAGCTCTATTATTCCTGGTGGAGGGGGACCAGGATAATAAAGTGGTAAGTGAAATACCTTTTGTATTTGCACTTGAGACGGATCCCAAGACATTTGCAGAAGCTTTGGCTTCTCGAGATGCTTCTTTTTGGAAGGAAGCTGTAAACGATGAAATGGATTCGATCTTAGGTAATGATACTTGGGTATTAGCAGACTTACCTCGTGGTTCTAAGCCCATTGGGTGCAAGTGGGTGTTTAGAAGAAAATGAAACACCGATGGAACTATCTCTACTTTTAAAGCAAGATTAGTCACTAAAGGGTTCAGACAAGTAGAAGAGATTGACTACTTTGACACTTACGTACCGGTGGTCGAGTTGCTTCCATTAGAATTCTTCTTGCCTTAGCCTCTCTTTACGATTTGTTTGTTCATCAAATGGACGTAAAGACAGCATTTTTAAATGAAAATCTAAAAGAAGAAATCAACAACCTGAGGGCTTTATAGCACCGGGAACAGAAAACAAAGTGTGTAAGTTAGTCAAATCTCTGTATGGTATGAAACAAGCACCAAAACAGTGGCACGAGAAGTTCGACACTGCTATCTTGAGCTTTGGGTTCAAGTATAACAGTGCTGACAGGTGCATTTACTCCAAAAGTACAACTGACTATATGGTGTTGGAAAACAGCAGAGTTAAAGCAGCGAAAGTTTAAAAAATTTTCGAAAAGGGATCGTGATCTTGCAATGTTCGTTTCAAAACTTATGGGATTACAAGAAACTTTCTTAAAACGCGTTTTGAGCCACCCTCAAACGTTCTTCATGTGGCATGAATTCCCTTTTTCTTGATTGATTCTTTCTTCGCGATTCCAAAGTAGAAATCCTCTAGAGTATTAATCCACACCAACCTAGATTCAAATCATGTTAGTGAGTATGCTAGTACTATAACATACGTATTAAAGAAATAAGAAACGAGAAAAGAGAGCAAGAGAATTATCCCTAAAATTCCATGAAGGTTGGAAGTGATCTCCAAATCACGTGTAAGCCAAAAAAAATCGAACCCCTTAGTCCTTTTATAGGGTAGGGTTCGAAACCCTAATGTCTGGTAGGAGATGGTCTCCTACTTTGACTTTTCCTCCTACTTTTCTTTCTCTCCAAGTATATAATGTCTTATATAAAATAAGATATTTATTTTCTAGGGAAAGTGCTCCAAACTAATTTAGGAATATTTAATTATTCTAGAAATAATTAAATATCTCATCCTAATACTTTATTAGAATAATAAAATAGAAGATATTTATTTATTTCTTTATTCTAATCAAATTAGAACAAGTAAATAATTAAATACTTAGAATCAATTCTCTAATTGATTCTATCAAGGGCTTTAGAATTAATTCACTAATCAACTCTAAAATTAATTCTCCAATTAATTATATTTAGGAATTTATAATTAATTCTCCAATTAATTATATCATGGCTTTATAATTAATTCACTAATTAATTATATTTGGGCTTGATAATTAATTCTCCAAATAATTAACACATGATCCAATTTCTCAAATGGATCGCACGCCTCAAACAATGCTCTCGATCCACACGTGTACTTTACACTGTGGTCTCGTTTCGATAAATTACTTGATCTTTCTAACAATACCCTTTGAACCAAGTATTTGTGTGTGACCCTCTAGGTTCAATTTCAGTTAGCAGTGAGCCTAATTAATTAATACACTTTATTAATTAATTACCTCACAGATCACATGACCATAGTCTAGCAACAGGTGTGTGACCCCTACCCGAAATGTGAATGTATATTCGAAAGAACCTTTCAGTCAATGACATCATGTGGGATACGATCCTCCTACCACCCTATCTCTCGATTAAGATCTAGGACATGGGAATATAGAGATCCCTACTAATCTTAATCTTAAAACAAAGTTCCCTTCATATTCCATTTGATCTCAATCCGAGAAAACCCCATTTTCTTGATGTCTTGATCTAACCACCTTGCGCAAGGATTTTAGGATGGAATCATGAATGACTTGTGTAATAAGAGATCATCTTACCTACAGCAAGTGTAGGTCCTTTATTGATTCCAACAATTCTCATATGCCACTTGTGTAATCCCAACATAGGTCGTGGTTCAGGTGTCTACATGGGGACACCCTTTTGAGCCTATATAAAAGATTACAGAGTTAGCTCATATGAGGCAATGTGGAATCTCAAGTCTAAGGATTAATTCCTCACGTCATTGACATATGAGATATTTCCTAATCTGGAAGTTCTAGTAACGTCCTTTCCCATTTAGGAATCTTCTCACGTGGGGCACTCTCAGTGAACTTGTTCTTACAACAAGCACCCTTGTGTATTGTGTACGTATCAACTTATGCACTTTACACCCCATGAAACAGGATGATCCTTCTGAAGGACACAACTACACAAGCAAGTCTCAACAGAGGCAAAGTCGATACTCCCACTGTCTGTCGGCCTCGTTGACTTGGAGAAGTTTCTAATCCTCGCCTATGGAGTTAAGAACTTGTTTCATGTGTCATTCCCATAATGACAAAGTTCTTAACGGCCTCATCGGATTAGGGGAATTCTAGACATGCACTCATAATGGAAACACACAAAACACGTATTGGCACATAAGAAGTGTTCGCTCGTGATTACAATCATTCGTACATTATTCAAAGATTGTCTGTGATAAAAGGAAAGTCCCAAAGCATATAAGCTTTCTAGGGCACTATTCCCAACAATCTCTCATCTTCCTAAGACGTACCTTTAGAGCCTTATTGACTTTGGGTGTTTCCAAAGTGGATCTACTATATTCTCTGCTGATGTGAATGTTTCTAATTTGCACATCATTAAGGAAACACGATTTCCTTATTTGCGTGATTGATAATCAAGCATCTGGTCCCTTGGTAAGGTCTCAGTTCTCTTACTTGAGCATCCATCCATTTTATCATACAATATGATAATTGTGTTGTTTCATGTCAGGAACTACATCTACCCTTTAGATGAAGTTTCTTACCCAAACACTTAACTTAGCGGTATTCAATACGACTAAGTATTCAACTTTGGGGTTGTATCTATAGGGCCTCTCGATTGGAACTCTTTCCAAAGCACTATTCTGCCTTCTAGGCAAAAGATGTATCCTCTTATAGATAAATAATTATCTATATTTTGATGCAATGATTACATCAAACAATCCTTTAATGACAAGATCTCGCTGGATTCTTAAAAAAACATATCTTCATTTCTTCTAAAGTACTCAGAGGGTATTTTTACAGCAATCCAATGACCTTCTCCAAGGTTACATTTAGAATAAGCCCACCACGCTATGTGGTAGTCATATCTCGTCAAGTACATAATTTTGCATACGTTATGCACCCTTTTCCCGAAAAGGGTTTTCGATATTCTAACTTTCTCATAGTTACTTTAAGATACATCCTCTTCAAAAGAGATGTTCCATTGCCCATTGTAAATTCTGTAGGAATCTTCCATACTAAACCATTTTAGTACAACGTTTATGTACCTTGACTGTGATAATCCTATTATTCTCTTAAACCTATCTCCATAGATATTTGTCTCGAGAATGTAGGATCTATCACCAAGACCTTTCATCTCAAAATGGTTCCTAACCCAGTTTTGGCAACCTTTATGTCATCCTCTACTTTCCCAATGAGAAGGATGTCATCTTTGCAAAGTAGCAAAAGTTGAACTTTAAGTCTCTAACACTTTCGTGTACACGCTATGCTCGAATTTCAAGTCAAACAACTTTGACTATTTCACTAATTCGAATACTCTAATTCCTAGAAGCCTGATCCAATTTCATAAATTGACCATTTGGAGTCTATAAACCTTTTGCTTATCCAAAGTTTAATTACATATGTATAATTACCAATTATTAAATATAATTACTACAAAAGCTTACCAAATTTACTAATAATGCATATAATTATCATGGATTGTCATTAAACTAAACAAATCGTTACATAATGTTCAATTTTATAAAAAGTTATGGCAAATTCCGAGGGAATTCCGAGGGAATTTCTACTATCCCTCGAAAATCACTCGGAATTCCCTCGGAATTTTTCATAAAATAAAATATAAAAAAAAGAAAATCATACTTTAAAATTTCAATTTAATAACGTGAAATTTTATTTATTAATGAAATAAATAAATAAAAATCAATGTCACACAAATATATATGATATATGAAGTAAAAATTCGATTTCACTTGAAAAGAACACGACTTCTACATTCATATCGTTCGAAATACTTATCCAAAGTTTAATTACATATGTATAATTACCAATTATTAAATATAATAACTACCATAGCTTACCAAATTTTCTAATAATGCATATAATTATCATGGATTGTAATTAAATTAAACAAATCGTTACATAATGTTCAATTTTAAAAAAAGTTATGGCAAATTCCGAGGGAATTCCGAGGGAATTTTAAATTCCCTCGGAATTCCCTCGGAATTTTTCATAAAATAAAATATAAAAAAAAGAAAATCATACTTTAAATTTTCAATTTAATAACGTGAAATTTTATTTATTAATGAAATAAATAAAAAAAAATCAATGTCACACAAATATATATTATATATGAAGTAAAAATTCGATTTCACTTGAAAAGAACACGACTTCTACATTCATATCGTTCGAAATACTTATCCAAAGTTTAATTACATATGTATAATTACCAATTATTAATATAATAACTACCATAGCTTACCAAATTTACTAATAACGCATATAATTATCATGGATTGTAATTAAATTAAACAAATCGTTACATAATGTTCAATTTTAAAAAAAGTTATGGCAAATTCCGAGGGAATTCCGTGGGATTTCCGAGGGAATTTCTACTTTCCGAGGGAACATACTAAATTTAATTATGTGAATATTTCCGAGGGAATACTTCCCTCGGAAAGTAAATTTATTTTACAAATTAAATAAGTTCTAAATTTTCGAAGGAATTTTCCCTCGGAAATTCCCTCGGAACACACTAAATTTAATTATGTGAATATTTCCAAGGGAATTTTCCCTCGGAATTCCCTCGGAAAGTATATTAAATTCAGAAATTAAATGATTTTTGATTTTCCGAGGGATTTTCCCTCGGAACATACTAAATTTAATTATGTGAATATTTCCAAGGGAATATTTCCCTCGGAATTCCCTCGGAAAGTAAATTTATTTTACAAATTAAATAAGTTCTAATTTTCCGAGGGAATTTTTCCTTGGAAATTCTCTCGGAACATACTAAATTTAATAATGTGAACATTTTCGAGGGAATATTTCCCTCGGAAATCCCTCGGAAAGTAATTTTAATTTTAAAACTAGCTAAGTTTCAATTTTTCGAGGGAATTTTCCCTCGGAAAGTCCCTCGGAAAGTAATTATAATTTAAAAATTAAATCAATTTAATGTTTTCGAGGGAAATTTCCCTCGGAAATCCCTCGGAAAACTTGGTGCCTTACCTTGGCGCTAACATTTACGAGGGATTTCCGAGGGAATATTCCCTTGGAAATTAATTCGGTGAAGTCCCTCGGAATTCGCCTGTTTTCTTGTAGTGAATACTAACCGACACTAAAGAAGTCTCTAGCATCCTTGAATTTGCTATCAATTTTGTCACCATAAGCTTTACGGCATGATTGGTATGATGGAATGGGGTGGGAATGGAATGAGCATTCCCACACCAATTCCTAAACCCTTGATTGGTATAAAATGTGATTGGGAATGCTCATTACCGAGGTAATGCCCATTCCTACGAATATGGGTTTATCCATTCCTTAGGTACCCCATGGTATTAGCCATTCCCAATCTTCAAAATTTATTAACTTTTTATATGATGACCACATATTTATTAAATGTATATTATATTATTATTTTTTATTATTATGAATATCTATTCTCATTGAAATTTTAATAAATTACATTTAATATATGTAAAAATAAATATAAATATAAATATACTATATATATTATATATTTTAAAATACATGTTCAATATATTATTATATTTATATATAAATTCATAAATATACATAATAGATTAAAATATTCATTAAATACAAAATTTGACACTTATATTAAATTTAGTTTTAAATATCATATATTATATTAAATATAATAAAATTATATAATCTACGTATAAATATGAAAGTATTAATACCTTTATAATATTTATACGTATATATATATAAATCTCTCTCTCTCTCTCTCTCTCACACACACACACACATATATATATATATATATAAAAAATGTCATATATATAACACATTTGATATAAAATAGTTACGCTATATTACATATGAAAATATAATATTGCTCAAAATAAAAAAAAATTAAAAATTATATTAAAGTATTTTAATCATATTTCATCATCATTATTAACAATATTATTATTTATATTTATATATATTTATAAATAATATGACCGAAATAAATCTAAATTTTTTATTTCATTCCTAACTTTATTACTGAACGTACCAATCATAGGAATACTATAATAAAGTCATTCTATTCCATTGACCATTCTATTCCAAAATTAATTTCTTTCCTACCTCATTCCATTCATGCATACCAATCATGCCGTTAGTGTTTCTACACTTTTTTTTATCATGCCAATTCATGCTTCTTTGCCTTATCTTCATGAAATTTCTTGAGCAATTCCTTGTCAAATTTGTATTCCTAATTCATTAATACTCCTTTGACCTTCAAGTCATTTCTAGAGAGGGTTTGAAAATTCTAACAATTTATGCAATTTTCCCTTCCTGAAACAGTAGGGTCTTTTGAGCCAACGGCTCAAACATCAAGAGTAACTGTATTTTGCTGAAACACATTTTAAATTAAATGATGATATCGCCCCATGTTATTATATTTTTCATAAGAGAAGAGTTTATTCAACGGATTCACTGTATATTTAAATAATATTTAATTTTCATTAACTGTTGCATTCATGTTTAAGAATATTATTCATCCATGCACAAAATGTGTTGTTCATGTGATATATTTAAAAAGGGTAAAAGAATAATAAAAAAAAATGAACAGCATCAACGACCCTGCATTTGTCGATAGCACATTACTAGCAAATAGCATTCCTCTTACTTCGACGCATCACACGCATTTCTTTTCTTATGATTTTAATTCATAACAACCCTGCATTTGTTTTCTTATCGCAGTCAAACAAGGGCGACTCCACCTTTTGAAAAGGGGGGTTAATTTTTTCCTTTTTTTAACATACATCAACGAAAGCGGTCGGAGCGATTCCAACTCTCAAATTGTTATTTTAAAAAAAAAATGCTTAATTATTTGAACCAACCATGGACGGGAGTGAAGTCACCTGATCTCACTAATAAAAATAATATATATATATATATATATATATATATATATATATTATGTATTTTTTAATTTATGATTTTAAGAATAGAATTTTTGACTCCACATAAATATGGAAAAAATTATATTTATTCTTTAAATATTAAAATTATGTGTAAAATGAAAAAAAGCCAAGGACACAAAATAAAAACAAAAAACATTTTAATAATGTTCTAAATATTATTTAATTTACATATACGAGAATGATCCTTTTTTTTTTTCTTTTGAAAATAGAGAATGATTTATTTAGTACAATTCATAACTATAACATTATGGTAAGATTTCAAAATATGAAAAATTTTACAAAACAATTTTAAAAAAAAAATTAATAAAGTACTTTATTTTTTTAATAATATTTTCCGTTTATTTAGAGTTAATTTTTTATTTTATCAATAGACTATCCTGGAGTCACCTTGCAGTCGAACATTAAAACAGAAAATTGGCAAGAAATGCATGACACTCGCCGAAGATAATTGTTAAACAATTGCAGTAACATGGGTGTCAATTCGGGTTTATATCGGATTGAAGGAGAGAGATGCAATATTAGAAATATGCAATTCTAACCCGATCGGACTTAGTCATTCGGTTGAAAATCTTAATCCTAACCCTATCTATGTTAGGGTTTAGGTCAATCTCATAGTTACCCGACAATCTGACCCAACTTAGTAAGTAGTAACCCAACTCGATCCACGTTGCATTTACCTATTTTCATTAAAATTTTGTCAATATTGCAGCAGTACCATATGGTAAAGTAGTCGATTATGTGCTAGTAGTTAATTATGTGCTATTACACACATATATATATCAAGAAAACGCAAAAACGTGACAAATTAATGAGGTTAACATGTTAATTACTATACCAGAATATACGTCTATGCTGCAATATAAATAGCACCATCATTCATCCGATTCTCCATCAAAAAGCAAACTGAACAAAACAACAAACTAGAAAGTAAAAGAAGCCTTAGCTAATTGCTCAAATGGCTGCCATTACTGTTAATGCTACGACTTTTAAGCTTTCAAACTTCAGGCAAACGACATATCATCGTAACCTCAGCACAACAAAAGTTTCGATAGTCGCATGCGGTTCAGTATCATCCAGTACTAAAGCCATCAATGACGTTATGCCTAATTTGTCCTTCAAACGCGATGTTGAGGCTTGTGATCACATCCTGACTCAACGACGATCTGGAAACTACTCACCTCCCACTTGGGATTCCGGTTATATTCAGTCTTTGAACAGTCAATACAAGGTATATATATGTGTGTGCGTGTGTTTTGCTAATGCATGGTTTGTCTTCAAGTGAATATTATATTTCTGCAATTACTTTGAATCTATAGGACGATAGATATTTGAAGAAGGCAAATGAGTTGGTGGGACAAGTCAAGAAGTTGCTGGAGGAAGGAATCAGTGAGTCAATTCAGAAATTGGAATTGATGGATGATTTGCATCGGATGGGAATATCCTATCACTTTAACGCCCAAATCAGACAAATCTTAAATTCTATATATAACGATCACAGTAACAAGAGTTCTGGCATAGCAAGAGATTTGTATTCAACGGCCCTTGAGTTCAGGCTCCTTAGACAACATGGTTTTACCATCTCTCAAGGTGATGAATGTGATTATGATACGTACTTCCAACCGTGAAGCTCAAAATTATTTTAAGAATGGCTACTAACATATAATAAATGCAGAGATATTTGATCGTTTCAAGAACGATGAGGGAGATTTTGAGACAAGCCTTGTGGATGACACGAGGGGATTGTTACAACTATATGAAGCCTCTTTCATGATTATGGAAGGTGAAGACACCTTGGAGCAAGCACAACAATTTGCCACCCATTTTCTGCAGAAAAAACTTGATCATGAGGATACTCATGGAGTATCAATTGATGAGAATCTTTCATCACTGATATGTCATGCTTTGGAGATCCCAATTCATTGGAGAACTCAAAGGCTAAATGCAAGATGGTTCATCGATGCCTACGGGAAGAGACCGGATAGAAATCCAGTTGTACTTGAGCTTGCAAAGTTGGATTTCAACATTCTTCAAGCAACATATCAAGAAGAACTAAAACATATCTCGAGGTGCATGATTAATTGACTAAATATACGTGCTACTCTTAATATTTAATAATACTAGCTCTTAGATGTGAGACTGAAAATTAAAACAGTTTGTTATTTATAACTTTTCTCGCATACGATATTAGTGTAGTTTATTTCAAAAAATAGCTAATGGTTTATGTTTTGATTTTTCATATGCACGATATATAGCTGGTGGAAGGGAACATGCCTAGCTGAAAAACTACCATTTGCGAGGGATAGGTTGGTGGAGGCAATATTTTGGGCCATTGGTTGGATTTATGAGCCTCAATATGCATATGCGAGATCAGTATCCGCGAAGCTCGTTGCTTTAATAACAGTAATTGACGATATATATGATGTTTATGGCACCTTGGAAGAACTATATCTCTTTCAGGATGCTATTCAAAGGTAAGGAACAATTAACAACAATTATAATACTAATATTTTTCAAGATAAATACTTGAATTAATCCTCTATCTTATTTTCTTCTTCATGCAGATGGGATATTGAAGCAATAGACCAACTCCCACACTATATGCAAATCTGTTTCTTAGCACTCGACAACTTCATCGACGAGATAGGATACTATGTCCTCAAGGAACAAGGAGTTTTTGTCATCCCTCATTTACGAAAATTAGTAATACTTTCTTTCACTACTACGAAAATTTATATTTTACTAATTCGGTGTATATAAGTTGCATGATTTCCTTCTTGTTTTTCAAACAAAATTTAATTGGTATACGATCAAAATGTTGCATGCAGTGGGTAGATTTATGTGCCGGATATTTCCAAGAATCAAAGTGGTATTACAGTGGATATACACCGACCCTTGAAGAATATATCGAAAATGCAAGAATAACAATATCAGGTTCTTTAGTAACATTCCAGACATATTTTCTTGTGGCAAATCCCATAGAAAAGGAGGTTATTCAAAGCCTGTACAATGATCCCGATATAATTCAATATTCGTCGGTCATCTTTCGACTTACAGATGATCTAGGAACATCAACGGTGCGTACACATATTCTTTAGATCACTTATGCAAAAATAAACGAACATTGTGGCGTGTTTAATTTTCTCAAACTTTTCAACTTCGCCAGGACGAGTTAAAAAGAGGCGATGTACCAAAAGCAATAGAGTGTTACATGAATGAAACTGGTGCTAGTAGAGACGAGGCACGTAGACATATTGAATTTCTGATATGTGAGGCCTGGAAGAAGCTGAATCAAGAACGACATGTGAATTCACTATTCCCACAATTTTTTGGGAAAAAAGCAGCTGATCTTTGCAGAACATCAACATTCGTATACCAGCACGGTGATGGGCATGGAATCCAAAATTCTTACATTAAGAAACATATATCTGATCTGTTATTTGATCCTGTTTTCTAGGAACATCAAAGTTTGTATTGATCTTCATTAATATTTTGTCATTTAAATAATTGTTGCAGGAATAAATATAATAATTTTCTATTAATTTCCCATAATATACCTGCGGCTTGTAAACTTAGGCGCGTTTGATAGCAAAGATGAGTTTTTGTGACTTAATCTTAATCGAGCTTTTTGAGTAAGATTAATAAGTATAGATAAGATGGTTTAATATTTTGTTTGATATGAGTTATTAAAAAAATCATACCAAGCCAATTTTTCTATTTGATAGGTTAGATTAGTTAAAAGAGAGAATTTGAGTGCAAGGGACGTCCAAGTCTTTTTTTAGGAATATAACCCTCAATTTCTTTTCTCTTTTTCTTTCCTCAATATTTTTTGACGTGGTATCTTAATTCCCTAATCCAATTGCAATTAGCTCATTTTGTAAAAGGCAAAAACCTTAGGGGTCTTTTTGCAAAAAACCATAGGATTAATAAGTTCCAACAAAAAAACCCTAGTATTTCATTCTTCATCGCTGACCTTCATCCCCGACTGCCTTCTCTCTTCTCTCTTCTCGTTAATTGCCGCCTCTCCCACCGTTTGGTTGTCGTCTGTCCTATTAGCTTGAATTACTCTTGAAAATTATCATGCGTACTGTAGGATTTCTGCCAAAGCTGTAGGAATTAGTAGGTACTTCTTTGTTTGGACCATGTACTCGTTAGAACGGGAATCGCTCAGCAAAAGCGCTTGAGTTATTTTAACTGTAAATGCCCGAGCCAAACAGACCAATATCCAAAATGTTTTGTGTGGCATTTCAAAATTATGAATTTATGTTGGATTTCAAAATCGCGTATCCTATAGTTAGTCAATTTGGCTTTGGTAATTTGCATTACTAAATGAGTCAGTGGCTTTTCCTGAGAGTGCATGGCCAACAAAGAAAATCTATTAATTGTCACTATTTGGCAACAAGTCCTACGGAAATGACGATATTCAAAAGCATTTCAATCAAATACGACATATTAAGAAGGAAGAGATCAAGGAGGAACAATTGATCTCTTCTTCTCTTTTTTTTTTTTTTTTTTTTTTTTTTTGAAGATGAACAGGATTGACATGTCGATTTTGAAGTGATCAACATGTCGATCTTCAAGATTTTTGAAGATCAACAGGATCGACCTGAAGATCGACATGTCGATCCTGTTAGATTATTTTTTTGAAATAATTACATCTGACTACCCTGCATTTAGGCCTAATTACAATGCAGTCCATCATTTTCAGGAAATTACAATTTAATCCCTATCTTTGAGAACCGTTTGTGATTCCTAAGGTTTCGTTATGTCATTTCAAAAATACCTTTGATTTATTGTTAAATTCATAATTTGTAGGGAAGATTTTGTAATTTCGATCATATATTCAATGTAACACTCATAAAACCATTAGGGGCATAAGTGTACTTTTACAAATTACGTTAAGGGATCTCAGACCAAAAATGACATACGTGTACTTTTACAAATTACATTAAGGGACCTCAAACCAAAAAAGATTTATAGAGACTAAAATGTAATTTTTCAATAATGATGAATTGTATTGTAATTAAGTCTAAATGTAGGGTAGTCAGACATAAATCACCCTTTTTTTTTTGCATATAATTGACTCTGTCGATTATGTATCGACACATCTAGATTAATATAATTCTTTGTAATCTACATAGGATCGACATGTCATTTACCATAGTCTATTTTATAAGAAAAATAAATGAGTCAAGTGCTCGACGAGCCCGATCGATACGTCGATCCTTCATTTTTATTATAAAAAATGAACAATCGACTATCCCAAAAGCAATCGAGTTATCGACTATTCCGATCGACGTCTCGATCCTTCTTTTTTTGCTTATCGCATACTCGATTCAACTAGTCA
Organism: Lantana camara; assembly: GCA_037501455.1. Lineage (NCBI taxonomy): Eukaryota > Viridiplantae > Streptophyta > Magnoliopsida > Lamiales > Verbenaceae > Lantana > Lantana camara. The sequence continues at coordinate 25,010,673 of CM074856.1, read as the reverse complement.
ACGAATCGAGACTTTAATACAAATTTCTCTATTTTAATCTTTTTTTCATATTTCCTCATTTCAAATAATTTTCAGTAAATTTTATATAAGAAAAAGAATTGAGTCGAGTACTCGACAAGCCCAATTGATACGTCGATACTCCATTTTTCAGGCGATCGAGTACTCGACTCAACTATTCGATGAATCGATCCTTTGATTGATCGTTTTAATTGGTTTTATTATATCTTTTTTTGTGTATCAATACCGAAATAAGGGTTAATTACATTTAGACCCTATGAGAATATATAAAACTACAATTTGGTACCTCTTAGTCAAAAAATTACACTTACACCCCCTTACGGATTTAATAATTACATATAACACCTAATATTATAAGAATCGACTAAAAATCTAACAAAATATTCCATAAAATTATGAAAGTCCTATTATATCCTTGATAAAACTGAATTTTAATTATATAAAAAAATTATTGACAAATGACTAAAATACCCCTTATTTTGGCTCATTTTACATCGTGCAAAAAAGTGTTATTTTTCTCTTTCAACAATCCCTCCCGCCTTCATTAGAACACCATGAAACCTTTTGTGTTCCCACCTACGTGACAAACAAAAAATATCTATAAATTGATTTTTTGGAAGCTTAATCCACCGTCTGGAGGTTGGTGGTGACGAGAAAAGCTTCTTACGATATAACGGGACTTTCACAATTTTAAGGAATATTCTGTTAGATTTTTAAAACAGATTCTTACAATATTGGGTGTTATATGTAAGTATTAAATCTGTGAGCGGGTGTAAGTGTAATTTTTTGACTAAAAGATACCAAATTGTAGTTTTATATATTTCCATGGGGTCTAAATGTAATTAACCCTAAATTTTATTATTGTAATCATAAACACATAAATACAAATTTCTAGATTCTCATCATCTTTTATAGTATAGCAAAGTTCAACTAATTTTACATAAAATAGAACTGAGTTGGCTACTCGACGTGTCCCATCAGACGGTTGATCCTTCTGTTTTAATGTCAATAGAGTACTCAATTCGACTCATCGACTGATCGATCTTTTGAGAGTCCACTTGATGGCTTCAGACTCCATATCTTCTGTGGTTCGTCCTCCTCTTTAATCTACCGTATTTGATTGAAATACTTCTGAAAATCGCCATTTCTCTAGGACTTGTTGCCAATAGCAACAATTAATAGATTTTTTTTTTGTAAAACCCATGCAATCGTTAGTGTAGGAACATATAATAGGACTAACCTTTTTGCGGAAGCGAATTCGGATTCGATTGTCGCTTTACGCCCACTGCAACCTCGACTGTAATCCTTGAAGGTGGCTACTAGAGTCACCGTGTTTCCACGCCCCAAATCTCTAGTCTTGGATGATGGATTACGTAAGAGACAACTCTGATATTTGAGTATGTTGTATATCTCGTGTGTGTTATCTCACAGAGAAACAACGTATATATAGAATAGAATTAGGGTTACATAAACTCTATTCTTATGGGCTTGTCATAGGCCCACATCAGTTACCTAAACTGATTCCTATTATTTAGGGATGTGGTCGGACGCACTTTTAACTACAGCTCCCACTCGGCCACATAAGCCATTTAATTATACAAAATAATTTTATAACAATACCTCTCTTACGTTTCATACAAGAAATGGGGTGTGCGACCAGAAAGTAACAAATAATGTTATATCAATTCATCATCCAACTAGCATAATATTTTCTCATCTACGATACCCCAAATCATTTGAGTCATCACCAATAGCATACAATGTCCCTTTATGCCATATCGATATTATATGACTATAACGCATATAGTCGCCCGAGCTAATACGGTGAAGACAAAATGATTGTTCCCTAGACGCCGCGATAATACATCTTAGCTCGACTGTTTTCCTATTGTGCACCGCTGGACTATATACATCTTAGTCCTTGGAAAAACACAATAAAGTAGCATCATCAAACTTCAATTTCAAGTCATGATTCTAGGTCGAAGAGCATCGGTCATGTGGACACACAAGTCTGCAAGATCACACAGTGACAAAGGAAGGGAATCGATAGTCACCCTTTGTAACGGTCGTCAAGGAGCACACACAGTATGATATGTGTGTCATGGCATAACTCCCACTAAGGTGAGCATGTCACGTATTTATGCCATGCGAATCCTTAGTCTAGATTTTTACTCAAAAAATCTAACTTGAACCTCTCGATCAAACACACTCAGTGTTCATCTACCGTTCTGGATTCGGCTTTAAGGCTTTAATATGAAAATATAAAATTCCATACTTGACTCATCTTGAGTCTCATCTTAGACTTACTAAGGCGACTACTAAGTTTATCATTATTATCCTTACAGCACAAGTAAGATAATATTCCAATGTTACACACACGTAGTGTTAACATGGTTCAGTCTCATCCTGATCGCGACTCGTGCATCAGGGCGATTACTCGTGTGACAGAGTGAATCAAAAGCCTCGTAACAATTTTATGTGCCTAATTAAACAATTGTGTACGCAAAAGCATTAGTCAAGAAATAACAATTTCAGTTCAATAATGCTCAACACAAATAAAATGTCCAGTACATAATAAAATTGATCCAACACACTAAATCCTTTGCAATCCTAGGCTTAACATATAAGCTTTAAAAGCATCCCTAGGAATAGGTTTAGTTAATGGATCAACAATCATTTTATTAGTGGATATATACTTAAAGACAACTTCATTCTTCTTTATGGCGTCTCGTACGAAATGATAATGCCTCTTGATATGCTTGGTCTTTCGATGGAATTTCGAATCTTTGACAAATTGGATGGCAACCGTGTTGTCACATCTTATTTCTGTAGGTTCATCAACCCCCGAGGTGAGGTTGAGGTCCTTCAGAAACTCTTTAAGCCAAATCGCCTCCTGTGTGGCAAGACAACATGCAACATACTCTGCTTCCATGGTTGATAAGGCTATGCAGTCTTGCTTCTTACTATACCACGATACGGCTCCTTCACCAAGGATGAAAACGTATCCGAAGGTGGACTTGGATTCATCTACATCACCTCCCCAATCAGCATCTGAATACCCCTTGAGTCTCAAGTCCCTACCCTGATAGCAAATGACTAAGCCATTGGTACCGCGAAGGTATCGCATGATTCTCTTGACCGCTTGCCAATGAGCAGGTCCTGGGTTACTTTGATAACGGCTCACCAAACCAACCGCAAAACAGATGTCAGGCCTTGTACATAACATGGCATACATCAAACTCCCTACGACACTAGCATAAGGAACGTTGCTCATTTGCTCTTTCTTTTTATCTGTTTTAGGGCATTGATCAAGGCTTAAGGTTAGACCCTTCTCAACTGGAGTACCATCGGGTTTGGAATAATGCATTCGAAAGCGTTCCAATATTTTCTTAATATAAGTTTCTTGAGACAAACCAAGAAGTTTCTTAGAACGATTTCCCATTATTTCAATGCCAAGGACATACCTTGCCTCACCCATATCCTTCATCTCAAAGACAGAGGACAACCACTGCTTAGTAGCATTGATCATCTCCATGTTGTTCCCAGCCAAAAGAATGTCATCAACATACAGAGAAAGAAACATAATCCCTTCTGTAGTTTTCTTGACATATACACAATGGTCTTCAACTACCATATTCAAGCCAAACTCAGAAATGGCTTCATGGAATCTAAAGTACCATGATCTGGAAGACTGCTTTAGACCATATATGGATCTCTTCAGGCGACAAATTTTATCTTCTTGACCTTTTGATATAAAACCAGTAGGTTGATCCATATAAATCTCTTCCTCAAGGTTACCATTGAGGAAAGCAGTCTTTACGTCCATTTGGAATAATTCTAAATCTAAATGGGCAACCAGGGCTAGGAGTAGGCGAATAGAGGCGAGTCTCACCACAGGAGAAAAAGTCTCTTCATAGTTTATACCCTCAATTTGGGTAAAACCCTTCGCCACTAGTCGGGCCTTGAATTTATCAATCGATCCATCCGCCTTGCATTTTATTTTGAAAACCCATTTGTTTCCAATTGATTTACGCTTAGGTGGAAGGTCAACTAAATCCCAAACCTTATTCTTTGCCATTGATTCCATCTCATCCCTCATAGCATCCATCCATTCAGAATTATTCGGTGAATTTATAGCCTCCTTAAAGGAAGAAGGCTCCTCAATTTCTAAAGGAGTGCATAGGAATATTTTCTCTTTTAACTGAAAGTATCGTCGAGGAATTCTTCCACGTTCACTTCTTCGTAATCTAAGACCTTGATTACTTGTCTATTTGGGTATCGAATCACTCCCACTATCCCTTGGTGGTGTGGGGAGTTGAACATTTGGACCTACCTCATGTTCAGATTGATGTTCATTAGAAGACAACTTTCCAATATATAGGATTGTAGGACTAATCCCACTGTCTCCTTCATTTAATGGAATTATATTATCCTTGGTGACTTGGTGAGTTCTCATTTCCCTCCCCTCACCAAGAGATAAATCATCATCAGGCTGCAAGTCATGTAACTCAAAGTCTTGTTTAATTTCACCGATACTTGGAAACTCATTCTCAAGAAATTCAACATTGCGGGAATCCATTTCTATCATGCCACCATCTAGGTGTTCACCAAACATTACATACCCTTTTGAATGTTCGGGATACCTTATGAACACCATCTTGGTGGCTCTTGGACTAAGTTTTCCATGTTTGTGGTTTGGATTGTGCACATAGCCAGCCGAACCCCACGGGCGTAAGTGGTCCAATGAAGGTTTTCTACCATTCCATAATTCATATGGAGTGGCAGGTACACTTTTACTTGGTACACGGTTAAGTATATATACTGCCGTCAGCAGTGCATCTGCCCAATAACTAATCGGGAGATTAGTTTGTGCCATCATTGATCTAACAATGTCAAGTAAAGTAGGATTCCTTTTTTCCGCAACACCATTTTGTTGTGGAGTTCTAGGAATAGTAAGTTATCTACGTATACCCTTTCCTTTGCAATACTCCTTAAACATATCAGAGAGATATTCACGGCCCCGATCGGTTTGAAGAGTCTTAACTTTTCGTTCCAATTGCGTTTCTACTTCCGCCACAAAACGTTTGAACACATCTAGTGCTTCATAGTGGTGAGATAGTAGGTACACATACCCATATCGTGAATAATCATTTATGAGAGTAAGAAAATAAATAGCACCATGACATCCTTTGACGTTCATGGGTCCGCATATGTCAGAATGGACTAAGTCTAAGGGACTTGATACTCTTGAAGCCTTACCAAAAGGTTTTCGGGTTGCCTTACTAGCTAAGCATGACTCACATTTAGGTAACTTAACCCTAGTGAGTCGGTCTAAAAGACCTTCTTTAGCTAGTCGACTCATCCTATCTTGGCCTATGTGGCCTAGTCTAGAATGTCATTTCACAGATTCAGAATCGCAATCAAAATTAGCAACTAAGGCAAGCGAGGAATTATTATTATGAATATCATCCAAGTCAAAGAAACCATTATGCAATGAACCATGACCAAACACATTGTCATGATACAAAATCTCTAAACCACTAGAATTGAAGTTAAAGGAAAAACCAAGTCTCAACAAAGAAACTACTAAAATTAAAGAACATCGCACCCCTGGTGCATAGAGAGCATCATGAAGGAACAACGTATTTCCTCCACGAAGCTTCAGATGGTATGTCCCTATACCGAGGATGTTTTCCTCGCTGCTATTTCCTAAAACGACTGTTTAAGTTCCTACCGGATAACGATGAAACTTTCGGAAACCAGCTCAATCTTGTACTATATGTTTGCTTGCTCCCGAATCTACAATCCAATTCAAAAAATGATTAGCAACTAATGCATGTGCACAAACATACAGTTCAAGAGGGGAATCGGAAGTAGGTTTCTTCTTTGGTTCGAGGCAATCCCGAGCAAAGTGAGCCTTCTTTCCACAATTGTAGCACTTCACATGCGCCATGTTCTTTTCTTTAGGTTTTCCTACTTTGGTCATGCCACCTTTTGGTCCGTTAGTTTGAGAAGGACGTTTTCCTTTCATAGACTCAGTAGGCGCGACCTTACTAGTAGTTAAGGGGTCCATTACTTCGCGGTCATGAAGGTAGTACTGGATTTTTCTATACGAAAAGTCATAGTTCGACCCATCGAATTTGTCTAAAGTCTCAGGTGCCAAGCGTTTCGAACACATGTCTCTAAGTATATAAGAAAAGGACAATTTATTAGGCACATAACTAAATAATTAAATTAACAAGGATTTCCTTCATTCACATTACATGTTCGAAAAATTTGCTAAGCTCATAATCATCACATATAATGTGATTCCGGATTTTCAAATAATTTAATTACCACAAGTCCAAATGAAACGAATTCTGACAGGTGTCAAATCCGTCAAAATAAAATATTAATCCGGTGCAACAATTACGAGTATAGTGCAACGGGTCGATCCACAGAGATTGGTTGAATTAATTCAATTAATCACAAGAAATTCGTGCAACTAACTAGCCAACTAAAAATAGGGGGGGTTTTGGAGTTGTTAACTAATTGACAGCTAATAAGTAAAAATAAAGCAAAGACAGTAAATCACGCAGAGATTGAGGGTTAAAGCAATTGGAGAAGCAATACCTAGCTAAGAGTCACAATTCAGTTTAAGACATCGATCATTGACGCAAGGGTAAATTCAGCTATTCAAATAGACTAGCTATGGTGGATAGAGACACTCGACTCCGCCTCGTTTTCTCTTAAGTGTAGAATAACCTAGAGACACTCGACAGTTATTCCCTAATTAACTTACAACCCCTAGAGACACTCGACAAGATTCAATAAGTTAACAGCTTTAAGATTTAAGAAAACACTAGTCCAAACTAACCAAGTCACGACACGTGCAAGATTCAAGTTTGATTATTAATTCCCTTAGTGAATTGGATTCGACTTCATGACTTCCTATCACTAATGTGCTACAAAGTACCTATCAAGCGTTACATAAACTTCACGCAATCAAGACTAGAAATATGCAATCATCTACTTAGAAAATCGGGCCCTAATTGACTAAGCAAATAATTAGCAATAAACGCGGCAAATGGGGGATTAAGAATTACTTGAATTAACTGAATTATAAAACTAATTAGGTCTCACGACGTAGCAAACATGAATTGTAAACTCCTAGCTAAGTACTAATGGAATTAGTTCTTCATAAACATGATTGAAAGCAAGAAATAAAATAAAAGCATAATCTAACTAAAGAAAGGAGGAAAGATTGTTGCTTCTCGGACAAATCTTCAACTCTCGCCCCAAAGCTTGCCCAGCAGTCGCGTAATTCTCTGTCTCCAAAAGTTACCCCAAACTGGTCTGGAAGAAGGATCTTTATAGCCAACAACTGACGCCCTAAATCCTTATCCCTCAAGGACTCGGATTCTTCTGCCCAGCTTGACGCCCAAGGCTCTCGAAGATGCTGGACTTCACCATTTAATTCAACTCCAACTAGCACACAAGGCCCAGCCATAAAGCCCAACCAAAAATCAGCTACGCCACCACTTATAACCAAAATCCAAAGACGAAGCGGAAGGTTCAGCCCAAAGAGAGGGGAATTCGCCACTTGAAATAAAACATTCTGAACTTTAAATTCCCCATGCATGCAATCCACGTGACAAGGAAGCCTTCCAAGCAAATAAAATATTATGCCATGTCAGCCTCATTTATCCACAATTAGATCTCCAAGGTGTCTGCAAGCACTTAAACAAGAAAATCCATTAAAAGCACCAAATTACATACAGTTAGGTCCAAAAGTGCAGTCCCGGAAATACGAAAAATAGGAAATTAGGCACGTTATCAAATTCATACATTGAACTATTGTTAAACAAATTAACATAATTCATTAAATTATCTCAAAGATAAATTACAATCAACTGATGATGACAATTGTGTAAAACGTATTTACAAAAGAAAAACTAATTTAATTTAGTAAAACTAATTTACTAAAGAAAATATTATATAAACAAATTATATAATATTATATAAAACACATTTATATAAATTAGTAGTTATGGACTTATATATAAAACATATTTTATATATTAATTTGGTTGGGCTTAATATATATAAAACATATTTATATAAGGATTTATACGGGCTTCATATAAAACACATTTATATTTAAAATATATATAAGCTTTAATGTATAAAACATATTTATACAATAACTTAAGTTGTTTTGACTTTCATATATAAAACATATTTATATAATAATTCAATTGGACTTAATATATATAAAACACATTTATATAATATATATGGGCTTATATAAAACATATTTATACAATTAGTTCATTAGGACTTAGTGTTATAGAAAACGTATTTATATAACAATTCAATTGGGTTGGATTAGGACTGTCAACGGGTCGGATTCGGACCGGATCAAGAGATTCCGGATCCGAATCCGATAAGAGTATCCGATAACCGGATCCGAATCCGAATCCTATAGGATTCGGATGTATTGTTTTTGAATCCATACATAATCGGATCGGATCGGATCCGATAAAAGATCCGATCCGATTAACAATAAAATTTATTTTTTAAGATTACAAATTTGATAAAAAAAAATAAATATAATTACATAACATTTAATAAATAATTATTATTTAATGAATTATTTGATAATTTTATCTATATTTATTTTAAATAGGTTGATTTAAACTTATTAATAAAAGAAAATATATATTTTTAGAGAAAAAAATTTAAAATTTATTATTGTTTAAAGTGATAAATATGTGAAAATTTTAATTTTAATCATTTTACTTAATATTATGTACTAGTAAATAATTTTTTTAATTAAATATTATATATAATATCGGATTCGGATTCTTAACGGATCGGATTTCGTAAATCCATATTCGCTCCATTTATTTCGGATATCGAATATTTATAATCGGATATGATCCATCGGATATTTTTATCGGACGAATATGCTAAAATTCGGATCGGATTCGGATTAAAATCCGACCCATTGACAGCCCTAGGTTGGATACATAAAAAATATTTATATATATCATTAGAAAAATTGGGCCTTTTTAATTATCACCCAAAACAAAAGTTGGAAGTCAGGCACGTTAAAAGTGAAGGCCACTAAAAGGAAACCCATTTGAGTAAGCCCATTAATAATTTATACCCAATTAAGCTAAGCCCACAAAGATCTCTAATTTTCGAAAAGCCCACCAAATATTACACTAAGACTAAGTAATATAATGCTTTAGGTCAGATTAAAACAAAATTAAAAAAAAAAAACTAAGCCCAATTAGACTAAAAGCCCATCAAAAGTCTAATTCAAAGAAATCAACTAAACCTAGTAGCAAAAGGGGTATCAGGAAACCCACGTCCCTTTGTGTGCGCCGCCCATCCTCAACGTTGTTCACCATATTTTTGGCTTCTCTAGGAAGGTACGTACGCCACCACTGCAAGTTGCCATTCCCGACGAGCTGCCTTGTACTCCGTTCTGCCCAGAAGACTTCAGATCCGAACCCAAGTTCGACTTCTCCGTCGTGTCCCGCTTCAGTCGCAGCTTCTCTTTTTCACAAAAATCGTCAACAGCCGTGGTGGGAAGGCGGTTGGATCCGCCGCCACATAGGCAACAGCGGAGGTTTAACTAAGTAAAAGGGTGGTGTCGGTGCCGCGAGTTTTTTTTTTTTTTTTTTTGTGGCCGAGGTTCACCGTCACAGCGGCGGCGGCAGTGCTAGTGTTCCGCTGCTACGGAAGCGGTGGCGACGGCAACTAAGAGGAATTTGCTAATTACCGGAATTAAACGACAACAATTAACATATAATTGATAGATTACCGTAAGCATCTTAAAGCATGTGATGTAATTAACAGATAATTAAAACTAAATAGTTATCAGCATGCTATAGCAAAAATAATTAACAGATAATTATTATGCATATTAATTAACAGATAATTAACAATTAATAAAATTGATACAACAGCATGCTTATCGCGGATAATCACAAGGAAAGATTAACATATCTTATCATGGATAATCGCAAGGAAAGATTAACATATAATCTAACATTTACATATAAAATCAGAATCACCACATGCTCGCATAGTAGTTAACATATAATTAAGATGACAACGTTCTCAATAAATCAGTAGAACGAATCTCATGAGATTTCACATAAAAATCAATTAATGAATGGGGCATGAGAAAAACTATAAATCCGATTAACGAATAATCTAAACATGATCTCATGTAAACAACGATTAATAAATAATCTTGATGATTTACAGTCTTGGTAACAGAGACATAAAACGAACAATTTAAGCCGTGATACCACTGTAGGAACATATAATAGGACTAACCTTTTTGCGGAAGCGAATTCGGATTCGATTGTCGCTTTACGCCCACTGCAACCTCGACTGTAATCCTTGAAGGTGGCTACTAGAGTCACCGTGTTTCCACGCTCCAAATCTCTAGTCTTGGATGATGGACTACGTAAGAGAGAACTCTGATATTTAAGTATGTTGTATATCTCGTGTGTGTTATCTCACAGAGAAACAACGTGTATATATATAGAATAGAATTAGGGTTACATAAACTCTATTCTTATGGCCTTGTCATAGGTCCACATCAATTACCTAAACTGATTCCTATTATTTAGGGATGTGGTCGGACGCACTTTTAACTACAGTTAGCCTACCCACCAGTGCTAAACTACAGCATGAGTTAGAAAGGATTGGGCTTCATGAATGCAGATTGGAAGCTCTCCATAACAACAATTAGGTCACTTATTGAAAAGCTATTGTCCAATTTAGTAGAGATTTGGCTTTTTCTCAGGATAATAACTCGATGCTTCCTAATATTTGCACACAATTACAAACAAGTTCCTTTAATATATCTTCGACCTCCTTTTTACTGGATCGAGTAGTCGAGTAGTCGATCCTTTGTAAAAAGGAGGTTGAAGATATATTAAAGGAACGTGTGTGCAATTGTCTACAAAAATTACGAAGCAACGAGCTATTATCTTGAGAAAAGGTCAAATCTCTACGAAATTGGACAATAGCATTTCAAACAAGTTACCAAATTGTTGTTATGGATAGATCGACTTTGCCTTTATCAAGCCCAATCTTTCCAAACACAACCTGCAATTCAGCACCCCGTGGGTAATGACGAACTTTGTTGAATTCGTTAGGTTAACGAGTATATGGACTCAACAAAAAAATATCTATTAATTGTATTTGGCGGAAATCATACAGTAAACATGATAATTTTCAAGAGTAAATCAATTTAATAGGGCAGATTTTACATATCTTCGACGATTTGATCCCTTGCTTTGAAGCGGCGATTGAGAGGAGCAGCTGATGAGGGCGAAGCGAAGAGAGAAGAAGAAGAAGAAGAAGAGGCTAGGGTTTTTAAAAATAGTTTTAGATTTACGTGAATGTGTGAGGATGAGTATGGGAATTGAACTATTTATAGAAAAAATTTAAGGCTATAGTGAAAAAATAACAAACTTCTAGATACGTGGCAAACATGCAATCAATTACGGTAAAGTTGGGATACGTGGCCAACATGTAATCCACAGGGACCAGTTTAAAATATATTGACTAAATAATCGGTTATATAATCGACAAAATCGATCCAACACAGTCGAATACACGACGATATCAATCGATTGATTTGAAAACACAGAAACACGGGATCGAGTGGTCGACTAGGTTAATCAAGAACTCGATTACCCGAAAAGCAGAAGGATCGAGACGTCGACTGGGCTTGTCGATCACTCGACTCAGTTATTTTTCTTGTAAACTTGAAAAGAATGAAAATACAAAAATCTGCAAATACAATAAATAATACAATAAATAAAGTTTGCTAATATTTAAATTTGTCGTCCAGAAGGGTTAGTGGTTGCCGTAGCATGAGAAGCTCGATGTAATACAACGAATAGATTCCATAATCGTCATGCAATTTAAGAAAAGGAAATTCATCCAAATAAAAAACAAAATAAATAAATTATACAAAAGTAAATTTTATTGAGTTTGCAGGTACGCTCATTTATTTATTACTGGACATGGATCGATTGTTTCCAACTTCTAGAGGTGATTGAGTTTGTTAACCAAATGCCTGAATCTTCCTGTATGGACCAACAAACGTATGACTTTTGACTACCAAGATTAAGGAACCAAAGGACTCCTCTAACCCCAGAAAAACCACCCCGTTGTAAGCCCAATAAACCAAGCAATCATTATAACTCGACCAAATACTCAATTTGCATGACTTTTCATTTAATTGTCTTTGAATGACCATCCCTGATACACAAACAGTTTTAAAAATATTATTTTATCATATTGTATTGTGTCGGATCACGTAAAAAATTAAAAAAAAAACGTATCACCGTATCCGTATCCGAGCATCATAAATGTCCATGTGTGTAATAACCATATCGTTCACGATTCTATAATCTAACACAAAACCAAGTAAATATGAGTATACACATCAAAGAGTTTTTAGGAGAAGCAAGTTTTCTAATTCAAGGTTTTTGGGCAGAAAAGATGATGAAGGATTGCTGAACTTTCTTGGTATAATTAATGAGACCACATGATGTGCACAAATCCTCAATCTCCTCTTCGGTTAAGTAATTGTAGTTACTGGTGATCCTCTGTCAAACAAAAGTACAAAGAGTAACATATTTAGCATATAAACACTACAAGGAATCTTCATATCATGACAAAGTTATCATAAGTTTGAGTAGGGCGAATTAAATTTACTACCTGAGGTCGGTGAAGTTGCAAAATAATCCCTTTTAAGTTTGAGAAATTACGGTACAATCACTAGCATTTGCTATAAATAAGTAGAAATACTAAAAATATCCCTTTGAAAGGAGTATTGGGTTTTTCTTTTTTATTTTTTTATTTTTTTTTTGTTTTTTGGTCAGAACAAAGTGGAACAACTCTTCGAGTCGGGCAACAAGTAAAATTCTCCCCAAGGGTTTTTTCAACAAGGAAGTTTCAAACCCTTGACTGTTAGAGAATCAGGTAAAGTCCGCCCCTTATAATCAAGCCAATCACCACTAGACTAGCCAATTGGATGTAACGGGGGTGTATTTTTGAAAGCATTACACAATAGCAAATGTCAGGATATATACTATAAATTTTCAAATTAGGGAGATAATTTTGTAATTTCACCGAACTTCAGGAGTGGCAAGTGTAATTCCTCAATTAATTAGTTATATAGATTCAAAGTACATGGAAGTTGCAAACCTGTCGAAAAGGCCTGATGAAAGCCGGAGTCGACGAAGTGACTCGAAGGAAAGTACTCCCAACAAAAACACCACCACTTCGTAAAATTCGATTAATTTCAGCAATCTGACATACAACCAGAAATAGGAAGAAATCAAACATCAAACAGAACTCAATCAAACTGCCTCCAATTTTATGATGAATACAAGCATCACCAAAGAAACAAAGACCATGTCAAGGCAAACCACATTAAGCATGCATAAAGGAAAAGTTGAAAACAAAAGGCAAACCATTGAGTTGCCTAAGGAAAAGGTATTCACACTCAAAGACACAGAGTTTCAATGACAAAAGGGGTAACTACACTTGCAAACCCTAAGGTTTGGCCTAATTAACCAAACTTACCCCAAAGTTTGAGAAACTACAAAAACTTTCAATTGCATACACTGTTTGAACTAATGCATGCTATTATAGTCATAAATTTAAATTCAAATATTGATAAGTAAATGTCAAAAATAATAGAGCACATTCATAAAGCATTAAAGATGATATCGACAAATTCATCAACACGTAATGTAAATTCTTTGAGGGGGGAATTTTTTTATAATTACTCAATCCTCAGGGTAAGTTAGTGCAAAAAGGCAAAACCCCAGGGTATGTCTCTACTTGATTATCCCATAAGAAAAATACAAAAAAATAAAAATAAAAATAAAAATCCTTTAAGACCACTAATTAACCTTTAATAGTAAATAAAAATGTATGAGAACTAACCCCCCCAAAAAAAAAAAAAAAAAAAAAATGCAACTGCTAATTGATCTTTAAAATATAAACCAAAAAAAAAAAAAAAAAAATATATATATATATATATAGAAGTGAAAAACAACTAGAAGTAACAAATAAAAGAACAAATTATGTGCTCCAATTCTCCAAACAATTACTTAGGATTAAAATACGAAACTTACTGCATTGGAAGGAGAAGGCCAGCAATGCAAAGCAGCACCAGCATGGACAGCATCAATAGAACCAGATGAAAAGGGAAGTCTCGAAACATCAGCTCTCACAAGTGCAAGATTACTGCGGAGTATCAAGGACTAGATATTCTGAAGAAATAAACACTGAAGGCATATGAGGGGGGAGAAAAAAAAACACAAAGAAAACACTCACGAGCTTAAGATAGTATCATCAGTTTTTATGAAACCATAACATTGTCGAAGCATATTTTCAGAAAAATCAAGTGCGACGACTCTGGAATAGGCCCCTGATTTTGCAAATTTCCTGGAAAACAAACCGCTGCCACAGCTCACATCGACAAGGACTCCACCTTCAGCAGGTTTAAAGTACGCCTGAGCCATATTGAACTGCATAAGATTGAAACAATGAGATATTAATTAAGTAGGCATCCAAAATTACTTTTATACATACATGACAGAATTATGTACGAAAGATAATAACTTAACCTTTCCCTTTCTTGTTTCAATTTCACATTCCCCTTGTTTTGGAAGGGAAAGACACAATCAATTTCATTCTTGAGATTGTGCATCATTTTATGTAGTAAAAGTTTACCTCTTCATCAGGACCAGGGAATCCACTACGGTTAAAATTTTGGCGCCAGCCTCTTTCATACACAAATGAAACAAATGGGCTCCTGAAAAACATAATAATAATAAGGGCAACAAAGCCAGACTAAAAATTAATTACACTAGACCAGATATTTTTTTGATTCTCAAATGTACAGCTTTCTGCCTAAAGAAAAGTGTCCAAGAAGATTCATTTTGAATAACTGCATTCCCTAGGTTAAAAGGACTAGAGTCATCTCAACTGGCAGAATTAGTTGAAACTCTTTGAAGCAATAGTCAGTATTTTAGATGAAACACGAGGAATAAAGGAGTGATCATCAACTGATTGTTCCATTAAGTTGAACAAGGGCTATGTTTTCATATGTGTAAAATGACTTGTATCAACAATGGCAACATAAGATTTTCATTAAAAAAATCTATAATGACATGTGCAAAATGACTTGTAACAACAAGGGCAACATAAGATTTTCATTAAAAAAAATCGATAATGACATCAGTAAATTCCGTTAAAAAGCTTAAGACGTTGGAGAAAGGTGCAATCCTCAGGGAATGAAGATGTAATTTCTCATACCTGAGGGGTAATAGCTGTAAACTATCCCTTATTGTCAAGTAATAAAATTCATATAATACGAAATATTCAAAAATCTCAACAGTTCCTTTGATTAAATATATGTTTCAGAATTTCAATTTATTATATCCGCCAAATGATGATATCAGATCAGTATCACACACCTGAAGAGCTCAGTGCCAGCTGGCTTAGACTCATCGTACTCCTTTGTCCCAGAAGTAACAGTAAGATCGAGATAGATGTTCTTGCTAGAGTATGACTTGTTGCACTTCTTACATTTGAAACCAGACCTATATATTGCTGGCCTGTATCATTCAGGACTTGAATTAAAACACACACCATATACATCACTTATTATGAATTATACAAGTTTTTTTTAATTAAGACTTACAAGTTGAAACCAGAAGGGCCTTTTCTAATAAGCGGCTCGTAACAAATGGGACAAGCAAACAAGTCAATGTTTGATGCATCTCTTGCTTCTGTACTTGATTCCTAGCAACCATCAGAGTTCGTTAATATATCTAGCATAATGATGAAATGTCCCTCAGTAAAACACACTTTTTAGGGATAATTACACTGTCATACCCTGAGCTTTGGCCCAATTCATGCTATATATTTAAGTTAAAATATATATCAGTCTGTGCCAAAGGCAAAACGGGGTATTCATAGAAAACTCAACATGATATCATTAAATTTCACTGATCCAGATGTAATGTAAATCCTTTGTTGGGGGATGTTTGTTTAATTATTCCAAACCTCATGGAACGGAATATGTTATTGTAACTATCCTTACTTTTATTTTTAACAATGTAGAATCAAACAAGTATAAACAGGCAGTTAACGAAAACTTGCACTTGAATCTGAAGATGATGAGACAATTACCATAACAAAAAGTGGACTACAAATAAATAGTCATAAACTGACCATAAGTTGGTGAAACTAGCGATGGAGCCATTTTTAAGAACCTAAACAAAATTTAGACAAACCAAATCATCAAAACACAATCATTTACAGATTTCCCTGAAGCATAGAACCTCAGAGATGCTTAACAATTTAAACATACAACATTAAACAAAATTAACATTCTTGCGCAGTCCTATAATCTTTCATCAGTTAAACCAGAATTTCATGTCCAAAAACACTGTCCGACGCATCCTAATTGCATAAACAAAATATGACTTGCTTCCTCTAAACAATGTGCTCCATCTTATACTCATATATGCAAGAGTCATGTAATAAATTCTATTTACTGATCAAACGAACAGCAAAACAAAACTTAAAAACCAACATCACCAATTCAGAATCCTTACATGTTACACTCGAAACATCCAAAAACTATACTCCACAAAGATGGTATAATAATACTCATAAAAGTTAAAATTTTAAAAAAAATAAAAGAAAGAATCAACAATTTAACCATGTCAATCAAAATTGAAGACACTGCATTACTTCATGACTGCAGACTGGACAGAAAACCGATCACTAATTTACCAAGAACAAATTTCCATTCAATATTTCACTAAAGAACAAGAGAATTACGGGCTCCAGAGCAACAGCTGAGCTTGCTCGGATTCTTGCAGGCCCAGCAGCAAAACCCGGGGTAGGACAGAGCCGGGAATTGCGAAAAAGACGAGGGCTTTTTGGGAAAAAAGCAGAATTTTGATGGAGACGAAGCGAGGGCTGAGCAGCAATCGCCATTTCTCTACGTCTATTGGTGGTGGTTTTCCTTTCTCGTTTTGTTTGAGGATTCTCTGTGTGATTTATATATATACAAACACAAACCTATATATATTGGTGATTTCATCAGAGAGATGAGGAGTGGAGGAAATTTCTGATAATTTTCTCTCATTTTTGTTTGTCAAGGCACAATTGTGTGGCCAAAAGGAGAAAGGGGTTTTGAATTTCTGGTATTTTAATTGATTTTAGAGTCTGAATTCCCTTGCTATGCAATGCACCTGAGCTGGTTTAATTTCGAGGTTTAATTCTCGCTCAATTTTCATTTTTTTTTCACATATTATATAATATATAACCTCACTGAACGGTACATTTTATATAATAAAATAATAAATAACCATAGTTTTTTCAAGATTTCTAATCGCCTTTCAAATTCAACTTAAATACATGTTTGTAGCATTTATTATTATTTTCTGGGGCTGAGGATTTTCCACATAATAGTATTTACCGCCATTGGCGTTGCTCCACGTAGCTCATGTACACCATAAAGGGGTATATGCTAGGTGCACATCCACTAGGTCACTCCTCTCAACTTTTGACACTTGTCACTTTCTCTCTCTTCTTTACTTTTTATGCATTATTTTTATTTTTATTTAGTTTTTTTTCTTTTTTATCTTTTCTATTTCATTTGATTATTATTTCTTACAAAATATATAATTCTATTTATTTTTCAACAATGATATGCATAAAATAAATTTTAATTATATATATATGTTATTTTTAATCTAATATATTGCTTAATTTTTTTCCCTAACTTGTGAAATCACTATTATTTGAACATATTATATCTTAGATTACATAAAATTTATTTTTTCTTAACATATTATTCAATTGTGAAATATTATTAATTATTTTAAAAAATAAATATAACTAATTTGAGTCGTTAAAATACAAAATGAACACATTTTGAAAGTAAAATTAATTTGTAGATATAGAAAAAAAAAATCTCTATATACAACATTTTATTAGATAAAAAAAGTAATATAAATAATTAAGTTTTATTTTATACATATCATAATTGAAAAATAAATAGAATTATATATTTTATAAGAAATAATGATCTAACGAAATAGAAAAAGTGAGAAAAAACTAAATAAAAACAAAGATAATGCATAAAAAGTAAAGAAGAGAAAGGAAGTGACAAGTGTCAAAAGTTGAGAGGAATGACCTAGTGCGTGTGCACCTAGCATATAGTAAACCCATAAAGGGCATTATAATGAATTGCATTTGATTCGAAAAAGAAAGAAAACCACTGCAATAACCATTGAATCTAGGTAAAAAAAAAAAAAAAAAAAAAATCTTTCTTTTCAAAAGAAAAACGAAAAGCACCTTCGATCCAATTGGATCGTCCAGATCCAAAGTTGTGAAATAACAAAACTAGGGTGCGTTTACTTTTTCAGTAACAGGGGGTTGGCTTTTTTTTTTTTTTTTTCTCCAATTGTCTTTTACTTTTCTTTGGTGGGAGTCCGTGTTAGCCGTATAAGCCCATAGGCGAGGTGGTCTACGTTTTGAAACCCGGACCGGACCGGCCGGTCGGACCGGTGACCGGCCGCCATTCCGGTCCGGTTGACCCCCTAAAACCAGTTGCCTAACGGACCGGTGTGACCCGCTAAAAACCGGTCTAAAACCGGTGATTGGACCGGACCGGACCGGTTAAAAGACCGGTGGCCCGGTTTTTTATTTTTTTTTTATTTTTATTTTGAAAAAAATCAAATATTTTTATTTTGGAGACTTCTAGGTTTGATCCCTAGACCCTTTGGATAATAGATGAATACTCTAACCAATTGTGCTACTTGATTTGTTGGAATTTGATATTCAAATTAAATATAACTTAGTGATGTGCTAACAATATTTAATTTTTTTATATAATATATTTATAAATATATAGACTTTTATCTATATTGTTAATTTACTAGATGTATATTATTTTATTATTTAGTTAATTAGTTTATTTATATATTTGTAGATCTATAATTTGAAATATTAGAAATTTTATTTAAAAATTAATAAATAGTCAGAAGTAATTTAAAATTATATCTAATTTTTCATATTATTAAGCGTATTTGATTATTTTTAATTAATATTTATAATATTATATAAATATATATAATTAAATATAATTATTACGTCATACCGGTTCGACCGATGGTCCGACCGGTCGAACCAGTAAAACCAGTAACCAGTAAGGCATCCCGGTTCGACGTCCGGTCCGAGTTTCAAAACATAGGAGGTGGTGTTTTGGATGATGATGGAAGACATGGAAATTTGGCGTGTCTAGTTTGACATGTCCTTTGTCATGTATAAGTAAATTACTTTTTGATCTAGACCAAGACATCCACTGTCGACTATAACTGGCAATCTCCTCGTTGAGTTGTAAGCACCTCATAGGGTGAAACAACTGGTCAGGAAATTTAAGTAAATTACTATAATCGCCAAAAGTTGGCAAAATTTACACTCCATTGTCATTGAAAATATCTCTATCTCCATTTTTTTTAATCCTTGTTGGTGCCGAAAATATCTCCATCTCCATTTACACTCCATTGTCACAGAACTCGAAGAAATTTGAGGTACTCCCACGCCACATTTAGAGGACACGTCCCATTCTGACATCCCACAACCAATCACGAACTTTGATACACGTGAAAATCCTCCTTTAAGGCGTTCTGAACGCACTCCTAGACAGCCTGAGAGATAGTATGGTTTTCTCCATGAAATCTCACAAGATGATAATGATCCCCTGACATATGAGGAGGCACTGTCAGACTCGGATTATGATCAGTGGAAACAAGCCATGAAATCCGAAATGGATTCCATATACTCCAACCAAGTTTAGACCTTGGTTGATTTACCTGATGGGGAAAAAACCTTAGGTTGCAAATGGATCTTTAAGAGAAAGCTCGGAGTAAATGGAAACGTTGTAGCCTATAAGGTAAGGCTCATTGCCAAAGGCTTCACTCAAAGGCCCAGTGTGGACTTTGATGAAACCTTCTCACCGGTTGCAATGCAAAAGTCCATTCGGATCATGTTTGCCATAGCTGCATATTATGACTATAAGATATGGCAAATGGATGTGAAAACTGCCTTTCTCAATGGAGATATTGATAAAGACATTTATATGGATCAACCCATAGGTTTCACATTCAGTGGGAGTGAGCAAAAGATTTGCAAGCTACAAAGATCAATCTACGGATTGAAACAGACTTCTAGGAATTGGAACATTCGTTTTGATGAAGCGGTCAAAGCGTTTGGCTTCGTTCAAAATTCGAATGAGTCCTGTGTGTATAGAAAGGAATTGGAGACTTCAGTGCAATTCTTGGTGCTTTAGGTTGATGACATCCTTCTAATTGGGAATTCGAAGGATGACATGAAAGTTACCAAGTCATGGTTACTGAACCAATTCGAGATGAAAGATCTTCGTGATGCGTCCTACATTCTTGGTATTAAGATCTATAAGGATAGATCTAAGAGATTGATAGGACTGTTACAATTGATGTACATAGACAAAGTACTGAAACGATTCAGTATGGCGAATGCGAAGAACAAAGTTCTTCCCATGAGTGTAGGAACATCTCTTTCGAAGAAGATGTGGCCTAAGACGAAGCTTGAGAAGGACAGAATGAGTCATGTACCTTATGCCTCGACAATAGGTAGCATAATGTATGCAATACTATGTACTCGACCGGATGTGGCTTATGCACTTAGTGTTACAAGCCGTTTCCAATTAGGCCATGGAGAAGGTTACTGGACTGCCGTGAAGAATATCCTAAAGCACTTACGAAGCACTAAGGATTCATTCTTAGTATACGAAGGACAGAAAGATCTAGTAATCGGAGGATACTGCGATGCAAGCTTTGCATCTGACTTAGATGATTTTAAGTCAATGTCAGGATACATTTTCTGCCTTAACGACAGAGTAATGAGTTGGAAAAGTTCCAAGCAGACGACCACTGCAGATTCGACCACTGAGGCCGAATACTTAGCTGCAAACGATGCAGCCAAGGAAGGTGTTTGGATTAGAAACTTCATTCAAGAATTGAATGTCGTTCTTAGCATGAAAGACCCCATTACTGTGTTTTGTGACAACACTGGGGTGGTTGCTCAAGCAAGAGAACCAAGATCTCACCAACGGACCAAGCACGTTATGAGGAAGTGTCACCTAATCCGTGATATCATCAAAGGAGGTGATGTGCAAATTGAGAGCGTCACATCAGCAGAGAACGTGGCAGACCCACTGTGACGCCCTAGCGTGGGCCCTACATCCCCCGCACTAAGACCAAGCTCATGTACGAATATAGTCCGCACACAAACCCAATCTTAGCGAACGGGGACACGACACGAACCCTGGCTAGGCGGGCTAACCCTGTACCAAACAATTTATGCAACCAAGCGACAGAAACAAGAGTATAAACCATAAACATAAACTAGTAATCCATAACAACAGGATCTCTGGTCAAGAGCTTACATAATTTACAAGTGAGAGTATTTGGCCCTCACGGCCTCACAAAATATATACATAACAAAAGGTAATATGAGTGTGTGGTACAACAACCGTGTGACACGAGCTAGACACAAAATTACAATATGTAAAGCAATTTCCCACCTAGCTACACCTGCAAGGAACCTGAGGGACAAAGAAGGGAGGGGTCAGTCTCTACAAGACTGAGTGAAAGGCATAAATAATATATATAAAGCAGTAAAGTCATGCGAGCCATAATTCCATACAAGGTTTTGGAAGAACAAGTAAAATGTGGCTCTCATTGTATGGAATTACGACTTGGACCATTCATTTCAGGAAAGTGATTCAGTGGCTCAGCGAGTGAGCATTCTCCAACCTTACTCCTTTAGTGTACAAGATAATTTAATTAAGCGATCATGCAATATATTAGGTTTCACTTGGTTACAGGATTCAATTCAGGTGCACAATTACTCCTTTTTCCTCCGGGTTGGTGGCTCGGGTAGCTAGCCCTTACCACCCAGTAACAGTGATCAATGAGTACATGAATCCCATTGACCGGAATCCCATTGATTCACCAAACCTCCTGGTGAACCTCCGGGTTGGTTCGAGTTGGTTGGGACTTATGCATGAGATAGTCGTCAGCCTATGCTTCCCCAGTTCTGTTAATACATAAGCCCCTGGGCCCCAGGAAGTGTAACAGTCTCGCGAAAACAGGACAGGATCAAGATTGGTTTCATTTTCCAAAATCATTTGTTTATTTGAAATCAAGATATAAGTATAATATAAGTTTTAGCCAAACCAACATATAAGAGGGTTGTAGGGTTTATATTATATCCTAATAATTCCTCACCTGTACCGGACAAAAAGGAAGAACAGGGACTCCTCAACCCTACTGGACGTGCTCAACGTCTTCTTGAGAACTCTCTAGACAAGGAAATAGGACACGAGTGAAACTCGACTCAATATGAACCGGATATGACGCACGGAAAGTGAATTAATCACATAAGACATGAATATGAAATCATATGATATTAATGACATGTTCAAGTGCACCATTTAATGCATAATATAACATTTAAATGCCTAACAAGGTGCACATGAAATTTGTGAAACCAATTCACGTCATTCAAGCGATACAAATGCATATGAGAACAAGTATGGGCATATAATCAAGAAATAATAAATTATAGACAAGTTCGGAGGTGGAGACATGCGAGAAAAAGGAAATAAAACACAAAAAGAGCTTCCGAGCGAAATTGGGCCAAAGCTGACAGATTTCCAAAACAGACAAGCTGTAGTAAAACTGGAATATCTTGAGTTCTAGAAATTGAAATGGAGTTTTGTTTATTGAAAATGAAACTAGACACATATACCTTTCAAATGATATATGGTACGAAACTTGGTTCAAAGCGAGGAGAAAATGGCGTAAGCTTAAATTTGGGTGAAAGCAGATTTTCGGTGAAGTGGCGACACCAACAAGAATTGATTATATCTCACAAATGAAAAAACATATTGAGATGATTCTAATTGGAGGTTGTTCTAGACTTCAAGAGGTTTCCAATGGTTAAAAAATTAGATCAATCAAAGTTCAGATGAGGGAGTACCCGGCCGGGGAGTGCAGGTGCAGAAACCCTTCTGCACTAAACTACCTGCCCGGGTACTTTTGTGGGCAAAAACTACCCGTCCGGGTAGTCCTTCAGGACAAGAAGAACGTAGCAGAGCAGGAGAAGCTCGTGGGAGGGGATGACCAAACCACCAATTCAACTCCAACCTCAACCACAAGCACTCAGAACATCCAACAAACAAGCATAGGTTCATAAAATCTCATTTAGGCCACTTAAAATCCAAAGGAACATGTTTAGATGCATCAAAATCCCTCCATAAAACCCTCAAATATTCCATAACCATGAATGCATCAAAGTTAAAGTAAAACATGTGATATATACATGAGATTAATTCAAATTCATCACATAAACTTCAAAACATGTTATGAAATCCAAAGAAAGTGAAAGCCATAGTCTAAACTCACATTCTTCAAATATACAAGTTTCTAACATTCCTTATAAATGGAATAAAAAGAAGGGGAAAGGAAGAGAGATGGTCTTGGAGTGAATTCCTTGAAGAAAAGATGGAAGAAAGCTCAAATCTCTTGTTGTCTTGTGAATTGAAATGAAAGAGATGTCTTGTCCTTGTTCTTGGTTCTTGGAAGATGAAGATGAAATGAAGAAATGTATGTATAGGTGTGTGCATATAGATATATCGATCAAGTGGGGAAAAAAAAGGAAGAAATTGCACTTTGGTCCTTATGAAATTCAAAAGAATGCAATTAAGTATGAAATGTTTTGCATATGAAAAAATTCAATTCTCGTCAAATTGTCAATCAAGTATCAAACATCTCCAAGAGGGCGATTAAAGACAATTAAGTAAAATTCTTACAAAGACAAAAATAATTAAACACTTACACATGCTCGCAAAATTAAATAACATAAACCACAAAAAGAAATCGAAAAAGGAAGGTTTAAATCACACAATTAAATCAATAAAAGAAATTAAATAGGCCTAACCCTCAAAACTCTCACACGTGGCGCGCGTACCTGTACAGTCGAGAAGTCGGGATGTCACAACCTCCTCCCCTTAAGAGAATCTGGTCCCCAGATTCACTTTTCCGTTGGAAACAACTATGGATAAAATCTTCTCATCTTTTCCTCCGTTTCCCAAGTGGCTTCCTCGGTTTTGTCACTTCTCCATAAAACCTTAACCAAGGGAATTTGTCGTCTTCTCAACTCCTGGAACTTTCTATCAATTATCTTAACCGGCTTTTGGATAAAAGTTAAATCCGGATCAACCTTGGCTTCTTCAAGGGGAAGGATCTCTGAATCATAGGGATAGTACTTCCTCAATTGAGACATGTGGAAGACATTGTGAATCCCGGTTAGATTTGGCGGTAGGTCCAATCGGTAAGCAACTTCTCCAATTCTCTCCAGAATTTCGAAAGGACCCAAATAACGAGGGTTCAACTTCCCACCTTGGCCAATTTTTGCAAAACCCTTACGAGGGGATGCTCTTAAGAACACATGATCACCAACCTCAAACTTAAGTTTCCATCTACGGCGATCGACATAACTCTTCTGTCGATCTTGGGCAGCTTTCATACGTTGCCTTATCATTTGGACTTTCTCAATCGCATCTTGAGTAGCTACTGAAAGTTTAGTCTTTCTAACTTCCCTTTGAACACCATCCTGTTTTGTCCAACGCCACTCTTCATGATCAAAGAATAAAGGGGAACGACACCTTCGTCCGTAAAGAATCTCATACGGTGCTGCTTTAATCGACGCTTGGTAACTATTATTATAAGCAAATTCGATCAAGTGTAAATGTTCATCCCACTTAGTCTGAAAATCCATTGCACAAGCCCGAAGCATGTCCTCTAAATACTTTATCAACCTCTCCGATTGCCCGTCGATCTGAGGGTGCGAAGCAGTACTGAACTTAAGCTTAGTACCCAACCTTTTCTGGAGTTCTTACCAAAACTTGGAGGTAAACCGCGGATCTCTATCAGAAATAATATTAAGAGGAGTGCCATGGAGTCGAACAATCTCTCGAACATACTTATCTGCAAGTTTACTTATCTTATCAGACATCCGGACTGCGAGAAAGTGTGCTGACTTAGTTAATCTGTCAATGATCACCCAAATTCCATCAAGTCCACCCTTAGCTCTGGGTAATCCAGACACGAAATCCATAGTAATTTGTTCCCACTTCCATTCCGAAATAGGTAAAGGTTGTAATAAGACTCCGGGCTTTTGGTGTTCTGCCTTTACTCTTTGACATGTCAAACAATGCTTCACAAACTCAACTACATCTTTCTTCATACCTCTCCACCAATAGAACTTCTTCAAATCTCGATACATCTTTGTACCTCCGGGGTGGATGGAGTGACTGGATCTGTGAGCTTCTTCAAGAATTACCCGTTTCAATTCTTCTGGCACACAAGCTCTGGTCTTGAACCTGAAAATTCCGGTATCATCCAAACCAAATGGACACTCCGGATCATCTCGTGCTTTCAACACTAACCTCTGAATCTCGGGATCTGTTGCTTGAGCATCATACATTCTCTGTCTTAACTCAGGTTGTACTGTAATATTAGCCACACGGACTTTCAACACCGTAGGCTCAAAACTAACACCCGAATCAACTTCCAACATAGACACGCTAGCCTTCCTACTCAACACGTCCGCGACCACATTAGTTTTACCCAGATGGTAATGGATGGTACAATCATAATCTTCAAGGAATTCCATCCAACGCCTTTGCCTCATATTCAAATCCTTTTGTGTGAACAAATACTTGAGGCTCTTATGGTCAGAGAAGATCTCAAAAGTGACCCCATAGAGATAATGATGCCACTTGGCCAAAGCGAAAACCACGGTGGCTAACTCGAGATCGTAAGTGGGATAATTCTTCTCTTGGTCCTTAGGCTTGTTAAGAAGATAAGCCAGAAAACCCATAGCCCCTTTCCGGACCAACTCATAAGCTTCAGTGAACGAGAGTAGTGGAGGAGTCTTTGAACCTTCACCAACAAACACTTCCGAACCCAAACAAATTCTCTTCTCAAAACAATCAACCTCTGCTCGGTACCGAAAAAGCCAGTCCATACCCAAGATAACCCCGTATCTGTCTATGGGCATCACGATCAAATCTGTTGGAAAAACACGGCCCTCAATGCTCACCGGGACTTCCCTAAACACACGGTCTGACTCTAAGCTCCCCTTGAGAGGAGAACTAATCACAAAGCAAGAAGAGGTACAAGCAACAAGCAAAGGCAAAGAAAATACCACACCAGTAGAAAGAAAAGAGTGAGTAGCACCCGGATCAAACAATGCATGAATGTTTATGCCATGAATGTATATAGTACCTTCTGTTAGGAATAGTTCCCTAGAAAGCCGATTGTATATCCGCTTTGTGCTTTTCCTTATTGTAATCACAGACAATCTTTGAATGAAATAACGAATTGAGGCAACACTTCTTTATATGCTCTTATTTGGTATGCGTTTACTTTAGCTGTGCATGTATGAGAACTCCCCTAATCCTGATGACTTTAGGACTCTACCATTTAGGTGAAATAGTTCATGAAACGAGCCCTATATCACAAAAGTCATGATTAGTAAAATGCTCCAAGCCGATGAGTCCTACAGACAGTGGGAGTGTCAACCTGACTCCTCTAAGGCTTGCTTGTGGGATCACGCCCTTAAGAAGGACCACCTTATTTCATGGAGGTGCAAAGTGTATAGTTGATACGTGCGTGATACATGAGGGTGCTTACTTCAATAAGTAAGTTCACTGAGGAGCCCCGTGTGAGACCATTCCTAAATGGGAAAGGAAGTTTCTATTTCAGGAAATGGAAACTTCCAGATTAGGAAATATCTCATGAGTCATTGATGTGATTAATTGATCCTTAGACTTGAGGTTCGTTGTCACTTTATGAGTTAACTCTGTAGTCTTAGGTATAAGCTTTAAAGGGTGTCGCCTTAGACAACTGATTCAAGGCTTATGCTGGGGCTGCACAAGTGATTCATGAAAGTGAATGAGAATCAAGAAAGGACCTACACTTGCATATGCAAGGTGATCTCTTATTGTGTAAGTCATTCATATGCCATATGGAGTCCTTGGCCAAGGCAGTATTTCAAGACATCAAGAAAAGGGTCTCTTGGAT
Source organism: Lantana camara (assembly GCA_037501455.1). NCBI lineage: Eukaryota > Viridiplantae > Streptophyta > Magnoliopsida > Lamiales > Verbenaceae > Lantana > Lantana camara. The sequence goes on along the minus strand of CM074856.1, from coordinate 24,983,401 downwards.
TGAGATCAAATGGATATGAAATGCACTTAGCTTTAAGATCGGATTATTAGGGTTCTGATTATTCCCTTACCCTAGATTTTGGTTGAGAGATAGTAAGTAGGAGGATTGTATCTCACATAAATCAATGACTTAAAAGTTCTGTCGAATCTGAACATTCCAATTCAGCTAGGGGTTAAACACCTGTTGCTAGACTATGGTCATTTAATCTGTGGACCGATTAATTAATTAGTGAATTAATTAATTGGGGTTACTTCTAATTGAATTGAGAACCTAGAGGGTCACACACAACAACTTGGTTATATGAGTTGAGGCTTTAAAATGATTAAACGAGTTAATCGGGCCAAAGGGTTCCACACGTGTGGGTCACGTACGTGACACATGTCCTTCATGGACACGTGTGCATGTGCGTGAATATTTATTTGGTGATTAAATAATTAATGTGTTAATTATTTAATAGACTTTGGTTTAATTTTGAATTAAAAAGAAAGTCTTATTTTGGAGAAAAATAATCTAGTTAATTAATTATGAATTAATTAATTAGATAAAATAAGTTATTTATTTTAAATAAATAAAGTATAAAATTATCCAAAAATAGTTTGGATATTTTTAGCTCTCAATTCTCATGAAAGTTGATTTGAATTTGAATTCAAAGTCAAAGTCAAAATTACTTGATGATCAAGTAATAGGAGAGAGGGACCAAAATCCTTAGCCCATAAGGACTAGGATTTTCGGTCCTCCCCTTCATATATATAGGGGGGCTCGAGCTCCCCTTAGGGCTAATCGAGAATTCTTTTGGTTCATGTGTTGAACACCATCCTTTCTCCAAGATAAACAAAACCCTAGGTTAAGCCTAAACACTAACTAGAGAACTAGCATCCTTACTAGTTAGATTGTAGTCAAGTTGGTGGACTATCTCTAGAGAGCTTCAAGTTAGAAGTTTGAAGATTCGAGCTTTACCAAGGAGAGGGGATCAAGCCGCGAGAAGAGCGTTCTTAGGTAGCTTGAAACGCTTCAAGAAAGTTAATTAAGTGTGAGAATGTGAGAAAGAAAGAAAGAAAGTTTCTTGAAAAGCCTGGCCTCCGACTCGCTCCACTGTTGTCTTCGACTCGCTCCGCTGTTGTCTTCTACACTCCCTGCCTTCCTCCCCACCTCCTGTCCTGCTCAACTGCTACTCTGCTTCCTGCCTAACTGCCTGCGTGCTATTGCGTGTTTCCTGCCTGCCTGCGCGCTACTGCGTGTTTCCTGCCTAACTGACTGTCTGCGCGCTGCTGCGTGCTTCCTGCCTAACTGCCTGCCTGACTGCATCCTCGTACGCTCCTGCCTATGTCCTCGTGCGTCGGCCCTCCTGCCTGCGTCCTCGTACGCTCCTGTCTGCATCCTCGTGCATCAGTCCTTCTGCCTGCGTCCTCATGCGCAACTCCAGCCACTCTCAAGATTCAAGATCTCAAGCTTCAAGATTTTCTTGGCTTAAGGGGGAGACTTGTTAGATTTTACACTGTTAGATTTTACATTGTTAGGTTTTTTTTTTGCTTTTTCCTTGTTTCTGCTGCTATGGTACTTTATTTCGATTTCCTTTTCCTTTGTTTCTGCTGCAAGCTGTGCTCCAGCTTGAGGGGGAGTGTAAGAATGTGAGAATTAGGGTTACACTAATGGGTCTAATGGGCTTTATTTAGGGTTTAAGTTTTCTATATATTGTAACCTCTTCCTTGGTTAATGATACATCGAATACACTCAATTATTTCTACTTTTCTCTTTTAACATTAAGAAAGTAAGTTTCTAATCCCTACGAATTTGGTTACACGATTGCGAGTCCTAGATCCTTTTGTTGGAAAAATTTTAAATTTCCGCTGCTTTCTGATTCGTGTTTTCCAACAAGTGGTATCAGAGCCACCTAGTTAATCGTGTTTCTGATTCGTCTCAATTATACTGAATTTGGTAGAAATTCTTAGTCTTGATGCGATTGAGTATTTGTAATTATTTTAGAAAGCCTGAATTACGAAACTGTATTTTTTCCTGAAAGTTTCTGAAAATTGGTTTTTACAAAATTTAATTTTTTGAAAACTATTTTAGATTTGAAACTGTATAAACTGTTTTTGGATTTTTTGGATTTTTTGGATTGGTTTTGCTTTTGAACGAAAACACGAAACGAAAAGCCTGGATTACGAACACGCGAGACCCCGCGCGCGAAGAAGTCGCGCGCGCGGGCTTCGCAGGCCGCCGCCCGCCTGTCCTAGGCGTGCGCAGGCCGTGCACCTACTCCCTCCCGCAACCGCGCGGGAGGCTTTCCGGGCGCGCCTAGCCCAGGGCTGCCGACACCGCCCGCCCAGGCTGGGCGAGAATCCCGCAAGGCGTGCGGGATTGCTCGCCCAGGCCGCCCGCCATCCTGCCGAGAAGGGCCGCGCGCACCGCACGCCCAGCGCGCGCACGCCTGCGATGTGCAGCCCTTTTCGTGCACGGGCCCCGTTTTTTCGTAATCCGTGTTTTCGTATTTCGTGCAATCCAGTCCCAATTTTTATTTTTAATTTTAGAATTTTATTTTTGAATATTTATTTTAATTTTGAATAAAACTTAAAATTGGAATTTTTTGAGAAATAGAAACGGTTTATATTTTGGGAAAATACATCTTTAATAAAATTATTAATTTTCAGAAATTAATTGGAATTTTATTTGTTTTGTTAATTTGAGATTTATTGAAAACTTTTATAAATAAGACTCGCATCAAGTCGTGTTTTAAGTCATTAAGACTTGAAACGGGAATTTTAATTTATTGGGTAAATTTAAATTCTCGCAAAAGCATGTTAGGTGATCATGGGTTTAGACTTATATATGGTTTTAATTTATGCACATGGATGGTTTAAATTGGGGTTGGAGCCCTATAGTTGCGTTTTTCAATTGAGGTTGGAGCCTCACTTATGTGCGTACTATTATGTGATTTATTATGTGGCTTTCCATATTATTGTTTTGAGGTCGGGGTATGCCCCGTGTAATTGTCTAAGGCCAATATGAAGATTGAGCCTTATTACTTTATGTCTTTTTCTTTTTATTGTAATTTGAGCGTAGAGATAGGTGGTGAGGTTTTATTTTCATTTTGGAGACAATGCACCCATGGAGTAAGATGGACCACATTCAAGTAACAAGGAGGCCATAAGTGAAGACCCCTCAAAATTTTAGGGAGGGGAATCTCAATTGTAAAAATGTAATAGAGATAGGGCTCGTATTTTGTTACCGCTTTCCCTTATGAGATTTAAACTGTTTATGTGGCATGTATGTTAGAACTTGTGATTGTGGAGGGGCTCCCACATATCACACATAAGATAGGTAGAACCCATGATCATTACATGTTAGTTTCATGCTAGGACATGTTATCTGTTTATGTACTTGTTTGAAATGATTTAAGTGTACTTGCATTAATCAAGACTAATAAAATTGGATAACATATATGTGGTGAGGTCGAACCAGACAACTCTCCGGTCGATTCGAAAATTCCCATTAAATATTAAGCTAATTTCGAACAAATAGGTATTTAATTCGAGATGCAAATTTTGAATTAAATTCCTAGCATTCCATCAATAGGTTTTAAGTTTAGTAAGTGAAGCTAATTATTGTCCGCGAGTCGTGGGATAGCTAGTGGAGCTTATTAGTTCTTAGTTACCTAATTAATCATTTTAAATGGTCAATATTTCGTGGTCAATTTTGGCAAGGGCGATGTCCGCGAGTCGTGGGTCGTTCGAACTAAGTTTTGATCATGATCTTATGATTGATGGGTCTAGCTTAACGCCTAAGTAAATATGGATGTCGCACGAGTCGTGGGTCCATATTGAAAGATAGGTGATGCAAAAAAACAATTACTAAGAGTTCTAAAGGTGTTAGAATTGGTAAGTTGTACCTACCTGGGGTTCTTACTAAGAATGTCCGCGAGTCGTGGGTTCGAGGTAAAATGCCTAGGATCTTAGTATCCATTGGGAAACGTGTTCCTCTTAGATCTTTGGGAATTATAGATCTTTGAAAAACAGTGGGAGTTACATTAGATTAAAGACCTTATCTTTTGTATATCGTTATAATTCAGCATTCTCACTAGTTCTCTGTTTTACCATTTAGATCGTAGATTCTGTGATTCTCTACGTGCTTTGAAATGGCAACCAAAAACCCTCTTGTATCGATCCTCGAGTTAAACAAGTTGACTGGTCCCAACTATTATGATTGGCTGAGGAATCTAAAAATCATTTTAGATTCTGAGAAGAGAACTTATGTTCTCTTCGAAGGGGAGCCTAGTCCCGAAGGGGAGGCTCCCACTCGGGCCGAGCAGGACGCGATTCAGAAGTGGAAGGATGATAATCTCCAAGCCCGTTGCCTTATGTTGGCTAACATGTCTCCGGACTTGCAAAGGCAACATGAGGCCATGGAATTCGCTTGGGAGATTTACGACCACTTAGAGCAACTTTACCGCCCTCATGAACGTGTTACAAGTTATAACACTTCAAAGGAATTGTTCCACTAAAGAATGAGGGAAGGATCAAGTGTCCATGAATATGGACTCAAGTTTCTTGCCCTTACTGAGAAACTTGCTTCCATGGACATGCCACTGAAAGATGAGCTTTCAGTGGATTTGTTGCTAGCTTCGCTCCCACCATTATTCAACCCATTTGTCCTTAACTTCAATATGAATCATGCTGGTGCTATTGTAGCTGAGCTGATTAGTCAGCTTGTGACTGCTGAAAGCACGATCAAGAAGGACAATAAGGTTTTGATGGTGAATGCTCCGTCTTCCTCTTCTGGGCCTTCTAAAGGTAAGGGCAAGAAAGCCCAAAAGAAGAAGAAGAAACCCCTTAGGCCCACTGGTGGCGTTTCGAATGGGAAGGCCCAAAAGAAGAAGCGTGATCAGAAAGAGGATGTTTGCTTCCATTGTGGCAAAGCGGGATATTGGAGGTGAAACTGCCCAGAGTACAAGGCTACTCTAAAGAAAGGTATGTTTCTCGTTGAAATAAATCTTTATATTAATTCTAGTTCTTGGGTACTTAATACCGGTTGTGGAACTCATATCTGTAATGATGTACAGATGCTAAGTGAAGTCCAACAACTCAAAGAAGGAGAATGTATCTTGAAGATCGGCGATGGCTCAAACGTTGAAGCTCGAGCTTTAGGTACAATTAGATTAGATTTAGGTAGTTTTGAGTTAGTCTTAAATAAAGTCCTTTATGTACCGAGCATTATTCGTAATATAATTTCAGTTCCAATTTTAGATTGTGAAGGTTATGAAACTTATATTAAGAATGGTAAATATTTTATCAAACGAAACAACTCTTCCGTTCACATCGGTACTCTAAGTAATGGACTTTATCTAACTCAGAATATCAATATTATGAATATACAACGAGAAACTAAACGTAAGAGAGATGACAAAGTTTCAGCTCCCTTATGGCACGCTAGATTAGGACACATTTCCAAGAACAGAATTAGCAAGATAAACACTTTAGGATCATTATCTGAAAATGATCTCAAAGAGTTGACTTCTTGCGAATCTTGTCTCAAAGGAAAAATGTCCAAAGTTCCTTTTAAAGGAACTGTGGAATGTGCCACTAAGGTTTTGGATTTGATCCATACTGATGTTTGTGGACCGCTTAGTGTAAGCACAAGAAACAATCATCAGTATTTTATAACCTTTACTGATGACTTTAGTCGGTATGGTTATGTATACTTAATGAAGTATAAATCTGAAACTTTTGAGAAATTCTTAGAATTTCAAAAGGAGGTTGAGAACCAAACTGGTCACAAGATCAAAGCACTTCGATCTGATCGAGGAGGTGAGTATCTTAGTGATGGATTCCTTAATCATCTCAAAGATAATGGGATTATCTCTCAGTGGACTCCTCCGGGAACTCCTCAGCTTAATGGAGTTTCTGAGAGAAGGAATCGAACCCTACTTGATATGGTTCATTCCATGATGAGTTTCACTGACTTACCACCTTCTTTCTGGGGTTATGCCCTAGAAAGTGCAGCAAAGATTTTAAATCTAGTTCCCTCTAAGTCAGTCCCTAAAACGCCCTATGAAATGTGGTATGGTAAAATCCCTAGTTATTCTTACTTAAGAATTTGGGGTTGTCCTGCTTACGTGAAGAGGACAGTGGGAGATAAGTTAGAATCTCGTTCTAACTTATGCTACTTTGTAGGTTATCCTAAGGAATCCATAGGATACTACTTCTATGATCAATCTGAGCAAAAGGTGTTTGTTTCCAGAAATGCCACTTTTCTTGAGGAACCATTCCTTAGAGAAAAGAAAGGCAAGATCATAGAATTAGAGGAAGTACAAAGTGACCCCACGCCACCCACTGAAGAAACGTCCCCTTCTGATTAGCAACAACCAATCACGAATTTCGATACACACGTAAATCCTCTTCTAAGGCGTTCTGAACGTACTCCTAGATAGCCGGAGAGATGGTATGGATTCTTCCATGAAATCTCTCAAAAGGATAATGATCCTTTCACATATGAGGAGGCACTTTCAGATTCTGACTCTGAACAGTGGATAGAAGCCATGAAATCCGAAATGGACTCCATGAACTCCAACCAAGTTTGGACCTTGGTAGATTTGTCTGATGGGATCAAACCCATAGGTTGCAAATGGATCTTTAAGAGAAAGCTTGGAGTTGATGGAAGCATTGCAGCCTACAAAGCAAGACTGGTTGCAAAAGGATTCACTCAAAAACCCGGCTTGGACTTTGATGAAACCTTTTCGCCAGTTGCAATGCAAAAGTCTATTCGGATCATGCTTGCCATTGCTGTGTATTATGACTACGAGATATGGCAAATGGATGTGAAAACTGCCTTTCTCAATGGTGACATTGATAAAGACATTTATGTGGAGCAACCCATAGGTTTCACATTCAGTGGGAGTGAGCAAAAGGTTTGCAAACACCCAAGATCAATCTATGGATGGAAACAGGCTTCTAGGAATTCGAACATTTGATTTGATGAATCAGTCAAAGCGTTTGGCTTCATTCAAATTTCGAATGAATCATGTGTGTATAGAAAGAAATTGGAGACCTCAGTGCAATTCTTAGTACTTTATGTTGATGACATCCTTCTTATTGGGAATTCGAAGGATGACATGAAAGTGACTAAGTTATGGTTATCGAACCAACTCGAGATGAAAGATCTGGGTGATGCGTCCTATATCCTTGGAATTAAAATCTATAGAGATAGATCTATAAGGTTAATAGGACTATCACAGTCGATGTACATTGACAAAGTATTGAAGAGATTCAATATGGAGTCAGCAAAGGTTAAGAACCTTCCTATGAGTGTAGGAACATGCCTTTCAAAGAAGATGTGTCCTAAGACTAACCTTGAGAAGGAAAGAATGACTCATACACCTTATGCATCAGCAATAGGTAGCATAATGTATGCAATACTATGTACTCGACCGGATGTGGCTTATGCACTTAGTGTAACAAGTCGTTTCCAATCTGACCCTGGAGATGGTCACTGGGCTGCCGTGAAGAATATTCTTAAGTACTTGAAAAGTACTAAAGATTTATTCTTAGTTTACGGAGGTCAGAAAGATCTTACTGTCGAAGGATACTGCGATGCAAGCTTTGCATCAGACTTAGATGATTTTAAGTCAATGTCAGGATACATTTTCTGCCTAAACGGCAGAGCAATGAGTTGGAAGAGTTCCAAGCCAACTACCACTGCAGATTCGACCACTGAGGCCGAATACTTGGCTGCAAATGATGCAGCAAAGGAAGGTGTTTGGATTAGAAACTTCATTCAAGAGTTGAATGTTGTTCCTAGCATGAAAGACCCCATTACTGTGTTTTGTGACAACACTGGGGCGGTTGCTCAAGCAAGAGAACCAAGATCTCACCAACGGACCAAGCACATTATGAGGAAGTATCACCTAATCCGTGATATTATCAAAAAAGGAGATGTGCAAATTGAGAGGGTCACATCAGCAGAGAACGTGGCAGATCCACTTACTAAACCCCTTAGTCGAGAAGCTTTCCAAGGTCATCTTCAGAAGATGGGACTTAGAGTAGCTTTAGAATGGCTTTGACGGGCAAGTGGGAGATTGTTAGGAATAGTGCCCTAGAAAGCCGGTTGTATATCCGCTTTGTGTTTTTCCTTATTGTAATCACAGATAATTTTTGAATGAAATAACGAATTGAGGCAACACTTCTTTATTTGCTCTTGTTTGGTATGCGTTTACTTTAGCTGTGCATGTATGAGAACTCCCCTAATCCTGATGACTTTAGGACTCTACCATTTAGGTGAAATGGTTCATGAAACGAGCCCTATATCACATAAGTCATGATTAGTAAAATGCTCCAAGCCGATGAGTCCTACAGACAGTGGGAGTGTCAACCTGACTCCTCTAAGGCTTACTTGTGGGATCACGCCCTTAAGAAGGACCACCTTGTTTCATGGAGGTGCAAAGTGTATAGTTGATACGTGCGTGATACATGAGGGTGCTTACTTCAATAAGTAAGTTCACTGAGGTGCCCCGTGTGAGAACATTCCTAAATGGGAAAGGAAGTTTCTATTTCAGGAAATGGAAACTTCCAGATTAGGAAATATCTCACGAGTCATTGATGTGATTAATTGATCCTTAGACTTGAGGTTCCTTATCACTTTATGAGTTAACTCTGTAGTCTTAGGTATAAGCTTTAAAGGGTGTCACCTTAGACAACTGATTCAAGGCTTATGCTGGGGCTGCACAAGTGATTCATGAAAGTGAATGAGAATCAAGAAAGGACCTACACTTGCATATGTAAGGTGATCTCTTATTGTGTAAGTCATTCATATGCCATATGGAGTCCTTGGCCAAGGCAGTAGATCAAGACATCAAGAAAAGGGTTTCTTAGATTGAGATCAAATGGATATGAAATGCACTTAGCTTTAATATCGGATTATTAGGGTTCTGATTATTCCCTTACCCTAGATCTTGGTTGAGAGATAGTAAGTAGGAGGATTGTATCTCACATGAATCAATGACTTAAAGGTTCTGTCGAATCTGAACATTCCAATTCAGCTAGGGGTTAAACACCTATTGCTAGACCATGGTCGTTTAATCTGTGGACCGATTAATTAATTAGTGAATTAATTAATTGGGGTCACTGCTAATTGAATTGAGAACCTAGAGGGTCACACACAACAACTTGGTTACATGAGTTGAGGCTTTAAAATGATTAAACGAGTTAATCGGGCCAAAGGGTTCCACACGTGTGAAACCACACGTGTGGGTTACGTACGTGACACGTGTCCTTCATCGACACGTGTACATGTGCGTGAATATTTATATGGTGATTAAATAATTAATGTGTTAATTATTTAATAGACTTTGGTTTAATTTTGAATTAAAAAGAAAGTCTTATTTTGGAGAAAAATAATCTAGTTAATTAATTACGAATTAATTAATTAGATAAAATAAGTTATTTATTTTAAATAAATAAAGTATAAAATTATCCAAAAATAGTTTGGATATTTTTAGCTCTCTTGAAAGTTGATTTGAATTTGAATTCAAAGTCAAAGTCAAAATTACTTGATGATCAAGTAATAGGAGAGAGGGACCAAAATCCTTAGCCCATAAGGACTAGGATTTTCGGTCTTCCCCTTCATCGATATAGGGGAGCTCAAGCTCCCCTTAGAGCTAATCGAGAATTCTTTTGGTTCATGTGTTGAACACCGTCCTTTCTCCAAAATAAACAAAACCCTAGGTTAAGCCTAAACACTAACTAGAGAACTAGCATCCTTACTAGTTAGATTGTAGTCAAGTTGGTGGACTATCTCTAGAGAGCTTCAAGTTAGAAGTTTGAAGATTCGAGCTTTACCAAGGAGAAGGAATCAAGCCGCGAGAAGAGCGTTCTTGGGTGGCTTGAAACGCTTCAAGAAAGTTAATTAAGAAAGTAAGTTTCTAATCCCTATGAATTTGGTTACACGATTGCGAGTCCTAGATCCTTTTGTTGGAAAATTTTTAAATTTCCGCTGCTTTCTGATTCGTGTTTTCCAACACCTTCCACCACAGAGTTTGGATCGATATCAGCCTCTTGTTCTTCTCCACCAATAGCATAGGCACGAGCTTTAATCAATGGCCTTTGACCCCCTTGTTGCATGGCGGTCCTCAATTCCGGACAAGCATCCACTTTGTCTTTCGGGTCCCCACACCTCAAGCACAACCCTAAACGGCGTCGACAATGTTGGTAGGTATGTGAAGGGTGACCACAATATGAACAACCGGGCCTCTCTTGTTGTGGTGGCGGAGCCGGTAGAGCTGGTAAAGCCAGAGCCTTTCCTTTGAATTTCTGCTTCTTCTCATTACCCTTAGGAGCCTGAATTTGCTGAACTGCGGGCCTTTTCCCTGCTCCTGAACCGGATCCAGAATAGAATGACCTTGCTTTACTCTTTGAAATCTTAGCCTCGGCTTTAAGGGCTTTGTCGGTTGCCTTTGCCCAAGTTCTTACATTAGAAACACCAATAACATCCTTAATCTCGTACCGAAGTCCATCCACAAATTGGAGAGCTTTTAACTCATCATTCCCGAAAATATGTGAGGCATAAGGGGCCAACCGGTTGAATTCCAAGATGTATTCACCAACTGTCCTTCCGGCTTGCTTCAAGTCAAGAAATTCCCGAAGTCTTCTAGTCCTCGCCACTGGTTGAATATAGTTATTCTTAAATTCACTCACAAAAGCCTCCCAAGTGAGTTCATCCCCATTAGCTTGAAGTGTAATATTCGCTGTATTCCACAAATTCCGTGCCTCTCCTTGAAGTTGAAATATAGCAAGGTCGACCATCTCTTGAGGGCTACAACGGCATACCCGAAATATGTCTTGAATCTCCGCGAGCTAATTCTCAGCAAGTTCATCATTCCCACCATGAAAATTGTGGTGGATGGTAGGAACGAAAATCCCTTTGAGCTTGGGACAAGCCCCCCCTCTTGAACCGGGGGAGGGACAGAAGCCTGAGGTGGTGGTGGTGGATTCTACCGGAGTCTCCTCTCAACATAATTAATGACAGCTTCCATAAAATTCTCGGGAGTGGCTCGAGGATTTCCCCCTTGAGGCATAGGGGAACGATCTCGGTGAGGACGATGATCCGGTGAACGACCACGGTCTCTTCGGGGAGGCATCCTACGATTCAAACACTGAAAATGCATGTTTGATCAATTTATGCTCATGAAAATAGAGAATGCAACACTTAATTAATTCACATAGCCAAGAAATAAACAAATAAATGCAAGAACACGTTGACAAGTTCTTCCTAAGCCGTACGACCTAGACAGACTCGACACTAGAACCTCGGTTTTGCAAACGAGCTCTGATACCACCTTAGGATGTGACGCCCTAGTATGGGCCCCACATCCCCCGCACTAAGACCAAGCTTATATACTAATATAGTCCGCACACAAACCCATTCTTAGCGAACGGGGACACGACACGGACCCTGGCTAGGCGGGCTAACCCTGTACCAAACAATTTACGCAACCAAGCGATAGAAACAAGAGTATAAACCATAAACATAAACTAGTAATCCATAACAACAGGATCTCTGGTCAAGAGCTTACATAATTTACAAGTGAGAGTATTAGGCCCTCACGGCCTCACAAAATATATACATAACAAAAGGTAATATGAGTGTGTGGTATAACAACCGTGTGACACGAGCTAGACACAAAATTACAATATGTAAAGCAATTTCCCGCCTAGCTACACCTGCAAGGAACCTGAGGGACAAAGAAGGGGGGGTCAATCTCTACAAGACTGAGTGAAAGGCATAAATAATATATATAAAGCAGTAAAGTCATGCGAGCCATAATTCCATACAAAGTTTTGGAAGAACAAGTAAAATGTGTCTCTCATTGTATGGAATTATGACTTAGACCATTCATTTCAGGAAAGTGATTCAGTGGCTCGGCGAGTGAGCATTCTCCAACCTTACTCCTTTAGTGTACAAGATAATTTAATTAAGCGATCATGCAATATATTAGGTTTCACTTGGTTACAGGATTCAATTCAGGTGCACAATTACTCCTTTTTCCTCCGGGTTGGTGGCTCGGGTAGCTAGCCCTTACCACCCAGTAACAGTGATCAATGGGTACATGAATCCCATTGACCGTAATCCCATTGATTCACCAAACCTCCTGGTGAACCTCCGGGTTGGTCCGAGTTGGTTGGGACTTATGCAAGAGATAGTCGTCAGCCCATGCTTCCCTAGTTCTCTCAATACATAAGCCCCTGGGCCCCATGAAGTGTAACAGTCTCACCAAAATAAGACAGGATCAAGATTGGTTTCATTTTCCAAAATCATTTGTTTATTTGAAATCAAGATATAAGTGTAATATAAGTTTTGGCCAAACCAACATATAAGAGGGTTGTAGGGTTTATATCATATCCTAACAATTCCTCACCTGTACTGGACAAAAAGGAAAAACATGAACTCCTCAACCCTACTGGACGTGCTCAACGTCCTCCTGAGAACTCTCTGGACAAAGAAATAGGACAAAAGTGAAACTCGACACGGATATGATGCACGACAAGTGAATTAATTACATAAGACATGAATATGAAATCATATGATATTAATGACATGTTCAAGTGCACCATTTAATGCATAATATAACATTTAAATGCCTAACAAGGCGCACATGAAATTTGTGAAACCAATTCATGTCATTCGAGCGATACAAATGCATATGAGAACAAGTATGGGCATATAATCAAGAAATAATAAGTTAGAGACAAGTTCGGAGGTGGAGACATGCGAGAAAAATGAAATAAAACACAAAAAGAGCTTCCGAGCGAAATTGGGCCAAAGCTGACAGATTTCCAAAACGGACAAGTTGTAGTAAAACTGGAATATCTTGAGTTCTAGAAATTGAAATGGAGTTTTGTTTATTGTAAATGAAACTAGACACATATATCTTTCAAATGATATATGGTACGAAACTTGGTTCAAAGCGAGGAGAAAATGGCGTAAGCTTAAAGTTGGGTGAAACCAGATTTTCGGTGAAGTGGCGACACCAAAAAGAATTGATTATATCTCAAAAATGACAAAATATAGTGAGATTATTCTAATTGGAGGTTGTTCTAGACTTCAAGAGGTTTTCAACGGTTCAAAAATTAGGTCAATCGAAGTTCGTATGAGGGAGTACCCGGCCGGGGAAAAACAAGACAGTCACTTACCCGGCCGCGGAGTGCAAGTGCAAAAACACTTCTTCACTAAACTACCCGCCCGGGTACTTTTGTGGGAAAAAACTACCCACCCGGGTAGTCCTTCAGGACAAGAAGAACGTAGCATAACAGGGAAAGCTCGCGGGAGGGGATGACCAAACCACCAATTCAACTCCAACCTTAACCACAACCACTCAAAACATCCAACAACAAGCATAAGTTCATAATATCTCATTTAGGCCACTTAAAATCCAAAGGAACATGTTTAGATGCATCAAATCCCTTCATAAAACCCTCAAATATTCCATAACCATGAATGCATCAAAGTTAAAGTAAAACATGTCATATATACATGAGATTAATTCAAATTCATCACATAAACTTCAAAACATGTTATGAAATCCAAAGAAAGTGAAAGCCCTAGTCTAAACTCACATTCTTCAAATATACAAGTTTCTAACATACCTTACAAATGGAAGAAAAAGAAGGGGAAAGGAAGAATAGATGGTCTTGGAGTGAATTCCTTGAAAAAAAGATGGAAGAAAGCTCAAATCTCTTGTTGTCTTGTGAATTGAAATGAAAGAGATGTCTTGTCCTTGTTCTTGGTTCTTGGAAGATGAAGATGAAATGAAGAAATGTATGTATAGGTGTGTGTATATAGATATATCAATCAAGTGGGGAAAAAAGGAAGAAATTGCACTTTGGTCCTTATGAAATTCAAAAGAATGCAATTAAGTATGAAATGTTATGCATATGAAAAAATTCAATTCTCGTCAAATTATCAATCAAGTATCAAACATCTCCAAGAGGGCGATTAAAGAAAATTAAGTAAAATTCTTACAAAGACAAAAATAATTAAACACTTACACATGCTCGCAAAATTAAATAACATAAACCACAAAAAGAAATCGAAAAAGGAAGGTTTAAATCACACAATTAAATAATAAAAGAAATTAAATAGGCCTAACCCTCAAAACTCTCACACGTAGTGTGCGTACCTGTACAATCGAGAAGTCGGGATGTCACACCCACTTACAAAACCCCTTAGTCAAGAAGCTTTCGAAGGTCATCTTGAGAAGATGGGACTTAGATTAGCTCCTGAATGGCTTTGATGGGCAAGTGGGAGATTGTTAGGAATAGTGCCCTGAAAGCCGATGTAATAGTCTGCTTTAGTACTTTCCTTTTGCAAATCACAGACAATCTTTGAAGAATACGAATTAAGGTAACATTTCTTTATATGCTCTTGTTTGATTGTGTGTTTACTTTTGACTGCGCATGTATAAGAACTCTCCTAATCAATATGACTTACAGGACTCAACCATTTAGGCGAAATGGTTCATGAAACGAGCCCTATATATCATAAGTCATGATTAGAAATCACTCCAAGCCAATGAGTCCAAAAGACAGTGGGTTGTCAACTTGACTCGTTCGAGGCTTGCTTGTGTGATCACGTCCTTAAGTAGGACCACCTTGTTTCATGGGGTGCAAAGTGTATAGTTGATACGTGTGTGATACATGGGGGTGCTTACTTATTCTAAGTAGGTACACTGAGGTGTCCCGTGTGAGAAGATTCCTAAATTGGAAAGGAAGTTTCTATATCTGGAAATAGAAACTTCCAGACTAGGAAATATCTCACAAGTCATTGATGTGATTAAGTGATCCTTAAACTTGAGGTTCCATTGATACTTTATGAGCTAACTCTGTAGTCTTAGGTGTAAACTTTAAAGAGTGTCGCCTTAGACAACTGATTCAAGGCTTATGCTGGGGCTGCACAAGTGGCACATGAAAGTATAAGAGAATCGATAAAGGACCTACGCTTGCATTAGCAAGATGATGATCTCTTATTGTGTAAGTCATTCATATGTCATCTAGGAGTCCTTGGCCAAGGCAGTATGAAATGCACTTAGCATTAAGATCAAGATTATTAGGGTTCCAATCATTCCCTTGCCCTAGATCTTGATTGAGAGATGGGACGTAGGAGGATTGTATCTCACATATGTCAATGGCTTAAAGGTTCTGTCGAATCGAGACATTCTTATTTAGCTAGGGGTCAAACACCTGTTGCTAGACTATGGTAGTTTGATATATGGACTGATTAATTAATTAGGGAATTAATTAATTAGGGTCACTGCTAATTGAATTAAGAACCTAGAGGGTTACACACAACAACCCGGTCACGTGGGTTAAGGCTTGAATCGATTAAACGAGTTGATCGAACCATTAAGAGAATGGTGTGAACCTTATGGACACGTGTAGTCACGTGCAAGCATGTGTATATATTAAATAATTAATGTGTTAATTATTTAATGGACTTTGATTTAATTTTGAATTAATATTAAAGTTCTAATTTGGAGAAATAAAGTCTAATAAATAATTAATTATAAATTAATTAATTATTAGTCTTCAAGTTATTTATTATTAGATAAATAAAGTAAAATAAAATATCTAAAAGAGTTAGATATTATTCTTGCCCAACAAGTTGGTCAAAAGGTGGACTTTTAGTCAAAGTAAGAGACTTAGTCTCCAAGCAAGAGATCCCTTTCCAAAAAGGATTAGGGGTTCGAACCCTAGCCTTATAAATAGAGGGGTTCGAACCCCATGGGATGATGATAGAAAATTCTCCTTCTCCATAATTATACACTAAACCCTAGAGCCTAAACACCGAATATAGAACTAGCGTCCTCCCTATTCGGATCGTGGTCGCGATTGGTAGACTATTTCTCTAGAGGGCTACTATTGTGAAGTCTTAAAAGATTCGAACGAGCTTTTGGGGATCAAGCCGCGCGAAGGGCGTTCTTGGGCGGCTAGAACGTGTCAAGAAAGCTTCTAACTAAGTGAGTTTCTTAATCTCTACGAATTTGGGAATAGGAATTGCAAGATTCGATCCTTGCTTAGTTGGAGAAATTTTTAAATTTCCACTGTGTTTCTGTTCGTTTTCCCAACACATAGTACCAAGAAACAAGGAAAAGAAGGGTAAAGGGGGAGAAAAGAAGAGAAACCCGCTACTATTCACTTCTTGTGATTTTTGAGTTCCAATTACTTCCGATCTTCACCATTTCTTCGAGGTATGTACATTTTCTTGTTCTCCACATCTTGATGCATCTTTCAAGCCATGAATTATAGATTTTTAGCCTTGTTTAAGTATATTATGAGTCTGTGTATGAATAGTAAGTGTTTGATGTGAAAATGTGAATATCTTGCACATTCTTGCTTCATTTCTTGATTCGAGACCTGTTCTATGATCCTTGAAGCTTGCTTATTCTTTTCCTAAACTTGTAATTGCTATATATGCTGTGTATTGAGATCCACCATTGAAATACCTTGAGATTTCTTGAAGCTTTATTTGATGAATTTGAACCCCATTGCTTCTCCTTGTTGCAGGACTGCTGTGGCTATTTGTGGGGGAATTTTTGCATGAAGTTTTATAGGCTAATGCATGAGTTGTTGTGTATATTTTTTGCCTAATTGCTTGCCCTGCTCCTGCCCTATTTCCATGGATTTTTGCTTCGAATTTCAGCAACAATAGTTTGAGGAAGGAGCTGCAACAGCAGGGATACGCCCGTGTGTGTCCCTAAGCCTTTTTTAGGCCACGAACGTGGCTCCATGGGATGGGTTATCTATACTGAGACACCCTCATATCTCCCTTTGTACTAAAAGAGAGACCCTTGCATTTTCAGCCATTTAATGGCTGCTATACGTGAGGCTTTGCATGACCTATTCTTGCTTTGTTTGTGACGTTATGTGTTGTTTGCTTGCTTTTCTCGTTTTGTTTTAGGTTTTATTTAATTTATTCCATCTCAATTATGGTCCTAACATGTTAATAAGTTGTTGTATAATATGTTTAGTTGTTTATTTTAATTTTATGGCCTTATTTGCTAAGTGTAAACATGACTTGAGCTCACAACCGTTTAATTAATGCAACGTGTGGAGTTTCTTTGCATCTTTTGCCTTGTTTATGTGACTTAAACTTTTATATGCATTGATATGATATAACTTGATATATTATAAGTTTAGTTAACGTGTTATGAGTTTAATTTATGTGTCGTTGATATGATAATATGCTAATTGCCTCAATATGCCCTAGTTTGAATGTATATGACGTGCATTGCATCATTTGCATCCATATGCATTTGCCGAGCGTTTATATGGATCATTATTGAGTTTAGTATTGTCTCTTGTGTTTAGATTGCCCATGTGGAGTAGCTCGTTGGCATGGAGCCGCTCAGTAGGTGTGGTTTGCCTTGCTTCATTCGGTTTGTTCGTCAAGGTAAGGTTTTCTTTCTTTTAGTTAATATGACCTACAACCCTATGTGTTTTGAAGCCCGTATGCGAAATATGTATAATATATGATAGATACATGCTTGATATGTATTTGAGGGCTTGTCCCATTTATCACGAGATCTTGAAAATGTTTTTATACGTATATAAACTATATCTTAATTTGTTTTGAAAAGCTTGAAGCATGCGTGTGTTTGTAGCAAAAAATGACCTTGAAAAATAGAACTTGATGGGCCCCGAAGATTATAGGTAAGGAGCACCCGGGATGACCTAGAGGTCGCTGGGCGCACCTCCAGTGTATAGTCTCCAGTTGAAAAGGATAAACCGGAACCCACTAGGAGGCTTGGTGGGGAATGGAGTCCTTGGGCGTGAGTGTCATGAAACTCACGACCCACTTGCTTGCTTGGATGGCTAGGGTGTGCACACATTTCCACCGCTCAGAGGAGAGGAAGGCTTGTTTCGATTTGATCTTGTTTGATTTGATCTTGGTCTTGTACTTGAGGAGTTTGAATGGAAAACTCGTACTGGCCGAGTTAGCTTGACTTGTTTTGAATTCGTGAAACGGAAATGGACTCTTAACTCTTAAAATTGGTTCTTTTGGCCTTTGGCCCTAACTTTCTTTTAATTATAGATATCTATTATCATGGGAAATGTTTTAGTGTGCAAAAACCATCCCCGGTTCATGAATTTCTTGAGAATTGATAAGTGTTTTGCTCTATATGTATATATGGGTGCGTGCGTTAGCCCCCTCACCAGTCATTAGAACTGACCCCTCCTCGTTTTTTTCCCCCGTTTTTATTTGAGTTGCAGGTGCAGGTGTTGTTTCGAGCTAGGCGGCAGTTTCTTTTGAGTCGTTCGAGTCTCTTAGTCCGAGTCTTTGGCATATTGCATTTTACTTCCCGCTTTGGTACTATGTATAAATATGTATTTGAGCATGATTCTGAACTTGGGAGAATTGTATGATTTAATTTGGCCCATGATGGGCATGGTATGTATAATTAATACGTTATACTCATTTTATACTTGTACGTTTGTGGATCCTGTTGCTTTTGCACTTGTAATTGTTTTGTTGTGAGCTCTGTATTAGGGTCTAGACCGCCTAGCTTAGGTATGATTTTACTTGTCTCCCGTTCGCTATGGCTTGGTGCGTGTGCAGAGTCCCTGTTTCGTTACACGTGTTGGGTTATAGTGCGGGGGATGTGGCGCTCTTTGCTCGGGGTGCTACAATCTTTTTCTCATTTTCGCACAAGAATCAGCAAAAAGGGGTCAAAAGATACTATCATAATTTAATCAAATGAGCAAGCATGTTGTGAATCATAAAAGGGACAGTTGTAAACTTTGTTGAGCATATGGCTATTTGACGTGGCTAAGAAGAAACGACATAACAAAACAGGGTCAAGGGTGTCAATCGGATTATGTTATTTAGTAAAAAGGCTAATGAAAGGCTTAAGCACCGAGAATGCCTAAGGCTAATAAAAAAGGGAAATGCTAAGTATTCATAGTCATTTAGGTATATACAACGAGCATACCTTAACGTGTTTCGAAATTACAAATCTTAAATGCATCAAATATAACAATTAAGCATGCATATTATTAATATAAGTTCAATTATATTAGTTAATAAAACTCTAACTTATAAGAGTCGGAACGTGGTATGCTCAATTATCACAATTGATTCAAGCCCATGTAAACACATATGAATGCTAGTTTCTAAATATTACACTAACACCCCTTCCTAGTTAAACAATTAGCATAAATTTCAAATAAACGACATAAAACGAGGTAAATGAATTTAACAAACCAAGAACTTAGATCTTTCATATATTATAACAAGCTTTTGGATATCATACAATTCATAATTTTCAACTTACAAAGGTACAAGATCGAATTTACAATTAAAAACAATTAACGAATAAAAATACAACAACTTCAAAAATTCATAACAATTCAACCGGGCATCCGATTGATGAATGGAAAATGGTGCTGAACTTACCATGATGAAACGGACCTGCTATCCGCAAGGCGTCAAAACGCTGCTACCAGAGCTAGCTGAACCGCCATCGGCAGCAGCCGGACCACCACCTTCGATGGCCGAAAAAATCCCTGTGAACGAAGAAACGTACGTCTCAACAAGATCATCAAAACCCTTCAACCAATTTCTGAAAATACGAAACCCATCGGATTTAATTGAAGAAAAACCAAACCAATTCAACAATCAAACCCTAGAAGCCAGGAAACAAAATTTAATCCAACCGCTTAACGAAAATGAAATCCAAGCATACCCTTGGAAAGACCTCGTCGAGTACTTCGAAATGCCTAAGATAATTGTCGAAAAAATTCATCGAAAAACGACCGGTTGTAGCACCTGAGTTCGAGATGCCACATCCCCCGCACCAAGACCCGACCCGTATATGAAATGGAAAATCCATACACGTGTTAAATCAAGGCGAACGAGGACACAACACACTCGCTATGCTAGGTGGGAGCTAACCCTTAAACCAATAAGTAACAAGGTATAACAATATCAGAGCCAATCCGTATTAGCAGAAGCATTACATATAGCCATACCATTTACAATGAGCTTACAAGCTCCACATAACAAAAATAATTACAAGTCTCAAGTATAAATGGCCCACACGGCGTAACATATACAAAAGGTGCTCAAGCGTTCATAAACATAACAACAACTAATAATATGAGTGTGTGTGTGTGTAAAAGAAATCCTAGACACAAATACAAGACACTAGAGACTCGGATTCCCGCCTAGCACTCCAACTTGCAAGAAGAAACTGAAAACAAAGACGGGTTCACTCTTTAGAAGACTGGTGGGTATTAAAAACAGGGCATAATAAATAAGTATCGTGGAATTTAAATATATACATGCAAACTATAATCCCGTACGAGGTTTTTAGAACATTTTCCAAGCGGGTAAAATAAAGAAAAGCATCGAGCGGGATTATAACAATCAAATTCATTCATAAGGTCTTTACGTGAGCCCGACAAGAGGGCTAAGTCTCCAACCTTCACCTCGTGTAATCATTAACATTTGTTCATTAGTTATAACACACATAATCTTTTGTGCACATTCAATCAATCATTCATATACACCTTTTTCCTCCGGTTAATAGACAGGCATGCAAGACACGACAACCCATTCATTATGGCTAGTGGGGTACATGAATCCCCAAAAGCTCGGTTCCTGAGATTAGCGAGGACAAGTATCGCCGTAGTTTGGTGGAACTAGCATATGGGGTTCACCATCAGCCCGTGCTTCCCCGGATAGCCACGTATACATAGTCTCAGGGGCCCTATTCAGTGCATTACAATTAATTCTCGCCAAAACATTTGGTAGGGATTCATTAAAGAAAGGGCTTTAACATGAAATCATTGACTCTTTGAAAAGACTTGATATATACGTATAATAATTTAGCTTAAAACTTTGCTCATTAGATATATCGGGTCAATTTTATCTAACAGAAGAGAAACCCACCTTTAAAGCAAAAGAACGACATAAGAACACTGACCGGTCTCATCTCCATCCGGACCAAAATCTGTGTAAAAGAAGTGGTGTGAGACACAAAATGACCACAAAAGACGCACGGCGATGCAGTAAACATGATATGAAATGCATAAGAGATAAAAACATGTTATGAAAATGTTCATGTGCACAATTAATGCCTTAGAAACACATAAACGAGAAATTCATTCAACACATGAAGAGATCATGTTCATTCATGTCCATATCTTCCTTATATCGTATCAAATCAATCCATAAATTTCATACAATAATCATAACACATATATTAACATGTTTACAATGCATATAAGTCATAAACAAGGCAAGAGATTAAGAAAACAAAGCAAGAAAATGAACAAACAACACACACATACACAAGGGTGGGGCTAACGTCCGTTAGCTCTATTCCCTTCTTCCCATCAGTAACGGCCGTTAGCCAGGTCAGTAGGGCTAGCCTGGACTAACGGTCATTAGTCACTCATACGCACAAAGGCACTAAACCCCGTTAGGAGGGTCATGTGGTCAGGCCATGGGGTTAACGCTTGTTAACCCCTTACGCGCCTGCAAGCCCTAACGGGCATTAAGTGCTCGTTGGGCTGAAATGTTTGAATTTCAGCCCCTGTTTCACCCCGAAACATAACCAAACAAATACAACATTAAAGAAACATATTAAGATAAGTTAATACATCAAAAACTCATGCAATTGAGGCAAAAAAGCTGGGTAAAAATGAGTCACAACAAGAGATAAAAGCAAGAGTTGCAAACAAGTTCATGTTTCTTCATTTCCTTCAAAGTTCATCAATGGTAACTTCATAATTCCTCAAGTACCACCTACTACAAGTTTAAAGAAGTATAAAAGGATGTCTTAGGATCAGTTGTCATGAATTTAACCAAAAGAAAATACAAGGATACATGCTTAAATCTTCAAATGAACACACAACCTTACTATTCAAACTATTCATATCATAATCCATATCTCCATCTATACAAGCTCAAAATTAGAAATTAATGGATGAAAAGAACCACAAGAGGATGGAGAAAAAGAATCTAGGCTTACCTTTTAGATTGGATGAAGATTGGTGAAGATATGAGCTCAAAACCTTCAATGGGTGAATAGTGATGGGAATAGCTCTTATTCTTGCTTCAAACTCCTTTCTCTCTTCTTTATTGAATAGTGGACGAAATATGGGGCTTAAAATTTGATTAAGGATCAATTTGGGAGAATATGGGTTCAAGTCTTGAGTTATTTAGAGGTTAAACGGGGTCGGATATGGCCAAAACAGGTAGGGTAGTGCTAACCGATGCAAGCTGTTTGGTTTGGTCAAGTTTAGGAGGTCCAAACGGGCTTAAAACGTTACGAGCTAGTTCCATTGGATCCTTATCATCGATATAAGTCCAACGGAGGGGGCGAAGTTTGAATCCGAATTCTCGAGCTCAAGTTATATCGCCCGGAACCCAATGTGCGCTAAATGCTCTTTAGACCCTTTTCGTCCCATTTAAAAGAAAATGGTCCAACACCACATCAAATGAGTTCAAAAACATATAACGAGCATATAAAGAT
Organism: Lantana camara; assembly: GCA_037501455.1. NCBI lineage: Eukaryota > Viridiplantae > Streptophyta > Magnoliopsida > Lamiales > Verbenaceae > Lantana > Lantana camara. The sequence goes on along the minus strand of CM074856.1, from coordinate 24,960,879 downwards.
GCTCATAACACAATTATCTCATGTATATCATGTTTTCACGAAAATCAAAACCAAATTCGGATACAAACGGGGCACACTCATAATCATACGAGCATAATATTCAAAATCCAACTTATAATCCTTAAAAATTATTTCATAAAGTTCAAGAATAACAAATAATATTTATAATAAACATATAATTGCATAGTTAAATAATTTAAATGCACAAATAATATACACATAATGTCATACCTGTACAGCCAAAAAGTCGGGGCGTCACAACTTCTCCCCCTTAAAAGAATCCGTCCCGCATTCACTACTTGTCCGAAAACTACTCGAGATGGAACTTCTTCATCTAATCCTCCATTTCCCACGTAGCCTCTTTCGTCTTATCACTTCGCCGTAAGACTTTTACTAGTGAAATACTCCGATTTCTGAGTTCCTAAAACTTCCTATCCAAGATCTTAATCGGCTTCTGGACAAAGGTGAGATTTGGCTCAAGTTCCACTTCTCCAACAAGGAGAACTTCTGACTCATCCGAGTAATACTTTCGGAGTTAAGAGACGTGAAACACATTATGAATCCCGGTCAGACTCGGTTGTAGATCCAAACGGTAGGCTGTATCCCTAACCTTCTCCAAAATCTCAAACGGATCCAAGTACCGAGGGTTTAACTTCCATCCTTTACCTATCCTTGCAAATCCTTTTCTTGGAGAGGCCTTCAAAAAGACCTTATCTCCAACTTCGACCTCAAGATTCTTTCTTCGACGGTCAGCATAGCTCTTTTGCCGATCTTGAGCTGCCTTCATCCGTTGTCAAATTAATTAGACCTTGTCAATTGCTTCTTGAACGACTTTAGAAGGTTTTTCTTTCTTTTTCCCTCTTTTCACGCCTTCTTGTTTGGTCCATTTCCACTCTTCAAGATTGAGAAACAACGGAGACCTACACTTTCAGTCATAGATGACTTCATACTGTATCATTCCTATCAAGGCTTGGTAGCTATTGTTATAAGCAAACTCGATTAATGGCAACTGCTCATTCCGTGAGCTCTGAAAGTCCAAAGCACATGCTCTTAACATTCAACTCTTCAGGTACGACAACTCTATTCTTGAACCTTAGAATTCCTATATCATCAAACCCGAATGGACACTCTAGATCAACCCGAGCCTTCTTAGTTAACCTCTGAACCTCGGTATCACTTCTCTGAGCCTCAAACAACAGTTGCTTAAGATCCGGCTGAATCTAGATATTAGAGACACAAGCCTTTAGCTTGATTGGCTCTAATCCATCTCTAGTATCCACTTCCAAATTAGACATGCTAGCCTTCTTATTAAGCGCATCTGTGACCACGTTGGTTTAACGGGATGTTATCGGATTATACACTCGTATTCCTCGAGGAATTCCATCCAACGTCGTTGTCTCATGTTCAACTCCTTCTGCGAGAACAAGTACTGGAGACTTTTGTGGTCAGAAAAGATCTTGAAGAAAACTCCATAGAGGTAGTGTCTCCATTTTGCCAAAGCGAAGATCGCTGCTGCTAGCTCGAGATCGTGCGTGGGATAGCTCTTCTCGTGCTCTTTCAACTTTCTAGAGGCATAGGTGATCACTTTCCCCGTGCTGCATCAAAACACAACCAAAACCCTCCTTCAAGGCATATGTATACACTACATACCCTTCGGTACCTTCAGGAAGTGCTAACACTGGTGCAGACCTCAACTTCTCCTTCAAAAGTTCGAAACTCGCCTCACACGCCTCATCCCCCTCAAACTTAGCCTCTTTCTTAGTCAATTGGGTCAGAGGGGCAGCGATCTTCGAAAAATCCTTCACGAGTCTTCGATAATAACCTGCCAGACCCAAGAAACTTCCAACCTCTGAGGCATTCTTCAAACTCTACATTGTAGAACTATCTCAATCTTTGAAGGATCTACTTCCAGCCATTTTACTTGAGATAGTGTGGCCTAAAAAGGTCACCCGATCAATCTAAAACTCGTACTTGCTGAACTTCGCATATAGACGATGCTCTCTCAAAGTCTCTATCACCAATCTAAGATGTCAAACATGATCTTCTCCTGTCCTCGAATACACAAGAATATTGTCTATGAAGATCACCACAAATTTATCGAGGTAAGGACGGAAAATTCTGTGCATCATATCCATAAAAGCTGCTGGGGCATTAGTTAATCCAAATGACATCACTACAAACTCATAATGCCCATACCGGGTGTTGAATCCTGTCTTAGGAATATCTTCTTCCTGGATTTTCTGCTGATAGTATCCTTGTCTCAAATTAAGTTTCGAATACACCCCTGAACCTTGCAAAAGATCAAACAAATCTTCAATATGGGACAAAGGATACTTATTCTTCACGGTCATCCAATTCAACTCTTGGTAATCGATGCACATTCTGAAGGTCCCATCCTTCTGCTTGACAAAGAGAACCGATGCACACCATGGTGAAGAACTCGGTAGGATATAACCATTCTTGAGAAGTTCTTCAAGCTGAACCTTTAACTCTTTCAGCTCGGCTGGGGCCATATTGTAGGGAGTCTTAGAGTAGGGTTCTGCTTCCGAATATCACAAACTTGATCTCTCGATCTGGTGGTAGGGAACCCAGATTCTCGGGGAAAACGTCGGGATAGTCCTTCACCACTGATATCTCTTCGAACCATGCTTGATCTTTTGGCTTATTGAGAAGATAAGCAATGTATCCTGTGGCTCCATCTCTCCCAAAGTTGTGAGCTTTCGTAAAAGACAAGAACGGTACGGCCTTCGAACCAATCCCCAATATCACTTCTTCACCCAACCGAACTCTCTTAGTAAAATAATCAACCACGGCCCGGTGCTTGAACAACCAATCCATTTCCAGAATGGCTCTATACTTCGACATCAAAGTCACAATGAAGTTCACGGGGTAGTCTCTGCCTTCCAAACCCACCAAAGAACCTCGACCCACACGGTCTGTCTCCAAGCTCCCCCCGAAAGGAAAACTAATCACATAACAAGTATCCAAGCAAACAATAGGCAAGCACAGAGTAGCAACAAGTCCATACGAAATAAAGGAATGTGTGGCTCCGGGATAAAAAAGTGTATGTATGTTCATGTTATGTCTGTATATGGTACCTTCCACAACTGTGGTAGGATCGGCCTCGACATCTTGCTCCTCGCCCTCAAGGGCATAGGCATGAGCTTGAATCATAGGCCTAGGTGCTCCAGCTTGATACCTCAGAGTCTTATCAGGACAAGCATTCGCCATATGATTCCCTTTCCCACAAATAAGGTACAAACCCAACCTCTTTCTGCAATTAAAATAAGTATGAGTAGTTTCTCCACAATGAGTGCATGGAGGTTTGCCCTGTCGTGTCCCAACTGGAGCTGGTAGTGCCGGTGGTGCCTGCGGAACCGGTCCTACATTATGAGGCTTCTTGAATGGACCCTTAGTTGGTGGAGTTGCATGAGTGATGGGTCTCTTGCCTGTTCCGGATCCCGATCCTTACCCAACATGTGCTCGAGAAACTGGATCCTTTTTCTTGTACTCTTCCTCTTGAACCATGGTCCTTTGCACCATGTCCGAAAGTTGTGCCCGGCATGCCCATGCCTTAAATCCTCTCTCAACCCAGTAATAAACCTTCTCGCCTTTCTCTTCTCATCTCGAGTGATGTGAGGAGCATATTTCCCAAGGCGATTGAACGTGGAGAGATATTGGGCTTCGGTGCGATTCCCTTGCTTTAAGTCCATGAATTCCTGCTCCTTTCGCTCCCTTACTACATCGGGTACAAAAGGATCCCGAAACTCCCTCTTGAACACTTCCCAAGTCACCTCTTCTCCTTCCACTTCAAGCTTCTCCCTTGTCCTCTCCCACCAATCATAAGCCTCGCCATCAAGTTGGAATATGGAGAATTGAGCTTTCTCTTGTGTAGAGAACTGACGAACACTATAAATTCTTTTAATTCTCGTTAACCAACCCTCCAAAATGGTATCATCAATGGAAATCGAAAATCTAGGGGGATTATAGCTTAAGAACAATCCGTGAGGATCTCTATTCATAGGTGGAGGTGGAGGTGGTGGTGCTGGTTGCTCAACCAGTTGTTGTTATGGTGGTGGAGCTTGGGCCCTTCTATGTTCAACATAGTTATAAACCGTGTCCATAAAATGCTCCATATTTATAGGAGGAGGTTGTGGTGGTTGTGGTTGCGGTTGTAGAGTGGGAGAACGACCTCAACCATGGTGCCGGTCTAGAGATCGATCTCTATGTCTCCGAGGAGGCATCCTACAGAAGAAACACTGAAATACATGCCATTTTTAGTCCATGCATGATAGTTCAAGTAATTCAATCAAGAATTAAGAATTAAGGCACGTTATTCACATAAGAAATGCATCAGAAGCACATTGACAAGTAGTTCCTAAAGCCGTACGACTTAGACTGACTCAACACGACACGAGAGCCTGGGTTTTACAACCCGATGCTCTGATACCACTTAAGGATGTAGCGTCTGAGCGCGAGACGTCACATCCCCCGCACCAAGACCCGACCCGTATATGAAATGGAAAATCTATACACGTGCCAAATCAAGGTAAACGGGGACACAACACACTCGCTATGTTAGGAGGGAGTTAACCCTTAAACCAACAAGTAACAAGGTATAACAATATCAGAGCAAATCCGTATTAGCGGAAGCATTACATGGCCATAACATTTACAACGAGCTTACAAGCTCCACATAACAAAAATAATTACAAGTCTCAAGTATAAATTGCCCACACGGCCTAACATATACAAAAGGCACTCAAGCGTTCATAAACATAACAACAACTGATAATATGAGTGTATGTGTGTAAAAGAAATGCTAGACACAAATACAAGGCACTAGAGACTCGGATTCCCACCTAGCACTCCAACCTGCAAGAAGAAACTGAAAACAAAGATGGGTTCAGTCTTTAGGAAACTGGTGGGTATAAAAACAGGGCATAATTTATAAGTATCATGGAATTTAAATATAAACATGCAAGCTATAATCCCGTACGAGGTTTTTAGAACATTTTCCAAGCGGGTAAAACAAAGAAAAGCATCGAGCGAGATTATAACAATCAAATTCATTCATTAGGTCTTTACGTGAGCCTGGCGAAAGGGCTAAGTCTCCAACCTTCACCTCGTGTAATTGTTCGGAATACTACCCTCAAAGCAGCATTTATGCTTTACTATTTCCTTACAAAATCACAAACAGTCTTTGAATAATAAACGAGATGATTTTGTTCATAGTCAATCACTTTTTTATGTGCTTATTTATGTCTGTTTGGGTTTGACTGTGTTTTGCATGTTTTGAACTCCCCTAATCCGATGTGGCCATTAAGAACTTTGCCCTTATAAGAATGACACATGAAACAAGTTCTTTACTCCATAGGCAAGGATTAGAAACTTCTCCAAGTCGATGAGTCCGACAGACAGTGAGAGCGTCGACTTTGACTCTGTAGAGACTTGCTTATGTGATTATGTCCTTTTGAAGGATCATTCAGTTTCATGGAATGATAAGTGTATATGATGATGTGTTCATAATACATAAGGGTGATTGTTACAGGAACTTCATAACTGAGATGTCCCGTATGAGAACATTCCTAAATGGGAAAGGAAGTCTCCTAGAAACTTCCAGATTAGGAAATATCTCACAGGTCAATGACGTGATTAATAATCCTTCGACTTGAGATTCTGTAATGTCTCACATGAGCTAACTCTGTAGTCTTTGATATAGGCTCAAAAGGGTGTTGTCATATAGACACCTGAACCATGGCCTATGTTGGGATTACACAAGTGGCATATGTATAATTGGCAGAATCAATAAAAGATATACATTTGTTAAGAACAAGAAATCACTCTTACTGATTAAGTTGTTCGTAGTCCATTAAATTTTAAACCCTTGGCCAAGGTGGTTAAAAGATCAAGACATCAAGAAAATGAAGTTTTCTTGGATTGAGATCTAAATGGATATGAAACAAACTTAACTTTAAAGATCGAGAATATTGAGGCTCTAAGAATATTCCCATGCCTTAGTTCTTGATTGAGAGATGGAGTTGTAGAAGGAACGTATTTCGCTGATTGTCATTGACTGAAAGGTTCTTTGATTCATTTTGTTATTTTGCTAGGGGGCACACACCCATTGCTAGATTATAGTAGTGTGATCTGTGAAGTGATTAGTTAATTATGGAAATTAATTAATTACTGTCACTGCTAATTGAATAATAAACCTAAAGGGTCACACACAAATGCCAAAATATGAGGGTTATGGTAGGATGTTAATTGGATTAACAAATGATCAAATTGTTGATCGAAATAGAGTATTCTCACGTGGACTGCTGCCACGTGTCATGATCACGTGACTGCCACGTGTCACCTGGCCTGCGTGGCAGTCACGTGTCATGAACACGTGGCTCCGACGTGTGATTTATTTCACACGTGAATTCTTTTCTAGAATTAATTAATTAAATTATAATTAATTAATTTTGGTCTTTTAATTAATTATGCATTAACTGTTAAGACTATTCTCAAAATAATTAACCCAATAAATACTTAATTATGAATTAAGTTATTTATTGAATAAATTGATTTTTAACTTTATTAGATAAAAGTTGAAAAGTCAAACTTCCTGTTATAGGAGAGAGAATGATATCTTGCCAGACTTGGAGAATAAGGTAAGAACTTATTTTCTAATTAAAAGTTAATAATTAATTAGTTAATTAGTGAGCAAGAAAATAAAGTCCCATTAGGCTTTAGAAGCTTCTAGGGTTCGAACCCCACTAGTTTAAATACTAGTGGGGGTGCTTCTCTTATGATTTAGACCAACTCTCAAGAAGTGTTAATTGTTTTTGAGAAAAATATAAGAAAAGTTTTCAAAGTAAAATATCCTAGCCAAACATAAGCCATAGAACTAGCATTCTCACTAGCTTGATCGTGTTCTACGACTAGTGTGGATACGCTTTGGTGGATTGCCTACTTTGGGATCTAATCGAAGGACGTTCGAGGGACATTCCACTTAAAGGGTGTTTGATAGGCGGTATCGATATCACAAGAAAGCTTCAACCAACGTAAGTTTCTTGAAACACCCTATGGTACGATACGAATACTGCAAATTTTAAGATTTGCGTTTGGAATTTTTTTTTTAAAATTTAGTTATGCAAACCCTGTTATTTTCCAACAAGTGGTATCAGAGCCACCTTGCAAATTTCGTATTGTGTCGTTAATATTTTTGGAATTTTGACTGAAAATTCTTGAATTTGGATATAAGTTGCGCATTCTTGGTTTTTGTTTGAAAAACAAATCTGTCGGATCAAAACTGTTTCTTGAAAATTATTGAATTTTTTCTGTATTAATCTAGTTTAAGCTGTTTAAATCTGATTTATTTTGAACTATTTTTATTCAAGACAGAATTGTTGGAATTTCTGAAATTATGAAATGAAATCAGAACGGGAGCATAGCCGCGTGCCCCCAAGTACGAACTATGCCTGGAGCGGCGATAGCCGCTTCGCACCACCTGCTCCCGCGCGGGAATGACCACGAGGCACGCCAGACGCGCGTACAACGCCTGGGTAACCTTGCGCGTCGCTGCTGCTCCGTTTTGCCCCGCCCAGCACCCGTCCTCCCGCGACACGCGGCTAGCACGCAAGCACAGCATCATTGCACAACGTGCGCTGCCTTGCGCGCAAACCAGCGCGTTGGTGCTCCGACGCTACTCGTCCCTATCCGGCAGCTGTGCTGGCAGTGTGCGCGGGACTGCCTGCTCACGTGCTTGCGGGCGATCTCCGAGCGCGCGGGCTACCCCGGGATACCTTTTTCATTTCGTGTTTCGGTTACGCAAAATCCTACGTTTTAAAATTTGATTTTATTTTTAAAAAAAAAATTATTATTTTTGAAATAATTATAAAATTGGGATTTTATGAATTAAAGCCAAGTTCTAATTTTCGAGAAAATTAATAAATATCACTTTTGAATGATATTTTTGACAAAAAATTTAATTTTTGAATTAATCAAGATTTTGTCAAATAGATCTGAGTTCGATTTTGAATAAACTCTTGAATAATGAACTAACATTTAAATTACTTAAGTTATTTGTAACTTGAAGTCGAGGGAATTTTAAATTTGATTGGTAAATTTAAATTGAAGCGAAAGCATACTAGTTTAGGTGATCATTGGTTAGTCTTATATATGTTTCAATTTTTGTACATGGATGATTTCAATTGGGGTCAGAGCTCCATAGTTGCGTTATTTTAATTGGGTTTGGAGCCCTACTTATGTGCGCACTTCGCTTGATTTATTATGTGGCTTTTCATATTGTTTCAATTGGGGTATGCCCCATGTATTTGTTTATGGTCAATGTGAAGATTGAGCCATATTACTTTATGTTAAGAGTAGAACTTAGGAAGTGAGGTTTTTCTTTTCATTTTGGAGACTAGCACCCAAGGAGCAAGATGGATCCACAAAACAAGGAGTAAGGCGCTATAATTGAAGACCCCTCAAAATGTTAAGGAGGGTTTACTTTTCTATTAATATAATAGATAGGGTTTTTCATTTAAATTATGTACCCCTATGTGATATGAACTGTTTTATCTAGCATGAATGTTAGAACTAGTATTATGGAGTAGCTCCCGTAATCACAGATAAGATAGGATACCCATGATCATCTCATAATTAGTATCGTGCTAGGACATGTTATCTGCTAATTGCTTCTGTGATGCATTTTATGTGAAACTGCATTAAACAAGATAATTAAAATTGGATAACATTATATGTTGGTGAGGTCATTCCGGACAACTCTCCGGAAATTTGGAAATCCCTTTAAAATATTGAGCAATTTCGAATAAATAGGTATTTTATCACGGTAATAAAATTCCTAGCATTCCATCAATAGGATTTAGGACGTAATGGGTAAGCTAATTGGTATCTCACGAGTCGTGGGGTAATTAGTGCAACCTATTAACTCTTAGTTTCCTGATTAATCACTTTAAGTAATTAATATTTCTTGTCCATTTTAGAATGGGCGATGTCTCACGAGTCCTGGGTCGTTCCGGACTAAGTTTGGTTGAGATCTTATGATTGATGGGTTCTGCTCAACACTGAAGTAGATATGGAAGATCAGTAATGTAAAATTATTACTAGGAATTCCGTGGGGATGGAATCGGCAATTCGTACCTACCTAAAGATTCTTAGACCTTTGGATGTCTCACGAGTCGTGGGTCCAAAACTAAGAATGCTTGGGATCCTAGTACCCATTGAGAAAATAAGTTTCTTCTAAGGTCGTTAGGGATTTATAGACCTTCTAAAAAAAGTGGAAGAGCATATTTCTAAAGACCTTGATAATATATATATAATCGTTATTATTCAGCATGCTCATGATTTCTCTATTTTTCATTTAGGTTGTAGTTCTGTGATTCTCTACAATTGAAATGGCAACTAAAACCCTCTATTATCCATCCTCGAATCAAACAAGTTGATGAGGCCCAATTACTCTGATTGGCTTCGGAATCTAAAGATAGTTTTAGATTCTGAAAGGAGAAGATATGTTCTCTTCAAGGGAGAGCCTGTCGCTGAAGGCGAGGCTCTGACTCGGGCCAAAAGAGATGCAATTGCAAAGTGGAATGAAGATAATCTTCAAGCCCGTTGTCTCATGTTGGCCAACATGTCCCCCGACATGCAAAGGCAACATGAGTCAATGGAAAACGCTTGGGAGATTTATGACCTACTTGAGCAATTGTACCACCCCAAAGAGCGTGTTTTAAGGTACAACACTTCAAAAGAGCTCTTTTATCTCAGAATGAAAGAAGGTACAAGTGTCCATGAACACGGTCTCAAGTTTCTTGCTTTGAACGAGAAACCGACCTCCATGGAGATGCCACTGAGTGAAAAACTCGTTGTGGACTTGTTGTTCGCATCGCTTCCAACATCATTCAATCCATTCGTACTGAACTTCAACATGAATCATGCTCATGCTACTATCGCTGAGCTGATTAGTCAACTTGTGACTGCTGAACACACGATCAAGAAAGATAATAAAGTAATGATGGTCACTTCCTCTTCTAGGCCTTCTAAAGGCAAAGGGAAGAAAGCTCCCAAGAAGAAGGGATCTCTTAAACCCGAAGGAGGGGTTAAAAAGAGAAAGACCAAGAAAAAAAGAGATCAGAGAGAGGACATTTGGCACCATTGTGGCAAGAAAGGGTATTGGAAGAGGGACTACCAAGAGTACAAGGATACTCTAAAGAAAGGTGCGTTTATTGTTAAAGTAAATCTATCTATTGATTCTAATTCTTGGGTACTTGATATCGATTGTGGAGCTCATATCTGTAATGATGTATAGATGCTAAATGAGATTCGGCAGCTTGAAGAAGGAGAATGCGTCTTGAAGGTTGGGAATGGATCAAGCTTTCAAGCTCAAGTCATTGGGACATGTAGACTAGATTTAGGTGTCTTTACTTTAGTTTTGAACAAAGTCCTTTATGTACCTTCTATTATTGGTAATATTATTTCCATTCCAATACTTGATTGTGAATGATTTGAAACTTTTTCTAGAAATTGAAACTTTTATCTTAAGAAGAATAAAACTTCAGTTTTGCTTGGTACATTATGTAATGGACTTTATATAACTAAAGTCACTAATATTTTGAATATACAACAAATAAACAAACGCAAAAAAAGATGACAAGATCTCGGCTTCTTTATGGCACGCATATATGGGATATGTCTCTAAAGATAGGATTGCTAAGTTAACTAATTTAGGATCATTCTATGATAATGAACTTAAAGAGTTAACTCATTATGAATCATGTCTTAAAGGAAAAATGCCCAAAACTCCCTTTAATGGTAAAGTGGAACGTGCCACTAAAGTATTGGATTTAATCCATACTGATGTTTGTGGACCACTTAGTGTAAGTATGAGAAACAATAATCAGTATTTCATAACCTTCACAGACGACTTTAGTAGTTTTGGTTATGCGTACTTAATGAAGTATAAATCTGAAGCCTTTGAAAAATTCTTAGAATTTCATAAGGAGGTTGAGAACCAAACCGGTCACAAGATAAAGACACTTCGATCAGATCGAGGTGGCGAGTATCTAAGTGATGAATTCCTTAGTTATCTTAGAGATAATGGAATTATCTCTCAGTGGACCCCTCCGGGAACTCCTCAATTAAATGAAGTTTCGGAGAGAAGGAACAGAATCCTACTTGATATGGTTCGTTCCATGATGAGCTTCACTGAATTGCCACCTTCATTCTGGGGTTATGCCCTAGAATCAACAGTCAAGATTCTGAATCTTGTTCCCTCCAAATCGGTACCCAAAACCCCATTTGAAATGTGGTTTGGCAAAATCCCTAATTATTCTTACTTAAGAATTTGGGGTTGTCCTGCTTATATAAAGAGGACAGTGGGAGATAACCTTGAATCTAGATCAAACTTATGTAACTTCGTAGGATATCCTAAAGAGTCAATAGGATATTATTTCTACAATCCTCTTGAACAAAAGGTCTTTGTGTCAAGAAACATTACTTTTCTTGAGGACTCGTTCCTTAAAGAATAGAAAGGCAAGATCACAAAAATTGAATAAGTTCGAGACCAAGGTCCCACGCTAGTTTAGAGACTGACGTCCCTCAGCAGATCCCAAAGAGTGATAATACACGCAAAAAATCCTCCTCAATTAAGACGTTCTAAATGCATTCCTAGACAACCAGACAGATGGTATAGTTTTCTCCACCAAACATCTCAAATGGATAATGATCCATTAACTTATGAGGAGGCATTGTTAGATTCGGACTCTGAACAGTGGAAAGAAGTAATGAAATCCGAAATAGATTCTATGTACTCTAATCAAGTTTGGACCTTGGTTGATCCACCTGATTGCAGGCCCATAGGGTGCAAATGGATATACAAGTGCAAGCTTGGAGTAGATGGAAGAGTGGAAGCCTTTAAAGTAAGATTAGTTGCTAAGGGTTTTACTCAAAGACCAGGTGTAGACTTTGATGAAACCTTCTCACCGGTTGCAATGCAAAAACCCATTCGGATCTTGCTTGCCATTGTTACACATTATGACGATGAGATATGATAAATGGATTTGAAAACTGCATTTCTCAATGGAGACATTGACAAGGACATTTACATGGAGTAACCCATGGGTTTCACATTCAGTGGGAGCGAACAAAAGGTTTGTAAGCTCCAAAGATCAATCTATGGATTGGAACAAACTTCTAGAAATTGGAATATTTGATTTGATGAAGGGGTCAAATTGTTTGGCTTTATTTAAAACCCGAATGAATCCTGCGTGTACAAGAAAGAATTGGAAACCTCGGTTCAATTTCTGATACTTTATGTAGATGACATCCTCCTCATTGGGAATGCGAAGGATAACATGAAAGTAACAAAGTCATGGTTATCGAACCAATTTGAGATGAAAGATCTTGGTGATGCATCCTACATTCTCGGCATAAAGATCTATCGGGATAGATCTAAGAGATTGTTGGGATTATCACAGTCAGTTTACATAGACAAAATACTAAAGAGGTTTAGTATGGACGATTCCAAACATGGGAAACTTCCAATGGGCCTGGGAACTGTTCTTACAAAGAAGTTGTGTCCCAAGACTGAACTTGAAAATTTCAGGATGTGCAAAATTCCTTATGCATCAGCAATAGGAAGCATCATGTATGTAATGCTATGTACTCAACCGGATGTGGCTTATGCACTCAGCGTGACTAGCCAATTTCAATCTGACCCTGGTGAAGGTCACTGGACTACCGTAAAGAATATCCTTAAGTACTTGAGAAGAAATAAGGATTTGTTCTTGATTTACGGAGGCCAGCAAGATCTTGTCATTAGAGGATACTGTGATGCAAGCTTTGCATCAGACATGGATGACTTTAAATCCATGTCAGGATACATATTTTGTCTGAATGGCGGAGCAGTGAGTTGGAAAAGTTCCAAGCAAGCGACCACGGCAGATTCGACCACTGAGGCCGAATACTTAGCTGCAAACGATACTGCTAAGGAAGGTGTTTGGGTAAGAAACATCATCCATGAGCTGGGTGTAGTTCCTAGCATCAAAGACCCCGTTACAATGTTTTGTGACAACACAGGGGCAGTTGCTCACCAAGAGAACCAAGATCTCACCAAAGGACAAAGCACATTTTGAGGAAGTATCACCTGATTCGTGATATAATCAAGAGAGGAGATGTGCAAATTGAAAGGGTCACGTCGACAGAGAACATGGCAGATCCACTAACTAAAGCTCTTAGTCGACAGGCTTTCGAAGCACATATTCAGAAGATGGGACTTAGATTAGCACTTGAATGGCTTTGACGGGCAAGTGGGAGATTATTAGGAATAGTGCCCTTAAAGGAGCATTTATGCTTTACTATTTCCTTGTAAAATCACAAACAATCTTTGAATAATAAACGAGATGATTTTGTTCATAGGCAATCACTTCTTTATGTGCTAATTTATGTATGTTTGGGTTTGACTGTGTTTTGCATGTTTTGAACTCCTCTTATGAGGCCGCTAAGAAATTTAGCCTTATGACAATGACACGTGAAACAAGCTCTTAACTCCATAGGCGAGGATTAGAAACTTCTCCAAGTCGATGAGTCCGACAAACAGTAGGAGTGTCGACTTTGACTCCCTTGAGACTTGCTTATGTGATTATGTCCTTTTGAAGGATCATTCAGTTTCATGGAATGATAAGTGCATATGATGATGCGTTCATAATACATAAGGGTGATTGTTACAGGAACTTCATAACTGAGATGTCTCGCGTGAGAACATTCCTAAAGGGGAAAGGAAGTCTCCTAGAAACTTCCAGATTAGGAAATATCTCACAGGTCAATGACTTGATTAATAATCCTTCGACTTGAGATTCTATAATGTCTCATATGAGCTAACTCTGTAGTATTTGATATAAGCTCAAAAGGGTGTCGCTATATAGAGACCTGAACCATAGCCTATGTTGGGATTACACAAGTGGCATATGTAGAATTAGTATAATCAATAAAGGACATACACTTGTTAAGAACAAGAATGATCTCTTACTGATTAAGTTGTTCGTAGTCCATTAAATATTAAACCCTTAGCCAAGGTAGTTAAAAGATCCAGACATCAAGAAAATTGGGTTTTCTTGGATTGAGATCTAAATGGATATGGAACGAACTTAACTTTAAAGATCAAGAATATTAAGGCTCTAAGAATATTTCCATGCCTTAGTTCTTGATCGAGAGATGGAGTTGTAGGAGGATCGTATTTCACTGATTGTCATTGACTGAAAGGTTCTTCGGTTCATTTCGTTATTCGGCTAGGGGTCACACACCCATTGCTAGATTACGGTAGTTTGATCTGTGAAGTGATTAATTAATTAATTATTGTCACTGCTAATCTAATAATGAACCTAAAGGGTCACAAACAAATGCCAGAATACGAGGGTTATGGTAGGATGTTAATTGGATTAGCAAAGGATCAAATTGATGATTGAAATGGAGCATTCATAAGTGGGCTGCTGCCATATGTCATGATCACGTGACTGCCATGTGTCATGCGGCCTTCATGGCTACCAAGTGTCACGTACACGTGGCTCCGATGTGTGATTTGTTTCACAAGTGAATTCTTTTCTAGAATTAATTAATTCAAATTGTGATTAATTAATTTTGGTCTTTTAATTAAGGGGAAATTACAACCAGGTCCCCTGAGGTTTGCCATAATTACAATTTAGTCCATACCTTTTCGTTTATTACAAAAACACCCCTATGAACACTGTTCCCAGGGACCTTTTTGTAAAAAATGAAAAAGTGTATGCTTGATTTTTCCACTATTACGCCAGAGACCTCAACTGAAATAGGGTTTATAGGTTTTTTTTTTTTGTAATAAATGAAAAAGCAGGTATCAAATTGTAATTATGGCAAACCTCAGGGGGTCTGGATGTAATTTGCCCTTTAATTAATTATGAATTAATTGCTAAGACTATTCTCAAAATAATTAACCCAATAAATAAATAATTATAAGTTAAGTTATTTATTGAATAGGAGAGATGAATATAAGCCCTTCAACATTAACCCCATAAGAGCCCAACCCTACGTATGGACGTTCAGCTGCCAGACCATTAGGCGCCACAATCCTACTCTGGCCATGGCGCCAAGATCATCAACGGAGCGACTCTCATATGTCGCTGTTACTGGACAACGTACAACAAACACCGATGTTCCAACAACACAACGGAAGAACTCTCAGGGCAAAGTGACAGTCTTTCAGCGCTCAGACCAGCGGTGACACTATGGCGTTGTCTCTGAACGCAACAAAATTACTAATATTCGGTACTCAGATGCTGCAATTGAAAAACTTTCCAAGCCATACAAATTTGCACTTGTTGGAAAATTTTCTCATGGTTATCCGACCATGGAAAGATTACATGAATTATTCATGGAGTTCGAACTTCAGGGAGAATTCAAACTGGGGTTACTAAATGCTAAACACATTTTGAGACACTTAAATTGTGAGGAGGACTATACCAAGATATGGCTGCGGAAAATTATTTTGTTTGATGGCTTTCCAATGAGGGTTTTCAAATGGACGCCTACCTTCAACCCCAAGGTGGATCCGTCAGTTGCACCGGTGTGGATCCGATTACCAGGTCTGAAAACTTAATTCTTTCACATGGATAAACTTTATGATACAAGCCAACTAATTGGCGAGCCATTATGTATTGATGATGGAACTGTTAACGCTAAATGACCTTCGTTAGCGAGAATATGTGTGGAACTAGACCTTTTGAAGCCTCTAACCAAAAAGATCTCTCTAACGTATAATGGGGGGACTTATATCCAACCCATCATCCATGAATGGCTGCCACCTTATTACCAAAAGTGCTCATGCCTAGGTCACAAGGAAATTGATTGCTATGTTGATGCCGAACATGTGGATATTTTAGAAGAATTAGAGAAAGAACAAGCTGATCTTCGAGAAGTAATTGACAAGAAAAGAGGATCCCAAATTAATAATGCCCCGGATGGTACAGAGGAAGTTATTGAGACTCAAAAAATAGAGATAATTAAGAAAAAATGGATCCAGAAATTACCAGAGGAACATGCTAAGGAGGACAATGGTGAGTGTACAACAGTATGTGGAAACCAAATTGACGAATCTTAAAAAGATGACATGGGCTCAAAACAACAAAACACACTGAAAGAACTTGTACATGATGATGCGGGGGACAATGCAAAACCAATGCATGAGGGGGATGATAGGAGAAACGAACGAGACGAAAGCGAAGAAAGCCATAATGAAGAAGACTTCAGTGATGAACAACCGGATAGGGTACAAAAGTTTATTGCTACACTAGGCCTTGAGGATCAGAGGATTCCAGATGATGGAAGTGATAATCTTTCCCAGCATGGAAGTCATGAAGATCCTGAGGAAGTAGTGAAGATAAAAGCCAAGCATGTTTGGTCGAAATCAGTTGATAATCACCTGGATAAAGAAGATGATGATGACGGATTCATTCCAGTGATAAAAAAACACAAACAACGGAGTCCGACGAAATTGGTTAACATAAGAAGGTCAAAACGATCCACATCCCAAACTTCTAAATGATGTTGAAAGGCTTAATATGGAATATACGAAGGATCAGTAACAACGGTCGCCAACGTATACTTAACTTTATCCGTAAGAATAATAAACTTGATTCTTAGTTGTTCTTGAGCCTATAATTTCTCTTGATGTTAACTATATGCGGCGTGGTTTTAATTTCAATAATTTATCAGTAATGAATCTAATCACATCTAGTTCTTCTTTGGCGAGGATATGAACGTGGAGGTTATTGAAAATAATCGATAATTCCTTCATCTGAAAGTGACCAAACGGGACATGGATGCTCCTTTTTTCCTCACGGCTATTTACGCTTGTTGCACTACCTTAGCTAGGCATAACATATGGAGTTTTTTTTAACATAATCCGGTTAACGGCCCATGGTTAATTAGAGGAGATTTCAACATTATAACTTAATTAGAAGAAAGGCGCGAGTGGTAATTTGCCTGATCTTCAAGGTATGGCGGAGTTTCATGATTTCATACAAGACTCTCATCTCACTGAACCGGATTTTGTGGGTATTAATTTCACTTGGGCTAAGAGGGGAATGTTGCAACGTCTAGATAGAGTTCTTGTTTCGGAAGGTTGGACGGAGTTGTTTCCGGAGACAAATTACTCACTTGGCACGACATACCTCAGATCATTGCCCCCTCCTTATTGAATGTGACAACGTGGTGGAGAAAACTCATTCTATCTTCAGCTTTCAAGACATGTGGATAAGACACAAGGATTTCAGCAAAGTGGTGAGTGAGAACTGGTCATTGCCTACCCAAGGATCGGGCCTTAGGAAGTTTCACAACAAATTATATAGGTTGAAAAAACGCTTAAAGGAGTGGAACTCGAGCACTTTCGGGAACATCTTTGATAATGTAAAGAATGTTCAGGAGGTTGAGAAGCAGGGGGAAAGGAATTATGATGAGAACCCTTCGGATGAGAGGCTTAATGATCTTAATAGGGTTGCAACTATTCTGAATAGGACGTTAGCTATGGAAGAAGACTTTTGGAGGCAAAAATCATCCTGTCGTTGGTTGGATAAAGGTGAGAGGAACTCTAAATATTTTCATTCTCTTGTCAAGAAGAAACGTTTTCGGAATAAAATTCAGTCGGTTAAGATAAATAGGAACCTTATAACAAGAGATGCAGAGATAAAAAATTCTGCGAATGAATTCTTCAAAGAAGTTTTATCTTTAGACCAAAATAACCACCTCAATGTGAGTGAACTTGATGTGGTTGATAATTGTCTTTCCGATGATGATAAAGACATGCTGGTGAAGTTACCATCTATGGAGGAGGTTAAAAAGGTAGTATTTTCTATTGATGGTGCGAGCACAGTAGGGCCTGATGGTTTCAATTCCACGTTCTACCAAGCTTGTTGGAACATTATTTACAATGACCTTTATGCGGCGGTTCTGGAACTTCTCAATGGGGCCCCCTTACCGATAGCTTACACCGCTACTACCATTATCTTGATTTCGAAAACTGAGCAGCCAGAAAGTTGCAATGAATACTGACCCATAAACCTTTGCAATGTTTCTAACAAAATCATTACAAAGATCTTAAACAACCGTCCAGGGCAAGTGATGTCCAAGGCTGTTCCTCCTAGCCAAAGTGGATTGATCAAGGGAAGATTATTGAGTGATAATGTCCTTCTTGCACAGGAGCTTATTCACAATATGTCCAAAGCGTATGACAGATTAGAATGGGATTTTTTTGTTTGAGTTACTTCGAAAAAAGGGATTCCCAAGTAAATGGGTGGAATGGGTTATTAACTATGTTACAAACTGCCACTTCTCTATGTTAATCAATGGTGCTTCTGCCGGTTATTTCAAATCAACCAGAGGCTTGAGACAGGGAGACCCAGTAACTCCAGCTCTCTTTGCCATTGCAGCGGACTTTCTTGCCATAAAACTTCGACAGTTAGTGGATACAAACCTTGGAGTCCACTATCATACACCGGCTAATAAGATCATCATGCACTTAGCCTTTGCAGACGATACAATCAAATTCAAGAACAACAGAACGCAAGCTCTAAACCAAGTTAAGGAGATATTAGGCACGTACGAAGCAGTTTCGGGTCAAAAAGTGAACATTAACAAAAGTTCCTTTGTTGTCGGTAAAGGAACGAAAACCGCTGCATCACATGTAGAGAGTTTTTTGGGATTTAAAAGGGATTATCTCCCTATTACATATCTTGGAGTTCCGTTGTATAAGGGATGAAAACGGGCGGTTCTTTTCGAGAGGTTAATTAATAATATCAGGGGAAAGATGCAAGGATGGGAATCAGTCTATCTCTCGCATGGTGGGCGATTATTACTAATCAAATCCATTCGTTGTTCCATGACTATGCACTTGATTCAAGTGTTAGAACCAACTGCTGGAATTATAGATAAACTGGAGAGATTGTTCAATCGGTACTTGTGGGGGTCAACGATGGAAAAAAGGAGCATTCGTTGGACTAGTTGTCCAAAACTTTGTTATCCTAAGAACGAAGGAGGATTGGGGGTTAGACGTATCAAAGATATGGTAGATGCTTTCTCCCGGAAATTATAGTGGAAATTAAGAACCAAGGAATCGCTATGGGCCGAATATATGACTGATCGATGTAAGGGTGAAGGACATTAGCTTTCTGCGCAATGTATTCCGAATCACTCTCATATTTGGAGAAGGTTATGTAAAAACAAAGAATTTGTGGATAAGAATATTGTTTGTTCTCTAAGGGATGGAGATGTTTCCTTTTGGTATGACAACTGGATGATCCGTGGGAAGTTCGCGGAGCTCGTTCCGGAACCACACAGTAATGCAAAGGTGTCGGCATTTTGGGCAAGAGGAGTTTGGTGGGTTGACCTGCTCGAGCAATTAGTTCCTAGGAATATTGTGAATGAAATTTGCTCAGACCTGCTCGAGCAATTAGTTCCTAGGAATATTGTGAATGAAATTTGCTCAGTTCCCATAAGGAACAATTTGAAGGATAAGCCGTTGTGGAGATTAGATCCCTCAGGCAACTTTGCGACGAAAACGGCCTGGAGTAGCATAAGACAAAGAGCAGCAGAATGGAACACACTTCGTAATATTTGGTCCTAGGATCTAACTCCTACCATTATGATATTTATGCGGAGGTTATTACATGATTTCATTCCTGTCAACGACAGATTACTGAGAAAAGGCTTCATTTTTCCTTCGAAGTGCTACTGCTGTGAAAATTGTGAAACAAGAAGTCATCTCTTTCTCACTAATTCTAAAGCTCAGCAAGTATGGAAAACCTTTGCAGATCTTCTCGGCATCAGAATGATCATTACGGATGACATAGCAATCTGGATTAATTTTTGGATTACTCCTTCAAGATATAGTCTGAGTAAACATATTCGTGGGGTGATACTTATTGTCTTATTCTAATTTTCTGGTATATATGGAAAGAGAGAAATAGCCGGAAACACACAAGTTCGGTGTTTTCTCCTTATAACATTATCAGGAATATCAAGGTCCACATATGTAACCTTCACAAGACTGGGAGAATTGGGAAGAAATAGTGGAAAGGAGATTTACACCTTGCTTGCAAATTTGGGGTCAAATTTGAATCAAATCATGCTCGTGATATCAAGGTGGTGCAATGGAGGAAACCTTCAGTGGGATGGATGAAAATTAACACTGACGGGGCCGTCTTTGGGTAATCCGGGACATGCAGGTATGGGAGGATTATTCCGAGATAATGAAGGGAAGGTTGTTTTAGCATTTAGTGAATACATTGGGAATGAAACTAATTTTGTGGCTGAGCTAAAAACTATGGTGTTTGGTGCGAAATGTGCTGCGAAATTGGGGGCAAACAAGGTCTGGTTTGAATCGGAAGCAATAGCCATAATCTCTCTCATCAACCGGGGAGTTGTGGGGGACCTTCGAATTAGAATCTTATAGATGAATTCAGGCATTTGACAACAGCTAGAGAAGTGAGGTTAACTCATATATTTAGAGAAGCTAATACAGTAGGAGACCTACTTGCTAGTAGAGCAGCTAAAATGAAAAGTAATTGGAGCTTTTCGACTGAGAATCTATTTCAAGAACTGAAGGGTCACCTGAGAGTAGATGAATGGGAACTTCCATGCTTCAGATTTCGATGAAACAAGACATAACAGAGGTAGAACAAATTCGAATCAAATAATTGACAGTAATAATAAGAAGATTGCTAACACACCAAGGACCGAATGGGAGGTGTTTAGCAACAAAAGAGAAACCTTAACTAGGGGCACTGGCTTCCACTTGATGAAGTGTCCTGAGAATGGTAGCCAGTTGTGGGTTTTTTTAAAGACTACAGTTGGTATAGAGCAGCCCCAACTCTTATTGAAGAGATGCTCTGCCAAGGAAAGCAATTTGAAATTAACGGTGCCTTTTAATTGCTGGTCTAGCTGGGAATTCATTCCAGTGTTAACCAACGTGCAGGAAACAAGATATTCTGGGCGCATTATGGAGGAACAGGATTATCTGTATACTCCCGGGAAGGCCCAGTGTGACACTAATCTTCAGAGTTGGAGCTGTATATATTTTGCAGAATATTGGAGTACAAATTGCAATTTGAAGGGTGATGCTTTGTCCAAAGGTTACTTCGGTCCTCTAAAAGATGCTGAGATGGTGATCAGGGGCGACTCCAGGATTGTTGGAGAGTGGGGTCAAAATAATTTAATTATTAAAAAATAAAATACTTATTTTCTTAAAAATTTAATTACTAATAAAAAATATATATTATTAAAAAATAAAATATTTTATTTAAAATATTTATTTTACAATTATCCTCTACAGATTTTTATTTGTACTAAATACTAGGGGGTGTTTACAAATTTTATTCCATAAGTAGAAATTAAAACAGAAGTGAAAGTTGTACAGTAGTAAAAGCAATGAGCTTTTGAGGGGAAAAAAAGTGATGAACGGTAAAATAATAAGTGTTAACAAAAGTGGATAATCTCTTTTAACTTTTATGGAATTACTAATTTACCCTAAATTTTTTTGAAGTATTTCTACGTATGATAATATAATTTAAGTATTATATTAATATACAATTTAATATAATTTTGTATAACATTATTTGTAATTAATCAAATATATAGAATTATTTTATACGTACCTTTATTTATATATTTATAAAAATTATGAAAAGAGAAAAAATTTACCTTGCAAATCTTTTAGTTACGAGACTTTTTGAAATTATGATAAGAAGAGAAAAAGAAAAGATATAAATAATAGACAAAGAAAAAATATAATGAATATATAAATCATAGGTTGTATTTGTAGGTAAAAGATTAATTTAAAAATATCAATGTTTTAATAAAGATATATGTCAAAAAAGAATTTTAAATAAATTCAGAAAATCCTATAATGTATAGATAGAATCCTTAAAGTATATCTAGAGCTGAATTCTAGTTTGTTTGTTGAAAATAATCACTTATCTCATATTATTTAGAATTCTTTAATATTTAAAGTATAATTAAATAGCTTTAGTTTTTATATTTTTGGGTCATGGACTTTTTTTAATTATATTTATTTTGAATTTAATGGGGTCAATACAATTTTTTTCCTTTTTATATGGGGTCAAAATAATTATTTTAAAAACAAAAAACATAAAAACATATAAAAAATATATAAATACATAACTAATATTTTTTCCTCAGTGGAGTCAATTGACCCCACTTCTTCCTTCTTCGCGTCGCCCTTGATGGTGATGAAATATGGCAAAAGAGAATTTGCTGTGATGAAGGATTTTGTCTCCACGTCTACCAAACCTTTTCATATGTGTAGGAATAACAACATGGTTAACATCTATGGCCTTAAATTCTTCTTCTGTGATCATATCCTCGTTAGGAATAGAGTCAGGCATGATTTCTTACTCATGTACTTTGAGAACTTTCCTGTGTAATTCTTTGTTTGTTTTATTTATTGGCGGGAGAAGGGGGGTGCTTGCTAAAACCCTACGAAACTCTGCTTCCAGTTTATTTTTTTAAAAAAAAGTTATTTATTGAATAAATTGGTTTTTAACTTTATTAGATAAAGGTTGAAAAGTCAGACTTCCTATGGTAGGAGAGAGAAGGATCTCTTGCTAGACTTGGAGAATAAGTTAAAAACTTATTTTCTAATTAAGAGTTAATAATTAATTGGTTAATTAATGAGCAAGAAAATAAAGTCCCACTAGGCTTTGGAAGCCTCTAGGGTTCGAACCCCGCTAGTATAAATACTAGTGGGGGTGCTTCTCTTATGCTTTAGACCAACACTCAAGAAGTGATAATTGTTTTTGAGAAAAATAAAAGAAAAGTTTTCAAAGTAAAATATCCTAACCAAACACAAGCCATAGAACTAGCATTCTCACTAGCTTAATCGTGTTCTAGGACAGGTGTGGATACGCTTTGGAAGATTACCTACTTTGGGATCTAATCGAAGGACATTCGAGGGACATTCCGCTCGAAGGGTGTTTGATAGGCGGTATCAACATCACAAAAAAACTTCAATCAACGTAAGTTTCTTGAAACACCCTATGATACGATACGAACATTGCAAGTTTTAAGATCTACTTTTGGAAAAAATTTTTTTTTAAACTACCGCTGTGCAAACTCTGCTGTTTTCCAATAGTAATCATTAACATTTGTTCATTAGTTATCACACAAATAATCTTTTGTGCACATTCCATCGATCATTCATTCAATTGTTCATGTACACCTTTTTCCTCCGGTTAGTGGACGGGCTTGCAAGACCCGGCCACCCATTTATTATAGCTAGTGGGGTACATGAATCCCCAAAAGCCCGATTCCACATAATCTCTTAGCGAAGGCCGGTTTCGCCATAGTTTGGTGGGACTAGCATACATGTAACAACCCGGATTTCGACTAGGTTGGGACAAGTAAGTAAGAGAAAAGTGTTTATAGCCTCAATCCATCATGCATTTCATTTTATGTGAATTATGTACCTTTAAGTTTCGATTCTTAATTAATATCCTATTATGAGCACTACATCACTATTCACCGAGCCTTAACCTATACACATTTCTCATGGAATCTTAGAAAGCTAGATTTCACATTTACCGGATTCATACCCTAACTTTTGTTATTCCAAAACCTACCTTGGAAATTGTTTTTCAAAAATTCTCATTAGGTCCCTAGTTACTATTCATTCCTAAATGTAGAAAATTTCTGAAACACTTTTACCTATCCAATATTGGGGCCAAATGAATCCCTGCAGAATTTTATGAATTATGATATAATTCCCGAACCCTAATTTTCATTATAACTCCTGTAGTAGCCAAAACCGGCCAAAAACCTTACTTTAACCCTAGTTTAGAGATTTCGAAATTCAACGTTTTTCCTATCCAATATTATAACCAAAAAAATCGTTGAATTATTTTATAAATTTTAAGATCTTTTCCAAACCTTAATTCAATCCCTAGCTTGTTTTATGAATTATTCCTATTTTTCCTAAAGTACTGTTCCCGCCGTAAAAACTAATTTTTAAACCGTACGACATTTGGTATCCAATATTATACTCAAAATAATTCTTAAATTATTCTAAGAATTGAGAACACTTTCTTGGAAATTAATTCACATCCTAGCTCCGTTTTGAGTATTTTCTCATATTTTTCAAAATTCCAAACGCCTACTACTTTAATTTTAGATGTTTAAACTTTAAGTGTCTATAACCGTCGGATCTCTTTCTTTTGAAATTTTTCTCATTTCAAACTGAAATCTAGAGATTCTTCTACATTTTTATTATTATTTTCACCCTATTTTAGATTTATTTTATTATGATATAATTATTAGATAATATATGTATACATAAGCATATACATCACATCTACACCTAGCATACCACCTAAGTACCCTATAATAATACACCTAGATACCCTACACCCTTAATCACTACCCTAAAGAATAGGAAATTGCTCTTAAGCCCCCAAAATTATACCTATAAATACCCTAAAAAGCATTCACAAAATTCACGCAAAAATCACTCACTCTCTCTCGGTCACAGCAACAACCCCTTTCTCTCTCTAAGGTGTGTTTTTCTTTTATTGTTTCATGCTTTATATATTGTTCTTAGTATAATATAGTTATAGCATGCTTAGGATTAATTAAATTATGCTTTAGGAATTTTATTTTATGAAATATATGCATAATTGTTAATTTTATGTACAATGTGCCTACATTATGAATTTTATTTAATTAAATGCATGAATTATGATATGATATAATGTGATTATTTGATTAGAATAATAAGAACCTAGTTCTAAGTCAGTAGTAGCTATTACTTTCAGGCGACAATAAGACTGAACAGTGGGATCCGCATAATTCTGTTTGAATCTTGGTACTAAATGAGGGTTAAAACATTTTCAACTGGAATCATGTCTATATCTATGTAGCTATATAAAAATGGTTTCCAAACCTACCTATTATTTGATTTCCTACACGCACACACACACACACACACACACACACACATATATATATATATATATATATATATCCCTCTTTAAGAGGAAAATGCTTTTAAGTCGGAATCAGGATCTTATCTGGACATTATGTACTTTAGTCCTATGATTACTAAGAAATGATTCCCGACTAAGCAAGTAAATTATTTATCTCTTATTATTATGGGCCCCGAACCGTAGCTGTGTCGAGAAATTACCCGGACGGTATAGGGCCGAGGGTATTGCTGGTGCCACAGACAGCCACCAACTCTTGGTAGTGGTTTAGCTGGAGGTTAGTTACTCCACGCCAAGAGACAAGGGAGATAACCTCCCGGGAACGTATTTCCCACTTATTACATATATCATCTCTAGGGTTTGAATCCCTATTGACACCACGGAGTAACGGAGTTATTATCATACTTGGTTTTATTAAAGTATCAGCGTCATGATCAGCCCGGTACTATTTTACCAACCATTTAAGGATGACGGTTGGAGAGGCATCAATTGCGGGCGATACAAATTCTTTTATCAAACGGTTCATATCTTGTAAATAATCTCCATATACCCCTATCCCTATTTTAAACATATGAACCGTATTATACTTGTCATATCCTATTGCTATTATTTTAGACAGAGAACCTCTTGCTTATATATATATAAATACGTATGTATATAAACTAATACTCCTTCACTTAGTCACTTTGACCAACCTCTTGCCTGTTTTCAAATGCATGATTTCAGGAAACGAGGATAACGACACCTAGAGGTATCTTGAAGCTATAGGTGTCAAACATATTAGATCAGGATTAGGTTAAGGGCATTTAATCCTGATCAAGTATATATTACAAATAAGCTGCCCTTATACATTATCTCTGTATGCTACTCTACTACACTACCCCATTTATGATATTATTACCATTTACTCTGTCTGCGTGTTAATATGATATTTACTTACAAGTTTTAAATTTCTCTATCTTCCGCTGCATTTTACCTTACGCTCTACTAAAGTACCGTCTATACCATTCCCTGTAGTATTTCTCGAGTGCTATGTCTCACATCCACTCGACGGTAGTACGGTGCGAGAGTTGTAGTGTTAGGGGGCGCTACAATACGGGGTTCACTGTCAGCCCGTGCTTCCCCGAATAGCCACATATACATAGTCTCAGGGCCCCCATTCAGTGCATTACAATCAATTCTCGCCAAAACATTTGGTAGGGATTCATTAAAGAAAGGGCTTTAACATGAAATCATTGACTCATTGAAAAGACTCGATATATACGTATAATAAGTTAGCTTAAAACATTGAACATTGGATATATCGGGTCAATTTTATCTAATAGAAGAGAAACTCACCTTTAAATCAAAAGAACGGACAAGAACCTCACTGACTGGCCTCGTCTCTGTCCGGACCAAAATCTATGTAAAAGAAGTGGTGTGAGACTCAAAATGGCCACAAACAACGCACGGCGATGTAATAAACATGATATGAAATGCATAAGAGATAAAAACATGTTATGAAGGTGTTCATATACACAATTTGCTGGGTAGGGGGCCCAAAGTAGTACTGTTCTGCAACAGTACTTCAAAAATTTTTCCCTAATATACGGGTATCAAAATATTTCTAAAATATTTAAATATAAACAGTGGAAGACTAGCCGGATCTACTCAAGTATATACACGCAATTGATAATAAACTTTAAATCATAAAACAGATAAATAAAGTATGCAATTAACACTTAAGAGCACCTAATTCATCATGCTTAAAATAATAAAAGATACCTTACACCGAAGATGGCTACGACACTCTGGAATCACCTTCCAAAAATCCGATACACGATCACTCCTCGTGAAACCGACAGAGCTTTCCTGCAATAACCCCAGAGAAACCCTCGGAGTGTGGGCTCCGAAAGTATTTCTCTAAATATTATAGAAAATAAAACTTTAAACTAGAAAACCCTTTTCAGGGTTTAATCTCCCGAAATTAAGTGTTTTATATATTAAATATATAAACACCTAATTAAAATTAATTCCAAAATAATTAGGAATTAACTAGGAGAAAAAGGATATGGTTTCAAAGCCAAAAACTCAGCCAAAACCTCTCCCAAAGTTGTGAGAAAAAATGAGGACCCAAGGCCCCTATTTATAGGGAAAAACTTGAGGGTAAAATGGTAATTTCATATCCCCACTTGCATGTGCAACTTGTATCAGACTTTTGAATACACCACGTTGAAGATCTCATCACCACGAGTCCAACGCCGCCAAGAACGAGCTGAACCACCACCGGATGCGCGTAGGTGGCGCTTGTGTTACACACGCAGCCCTCTAAGGTTTCTGTGCTGCATGCCGGCTGCGCTGGAGCTGAGTCAGCGCCACCTTACCCTCAGGCGCTGACATGTCAGCCACTTGCCATGTCAGCATGCCACGTCATCATTTTTTTTTAAATAAAAATTGATAAATTTCCATTTTCTCCAAAATGAAATTTCGAGCATTTCCAACTCTTTGGAACTTGATTTATTTTCTTAAAATAAATCCCTTGGCTATTTTCAAACACTTTGAAAATTTATTTCTTTCTTTCCTTTTAATGTTTTATCTTCGGGTTTACGAATTGGGGCTTGTAGGGGGACCTACAGGACTAATTAATTTTAGCTCCAAACGGGTTAATATATTATCATCTAATGATAATAATTAACTACAGTTTAACAATATTTAATTCCACTAAATAAATATTGTTGCACTCTAAAATTAATTAAATTATTCACGAATTTCTCGATCTAGAATAATTTTGCAATTTACTCCTCCATGTAAATATCCATGAAAAATAAATTAATACTACTATCATTTATTTTTCACTTCTAATCTGAAATTTCTTGATTCGCCTTAAGTTCAAATCTCTTGTTCATGAAACACTTTCAACATACAACTTCAGTGACATATCACACGAAGTGCTTTGGCCAAAGTTTTAATTCGAACTTTGCAAATCTATTTCAGGAATATCTTTTAACTTTCCAGTAAAGCCACAGATTCCTCGATCATTATTTCTCTTCAGCACATTTCATGTAATCACTGAGCGTACAAAGGTTTCGGTCATTCGATATCGAGACCTCACTTATGAGCACATTACAATGATTAACATTACATGCCTAAAGTCAAAATACTACTAGGATTAAGAGTCCAATGCTCGACGCCACCAACTCCAAAAATTGCGCCAACGAGAGGAACACAAAGCCCAGCCAAAATCCGTCCAGTTCCGCAGCCAAAATCCACAAACCGGCGCTTGTAGCATCCCAAGCGGTGGGCACCACATCCTCCGCACTAGAGCCCGACACGTGTAACGAAATGGAGAATCCGAACACGCACTAAGCACTAGCGAATGGGAGACAAACAAAAGCCATACCTAAGCTAGGCGATCTAGACCCTCAAACAAAGCGCGCATCAACAAATATACAAGTGCGGAAGCATTAAGCAAAATTAAACATGGCATAACGTCAAGGTTATACAACACTTAGAACAAATTATATACAAACTTGCCCGACACGGGGCCAAAAGAAATCATATACAAATTCAAGATCTCAAACTACAAGATTCTCAAAGGTGCAAAATCCAAAACAAACTAAGAATGCGATGCAGGCTCGAGATATTCTACAGAAGACTCAAAAGACTACAAGCTGCCTAGCTCGAACCAAAGGTCGGCCTACAAACTAAAAACATAAAGAGAGAGGGGTCAGTCACACTGACTGAGTGAGGGGCTACATACGCACACGTACATGGATATACGGAGCACAACACGTATTAGAGTTGGAAGTCCATGAACCAGGGAGTGGTTTTTGCATTCTAAAACTATTTCTCACGTGATACTACACATAAAGGGAGAGAAAGTTTTTAGGGATGAAGGTCAAAACAACCAATTTTAGTAATTGAGAATCGACTCCCGTTTCACGAACCATTACATAACAAACTAACATAACGGAAACGAACACAAGGCAAACCTTCATACAAAAAAACCTTCATACAAAAGGGAAATGTGTACAGGGATAATGTCCGTCCCAGACTCTACTTACCCACATCACTATCATCGGAAGTAATTCCCAGCGGCCCGAGTCTCCCTTACCCATAATCACCGAGCCCCAAACATATTCAAGATCAAGTCATATCATATTCAATAAAGAGGTCCAAGACCATGTTCATATTCGTAATCATAT
Source organism: Lantana camara (assembly GCA_037501455.1). Taxonomy (NCBI): domain Eukaryota; kingdom Viridiplantae; phylum Streptophyta; class Magnoliopsida; order Lamiales; family Verbenaceae; genus Lantana; species Lantana camara. The sequence goes on along the minus strand of CM074856.1, from coordinate 24,931,673 downwards.
TCATATCATACTCATAGCAGATTTATATTCATAGCCATAATATATTCCTATCCATATTCATATCCGTAACATATTCATATTCATAACGAATTCATATTCAAGAACATACCCAAACTTACAAACAAGACATAACATAACATCATATAATACCTTTCTCTTGTGATAAGCTATGCTTTACTTACCCCTCCGTGTCACTTAGTAGCTTATTCACCTAACTTGATGCATGGCTCGGGTGAGGCACACGGTATGGAGCATAGCTTGGCGTTACCCATCATAAGCATAACATAACAAGCTTACATATGCCCGTACATAGCATACCATAATCCATAACATATCAAATTCATACACATACATATCTCATACATACTTACGTATACTTAAGGCTTATAATCACATGCATACATAGCGGCCACGTTTCATTAGGATTTAACTATAACTTAACCTCACCTTACACCGATGAAACCGGGTAAAATGAACTAAAACCAACGCCTACGGAGCGACCTCGTCACCAACGGGATACTTCTCTGAACAAGACAAACATCAAGGACATACTTAGACTCAAAATTAACCATATAAATGCTCGGCAAATGCATATGATTGCGAATGATGCAAATGTAAGTCACAATGTTTATCACTTAGGCAAAAATAGAAGCAATTACCATATTATCACATAAACGACCCTTGAATCAAACATTCAACACATTAAAAAACCACATAATACATCAAATTACATCATATTAAAATCATATACAAGTTCAAAACACTTAAAGAAGGCAATCGGTACAAAGAATCACCACATGTAGCAGTTAGAGCATATAGGATCATATCTAGTATATATCATATCAAATCAATCCATAAACTTAATACAATGATTATAAATCATAATTCATCAAGTAACAATGCATATAAGTCATAAAAAAAGCAAGAAAATAATATATAAAATGAATAAACGAAGAAGAAATGAACTATGAATACATATAGGTACAAAAGGGGTGAGACACAAGCAAAACTGAGACACGCCCATGTCTCAGTACAAAGGCATGAGGGCTGGAATCCAGGCATGAGACACGCCCGTGGCTCAGCCCATGAAGGAAGCCATACACGGTCGTGTCTCCATGCAGGTGGCTTCTTCCTCGAGCGAATAATGGCTGATTCACCCCTGTTTTTCCTTCCATTTTCGAGCAGCAATAGCAAGGAAAGTAAGGCAAGCTAGAAGATTGAAAAACACAGCAAATCAAGGCACAAAATCATGCATTCAAAGGCTGTAAATCATGCACAAATTAAGCACACTCCAACCGGCAACAAATCAAGGTGAAAAAGTCATCTTCAAGCTCAAGAAACTCAAGTTCTTCAATGGTGATTCAACATACAAAAAAATACCACAAAATTTATGCTTAAAAACATAACAAATAAGCTATCTAGATCATATATCAAGTCTCATTTCATGAAATGGAGCAAGGATGAGCACATAATTCACAAACTCCCTAAAACCCTTACTATTCATGTCAAAGCTCATAACATGCTCAAATCTAAGTAAAAATCTACAAACCATGGTTTAAAAGAACCAAAATGAGATGGAGAAAAAGAATATATGCTTACCGTTTGAACCGGATGAAGAATGGTGGAAATTTGAGCTCAAAACCTCAAGGTGGTGAATAATGACGGGATTTGCTTCCTTTCCTTGCTTCAGCTGCTCTTTCCCCTTTCTTTCATGTATGGTCCGAAATGAGAGGGGTAGTGGGTGTAGTAGGGTTAATTTATGGAGATGTGGTCCCAAAAATGAGGTCATTTGGAGTAGAAATGAGGTAGATATGGTCAAAACGATCAAATGTGGCGGCTTCGGTACACGGTGCTCGGTTCGAAAAAGTTTCAGGGGTTCAAACGGGCTTAGAAAAATACAAGGCTTGTTCCATTGGCTCCGTATCGTCGATATGAGTCTAAAGATGGTGACAAAATTCGAATCTAAATTCCCGAGCTCCTGTTACGCTGCCCGGAACCCAAGGTGTACTAAATGCTCTTTAGCCCCTTTAAGTCCCGTTTCACCAAAACGGTTAAAAACCCAACTAAACAAGTTCTAAAACATGTATAAAGCATATAAACACATTCATAATTCATATATTTCATGCATATCAAGTTTTCACAATAATCGGAATTAAATTCGGAATTAAATAGATCAAGAACGGGTTCAAAAGGTACAAAACGTTCAATGTATGAATATAAAGCGTATGGTCACTATTCAAATATCAAATAGATCACATAATTGTATACTTAAATAATTTAAATGCGCACGTAGCACACTCGTGGCATCATACCTATACAACCGAAAAGTCGAGGCGTCACACCGCTATCTCTGACGCGACTGAAATCGCACGATATCTCCGCAACCGCTCGTCGTCAGGCCATGAATCTGGTACCGTTGTGTTCGTCTCGTCGAGCTCATCGATTTCGACTATTCGTTCGTCAAAATCCATTGAAAAAGGACCGAGTTTGAGTTATGTGTGTGTGGTGCGTGTTGGGAGAAAGACTAGAGAGGTGAGAGAGAGGAGAGAGAAAGAGAGTGATTGGTCTGACCCGGTCAAACACGGATCCGGGTATTTTATCCAAGGTCCTTCACGCGCGAGAATAACCGGTAGGAAGGCTAACGACATCAGAATTGGGCAAACATAGAGTCTACGGACTAGTTTCAATGCCCTGAATACGTTCAAAAGGTCCGTTAGGTCAAAATCTCGATCGAACGATAAATGACCAAAACACCTTTAAAAAGAGAAAATTACAAACATGTCCCTAAACTCTTAAAGAGTTGAAACCAGGGCCAGACAACACATGTAATCACAGAATTAAAAACATAGAAAAAACACGTTAAGCATCAATTAAGTGCAAATTAAACAATTAAACACACAAGGCTATTAACACGTGGCGCCAGCGCAAACGATTGGAAAAGCGGGGTGTCACACCAATCCAGATTCACTGTTAGTGGATCAGTGTCTTCCAGTATTGCTCAAAGGATGAGCGGATATTTATCATAATTTTAGGGCGAACTTTCCAGCGCTCTTTTGAGATCCAGCATGTGATTAAATTTAAACAAAAATCTCTCATCTCCCAATTTAGAAATCACCATTCCTTTCACCAGTTCATAGATCGGATAATGGTTGTTCGGAAGAACTCGAACCGAATGGAGCGTCTCATACACATTCTGCCCACCAGGGTTAAAGAATAAGTAGTCTTCTGGTCCTCCCACGAAGGTATCGAGAGGACCAAACTATCAAATTCTTTAGCCGTAAGCAATATCTCCTGAGTACGTCTCGCTAACTCTTGATCTATAGACTCCTCAATTGGATTCACTGTTGAACTAGATGACGCCATGCCGGACGGATGACAAGCCGACAGCTACTACCCAAGAGTCCAACGAGGGAGAAGAATCTATCAAACGGACAAAAATATAAGACTCAGAAAGAAAAACAGCAGCAACAAGATAAACGATATTGAAAAACATAAAGGCAAGGAGCAAAGAAAGGTCCCGGTGTCGACGTTGCGACAAAAGGCAGTTGTCGTAATGGATTCCGACAGAACCTACACTCAGAGATTAAGGTTTGCGTAAGGCAACTCTCATATGAGAAGGGGATAAGCACTCATACGAGATGGGAAAACTTCTCGGTATTCAATATTCTAAAATTGAATGAGCATATGATGACTTTTAATTAAATCAGTATAACGTCGAATTACTAAACTACTTTTCTCAATAATAGTATTTATTCTTTATGCTAATTCTATTAGAAAGCAATTTATATGTTTACTAATTCATAACATATACTTAAAGATTTTTTTTCATTACTCTATACATATCGATATATTATTTTAGATATGAATGTAAATTTCTTTCTATTCGTTGTTGATGTTTTTTACATAAAAGGAGACATTTATTTAACATCTATATAAATTGTTTATTTTTTATTTCCCATATATTTTTAGCCTGTTTAATTAAAATATGATATTGAAATGAGTTTTATTTATTGTTTGCTGTTCTCATGAATTTATGAACTGCAATGTAGCAAAAATTCTACATGTAGTTATTATTATTATTATTTTTTTTTAGAATTGAATGATAATTATCTACTCTCTCTTAAATTATTTTTCTTTTACAATATCTCTAATTAATAAATAAATAAAACTATAACACTTTAATAGTAATTCATTTACTATTTTAAAAAAAAATATGTATCGTATGGATTATTTTTCATTCTAAATTATTTAGTTATTTATTTTAAAATTATTTTAGTTTACAAGATTCATAGATAATATTATAAATTATTTTGTACATCAATATCGTACATGGCACCGGGACATGCTCTACTTGCTACTTGCTAAATATTTTATAATTTCCTATTTTCCCTCTCTTTCCCTTCTTCCCTCTTCCATGTTCATTATCTTTGTTTCGCTGTATTTTACTTATCATAGATCTAATATATTTTTCCATAAAAAAAAAGATCTAATATATTTAATTGATATTCATATAATAAAATTATTTAAAAATTTAAACATTCAACAAATTAATTACTCCATATTTAATTAAACACATAATCAGTGTCCCAGCTACCAATAATCTTCAATATAATAAAACTTTGACAACTATTGACACTCTTACAATTAGTTTTCTGCCAATAATTTAATTTTCTTTCGAACTCATCCCAACAGGTTTTAAAGTTTGTGCAGAGCACGACACAAACCAAATTTTAAAATTAAATATTAACCGAAGCCAACCAATCGGTCGGGCTAAATTGTAAAAATGGTAGGTTTTGACTTTTGTTTTGCAATTATAGTATATATTGTATAGGGTTTATAACTTTGGTGTAAGACGTCTTTTCCAAGGGCGTTTTCATCATTTTCCAGTTTTTGTATATTTATGATTAAGACCCATAGTTTATAAATGTTTTCAATTTGGTCCATTAATTTCTCTTTCGTGTATTTTTTCTATAAATTTATTATTTATATGATTTATTATTTCTCCTTTTTCTTTTATACCTTGTATAATTGTGTCTCTATTTAATATATCTTTATTTATTGTTCGTTCGTAATTTTTCTGATATATTTCTTTTTTCTGTAAAGCTGTTTCTAAATTCTTTCCCATTTGTTTAATATTTTTAGTTTTCATGATTTCTTTTAATCGGTGTCTTTCTTCTGTTATAGTATCCAATTCTATTTTCGGTTTATAACTCATATTTAAGCGTGTAACATCTGATATGCTGTATCTCTTTTTCTTTTGGTATTGTTTAAATCTTCGTTTGCAGTTTTTATCATTATCTCTTGAGTTCGTTGTGATATATTTTTATCGTGTCTTAAATTATGGTATGCCATTTTAACAAGATATTCATCTATAATAACTTGTTCTTCTAATTCTCGTATATTTCGTGTTATTCTTGTTTTGTAATTAAATCTTTCCATTATGTTATAGTTAATTGTGTAACTATTTGTTTTGATTTTTCTAGACTAATAATGTTTTTCAAATGTTGTGTCGCATCTGTTTTACGACCTTCGTTTTTAGCTTTTAAGTAAAGTTTTACTTCTCTAGTATAACTTTCGTTTATTGATTTTATATTGTCTTTATAAAATTTTTGTCTATTATAATCATACATTTTTGAATTATAATTTTGGTTTTAATGTTTAGAATCGTATACGGGCTCTGATACCAGAAAAGGATCAGAGTGTTTCCTTGATAGTGGTGGTTAATTTAGCCATTTGATCGGCTAATTGTGTAAATTCGTTTTCAGTTATTTCATTAGAAGATTCCTCTTCTTTAAAATGTTTAATAGAGGCCCGTGTACTAGTACTAGTTTCATTAGTTCTTTGGTTTGGTGGTAGGTATGTATAACATGTACTTTTACTTTTTAAAAGTTTAGGTGTTTTATTTTGAAAAACATTAGTATTAACATATTGTATAATAGGTGTTTTTGGTATGTATTTTATTCGAGAAACTTCTCGAAAAATATCTTCCATATATATTTTGTCTGTATTTCTAAATTGTATACTATGATGACTGTTTGTCAAAGCATATCCAATGGTGTATGTTATTGAAAATGGATAATCATTTGTTTCCATTAAATCTTGTCTATCAAATTTATAGGCAATATTTAAAGATTTATCTAGTTTTTCGGTTACAAGTGGTATAGCATAGTGTAAAGCTACATTAAAAAGTAGTTTAGTATAAGCAAGGTTTCCTTCAATTATTCCAAGTATTTTATCTTTTATATTCATAATTCTGTCATCACATATAGCTAGTTTTATAGGTGAGTTTATTCCTTCAGCAAACGTGCTCTTAATTAGTATCTGTATTGTAGAGATATGTATATATCCTATTTCACTGGGTGTATATTTTGCTTTTTTAATTTTCTGAATTATATCAGCTTTGTTTATCAACGAAATGGCTTGTGTTCCTTTTGTTGTAGAAATTTCAATGGGTGTTTCGCATGTAAATTTTCCATATAGAATAATGTTTTTTCTGCTCAGTTTTGTTTTTAAATTTGTTTTCATATCTTGTCCATCGATTAAGTTTAATTCTTTTCTTCTAACTTTGTTTAATTTTTTGTTGTCTATAACAATATCTTGAGAAAAATATCCGTATTCTTCGGTTGTTTCAAAGTTTTCCATTTGATCTATCAAACTCGTTTCCATATCTATTAATTCTAGTATACAAAAATGTGAATAACGTTTTCAGAGCGAAGTTTATATAGTTTACCTGTTTGTGTGTTCATATCTACTGTCTTCATGCACTCCATGTTACCTGTTCATCATCTTTTCGAAGTATAAGTTTAATTTTTGTATGAGAATTGTTTGATTATGTATAGTTGTGTATGGTTCTGCTATTCAGGCGTGAGGCCAACAGAAAAAAGCTCAAAGGCTTTTGAAACTCAGAGAGTTTTGATCAACACATGATCTTTTTCTCCATTTAAGTCTGAATATTACATACTACATTGAGGCCATTATATAGGCACTCGACTCACTATTACAGACGCGTTTTTATTTACAAAAGTCAAAAAAGTAGAAAAAGACTTAAAGTAAAAGCAATAATGGTGCTCAACTACTGCACCAAAAAGCAGACAGAGATATAAAGTCTGCATTATTAAAGTGTGTTCGTCATTGCTTACGTATTCCCTTGAGTGTTTGACGTCATTGCATGCGTCAGTTTACATTATTCTTCAGTAACAGTGTCTTCCTTTATTGACTCGTTTGAATTGTGGGACCCTGTTTCTTCAGCTTTGTCTTCTGGTTTGTCTTGGCATATTGCACAGCTGTGTTCATCAATTATTTCACTGTATTCGCAGAAAATGAGTTTAGCTTCCATAGGGAGTGTCTTCAAGCTGTGTTCTTCAATCTTGATGAAAGTTTTCTCAAAGTTTTCCAACGTTTTCAGCTGTAACGGTGGAATTGTGTATCTTGAAGATCCGTATATCAAATGATAATTGGATTTGTAGTTTATTTTGACATTACTGTCCTTGTTTATCTCTTGTGATGCATAAAATATTTGATTTAGTTGTTTTGCAACTATCTCATTTATGTCATCAAATGTCTTCATCGTGTCAATGCTGGGGTATTCTCCGTTTTAAACTATCAGTTTGATAATTCCATAAGAGTGTACTAAGACTCCTTCTTCGTTGAAGAGAGGATATGAAAGTGTAGATTTGAAGACTATTTCTTTATCCATATTTCCTCTTGAGACTCGTTTAGCATAGTCTTGAAGTGTAGACATTAGTTTTGGGCTAAATTTTCGAAAACAGTTTGGGTTTTTAAAGTATAGGGTGTCAAGAAATCCATGTATGAAGAATTGGTATATCAAGTCTGGGTCTGTTTGTTCAAATACAACGACTTTTGGGTCGTTTCTGTTTACTGGGTACCAAAATAGGTTGTTTTTGTCTTTCTCTGGGTTGTATTCAAAAATGGTTTTCAAGAGGTTATCGAATTTTTCTTTTGAGGGTTGTATATGGGCCTCTTTTTGGGCTGGTGTTTGAACACGGTCCATTGGGTTTATTGTGGGTATGTTTCCGAGAACTCTCATTTTTTCTTTAAGACTGTTTTGGGTTTGAAGAGTGGTTTGAAGGGTATTTTTATAGGTTTTGGTTTCTTCAAGGGCTTGTTTGGCTTCTTCGAAACTGGTATAGGATTTGTGTGTTATTCCTGAGTGTCCCAATATATGTATACTTGCTTTGGACCAATGGTCGTAAATCCCACGGCTTGGACCATTGAATATTGTATACCATTTTTTGACCTGTTTTCTTTCATCTTCACTATCTGCTGATGATGAAGTATTCCCTTCTGCTGCTGTTTGTGGAAAAGTTTTTGATTTTGTGAGTGTTTTAGGTGATGGATCCACCACGCTTGCTGGTAGCTCTGATGGTGGAAGTCCGGCTGCTTTTTGGACAGCGTGTAAGGCGGCAAGAAGTTCTTGGCGTTGTGTCATCTTGGATTCTGTGAATTTTTGTATTTCCAATTGTTTAGCTCTCGTGAATTGTTGTATCTCATGATCAATTGTGTCGATGTTTTGTTTCATCAGGGCTATTGCGGCCTCCATTCTCGTGTGAGTGTGTCCGCAAGAGCGTTCTCTTCTGATTTTATGTATACGATGTGAAATTGGTATCTTCGTATTTCGAGCTGCCACCGTATCAATCGTCCTTGATTGTAGTTGTCACGGAGTGTATACCTGTAGAAGTTTGTTAAGTATTTGGAGTCTGTTCGAAGTTCGAATTCTCGAGGTAAAAGCTCGAGTTTCCACTTCCGAAGTATCTTTAGACATGCAAGTGTCTCTTTTTCATGGACTGTATAATTTTTCTGGGTTTCTGTAAATGTCCCAGATATATATTTACAGAGTTGTGTAATTTCGCGAACCTTTTTGGTTCTTGTATTCATATGACCTTCAAGGTCGTTTGTATTCATCTTTTCGGCTGGTATTGCAAGCATGCAACCAGACCATGTATCATTTGAAGCATCTGTCTCAATAATGATAAAATCATTTTCATTTGGATTGTATAAAACAGGCAATGTTTCACAATACTGTTTTATCTTCTGTACTTGTATCGAATCATCGATTCTCCAATTCCATTGTATTTTCTCAGAAAGTTTCTTTTGTAGTTGTGTTCTTTCTTTAGCAAGGTTCTTTATGAATCCTTGATCAGAAATGTAGTTTAAACATCCAAGAAATCTTTGTAGTTGTTTGCGATCAGAAATTTGATCTGGAAATTCGTTTAATTTTTTCAAAACATTGTCTTGAAGAACTATGTTTCCTTGTGAGTCAAAAGTATTTCCAAGAAAATCAATTTTTTGTTTACATAAGACTGCTTTCTTTTTAGAAAGAATTAGTCCTTTGTCTTTGCATCGTTTCAAAACTATTCTTAGTTTTTTTAAATGATCTTCTTTATCTTGATTACTAAAAATGATAATATCATCAATGTAAGCAAGACAAATGTCTTCTAATCCTTCAAGGTTTTTGTCCATAAATCTCTGGTATATTCCAGGTGCTTGTTTCAAACCAAATGGTAAAACATTCCATTGGTAGTGTTTTTGTGGAGGGCATGTAAAAGCTGTTAATGGTTTTGTATTTTCATGTAACCGTAATTGCCAATATCCTGATTTAGCATCTAGAGTACTAAACCATGTTTTTCCTTTCAATCTATCTTTGATGTAATCAATTCTAGGAAGTTTATATGCATCTCCTATAGTTTTTTCATTTAATTGTTTATAATTTATGACCATTCGTCGTTTTCCTCGTTTTATTTCATTTTTGTTTTCTACATAAAATGCAGGTGCTGCGTGTGGACTTTTGCTTTCAGAAATTAATCCCTTTTCCAAAAGTTGTTTTCATTCTTCTTTAAATTCATCAATATCTCTTTTAGAGTAGGGTATATTATTTTTGACATTTACTTCGTCTAAAGGATTTTTAAGTTTTATTTCAACTATCATATAATTATTATTTTTATCTTTGTCTAGGGGATCTTCACTAGTGACAGAGTCTAAAATTTCTTCTATTTCTTTTTCAAGATTTGTTTTTATGAAAAATATTAATTCATGATTAATTAAATAACTTATTTTGTCTATAAGATTACTTCTGTCTTCAATTTTTGTTATAGGTATTTTAACTGTTTCGCTCCTTTGAGATAGTTTTTCATTAACAGGTGATTTTAAAGTGATGTATTTTAAATTTTGACAAAAAGGTCTATATAATTTCAAAAAGTTATTTCCTAGGATAAATGGTAATCCTGTTTCGTGTCTGTATATAGATGGTATAATAAAGCAATATCCCTGTATCCAAACTTTTTCTAAGTATGTCGCGTACCATATATAATAATGACTTGCATCTGCTATCATTACTTTTAATGGTTGTTTAAGTTTTTTCCATTTGAATATTGTAAGAGCTGGTGAAGCAAAGCATAAACTTGCTCCTGTGTCTATAAATGCTTTGATTGTTTTATGTTTTATTCTTACTTCTATAAATGTAGCATTAGAGTTTTTCATTTAAAAATCTTCGTCTGAACTATAATCATTTTCTGATTCTGTAACTGTTTCTATTTCGTATATATTTTCTAGATCAGAATAGTCTTCTTCTATTGGTTCTAGATTGTATGTTTGAGCTACTTGAAGTATATGTAGTTTTTTATTTGATTGTTTTCGTTGTTTAGGGCATTCCCTAGCATAGTGTCCTTCTTCGTGGCAAAGCCAACATTGACATTTTTTCTTTCCTTCCGGACAGTATTTCTGTTTAGGTTTGTATTCTTTCTTTTTAAAGAAACGTCTTCTTCTTTTTTGAAACTTATGTTTATTATTGTCTATCCATCTTTTAGGTTTTTTTCTCCATCTATATCTTTTGTCTTTTCTCCTGTATTTTCTTTTTTTGTTTGATCTAATTATGTATGGACTTTCTCCGTATTGTTGAGGTACTAAAGGATTTCCCTCACAACATATCGTAACCTTGTTTTTAACTGCATTGTGTAAGTCTCTTTCATAGCATTTGTCTCCTAAAAATTGTTCTACTACAGTTTGTGCTCCTCCTAGTGTCTCAGAGGCGAATCCTTCGTTTACTTGTTTCTTAAATTCCGCGTATACTATTTGTCCTATTGGATAAGGTAGTTTATTGAAGTATAAGGATAGATATTTTTCTCTGTTTTCTTTAGATAAATTATAGTAATACATATTATATTCACAATTAAAGTGTTCTATAGCACACATATCTAATATTTGTGTATTAGCAAGATGGTATGCTGCTCTATCTTGTTCTCTTTTATTAATAAAGAGTCCTGAATCTTGTATAGGTATTCCAATGAATTCTGAGTATATTTTTGCAACTATGTTCCAAAAAGTTTCTATAGCATCTCCACCTACTAAGAGTGTTTTCTGTTCTTCTGATAATGTGGCTAAATAATGTGTTACATTTCCTGTTGTTTTGTATTGAACAAAATTGAATATTGTTTTAAAATTTCCTAGTCTTAACCTTTCTTCGGTTTCTATAATTAATCCTAGTTTATGTGCCCATTCAGTGATAAGTATTGATTTGTTTGTTACACAGTCTATGTTTAATATTCCATCGACTCCTAGTATCCCCTTTGTAGGTATATATTGGTCAGGTATTTTAGACCATCTTCCTTTTTTATTTGGAATATATCCCTTTTTAAAAGTGTATTGTATGCTTGAATTTTTTAGAGGATTAGTATATTTATCTTCTTGATAATATTCCCCTTTAATTTCTTCTTCTTTTGTGTTACTGCTTTCTGGAATATCTTTCTTATCTTTTTCTTGTTTCAAATTGTGTTCCATTCCTAACACATCGTCTTCTGATGACTCATATCCATATATGACTTCTTCATTTTCCACTTCTGGTTTTATAGCTTCTAATGTATGATTTTGTTTATTTTCTTCATCAACTATTTTTAATGATTCTAATAAATTGTTTATTTCTGAGATTTTTTCTTCTAAATCAAAAGTTTCCATTATATACGTGGAGCTTCTATATGAAAGGGTTTGAGATTTTTGTTTCCAAAGTATGTTTCAAGATCGGCAATAGTTATATGTCTAGAATATTCTTTTCGTATAATGACTTCTTTAAGTTGTTTTAATAATTCCTGACAGTTTGACATAGGAAGTATTATTTGTTTTTCTTCAGATGTACCAATTTGGTTTTCCACTTGTTTTCCTCTAAGTTCTCGTAGAATTTTATCTAAAATTTCTTGTGTATTGTCTATTTCATTTATAACATTCTGTTTTTTATCTAGAAGAATTTGTTGTAACATATCTATAATGGTGTTTAATTGTGGGTTTGTAGTAGTGTGAAATAAATGTGGATATTCTCCCCCCTCCTGATGACAAGAGAAAAGGTTTTGATCAATGTGATAGTATGTTTCAATTTCTTGAGTTTTATTTATATTGTTTATAGTTTCTTCTAATCGGGACATTTTTTCATTAGTATTGATTAATTGTTCTGTTAATGTTTGCACTATATTAGTTAAAGATTGTACTTGTTCGTTTAATGTTTCTACAAATTTTTGTAATTCTTGTGTAAAACTCATGCTGATGACAGTATATTTATTTTAGTTCTTAGTTTCTTGCACCAGTTTAATGTATTTTCAGTTTGTTCTTTAAATTCCTCCGTTTTTTCATTATATTGTTTTAACCATGTCATGTATTTTTCTAATCTTATTAAATTAACTGGAGTGTATATTTCATTTTTCAAGAGTTGTTTTTCTCTTCGTTTTCTACTATTAAGAATTTCTTCTTGTATTTTGTAGTTTGTTGGATGAGTTATTGAGTTTAGAACTAGAGTTTCTTGTTTTATTATACTCCGAATCAGTCTTAATTCTCTTCGTTTTATCTGTTTATTAAATTGATCCATTTTTATCCATTTATTTCCCGTTGACATATTTTTTCTACAAACGTTTTATTTATTATTTTAATTTGTTTATTATTATTTGTTATATTTTTAATCTCATTTCTTTCATTCAGACATGTGAAAATCTTTTTCATGATAGAATTGTATTGTATTGCACTTTCTAGTCTTTTCCCTGATTTTGTAATATCTGTTTTTATTCTTTTTTGTTTATCCATTTTATTTTTGAAATCGTTTTAGTATTAAAATAGTTTTTTGTATCTGTTCTTGATAATATTCTATCCAATCTTTATGATATCTAGCAATATACTAGTGTCCATTATTTCTTGCCATTAAATATAAGTTTTTATGGTTATTATATTCTTTGTATAAATCCGTTAAATATTCACTATAGTTTTTCATGAAAAGTATTGTGGTTTAAAATATAATATTTCAAAAGTTTTTAGTATTGATTTGTAAGAAAATATCAACTGTGTCATGGTTTTTTGGAAACGCTTTTTCCATATACGTTTTGTACCATTTTTGTAATTGAAAAGTCAAAAATGTACTACTTTTAAAAAGTTTCCAATCGGTCGGGTAACGTGTCGCAATCTCTTTCAACTTTCCTGAAAGAATCAAATCAAAACAAAGAAAAAACTAATTGCTACTATATACTTCGTATTAAAAACTCAAGAGATATATGATCGATCATTGACCATCATAGAAAAACTATATCAAGGTATCTAAAAGATACGATCTTGATCAGTTATCCGTTGGGCACATAATTATGCTAGGATAAATTATATTGATGTATTCTGAAATTTAGCTAAAATATGTTGTTGCTTGTTGGTATAAGAAAATTATTAGGAACTTCTTCTATTCAAGAATTTACGCTTCTATGAAATTAAATTAAATAATCTGTCTATTATAATCAATGTAATCGCACTCAATTTTCTATATTGACAAATTTGTATAAATTTTTTACTTTAAAGTAATTTAAAATTCTAGTTCTCTGTGCTAATAAATTTGTATGTGTTTCTATAAAAAAAATATTAAAAAAAATTGCCGATGATGGGGCCTAAAATCACCATCGAATCAGAGCCGTCCACGTGTCAGCATGCCGCTGACTAAACCCCGGATGCTCGCCCCAACGGGCTCGTGAACATTCCCAGCCCACTCATTTGCAAGCAGGGATAGGCCGTCAAGCCTCGGACGACTACTCCAGTAAAAGCCCAGGCCCAGCGAGTTTGACGCTCGCGTCTCGGCCCTCAGGGTTATCCCTCTCATTGAAGCGCATGTATGGGGGTCCCATGCTGTCGCTCGGGATATCGTCGCTCAAATGTCATCTACCGTGGGGAGCCCATCCGTGGATTCTCCGAGCGTCACCAACGCTCGGGAGTGAGTCTACCCCTCGTACGATGGATTCTCGCCTTCAGAAGAAGACATTAGTCCCTCATCCCACTCTACCCTCGTCAACAACCTCTGACACAAGGGTACAATGCACAGTGCACCTGACACGCCGTCTCCTTTTCTAGGATGTCACTCTCACCCCACCAAAGGCTGACGCGTGTTAGGGCAACACAGGTTTGGGACCACATGGTCAATTTACCCATTTACCCCCATCCCTAACATATAAATATAGGAGAATTCATGCATTCTCCCCCAAGTCATCTTCCACACACACACTGCATAGTTCTGGGCATTCCTACTGATCTTCTCAAACCTTCCATTAACCTCACCATAGTTGCATTACCATTACTTCTGGCACTCTTGGTGTTATCCTAGCTGGAAGAACCCACGCTCACAAGGAAACCCAGTTCCTGAGGCACTCACGCCTGTGATGGTCTTTCCCTTTTCATACAAATACTAAAGTGTTGTTGCATTTAGGAAACCGAGATTCCTGCACCATCATTTTTTGCGCCGTCTGTGGGAAGCCATCACCACCATCTTTGGTATTATTAGTTTCTTCCTTCAAAAGCTAGTTGAAAAGTGACATCAAAGTCTTTAATCATGGTAACTGCGACGAGATCTGGAGCAATCAGAGAGAAAGGCGTTGTTCCCCCCGTCAACGAGGAGAACATGGGAGGCAACATCCACGCCGGAGAAGCAAACCCCCCAGCTTCCGGAAATGGAGATGAGAACACAGAGCCAGCGAGGACGGCACTTCCACTAGGTGGGAACGTTGCGGGAGGGCCCAGCTCCGTTGTTCCACCTGTAGCTCACACTGCCCACGCTTCCTACCCTTACACAGGGGTGTATCCCATGGCCATGCCCCCTCCGGGGTACCCATTTCTGTAGCCTGGGATGATGCCTGGGATGATGCCGGCGATCCAGCCGTATCAGGTGGGGACTCTGAATCTCCCCACGTCGTTACCCAGAGAGATACAAGGGGTGGAGATGCCCCAAGTTACAACCCAGCAACTTCAGGCGCTGTACGCGCAGTGCGAGAGCCAGGCCGTTCAGAATGCCTGGGAGCATTTCATGGCCGCGTATTTCCCCTCGCAGGCCGGCGCTCGTCTGGCCCCACCACTTGGCGGGCTCCCAGCGCATCCTTTAACGATGGCCCAAAATGCGCTAAGGGCACAGCAACCTCCCCCACCACCGAATCAAGGAAATGAAGCCCCACCGAGGGTCCAGCAAGAGCGACCGGTTGGAGGGGATGAAAGGGCCCCTCGAAATGAGGCGGCCGGAGATAATGAAGAGGTCCAATCAAGGGCCACAGGGAGGGCAAACCGCAGAAATGTCGGTGACCCTCAGCTGGCAGCAGTACAAGACCAAATTCGAGGGCTCCAGAACGTGGTAGAGCAGCTCTCTCGAGCACGGTCTCACGCTTCCCGCGATGGGGGCGAGAGGTCCAAGGCCAGAGACGCTCGTCGACCACGCAGCCCCGTGTCCCGCCGAAGGAGAGAAGCCAGTTACGAAGATCCCGACGAGCGAGATTACAGGATCATGGCGGGTGATTCCCCCCTCGTTGAGGAAGTCCTAATGACCCGCGCAGGGAAGGGTAAAATTCCCTCGTCAATCAACAGGTATGATGGAACTACGGACCCAGCCGAGCATCTGAACCATTTTGTGCACCTAATGCACTTGTATGACCATCCGGACAATTACTGGGCCAAGGTGTTTGTCACTTCCCTCACCGGAATGGCCCAAGAGTGGTACAAAAAGCTACCCCCGCGCTCTATCAGAGGATACTATGACCTGACGGATGCCTTTGTCAGCCACTTCAATTCGCTGAAAGCACCGGCCCCGGCCGCGACCGCTCTTTATAGCCTGGTCCAAGGGCCGAACGAGACTCTCCGGTCCTTCATGGGGAGATTCAATAAAGAAATTTTGTTGGTAGAAAAGCCCTCGATGGACTTTCTGAGGCACGTTCTGTTTGGGGCCATCAACATGAAGCACTATGTCAGCAAGGAATTTGTGGAGGAAGTAGCCAAGAAGAAGCCGTGCTCGTTGATGCAAATTCGAGAGATAGCAGATTCCTTCTTTACCCTCGAGGATATGTACATAGCGAGGGATCAGAAGATGGCAAATGCCCCTCGCCCCAACCGAACCTACGAGGACAAAGCGGAGCCCCACCGGAGTCACCGCCGCAGCCCGATACCCGCTCGCCGTCGTTCCTCTCCACCGCGAAGGCTTGAGCGGGTCCCCCTCAACCGCCCAATTGCCGAAGTTTATTCCCTGGCGGACAAAAAGCTGTTCAAAAGGCCGTCGAAACTAAGGGAAACCGAGGCCCAGAAGCGCTCAGGAAAATATTGCGCTTTTCACAAGCAGAAAGGGCACGATACCAACGAGTGCCGGCAGCTTGAGAGTGAAATACAGAGGCTGATTGCCGGAGGGCATCTTAAAGAGTTTGTGAAAATACTTGAGGGGTATGATGAGCAATGCGCGGAACGAGCGCTCGCAAGAAGAAGAAGCCGCTCGCGCTCCCGAAGTCCTCGCCGTCAGCGCCCTGAGACCAGCGAGCGCAACAAAGGCAAAGGGGTGGATATGGAAAACCAGCCCTTTGCGGTCATTCACATGATCGCAGGTGGGCCCTCAGGAGGCGACTCCAATGCTTCTCGCCGCCGCCATGTACGGAGCTATAACCAGAGCACGACACGCCCTCGCCCAGTGCTCTCCGTGGACAGCTCGTCGCGCTCAAAGGAGGATGATGTCATAGGGTTTACTGAGAAAGATCTTGAACACATTGTAACACCCCATGGGATGGGAAAAACCTCTGACTGTCCCATGGTGGTTAGTTTAGACGTTCATAACCACACTGTAAAGAGGGTTTTATTTGATAGTGGAAGCTCTGTGAACGTTCTCCCGTACTCAACGTTTCAACAAATGAACATAACAAACATCCCCCTCGAACCTCTCAGAACCGCCCTTGTAGGGTTTGGAGGTTCCGAGATCGTCCCTCACGGACAGATTCGCTTGGCCACCTCTTTTGGTCGCGCCCCACAGCGAAAAACTTTGAGCGTCCTCTACACCGTCGTTGAGGTGGATCTCCCTTACAATATCATCATTGGGCGCCCAGCCCTCGTGGATTTCAAGGCCGTAATTTCTACCTATCATCAAAAAGTCAAGTTTCCAACCCCCGAGGGTACCGGAGAAATTCTGTGTAACGTCAAAGAAGCTTGGGAATGTTACATACTTTCACTTCGCAGCCACAAACCCAAGCAGTCCATCCAACCTGGGTCTACTAAGAAGTCCGTGGACTTCCCCGAATTGAACGAAGATGGCCCCGAGCGCAAAAGAGCCAAGCTGTACCGGAAGAAGAATAAAAAGAGGACCCCTGGAGACGTTCAGTGTTCGGAGAATATGCCACCGGGGGCCGTCGAGGGCTCATCTTCAGAAAACGAGCGTGATGAACCCAAGGGTATGCTCACCGGGAAAAAACGAGCGCTAGAGGTGCCAAGGCCGGAGGCTCGAATTGAGCCCACTGAGGAGTTTTTGACCGTTGAATTGGAGCCTGGGAACCCGGATAAAACAACCCAAATAGGCTCGGGTCTAGACGGGCCCTCGCAGGTTTTGATGATCGACTTCCTACGGGAGAACCTAGACGTTTTTGCGTGGAAAGCTTCTGATCTCACCGGAATAGATCCGAGTGTCATTGTCCACAGACTGAACGTGGATCCCACCTTCAAGCCCATCAAACAGAAGAAGAGGGACGTTCATGGCTTTAGGAAACGGGTTATCGAAGAAGAGGTTGGTAAGTTGCTTGATGCTCAGTACATCGAGGAAATCTTGTACCCAGAATGGCTCTGCAATGTGGTGCTCGTCCCAAAGAGCGCCAATAAGTGGCGTATGTGCAACAACTTCACAGACCTCAACAAAGCGTGCCCCAAGGACCATTACCCGCTACCGAGGATCGATCAGTTGGTAGATTCTACAGCCGGGTGTGAACTCATGAGTATGATGGACGTCTTTCAGGGATATTACCAAATCTTTATGGCGCCCGAAGATCGCCCCAAAATGTCGTTTATTGTGCATTTGGGTGTTTACTGTTTCAAAGTCATGCCATTTGGGCTTAAAAACGCGGGAGCGACCTATCAACGGCTCGTCAATAGAATGTTCGAGCATGAAATTGGAAAGTCTATGGAGGTATACGTGGACGACATGATAGTCAAGAGTGAGCGCCAACGCTCTCATCTGGAGGATCTCAAGCAGACTTTCGACATCCTTCGTCGCTACGGAATGAAGTTGAACCCATGAAAATGCACCTTTGGCGTTCGAGGTGGAAAATTCCTGGGATACATGGTCAGTCAACGTGGCATAGAAGCAAACCCCGAGAAGATTAGAGCAATCCTGGACATACCCTCCCCTCGCAATCTGAGAGAGGTCCAGGTGCTCGTGGGAAAGATCATTTCACTAAATAGGTTCATCTCCCGCTCAGCGGACCGGAATCTGCCCTTCTTTAAAATTTTGCGCAACGCTCGTAACTTTGCCTGGAACGAGGATTGCGAAAAGGCCCTGCAGAGCATGAAACAGTACCTGTCGAGCGCGCCTTTGTTGACCAAGCCAGTCCCGGGGGAGAACTTGTTTATCTATCTATCAGTTTCTTTGGAAGCCACGAGCGCTGTCCTCGTAGCAATCCGCGAGCGCAAGCATATGCCAGTGTATTACCTGAGCAAGACTCTACAGGGAGCAGAGAAAAGGTACATGGAAATTGAGAAGTTCGCCTTTGCGCTCGTTAACGCATCACGAAGGCTGAGGCCATATTTTCAGGCTCACTCTATCACAGTGCTTACAGATCAGCCACTTAAACAAGTGCTATCTAAGCCGGATGTCTCGGGAAGGTTAATTAAATGGGCAATTGAGCTTAGTCAATTTGATATCTCCTTCGAGCCCCGAACAGCCATACAGGCTCAGGCAGTGGCCGATTTGTTGGTTGAACGTTTTAATTTGGAGACTGTGCCATTGACGGATGAGGGTTTATGGCTTTTACATACGGATGGCTCCTCGACCTCACAGGGGGGAGGAGCCGGGGTGACCCTCAGGGATCCCCTTGGGGCAGAAGTTGACTACGCAATCAAGCTGGCGTTTCAAGTCACCAACAACGAAGCTGAGTATGAGGCCCTCATCCAAGGGCTCAGGATTGCGCTTCAAAATGGGGCCACTCGTGTCACAGCATACGTTGATTCGCAGTTGATCGTGAGTCAAATTGACGGTAGTTATGAGGCTCGAGAAGCCACCATGGCACAGTACCTGTCGAGCGCTAAGAAGGAGATAGCCAAGTTCAAGGAATTCCATCTTTTGCAAATTCCGAGGGCAGAAAACGAACATGCTGACGCTCTTTCAAAGTTTGCGTCCGCCCTGGATGGCCATAGTGAACGCTCTGTTACATTTCTAAGAACGGAGGAGCCACTGATAAGTAAAGGCGAACCTTCGAAAGAAGTGCACATGATCGACCCCTCCGAGCCTTGTTGGCTTGATGAAATTGTCAGATTCCTCCAAGACGGAATCATCCCGAGCAACAAAGTTGAGGCTCGGAAAATCAGAAGCAAGGCCCCTCGATTCTCATTGGATGCCGAGGGTCGATTATTCAAGCGATCCTTCCTGGGCCCACCATTGAGATGTTTGAGACCCTCGCAGGCTAAAGAAGTTTTAGAGCGTGTACACAGTGGAAGTTGTGGGAACCACTCGGGCGGACGAATCTTGGCTAAGAAAATCTTAAGGAGTGGGTTCTATTGGCCCTCGGTATTGCAAGATGCCATTCGATATTCCAAGAAATGTCCCAAGTGTCAGTTCCATTCCAACACTCCTCAGTTGCCGGCAGCCCAAATGATTCCTATTGATGTTTCATGGCCTTTTGATCAATGGGGCATTGATATCGTGGGACCCCTCCCAATGGCGGTCGGGCAAAAGAAGTTCGTAATACTTGCTGTGGATTATTTCACCAAGTGGGCTGAGGCAGAAGCGGTCGCTAAGATAACGTTCAAGGTTGTGAGGGATTTCATTTGGAAAAATATCATCTGCAGATACGGCATCCCGAGGGTGCTCATCTCGGATAACGGTTCACAGTTTATCGCTGCTGACACGCGAGATTGGTGCTATGAACTAGGGATCGAACAACGATTCACTTCTATGGGTCACCCTCAAGCTAATGGTCAAGCTGAAGTGACCAACCGAACCATACTCCAACATCTGAAAAAGATGCTCGAGAGTAAGAAGGGAGAATGGGCTGAAGAACTCCAGGGAGCTTTGTGGGCGTACCGTACTACTCCCCGAGCGGCAACGGGGGAAACCCCTTATTCCCTTGTGTACGGCTCCGAGGCCATGATACCTGCGGAAATTGCTCAAGAATCCGCACGCGTTGCCTATTTCGAGCCTGCTGCCAACGAGGCCAATCGGGCGCTCGAGTTAGATTTGCTGGATGAGAAGAGGAACGCTGCTTGGGCACGTATCCACAAATACAAAGCAACCGTTGCTCGCCATTACAATAAACGTGTCAAGGAAAGGACCTTCCAGCTAGGGGATTTGGTCCTCAAAAAAGTTGAAGTCTCCAAACACGTAGGAAAGTTGGACCCCAATTGGGAAGGCCCCTTCAAAGTCATCCAGGTACGAGCAAACAACACCTACCTATTGGAAACTTTGCAAGGCGAGCGGCTCCCTAGGCCATGGAATGCATGTAACCTTAGAAGGTTCTATGTGTAGACATCAGTTTCTTTGAAATGGCCCGTTTGTGGCGTGAAGGGTTTTCCTTTGACGGAAAGCGTGTTGTAATCACTCCTGAAAATGCATCTATATAACAGTAAGTATTCAACTCTTTGTTTTTATTATTTGCTTGCTTTCTTATTTGATCTACTGATTCGAGCGTCAAAGGGCCTACTCCGTGTCGAGCATACTACACGTCGAAAAGCTTACGCGAAACTTCGATCGTTCCAAAACTACCCTGTCCAGGTGTTGATAACCATCCACCTGTAACAGTTTGAACGGTTTATAAATATAAAATCCTAAAAGTGAGCGTGTCGAACAACGGGGAGCGCAATGCTCAGTTATAGCCAGCTGAGTGCTAACCACTCCAGCTCGTGAGCGCAAAAAGCCCGAATGATCCTCAACTTATTGAGTTAAAACATACTCATAAAATAATGGATTTTAACTGTCCCTTCATGTGTTTCTCGAAACAACGCTAACCCCAGGGTTACGCTCGCTTTAATATCCTACTTAGCGGGTCCTGTTGTTGATCTCTACAGTATATACAATCTAATGAAGCCAGGGAACATCCGTAAGGATCGCCCTCGTGCCCATATTTGCATCTCCCGATATTACCGTCATAAGCCAATTCTTGGCTAAGGGTTTCCTAAATCTGGATTCGAGACTTCATTTCAAAAGCGGCCAGGGAACCCTCTTAAGGGTCACCCTCGCGCCTGTATTTCCTCAAAGATTTATTTAATCCAAATTTAAACACCCTTACGAATGTGGCCAGGGAACCCTCCTGAGGGTCACCCTCGCGCCTGTATTTCCTCGAAGGTTTCTAAGTCCAAGTTCAAGGTTCGTTTCTACTATGGCCAGGGAACCCTCCTAAGGGTCACCCTCGCGCCTATATTTGCAAAAGGCCAAATTGCCTAACGTCGTGGGCTTCCAAGCTTAATATGCATGGTAATGAGCGTCAGGGGACCATCGTAAGAGACGCCCCTGCATGCTTGCACTACCATTGCAAGCGTTCCAAACAGAAGACAATAATATAGAAACAGCGAGCGTAACAAAACAACATCATTCACCATCCAAGAGTAAAGGAAAAAGCATTCAGACATCAAAGCAGTAGAGAAAGAGTGCTAAAGTATGAAAAGGAACTCAAAATGTTAAAGGAATAACGGGAAGATTAATTACAACCATAAATTGTTCATAATTGTGAAACGGAATTTAAAACAACAGAGAAAGGGATCAGCATAGAGAGAGTTTCATTGAGCCGGGGCGTCGGGCTCGGGAAGAGCAGTTGAAAGGGGAACTGGGGCCAACACATTGGCGTCAGAGGTTTGGGCCTCACCAGGCTCTTCAACATCCGCGACGTCCATGACAGTGCCCTCATCTTCTATCAGGAGAGGCTCGGGACCTACCCTGTTGGCAGCTATAAACTCCCTTTGGAGTGTTTCCACCAACTCCTGATACTCGGGCTCCGCCAGATTATCCGTGGGATCCTCCTCCTGGACCATGGGCTCGCAATTCTCATCAAGATCCATTCTCAGACGAGTGTCGGATCGAGCGCTTTCCGGGGCCAGTCCCAACCTCACCATTTGCCCAATCGCTTTATGGAAGAAGCGTCGAGCGTTGTCAAAGCACTGGATGTTGGCCGCGAACACAAAGGCTTTGGAGCGCACGAATTTCTTCACCGCCTCCCAGGACACCCTCGCTTCCAAGCCCTGTACTTTGCTTTGCAATTCAGCAAAGGCTTTGTTGGCTGCCTCGTTCCGGCGAGTGCTCTCCGCCAGCTGCTCACCTAGCTCCGCATTTTGCGCCCTTAATTGGTCCCGCTCATCCTTCAGTTTCCTATGACGCTCATTTAGGACCAGAAAGGCGTCATCAGATTTCTTCAGATTTTCCTTCAGCTGAGAGTTTTCAACGTTGGCGGAGTTCAGCTGAGCGCTGAGATTGTTGTAATCCTCCTGCAGTTGAGTAGGGTCTGAGATGCGCAGCAACTTCTTATACTTGGCTTTGTGCTCAGAATATGCTTGCGCTCGCCCTTGCAAGTTTTTCAGCCTCGGGATTACCTCCTGGGAAGCCGTAAACGAGGGTCATAATCCGAACGTGGAAAGGAGAAGAGAGGATTTGGTAAAAGAGGAGTACAGACTTACCGTCAGAAGGGCATGGCAGGCATCATCAGCAACCCGAGCGGCGTCATGCTCGTTCAGCTTGTCGTGATCGCCAGAAAATTGTAGTTTCCCAACGATGTCGGAGACAAGGTTGACAGAGTAGGCGCTCTTCTTTAGGAGCACGGGGCCTTCAGTCCGCTGGCGCTTATAGCGGGAGTCACCCTTGCAGCCTATCTTCCAAAATTCTTCATCCTCGGAAGATGAAGTGTCGCTGCCCTCGCCACGGTGGCCCACGACCACCTCTTTCCCCTTGCCTGAAATGGGGAGGGAGTCCGGCATCCTTTTTCTTTTCCCCTGGCGGTCGGCCCGGAGAATTTCATGAATACGGACGGGCTCCCCCGAGCGGTTCCGTGACCCGCTTGAACTCAGGGAGATTGGGCCCACGGGGACCGCCGGCGGGGGGGTGGCCTCGTGGGTACCCTCCAATGTTAGATCCTCGATGGGGCCCCTGGGAGGAGCCACATTCCCTGCTCCACCTCGAGCGTTGTTCTGCCCTCGGCCAGCACCTCGTCGGTTTACCCTCCCCCTTGGAGCATTGGGAGGGCGGTTCTGCTGCGCTTGTGGTTGTTGGGGATCGACTGCGGGCCCTTGAGCACCCAGCATACGTGAAAGGGCTTCAGCATTCATGCCTTGAGAAAGTAGCTGGATGCCTGCAAGTAAAAGGGAACGAGCGTCAGAAGAGTAGTTGTTTGAATCGTATAAACAAGAAAGCATTGATAACTGTAAGTCAGAGAGCTATTCTAGAGGTTAGGGGTGTTAGTTCCTAGAATCTAACCGTCGAGGGCCATGATGTCAGTTGGAGGGTTGAGTATCATGTCAGGGGGGCAAGATAATCCGTAGCGGAACAACACCCCCTCGTTCTTCACCAATGTTTTCGCCTTAATCCATTTCTTCTCAGCCCTCATCTCGAGGGCTAACCCCATCGCCCACTCCTCAAAATCTTTGTTCCTCATCCTTTCCCTAATCAGAGGACCCTCGCCATGAATCATCCATTGCCGATGAACTCCGAAAATCCCCCCGGGAGCTCCCACGAAAAAGTATCTTTCCTTCCAGTGCTCGCCATAGGAGGAAGATGGAGAATCTATCATCTTAAATCCTGATTTGGCCTGAGCGTAGTAAAATCCATCTGTAGGCGACGAGCGAGGCGATCGGGCTACTTGTATTAAGCTGTCAAAGTTGATTATCGAGGGCGATTTGCCTAAGGCCCTCATTGTTATTATGAATGTGTTGATCAGGGCTATGCCATTGGGTAGAATTTGTGAAGGGCAAAGCCCTAGATGATGGTAAATGATAACGGCGTCATGAGCGATTGGAAACCTCAGACCCCCAGCCAGAACTGCGTCCCAATAGACCGTCATCATCCCAGGCGGTGGTCGATTGGCCCTCTCCCCTTCCTCAGGAAGTCTCATGGGAAACACTACTTCATCCCAATACGCTTTTGTCCTCAACTCCTCCAAATCACCGAGGGTCAGGATACTTTCAATTTCGTCTGGAGATCTGTCAGTCTGATGGCGGTTGTCTTGCCTTACCCGAGTGGCAGGCTCCTTGCCTCTTCTCTGACGCCTTCTGGAAGGTTCAGCCTCGAATGGACGCCCGGATGGCCCCGCTTCACCCTCGGGACCCGCCATAGCCACTGTGATCCTGTGGTCTTGGGGTCTCACAGCGCTGTTCAAGACTGGGAATACTCTCTCCCCTTGTCTCTGCATCTCCATTACATTGTGCATCTCCTCAAAGAGATTGTCCGTCCCAACGGGAGCACGCTCGTTCATACCTTGAACGGCAGCGTTCACTTCTTCTTCCCCGGCGTCAACGGGAGCCTGGGCCACCGATATTGCCATGGGAATATCTCCACCTGGGTGCGCCCTAATTAGAGGAACAGCTATGGGGACATCACCATGAGGGGAAGAACTCCCCACCGACATCTCCTCAATCTCCCGTACATAATCATCAGCTTGATTTCCGGCCATGGTCAGTTTTCAATTCTTGGGAACGGGATTTCTAACAGAAAACTCTAGGAAGGATGAGATTTCTAAAACAGATTCAACAGTAGACAGTGGCTCTTCCCTCAAGGTTTTCACTCACACAACCTAAAACTAATGTTAGCACGGGGAAAATAAGAAAAAGGGTAAGGAATTTTTACCTAAGATGTGAAGAGAAGAAATTCGTCGGAGCTTGTAGAACTCACAAAGGTTTCTTGCTTTGAATATGCTTGAAAGAGTTTGGATGCGTGAAAGAGGTACCAAAACCCAGCAAACCCCTATTTATAGGGAAGATGGTACATGGATTAGGGTTGAAAATTCAAAAACGCAATCATTTCCCGCCTGGGAAACCCCCCACTTTTGGTAGCCGCCTCACGCCTCCCGGAGTACACGCGCCCACGTTCCCACTCAGCATTAAATGCGGACTTGACAGCATTTAATGCGGTGTCAGTTTGTGGCCGTTACAGAAGGCCAACAGTCTCCTCGCTGGTAATGGCTTGGCCCTCGGATATTCGAAATTCAAGGTTCCTTCTTTATAAATTCTACAGTACGCTCGAAGCGATACTACAGAATTTGGGGGGCAAAATGATGGGGCCTAAAATCACCATCGAATCAGAGCCGTCCACGTGTCAGCATGCCGCTGACTAAACCCCGGATGCTCGCCCCAACGGGCTCGTGAACATTCCCAGCCCACTCATTTGCAAGCAGGGATAGGCCGTCAAGCCTCGGACGACTACTCCAGTAAAAGCCCAGGCCCAGCGAGTTTGACGCTCGCGTCTCGGCCCTCAGGGTTATCCCTCTCATTGAAGCGCATGTATGGGGGTCCCATGCTGTCGCTCGGGATATCGTCGCTCAAATGTCATCTACCGTGGGGAGCCCATCCGTGGATTCTCCGAGCGTCACCAACGCTCGGGAGTGAGTCTACCCCTCGTACGATGGATTCTCGCCTTCAGAAGAAGACATTAGTCCCTCATCCCACTCTACCCTCGTCAACAACCTCTGACACAAGGGTACAGTGCACAGTGCACCTGACACGCCGTCTCCTTTTCTAGGATGTCACTCTCACCCCACCAAAGGCTGACGCGTGTTAGGGCAACACAGGTTTGGGACCACATGGTCAATTTACCCATTTACCCCCATCCCTAACATATAAATATAGGAGAATTCATGCATTCTCCCCCAAGTCATCTTCCACACACACACTGCATAGTTCTGGGCATTCCTACTGATCTTCTCAAACCTTCCATTAACCTCACCATAGTTGCATTACCATTACTTCTGGCACTCTTGGTGTTATCCTAGCTGGAAGAACCCACGCTCACAAGGAAACCCAGTTCCTGAGGCACTCACGCCTGTGATGGTCTTTCCCTTTTCATACAAATACTAAAGTGTTGTTGCATTTAGGAAACCGAGATTCCTGCACCATCAGCCGAAGTGCATATTTTAGAAAATAATTATAGAATTATTAATAAAATATTTCAAAATAAAACTAATTGTCTTATATTATTTCTTGTAAAAAGGGTATTTAAATAATGTTATAATATATATATATATATATAATTATTTAAATTAATTTTTATTAGACGCTGTAAAGCACTTTCATACTTTATTTTTTTAAAAATATTATACACTGATGCTTTCGCATCAGCACTCGCTCTCACAACCGTACTATGTAACCTACCTCTGAAAACGATTATCTTAAAGATGTTATCTCTAATTTTTTATAAATATCTTATGGGACAATTTCAAAAGACTCCCTATTAGTTTAGATATTTTTACTTTACACTTCTAAAATTTATACTACATAATAGGATATAAATATTGCATTAGAACATTTTAGTACTATGTGAAAATTATACAACATGTTTTGAGAGTGTTAAAAATTTATACAATATAATAGGATATAAATACTGCATTATATCATATTCGTACTACATATGGGGAGTAAAATAAAAATTTGATTCCCAATTGGGGAGTCAAGTAAAAACATGATGCCCAATGGGGGATTTATCCGACATTACCCGATATCTTAATTTGCTGTTGATATTTACCGATAAATATTTGATTTGAATATAGTAACTAAGGAAATATTGTTTGTTACGACGAAACTATGAGATATTGAAAACAAGTTTTTACTGTTCCTCTAGTTCCATTAAAAACAATATATCACTATAATCATCCCTTTATCATAGATGAGTTTAAATTAATATACATGCTGCTTTGGTCTGCTGATGTGATCTACAGCTATTTGCGCGACAACTAATCATATATCAAAATTATTTATATATATTATTCTGATTCACTTTTTAATTTTTATTAAAGTCAAATGAATTAAAAAATGCATAACCAAATCACTCCAAAGCTTTATATAATCTACCCCTAATTTGATGCGACAAAATCAGTGTGAAGAAGGTGGAATGTTTTATAATTATTGTGCTATTAGTTAGTATAAATCTCAATAAAAATGACGGGTATAATTCATTCGATTTCAAATTATAAGTGATTAGTTTCGGCCAAATCAAATATTGAGTATAAAAATTATGAATCATGCTCATTTCAGCGTAAAACGTATAAATGTCTAAAAAGAAGCATAAACTAAATCCGTTTAATCTTTCATAAATCACTGCATCAAAACAATTCCATTTTACTTTTATGCGCACAATAGAACCATATCTAGATTTAAAAATCTCAAAAAAATGATATGCTTAAATTATTTTGAGTAGTCTTTTGGGGAATTATTTTGAAAGAAAATAAAAATTTCAGAGATTCCTCGATCTAAATAGATATATAATCACGATTACTCGAAGTTTAATCAAGATTCCCAGTCATGGATTGTGTAAAAAACTATTGCATGAGATAGTTTACTATTTCTAACAAAAACTCATTACATTTGAAAATTATAAACCATTTATTAATAATTTTGTAGTTGTTACTAGCTAAATTGTGGATTTGCTTTTCTGAGTCGGATTGATGTTAGCTTTAGGGAAATCCCAATCAGTATATACTCTACGGAATCAAATATGGCGATAGGAACACGATATGATATGATTTTTTTTTTTTTAAATTTTCTATTTGAGAAGTATCAGACACAGTATTCTATCCGAGTGTTCGATACTACACAACTAAATAATATTTTTAAAAGTATTTGTATATTAAAGCCGTTAGTGTAGAAAACAAGCCGGAAAAACAGAACTAGAGGCATTTTAATTTCAATTGAAAAGAAGGGTAAAATCAATGATGTGCAACGCTGAAATATTGAAAAATGGAGTATTTTATGATTATGGTCTTATCAAGAGGGTAGATTTAATTAGCTTTATGGCAATCCCCACCAATGTAGAAAAATATGAAAATCAAAAGTACTTTATATTATTTTTTGTTTATATTTATATTTTGATATGGATGTGTATTACGTTGAGATATTTTGAGAGTTTTACTAGGTCTAGGATATCTTTATCTTTATATATTGTTAGTCACGTTACGTTTACACTAAGCAATAAACAAATCTTCAATTCCCAATCTCTTATCTCTGAAATCTCTCTCGTCTCAACCTTCCTCCGGCCGGTCGGTCTTTACCGGATTATCCTTCTCTTCTCCCCTATTTTCTTAGGAACCTGAGACTGCTCTAAAATATCTTCTGATACGAAACCATTTCATTGGTGCTTTCATTGAGAGTGGAAGATGTCGGAGTTTGTCTGCATGACAAGTTTTAAGGAATTTCAACAACAGAGTCTTAAAGGAAAAGTTAATTATGTAATTATCTCTTAATGAAAGCACCAATGATACGAACGGTTATACCAACGTATCTCAAAGAGACTTTAGAGCAGTCTCGGGCTCGTAAGAAAAAGAGATGAGAAAGAGGGATAATCCGATAAGACCTTAGAGCAGTCTCGGGCTCGTAAGAAAAAGAGATGAGAAAGAGGGATAATCCGGTAAGACCGACCGGCCGGAGAAATTGTAAGGGGAGAAGAGAATTTGTAGATTAGGGGAGGAAGATAATCTGGTAAGACCCACCGGCGGGAGAAGTTAGAGACGAGAGAGAGAAAAGAGAATTAGGGTTGAAGATTGAATTATTATTTCTGATAATGAAAACAGCGTAATGACAACCAACTATATATAATTAAAAGATAAAAGATATCCTAAACTATTTTGACTCTTAATGGAAAAGATAAATACGTAAATAACAAAGATGCTAATCTACTACTAAACAAAATCATAATTTTAATGCATATCTTAATTTATTTCAATCTATCCAATCCCTACTTTTTTTTCTCTTGATATCTCTCTTGATATTCTCCATATCTATCCGTATCACTCCCTTGCCCATCAAAAACCACCTTGTCCTCAAGGTGGAACTCGGGAACACCCTGTCGAACCTGTTGCTGAAAGGTGTTGAAATTCCTGGAAACGTGAAACGTGTCTCGCTTTGAAGGTGGAATTCCTGAAAATTTGATGCACCCTGTTGTTGAAATTCCTTAAAACTTGTCATGCAGACGAACTCCGACATCTTCCACTCTCAATGAAAGCACCAATGAAACGGTTTCGTATCATAAGAGACTTTAGAGCAGTCTCAGGCTCCTAAGAAAATAGGGGAGAAGAGAAAGATAATCCGGTAAAGACCGACCCGCCAGAGGAAGGTTGAGACGAGAGAGATTTCAGAGATAAGAGATTGGGAATTGAATATTTGTTTATTGCTTACTGTAAGCGTAACGTAACTAACAATATATAAAGGTAAAGATATCCTAGACCTAGTAAGACTCTCAAAATAACTCAACGTAATACAACTACGAAATATTAAATAATATAATATAAATCCTATCAAACTAAATATTGAAGCTTATCCAATTCCTATTCTCACTTGATATCTTACGTGATATTCTGCATCTCCATCTTGATACCCCATATCTCCATCCATATCACTCTCCCGCCCTTTACAAACCACCTTGTCCTCAAGGTGTAACTTGGGAACAACCCGTCGAACAGTGCCCACCGGTTCCCATGAGGCTGTAGCAAGAGACCGAGGAGGAGTTGTTTCGAAAATTACAGAAGTTGGTTCTTTCGAAATTGATTGCGTCGGAGTTGTCTCTGAAATTACACAAGTTGACTCTTTCAAAATTGGCTGCTCAGAACTTGGTTGGGAAAAGACAATTGATACGGGATCTTGAATGACCTGTTTTTCCACAGATGCATTGTTGTTCAAATTTTCTTTACATAGATCGACAACCATCGTAGGTTGGGCATCTTCAATTGCATGAAGATTTTCTTCCACTGGCGTGTCAACAGAGAAAACATTCGTAGGTATCTCAATCCCCAACTGAGTTATCGGATTAGGGTTGAAGGTTGGTTGGGCTTTGACACACGGAATCACACTGGACGATTCCGAATCTGCTCGTGATTCCTTCATTCGCGAAAGGTAAACTGACAAGTCGTGTTGCAATTTCTGCATTGTTTGAGCGAGTTGTTGCAACACCGCGGTGTGAGAAATCATTCGTCCAAGCACTCGTTGTTGGACTGTTTGAAAACTGGTCGTGCTAACGAATTCAGCCATGATCGAAATTCAATGAAATCACCAATGAAACGGTTTCGTATCATAAGAGACTTTAGAGCAGTCTCAGGCTCCTAAGAAAATAGGGGAGAAGAGAAGGATAATCCGGTAAAGACCGACCGGCCGGAGGAAGGTTGAGACGAGAGAGATTTCGGAGATAGGAGATTGGGAATTGAAGATTTGTTTATTGCTTACTGTAAACGTAACGTGACTAACAATATATAAAGGTAAAGATATCCTACACCTAGTAAGACTCTCAAAATAACTCAATGTAATACAACTACGAGATATTAAATAATATAATATAAATCCTATCAAACTAAATATTGAAACTTATCCAATTCCTATTCTCTCTTGATATCTTACGTGATATTCTGCATCTCCATCTTGATATCTCTCTTGATACCCATATCTCCATCCATATCATATTCTATAAATAAGAATTCAATGGAATTAATCTACTAAAAAATAAATTCTTTATATTGATAATAATTACAAATTTAAAAAATTAAATACAAAATTTCTAATTAAATTAAAATAACGTAAAAAACCACGAAAGATACACCCGATTGAAAAGTACTTTAATGTCAATTGAAGATTACTAGATTAGAGTACCTCTTTGGATCTTATATTTTCACATTCATTTGTCACGTTCTTGCACAATTATTGGAGACAACGTATTTATTTCTGTCCCAAGCTTTTCTTTTCAACCTTATGATTCACTTATGACACGTAGCCTCTAATGGTGGATCTTACTAACTATGTAATATATATTATACCATAATTTGACATAAAGATTAAATACGATCCGTTATATTTTAATTTTTTTTGCAAAATCATGAATTAGATACGGATATTGTGTTAACATGGCCTATATTGATAAAAATAAAAATTAAACAATGTGCTAACATTCATCTCATCAATTAATTTTTTATGTGAGTTAAATTGAACACATTGAATTAAATTGAATCGGATTAAATTTAATACTTCAGGTTGATCCCGATTGTTCGGGTCTGAACGTGCATGGTTATGTTAACATGTCTTATATTGATTAAAAAAAATATCAAATCACATGCTAGTTAATAAATGCAATAACCCTCACTTTATTAACAATTTTTTAGATGAGTTAGACCAAACAAATATATTCATAAATATAACCGTATTATTTAATTTCCACATGGGATGTTTAGTCATAAAATTAAAATATCAAAGACAACTTTTGAATAATATATTAAAAAATATTTTAAAGCTAACGAATTCATGAAATAAAATATGATACAAAAAACTAAAACATAAAGTATTATTCACTTTGTTTCGGCACTCAAAACAATAACATCAAACAACACAAAAAAGTAAAAATCACAAGACCCCAATCCCGATTACATAAATTCCAGAATACAGGTAAAACAATAGCTTATTAATCCCTAAGAAATATTACAACTTATCAGCCTTCAAGTCGTTGTAATCAGCCAATCCATAAGTCTCAAACAAATCAGCGAAAAATCCCTTCTTTCTTCTAGGATTGCATCCCATATCCTTACAAAGCTGGTCATTGTACCATATGGGAATACCACCGACACAAGATCGTCTGAATTTACCATTACCTGAGTATTTCTTCATGTACTTATCCCACATCTTGATATCATCCTCCATTTCTTTTATACTTGGCAAATGAAATGTTTGGTCTAGGAAGGACGATAACCATTTACACCTCATCTCGAATGTATAAAGATTGGCAAGAGATTCCGAGTAGCCAATCACTGCCAGCTGCGGAATTCGAGGATTGATCATTTGTCTGCGATGTCGACGACGAAAAGAAAGGTTAATTTCAATTTTGGTATAGTTATTTAATTTTGTCGATTATATCAATACTTTACAAGTTTAGTGACCAAGATTTAAGAACAATACAAATTGAAACTTATGCTTCGAAACAAGTGAAGAGTACAATAGAAAACCATAAAACAAAGAAAATATTATTTTCGATCACATGGAAGCATATCTTTTGACAATAAGACGAATCATATTGAAAACATCAATGAAACAGAAATTATGCGGTCACGGCGGCATGGACCACAAGTGTGAAGCAGAAATTGTCAGCTTGCTTAGAAAAATATCCAACGGAAATTGGACGTGATTGTTTTTTTAGTACAGCTAAGATTTTACTTTGGGGATCAAATTAGCGCATGTGGGAAGTGGGGAGGTATAAGATTTTAAAAGGTGGTAAAATCAGAAAAAAAAAAAAAATAAAAAAATAAGAGTCGATTGGATTGAATTTAATTAATTATTTATACAGTTATGTTATATTTATTATTTGGTTAGTTACTTTTCTTAAACTCTACCCTGTTCACATGACAATCATGAAATATTGAGAATTAGCCAACGAAATCACTTTCTTGTCCTTGAAGTCCAATTCTTTTGTAACGAACAATACCTTTCATAAATAACTTAAAATTATTACCTGTAAAGAGGGATTATGGAGGTTGGAGATCCCTCAGTGTACTTCTGAAAAGTTGGAGATGCAAATATATTCTTGAGCTTCTCATCACCTTTATATCCCGTGGCAAAGATAACGATATCGGCTTTGATGGGATTATCTTCTCCATCAATGATCAAACCCTCTTTGCAGAAGCTAAACTTGTTTGATTTCTTGAAAACAATGCTTCCATCCTCCACTTTATCATAGAAGTTCTCAACTAGAAAAGTTATTTGGCATGAAGAAGCTTCTCCAACAAAGCTTTCTTTCGGAATCATACCATACTTTTTCAAGGGAAGCTGCCATCTAACATAGCTTTCGACAAACTTAGAGATCATCCATCGCTATAATGTGCAAAAACAAATCATGTTTAAACGTATTGGTTGGAGACGAAACCAAGATTTGGGAATGGGGTTGCTGATTAAGGTCAAAATCTTTTGAGTTATTTACACCATACCCCCTGTGTTTGGTGAAATGGGCAAAAAAACCATAACTCCTGTGTTAAATGAAATTTTAAAAAAAAATCCTATGTGATAAAAATTAACATAAAAAACCATGTATTTTGAAAATATTTATACACTGTCCCTTTAGATGATATTATTATAATTTAAATATAATATCTCTATTTTTCCCTCATAAATTAAACGTAAATTCCTGGGTTCCATTTTTCAATGTCTATTGCTTATTTATTGTCGACTTTTTTTCTTTTCTTTTTTTTTTTTTTTTTTTTTGGTTATAGGGTACATGCAATTTTTATTTTATATAGGGGTTTTGGTGCATATAAAATACTATTGAACAATACGTAGAGATATGAGATGTATATCACAATATAAAAGGATAAATTAGTCATTTCGCGTCCAATAAATAGATAAAATTATTGTTCTAGTCGTGCTAAAAGTACGTGTTGAATACTAGAAAATTTCAGGATTTGCTATACAAATATTTTGAAAACACAGGATTTTACATGTTAATTTTCATATCATACGAGTTTTTGTTTTAATTAGAATTAACGTAGGGGTGAAATAGGTAAAAAAAAAAACCCCTTTTTCAAATGTGAGTGCGAGAAATTATAAGTTCTTAAATTTTATATATAAAAATAAAGGATTATTTTTAGAGAATAGGTCAAAAATATTACCAAAGGTGAAAGCAACGTTGCCAAGACGCTTGATAGAAAACCTTCACCAGGCTTGTGAACCAACAGCTCGGCAAAGCGAGAGAAGCACAAAAAGCCAAAACTAACTCCCCAAGCTTGTGCATCAGGAAGCATCCAATGAATAGTTCTTTGTATCACAGTGCATGGAAGATCTTTCCCTAATAAAGTAATAAACCAATAAAATGAGTGCGAAAACATACTATAAATTTTTCCTGAATATTTCGCAAAATATGTCTTTAATAATGTAAGAAAAAATATATACTTTAATGGACCCAGGCCAGGATCCTTTTAATGGGGGGCCGTATTTTAAATTTGAAAATATAAATATATTTGTGAGGCATCTATGTTTTGAAATTCAGACCGGACGTCGAACCGGGACCCCTTACTGGTTACTGGTTTTACTGGTTCGACCGGTCGGACCACCGATCGAACCGGTATGACGTCATAATTACGTAATAATTATATTTATATATAATATTAAAAATATTAATTAAAAATAACTAAATAAGTTAGATTATATTGAAAATAAGTAAGATTATATTAAAAATATAATTTTAAATTATTTTAAATTATTTATTAATTCTTAAATAACATATGTAATAACAAAATTTTAAATTTTAAATCTACAAACATATAGATAAACTATATAACTAAATAGAAAATTAACAATATAAATAAAAAATTGATTTAACAAGTGTCATACTTTTATTTATATAAATAACTATAATTAATATTTTTTTAAAACTTAATTTTTAAATATAATCTATAGATTTAATGAATTTATTTATTTACGGGATTTTTCTTTTGAATAACCAATAAGAACTCTTACATTACGTCTAATATTTAATTTCGAGTATAACTATCAACAATTCATGTGGCATTGTTGGTTGGCGCACCTAAATTCTTCTCAGGCAATGCACGTTTCGGACCCTGCATCTCACAAATTTTGATTGATTTTTACAATCTTCTGGTGGAAAAACCGGACCAACCGGTCCGCGAAAACTGATCCGACCAGTTTTTGACGGGTTTTGAACTAGTTTACACCGGTTCAGATTGGGTCAACCGGGAACTGGTTTTAGGGATATAACCGGACCGGACAAGTGGCCGATCACCAGTTGAACCGGTCCGACCGGCCGGTCCGATCCGGGTTTCAAAACATAGTGAGGCATAAATATTACGATTTTTTTATATTTTAACGTCTAAAATTGTTTTATTACCGTTGGACAAAAAAATAATGGGAAATATTGTAAACTGCTATCTAATATTTATTTTCTTAGGATTCGACATAAAAATAGGAGAATTAACCTATCAGTAGCTTAGATCCATTTGCTAGAATAATTCAGTGGTTGTGGAATTGAAATTACTCGGACAACAGTGGAATCTTCAATCGAACAGCAAAAAAGCCAGACTGTTTGCCCGTAAATTATGCCAAAAATATAGTTCACGTGTAAAAGTATAATTAGGGCATAGTTCAAAGCTAGCTAGTAACGACCAACACTTAGACGTGTATAAAAACGGACGGGATCTTCTGCTCCAATTTATACTTCATCTTTTACTTCACTCATTATATGTATGACATGTGTACAATTGTGAGATTTTATTAAAGGATATAACTAACTTGATTGCTTAAAGAAAATTAACGGTGTTAATATAAAAATATAAAACATCTGTATCTATACAAGAAATCGAAACCAAAAAAAAAAAAATTTATTTATTTATTTGTTTTAATTTACATCACCAAAAAAAAAAAAAAAGGGGATTTGAAATCTAAAATATTTTCCAAGTTATTCACAAAACAAAATCTAAAAAAACATTTCATATTATTTTCGGATATGTTCAGAAAACTAAAACAAAAACTAAAAAAACATCTCATATATCTTCGGATATGTTCAGAAAACAAAAAACAAAAACTAAAAAAACATCTCATATATCTTCAAAAAATCAAAAATTAATTATTTAAAATAAAAAAAGAATCTGATTTCTAACATAAAGAGCCTCCTACTTTTATTCAAATATCCTTGGTATATACGAGTTATAATTAAACTTGAAAATTAATTATCAATTCAATAGATATTAGGAAAATAATTATCAGTTCAATATAAAATTAGAATAATGAGTTGGAATTAAACTTTAAAACTAATTATCAATTTAGATACTAAAAAAACAATTAGCGCTTCAATATAAATCCACCCTTGTAATTGCCGTTGCTTAGTTTCAAAAAAAAAAAAGAAAAAAAAAAAGAAATTTTTTGATTTCAAATCTTTTTTTTTTCTGTTTTGATTCCCGGTGATGTGAATTAAAATAAATAAATAAATTGTTTTGGTTTTGATTTCTTAGATAGATAAAGATCTTTTCTATTTTTACATTAACACCGTTAGTTTTTTTTTTAAGCAACCAAGTTAATTAGTTATGCCCTTTAATAAAATCTCATAATTGTACACATGTCATACATCTAATGAGTGGAGTAGAAGATGAAGCACAAATTGGAGTAGAAGATCCGGTCCGGTATAAAAAAGAGAGAAATGGTTAGTTTAGTGATAAATATTACATCTGAAAACAAACAAATTACAAATTTAAGTACAGAGTCTCATTTGGGATAATTGAAATAAAAAATTATTATAATTTTAATATATAGATAAAATTAAATTCTTTTATTATAAATAACCATATAGATTTTTTTTTTATTTTTTTATTTTTATTTTTTTTGGGGGGAGAGATTAAAAAACTTTTATTCCTTCCAAAAAATACATATAAAATTACTCCCACTGTCCCCACTGCTCATTCCGCGCGTCAATTCATATATATCGTCTATCTCAATTCTCAAATGATATTATATTTTATTGGGTCATTTACATCTAAGTATGGGGGAATATTTGAAAACTTCCCATGGGTTTGAAAACTCCCTTTTAACTCTCCATTTTCAAATATATCATTTGGGGTTTTAAATACGCGATTCTGGTATTTAGATACGCGATTCTGGGATTTAGGTACGTGATTTTTTCCTTATATTTTAAATACATCATTTGGGGTTTTAGATACGCGATTCTTGAGTTTTAATACATCATTTTTGAAAATGGGGAGCTAAAAGGAATTGGATTTATCATTTGGGGAGTTTTCGGGAATTCCCCGTCTAAGTATTCTATATTAGGTCTAATTACAACGTAATTCATTATTATTGTGAAATTATATTTTAATCCTTATAAATATTATTTGGTCTGAGGTCCCTTAACTGAATTTATAAAATTACATTTATACCCCTAACGGTTTTATAAATGTTACATTGAATATATGATCAAAATTACAAAATCATACCTAAAGCTTATAAATATAAACAAAAATATCCCTACAAATTATGAATTTAACAACAAATCAGGAATATTTTCGGAATGACATAACGGAACCCCAGGGATCACAAAAGGTTGTAAAAGTTAGGGATTAAAATATAAATTTTCTATAATAATGAATTGTATTATAATTAGGCATATACAAGATAGTCAGATATAATTATTTCTATTTTATTAATGTAGGAGAAAAGATCTCACTTACCATTTGCTTTTGCACACTCAAATGCAACGTCGACAGCTGACTTCCCTGAACCTATAACTGCAACTCTTTTTCCTTTAATGAATTCTGCAGCACTTTGATTGTCCATAGCAGAGAAATCCATGGAATGCAATACTTTTCCGGAAAATACTTCAGGTCCGTGGCCGTGAGGGAACTCGGGGATGTTGGGCAAAGCACTGAATCTTCCGTTGCATATTACTACAAATTCGGCAACATAATCCTATAAACAAATCCATATAACAGTTAGAGATAGTTGGAGAATCATTATTCATCATCCATATAAAAAATATATATAAAAACAATTATGTGATTTCCTGATTGATTTTATTTAACATTTCATATTCAGGAACGGAACTAGAATTTATTGGATGGGGACGAATTTTTTAAATTTTGGTAAATATAAATAAATGATTAAAACTATAAATCAAAAAATTATCATTGGGGACAAATATTAAGGGTGACAGACTGACGGGCTACCCCACCATTACTGAGCATATTGTTGAAATTAACTTTGGTTTAATGACTGAATAATGGAAACACAACAAGGCCAATCAAGTGAGACGGATCATTTCGTATTCGTAGACATAATTTTCCAAGTTGCCCTAAGTAGAAAATTCAGGTCTTATCAAAACCTTACATAGAAAAGAGAAAGAAAAAACTGCAAACCACCCCTTTGGAAATCACTAAAGAGCCAAAACATAAAAAAATAACCAGAAACAAACAATTAATTTACTTGAATAAATTTCAATCTAATGGGATACAGTTGTTGTTGTTGGATAGAAATTTGGATAAATTATGGAACCTGATGATTAATTACCATGATGAGAATATAAGTAATATTGCGGTCATATTTTGAACTTGTTAAAATACATGACCGACTCCATTTACGGTCACTGGCTTACAGATTGGTTGAGGATGAACTCCATAATAAAGTAAACGCATTTTTGTGATATGCTAAGTTGATAACTAACTAATATGGTACAATACAATGATACATCCAAGTAAATTATTTGCAAGAAAATTAAAAGACTCAGAAACAAATCATAAAATTACCTTAATGGAATCTTCCTTGGTATCAAGAACTCTGAGATTCCACTTCCCTTTAGACCCAAAGGCTTTTCCAACTCCACCCCACAATTCCCATGACTGCATCTCTTCTTCAGACTCTCCAACGTAATATATGCTCATGACTTTGGAATTAAACTTTATGTATGGTAAGAGCTCAAAATGCTGAGCATAAGATTTTATGTATTCCAAAAGCTGTGTGTTTTGGGGAAACATATCTTGGACAGACGAAGGCCATGGAAAATCAGAAAACTGGTAGAATTCTTTAACATTTTGGAGCCTTGTGGATTCAAGGGTGTGATTCCAAAGGCCGCCAACCTGATCTTGTGCTTCGAACACCACAGGAGTAAAACCCTTTGAAGCTGTGTATTTGCAGGCCAGAAGGCCGCTGATTCCAGCTCCGATTATGGCTACTCTTTTCTCCATGGTTGAATTCTTTGATGGGGTTGGGAAATGTGGTGTATTCTTGGAACTTGTAGACTAGTTATGGAATTCTGTAATGCTCTCTTGTTAAGTGGGAAATTGCTAACTATATATCGGAATACTCCATCACCCTCTACGGAAAGATATCTATATATATATTTTTGTCAACGGAGGGAAAGATAATGGACCCAAAAAATCAATTAAAGTTTATTATGCTCCCATGCGAATATGATATGATATAAATACAATCTTTTTTTTTTTTTTTTTTTCCCCTCTGAAGACAACCTTTTTTAAATAAATTTTTTAGTGAGGTATAACATGATATAATAAAATAATAATAAAAAAAAAAATTTGTTATCCGAACTTTGACCCTTTTTATAATTTATCATACCAACAAATTTTCGTTGTAAACGGTCATCCAATATTTGCATTTATTATATACCGTCATTTAAACTTTTTTTTTGTTGTGGTTTTGGCTAGAAAACATGACACGTGCATTAAAAACTTCGAGTATGGGTTTTTTTATTAATTATTTATAGGATTTCTATATAATTCTTTTGTTCCATTTTTTTATAGTTAAATTAAATTTGAGAAGGGTATTGATAATTATCCCTATATAGTTTTGATGACAACGTGCGTGAGACGGTGAAAGACAGAAAGATAATGGGCAGGAGAAAAACAAATAAAGATTATAAGATATCGTTGTTGAAAAATATAATCAAGTTCCCATGGGTCCATAGCTAGCCTGGTATCTGTAGGTCGTGGGGTTCAAAATGACCCTTCGAATTACCTCATCAGTTTGAAATTCTTTTTCCCATCGGAGAACAAATTACAATTTTTAGTTCTATAGTATTAGATTTTTTACAATTTTAGTTTCATATTATTGAAATTAGATATATTTAGTTCCATTACTTTCATCATCAAATAATTGACGAAAAATATACTTTTTCCATTACATATAATTTGGGCGGAGAATTTACTGTTCGTTAAGTTGTTTTTTGGTGGGGGTTTGTTTATTAATACTCTATTTTAGTATTTTAAATAAACTTTGAAGCATTACTCTAAATCACTCTGTAATATGGTGCTAAAATGAGGTATTAGTAAGCAAACTCCCTGAAAAAGAAACCTAATGAATAATAATTTTTTTCCCCAAATTGCACTTAACGGCAAAAATATATATTTTCCATCGATTATTTGACGGATGAGATCCCAAAATTATAACTTTTTAAAAATAACGGGACTAAATATATTTAATTTCAAAGAAATGAGACTAAAATTACAAAATGCATAATCTTACGGGGGAAAAATATCATTTGCTCCCCATCGGATCACACTCAAAAAGAAATAAAAAGAAAGATAGAGAAAGAGACATGTGATAATATTTGATACTGAATCAAATCTTGGGAAAATTGTAAAAGGAATTATTATTATTATTATTATTATTATTAAAACTTGTAAAATGCCTCACTTTTAGTTCTAAGTCAGCATTTCCAATTCAGTGAACAGTGACCAATATTATGAAACAAAAGTGAGATTTTCTCATGCATTCAACTAACCACTTGCCAAAGCACCAAAAAAAAAAAAAAAAAAAAAAAAAAGTTTCACTTTTAATTGCAACTCAAATGTCTTATAGATTAGTTTTCTTATTACTCAAAAGAAGTGTCCGATATTACAAAATCCAAAGTATGATCAGGGATATCGAAGTCTCCTTCCTGAAGAGTTGAGGCGTTCCTGACTAGACTGTGTGCTACGCTATTCCCTGTTCTGCGAACACACGTAAAAGAGGTAACAGGAATAAGAGAGAGAATTTCCCTAATGTCGTCGATAATTGCACCAGCACAGGAGAAATCTGGGTGGTCGTCTTTGAGTTTATTGATAACGTTTTGAGCATCGCCTTCAAGTTCCACATGAGACCAACCTCTCCTAGCTGCAAGCTTAGCGGCCTCTAGTGCAGCGAAGATCTCGACAACCTCTGGGTTAAAAGTACCTGACCCCCGTCTAGAAAACCAACCCACAACATTTCCCATATTGTTTCTTGCTACAACCCCCACCCCAAATTGTTTATCCCTCTCAAATATGGCTCCATCAAAATTTAGTTTCACGTAAGGAGCCACTGGGGGTTGCCATCTTGTCGACAGACTCCTTGTCACCACAACGGTGTGACTTTCCACTCCCACCTCCCTGTAGGAATGCCAGTAAGAGCGAGCATATTGGATGAGCTCTAGTGGTGAAAAACATTCGCCTTCCATGAGTCTCCTATTCATGTTCCACCACAATGACCACACTATAATCAAAAACAGAGTTGAATCCTTCTCGCATAGTCTACTCATCACTGCCCTAATCCACCCTTCCGAGCTCCCTCTCCATGCTCCTATAACTGCCCAAGGTAGATTGCTTATCGCCCACGTGATGCGGGCTGATGGGCACTCAAGGAAGACGTGACATGCGTCCTCTCTTTCAATATTACAAAAAGGGCACACCAATCCCTCCCCAAAAGTCCGATTTCTCAAATTCACCGCGTTTGGGAATGCTTCCTTACAAATGCGCCAACAACACATTTTCACCTTAGGCGGAACATTTACATTCCATAAAAACCCCCAGGACTCGCCACTCCCTGAGCCTGAGGCCTCATCCTTAAGCAGTAGGGAGAGAGCTACTTTATGAGCACTACGAACGGAGAACCGCCCATTTTGATTATGGTGCCAAATCAGCAAATCTCGGTTCCTTGATTTTCCCAACGGGATACTCAGAATGTGGTCCACGTCTACCGGTAGGAATAATGCTCTGATAAGATCTTCATCCCATACCTCCCCACCTCTAACCATCAACTCTCTAACGGTAGCATTTTCTGCTCCTATGGGGCAAGGGGTAAATGGCTTTGAGGAATATCGCCTCGGAATCCATGCATCTTTCCATACTCTAATCCGGGACCCCGAGCCTACCCTCCATCGGGAGCCTACCCTAACAATATCCTGGGTTTGGACAATGCTGCGC
This sequence comes from Lantana camara, assembly GCA_037501455.1. Taxonomy (NCBI): domain Eukaryota; kingdom Viridiplantae; phylum Streptophyta; class Magnoliopsida; order Lamiales; family Verbenaceae; genus Lantana; species Lantana camara. The sequence continues at coordinate 24,889,344 of CM074856.1, read as the reverse complement.
CACGTGCACTGAGAAAGTCACACCGCGGAAAGTACCTCGCTTTCAGGACCAGGCTGAGCAGGCTATGAGGTTCTGTGAGCAATCGCCATGCTTGCTTAGCCAATAATGCTCGATTAAAAGCCTTTAAGTCTCTAAATCCTAGTCCCCCTTCACCTTTCGAGCGACATAATTTTCTCCATGCGATCCAATGAATTCTGCTCATCCCATTCTTGCACCAGAAGAAATCTGAAATGATTGATTCGATTTCCCTAATCAAAGAGTCAGGGAGTTTGAAGCAACTCATGGCATATGTAGGAATTGATTGCAGCACCGACTTTATAAGTACCTCTCTCCCTGCTTGTGAAAGGAACTTTGTGGACCAGCCATGCACTTTGCTCCACACTTTCTCCCGAATGGCTGCAAAGACCTCCTTCTTTGTTTTTCCAATAACAGCCGGTAAGCCTAGATATTTAGCATGACAATTCTCCATTTGAACACCTAAACGCCTTGAAAAAAGGTTCATCCTTGCCTCATCCAGATTCCTCGAGAAAAAGATAGTAGACTTCTGAAAGTTCACTTGCTGGCCAGAGATTTTTTCGTAAATGCCTAGAACTTCCAAAATGGCCTCGACCGCCTCCATTCTTGCCTCACAAGTAATTAAGGTATCATCGGCAAATAACAAATGAGAGACCCGAGGAGCGCCTTTACTGATGGCCACCCCTCGAATGCGCCCCAGTCTCTCTTGACCTTGTAAAAGGCAGCTAAACACCTCAGTGCACAAAAGAAACAAGTAAGGAGAGAGCGGATCACCCTGTCTGATTCCTCTTTCTGGTGTAATCTGGCCAAACTGTGAGCCGCTCAAGATGAAAGAATAGGACACGTGCGAGACGCACTGCATAATCAATTCTACTACCCTAGCCTCAAAACCCAATCTTACCAACACTCTTCGCAAGAATACCCACTCCACTTTATCGTAAGCTTTGCTCATATCCGAAACATTTGCAATCTATAAGACTACATTATATAGTTCCAGAATCATCAATGAGATAAAAAGGAATAAAACCTACGTTGTGGGACCAAACGTTAGATTTTCTCATTGTAAAACTAACACTTTAGGAATTTGACTGTCCATATTTTTGACAATTAAAACTCAAAATGACAGATCATTACTCCCTCTTTGAATTTATTTTAAATATGGTCTCAGAATATGGAAGTCAGATAAGTCGGTTGGAATGGTGTTTTTTGTCACAATAGATAGCCGTCTAATCACGATGAAATCATGCAAAAACAACATAAAATATAATTTTAATTCAAACCTGATTCGATTAAATTAGTATAATGGAATAACGAGAATTTTTTGTGATTGATGAAAAATTTAAACAGAGTGATAATTAAATAGCAAATATAACAAATTTATTATTATAATTAATTGAGTTTGATTAAATCGAATTTGGGATAGAATTCTAATTAAAAATCACTAATTGTCTAATTCCTTACCTTGTGCTAGCATGGTATTTTTGTTGATTCTGTGAATTTGTATGCTTGTATTGGTATTGTCACAATAAATTCAAATGATGGGATGATTTTGTCATCTTCCGTAAGTGCCTAAAATATCCACAAGGCAATCATAAAAGGCAAGTTTGATTTTTATTTCATTTCAACCGATGTAAAGATTCAATTATTTAGGGAAAAAAAAATAATTCATGTAGAAGTAGAACTCCTCTAAAATATCATATTGTAGCTTTAACAAAGGGCACTCAGTAAGAAATTTTGATAATGAACCTTAGCTGAAAATTTTCGCATGTGGTGTTTGCGGAATCTGACCGCTACAAATACACCCATAAAGAACTACAAAATTCATCTCTCAGGATATAAAGAATTATTAAGATCACCTATAAATTTTTCGCAATTAACAGACAATTTTGGCTAAGACTACATTTTTAATAGAAAAAGATACACGTAATCAGCGTGTGCCGTGTGCTTCCTGAATATTAGGTTGGATTCACGTAAGTTCGATATTTATTAATTTCTAGGAAAATTCTAGCCCAGACCCGGCTTGGCCGAGCCCAAACCAATTAAAAAGCAAGTGTATTACACTTGCCATTTGATTGGTCACTCTCCCTGAATTTTCCACCAACCACACGGCAAGTGTAAAACACTCGCCCCCTCGTTACACCGGTTTGGCCGAGCCAGGCTCGGGCTAGAATTACCCTAATTTCTAACACTTGTTGCCAATACTTTCTTCCATCATAAAAATTTTAAGATAAAATTTAATTATTTTTTGAAGTAAAAAGGAGAAATATTATTAACTACTTAAATTAGAGGAAACAAACCACATGGCCGCAGTTGGGATCACTAGAACCTTTGCAAGTTGAAATTGCATTTTCCCCAAGTTTATAAGCTACATAATTAGTTTTCTAAGCAGAACAAAATAAAAGGACATAGATTTAAAATGATACAACAATGCTCGAAGTTTTGAGATCAGTGTACCCCTACAAAACATTTGTCGCTACCTGCAAAATTGGTCAAGTGAATGATACTTTGGTGATCCTCTTCGAAAACAACTTTTCTCCAACCAAAGTCTGGAGTTAGAATACTTACTCCAGGGCCCTTAAGATCTCCGCCAACTTGGACTTCGAAGGATTCGATTCATCTCCTACCCAATGCATGCCCCCTCTAAATCCCTTGCCACAACCCCCACACCTATCTTCAATGTATCCCGAAAAATCGTTCCATTAAAGTTGAGCTTCACTACCCCCTCTTCAGTGGCCTCCATCTAACTTAATCCCTTGGAACTTGAGCAACCCTCGGCTCTAGAGCCAATGCCGCCACGTACTCCCCTTGCATTCGAGTGTCTATGGCTACGATCTCCTCTAATGTCCACAGCCTCCTCACGGAATCGGCTACTATTCCACCAAAATACCATGTCGTAGTCACAAAGATAGCTCAGCTTGTCCTTGACACCTCAAAGTTCCCTAGGATGGTATACACTCCTAAAGCGAGATCATTATTCATCCACTGAACAAGCCCGTGCTGTAAACTCGTCAATGCCCAGTTTTACTGGGCAGTCGGGCACCTAAAGAGAGCATGACACGTGATCACAAACAGGGGCGACTCCAGAATTCTTCATGAGTGGGGTCAAAAAATATAATTCTTAATAAAAATTAATAAATTTTTATACATTTTATGCGTGTGTAACGAAATAATAATTATTATTTAACTTTTTTCCTCACATTTTATATGCTAGATTTTAATATTATTTATATAATTTAATAGTTATATTAAAATTTTATATGCTAGATTTTAAAATTATTTATATAATTTAATAGTTATATTAAAAATAATTATATTATAAACTATATATTAATATGAAGAATTTAATCTTAATAAAGTTAAAATAAATATTAAAAAGTTTATTAAACAAAAATTAAATTGAGGTGAGAGTGAAAAAAGAGTTAGAGAAGAGGAAAGGAATTAATTAACACATTGTAGTGGTGAAAAAATAAATAAATAAATAAATGCGAAAAAGAAAAAAGAACTTGATGAGTCTGAATATGGGGTACAGAGTCCAATCACTTTAGAATTTGTTTAAAGGTGGGGAAACCGATGGTGATGGCCGGAAAAGATGGTAGGTTCAACCTGCTAGGACAAACACCAAAGAAACAGAGGTCAGACGGCCAAGGTGGGGGAACTGGGGGTGATTCCTAATTTGGCTCTCCGATGCTCAAGTCAGATGATGATCTGAACGAGAGAATATGTGAAATATGAAGTTGCAGTAATGGAGATTGCTTACAGTGAAGGAGATAAACTAGCTTATTTATAGTTGAGGGTCAGGGACCCTTTGGTCATTTGCACCATGTGGTCCTGGCCGAATGTTGTCCTAACACGTGGCGTTATAAGAGAAACCTAGGAGGAATCTTCTGCACAATGGAATCAACAAATTTCTTACTCACGTATTGCTTATGATTGCAGGCCTTGAAAAGGACGTGTATCAGGAAATCCATGGATGGTCTCTCTACTAGCAATAGCTCCTTGTTGAAACGAGCGAAGAATGACCGAAGGGATTCATGCTAGCCCTGAATTAGGTTATACAACGCAGTGGGTGCGGTGATAGGAGCCTTCAAGGAATTAAAGTGGTTCAGGAAGGCGTTTGTGAGCTCACCGTAGGAGTGGATCGAGCCTGGCGGCAGACGCTTGTACCACACTTTGGCCCAGTAATGGCTAGAGTGCTCGTATAATTGTATCAGATGCAAAAAATGGTCCAGATGCTCTGCGGGGTCGGTGGTCCCGTCTTAGCGGTTGACTAATGTCGGGACCTTTCCCATGCCAGGTTGGGCTACCAAGACTTCTTCCACAAGGGGAGAGCTTTTTGCCAGCGGATGGTGGTTATAACATCCGAAATTTTCTTCCTGCCCCACATGGAGGGGAACATGCTGTGGGCGGACGTTGCGTCGAGCGTCTTTGGCCTTTTCACGCTCGTCCCCAGCGTGGGGGACTTGGGATTGCGCTCCTGAGAGCTGTCCCACCATATCCTGCAATTCCTACAGCTGGTCTTGCACAACCATGAGGAGGTTGGGATCTTCTCTTCTTACCTGGCTCCCTCGGTGGGAGGCTTGTGGCCCTTGTTTTGATGCCCGAGAGTAGACCTCTTCATCGACATCAATCCTTTCGATGGGCTCCTTGCCCTTATCTGCTTGGGGACGTTTGATTACCCCTGGGTTGGGAACTTCTTTATCTTTCGCGGGTGGAGGCGGTGGCTGAGCCCTCAACACAGCCTGAGCCTGCAGGAGGGGATGCCCCTGTATTCCCCCAAGGGCGAAGCTATATGGGCGGTTTGCCCAGGAGGAAAGTACAGGGAATGGAATTTTTCCCATGCATTCTGGGCTGCTTGAATCTCGCATTGGGTGTATAAGGCTCGCAGTTGCTGAGGAGTCAAGGGCGGCAACTCCACCCCTTCAATCTCCCTAGGAACTACTACTGGGAGTTGGATCTGACCGGCATGGTAAGGTTGAACCGGCGGCATCATGATGGTGGGCGTAAGCGTATATCCTGGAGGCGGCATCATATAGTGTTGCCCTCCGGGACTCGCATGAGAGTGAACCCACTGATTCTGGGAGGGTTATGGAAGAGAGGGGAGTTGAACACCTCCAACAGCGCTAGAAGCGGGCGGTGCTGGTGGCAGAATCATTGATTCTGTAAGCGGAGGCACACCTTTGGCGGGTGGTGCTCCACCAGTGGCTGCAGATGGAATGGTGGCGATATTGGCATCATGGGGAGGAGATGATCCTCCTCCCACAGCTCCAGACCTAGTAGCAACCATGCTTAGGGAGGTGTTAGGTGTTTGTTTTTCAACTAACAAAAAGAGAGAGATGAACTGAGAACGGTTTTCCCACAGATGGCGCCAAAAATAATGGGTCTGAATATGGGGTACAGAGTCCAATCACTTTAGAATTTGTTTAAAGGTGGGGAAACCGATGGCGATCGCCGGAAAAGATGATAGGTTCAACCTGCTAGGACAAACACCAAAGAAACAGAGGTCAGACGGCCAAAGTGGGGGAACTGGGGGTGATTCCCAGTTTGGCTCACCGACGCTCCAGTCAGATGATGATCTGAAAGAGAGAATATGTGAAATATGAAGTTGTAGTAATGGAGATTGCTTACAGTGAAGGAGATAAACTAGCTTATTTATAGTTGAGGGTCAGGGACCCTTTGGTCATTTGCACTATGTGGTCCTGGCCGAATGTTGCCCTAACACGTGGCGTTATAAGAGAAACCTAGGAGGAATCTTCTGCAAAAGCTAGTGCCAATGTAGTGCGGGCAACAGTGGCAGGTACGCGGGTGTGTTGCTGGTGTCAGAGAGCCGTTTCGGGGGTTGGTAACGAGGGCTAGGAGCACGCTCGTGTCAACTATGAGCCTTGGTGGCCAGTGAGTCCGCTAGGGGATGAAGGCCAAGGTTCGTGCCATGAGGGGGAATGGGAGCTTCCCTGAAGGAAAATAGCGCTTGTAAAGGGCGTCTGGGATAATCTGGGGCTTTTGTCCCGTTGTGTGAGGAGCGCTCGTTGAAGAGCGGCTATGGTGGTTATTGTTGGGATTAGTGCCCTGAAAATTCAATTTCTTTGTAAATACTTCGTATTTTGTTGGATTAATAAAACTGAAATTATCGCAAGTTATGAGTATATTAACATAATTAATAACGTGTGATGATATTCTTATATGAAATGTGTTTCATTGGAAAGGACTTTGGATATCAAAATCACGTGTTATTAAAGTTCTAGTCGATATGATAAGAATAAGTTCTTATCGAGACTATAATGTGTTATATAAGATGATTAGTCTTTCGTCATAGGGAAATGGAGTTTCCAGTTATAACACATTGATGATTTTCAATAGATTTGGAAACATCGAACTGGACCACTAAGATAGTTCATTTTAAACTACTATCTAAAATGAACAAATCTTATGGAGCATTGAACTCTTAATCCTGGTAGTATTTCGACTTTAGGCATGTAGTGTTAATCATTGTAACTTACTCATAAGTGAGGTCTCGATATCGAATGACCGAAACCTTTGTACGTTCAGTGATTACATGAAATGTGCTAAAGAGAAACGTTGATCGAGGAATCTGTGGCTTTGCTGGAAAGTTAAAAGATATTCCTGAAATAGATTTGCAAAGTTCGAATTAAAACTTTGGCCAAAGTACTTCGTGTGATGCGTCACTGAAGTTGTATGTTGAATGTGTTTCACGTACAAGAGATTTGAAATTAAGGCGAATCAGGAAATTTCAAATTAGAAATGAAAAATAAATGATAGTAGTATTAATTTATTTTTCATGGATATCTACACGGAGGAGTAAAATGCAAAAATATTCTAGATCAAAAAATCGTGAGTAATTTAATTAATTTTAGAGTGCAACAATATTTATTTATTGGAATTAAATATTGTTAAACGGTAATTAATTATTATCATGGGATGATAATACATTAACCCGTTTGGAGCTAAAATTAATTAGTCCTGCAGGTCCCCCCTGCAAGCCCCAATCGAAAACCCGAAGATAAAACGTTAAAAGGAATGAAAGAAATAAATTTTCAAAGTGTTTGAAAATAGCCAAGAAATTTATTTTAAGAAAATAAATTGTAATTCCAAAGAGTTGGAAATGTCCGGAATTTTATTTTGGAGAAAATAAAATTTTAAAATAAAAAAAAAAATGCTGACTTGGCAGGTGACGTGGCACTGACGTGTCACGCCACGTCAGCAAGTGGGCCTAGGAGGCGCTGACTGGGCAGCCCCGTGGCACGCCACGTGTGAGACACATGGACGGCCCAGATCGCGCCACGTCATCATAAGCAAAGGTCCATATTTGATCTGGACCGGGTCGGTCAAACGGGTCAGGACCGGGTCAACGGGTCGGTTCGCGGATAGGGTCGGACCGGGTCCGGTTCCGGGTCGGACCAGACCCGGACACGTGGCAGCTCCGGAAGAGGCCACGTCACCAGAAACCCTAAACCACAAGTGATCACACGTGCCGCCTTGTGGCCACGCGTGTGGGCGCGTGACAGCTCAGATCGGCGAGCGGCCGACGGCGTTGGACTCGTGGCTCTGAGATCTACGACGTGGTGACCTTGCTTTTCGTGCCCAAGTTGCACACGCAAGTGGGGGGTGAAATTACTATTTTGCCCTCGGTTTTTCCCCTATAAATAGGGGCCTTGGCATTTCATTTTTTCCATCCAACTTTGGGAGGTGGTTTTGGCTGAGTTTAAGCTTTGAAACCATATCCCATTCTCCTAGTTAATTCCGATTTATTTTGGAATTAATTTTAGTTAGGTGTTTATATATAAACACCTGATTTCGGGAGAATAAACCCTGAAAAGGGTTTTTAGTTTAAAGTTTTATTTTCTCTTAAGTATTTAGAGAAATACTTTCGGAGCCAACACTCCGAGGGTGTCCCTAGGGTAATTGCAGGGAAGTTCTGCCGGTTTCGCGAGGAGATCGGATATCGGGTCCTCGGGAGGCAAATTCCGGGAGCAGTTGCCATCTTCGGTGAAAGGTATTTTATATTGTTTTTTTTAAGCATGATGAATTAGGTGTTCTTAAGTGTTAATTGCATGCTTTATTTATCTGCTTTGTGATTTAAAATTTATTATCAATTGCATGTATATACTTGGGTAGTTCCGGCTAGTCTTCCGCTGTTTGTATTTAAATATTTTAGAAATATTTTGATACCTATATATTAAAGTAAAATTTTGAAATGTGGTCCCAGACTGCTACTGTTCTGGGCCCACCTCCCAGCAACTGGTATCAGAGCCGTGCTCTAGATATATACATGCATTGATATGATGCATAATTTTAAATCTGCTACTGTGCACGTAAATTCTGTCAAAGGAGGCTGGTTTTTAAGTGGGACCGTTGTGACCCCTTCAGTGTTTCCTGGGAATTTATGTGGAATGGTAATTTTTTCGGGAATCGATTTCAGTAATCTTCCTGGTTAATTACCGGATCAGTAAACATGATTTAAATTATGAGATAATTTATTTATAACATGTTTACTTTATGCCATTTATTTTAAGCATAATAATTATGTGATAGTTATGTGAAAGCATGCTTAATTAATTGTTTTATTTTATGGCATGATCATGATAATATGAGATATTATGCTATTTTCAATTATGCATTTTTTATTTGATATGATTAGAAAAATAATGTTTAATAGAGGTTGAACAAGATGCATAATTGGATTAATATTTTTTGGCCTAATTAATAAAGAGTTATTAAATAGACTTAAAAATATTATTAGGGTTATAAATACGATTTATTAATCCAAGTGGGAGCATATTAATTAGATTAATCACTTCCGATTATAAGACGCCAAATAGATTATGTGATAATCAAAGATAATCCACAAACTCTAAAAATTCAAGTGGGAGCAAGATGAAATAGATGGATTCTTACGGTCTCCATTGCCCGTCTATAGTATAGTGGATACGTACTACTCCCTTCGGCGGGTATGTGTTCGCGGTATACAAGATTAGACTTCTTCGGATAGAATGAAATACGGGGAAAGTCAAGCACGACCACGCTTCCGTGGAGTGTCTTGACCTACTAGTATGAATTTCTAGGTAATGGTGTACACTTGACCGAGTGATGTATTAACCTCCGTTTGGAGCTCTGTTACACTCACTTAGAGACCAAAGGTTGACGTGGTGGATTAATATAGTTTGGTAAGAGTTGCCTGGATAACATGTTAATTAAGAATAGTTCTTGCTTTTCTAAGTAGTTTTCGACCTCGCTTCCGGGGAGCTAACTGCGGTTAGTTAAGTCGTCATTACGTAAACCAAAATGCATTATGTGGATTTCATTTAATGGTTAGACGCTAAAGAAATAATATACAAATTCATAACTTGCGCATATTTTAAATATTTCAGTTTTAAAACAATGACGTCCGCTAGCCCGCTTCAATCGATTATTAAGGAAAATAGGCTTGAAGGTTCAAACTATGCTGATTGGAAAATGAATCTTGATATATGTGCTCACTGAACCTTGTCCGGGAGTACCAGAAACCACAGCCACCCAGGCTTTGAAAGACAACTATGCCAAGTGGATCAAGCACAATGATCTGGCTATGCTTTACATCCTGGCATCTGTCTCAAATGTTCTTAAGCATCAAATGCATGAAATGCCTACTGCTAAGAACATGATGGAACATCTTCATCAGATGTTCGGTGGACAGAATCGTGCACGTAGGCACGAGCTGATGAGAAGGTTAGTGGTAACTAAGATGCCTGAAGGATCACCTGTTCAGGATCATGTTATGAACATGATGGCTTATCTGAACGAAATTGAGAGCCTAGGTGCTAAGATGGATAATCTCAGCAAACAGGACATGATCCTGTGCTCTCTGCCAAAATCATTCGATACGTTCAGGTAGAACTATTCTATGAATAAGTTGGATTTTACTTTGCCTGAACTAATGAATGAACTCAAGGTGACAGAAGGGGTAATGAAGGCTAAGGGAACGGTTCTCCTAGCACAAGCATCGACCTCCACGGCTCCAAAAGCCAATAAGTGGAAGAAAGGAAAGGGAAAAGTTTCCCATCCTAAAGGTAAGGTTCAGAAAAAGAAAGCTAAGAAAAGCAAGGGAAAATGTTTCCATTGTGGTGGTAATGGGCACTAGAAAAGGAATTGCCCAAAGTACTTAGCCAGTCTTCCTGCTAAGTCGTCTGCACAAGGGATTCAAGCTAACCAGGAAGCTTGAAGACGGCGAGATGCAGCTACTGCTCGGAGATATTACTAGTATATCTGTATTAGCAGTAGGGACTGTAGAACTATATTTTGGCAGTAGGGTTTTGATTTTGAAAGACACTTTATATGTACCGTCTATACGCAGAAATCTGATTTCTGTTAGTTGTTTAATGAATAATGGTTTTAGTGTTTATTTTGAACAATGTTTAACCATTAAGCATAATAAAAGGTTTATTTGCTCTGGTACAGTAAGCGATGGTCTTTTCTTATTATACCCTGATAAAAACCCTAATTTCGAACTTAACGCTACTAAACTTGACTTACCATCCAAGAGAAAAGCTCCTATGCCCAACGAGGCTTATAAGTGGCACCAACGGCTTGGTCATATTAATTCGAATAGAATCCAAAGACTAATTTCGGATGGACTATTGAGTCCTTTGGACTTGACAGAACTTCCAGTATGCGAATCCTGTGTAGAAGGAAAAATGACCAAGAGGTCTTTTAAGACTAAAGGTAATCGAGCCACAGAGTTGCTTGAATTAATTCATACGGATGTGTGTGGTCCTATGAGTGTTCAAGCAAGAGGAGGTTTTGAGTATTTCATCACTTTTACGGATGATTATTCAAGATATGGATACGTCTATTTGATGAGACATAAGTCTGAAGCTTTTGAAAGGTTCAAAGAATATAAGGCTGAAGTCGAGAATCAAATTGGAAAACGTATAAAGGCACTTCGATCGGATCATGGTGGAGAATATTTATCTACAGAGTTTCTAGAATTTCTCACTGCAAATGGGATTAAATCTCAGTTATCTGCACTGGGTACACCCCAACAGAATGGTGTTGCAGAAAGGAGAAATAGAACTCTAATGGAAATGGTGAGATCCATGATGAGTCATGCTACCCTACCGAGTTCGTTTTGGGGCTTTGCTCTCGAAACAACAGCTCACATAATAAAACATGTTCCATCCAAGTCAGTTCCTAAAACACCGATGGAACTGTAGCGAGGGCGGAAGCCTAGTATCTCCTATCTTCGGATATGGGGAAGCCCAGCCCATGTGTTAAGAAAGGATCCTGACAAGTTGGAATCAAGAACAGAGGTTTGTTTGTTCATAGGTTATCCTAAAGGAACAAGAGGTGGGATATTTTACGATCCGAGAGATCACAAAGTGTTTGTAAGCACTAATGCTAAATATCTCGAAGACGATTTCGTAAATGACCACAGGGGTAGAAGTAAAATAGTGCTAGAAGAAATGACAGTATCAGATACTGAACTCCAAGAACCCATAACAACTGAAAATGTGATGGATACATATGATGTACCAGATACGATATATGATGTAAGGACAAGTACACTACAACCCTGTCGTAGTGGGAGGATTGTCAGGGCACCTGACAGATACTTAGGATTAACCCAAGTGGTTGAATCCGACATATCTGATCCTATCACATATGATGAAGCTATAAAAGATATAGACGCTGACCTTTGGGTCAAAGCCATGGAATCTGAGTTAGATTCAATGTATTCTAATAAAGTCTGGGAACTTGTAAAGGCGCCTGAGGGCATTAAACCTATTGGATGCAAATGGGTTTACAAGCGGAAAAGAGGAGTCGACGGAAAGGTAGAAACCTTTAAAGCAAGGCTTGTGGCAAAGGGTTATACTCAGAAAGAAGGTATCGATTACGATGAAACCTTCTCGCCCGTAGCTATGCTTAAGTCCATAAGGATTCTTCTTTCCATTGCCACTTATTATGATTATGAAATCTGGCAAATGGATGTAAAGAATGCCTTCTTGAACGGGCACCTTCAAGAAGAGATATACATGGCTCAACCTGAGGGCTTTATAGCCAGAAATCAGGAGCATATGGTATGCAAACTTAATAGATCAATCTATGGTCTTAAGCAAGCGTCTAGATCAATCTTTGGATTTATACAGTTGCCTGATGAACCATGTGTGTACAAAAGACATCAGAGTAGTGTTGTAACATTTTTAGTTTTATACGTAGATGATATTTTGCTCATTGGGAATGACACACGAGTATTGTCAGCTGTCAAGATTTGGTTATCAAATCAGTTTGACATGAAAGACCTAGGTGAGGCCAGTTATATTTTAGGGATCAGACTTTGTCGTGATCGTAAAAATAAGATGATTGGTTTACCACAAGCAGCATATATAGATAAGATGCTGGCAAGGTACAATATGGCTGACTCTAAGAAAGGTTCATTACCTTTCAGACATGGAGTTCATCTGTCTCGAGATCAGTGTCCCAAGACAGCTGAAGAGACTGAGGAAATGAAAAATGTTCCGTATGCTTCGGCAGTCAGAAGCCTTATGTATGCCATGCTATGTACAAGGCCAGATATCTGTTATGCTGTGGGTATGGTCAGCAGATATCAGTCAAACCCTGGACCCCAACACTGGATAGCTGTAAAGCATATATTGAAGTACTTGAGAAGAACTCGGGATTATATGCTTGTTTATCGCAGTGATGAGCTCATTCCTATAGGGTACACAGATTCAGATTTTCAATCTGACTTAGATTCTAGACGTTCGACGTCTGGATACGTGTTTACTCTGGGGGAAGCAGCCGTAAGTTGGAGGAGTATTAAGAAAAGTTGCATTGCTGACTCCACCATGGAAGCCGAATACGTGGCAGCTTCGGAAGCAGCCAAAGAAGCGTATTGGTTTAGAAATTTCCTAATAGATTTGGAAGTCATCAAAGATGGACTTACACCAATCACATTGTATTGTGACAATGCTGGAGCGGTGGCCAACTCCAAGGAACCTCGAAGTCATAAACGTGCAAAACACATCGAGAGAAAGTTTCACATTATTCGAGATTATGTGGAACGTGGAGAAGTGGCAGTAGTTAAGATTGACTCGGTAAACAATCTAGCAGATCCCTTCACTAAGACTTTGGCGCAAAAGAGTTTTAATACTCATGTAGAAGGGATGGGGCTTAGATGTGTAGCCAATTGGATTTAGGGCAAGTGGGAGATTGTTGGGATTAGTGCCCTAAAAATTCAATTTCTTTATAAATACTTCGTATTTTGTTGGATTAATAAAACTGAAATTATCGCAAGTTATGAGTATATTAACATAATTAATAACGTGTGATGATATTCTTATATGAAATGTGTTTCATAGGAAAGGACTTTGGATATCAAAATCACGTGTTATTAAAGTTCTAGTCGATATGATAAGAATAAGTTCTTATCGAGACTATAATGTGTTATATAAGATGATTAGTCTTTCGTCATAGGGAAATGGAGTTTCCAGTTATAACACATTGATGATTTTCAATAGATTTGGAAACATCGAACTGGACCACTAAGATAGTTCATTTTAAACTACTATCTAAAATGAACAAATCTTATGGAGCATTGAACTCTTAATCCTGGTAGTATTTCGACTTTAGGCATGTAGTGTTAATCATTGTAACTTACTCATAAGTGAGGTCTCGATATCGAATGACCGAAACCTTTGTACGTTCAGTGATTACATGAAATGTGCTAAAGAGAAACGTTGATCGAGGAATCTGTGGCTTTGCTGGAAAGTTAAAAGATATTCCTGAAATAGATTTGCAAAGTTCGAATTAAAACTTTGGCCAAAGTACTTCGTGTGATGCGTCACTGAAGTTGTATGTTGAATGTGTTTCACGTACAAGAGATTTGAAATTAAGGCGAATCAGGAAATTTCAAATTAGAAATGAAAAATAAATGATAGTAGTATTAATTTATTTTTCATGGATATCTACACGGAGGAGTAAAATGCAAAAATATTCTAGATCAAAAAATCGTGAGTAATTTAATTAATTTTAGAGTGCAACAATATTTATTTATTGGAATTAAATATTGTTAAACGGTAATTAATTATTATCATGGGATGATAATACATTAACCCGTTTGGAGCTAAAATTAATTAGTCCTGCAGGTCCCCCCTGCAAGCCCCAATCGAAAACCCGAAGATAAAACATTAAAAGGAATGAAAGAAATAAATTTTCAAATTGTTTGAAAATAACCAAGAAATTTACTTTAAGAAAATAAATTGTAATTCCAAAGAGTTGGAAATGTCCGGAATTTTATTTTGGAGGAAATAAAATTTAAAAAATTTTTTTTTAAAAAAAAAATGCTGACTTGGCAGGTGACGTGGCACTGACGTGTCAGCCACGTCAGCAAGTGGGCCCAGGTGGCACTGACTGGGCAGCCGCGTGGCACGTCACGTGTGAGACACGTGGACGGCCCAGATCGCGCCACGTCATCATAAGCAAAGGTCCATATTTGTTCTGGACCGGGTCGGTCAAACGGGTCAGGGCCGGGTCAACGGGTCTGTTCGCGGATATGGTCGGACCGGGTCCGGTTCCTGGTCGGACCAGATCCGGTGATGTATCGGGTTTTTGCATGGATTTATAGGGCAAAATTGAGTTAGATTTATACGTTTGAAGAGCTTATAATGCGATTTATGCTCCTTTTTAGGTGCATTGCACTTTGGAGTCGAAGGAACTAGAGTAGAAGCAAAACCATGCAATAAAGGGCGAAAAATGAGAAATTCTAGTGGACACGCCCTTGTCCCCTTGGAAGAGTGAACTGAGACACCCCCGTGTCTCAGTACAGAAGTGATCCACGGATTTCTGGAGGTGACACGCCCGTGTCACCAACGTAGAGCAATTTGAGACACTCCCATGTCTCGGTACAGAGAGGCCGGATAGTCTTGCACCCCCCGTGTCATTCAGTAGAACAACCTTTGACACCCCCGTGTCAAGAAGGAAAGCACGAGTACGTTTTTTACATGTGACACGGGCGTGTCACATTTTTGTGCATGGGCACTGCACGCCCGTGTCACGTGGTGGAACTGGGATAGGATTTCTATTTAAGCACGGTTTTGAGGCGGAATTAGAGAGCTTTTTTGACGGATAGCTTCCGAGAGTTCAAGAATAGGTGGAGAAGGAAGAAACACGAAGATACAGAGTTGAAGATTCAATCCAATCACAAGACTTTACCAATTTGGTTTATTTATTGCTTTTCTATCAAACTAATTCCTAAATCTTTGGTTTTTAATTTCTAGTTTAGTTAGTTTTATTGCTTTATACTAGTTTTGATAATTAGGTTAGAATTTCAGAAGTATTAATTCCGTTTTGATGATCATGTCAGACATGAATGTTTTGAATGCAATACCTTTGATTTTAATGAGTTTTGAGTCTATTATGAAGAACTAATCCCCTAGGGTTAGGGGGTAAGGATTATGCATCTAAGGTGTTTGAATTAATGCTTGAGTTAAATTGTATGATTCTTTGTAAGGAAGACGGATTTGAATAGATTGGGAGTGGACTGGCCATCCATGAACATAGTGTCAATTATCCGATAATCGAGAGATTGAGGATAATTGAGATTGTTTTCCAAAACTTAGATTTTTTGGGTTTAAAAGAAATTTAACCCTAATTTCTAAAACACGTATTTAGAATTCCATGCCAAGCCGCTAGGTTTTAAATACACTAATCTTGCTATATTCGATTAATTTGGTTACTAAGTGATTGTGAGAACAACACTTGGCTTGATTAATTAGACATCTAGTCTTTGAGAGAAGCTAGGTATAAATTTGTGATTAGGTTGAAGAATCATACATCCGCACTTGAGTATTGATTTGATCACTGAAGGGCATATGATTTACTTCCCGACCTGCTTTAGTTAAGTGGTTTATTCTTGATTTCTATTTGTTAGCTCGTGTGATTAATTACTTATTGCTTAGTTTAATTTCGTCATAGTAGTATAGTATAACACTGTCAAACTTGTTCGGTCTCTAGATTAGAATTAGTCAGAGAAGTGGTTGTTGATTTCCCTTCCCTGTGGATACGATACCTTAAGTGTTGCAATTGAATTTAGAACTTGCACTTGGGTTCAAGATTTGTCTATCAAGTTTTTGGCGCCGTTGTCGGGGAAGGCGTTTAAATCAATATTACTTTATTGACTTTTTCTGGTGCTTTAGACCACCCTTTCTGCTTGATTTCTTTTTGAAGTGCGTTGAATTTGACCACGGGTTTTTCCCAATTGCAGGTACCTAGTGCATGCTACGATCGCAAAGCCTGGAACCTTTGCCTTACGATCCTGAAATTGAGAGGACTTGTCGGGCGAATCGAACGAGGCGAAGAAAGGAAAAGAAGCAGGAAGTAGACCCAATTCCAATGGCTCAACCCAATAACGATCCACCAACCACACTGCAGGATTATGCCATTCCTAACATTGGCCTAATCCAGAACAACTTGGTTCGCCCCACAGTGGAGGCGAACTTTGAGATCAAAACTGGGTTCATTAACCTCTTACAACAGAATCCGTTTGGGGGCTTACCGCATGAAGACCGTGCATCACATTTGTCCTACTTTTTGGACGTTTGCTCAACTTTTAAGATCCATAACGCTTCAGGTGACGCGATCAGAGTTAGGCTTTTTCCCTTCTCCTTAAGGGACAAAGCCCGGACATGGATTTTGACTTTGTCAAATGAGACACTTCAGACATGGGCGGACCTCTCTAAGGCCTTCTTAGCCAAGTTCTATCCTCCTAGCAACACCATGAGGTACAGAGACGAAATAACGAGCTTCAGGCTCTATGATGGGAAAACGTTGTACGAAGGATGGGAAAGATATAAGGATTTGCAAAGGAAATGCCCACATCACCGTGTTCCAGGATGGCAACTGGTACAAATCTTTTACAACGGAATGACAGAAACCATGAAAATCATGGTCGATGCAGCAGCAGGAGGAGCATTTATGGCGCTGTCCGAAGAAGAAGGAATGCAACTTCTGAATAAGATGGCAGCAAATAGCAGTTGGACAAAGGAGAGGAGCAATCCTCCTCCACCGAGACCTGAGGCAGGCATACTCACCACTGACACTGTGACAGCTTTTAATGCCAAGTTCGAAGCACTGAACCAGAAGCTAGACCGACTTGCAATTTCTACAGCACGTAACACAGTGGCACAGTCGAACGCCTTACAGGTATTATGTGAAAGTTGTGGTGGTCCCCATTCGTTTGATTTTTGTCCTTCTACCAATGCAGGTGCACAGGTTGTTGTTGGTCAGGAGCAAGTGAATTACGTGCAAAATCAAAAGCCATCCAATGACCCATACTCGAACACCTACAACCCAGGTTGGAAGAATCATCCGCATTTCTCGTGGTCAAACAATCAGAATGTTCAAAACCCAAACCCAAATCCGAGACCACACTTCTAATTGAGACAACAGGGACCACATCCACCACATCAAAATCAGCAGAGATTCGCGCCCTCTCCACCACCACCACAAGAACAGAAACCGGGGTGGGAGGCAGCCCTCGAAAAGTTCATTAATGTCTCGAATGATAGGTATCAGAAACTCGAGTCTCAGGTGGCACAGGTGCTGGTTCAGAACAAAAATTTGGAAGTACAGGTGGGCCAGATCGCAAATACGATAAATGTTAGAGCCCAAAGCATGTTTCCAAGCAAACCTGAGGAGAACCCGAAAGAGCAGTGCCAGGCCATCACACTACGAAGTGGCACAACTTACAAAGGGCCTGCAATACCAGTGGAGACAGAAATGAGAAGAGAAAAGGAAGCCGTGGTGGAATCTGAGGAAGTAGGTGAGCCAGCGAAAGAGGAGAAGAAAGCACAGACAACTGAGCCCCCTTCCAAGCCAAAGACACCAGTGGCACCCAAGCCGTATGTGCCACCACTTCCTTTTCCGCAGAGATTTCAAAAGCAAAGGCTGGAGAAACAGTTCGAGAAGTTCTTGAATATCTTCAAAGAACTACATATAAACATCCCCTTTGCTGAGGCTCTAGCCCAGATGCCCACATACGTCAAATTCTTGAAGGAGAACCTCTCCAACAAGAGAAAATTGGAGGACTATGCCACGATAGCACTTACTGAGGAGTGCAGCGCCATTCTACAACATAAGCTTCCTCCGAAGCTTAAGGATCCAGGGAGTTTTTCAATTCCTTGCACAATTGGCAATTTGTCCTTTAATAAAGCTTTATGTGATCTTGGTGCTAGTGTGAGTCTAATGCCATTATCTGTTTGCAGGAAACTTGGATTAAATTCATTGAAACCGACTACAGTTTCCCTGCAGCTAGCCGACCGATCAGTCAAGTACCCCACGGGAGTCCTAGAAAATGTTTTGGTCAGAGTTGGGAAGTTCTACCTACCGGTAGACTTCATAGTGTTGGAAATGAAGGAAGATCAAAACATGCCGCTCACCTTAGGGAGGCCTTTCCTAGCCACAGCAGGAGCCTTAATTGATGTGAAGAGTGGCATTCTAACTCTTCGTGTAGGAGACGAACAGGTGGAGTTTAATCTGTTCAAGGCAATGAAAGGACCGGTAATCGAAGAACAATGCAACATGGTGGAAATCAAAGAACAGACACTGATGTCTATAAGCAACGCAGACCCTCTCGAACTCTGTTTGAGAGGACTCGCAGACCACATTGAGGGGGAAGACTTACTAGAAGAATTGGCCGCCTACGCAAAGGCACTCGAGGCCACCCCATAGGTATCATTCCGAAAGAGGTTTGTATATGAAGAGTTGGGTACAGGTAAGCCCACTCTTCGTCCTTCTATTGAGAAAGCTCCTAAGTTAGAACTGAAACCCCTTCCCGCTCATTTGAGATATGCTTATTTGGGTGAATCTGAAACATTGCCTGTTATAGTTGCCTCTGATTTAACTGATTCACATCTTGATGCTTTGTTGAGGGTTTTGAGAGAACACAAACGAGCGATAGGTTGGACTATTTCTGACATCAAGGGGATTAGCCCATCTATTTGCATGCATAAGATTCTTATGGAAGATAACCATAAACCCTCCGTAGAACATCAGCGTAGATTGAACCCAAACATGAAGGAGGTAGTTAAGGCTGAGGTACTAAAACTGTTAGATGCTGGGATAATTTACCCTATCTCGGATAGCAAGTGGGTTAGCCCTGTGCAGGTAGTACCCAAGAAAGGGGGGATGACTGTAATTAAAAATGAGAAGAATGAGTTAATACCAACTAGGACAGTCACGGGTTGGAGAGTTTGCATAGACTATAGGAAGTTGAACAATGCCACTCGTAAAGATCACTTGCCACTTCCCTTTATTGACCAGATGTTAGAGAGGTTAGCCGGACATTCTTATTACTGCTTTCTGGATGGGTATTCAGGGTATAACCAAATTGCTATAGCCCCAGAGGATCAGGAAAAATGTACGTTTACTTGCCCTTATGGTACATTTGCGTATAGACGTATGCCTTTTGGGTTGTGTAACGCCCCGGCTACTTTTCAACGATGCATGATGGCCATTTTCTCTGACTTTATAGAACGCACAATGGAAATCTTTATGGATGACTTTTCTGTGTTTGGTTCTTCTTTCGATTCGTGTTTGCATAATCTTGCTCAGGTTTTGCAGAGATGAGAAGAAACTAATCTTGTTCTGAATTGGGAGAAGTGCCACTTCATGGTAAGGGAAGGGATAGTGTTGGGCCACAAGGTTTCAGAAAAAGGCATTGAGGTGGATAGAGCCAAGATTGACGTGATCGCGAAATTGCCTCCACCCACTAATATAAAGGGAGTGAGAAGTTTCCTTGGTCATGCCGGTTTCTATCGCCGGTTTATCAAGGACTTTTCAAAAATTACTTTACCTTTATGCAAGTTACTACAAAAAGATACTGAATTCGTGTTTGATAATGAGTGTTTACTTGTATTTGACAGGTTGAAGAAGGAGCTTACCTCAGCACCAATTATGGTTGCACCGGATTGGACCCTACCGTTTGAGTTAATGTGCGATGCGAGCGATTTGGCCATTGGAGCTGTTCTTGGCCAACGAAGGGAGAAACGTTTGCACGTTATCACATATTCTAGCAAAACTTTAAATGATGCACAATTAAATTATGCTACTACTGAAAAAGAATTATTAGCTATTGTGCATGCTTTTGACAAGTTTCGTGCTTACTTGATAGGTTCAAAGACAATTGTCTACACGGACCACGCAACAATCAAGTATCTCCTTTCGAAGAAGGATTCAAAGCCGCGTTTGATTAGATGGATCCTATTGCTTCAGGAGTTCGATCTTGAAATTCGTGATAAGAAGGGGACGGAGAACTTAGTTGCCGATCACTTGTCAAGGTTAGAAGTTGGGGAAAAGGAGGATGAGTATGAGGAGGAGATTACTGAGAATTTCCCCGACGAGGAGCTGTTTGCAGCCAATGAGATAGTTCCTTGGTACGCGGACATTGTTAATCACATGGTGTGCAGAGCTTTACCAACGGGCATAAATTTCCATCCGAAATAGAGGTTCTTGTCAGAAGCGAAGCGTTATTATTGGGAAGAGCCATATTTATTTAAACACTGCTTGGATGGGTTAGTGCGAAGGTGTGTTCCGGAGGTTGAAGCTGATGAAGTGCTAGAGAGATGCCATGCGAGCTTATATGGAGGACACTCGAGTGGGCGAAAGACAGCAACTAAGGTATTACAGTCAGGGTTTTGGTGGCCAACGCTGTTTAAGGATGCTTACAGATTTGCCAAGGAGTGTGACACTTGTCAGAGAGCCGGGAACATTAGTAAAAGAGATGAGATGCCAATGAAGTATATTTTGGAAGTTGAATTGTTTGATGTTTGGGGAATCGATTTCATGGGACCCTTCCCACCGTCGAACGGGAACCAATATATCTTGGTGGCGGTGGATTATGTATCCAAGTGGGCCGAAGCCGTGGCAACTCCGACCAACGACTCGAAAGTGGTGATTAAGTTCTTGCAAAAGAACATTTTCAATAGGTTCGGAGTTCCACGGGCATTAATCAGTGATAAGGGTACGCACTTTTGCAACAAGCCCTTGGAAGCTTTGTTGAAGAAATACGGGGTCCAGCATCGGGTAACTACTGCGTATCCCCAAGCAAGTGGGCAAGCTGAGGTCACAAATAGGGAGTTGAAGTGGATTTTGGAGAAGGTAGTGAGCCCCTCTAGGAAAGATTGGTCCTCAAAGTTGGATGACGCGTTATGGGCTTGTAGGACCGCGTTTAAGACACCTATAGGAACTTCACCGTATCAGTTGGTTTATGGTAAAGCATGTCACCTCCCAGTCGAGATCGAGTATAAGTCGTACTGGGCTATTAAGGCTATAAATTTCGATCTCACGAGAGCCGGAGAGAAAAGGATACTTGACTTGCAAGAGTTGGAGGAATTGAGGTTAGAAGCTTATGAAAATGCTCGGATTTATAAGGAGAGAACGAAGAAGTGGCATGATAAGCATATTTGGGTTAAGGAGTTTGTCGAGGGTCAATTGGTGTTGTTGTACAATTCTAGATTGAAGCTCTTTCCCGGGAAACTTAAGTCAAGGTGGTCCGGTCCGTTCAGAGTGGTAAAAGTTTTGGCGAATGGAGCGGTGGAGATAGCCAATGAAGGCTCACCATCCTTTGTGGTGAATGGACAAAGACTCAAGCCATATCTCACCGGAGATCGAATTGGCAAACACGTCTCGTGCGTGTTGACGGCTCCAGCGCCTTAGACCGGAGTCATGAAGTCAAGCTAACGACTATAACTTAGAACTATTTTTTTCCCTTGTCTTCTCTTTTCCTCCCTTTCTTTAGTCCGTAAAGCTTGTGATTGATAGGTATCTTTTGTCTTGCATTTCAGGTGCTTTGGTTCACTTGGACTGATGGAATATGGAGGTCATGGATGGTAATCGGTATTGAGGTTCTTTTATGGTTTTCATTTCGAATGGGTTTATGAGTATTGTGTGTGTTTTTCTTCAAATGAAGTGGAATGGTACTTACCTTGGTGTACTAAGGTCTTACGTTGCAGAATTTGAGCTAATAGGTGCGAATTTAGCGGATGCAAACACCAAGGAACGTTTTGCGCAGAGTTGCGTGTTGAATTCTTAAGTTCGGGGGAGACACGGGCGTGACTCCCACAGAGCATAAACCGAGACACCTCCGTGTCTCAGTACAGAAGAAGTTTGGATGAATTGAGGGTGACACGGGTGTGTCACTAGCTTTAAGCATTTTGTGACACCCCCGTGTCTAGGTACAGATTCACCAGCCGAGTTACGATACGGGTGTGTCAAGTTCTCTAAACAAAAACGACACCCCCGTGTCATGGTACAAAACTCTCCAGGTAAAGGATGACACCCCCGTGTCATCCATACATCACACTTAACGACACGGGCGTATCACGTCCGCTGGGCTGAATTAAAACGGGGGTTCCGCTTATTTCTTGTCATTTAACACCAACCCACTTCATCTTTTCGTCTCTCTTCTATCTCCTTCCCCCCCCCCCCCCCCTTCCCACACGGCACAAGCACCACCATTGTTTGTAGATCAGATTCCGGCAAGACAACACACACATTACACTTTTCATCTAATATTAATTGGGTAAGTCTTCTCTTTTCTTGGGTGTTTAAATTACATGGAATTAATTGAGAAGGGTTACACCCTAATTCTAAAAACCATGCTTGTGATGTGTATTCTCTGAAATTATTGATTCTATTTCGAGTTTTGGCATGTTTAGAAGTAGGAATTGGTATAAATTTTCAAATTTTGGCCTTCTAAACTATGAACCCTAATTTTTCTTGGAGGCATGTTGGATATAATTTCTTGAGTTTTTGCTCCTTTGTCGAGTTTTGCACATGCGGGAATTAGGTGTTTGATGTGTAGTAGAAAATTTGGCCCTTGCGCTTATATTTTGACTTAAATTTTGCAAATTGTGGAGGTTCGTTGTGGGCGGTTATTTACATGGGTGTGGAAGAAATCAAGGCCCTATGATATTTAAACGAATTAGGTAGTCTAGAGGGCTGAGTCTAGGTTGTGGGTGATGAAATGTTATGCTGTATTTGATGGAACCCTAAACTTTTTACTGGTGCGTACAAGGTGTTCGATAAAATGCCCCTTTGAACTTATATTACTTTCTGTTGTTGACTTGGAGGTGTTTCTGTACAGGAAGTATGGGACGCAACAAGAGACCCGCCCCTCTGCAGCTCACCTCATCTTCCGGCCCCACCGGCCGCCAACCACGGGATTCCGTGAATGTTACTTTGGAAGGGCTTGGGAACCCTTATAACAGGAATACCACGCGGAATATTATGCCCACCAAGTTCCCGCATCTCGCTACACTTCGGAGGTTAGGAGTCTGGGATGAGATCGAAGCTTTATTTAACAACATAGGGTGGAAGACATTTATGATGGTTCCGGCTAACACATATCCGAAGTTGACTACAGCATTCTTCACCACTATGACTTGGGACCAGGCCGCCACCAAGCTAAATTTCACGTTAAATGGGGAGGATGCCCAATCATTAAATGATGGTGAAATTCGTGACGCCTTAGGGTTTCCTTGTTGCGAGTTGTCAGTGTTGCCCAATTGGTCTACGGCGGACAGAGAGGAGGTGTGGCGATCATTCCCTCTAAAAGCTGGTGCCCCGGCCTACGACCCACGGAATACTAAGGCCACCTGGATTGATAGTTTAGTTTGGCGCTTGGTGCATAGGTTACTGGCTGTGGGAATATGTGCTAGGCATGAGAGCGATGGAAATATCAACGGGTTCGAGTTGGCCATTATGTACTTTATGAAGGAGGGGGTGCAGTTTGATGCCACGTACGAGTTCATGTACAAGTTGAAGGAGGCGGCAGGCAGGGCGTCAGGAACTATAGGCCATGGAGCCTATGTGACGAAATTAGCCAAGGAGGTAGGGTGGCAGCCAGAGGACGCGGAGCCTTTATCCGACTTTCCCTATTTTGAAGAGCAGACGTTCATCAAGATGGATCTATTCATCTGATGGCCTGCCGGGAGCTTAAAGGATAGGGTTTTACCCTGGTATCCAGAGAGGGAAAGGAACCGGTTCGAGCGGATGTACAGGTGGGGTGTAGCAAAGTATGATGACCTTACCCTCGATCAGCAGAGGAGGCTTGCACAGATACCGGATCGAGGGGACGCCGGGCGAGGAGCACCGATGCCAATGCTTACATGCGGGATTATATGGCATCTCATAATGCACGGATGGATAACTTTGTAGAGCATGTGGACTCACGGCTTGATGCCTTGCAGCTTCATATTGATGGAAAGTTTGAGAATCTCCACGCATATCTTGCCTCGAAGTTTGGAGAAGCAGGACCGAGTAGCTCAAGCCAGCCCCCACATTACCCGCCGCCTTATCATTGATTGGTTTCTT
The DNA here is from genome assembly GCA_037501455.1 of Lantana camara. NCBI lineage: Eukaryota > Viridiplantae > Streptophyta > Magnoliopsida > Lamiales > Verbenaceae > Lantana > Lantana camara. The sequence goes on along the minus strand of CM074856.1, from coordinate 24,864,969 downwards.
TTCTGGCTTCCTGTTTTTTTCTTGCTTTGGTTTGTATAATAATATATTTCACCACTCTAATCTAACTATTCGAATTGTGCTAGGTATGGTTATGGTTATAATAGGTACTTGACGACAGGGACTTCTTGCTAATTGCATGTTGATTATCATTTGCTTTGTTTCGCTTATGATCCGTGTTTTAGTCGTTTAAGTGCAGGTTAGGCTTGATGAATAGCTTGTTGCCTGGTTCTTCGCTGTGTTGAGGGACTTTTCTTTTTGCCTTCTTTTTTTTTCTTTTATGCATGAGGACATGGCATGTTTTAAGTTTGGGGGAGAGGGGCAAAGAAAAAAAAAAGTTTTGGTTTTCTTGTTCATATCTTGCATAGGTAGATGCATTGGGGAATTAGATACTTGTGATCGTGATATCCTTGGAAATAAAGAGTGAATTGCTGAAAATAGACCATCAAATTTTTTAATTTTTCGACGAGGTTTGATTGTTGAAACTTTTACAAAAGTAAGTTAGGCTAGTCGAATACATGAAGTTAGGTGTGAGTATTGATGCTTTGGTATGATGGGATATCCTTATTTTTGTGCACATTTGAACAAGGACATGTACTGAGTTTAGGATGCTGAGTTAGCAATTCTTGAATAATACTGAGAAGTGGATTATGATGCATTTTAGTCCTATTGAGGCGAAATTTTGAATTGACAAGGAATTAGGGAGATGACGTAGGCATTCATGTCGGAGGTAGCCTCGCTATTGAGCCATTTTCACTAAATAACGAAATCCTGTTGACCCCGCTGAGCCTAAGTGTTGTGCCATTAAATTTTTCGTAGCCGCATTATAAGCCGCAGGCACAGCACCATAAACCTACCCAAGAGTCACACTTAGCTCACTCGTTTGAATCGATTGAAGATGTTGCTAAATTCCTGATGAAGAACCAAAAGAAGAAATAAGAGATAATCTTAGATGCTGAAAGAAAAGAAGAATTCAAAAGGAAATAGTAAAAGAATGTTTTTAAAAAAAAAAAAAAAAAAGGAGTGATTGAGTGGATTTGAAACAGAAGAAACTCTTAGACTGTCTGCATGTGACAAACTTAGACAAGGTCTAAGTTTGGGGGAGTTTGACGGGGAAAGTCAAAGATGGCGGCCGAGGAGATTCGAATGGGTGAGTCGGGTGTGTTAAGTCACTACTAAACTAAAAAATTCCATAACCTTAACCCTTTACCCACATTACAAGCCTCGAAAGACCTTCTGATCCTTAATTCTGAGTTAATTCCATTAGTGGAGATAGGTACGAAGAACGTTTTACGAAGTCTATCATTGATATTTAGGAAGGAATCAGTAGTTTGGTGTTCTAACCTGTGTACATTAGTTTGTTCGAATTCACACACTACACGGGGATATGCTATTTTGTACTATTGTGTTGATTCTTATGCTTGATAGTAATGTGTTTGATAGGCTAGACTCGCTTAAGTGAAATTCTGAGAATTGCCTTGTTGAAAGAGTGATTTTGAGGTTGATTTGATGCAACTGTCTCGATTGCTCGAGGACGAGCAATATGCAAGTTTGGGGGAGTTTGATGTATCGGGTTTTTGCATGGATTTGTAGGGCAAAATTGAGTCAGATTTATACGTTTGAAGAGCTTATAATGCGATTTATGCTCCTTTTTAGGTGCATTTCACTTTGGAGTCGAAGGAACGAGAGTAGAAGCAAAACCATGCAATAAAGGGCAAAAAATGAGAAATTCTAGGGGACACGCCCGTGCCCCCTTGGAAGAGTGAACTGAGACACCCCCGTGTCTCAGTACAGAAGTGATCCACGGATTTCTGGAGGTGACACGCCCGTGTCACCAACGTAGAGCAATTTGAGACACTCCCGTGTCTCGGTACAGAGAGGCCGGATAGTCTTGCACCCCCGTGTCATTCAGTAAAACAACCTTTGACACCCCCTTGTTAAGAAGGAAAGCGCAAGTACGTTTTTTACATGTGACACCGGCGTGTCACATTTTTGTGCATGAGCACTGCACGCCCGTGTCACGTGGTGGAACTGGGATAGGATTTCTATTTAAGCACGGTTTTGAGGCGGAATTAGAGAGCTTTTTTGACGGATAGCTTCCGAGAGTTCAAGAATAGGTGGAGAAGGAAGAAACACGAAGATACAGAGTTGAAGATTCAATCCAATCACAAGACTTTACCAATTTGGTTTATTTATTGCTTTTCTATCAAACTAATTCCTAAATCTTTGGTTTTTAATTTCTAGTTTAGTTAGTTTTATTGCTTTAGACTAGTTTTGATAATTAGGTTAGAATTTCAGAAGTATTAATTCCGTTTTGATGATCATGTCAGACATGAATGTTTTGAATGCAATTCCTTTGATTTTAATGAGTTTTGAGTCTATTATGAAGAACTAATCCCCTAGGGTTAGGGGGTATGGATTATGCATCTAAGTTGTTTGAATTAATGCTTGAGTTAAATTGTATGATTCTTTGTAAGGAAGACGGATTTGAATAGATTGGGAGTGGACTGGCCATCCATGAACATAGTGTCAATTATCCGATAATCGAGAGATTGAGGATAATTGAGATTGTTTTCCAAAACTTAGATTTTTTGGGTTTAAAAGAAATTTAACCCTAATTTCTAAAACACGTATTTAGAATTCCATGCCAAGCCGCTAGGTTTTAAATACACTAATCTTGCTATATTCGATTAATTTGGTTACTAAGTGATTGTGAGAACAACACTTGGCTTGATTAATTAGACATCTAGTCTTTGAGAGAAGCTAGGTATAAATTTGTGATTAGGTTGAAGAATCATACATCCGCACTTGAGTATTGATTTGATCACTGAAGGGCATATGATTTACTTCCCGACCTGCTTTAGTTAAGTGGTTTATTCTTGATTTCTATTTGTTAGCTCGTGTGATTAATTACTTATTGCTTAGTTTAATTTCGTCATAGTAGTATAGTATAACACTGTCAAACTTGTTCGGTCTCTAGATTAGAATTAGTCATAGAAGTGGTTGTTGATTTCCCTTCCCTGTGGATACGATACCTTAAGTGTTGCAATTGAATTTAGAACTTGCACTTGGGTTCAAGATTTGTCTATCACCCGGACACGTGGCAGCTCCGGAAGAGGCCACGTCACCAGAAACCCTAAACCGCAAGTGATCACACGCGCCGCCTTGTGGCCGCGCGTGTGGGCGCGTGACAGTTCAGATTGGCGAGCAGCCGGCGGCGTTGGACTCGTGGCTGAGAGATCTACGATGTGGTGACCTTGGTTTTCGTTCCCAAGTTGCACACGTAAGTGGGGGGTGAAATTACTATTTTGCCCTCAGTTTTTCCCCTATAAATAGGGGCCTTGGCATTTCATTTTTTCCATCCAACTTTGAGAGGTGGTTTTGGCTGAGTTTAAGCTTTGAAACCATATCTCATTCTCCTAGTTAATTCCGATTTATTTTGGAATTAATTTTAATTAGGTGTTTATATATAAACGCCTGATTTCGGGAGAATAAACCCTGAAAAGGGTTTTTAGTTTAAAGTTTTATTTTCTCTAAGTATTTAGAGAAATACTTTCGGAGCCCACACTCCGAGGGTGTCCCTGGGGTAATTGTAGGGAAGTTCTGCCGGTTTCGCGAGGAGATCGGATATCGGGTCCTCGGGAGGCGAATTCCGGGAGCAGTTGCCATCTTCGGTGAAAGGTATTTTATATTGTTTTTTTTAAGCATGATGAATTAGGTGCTCTTAAGTGTTAATTGCATGCTTTATTTATCTGCTTTGTGATTTCAAATTTATTATCAACTGCATGTATATACTTGAGTATTTCCGGCTAGTTTTCCGCTGTTTGTATTTAAATATTTTAGAAATATTTTGATACCTGTATATTAAAGTAAAATTTTGAAATGTGGTCCCGGACTGCTACTGTTCTGGGCCCACCTCCCAGTAGTTATGCGTCACATAACGGAGGAGACACACATTAATCAGGGATGGTAGCGCTCGTGACGCTTGTGGATTTTTGGGGGCGCTTGTTGATAAATACCTTAGCCTTGAGGAAGCTACGTATTACGTTCTCTTGCTACCACGTGTCCAAATGTGGGACGAGCGTGATTTGGCCCTATCAGAACCAAGAGTTCTTGATTACCATATTTAACTCTATCGTTTAATATATAGTATAGATATATATTATTAAAAATAAAATATTTTATTTAAAAATACTTTTTTTTCTCTACTATTTTTATATTTAAAATCCTTTAACTTTTGGACAATGAGATTTTTTTTTTTTTAATTTTATCCACTACTTAATGAGTTTTTCTTAATTTTACCTGTTACATAAAAATTCAAGGGGTCAATGTAAAGAAATCGATCACAATTTATTTTGAACTTGGGGTCAAAACAATATAATTCTACAAAATTAAATATTAAAATCATAAAAAAAACACTATATATTTAGTTGGAAAATAAAATAGTGGGGTCAAGTGACCCCACTTGGGCTTAATAGCGTCGCCCATGATCACAGATAAGGCATCCCGTGGTAACATTACACCTCCGTCTGATCAAGTTTGCTGCTGATGGCAAGAATCATGGCTCCACCTCCAAATGAAAGACTTAATCTTTGGCATAACCTGCAAAATCCAAATTTTATTCCAAAGCATAGGACATGTCACCGACATCCCACAAGATCCTCCACCAACCCAAGATCAAATGTCAGGTGGTAGGTATTCCTAGGATTGGCAATGGGGCTGGTCTGGACCCAATCTAGATCCATTAAGGCATAAACGGGGCCAGACCCGTTAGACCCATTGAATCTATTTTTGGACCCATTGAATCCGGGATCTAGTCCAGACCCGTTATTCATTTTTCCTGTATTTTGTTATACAATAAAGTACTTTAACTGAAACATACCTCAAAATACAACTTCTCAAATTCCACGAATCATCGATATAATGCGCAGTAATTGCAATAAAACCCTTCTTTGTATTGTTTGATGTCCACATGTCAGTTGTGATAGCAATTCGACAATGAAGTTTCTCCAACAACTTGTAGCAGTTAGCTTTCTCAATCTTGTAAATCGACAATAAATCCTTTTTTAGTGTATTTCTTGAAATCATCTTGAAACAAGGCTGAAGACTAACAACAAATCTCCGAAAACCAACATGATCAACAATGCTTAAAGGATAATCATGTAGTATAACCATCTCAGTGAGTCTAGTTCTCGAGTCCTCTTGGCTGAAAACATGTGTTGCAAGTTCTTGTGAGCTTGGACGAGCAGGTATTTGTCTGTTCTTACAGCTTTTGTTAAGATGCTTGCTTAGATGACTAGTTCTTGAATCAGCTTTAGCTATGAGCTTAACACCACAATAGTTACAAATCGCATAATATTTATCGCCAATCTTCACTCTCTTGAAATGATTCCATACTGTAGAAGTTCTTTTTCTCTTTTGTCCAACAACAGACCCGGACCCTATTTCATCCTTACCCAAATCTAAATCATCTCCACGTACTGCAGTGTTACTTTCTTCACAATCAAAAGAACCTTGGCCAGATTCCATATCACCTAATAAAATAGGAATCAAACATTAATCTACACAAACTTAGTCAAGAAAATAGAAAGACAAAGTATAAAGTTCAGCATGTAGTGCTAACAACCAATTTGACACAAATAAAAATAAAAATATCATTCCTTTATTTAGATAGCAAATTATAGAAAAGTAATGCTATTCTATTTTATTACTACTTGGAAAAAAAACAAATCAATCAAGAAATAAATAGCAATAATAAGGCCAAAGAACTTTTAGTTGTAAGATTGGAAAATCAGTAACTACGCCTAGACATGTACATGCAGCCTCTAAGGCTCTTCTTCAAATTGAGATAACTGAAAAAGGGTCTCTCTGGAACTGGTATGAACTTGACAAGGAAACCAATAGGCCAAGATGCAGTAGCAACTTCTATGCATATCCCCATTGCCCCCAATTCAACCTCTCTGTATCTGCAAACTTCTTCAAGAACTCCACCATCACTACTTGAAGAAGTATTGCTATCCCTATTATTCCCAAGGACAGCAGACAGTGGTGGAATTGGGAAAAGAGAGCAAAATTGAGAAATGGATGAACTGTGAAATTGCCACAAAGATTCAATCAGAAAATAAGAAAGAACTAACCCCATCAAAATTGCCACAAAGATTCAATCTTCCATGAAACTCAGTATTGGTATAGCAATCAATTTCCACCAAAATGCAATCCCACCTCCAAATCGTCAAAAGAAAAGTATAGCTCTGCTCAACCCTGTTGCAAAACCCACAATCACCACTGAAGATTTCACTACCAAAAACTCCTAGCTCCGTAATCCATATAAACCCAAGAAAAAAAAAAGACTCAAATCAAATCCAACACTTGGTTTCTGAAATACAAAATCAAATAACCTTTTACACGTATAATCACTTTTCTTTAGTGGTCTCGGGATATCAAAAGCAACATGCACAAAAAGAAACCATGTCATAAAGCGGGCCAAAGAATTGACAACAGATGTGTAAAATCCCACAATATTCACCACTTCCCAACCTTTTCAATTACCAGATCAACAAATTTGGAGAGTATAAGTGCAACCGTATTTTAACGAAGGCATCAAACAAGGAAGCTTCTCAATGAACAAAACAAAGGAAATCGAAGTAGCTGATGATGTTTGTTTGTAGATGTTAGCGGCAGCGGCTTGGCGGTGGTGGCGGCGTTAAGCGGTTGGCGATGGTTGAGGCGTTGATGGGGGCGGTGTGTCGGTGGCAGACGATGATGAAATTGAGAAAAGGGAGGAAAATTGAGAAATGGCTGAAGTCGGTGTGTGACCTAATTGAAATTTTGATTTATTTTTTCTTTTCATTTTTTTTTTAAATACTGGAATGGGTCCTGGAGCAGGTCTGGATCGGACCCGTTATTAATGGATCCATTTATTTGGGATCCAGACCCGCTCCAGGACCTATTGGAGTGGGTCCTTCACGGGTCTCATGGGGCGGGTCCGGGTCCTAGACCCGTTGGACCCTGCCCATTGCCTTCCCTAGGTACTTCTAACCGAGAATTTTCCATTCTTATTTGGCCACTACACAACATATCATCTCGATGAGTCATCTCCTTAGTTGCCTCCGTATACGATCTATTCTAACACAATTTCCCTTGAATAAATAAGTTACTAACCTGGCCTGACTATGCCACGGTCCTTAGATGGAATTTGAGTGGGAAATTTGGTAAATGTGGAACCCAATTGTCTCTTCAGATATCAATACTCCCCCTAACTTACTCGCCACTGTTAGGAATAGTACCCTAAAAGTCGGTCTTTTATAATTCGCTTTAACTATTTTCTTGTAAAATCATAAACGATCTCTGAATAATAAACAAATTGATTAAGATGAAAAGGCATTCACTTCTTTATGTGATCTTGTATGTTTAGTTGCTTACATATACATATGCATGTATTAGAACTCCCGTAGTCCATCATACTGTTAGTGCTTTGACATTTAGGTCAATGACACATAAAACAAACCCTAACTCAACCTGGATTAGAAAACACTCCAAGTCGATGAGCCTAACAAACTGTGAGAGTGTTAACTAGACTCGATTGAGACTTGATTTTGTGATTACATCCTTAAGAAGGAATCATCCACGTTTTATGGGATGACAAATTATATAGTAGGTGTGTACGTAATGCACAAGGGTGCTCACTAATGGAATAAGTGCACTGAGGTATCCCGCGTAAGAACTTTTCTAAACGGGAAAGAAAGTTTCTATTTCTAGAAACGAAAAACTTTCAAATTAGGAAATATCTTAAAAATCAATGATGCGAAATCATTAGTCCTTAGACTTGAGATTCCATGGTTGCTTTGTGCGAGCAAACTATGTGATATTAGATATAAGTCTAACAGGGTGTTACTCAAAACGCCTGAAGTACAACTTATGTTAGGATCATAAAAGTGGCACATGGAAGCATGTAAGAATCGGTAGAGAACCTACACTTGCTTAAGATAAGAAGATATCTCATTGTCTAAGTCGTTCATATTCCTTCTCGAAGTCCTTAGCCAAGGTAGTGAATCGAGATCAAATGGACATGAATTAGACTTAACTTTAAGATTTAGATTATTAGGGTTCTTTTTATTCTCTTACCCTAAATCTTAATCGAGAGATAAATTTGTAGGAGGACCGTATCTTACAATGAATCATTAAAAGAAATGTTCTTCGATTAAATTCGTTATTCGGCTAGGGGTCACACCCCTGTTGCTAGACTATGGATGTGCGATCTGTGAACTGATTAATTAATAAGGTAATAGTTAATTAGGGTCACTGTTAATCGAATAATGAACCTAAAGGATTACACACAAATTCCAGATCAAGAGGGTAGGGGTTAATTGGATTAACTAAACGATCAAAGTGATTGATCATGTGGACCCCACATGTGCTTGGCGCATGTGTGGGACGTGTGGCATGTGCCACGTGTCCCACAAGTGTGAAAGCTTTAAGTTAATTAAATTGTCTAATTCAGTTTTGGGCTTTAATTAATTAGGAATTAATTAGAAGTTCAATTGAAAAATCTAAAACCCAATAAATAATTACTTGAATAAAATAATAAGTTCAATTGGAAATAATATTTATTTTATTTTGAAAAATCTAAAACCCAATAAGTTCTTACTTGAAATAATAAGTTCAATTGAAAATTCTAAAACCCAATAAAAATCTAAAACCCAATAAGTTCAATTGGAAATAATATTTATTTTATTTTGAATAAAATAAATTAATTAAATTCTTATAGCTGTTAAGAAGATATTTCTTGCAATAGTTTTAGATAAGAAAAGATCTTATTAAAACAAAAGGGATAAGGTTAACTTATGACTTAGTGGGTAACAAATAGAATACAAGGTGGACAAGGAATCTCTCTCCCCTGAGAAAGAATGGATTGATCCACACTAGAATAAAACGGGAGGGGATTCTTCTTCTCTCCTTTAAACCAACATTCTTGAAGCGTTATATTTTCCTAATAAAGAAAAGAAAAGAAAAGATTTCAAAATCCTTAAAACTTTCCTAGCAAAAAATACAAGCCATAGAACTAGCATTCTTCCTTGGTTGATCGTGATCTAGGACTGATGTGGGTATCTTGGAGGATTACTAATTTGAAATTTTGAAGGAAGAACCGTTCGAGGGATCTTGCCGCCCAAAGAGTGTTTGAGGGCGGCTCATAACACTTCCAGAAAGATTAAATTTAAGTAAGTTTTTGAAACTTAATACTTCTCATTTCGGAATAAAAATTCAAGTCTTGAATCCTTGTGGAAAAATTTTAATTTTCTATTGTGCTTTGTTTTCATTTTCCAACAGCCACGTCAAACCTGTTAGAGTAGTGCCCTAGAAGAGCCAAAATAGTTTAGGTCTCTTTTTGTAAACTACTCTTATTAGAAGCAATTTGTGACATTAATGAAATAATAAATGTAACTTTTCATAGTTGTTTTAATTCTATGTGACCAATTCATCATATCTTATTCAAGTTTATTAATTTCATATTAAAATTATTTGTGTATGGATGAACCCCCAAGATCACATTGAGCTACGGGACTTGACGTCGCACAAAGATAAAGGTTATAAAACAAGTCTCTATGGCGTGACCTAAACTTACTCCAATTCGAGGAGTCTATTAAGCACGGGAATGTTGACTTGACTCATTTGAGAATTGCTCGTATGAGGTGCCTTTAAGAAAGGTTACTTTGTTCCATAAGTATTTGAATGTGGAGACATTCACACGACTATGGTGGTACTTATTAGGGAACAAGTATACTGAGGATCCCGACAGGTGATTCTAGGAGAACGTCTTTCCAACGTCACTTAGCATAGCCATTACCAAGGCAAGGAGCCATGTTTGAAGACCACGATGTATGAGGCGATCGCCCAAAATGCCTTTAACAACTATGACCACTACCCCCGCCCCCCAATCGCCATCATAAGAAACATAAAATTTAAAAACAATGTCCTAGATTCTGCAAGGGTGAAAAAGTGGTGGATGCTAATGGAGATAAACTATTGATTTTAAGGAGTTCGTGAAAGTAGTGGGAGGCAACGTAGGGGTGAAGAGCAGCAAAATTAAGATGGCATTAAAGTGTTCGACATGGATGAAAAACTGAACGAAGAAGATGTAGGGTGAGGCTACGGAATATGGAGTGGGGTGGTTGACTGAATGATTTAGGGTTGAATTTTTTTAAAGGGAAAATTACATCTACCTACCCTCACCATATTGCAACGCAGGACCTCTTGTTTCATTTTTTACATATTAGTCCCTATAAGATGTGTTTGGCTTGAGGTCCCAAACAAAAAATGTGAAAAGACATAAATAGGCCTGACTGATTGTCTAACTTTTTATTAAAAATAAAATGTAATTATATGAAATATTAAAAAACATAACTATCCCTACCCTTACATCGTAAAACACACCCGGTTAAAGTAACATTAGATTTTTAATCCCAAAAAATCTTCTAACTCCAACTCATTTCCACACTTAACAATACACTGTAAAAACCCTAGGCGAAACACTTCATCTTCCTTGAATCTAAGGAGGAAACCCGTCTTGTTTCCCTTGTTTGGCTGGTGCGAAATCATAAAAAGGAGGAAGAGTTCATCGATTACTGGAAGGAACTCGTGTAGGTAGGTGATTTGTACCTCATGAACTCAAAACCCTTATTTTTCTCTCGTTTTATGGTTGCCAGTTTTTCAAAAAAAAATTTTTGAGTTTTGACGTCGGAAACAATGGTTATTTGTGTGCGTTGACACATTTTTGTTTGAAGATTTCATTTATGAGAAAACCCACTTCATTACTACTGTTCTTCTTGCAGTTCTTTTGATTTTTTTTTTTTTTTTGCTAAAAACCCTTGCATTTCGGTTCCTCATGCTTTTAGTTCTTCATTTAGTTTGAAATTTTAGGTGCCATGGAAAACCCCTAATTTTACATTCTAGGGCATGTTAAATTTTCGAATGTTTGCATGTTGTGGATTATTTTACAATTTCTATTTTTTTCTTTAATGATTGAGTTTACTTAATTCATTTTTACATTTCACAGGTTTGATGGGTGACAAAACCTACACACTAGTGGTTCATTTTGAGGACCAGATTGCTAGCCTGTATGACATCGACCCAGATAAGTACAACCTTTTTGACTTCCAATTTGACATTAAGAAGCTATTTAATCTGGGTGATGATCTGTTTAGGATTCATGTATCTACAATCGGTTGTAGGGATAAGATGTCCGTTGAGACTGATCTTGATGTCTTAAAAATGTTTGAAAAGAACTCTGGTACTGATCTGTTTGATGTATTTGTTGTGTCTGTAAGGAGAGTTGCTACTGTGAATATACAAAATGTTGATGCTTCAGTTAATATAGAAAATGTGGATTCTAGGTTTCAACTACAAGGCATGTCTGGGAAGTTGTAGTCAACAATGTAGTTGGTTCAAGCAAAAACAATGGTATTACGAATAAGGGAAAAGGTAAAGTTGTTGATGAAGGGGGGTCTGAAAAGAATGGAGTGGGAAGTAGTAAAAGAACAAACAACACTGATTTGTCTGATGAGGATGACTATAACTCAGATGATAGCTTATAAGTACCTGATTAGATGTTGAAAACATTGACAACATTCCCTTAGAAGAAGATAATGATTCTGATGAATTGTCCAACTATGGATCTGATGATTATTATAAAGCTGAAAACATATCTGATGTGGAGTTTGATGATGATCCATTAAAGGGTAGCTTCAATTATCCTTCTTGTGATTTTGATCAGGGTAGTGGTAAGGTTGAACTGAGGGTGGGTAAATACTATTTAGATGTTCATCATTTAAGGAGAAGGTTGAAAGACTATGTGATTCAGGAAGGTTTCAACATGATTAGAAGGGAGAATGATTTAAGGAGAGTAACTGTTGAATGTGCAAATGCAGGATGTTCATGGAGATTACATGCATCAATTTTATTAGACAATGTTACTTTTCAGATTAAAACATACAATGGGCTGCATACATGTCTTAGGAGTGATTGTACAAAGGAAACTAGTGCAAAATGGATAGCTTCCAAAGTTGTTAATATGCTGAGAAAAACTCCTGAGATAACTCCTAAAGAAATTGAGGCTAAGTTGAAAAAATACAATATAAAACCACAGTACATGCAAATCTATAGAGCAAGACTGAAGGCCAAAGAAGAAATTGAGGGTAGTCAGAGTAATTCATTTGGGAGACTGCCCTATTATGCAAGGCTTGTGCCGCAGTACATGGAAGGGAGCATTGTCACACTACAATCACACATTCCTCCTGGACCTAGCGTGAATTTGACGCCCACTTTCTTGAGATTTTTTGTTGGTTTGCATCCTTTAAAGGAAGGTTTCTTGGCTGGTTGTCCCCCTTTCATTGGTTTTGATGGCTGCCATTTGAAGGGGGAATTTGGTGGAGTGTTATTGGCTGCTATTGGACTAGATGGAAATAATGGCTTATATCCATTAGCTTATGCTATTGTGGAAACAGAAAATAAGGAGAGTTGGACATTCTTTTTTGAGAATCTGAGCAGGATGCTTGGAGGGTTTGATGAAAATAGGCCCTGGACATTTATGAGCGACAGACAAAAGGTACATTCTCTTTCTAATTACTTACACACTGTTTAAGTTTTGTAATTCTAAGATACTTTACTGCATCTTAATTCCAAACTACTTTATTTCTGCAGGGATTGACTGAGACCATCAACTAGGTTGCACCACATGCAAATAACAGAAGATGTGCTAGACACATCTATGCAAATTTCAGACTGAAGTTTTCTGGCCATGCACTAAAGAAATATTTCTAGGAAGCTGCAAGGAGTTACAATAGGAGAGGTTACAATTTTGCAATGATGAAGGTAAAAGAGCTAAACCCCAGGACTTATACTTACTTGGATGCAATACCACCTTCAATGTGGAGTAGGCATGCTTTTGACCCATCAGTGAAGAATGATCATTGCACAAATAATATTTCGGAGTCATTCAATCACTGGGTAGGGAAGCTCAGAGGTAAACCAATTCTCTCTCTGTTAGATGGTCTTCGAGCTAAAATCATGAGTAGGCTTAATCAGAGAAGGGTTAGAGGATTGACTTGGATAAACCAGATTGTCCCTACTGTTGTAAAAAAACTTAACAGGGTTAGAAGTGACACTATAAAATGTTCTATCTTGATTGTTGGGGATGACAAGTACGAAATCTAAGATGGACCTACACATTATGTTGTTGATATGTGTGCAAAGAGTTGTCAGTGTAGGGAATGGGATATTTTTGGGATTCCTTGTATGCATGCACACACTTGTATAGCTTACAAGAGGGAGAGATTAGAGGATTACACTGCTTCTGTGTACACTAAAGATAAATACATGCAATGTTATTCTCACATGATTACTCCTATCCCTGATGAGTCCTTCTGGGAAGAAATGCCTGATGTGATGCCAAGAGATTTGCTTCCACCCAACAAAAAGAAGTTACCAGGAAGACCCAAAAAGAATCGAAGAAAAGAACCTGGTGAGGGTCAGACCATTCCTAGGGCTCGTGTGGTAAGATGCAAGCTTTGTATGGGTCTGGGGCATAATAGGAGGACATGTCCATTGAGAGGACAGGTAATTTAATGTTGTTTCAATTAATTTCTTTTGTTGTATAACAATATCAGTTATTGAATAATGATTCTGCCTTCAATTTGCTATAGCACAATGTGGAACCAAGTGGCACTTCAAATAGGGCAAGTCAGGAGCAAAGCAATGCACCATTGCCGGATCATATTATGACTGGAATGAAAGTGAATTAGATGCACTTTATGCAAGTTTGGATCAGTATGAGGCTCAAGTAGATGCTTCTATCAATGGTGCTACAGTTGATGGCCCTGTTGCAACTGATGAAACTAATATTGTTTCCACACTTGACAATGACATCCCAAAGATGGCCACAACTAAGAAAAGGGCACTTTCTGATCTGAACAAAGAGGCAATGGGTATATTTAACATACTTAGATATCATGTATCTTATAGTTATTTCTAATTTAACATTTTATTTCTTGTTTCTATCTTTAATTTTCAGAGCCACGTGTGAAGAAGGGGAATAAAGACAATGGAAAAGATTCGTGGCAAGACTCGATCTCCTACCAAAGGTATTCAAATCAGAGAACTAGTGACCTCACAACACAAGAAGTCTTCAACTTCCAAAAGCAAGGACAAGGGAAAAGCTCAAGTCATATTGTCCCAACCCGAACCTACTGTCAAGACTTAACAAATACTGTCAAAACTGAGCAGGGGAGATGGAATCAGATCCTACAGCCAATAACAGCACACTCAATTGAGAAACAAAAGGAAAAAGTCCCCTTCTTTGCTGCTAAGGGTAAAGGAAAGGAAGTGGACTTTGGACTTCAAGCTTTGAAAAGGAATTGGAGAATCTAGTTTGCCTAATGTTATCTTTTTGTCTTCTAATCTTTTTGTCTAAGTGATACAATTATGTTGGTTTGATGACTTACTGCCTACCAAACAATTGAAGAATTAGATGCATTTTGGACAGTAGCTATCATATGTATGCAATTAATAGTATGCTTCTAAACAATTAGATTAGCTTACTTATGATTCCAATCCAGTTACTAATCTTGTATTTACATTACATAATAGCTTTGAATAATAATACAAACAAAAGCAGGGCTAATAAACACATATTGCATACCAACAACCTATATATCACATTTGAATGCATTTGAGCTTGTCCATCTTCAAATCTTCCAGCAGGTCTGCTAGTTGCTTCATCTTCCTCTCTTGTTGACATGTTAAATTCCATCTCTTCTAATGGAATACACCAATGAGAAAAACCGTGGACATCACAACAATAGAATAATTTCCCACGATTATTATTGTTTTTCTCGACCACTTTGATTGTGGTCCAACAATTACAATTTCCTTGGAGACATCTCTCATTCCTATATTTTAATGAGCTGCTACGTGAATATGAGGAGCTATAAGAAGTCACCATGTTGTTTGTATGTTAGAGACACAAAAATGGCACCAAAAATATATATAGAAGCAGCCCCAACCGCTATAAACAGCCATAAACGCTATATTCTAACTAATGACTCAATATTACAAATTCATCCCTCATGATCATATTTGCTAACAAAACGATCCGTCAGTTATATGGATCTAACAAATCAGTCATTGAGGGTATTTTAGTAATTTCATAAATAAAAAAAATTAAAAAGGGTATTATAGGAATTATAGAGGTTAAATATGACGGAACACTAACAGACTCGAGGGACCTCTAACGGAATTTAACGGAGAGGGACTAATATGTAAAAAATGAAACAAGAGGTCCTGCGTTGTAATTTGGCCTAAAGTGAGGGTAGGTAGATGTAATTTTCCCTTTTTTTAATTGTTTTGTAATGCTAGAAAATAGGAGTATTTTGGGTGGGGAAACATGTGGAATTTTTAACCCTATTAGGTATAGTGATGTTTTAAAAAGTGTACACGTGAACAATATGTAAGTATTTTGATTGAAAAATCCATCACTTGAGTCTCACACGACAAGTTTTAGTCAAAAAATACTCTTACTCTTTGTTGGTTTCATCGACTTACAATGATTTATAATCCACCTTAAGTTAGGAATTATTTAATAAGACATTAGTCTAAATGACTAATTCCTAGTAGGTTTTATGCATTTGAGGAATTCTTATATATGGGCATATAATTGTAAACAAAAGAAAGTACAAGTAAGGAGGTGTTTGCCGAAGATTGAAATCTTTTGTACATTAGTATTCAAAGAATGTTTGTGACACAAGGGTTATGTTAAAGCTAATCTACAATGTATTGGGCTTTCAGGGCATTATCCTAATAGATGGGACACCCGGAGAGGGATAACTTCCTTTTGAGTAGCGCAAGAAATAGCGTTGGAGTGTATTGAGCTTTCCTCTATTTCTAATATGAGAGACTATGTTAACTTTGCAAATCGAAAAGATATTGATGGTAATGGAAGAGCAATATACATATTAAAATTTAGGAATATCCTTTGGGATTTCTTTGCTAATGATAGTGTGGTCACATTTATAAGAATTGATTATCACTTTCATATGACTCAACATGGTGTGACAAAGTTTAGTGAATGTCATGGACAATAAGAATCATTTTAGGACCTCCTCCACTCTTCTCTCTTTCTTCTCCTTACGACTTTAAACTTCGCTTGACTAGATTTGTTACTTTATGGTACTCAATAAATTTATACAATTATGCTAGCCACATGCACCCCCATAGCTTGATGAAGTCTACTGAATATTGTGGGTAGTATAAATGACTCAACTTTCTTTTCTCCACCCATTTTCTTAGTCGTCTTAAACTTTGCTTGGTCAAATGTGCTACTTGGATAGTATTTAAAGCATTTATGATTAGAGCCGTAAATTTAAATCTTCACTATGTTGGCTACTATTAATTGATGATGTCCAACATGGGATGGACATTCTATGATTATTTTGACTTGCACAACATCAAAGGATAACATCACGTGAAGCATTTTTGGGTGATTTCGAAATATTATGTGGCATGGCATAATTTGGATATGTCACACCTCGTACCGACTACAAGTTTGTTTTATGTCCTAACTACAAGTTTGTTATGAACCCAACTGAGAGACCTGTCCGAGGACCACCAATTTATCCTACTAGGGATTACCAAATTTGATACCTCCTAAGATATGAGGCATTCCCTCAGCTAATATACGTGCGAGGTGGTCCTCCTTGAAGAGATCTACTCAACTATCTTGTCCTTTTTCAAAATTACACTCCTATAAATAGCACCGTTACCACGAACTATAAGTTATTCTCACCTATTTTTTTTTATAATTGCTCTAGCTTTCACACTTTTCAATGATATAGTTGTCTGATATTAGCATTGGACTATCAACGTTTGGACAACTCCCAACCCGGTTCTCTAACCTCTTCTTCCTTTTGTCTATCTTCTTCATCTACCCAATCTCTTGATCATCGTACCAGTTTCAATCAACTTCATTATGATAACCTCTCTCCTGATTTTGTTTATTACTCTACCATCCTCTGTGCTTGTTAGTGAAGGGATAAAACTAATGCCAAATGCGATAAAGATCTCGGCCGCTATGAGACCAAGGCTGGTTTTGGAAACCTCATGATTGATGCATTATTTGGAGTATGATGGTTGGTAGTGTTAAGTTTATATTTTGTTTACTTATTCCAACTTTAGAATGATTCCTTGGTTTTCGACTAGCTATAATGTTCATTTTTGGTGAAAAACATTTTGCTAAGATCTATTTTTTTGTGTTTATGTATTATTGGTTATGGATTTTTATACTTATGTACTTTATGAACTTTTCGGGTCGATTTTTATATATGAGGTGTGGGCTCCTTAGAAAGACTTAAATAAGCAGTGCTTATATATATTTATGCAAAATTTTTCTTAACATAGTTTACATTTATATTTCAAAATTTAATATATCTAAATCAAAATAATTGTTACCTGCCCAAACCTAAATGACGAGTGAATTTTTTTAATATAATTAAATTACAACAATAAATATAAGTAAAGAAAAATATCCAATCTACTTTATTTCATATACTAAAACAACACTTCTAAAAGGTTTCAGCATAGAACCCTTACAAAACCCTCTAGATCACGATTATAGATACAAGGAAAACTATCCAAAACAAATAAATATCAGAAGTGATGGGGACTTAATCATTGTAGTCACCCAGTACATAAGGCTGATACAAATCAGTGAAAAATCCCTTCTTTCTTCTTGGGTTACATCCCATGTCCTTGCAGAGTTGATCATTGTACCATATGGGAATACCACCAATGCAAGATCGTCTGAACTTACCATTACCTGAGTATTTTTTTATGTACTTATCCCACATCTTGATATCATCTTCCATTTCTTTTATACTTGGTAATTGAAAAGTTTGATCGAAGAAGGACGAGAGCCATTTACATCTCAATTCAAATGTGTAAAGATTTGACAAGGACTCCGAGAAGCCTATTGCTGCTAGCTGCGGAATTCTTGGATTGATAATTTGCCTGTATTGTCACAAAGACACCACTTTTATAGGGTGACACACTCTTTAACGATAATAATAGAATTATGTTAAATTATTAAGATAAGAAGATTTATAAATAACTCAATCTTACATAAAAGACTATCTCGTAAATTATAAATAACGCACACAAAAGAGTATCTAATACAGAACGACCCCCCCTCCAAAAAAAGAAAGAAGTATTTAATGAATTAACATTATATTACCGCACCTGGTGTAACTTACAAATTGATTCTCATTAGAAATTTAGCATTTCAATATTTTAATGATGATAGGTAGAGATTTATACATTAACTATTCAACTATTAGAACCCAGCATAGATGAGATATAAAAATAACAAATGAATGCACATGATGTTACTTTCTTGAAATTGGAACTGAGTTGTAACTAACAAAAAAATCCACTAGTATAATGATATTTCTTATCGATGTTATCCAAACCGAGCAAGCAAAAGAACCTATCATCATAAGGTCTACTGACCAAACTTGTCTAACCAGTTTAACCACTGGTTCGATTGATATGATGCCATCTATATATATATATATATATATATATATCAAACTTTTTCTTAACTATACTCAGTTAGTCAGCTCAGTGGCTGAATTGATTTGTTTGGTCCATTTTTTAAAAAGTTCTCTTGAGACTATAATTTAACCTAAAATTCAATTATGATATCATTTTTTCACTTATCTTATATTTAATATCATTTATGTCATCAAATTTGACACAAGTGCAAATTGCACAAAAAAAATTTAACAACTAAGAATCAATTTACTTGAATGATAAAGGAGGTGTTAGCGATTTAACATCCTTTTAATTGATGTTTACATTAGTTAGCCCTAGACCTTGTATAAAAATACAAGCCAAAGAAAAGGTTGGAAACTACTATTGTATTTAGCAACTCCTCGATGTTTACATTAGTTAGCCCTAGACCTTGTATAAAAATACAAGCCAAAGAAAAGGTTGGAAACTACTATTGTATTTAGCAACTCCTCGGAGGAGTTGTTAAATTAGAAGCATTTTGGGTAGAATATAATGTGAAATTATATTCTTGTCCTCACATATATCTGTTGATTTCTGGCATAATTTGTATCTCACGTTGGAATCCTAGAATAGGATAATTGTTATTTGTCCTACATAGGAGTTCTGTAATAGTTTGGGGAGGAGTTAACACTATAAATAGGCTCCTCCCCCTTCTAGCTTAGTGCATCCAAACAAAGTCTCTATCGCTTTGTAATATTTCTTAAGTGAAATATATTTTGAGTAGTGCCCGAGGACGTAGGCTAAATTGACCGAACCGCGTTAAATTTGGTATTATTTTCTTTATGTCTTTTAATAGCCTTTTTTAGTTATATTAAACTGCCTAATTTTTCCTTTGGTGTAATTTTAGGCATTATAGTTCTAAAATATTGTTCGACGCTTGCGCAACAAGTGGTATCAAGTGCCAAAGGTGTCGGAGTATGCTCTGTGGTTGCAGCTTAGTCTGATCTTCCACATCAGAAACGGACGAAGAGGACTCGGTGGTCGACGAGCATCGGCAGGCATCGTGCATCGATGGGTTCAACAGGCACCTTGCATCGGTGGGCTCATAGTGCATCGTGCATCGACGGGCATCGTACGTCACGCAGGTGGGCATTATGCATCGGCGGGCTTGGTTGGTACCACGCATCAGCAGGCTCAGTTGACATCGCGCATCGACATGCTCAGTTAGCATTGCGTATTGGTGGCTATTAAAAGAAAGGTGTAGCAGAAATGACGAAGGATGAGATCTCGCCTGAAGAAGCAGCTAAGGCAGCTTCCACCTCGGCTTCCAGCTCGTTAACATGGTAAGGACTGGAATGGAAAATACGAGAATCGCGGTGGAGATCTTTAATGGATCCGGTCATTTTGGCATATGGCAAAGTGAAGTTCTAAACGCTCTGTTCCAGCAATGTTTAGATCTCGCCATTGAAGAGAAGAAACTAGAAGATGTTGATGACAAAGATTGGAAGACCATCAACCGTTTGGCATGTGGTACAATTCGATCGTGTCTGTCCAAAGAACAGAAGTATACATTTTGCAAGGAAACTTCTGCTAGCAAGCTGTGCAAGGCATTGAAGGAGAAATTCTTGAAGAAAAACAGTCAGAACAAGCTGCATATGAAGAAACGACTGCTTCGCTTCACGTGTATTCCCGGTACCACGATGAATGAGCACATCACTCAATTTAATCAGTTGGTGGCTCATTTATTGAATTTGGATGTGGCTTTTGAAGACAAGGATCTCGCGTTGATGTTGTTGGGATCGTTTCCGGAAGAGTTCGAGTATCTCGAGACAACCCTACTACATGGAAATGTTGATGTTTCGCTCAACGAAGTGTGTACAGCCTTATACAGTTACGAACTGAGGAGGAAGGATAAGAAAGGAAGCACTAATGGAGCAACAGAAGCCCTAGTTGTGAGAGGTTGTCAGCAAAGCCAGTCAAAGGGGAGAAGAGGGAGATCAAAGTCAAAGAGCAAAGTTGCCAAAGATGACTGTGCCTTTTATCACGACAAAGGACACTGGAAGAAAGACTGTCCAAAATTGAAGGAAGGAAAGACTCCGCAAGATGCCAATGTAGCCGAATGCAAAGCGACGTAGAGTTAGATGTTTCCTTAGTGGCTTCACCTTAAACGCCAAGTTCAGACGAGTGGATATTGGATTCAGACTGCACCTATCATATGTCTCCCGTTCAGGAGTAGTTCTTCGATCTTGAAGAATTCGATGAAGGAGTTGTTTACATGGGAAATGGTCAGACATGTAAAATAGATGGGATAGGTTCAATCAAGCTACGGAATCACGATAGATCCACCAGAATTCTGAAAGATGTTCGGTTAGTGCCCAACTTGACGAAGAATCTCATCTCATTGCGGGTCTTAGAGTCAAAAGGCCTACTTGTGATGATGCGAGATGGAATTCTTAAAGCAATTTTAGGGGTACTCATGATGTTGAAGGATAAGAGAAAGAACAATTTGTATTTCTACCAAGGTAATACAGTTGTTTGGACAGTAGCAGCACCAACGACTTCTAACAGCAAGAAGGATACTGAGGCAACAAAGCTATGGCATATGCATTTGGGTCACACTGGAGAAAAATCGTTGCAAATTCTTACCAAGCAAGGTTTGTTGAAACGTATGAAGACATGCAAATTAGAGTTTTGCGAGCATTGTGTTCTAGGAAAACAAAGAAGGCGAAATTCGGCATAGCTATTCACAATACCAAGGGTATTCTGGACTATGTGCACTCTGATATGTGGGGACCTTCCAAGACAGTGTCACTTGGAGGTAGACACTACTTTGTTACCTTTATTGATGATTTTTACAGAAGAGTTTGGGTTTTCCTATGAAGAACAAAGGTGAAGTGCTTTGAGTTTTTCTAAATTAGAAAACTCAAGTTGAGAACCAGACTGGAAGAAAGATCAAAGTTCTCCGATCAGACAACGGTGGAGAATATAAAAGCGATCCATTCCAGAAGGTATGCCAAGAACATGGCATAATTTGTCACTTCACAGTACGAAAACACCGCAGCAGAATGGGGTGTCAGAGCGTATGAACAGGACATAAGTGGCGAAAGTTCAATGTATGTTGTCAAATGCTAGATTAGACAGGAAGTTTGGGCTGAGACAGTGACATACGCTCAACATCTCGTCAATCGTTTGCCATCATCTGCAATAGGTGGGAAGACTCCTTTAGAGGTTTGGTCCGAAAAGCCTGCAACAGATTATGACTCTTTACGTGTGTTTGGTTTTACCGTATATTATCATGTGAATGAATCAAAGTTGGATCTTCAAGCAAAGAAGACGCTCTTTATGGGCTTCAATACTAGGGTTAAGGGATACCGTCTTTGGTGTCTAGAGGCAAAGAAGACGATAATAAGCAGGGATGTTACCTTCGATGAATCTATCATTTTGGATAAGGTAACTCAAGAAGGGACCGATGGTACTCTGAAGCAAGTGGAGCTTGCACCGGAGAAAGTGGAGTATACACCAGAGTAGGTGGAGTTTGAGAAGATAGTGGTGAGTCTAGCTAAAGACACTATCAGTGATTCTTCTACGGCAGAAGAAGAATCAGATAAGGAGGAGGTTACTACCCAAGAACCTTAACATCAACTAGAGCTAATTGCCATTAGAAGGGCGAGACGAGAAATTCAGAAATCTGTTCGTTTTATTGACATGGTAGCATATGCACTTCCTGTAGTTGATGATGTTCCATCCACATTTTCAGAAGCCATCCGGAGCTCAGAAAACAACAGATGGAAAGACGGAATAGAGGAAGAGATGTAATCTCTTCAGAAGAATAAAACATGGAAGTTGGCACAACTACCTAAGGATAAAAAGGTGATTGGATGCAAATGGGTATTTGCAAAGAAAGAAGGATTTCCTGACAAAGATAATGTTCGATACAAGACGAGGTTGGTAGCTAAATGCTACGCTCAGAAGGAGGGAGTTGATTAAAATGAAGTGTTTTCTCCAGTTGTTAAACACTCCTCTATTAGAATTTTGTTGGCCTTGGTAGCACAGTTGAATTTGGAGCTAGCTCAGCTAGATGTGAAAACCGCGTTCCTGCACGGCGATTTGGAAGAGAAAATCTATATGCCTCAGCCAAATGGATATAAAGTTGCTAGTAAAGAAAATTGGGTTTGCAAACTAGATAATCCTTGTACGGATTGAAGCAGTCGCCGAGACAATGGTATAAACGATTTGATAAGTTTATGTTGAGTCAAAGGTACACAAGGAGCAAATACCACCACTGTGTGTATTTGTGTGGGCTACAAGATGGGACCTACATCTACGTACTCTTATATGTTGATGATATGCTAATAGCATCAAAGAGCCGAGATGAAATTGACAAGTTAAAGGCTCAATTGAGTAAAGAGTTTGGGACGAAGGATTTGGGATAAGTCGAGAAGATTCTCGGAATGGAGATAAGTAGGGATCGGCAGAGAGGCAAGCTTTGGCTGACTCAGAAGCAGTATTTGAACAAAGTACTACAGCGGTTTGGTATATGTTAAGATACAAAACCTGTAGGTACTCCGCCTGCCCATCATTTGAAGCTTAGCAGCCAGTTGTCTCCGAAGACGAAAGAAGAACGAGAATACATGGCAAAAGTCCCATATGCGATTGCAGTTGGTAGCCTGATGTATGCCTTGGTGTGTATAAGACCAGATATTTCACAAGCTGTTGGAGTTGTGAGCAGATACATGTATGATCCGGGAAAAGCTCACTGGCAAGCTGTGAAATGGATTTTGCGGTATATTCAAGATACCGCAGACGTTGGTTTATTGTTTGAGCGGGATGAAACACTTAGTCAAACCATAGTTGGATACTGTGATTCTGACTATGCTGGAGATTTGGATAAGCGAAGACCTACAACTGGCTACTTGATCACTTTTGCGAAGGCGCCAGTTAGTTGGAAGTCGACCTTATAGTCAACGGTGGCATTGCCTATGATAGAGCAGAGTATATGCCCGTTACAGAGGCCGTAAAGGAAGCAATTTAGCTTCAAGGACTGCTTGAAGATTTGGGAGTTGGCCAAAAACACCTCGCGGTGTATTGTGACAGTCAGAGTGCTATTCATTTAGTGAAGAACCAAACTTTTCATGCAAGGACGAAGCATATTGATGTTCGCTATCACTTTATGTGGGAAATTCTCGAAGAAGAGCAGATTGTTCTTCAGAAGATTCAGAATACGGAGAATCCTACAGATATGATGACTAAAGTGGTGACAAAGACCAAGTTTAAACATTGTTTAGAGGTTAATATCCTGCACTTTTGAGTTTGGCGTCTGCAGACGCATTTGGAGGCACTACAATCTGTTTGGAGAGATGAAGTTCGTTTGTATTTGGTGGGACCACTAATTATGCCAAGGTGGAGATTTGTTGGTGTGTGGCATAATTTGTATCCCACATTGGAATCCTAGAATAGGGCAATTGTTATTTGTCCCACATAGGAGTTTTGTAATAGTATGGGGAGGAGCTAACACTATAAATAGACTCCTCCCCCTTTTAACTTAGTGCATCCAAACAAAGTCTCTCTCGCTTTGTAATATTTTTTAAGTGAAATATATTTTGAGTAGTGTCCGAGAACGTTGGGTAAATTGGCCTAACCTCGTTAAATTTGGTGTTCTTTTATTTACGCATTTTAATAGCCTTTTTTGGGTTCTGTTTAGTTTATTATTTGCCTAATTTTTCCCTTGGTGTAATTTTAGGCATTATAGTTCTAAATATTATTCGTCGCTTCCACACCAATATCCATCAAATTAAATTGGAGTTGGGTCATAAGGGTATATTCGAAAATTAGCAATTAAATGACATAATTATAAAATAAACAACACATCAAAGTGTATATTATTCAACAAGTATGCAAATTAGTGAAGTAAACAGACTCTAAGGACTAGTTATTGGTCATTTTAGTTAAGTTGCATACCAATTTTCAATGTTTACTTTGTTGGGTCAACGTCTGTTGTAATTCATGGGCCCGGTTAATTGATTGGTCATAGTAGACTAAATAGTTCCCATTGACCTATAATCCAATGAAGAAAAAAAAAAGAGGAAAATCCAATGCTAATCCTATCCAATTAGATTAGTGCTTATCAACCTAAACTAGCTCTAAAACATGTGATTACGCGCGTTGTTTAAATCTCAATCGTGGCAAATATACTACAATTGAAATCTATCTTGTCAAATTTCAGATAAATTATACAACACATAGTATCAAAAGTTCAAAACTGAAATTATGTTAAGTTATTGCGCCAAAAAAATCCATAATTAATTAAATAAAATGTTACCTGTAGAGAGGCACGATGGAGGTGGGAGATCCTGCAATGCACTTTTGGAAGGTTGGAGATGCAAATATATTCTTGAGCTTCTCCTCACCTTTATACCCCGTTGCGAAGATAACCACATCAACTTTAATGGGATTATCTTCTACATCAATGATCAAACCCTCCTCACAAAAGCTGAACTTGTTTGATTTCTTGAAAACAATGCTTCCATCCTCCACTTTATCAAAGAAGTCCTGAGGTATAAAGGATAATTGACAAGAAGATGCTTCTCGAAGAAACATTTCTTGGGGAATCATGCCATACTTTCTCAAGGGATGGATCCATCTAAGATAGCTTTCGATGAGCTTGCTGATCACCCATCGCTAGAATGTGCGAAAACAAATAGACAAACAAATAAAGTAAATGTAGAGTGTTCATGAGTAATGAATAGAGAGCTGGGATAAGCTAGGTTACCAAAGGTGAAAACAACGTGGCCAAGACAAAGTATAAGAACCCTTCTCCAGGCTTGTGAACCATTAGCTCAAGAAAGCGACTGAAGCACAAATAATCGAAACTATTTCCGAACAGCTGAACTTGCGGAAGCATCCAATGGATGGTTCTATGAATCACAGTGCATGTGAGATCTTTTCCTGATGAATGATAATCAATATTAGTATGTTTGAATTGATTTTTCATGTTAATATTTATTTTATAATTATATTTTTTATAATTATAAAATCCTGATTAAAAAATGAATAAATAAAACAAAGATAATATCATATCAGAAAAGGTTATAATTAAAATAGAAATTAAAAAATATATAGGGGGATGAGTGGGTTGGTTTTAGGGATAGAACAAGAAACTTCTACTGAAGGTGAAATTAAATGTTTCACCAATAAAATATAGGACCAATTATATATGTATCCGATGACTTATCTAATTGATTTAAGTTTGGGTGAAATTGCAAATAAGTTTCTTTACAGTAAAATAGAATTTTGACGGTTGCTCGGGTTTTGGTCAGTTTAAACTTTTAAAAGCTTTCTACCAATGAAGAAATTAGTAGGTTTTAAATATCAAGGGCTAAATTGTCAATTTAGTCCCATAGGATTGACCCCTCGTCAATTTAGTCCCCGTGCTTTTGGCAGAATTCAATTTAGTCCCAAATTTCAAAATTCCCAACCAATGTGGTCCCAAACACTAACGTACGTTAGAAAACTAATGGAATTGACCATATATCATCATGTTGTGCGCCGAGTCAGATCGACACGTGGTCAATTCCATTAGTTTTCCAATGTCCGTAAGTGCTTGGGACCACATTGGTTGAGAATTCTGAAATTTGAGATTAAATTGAATTCTGTCAAAAGTACGGGAGTAAATTGACGACGGACCAATCCTATGAGACTAAATAGGCAATTTGGCCAATATCAAATATATCAGCTTTTATAAAATACTAACTTTTTGCTGCAACAACATTGCTCGAGTAGTTATGGAGCTTTTATCATCATGAATCCCCTTTGTTGGAACTGTCGGGGATTAGGGGGTCCCTGGGCAGTTATGGAGCTTGAACGGCTCATCTGTGTTTACGACCCCGGTTTGGTTTTCCTTTTGGAAACCAAGTGCAAGAGCAGAAGAATTGAAGCTATTCGTGACAAGATTACTTTTTTTGGTATTGGTGTTGACTCTGTAGGTAAAGGAGGGGGTCTGGCTTTGTTGTGGAAAAAGAACCTTAATGTTTCTCTTCTAAACCTCTCTAAAAACCATATTGACGTGTCGATTTCTCCATTGGATGGCTCCGCGAGCTGGCGTTTCACCGGGTTCTATGGCGAGCCTATGCCTTCGAAGAGGTACGTGACGTGGGCTGGAGTGCCACTGATCAACCGTGGTTGTGTGCAAGAGATTTTAATGAGATTTTGTCTAATAATGAAAAGCGAGGAGGCGGGTTTCGGTCTCCTTCACAGATCCGGGCCTTCCAAGAGAGCATCAAAGAATGCGGCTTAGTTGATTTGGGCTTCGTTGGGAATGAGTTTACCTAGCATAAAACCACAATTTCCCTGCAACAATTTATGAAAGGTTGGACAGAGGGCTTGCTAATGCTTCTTGGATTGCTAAGTACCCTGATAATAGAGTTCGCCATCTCTTGTCTGCGAAATCGGACCATGCCCCCATCCTTATTGAGCTATTCAATTCCATGACCCCCAAGATTAGACGTGCCAAACAGTTTCACTTTGAAGCAATGTGGCTTTGCGATGATGAACGTCGGGATATTGTCCAATGAAGTTGGGAGCAAGATAATCCTTTAAATGATAATCAAATGGCCTGGGAAAAAATCGATAATTATCGCGCAGTGCTCTCATCTTGGCATGATTCCCAATTTGGTGCCCCTAAGAGGCGTATAGCACAGCTTGAGGATATACGTATTAAAAGTAGAGAAGGGCAAAGGTCTAATGCATCCAAATCAAAAGAAAAGGATTTACGAAGTGAGATTGAAGAATGGCGTGCACGCGAAGAAGTCAAGTGGCAACAACGAGCTAAGTCTCATTGGCTTAAAGGGGGTGACCGTAATACGAATTTCTTCCACTCTAAGGCTAATAGCAGGAAGAAAAAGAACGCTATTGAGAGAATTAAAGATAAAGATGATAATTGGTGCGACACTAATGTGGAGATTCGGAAGGTGGTTGAGGACTATTTTGGCTCAATGTTTTCCTCTTGTGAGCCTAGTACTGAGAATATGGACCGTGCTTTAGAATGTATCAACTCTCGTGTTTCAGATGATATGAATGTTGAACTTTCTAAACCTTTCAAAGAGGCGGAGATTGAAAGGAGCCTTTCGCAAATGTTTCCCCTAAAGGCACCTGGACCAGATGGCATGCCCCCGATTTTCTTCCAAAAATTCTGGCCTATTGTTAGAAAAGATGTGGTACAGTGCGTGCTTAACTTCCTAAATCACGGCATCTCGGATCCAAAAATGCATCACACAAATATTGTGCTTATTCCTAAGTGTCCCAACCCGGAGAATATGTCCCAACTTAGGCCAATCAGCCTTTGCAATGTCATTTACAAACTAGCCTCGAAGTCCGTTGCAAACAAATTGAAACCGATTCTTAGCCACATTGTGGATCCATGCCAATCGGCTTTCATTCCCCAAAGGCTGATCACTGATAATGTGCTCATTGCTTTTGAGATAAACCACTTCATTAAGCATAAGAAAAGGGGAAAGACGGGGTACATGGCTCTTAAGCTTGATATGAGCAAAGCTTATGATAGAGTCGAGGGGAGTTTTCTTGAGAGGGTGATGCATAAACTTGGCTTTCATGTGCATTTTACTAGGCTGGTGATGTGTTGTGTAGCATCGGTGACATATTCTTTTGTGTTGAATGGTGACAGTTTCGGTAATATCACTCCCACTCGAGGGCTTCGTCAAGGTGACCCGATCTCGCCCTACTTGTTTCTTTTGTTTACTGAATGTTTCAACGGCTTGTTGGAAACTAATCCTAAGATCATGGGAGCTGCGATTTGCCGGAAAGCTCCACGTATCTCCCATCTTCTGTTTGCCGATGACACAATGGTCTTCTGCAAAGCAAATTTGGAATCTATCTCTGGTATTTTGGAGGTGATTAATACTTACCTGGAAGTGTCCGGTCAACTCGTTAACTAAAAAATCATCGGTGGCCTTTAGTCCAAATCTTAATCTTGAAACTAAGGAGGATCTAGCGGCGCATCTGTACGTTATCATTTCTTGTAAACACGAGAAGTACTTGGGCCTCCCGGAAATTGTGGGGGCTACAAAGAAAGAGATTTTTAGTTCTTTTCGGGATCGTATTTGGAACAAGATACAAGGTTGGTCTGAGAGAAAACTTTCCCAAGATGGTAAAGAAATCCTGATTAAAGCAGTTTTGCAATCAATCCCGTCTTTTGCTATGAGTTGTTTTATGCTCCCGGAGTCCCTCTTATCCGAGATTGAATCCATGGTGGCGTCCTTTTGGTGGCATGGGGGTGAGAAAAAGAAACTTCATTGGGTTAGTTGGAAGAAGTTGTGTCTCCCTAAGAAAGAAGGGGGTATGGGATTTCGTGACCTTTGAGCTTTCAATCTTGCTCTCCTTGCCAAACAAGGGTGGCGTATTTTGAATAAACCAGATTCTCTCTTGTGCCATATCCTTAAAGCTCGGTATTTTCCTGGAGGTGATTTTCTTGATGCAAAAGTTGGCTATAATCCCTCTCTTACATGGTGTAGCTTGATGAAAGCTCGGGACCTCGTGGACTTTGGCACCCGTTGGCGGATTGGTAATGGTCAGAACGTTAGGATTTTGCTCGATAAGTGGTTGCCTAGACCGGTCTCATTTAAACCATTTACACCCATGGCCCAGTTTGGGGAGACTCTTCTCGTTAGTCACCTCATTGAAGGATGCAGTTGGATTGAAGAAAGAGTGCGTAACACCTTCCTAAGGGGGGATGCTGAAATCATCCTCCAAATCCCTTTGGGCAGCAACACTAATGCTGATAGGTGAGTTTGGGACTATAACAATGATGGTAGATTCTCAGTTCGGAGTGCTTATCACGTGGCTACCCATGATTTTTGCACGCATAAATCTGGGCCTTCCCCATCAATCACTGGAGTGTGGGACTTCATTTGGGACCGTAAAGTTGCCCCAAAGATCAAAGTATTTGCTTGGAGGTTGGGAAAAGAAGCTTTGCCTACTGCTCATAACCTTAGGAAACGCACTGTGAGGTAAATTTTGGCTGCCCATTTTGTGAGTTTGAGAATGAAGATTCACGGCACATCTTTGTTGAGTGTCATATTGCTAAGCAAACTTGGGCACTTCTGTTTTTCCCATGGAATATCATTTCGAGGTGGGACAATGGGACAGAGAGTTGGTTGCGTGACACTGTGTCGGCCCTTGATTCGAAGCAAGCCGACCTCTCCCTCACTACCCTTTGGGCCCTTTGGTGGTATCGTAATCGGAAGGCTTGGGAGGATGCAGAACTTTTGCCGAGGGAACTCTCGGAGTTTGCGCTTAATTTTTACTCTTCTTTTGTCCAATCAAATGATGTGGCTGTTATCGCTAAACCATGTGACCCCCCTCGTGAATGGGTTGCACCGTGTAATATATTAAAATATTGGTGCTCAAAATAATTAAAATAAACATTCTAGAATTATCTTTAGAAAAATCTTAAAATAGATTTTGAAAGAATTATCTAGATATCTATTTAGATAAATATTAAAAGAGTAGAAAATTCTAGATTTCATCACATGATTAAATAGATATAAATATCAAGAATAGAATATAGGTAAATGTAATTAGACCGACATAGCAATGTCGGTTATCATCATCTATAAATATGGTGTAACCCATCATTTGTGTAATGAATGAAAAACATCATTTCCCAAAGTTCCCACTTAAATTCTTTCTCCTCCATTCTCGGCCAATCCTCATCAGATCATTAATTCCTCAAAAACAAAGCCCAAATTTTTAATACAAAGCCTATCCCATATTACCATCATGTTTTGCACTTTGTGTCCATTAACATCTTCCCTAAATTCCAATATAATAGAGTGATCAAGATTAATTTTGATGGTGCCGTGTTTCACGACTCAACTAAGTTTGGCTTTGGCGTTGTTGCTCGTGACTTTTCTGGGGCGTTATATCATCACACCAAATGGTAACATTTTTCGTGAATGTAGGAGAAAGATCTAAATTACCATTCGCATTTGCGCATTCATATGAACAAATATGAAACGTAATTTCGACCGAAAAAAAGCACATGAAACGTAATTTTATATTATCTCACTAGCTTATTTTAGGCTGGGTTCCATTAAGTTTCTCTATTTATTTATTTATTTTTTAAATTAAAGATTCTCATTAAACTATTTCAAAATGTATTATGTTTCGAAAATGTTAAGAGAAAAGATCTAAATTACCATTGGCATTTGCGCACTCAAATGCTATATCCATAGCCGATTTTCCTGAACCTATAACTGCAACTCTTTTTCCTTTAATGAACTCCGCAGCAGCATTATTGTCCATGGCAGAGTAATCCATTGAATGCAACACTTTTCCTGAAAATACTTCAGGTCCCTGTTTGGGAGGGAACTCGGGCATGTTTGGCAAACCGCTGAATCTTCCGTGGCAGATAACTACAAACTCGGCAATATACTCCTACATGTGTCACACCATAAGTGAAATCAATTTCTTCAAATTAGTAACTGAAATTACAAACTTGAAGGTTTTTTAATTATGTTGCAAAGTAAATTAAAAAAATACTCATAATTTAGAATGATAAATTTCTTTTATCTCTAGATATAACAAAGAAGGACATATTTTGCTTCATAAGTTGGAGAATTTTGTTTCATTTATAAAAAGTTTTTCATGAAACTAATTATCGTAGTTTAAGAATGAATTTTTAATTTTACCCATTTCCCAGGGCGACAACATGTATAGAGAAGTGGGGTCATAGAGAAGCGGAGCCACATGGTAGTTGATTTTTAACGTATTTAATTGAGATAGACGGATTAATTTGAAGATGGGTTTATTGTATATGCATTTGTCATGAGATCATATAATTCCTAATTTATATTCTCCTAAATAAAAATATTATTTACTCTATCCTATAAAATTTGAAAAATTATAAATAACTCATTTTTTTTGGTTTATTAGGTTCATTAATAAGTGAATTGGTTGTCTTAGTCTTAACTTTAAAATTAAAAGAAAATAAATAGTCAAAAAATTTATTCAATATTGAAAGTAAAATTAAATTTGAGTATTTTAAAAATAAAAAATTATGTATATTTTTTATTTTTAATTAAAAGTAAAAGGATTATTTTACTTTAAAATTTAGCTAAAGTAGTGCAATGTAATTTTTGAAACATGTAAAGTTGGAGCTTTTCATATTTTGACCTAAATAAAGATAAGTTCCAATTATGCAATAGCGTGAATGTAAAAAATCTTGCAAAATAAAAATAAAGGAATGCAAATCTTAAAATATACCTTAATGTAATCTTCCTTCGTATCAAGAACTCTGAGATTCCATTTCCCTTTAGACCCAAAGGCTTTTCCAACTCCACCCCACAATTCCCATGACTTCATCTCTTCTTCAGACTCTCCAACATAATCTATGCTCATGACTTTGGAATTAAACTTTATGTATGGTAAGAGCTCAAAATGCTGAGCATAAGATTTTATGTATTCCAAAAGCTGTATGTTTTTGGGGAACATATCTTGGACAGAAGAAGGCCATGGAAAATCAGAAAATTGGTAGAATTCTTTGACAGATTGGAGCCTTGTGGATTCAAGGGTGTGATTCCAAAGGCCACCAACCTGATCTTGTGCTTCGAACACCACAGGAGTAAAACCCTTTGAAGCTGTGTATTTGCAGGCCAGAAGGCCGCTTATTCCAGCTCCGATTATGGCAACTCTTTTCTCCATGATTTGAGTCCTTTGATAGAGATGAATGTATCGAAGGCTATATATATATTGCACTGCCCATCCAAGAAAAAAAGATATTTTGTCTAAGAATGCACTGATGATTGCTGGTTTTGTAGACCACAAAATTAAAAAAAAAAAAAAAGAATAATCACTAGTGGCCCCGTGAGATATGGCGAAATTACAGATTCTTCCGACCCTGAGATTTGAGAAATTATGAATTCCCCCTTGGTCGTTATTTCCTCCATCAAATTTAACAAAACATGTAATTTTACTATTTTACCCTTCATACGCTGAAACTCAAGAGAATATATGTAAGAAAAATTCAAAGACAATGATATTAATGCAAGTATTAAATTTTTTTTGGGGGGGACGGGGGTTGATGTAAATACTTGAGTTTTCTAACTATTTAATACTTTTTTTTAAAAAAAATACTACTTAATGATATTTTAACACAAATATACTAATTTTTAATTTATAAGTAAGGTAAGTTAAAGACATAATTTTAATTGCCAGACTTGCACTTAGAAATACCCAAGTATCTAACCTTTAAGAAATTAGACTGAGTGCACCACAAATGTACTATTTATTAACTTACATGTAAAAAATAAGTTTACAAATAATTGCAATTACCATACTCTGAAGTCCCATGTTTAAGAGCCAATTGGGGTTGATCTAAGTAGTTTAAGGATCTATTTTTTAGAGCAAAGTTTCGATTTTGAATTCCATTTGGGTGTGTGTAAGTTATTAAAAAAAAAAAAAAAAAAGAAAAAGTCGCATGTTTAAGAAGAAGAAGAAGAATGGGTAATGTGGGATAAATCTCCCATTGGGGATCATATTTTTACTTAACTCCCTAATTGGACATAATATTTTTACTTAACTCCCCACGTATAGTATCACTACAAGAAAAATGGCTTGTTACTACAAATTTTTTAACTAGGCTTATTTAATCGTAGTAAAAGGTAATTATTTACTACAAATTATTATTCGTAGTAAATAATTGAAGAATAAGACACTTATTTACTATGATAATACTAGTGTAGTAAATAATATATCAAAACTACGTAGTTTTGATTTTTTTACTATAAAATATAACTAAAATCTTAAATCCTACTTATAGATTTGACACCAAATTTTTTCAATTTCCCCCCACTTGTTTAATAAAGTACCAAACAAAAAATAATACTTTCTTATCTCCCAAATATATATATATTCCAAAAGGCAACCCTTTTCGTCTCCCTAAAAGCAACATACAAAGAAGAAAGAATTTCCACCAAAACAAAGAAAAGAAATTTCAGCTGGGATCTAGCCCTCATTTCAACCCAATGAAAGATCTTCAATCCCTCATTTCAAACCCTCCAACGCCGGGAAAAGAGCAAGGCGGAGCCTCCGAACTCCAAAGGAAACCTTCTGCTTCATGCCCTCGTTTCAAACCCTCCTGGCGTCAGCGGCAGAGCAATGCCTGAACTCTGACGGAAAGCTTCTATCTGTTTGAAGCCCTCGTTTCAGTTCATCTTGTTGCGTGTGGCGATGGTCAAAAGCAGCGCTGCCAACAAGCTCTCAAAAATCAAGGTCGCCGGCTGTCGATTGCCCAGGTTCTGACCGTGATTTCTTGATTTAGGGGTGTTTTTATTGTTTTCTTAGATTGTTGTGTGGTCATGATTTATTTAGGGTAGTTATTTGGTGTCTTTCAGATAAGGGATTTTTTTTAGTGGTATTTTTTTTCCCTTTTCTGAAAGATCATGTCAAATTGGAACTCTGCTAAATATTCTTACGTTTGCTATCGAGCTACATGGAGCCATTGGCCTTGCAACTATTCTGTCAAATAGTTTTAGAAATAACCCAGCTTGGAAAGATTGCAACAAGGTTAGTATCACACTTTCAGGAGGCTATGTTGATTTGGATGTGCTATGGCGGAATTTCTAAATAGACGAGAGTGAGCAGTTAAAACCTCTTCAAGAGGTACACTACAGGAAATGTGATATTATCTTAAGTTTTGAGCTAATCGCAATTTAAATTGGTAAAGATATGCACTAAAGTTAGACTAAACTCTCATCTTTTCTGTGCTATTTGACTTACCGTGTATGAAACTGGAGAATATCTTGGCTTGAAAAAGAACTTCAAAAATTCTGATTGTTGTTACTATGGTGTAGATGGTATTGACGTTATTTGCTTTTGGTCCTCAATTAAAGATAGCTATCCTGATTCTTGTGGAAGTTTTCAAGGTAATCTAAAATAACTAATTGAAAGATGTATCTTATTGTTTTAGAACTCAAAACATATTGAGGTTTTAATATATCATTATTTAGGTTCTCAAGTTGTTGCTTTCAATAATGAAGTAAAGGATTTCTACAGAAACTTGTTGGTGCCATACATCTAAGGTTTTAGCTGTTGTTAGGAACTCAAATATTACATTATAATCACTTTGCAAGTTGGTCTTAACGAACTTGTATTAGAAAATTACAAAAGCTAAACTTAATTAAAAGATAAAATAATTCTTTGACAATTGAATTTTTGTGCTTATTTTTGTTCCCTATGTTTTCCAATTTAAATTATCTTGATTGGTAAGCCATAATCAATGTACCCCTTTTGTTGGTTTAAAGAATCTGTATGAGAAAAAAAATCAATGCATATCTTGCATTATTCGAACAATTCAGGCCATGCATTTATGTAACTTCTATATAGAACTTTTGCTTAAATAGACTGATGTAGTTTAATCCATATGAACAATTTAGGCCATTCTAGATATTTTATTTTTTAAGCTCAGATCACTTATTTGAACTTTTAATCATTTCATTGTACATTTTCGTTTTCCTTATAAACAATGTTGAACTTACCCACAATTTAGATTTTAGAGATGATGTAACGGATATGTTAAATGGTAATGAAAAACTTAAATGTAGTTGGTCAAATTTCATTTCTCAATCTCAGACATATGGTAAGGTTATGTGGTTACATTTGAGTTTTAGTTTTGTAATTTTGCTCATATATGTTCTTTTCCAATTAATTGATAGATAATATCTTTTTCATGTTTTAATGATTCCTTCTATAAAACTGTATGCACCTACATGTTGGTTGTTTATGATTCTAAATTATAAGAAATTTAGTTTATAAAACAGTATAAAATGAGTACAAGAAAATGATTGAAGAGGAAATTAATCTCTCAGGACATAATTTCTCATGAGTTTCAAAATATGAGTTTGTAGGAGACTTGATTGGTTGAGAAGTAGAAAGAAGGTGAATTTCTGCATATTTTCAGCCTACCAAAATGCGTAAATCGGAATGAAATCTAACTTATATTATATATTTCCATACACTTCGTTTGGTCATTTGGCTGCTTCTAGTTTTTGTGAACTTATATTATCTATTTCCATACCTAACTTCTGACTGTTGGCCCTTCCAGGTATGAGGCTGTCTACGAAAAGAGAAGATCTTCATGGGATTATTGAACCTTTCAATGTAAGCGTTACAACCTCTTTCACGTGTGTGCTCATCAAAAAGCAAAAATTCTGAACTTATCATATTTTATGTTAAATATGTATATGAAACATATTAGCTGCTGTTAGGATTTCTATAGAAACTTTTTGAAGGAATTTCTACAGAACTCTTTCATGTTTTATTTGAGTTTGTCGATGTATTTTGTTAGTAATGGTTGGTGTGTTTGTGTAATCGTAGATTGATATTCATCTTTCGAATAGTGTTTGGGCTAGAGCTGCTGTGCCTAGTGGTGCATCAACTGGTGAGATATGTGAACATGCACATTATTTTGGTAAGTTTATTGATTTGGTTTGTGGTTTAAGAATTCAGATAGTTATGTGGTTTATGGAAGTGAAGATGAAAGGGACGTTGGAATTTTTTGATCCTCTTCATATCTAATCTTATTTTGTACTGTAGGAATTTACGAGGTTCTTGAACTGAGAGATGGAGGATCAAATTGGAAAGGCTGTCTCAAAGGTTAGCATCTAATGCGGATGACTGATTACGGTTACTTATATATCCAATCACAGTTTTTCTGATGTCTGAATTATTGATCTCCAGTCCGTCAACAATGTGAACTCAATCATTGCACCAGCCCTCATCGAAAAGTCTGTTTTCACGAACTTAATGTATTCTTATGATGGGTTTTAGGAACTCCGGAAACATGATAAAGGTTTTTGTTAACTTTGCAAGTATCAGTTTCCTCAACTTAGCCTGCTGTGATTTCTTTTGCAGAACCCTACAGAGCAGACTGCTATTGATAACTTCATGGTTCAACTACTTGATGATACTCAGAATGAGTGGGGATGGTGCAAGCAAAAGGTATATTATTATTGATAATCTGTACAATTTCTTTTTTTTCAAGTGGTATCTCGTCCATATAGTAACTGTATAAGGATGCACTTAATTACAGAGAAGTGCAATGTCAATAATCTTGATATCATATTCTAGTTTTATTGAATAATCCATGCTAGTGTTTTAAGTTGTTCGTTGCTCAGGACTCTTTCTAAATTAAGAAGAACTTGCCATGGAGTCGTATGCTAAGTGTCATTCATGCTAGTATTGAATATTGTAGTTTTGATTTTCTAGTATGGAGTCTTATGTTTTGTAGCTTATAACAATATAACTTGGTACCTTTTGATCTGGCATCTGCAATATTATATAAGCCACTCGTTTTGTATGTCTTTAGGTTCTTTTGGGAGTAGGAGTAATAGACTTCAACTGTATGTAGTGATGAAGAAAAACTTCTTATAAAGAAAAAAAATGCTTTTTCAGTTTGTACTAAAGGAAAATTTTATGGTTATTACATAATTTCTTCAACACATTTTATCAGGGTGATATAAATATTCAAACCAAACATATTTGATTAACTTCCAATTAAAGCGAAAGGAAGGAAAGATGGGATGTTTAGGTCCCAAGTTTGCATCTATTCTAATTTTCTGGAGTTGCCCTTAAGTGAATTTTATGTTCCATTAACACATAAATTTGTGTATTTAGTTGTAAAATTAATGTTTTCTTTGGATTATGTTAATGAACAATAGATTGTTAGTGATTATGATCTTGTAGTTACAAGATTTATGAATATGTTAATATAACAGTTTGTATCCTAATCGTCATAAAAAGAGATTTATGATTTCCCTTGTTTTAGATTGATTTATTATTTCTCGAAAGATGAAAGATTTTACCTGTTGTTTGTTTCATCATGTTCCCTGTTTTTTTTCACATTGACTCCAGATTAGTTTTTTTGGGAACCTTCAAAGATTTTGTGTTTTGACATGAGATAATTCCTATTTATGTTTCGTGCATGATAAGCTCGTTATCTGCAGTTGTTGGTACTTTGGACATTTCCGATGTGAGATTATTATCATTATGAACTGATTCAGCTTTGTTTCTAAATTTTGCTGTTTCAGGTTAACATCGGTGGCGAAAAAACCATCTCCAACTTGTCAAGAAAGAAAAAGGTGAATATATATGTTGTTTCTATGATAGATTAAATAGCAGATAAATAGTAGTACGAAGCTATCTTTTGACGGATTTCTACATAAAATCAATATTGTGTACATTTTGTTAATCATGTAGTCGAAGATTGTGGGAAAGAATATTGTGAATTCATATTTGTAAGGATTTCTCTTTTTGTAATGCATTGTTACGTTAGTGATGTTATTTAAAACTATTGTTTCGATTATATAAATTTGATGTCT
The DNA here is from genome assembly GCA_037501455.1 of Lantana camara. NCBI lineage: Eukaryota > Viridiplantae > Streptophyta > Magnoliopsida > Lamiales > Verbenaceae > Lantana > Lantana camara. The sequence continues at coordinate 24,827,026 of CM074856.1, read as the reverse complement.
CATTGTATTGTATTTTGGGTTTGGATGATGATATTTATTATATTTATTGATTTATTTTCTGGAAAATATAAGAAAAAGAAAATTTAACAAAATTATATAATAATTATCATAATATTTTTTTTACTACAAAATATGGATCGTAGCAAATATATCTTTTAAACTTGAAATGTTTTCGTTACAAAGTTTGGATCGTAGCTAATATATATTTTTTACTACGACTAGCATATTCGTAGTAAAAATTAGATGTATTTGTCTCATATTTGCTAGGAAAAATTGTCCGTAGCATAAGTTAATATTTTCGTACTAAAAAGTTTTTGCTATGATCATTTGATCGTAGTATAATATTTGTTACGGCCACATCAACTACGATTCGTAGTAAATGCGTAGCAAAAGGGTTTTTACTACGAATTTGGGCCTTTTACTACGATTATTTGTTTGTAGTAAAAAACCATTTTTCTTGTAGTGTATAAATATGATATAATGCAGTATTCATATCCTATTATGTTGTATAATTTTACTTAACTCTCAAAATATGTTGTATAATTTTCATATAATGTAGTACTAAAACGTTCTAATGCAATATTTATATCCTATTATGTAGAATAAATTTATGGGGAGTTAAGTAAAAATATCCAAACTGATGGGGAGTTATTCGTGACTGTCCCATAATAAAAATGACAATCATGTCCATACGTGTAGGTGTCGTCGGAGGGAGGCGTGCCAATGCAATTTGGGCATGCCGTCTGGACTTCATTTATACTTTCTAATTTCTATAGAGATTTTTATATTTTTAGTTATATTTTTATAAAATTGGAGAATTTTATTGTGCAATTTAATTTTAATGGTCTAGTACTTAATTAAAAGTTTGAATGATTATACGAAACATTGAATTTGTTATTTGGAAATTTACATATGTATGAATATTTTATATTACATAATATACCACTTTTAATACTGGATATGTTGGACATATGCATTGATAATCCCAATTAATTATTGGAGGATTATTGGGAATATCAAAGAGACATATGTAAGGGTGTTTGAAAAACTAAACTTGTCCCACATTAATTTCATAACCCAGTATGGTCAGTTATATAAGCTAAGATACTAAGAAGGTTACTAAATCATTAAATGTGAGGTGGACTGATGGGCTCACACGCGGTACGGTGCACCGCACTATCAGCACATGCGCACAGGCAGCACATGCGCACAGGCACAGGTGCGGGGCCAGGCATGGGCGAATGTGGCGTTTGATAGCGCATTTTGCACTTTGACATAGTGCTAACTGTCTGAAATTCAAATTGCTAATTGTCTGAATTTGCTAATTGCTAATGTCTGAAATTTCCTCCAACTTGACATATATTCTAAAAGTAAATCGTTTGCAACCTTTTAGTAAAATTTAGAGAGTTCCTCCAACTTGACATATATTCTAAAAGTAAATCGTTTGCAACCTTTTAGTAAAATTCAGAGAGTTAGGGACGATTAACACTTTAAGGATAGAGACTACACATATCATTCTGATCCCATTCCTACCATTTTCTCAACAGGATATATATTATGTCAAAAAAAAATAAAATACAGGATATATGAATATAATAACAATGTGAGAACAATGTCATGTTCTGTTCTGTTTCTAAAGTAGTACTTTTATATTAAATCGGGTCGTGTCAGTCATGACATGCCATATTCATTTATGGTTAAGTTTTCCCTCCACCCCTACAGCCCGGTCCCCTCCCCAGCGCATACTTCTGAACTAGCCATGCCCACCTCATTAAATTTCAAAGTACGAACTCACCAAAACTTTAAAAAACGAAACTTGAGTAAATCAACAAACTTGAGGCCAAATTAACGTGCCTAATATTTTTAACTACTTATATCTTTTTTCAAATATATATTATGGAGTCATTAAAATTAAATTTAAAGATTAAATATGATATTGATGGATAAAGAAAATAGGGAAAATTACACCATTTATCCGGCAAAAGTCCAAACTTTAGGGTTTTAGTACACTATTGTCCAAAAATGAAAATGGCATCCCGCACATTTCAAAATTTTAGTAATTTTAGAACAATTTGTGTGGGTTTTTTTTTTTTTTTTTGGTACACACTTCATCTAGCACAAAATGAAACTTTGTATTGTCTAAAAATGAAAATGTCATCCCACACTTTTCAAAATCTTGACAATTTTCGAACAATTAGGTACGAATACGGCCAATTGAACTACGTGAATTTTGGATGACATATTTTGACAAGTGATCCCCCATTTTTATTATGTATTGGGTCCTATTGCGTATTATTTATTCTGACCGTGTGGTTTTTTTTTTTTTTTTTATCGTAAAAATGCCACTTGAACTTCACGTAGTTTAGTTGACCCAAAAATGTGTATAAGCATTTACATTTGTAGATAATAGTTTCATAAAAATCCAAATTTGTGATTTGTATCGAATGAATTGTGCAATTTTCTCAATAAAATAACGTTATGTTATTTTATTAGACAATTCAAACCATATCTTGCCGATTAAAAAGATGACTTGATATGTTCAGTAATTCATATCATATCTTATGATTAAAGAAATAAATATATAAAGTGAATTATAAAGGGTCAATTGTCATCTTAAGATCATGTTAAGCCAACGTGGTATAATAATTATGAATAACAAATGAGAATTCTTTAGAAGCCAAAACGACGACGAAAGAATTAACGAGAGAAGTCTTCAAGGAAACGAAGAAATCCAGGAATAAATTTGGAACATGTTTATATAATTCAATGGCGTACGTTTTCATTTACATAAGCATTTATATATATTTCATCTAACATTATATTTACATGAATTTAAGTCAATTGTTACTGAGCTATAAAAGTTAGATCTACTAATAAAGAATAATATTTAATTAATTAATTTAACCCTATTCCATATCTAACTTTATATATATATATATATATATATATATATATATATACTAATAATTATAAATGCATTTTTACAAGAATAGACATATACCTAAATAGACGCTCTAAGTCACAGATATATGCACACATGTATATGTAGCTTGAAACGTTTCTACCGATATATGTTTATTGATGTAAAGATATATACACACATACACGATAGAACATATATGTTATGAGATACGATATTTTAGGAGAGATTATTGTTTCCTTAAAAACAAATTTGCTAGAACCCCTGACTTGTAGGGATTGAGACTAGGATAAATATACCATCTCTGTACCTGCTTATTGATTCAACAATGAAATCAATGAAATCCTTTTCCTCTCTATACGCTTTAACATGGTATCAGAGCGGTGTTAATCCTTGGGACTCAGTTCTCACATGATCGTCCTAATACCTTTCCCAAAACCCCTTGACATCGATCAACATGTCAACAGAAACCAACCAAGAACTCAGCACCAAATTCTCAAATCCCCCAATGACCAATTCAGAGAACCTCTCAATTGGTATCAAATTAAACAACGAAAATTACCCGGTATGGGCCCGGATAATAAAGATGACGATCGGAGGACGAGGAGGCCGATCACACATCACCGAAACCCCACCCGCACCTCAGCCACAGACTCATCGTATGATCAATGGGAACAACTCGACCAACGCGTGATCACATGGATCATACAAAACATGGACGTAAGCCTTATAAACAGCGTCTTACAATACCCAACAATCAAGGCACTTTGGGACGGCCTTGCAACCACTTATGGCAGCGACACTGATCCCCTTCAACTCTTTGATCTACATAGGAAGGCAAACACACTCAAACAGGGGTCCGACAGTCTGGAAGAATTTTGGAGAAAATTACAGGCTATTTGGATGGCGATTGATCGGAAACAACCTAATCCTATGAAGTGCTCAGACGACATCAGAACCTTCAATAAAATCCAACAAGAAAAGAGACTTACCAACTTCTTACCGGACTCGACGAGAGGTATGAACAGATTAGGCGGGATCTACTAAAACTTGAAACTAAACCCTCAGTAGAGTCCGCCTACGCCACTATCCGACAGGAGGCTGCTCGTCTCCAGATTCTGAAGATGACATCCGATGGCGAAGGGGACCCGTCATCACCGGGCATCGGAGTGGGACTCGTGGTGAAAGGAGAAAGGAGTGGCTGAACAAAACCTGACGGAAATCGACGTACTGATAGCACCGGCCGATGCCCTTCGCCGCGCGAAGATAAGGATAAATTGGAGTGCTCATATTGCGGAAAATCGAAGCACATGAAGGAGGGGTGCTTTGAGCTTATCGGGTACCCTGACTGGTGGGAAGGAAATCGGAAGGGCGGCAGAGGATCGATGGTCAGTGACAGGCGGCAGCGTGCAAATATTGCCTCTGGAGAAACGCAGGGGTGGAAGAAACTTGCGAGGGGCACCACCTCCGCCGCTGCAGGCGTTGCTCAACCCCAGGACGCCGGTATAATGGTGGTTGCATCGGGAACAGCCGTTGGTGGCCGGCCGGCCAACATCGCTGCCACCACCATTGAAGAAAAAGAGTCGGCGCAAACATGGAGCAGAGGTAAAGGGTTTGAGTCATGTGACTCAAACCCTAAGTGCTGTAATTTTATTTCCCCCAATTTAATTGCAAATCAGCCTCCTCACTTGAATAAAATAGAAGATGGACTTCGAGGTATGCATGTCTCTAAAAATGAACCCGGAAAATATCACAGTGGATAATTGATTGCGGTGCTACTGATGCGATAACCTTTGATGCTTCTGATTTAATTGAACCAACTCTGAAAAGCTCTCATATTCAAACTGCTAATGGGGAATTTATGGAAGTTAAGGGGGAAGGGACAGTTAGTATTTCATCACAATTGAAATTGAGAAATTGCCTCTATGTTCCGTCTCTGTCTTGCAAATTGTTATCTCTAAGTCATGTAACCAGTGAATTGAATTGTGTGGTACTGATTTATCCACATTTCTGCCTTATACAGGACATTCATACGAAGGAAATAGTTGGGTGTGGTACTGAGCGGGATGGACTCTATTATGTGGATGAACTGGAACAATCGGCTCGGGTTTTTTTGTCAAAAGGCACATCAGATACACAAATCTGACTCTGGCATAGACGCCTTGGACATCCATCTGTTGGGTATCTGCAAATGTTGTTTCCTACACTTTTTCAGAATAAACAGAATTTTAAGTTGTTTTGTCAAACATGTTCTGTTGCCAAAAGTCATAGAACTTCGTTTAAACCCACGGACACTCGGGTTCAGTTAGTTTTTTCATTAGTACATTCAGATGTTTGGGGACCGACCCCTGTTACAAATCAAAGTCGGTTTCGTTACTTCGTACTATTTATTGATGATTATTCCCGTATGACTTGGGTCTATTTCCTTCGACACAAATCCGAAGTATGTGATACATTTGTGGCATTCTTTAACATGATCCAAACCCAATTTGATCATAAAATTAAGGTCGGGAGTATGTCAATCAACAGATGATCGAATTCACAACTAAGCAAGGCATAATTCATCAAACCTCCTGTCCGAACACACCTCAGTAGAATGGAGTTGCTGAAAGGAAAAACAAAACCTTGCTTGAAATGACCCGGGCCCTCTTAACCGAGTCACACGCCCCAAACCACCTTTGGCCTGAGGCAGTGGCCACCGCAACCTACCTTACTAACAGATTGCTAACGACGATCCTTGCTCACAAAACCCCACTATCTGTCTTCCAAACACAAGTCCCTATACCACAATCCCTTACTATGCCTCCGCGGGTGTTTGGATGATCAGTGTTTGTGCACATTCCTAAAGCGGAGAGAACAAAATTGGGTCCCTGTGACATCAAATGTGTCTTCGTTGGGTATACCCCTCATCAGAAGGGGTATAGATGCTACAATCCTACCGCACGGCGTTTCTATGTTACTATGGACTGTGAGTTCTTAGAAACGGAGTATTATTTCTAGACCCAGCATAGCTATCAGGGGGAGTATACGAGTGACTCACTGTGCTGGCTCGATTCAGAGGATAATACTGGTCTTCTCTCTCTGTCCCACCACAACATGCTCAGTACCACCACCAATGATCCTCCTCGCATGATGTCCAGAACGAGATAACTATCTCAGTCCCTACCTCATCTGTTCATGATATTGATTATGTTCCAGATTCGGTTAACCCTGTGGTGAGTGATACAGATGATAACTGGTTTACCTTACCTCCAAGGAGTACCCGGGGGGGTTCTTCCGAGCCCTTGCTCACCTGATCAGAGGTCTCGGTACTTTCGATATCCCATGGAAAATATGATCAGGGGGAGCATGTTTGGTATGGCTAAAGCCTTTGTAGGAAATCTCTACAAAGAATAGATCCCGCGATCAGCTCAGGAGGCTATGTAGGTTGAGGAGTGGAGAAAAGCTATGGTGGTAGAAATGGATACCCTAGCTAAGAATGAAACTTGGGAAAGTGTGAGTTACCCCGTGGCATGAAACCAGTGGGATGCAAGTGGGTGTTCACCATAAAATACAAGGCAGATGGAACGGTTGACAGGTACAAAGCACGACTCGTGGCTAAAGGGTATACTCAGACGTATGAGATCGACTACTCTGAGACCTTCTCCCCAGTAGCAAAACTAGATACAGTACGAGTCTTGTTTTCTATGGCAGCAAATCAGGATTGGCCCCTCCACCAATTTGACGTGAAAAATGCTTTTCTACATAGGGAGTTGTTTGAAGAAGTGTAAATGGAAGCACCTCCGGGTTTCTCAGACCGGTTCAAAACAAATGAAGTATGTAGGCTTTGGAAAGCTCTGTATGGACTCAAACAGTCCCCACGAGCTTGGTTTGGGAGATTCAATGTAGCGATGCAGAAATATAGATACAGGCAGAGTAATTCAGACCATACCCTGTTTCTGAAAACCAGGGGAAACTTGATCACTTGTCTTATCATATATGTTGACAACATGATTATCACCGGAAGTGATAAGGAGGACATGGAAAAGCTGCACGAGAATTTGTTCCAAGAAGTTGAGATGAAAGACCTAGGAGGCCTAAAATACTTCCTAGTGATAGAAGTCATGCGTTCCGGACAAGGGATCTTCATCTCTCAAAGGAAATATGTACTTGACCTCCTGGCAAAAACAGGAATGTTGGATTGCAAACCGGTTGACACACCAATCCAGGTGAATCACAGGCTCAGGGTACAAGAAGATTGGGAACTAGCAGAGAAGGAACGATATCAAAGATTGGTTGGAATGTGTTATCTATCCCTGATATTGCGTATGCGGTCGGGGTGGTTAGCCAGTTTATGCACCAACCATAACAAAGGCATATGGAAGCAGTAACGAGAATACTACGGTATCTGAAGGGATCTGTAGGCAATGGGATGATGTTCAGTAAACATGGGGACTTGGACATTAAGGCCTACACCGATGCAGATTGGGCAGGAAATCCTAACGACAGGAGATCCACCTCAGGGTTCTTTACCTTAATTGGAGAAAATGTGGTAACATGGAGGAGCAAGAAGTAGAAAGTTGTAGCTCTCTCCAGCGCCGAAGCCGAGTTTAGAGGAATTGCTAAAGCAGTTACAGAGGTCATCTGGTTGAGGAACTCAAGATGGAGATTGGGAGGGCCTCGAATGTTGGAAAACACGAATCAGAAAGCAGCGGAATTAAAAAAATTTTTCCAACAAAAGGATCTTAGACTCGCAATCGTGTATCCAAATTCTTAGATTTAAGAAACTTACTTTTCTTTTATTCTTTCTTGAAGCGTTTCAAGCCACCCAAGAACGCTCTTTTCGCGGCTTGATCCCCTCTCCTTGGTAAACCTCGAATCTTCAAACTTCTAACTTGAAGCTCTCTAGAGATAGTCCACCAACTTGATCACAATCAAACTAGTAAGGATGCTAGTTCTCTAGTTAGTGTTTAGGCTTAACCTAGGGTTTATTTGATCTTGGAGAATGGAAGGTGTTCAACACATGAACCAAAAGAATTGCCAATTAGCTCTAAAGGGGAGCTTATATATAGATAAGGGAGAGGGACGCCGAACCCAATCCTTGTTGGGCAAGGATTTGGTCCCTCTCTCTCCTATTACTTGATCCTCAAGTATTTTCCAACTTTGACTTTGAATTCTAATTCAAATCAACTTTAATAGAGCTAAAAATATCCAAACTATTTTTGGATAATTTTATACTTTATTTATTATAAAATAAATAACTTATTTTTATCTAATTAATTAATTCATAATTAATTAACTAGATTATTTTCTCCAAAATTAGACTTTCTTTTTTAATTCAAAATTAAACCAAAGTCTATTAAATAATTAACACATTTAATTATTTAATATATATATACAATATATATATATATATATATATATGTATATATATATTCACACATGTGGGACACGTGTCACAAGGACACGTGTCACTCACGTGACCCACACGTGTGGAACCCCTTAGGCCCGATTAACTCGTTTAATCATTTTAAAGCCTCAACTCATGTAACCAAGTTGTTGTGTGTGACCCTCTAGGTTCTCAATTCAATTAGCAGTGACCCCAATTAATTAATTCACTAATTAATTAATCAGTCCACAGATTAAACGACCATAGTCTAGCAACAGGTGTTTAACCCCTAGCTGAATTGGAATGTTCGGATTCGACAGAACCTTTAATTCATTGATTCATGTGAGATACAATCCTCCTACTTACTATCTCTCAACTATGATCTAGGGTAAGGGAATAATCAGAACCCTAATAATCCGGTCTTAAAGCTAAGTGCATTTCATATCCATTTGATCTCAATCCAAGAAACCCTTTTCTTGATGTCTTGATCTACTGCCTTGGCCAAGGACTTCATATGGCATATGAATGACTTACACAATAAGAGATCACCTTGCATATGCAAGTGTAGGTCTTTTCTTGATTCTCATTCACTTTCATGAATCACTTGTGCAGCCCCAGCATAAGCCTTGAATCAGTTGTCTAAGGCGACACCCTTTAAAGCTTATACCTAAGACTACAGAGTTAACTCATAAAGTGATAAGGAACCTCAAGTCTAAGGATCAATTAATCACATCAATGACTCGTGAGATATTTCCTAATCTGGAAGTTTCCATTTCCTGAAATAAAAACTTCCTTTCCCATTTAGGAATGTCCTCACACGGGGCACCTCAGTGAACTTACTTATTAAAGTAAGCACCCTTATGTATCACGCACGTATCAACTATACACTTTGCACCTCCATGAAACCAGGTGGTCCTTCTTAAGGGCGTGATCCCACAAGCAAGCCTTAGAGGAGTCAGGTTGACACTCCCACTGTCTGTAGGACTCATCGGCTTGGAGTATTTTACTAATCATGACTTATGTGATATAGGGCTCGTTTCATGAACCATTTCACCTAAATGGTAGAGTCCTAAAGTCATCAGGATTAGGGGAGTTCTCATACATGCACAGATAAAGTAAACGCATACCAAACAAGAGCATATAAAGAAGTGTTGCCTCAATTCGTTATTTCATTCAAAGATTGTCTGTGATTACAATAAGGAAAAGCACAAAGCGGATATACAATCGGCTTTCTAGGGCACTATTCCTAACAATCTCCCACTTGCCCGTCAAAGCCATTCTAAAGCTACTCTAAGTCCCATCTTCTGAAGATGACCTTGGAAAGCTTCTCGACTAAGGGATTTAGTAAGTGGATCTGCCACGTTCTCTGCTGATGTGACCCTCTCAATTTGCACATCTCCTCTTTTGATAATATCACAGATTAGGTGATACTTCCTCATAATGTGCTTGGTCCGTTGGTGAGATCTTGGTTCTCTTGCTTGAGCAACCGCCCCAGTGTTGTCACAAAACACAGAAATGTGGTCTTTCATGCTAGGAACAACATTCAATTCCTGAATGAAGTTTCTAATCCAAACACCTTCCTTAGCTGCATCATTTGCAGCTAAGTATTCGACCTCAGTGGTCGAATCTGCAGTGGTTGTTTGCTTGGAACTCTTCCAACTCACTACTCCGCCGTTTAGGCAGAAAATGTATCCTGACATTAACTTAAAATCATCTAAGTCAGATGCAAAGCTTGCATCGCAGTATCCTTCGATAGTAAGATCTTTCTGAACTCCGTAAACTAAGAATAAATCTTTAGTACTTTTCAAGTACTTAAGAATATTCTTCACGGCAGCCCAGTGACCATCTCCAGGGTCAGATTGGAAACGACTTGTTACACTAAGTGCATAAGCCACATCCGGTCGAGTACATAACATTGCATACATTATGCTACCTATTGCTGATGCATAAGGTGTATGAGTCATTCTTTCCTTCTCAAGTTTAGTCTTAGGACACATCTTCTTTGAAAGACATGTTCCTACACTCATAGGAAGGTTCTTAACCTTTGCTGACTCCATATTGAATCTTTTCAATACTTTCTCAATGTACATCGACTGTGATAATCCTATTAACCTTCTAGATCTATCTCTATAGATTTTAATTCCAAGGATATAGGACGCATCACCAAGATCTTTCATCTCGAATTGGTTCGATAACCATAACTTAGTTACTTTCATGTCATCCTTCGAATTCCCAATAAGAAGGATGTCATCAACATAAAGTACTAAGAATTGCACTGAAGTCTCCAATTCCTTTCTATACACACAGGACTCATTCGAAATTTGAATGAAGCCAAATGCTTTGACTGATTCATCAAATCGAATGTTCCAATTCCTAGAAGCCTGTTTCAATCCATAGATTGATCTTTGGAGTTTGCAAACCTTTTGCTCACTCCCACTGAATGTGAAACCTATGGGTTGCTCCATATAAATGTCTTTGTCAATGTCACCATTGAGAAAGGCAGTTTTCACATCCATTTGCCATATCTCATAGTCATAATATGCAGCAATGGCAAACATGATCCGAATAGACTTTTGCATTGCAACTGGCGAAAAAGTTTCATCAAAGTCCACGCCGGGTCTTTGAGTGAATCCTTTTGCAACCAGTCTTGCTTTGTAGGCTGCAATGCTTCCATCAACTCCAAGCTTTCTCTTAAAAGATCCATTTGCAACCTATGGGTTTGATCCCATCAGGTAAATCTTCCAAGGTCCAAACTTGGTTGGAGTTCATGGAGTTCATTTCGGATTTCATGGCTTCTATCCACTGTTCAGAGTCAGAATCTGAAAGTGCCTCCTCATATGTTAAAGGACCATTATCCTTTTGAGAGATTTCATGGAAGAATCCATACCATCTCTCCGGCTGTCTAGGAGTGCGTTCAGAACGCCTTAGAGGAGGATTTGCATGTGTATCGAAATTCGTGATTGGTTGTGGTTGATCAGAAGGGTACGTTTCTTCAGTGGGTGGTGTGGGATCACTTTGTACTTCTTCGAATTCTATGATCTTGCCTTTCTTTTCTTTAAGGAACGGTTCCTCAAGAAAAGTGGCATTTCTGGAAACAAACACCTTTTGCTCAGATTGATCATAGAAGTAGTATCCTATGCATTCCTTAGGATAACCTACAAAGTAGCATAAGTTAGAACGAGATTCTAACTTATCTCCCACTGTCCTCTTCACGTAAGCAGGACAACCCAAATTCTTAATTAAGAATAGCTAGGGATTTTACCATGCCACATTTCATAGGGCATTTTAGGGACTGACTTAGAGGGAACTAGATTCAAAATCTTTGCTGCACTTTCTAGGGCATAACCCCAGAAAGAAGGTGGTAAGTCAGTGAAACTCATCATGGAACGAACTATATCAAGTAAGGTTCGATTCCTTCTCTCAGAAACTCCATTAAGCTGAGGAGTTCCCGGAGGAGTCCACTGAGAGATAATCCCATTATCTTTGAGATGATTAAGGAATTCTTCACTAAGATACTCGCCTCCTCGATCAGATCGAAGTGCTTTGATCTTATGACCAGTTTGGTTCTCAACCTCCTTTTGAAATTCTAAGAATTTCTCAAAAGCTTCATATTTATACTTCATCAAGTATACATAACCATACCCGACTGAAGTCATCAGTAAAGGTTATGAAATACTGATGATTGTTTCTTGTGCTTACACTAAGCGGTCCACAAACATCAGTATGGATCAAATCCAAAACCTTAGTGGCACGTTCCACAGTTCCTTTAAAAGGGACTTTGGACATTTTTCCTTTGAGACAGGATTCGCAAGAAGTTAACTCCTTAAGATCATTTTCAGAGAATGATCCTAAAGTGTTTATCTTGCTAATTTTGTTCTTGGAAATGTGTCCTAATCTAGCGTGCCATAAGGGAGCTGAAACTTTGTCATCTCTCTTACGCTTCGTTTCTCGTTGTATATGCATGATATTGATATTCTGAGTTAGATAAAGTCCATTACTTAGGGTACCGATGTGAACAGAAGAGTTGTTCCGTTTGATAAAGTATTTACCATTCTTAATATAAGTTTCATAACCTTTACAATCTAAAATTGGAACAGAAATTATATTACGAATAATGCTCGGTACATAAAGGACTTTATTTAAGACTAACTCAAAACTACCTAAATCTAATCTAATTGTGCCTAAAGCTCGAGCTTCAAGACACATTCTCCTTCTTTGAGTTGTTGGACTTCACTTAGCATCTGTACATCATTACAGATATGAGTTCCACAACCGGTATCAAGTACCCAAGAACTAGAATTAATAGAAAGATTTATTTCAACGAGAAAGATACCTTTCTTTAGAGTAGCCTTGTACTCTGGGCAGTTTCTCCTCCAATGTCCCGCTTTGCCACAATGGAAGCAAACATCCTCTTTCTGATCACGCTTCTTCTTTTGGGCCTTCCCCTTCGAAACGCCACCAGTGGGCCTAAGGGGTTTCTTCTTCTTCCTTTGGGCTTTCTTTCCCTTACCTTTAGAAGGCCCAGAAGAGGAAGACGGATCATTCACCATCAAAACCTTATTGTCCTTCTTGATCGTGCTTTCAGCAGTCACAAGCTGACTAATCAGCTCAGCTACAGTAGCACCAGCATGATTCATGTTGAAGTTAAGAACAAATGGGTTGAATGATGGTGGGAGCGAAGCTAGCAACAAATCCACTGAAAGCTCATCTTTTAGTGGCATGTCCATGGAGGCAAGTTTCTCAGTAAGGGCAAGAAACTTGAGTCCATATTCATGGACACTTGAACCTTCCCTCATTCTCAAGTGGAACAATTCCTTTGAAGTGTTATACCTTGTAACACGTTCATGAGGGCGGTAAAGTTGCTCTAAGTGGTCGTAAATCTCCCAAGCGAATTCCATGGCCACATGTTGCCTTTGCAAGTCCGGAGACATGTTAGCTAACATAAGGCAACGGGCTTGGAGATTATCATCCTTCCACTTCTGAATCGCGTCCCGCTCGGCCCGAGTGGGAGCCTCCCCTTCGGGACTAGGCTCCCCTTCGAAGAGAACATAAGTTCTCTTCTCAGAATCTAAAATGATTTTTAGATTCCTCAGCCAATCAGAATAGTTGGGACCAGTCAACTTGTTTGACTCGAGGATCGATACAAGAGGGTTTTTGGTTGCCATTTCAAAACACGTAGAGAATCACAGAATCTACGACCTAAATGGTAAAGCAGAGAACTAGTGAGCATGCTGAATTATAACGATATACAAAAGATAAGGTCTTTAATCTAATGTAGCTCCCACTGTTTTTCAAAGATCTATAATTCCCAAAGATCTAAGAGGAACACGTTTCCCAATGGGTACTAAGATCCTAGGCATTTTAACTCGCACCCACGACTCGCGGACATTCTAAGTAAGAACCCTAGGTAGGTACAACTTACCAATTCTAACACCTTTAGAACTCTTAGTAATTATTTTTGCATCACCTATCTTTCAATATGGACCCACGACTCGTGCGACATCCATATTTACTTCGGCGTTAAGCTAGACCCATCAATCATAAGATCATGATCAAAACTTAGTTCGAACGACCCACGACTCGCGGACATCGCCCTTGCTAAAATTGACCATGAAATATTGATCATTTAAAATGATCAATTAGGTAACTAAGAACTAATAAGCTCCACTAGCTATCCCACGACTCGCGGACAATAACTAGCTTCACTTACTAAACTTAAAACCTATTGATGGAATGCTAGGAATTTAATTCAAAATTTGCATCTCGAATTAAATACCTATTTATTCGAAATTAGCTTAATATTTAATGGGAATTTTCGAATCAACCGAAGAGTTGTTCGGTTCGACCTCACCAACATATATGTTATCCAATTTTATTAGTCTTGATTAATGCAAGTACACTTAAATGCATTTCAAACAAGCACATAAACAGATAACATGTCCTAGCATGATACTAACATGTAATGATCATGGGTTCTACCTATCTTATGCGTGATATGTGGGAGCCACTCCACAATCACAAGTTCTAACATACATGCCACATAAACAGTTTAAATCACATAAGGGAAAGCGGTAACAAAATACGAGCCCTATCTCTATTATATTTTTACAATTGAGATTCCCCTCCCTAACATTTTGAGGGGTCTTCACTTATGGCCTCCTTGTTACTTGAATGTGGTCCATCTTACTCCATGGGTGCATTGTCTCCAAAATGAAAATAAAACCTCACCACCTATCTCTACTCTCAAATTACAATACAAAGAAAAAGACATAAAGTAATAAGGCTCAATCTTCATATTGGCCTAAGACAATTACACGGGGCATACCCCGGCCTCAAAAACAGTAATACGGAAAGCCACATAATAAATCACATAACAGTACGCACATAAGTGAGGCTCCAACGTCAATTGAAAAATGCAACTATAGGGCTCCAACCCCAATTTAAACCATCCATGTGCATAAATTAAAACCATACATAAGTCTAAACCCATGATCACCTAACATGCTTTTGCGAGAATTTAAATTTAGCCAATAAATTAAAATTCCCGTTTCAAGTCTTAATGACTTAAAACACGACTTGATGCGAGTCTTGTTTGTAAAAGTTTTCAATAAATCCCAAATTATCAAAACAAACAAAATTCCAATTAATTTCTGAAAATTAATAATTTTATCAAAGATGTATTTTCCCAAAATATAAACCGTTTCTATTTCTCTAAAATCCCAATTTTATGTTTTATTCAAAAATTAAAATAAATATTCAAAAATAAAATTTTTAAATTAAAATAAAAAAAATTGGGACTGGATTGCACGAAACACGAAAAGGCCGGATCACGAAAACGGGGCCCGTACCCGTTGCAAGCGGCCGCGCGCACGCTTGCGCGCCTGCTTGCGCGCCTGCTGGGCTCGTCCCTTCCGGGCGTGTGCGGGCGGGCTGGGCGACTGATCCTGCACGCCTTGCTGGATCGTCGCCCAGCCTGGGCGGGACGGCGTCGGCAGTCCTGGGCGGGGCACCTAAGCGCTCCCGGAACACCTCCCGCGCGGTTGCGGGAGGGAGTAGGCGTACGGCTTGCGCGCGCCTAGAACAGGCGGGCAGTGGCTTCGCGCGCAACGCCTTCACGTGTTCGTCGTAATCCAGGTTTTCGTTTCGTGTTTTCGTTCAAAAGTAAAACCAATCCAGGAAATCCAAAAACAGTTTATACAGTTTCAAATCTAAAATTGTTTTCAAAAATTAAATTTTGTAAAAACTAATTTTCAGAAACTTTCAGGAAAAATTACAGTTTCGTAATTCAGGCTTTCTAAAACAATTACAAATACTCAATCGCATCAAGCCTAAGAATTTCTACCAAATTCAGTATAATTGAGGCGAATCAGAAACACGATTAACGAGGTGGCTCTAATACCACTTGTTGGAAAACACGAATCAGAAAGGAGCGGAATTTAAAAAATTTTTCCAACAAAAGGATCTTGGACTCGCAATCGTGTATCCAAATTCGTAGAGTTAAGAAACTTACTTTTCTTTTATTCTTTCTTGAAGCGTTTCAAGCCACCCAAGAACGCTCTTGTCGCGGCTTGATCTCCTCTCCTTGGTAAACCTCGAATCTTCAAACTTCTAACTTGAAGCTCTCTAGAGATAGTCCACCAACTTGATCACAATCTAACTAGTAAGGATGCTAGTTCTCCAGTTAGTGTTTAGGCTTAACCTAGGGTTTATTTGATCTTGGAGAAAGGAAGGTGTTCAACACATGAACCAAAAGAATTGCCAATTAGCTCTAAAGGGGAGCTTGAGCTCCCCTATATATAGATAAGGGAGAGGGACGCCGAACCCAATCCTTGTTGGGCAAGGATTTGATCCCTCTCTCTCCTATTACTTGATCCTCAAGTATTTTCCAACTTTGACTTTGAACTGTAATTCAAATCAACTTTAAGAGAGCTAAAAATATCCAAACTATTTTTGGATAATTTTATACTTTATTTATTATAAAATAAATAACTTATTTTTATCTAATTAATTAATTCATAATTAATTAACTAGATTATTTTCTCCAAAATTAGACTTTCTTTTTTAATTCAAAATTAAACCAAAGTCTATTAAATAATTAACACATTTAATTATTTAATATATATATACAATATATATATATATATATTCACACGTGTGGAACCCCTTAGGCCCGATTAACTCGTTTAATCATTTTAAAGCCTCAACTCATGTAACCAAGTTGTTGTGTGTGACCTTCTAGGTTCTCAATTCAATTAGCAGTGACCCCAATTAATTAATTCACTAATTAATTAATCAGTCCACAGATCAAACGACCATAGTCTAGCAACAGGAGTTTAACCCCTAGCTGAATTGGAATGTTCGGATTCGACAGAACCTTTAAGTCATTGATTCATGTGAGATACAATCCTCCTACTTACTATCTCTCAACTAAGATCTAGGGCAAGGGAATAATCAGAACCCTAATAATCCGGTCTTAAAGCTAAGTGCATTTCATATCCATTTGATCTCAATCCAAGAAACCCTTTTCTTGATGTCTTGATCTACTGCCTTGGCCAAGGACTCCATATGGCATATGAATGACTTACACAATAAGAGATCACCTTGCATATGCAAGTGTAGGTCCTTTCTTGATTCTCATTCACTTTCATGAATCACTTGTGCAGCCCCAGCATAAGCCTTGAATCAGTTGTCTAAGGTGACACCCTTTAAAGCTTATACCTAAGACTACAGAGTTAACTCATAAAGTGACAAGGAACCTCAAGTTTAAGGATCAATTAATCACATCAATGACTCGTGAGATATTTCCTAATTTGGAAGTTTTCATTTCCTGAAATAGAAACTTCCTTTCCCATTTAGGAATGTCCTCACACGGGGCACCTCAGTGAACTTACTTATTAAAGTAAACACCCTTATGTATCACGCACGTATCAACGATACACTTTGCACCTCCATGAAACCAGGTGGTCCTTCTTAAGGGCGTGATCCCACAAGCAAGCCTTAGAGGAGTCAGGTTGACACTCCCACTGTCTGTAGGACTCACTGGCTTGGAGTATTTTACTAATCATGACTTATGTGATATAGGGCTTGTTTCATGAACCATTTCACCTAAATGGTAGAGTCCTAAAGTCATCAGGATTAGGGGAGTTCTCATACATGCACAGATAAAGTAAACGCATACCAAACAAAAGCATATAAAGAAGTGTTGCCTCAATTCGTTATTTCATTCAAAGATTGTCTGTGATTACAATAAGGAAAAGCACAAAGCAGATATACAATCGGCTTTCTAGGGCACTATTCCTAACATCGAAAGGCCCTGCGTTGATAAAGTGTGATAACAAAGCTGCAATCAGTATCTCAGAAAACCCTGTTCAGCACGAAAGAACTAAACATGTGGAGGTTGATCGACACTTCATAACAGAAAAGCTAGAGGATGGCACCATTGAGCTACCTTTCGTGAGATCAGAAGACCAATTGGCGAATATATTGACTAAAGCAGTCACTGGACAGGCGTTTAACCATGCATTGGACAAGTTACGTATCAAGGATCCGATCACTTAACTTGAGGGGGAGTGTTATGAGATACAATATTTTAGGAGAAATTATTGTTTCCTTAAAAACAGATTTGCTAGAATCCCTGATTTGTAGGGATTGAGACTAAGATAAATATACCATCTCTGTACCTGCTTATTGATTCAACAATGAAATCAATGAAATCCTCTTCCTCTCTATATGTGTTAACAATATAGATACATAAATAGATAGATTGAGATAGATATTTTTCATGAATAGACATATATCTATATGAACAATTTTAACCACTACATACATACGTATATGTGACCTGAAACGTCCATAGGTATATATCCATTTTGTATGAATCCATGTGTACCTGTGCCTTTGAAACATTCATATGGATATGTTATTTTATAAATAATAGAAGTTAGGAACTTATGTACAAATCTCACACATGAAAAAATATATGCATTTTCGGATCCTACCGTTTTATTCCTCGTAACCTCCCGAATCCTTTGACTACCTTTTATTCAATTCGAAGACCATTACCTTTCAAACCCGTATTTTATTTTAATCCTAAAATCAGATAGATTACCTGAAAAATATCCTAATCAATCCAAGCAAAATATCTCACCTATTGACAGGTGCTGAACCCGTCAAAAATAGTTAAAGTTTCATCTACGACAAATACGGAGTATAGTGTAAACGGGTCGAACTATATAGATTGGGTGAAATCAATTCAATTAAATTAGTAGGAAAAATTCATAAGAAATAATAAGTAGAGGTAGAGGGACTTGGAGTTTTAGCTAAATTAATTAAAATAACTAGCAACGAAATTAATTAAAATTAATAACTAAGAAAACATGACTAAACACACGTTGAAATGAGAGGATTAAATCAATAACGGGAACAACACCTAGCTAGAGATTCACGACTCAGTTTTCACATCGATCACGGACGCAAGGATAATTCAAAATTATTCAAATAGGTTAGCTATAGCAGATAGAGACACTCGACTCTGCCTCGTTTTCACTTAACTTATTGAACAGCCTAGAGACACTCGAAAGGATTTAATGAACCAAAAACTTTAAAACCCATGGAAACACTAACCCAAATTAATCTAGTCACGATACGTGCAAGATTTTAATCCGATTATTAATTCCCTTAACGAAATCAAAATTGCCTACAACTCCTATCGATAATGTGCCGCTAACATCAATCAAGTATTACATACACTTCATGCATCATGAAAGATAATATGCAATCAAATCTACCTAGATGGTCGTGCACTACCACTAAGTAAATCAATCACAATAAACACGACGATTGGAGAATTGATAAATACTTGAATTGCATTGAAAACTAAAAACAATTAGGTCTCACGATATTTAACTGAATCAAAAAGAATCTCTAATAAAGTATTACAAAATTAGATACTCATATTCAACATGTCTAACAAAAGCAAAAAGGAATTCAATAACGTAGTCTAACTAAATTGTCTAAAAAGCAAGAGAATAAGAATAGACAAGAAGAAATCTTGTTGATGGTTATAGAAGTTTCTCCAAGAATTTCCCCAAAAGCTACTGAGTGTCCAAGATTACCTCTCCTCCAATCTCCTCAAAAAGTCACGTAATAGTTGCTTAAATATG
Organism: Lantana camara; assembly: GCA_037501455.1. Taxonomy (NCBI): domain Eukaryota; kingdom Viridiplantae; phylum Streptophyta; class Magnoliopsida; order Lamiales; family Verbenaceae; genus Lantana; species Lantana camara. The sequence goes on along the minus strand of CM074856.1, from coordinate 24,807,576 downwards.
TGATTAAAATCACCTTCCAACAGGACTCCTAATCGCACCCCAATTGGAGTTAATTTCTTGTTCTCCAAGTCCAAACCAAACTGGCCAATCTTTAATTAAATTCCCAAGCAAAAGTGCAGCCCAACACCAATTACCTCCAAGGACAGTCACGCGGCCCACAATCAAGAATCCAAAGCCCACAAGCAAACATAATCAATTCAACACCTTACACAAATTCACGTCCATGCATGCAGTTCCTCAAAGTTATGTGATTTTCTTCATAAAACGACCGCATATGCTTCAAAAGGCTAAGAAGATGGCCCAACTGCTCATAAATGCAAAAGTTTATCAAAGAACCAAATTATTTCAATTAAAATCATTTAAAACGTGACCATAAAAATACAAATATTAGAGAATAATGCACGTTATCACCTATCAAGCCCCATCTCTCTCTCTCTCTCTCTCTCTCTCTCTCTCTTCCCCTCCCTCTTCCACGTACAACACCCCTTCTCCTTCCTCTTTTTTTTTCTTCTTTCCTTTTCTTTTTCCTCCTCATTTCTCTTTCCCCTTTTTTCTTTCATTCCCACCCGCTCTCTTTCACAGAAACCCTCTCGTCTGTCTCACCTTCACCATCTGGCTCAGCCACCTTCGCCGGACAGCCAAGTCAGCCACGTCACGGACCCATTCCCCTCTTTCTTCTTTCTTCCCCTTTCCTTCTCCTTTTCCCACTTTCGTCGCCATTACAGCCCCTCACACCAACGACAACAACCCTTCTTGGTAAGTGCCCTCACCGATCGTCCTTATCCAACTTCTCACCGCCTCTCTCCGGCCACGTGCAGCCCGTAACATCAAGCTTTGCATACATTTATGAGTATGTATAATATATATATATATATATAATTTAATTTTTGGGTTAGTGGATTATTCGTGTTTCAGTGCCGTTTACATGTTGTGAATGCTAATATATATGGTTTTATATGTTTTTGGATGAGTTCGGAACTTCGACGACATCCCGGAGTCCGGCTTCTGCCACTGCCCTGTTTCGTTGGAACGTACCCTCCTGCTGTTATGTTCGGGTCGCAGATGCGACACCCTTAAGCCATTTTGGTTGACGGCCGTGATAGAGAATGGACGGTTCAGGACACAGACGAGCCTTGTGGTCGGGACTCCCTCAAGCCATTTTGGCTCGCGGCCACGACATGCCCCATATTTTCATTTTTTACTCCTGGATTGGCCAACGGCCATTGGCCAATTTTCAATGGATGAGGGTTACCCTCCTAGTCAACCACCCTGACTTTTGTTGGCTGAGGTACTTTTTGTACCATTTCTTTGTATGTTATTTTCTGACCCTTTCCCCCACCCCATACTTGAATTATATGATTTGTTTTTGTGTTTAATTGTCTAATTGATATGTGATTGATTGTCTACGTGTTAATTGAAGCGGTTGATATGTTATGAACTTATTTAAGTGTTTTATTACTTGAATTACGTGTGTTTCTTTGACCGAGCATGATTGTTTAGAATGCTTAATTGGTTTCTTGTATTCTAACAAATGTTTAATAATCACGAATCACATATACATTTATGTTTTATGTTAACTTGCTATGTGGGGGTATTAATTGTGCACATGAATACGTACACGACATATAATGTACCATCCCGCACGGTGGGTCACCACATCCCTCGCACCTAGACTTAATCCACATACGAGATGGGAGGCCCGTACATGAATCGAGCATAGGCGAATGAGAGACAGACAAACTCACACCTAAGTTAGGCGAAACATAGACCTTGAAGTTAATTCCCGGTTATTAGCATCCTTCAAATCTCTCTCGAATTTATTCCCAAAAGGAGAACTTCTCTTGTGTGATCCACGAACCCGATAAATCTTTAATTACCCTGAGGCTTCAACTTCTTGATGTAATTCTTTTCTCAGGGCTTAAATAGGTGGACAGTTCTCCTTTCGTGGTTGTGGTTATCATTCATCGTCTTGTCCATATTTTCGTCAACCCGAAATGGCCTCTAGCGTGGTCCATTTTGCTCGATAATTTGGCGAACCGAAAGTCCAATTCTCTCATCGATATACTCCATGAATTCTTCCCAAATGAATTTCTTTGTTCATTGTCGAAATTACTTCCCATTTCCTTACCTGTAGCACTATTAACCTTCATCCATAATTTTATTTCTTCACTTGGATTCCATTAAAAGACCGACCAAAGTCTTTCAATACTTTTCATCGAACTCCTTTTTCCAAAGGCACGGTTGAGAAGTAAATCAATCACCGTACCCCGGAATTATAATTGGTCACACTTGTTTCCTGAGTCTTGAGTCAAACTCTTGTTCCAACACAGGTTGCGTTTGTAACATCCCGCTCGTCCAGCCGTATAGGTACGCTGTATCGAGAGTGTTACGTGCGCATTTAAATTATTTATTTATGAAATTATGTGTTTATTATATTGTTTATATGCTATTCTTGAATTAATATGAATTATTTGTTAAGTGTTTTAAATGAATTTTGAACGTTTACGTCCGTTTGCTTGTGAATTTGATCCGAATGTGCCCATTTTCGATTCTGATTTTTGTGATAACTTGCCATAAATGAATTATATATGTTATGAATGTGTTTATATGTTCGTTGTATGATTTTTAGTTCATTTGATATGGTTCTTAAACCGTTTTGTTTGTTAAGGGACTCGAGGGCCTAATTCATTTTAGTGCACCTTGTGTTCAGAAAGGCGTAACTTGGGCTCGGGAATTCGGATTTGAATTCTGAAAGTGGCGTTGGACTCGCAACGAAGATTGGGAGCTTTTATACCTAGATTTGAATTTTTCTAAGCCCGTTGGGCCTTCGTATTTTACCCGAAATGTGAGCTTTGAGCGTGACTGCCACCTTTTACGGTTTTGACCATAACTCCCTCGTTTCTTAACCAAATGACCCGATTCTTAAGCCTAATTAACCCTAACTTAACCCTCTAATCATTCGCTACCCTCTTATTTTTGGACTTAGCAAGTAAGAAGAGACAAAAGCAGCAGAAATGGGAGAAGATAGAGAAAGAGACCCTTCACTATTCATCCTATTCGATTTTGAGCTCTTTGATCTAACACGACCGAGTCTAACTCCGCCTAGCAATCACCTGCAAAAGAAACTGGAGAAAAGGGAAAAAAAAGTCAGTCTATAGAAGACTAAGTGAGCAGAGGCTATACATATATATAGAAACATGCACATGCAAGCCATAAATCCCAAGCAAGGTTTTATTTAAAGTAGTTCCCATGAAGAGTAAGAAATCAGTTAATCAATGCTCGTACTTTACAGCTATCAAATTTACAGTTAATTACAATTTTTAGGATATCAGTAGCTCGATGAGTGAGTATGTACAATCTCCAATCTTATTCATGACGGGCAATCCAATTAGCCGACCTTCCCCCACGATCTCCTTTTTTCCTCCGGGTTGATGGTAAGGGTAGCTAACCCTCAACCATCCTGGCTCAGTGAACATGAGGAACATGGCTCCTATGCCCGGTATTTCTTTCTCCACCAAACCTCCTGATGGATTCAGGGGCCATCCCAACAGTCAGAACGTGTGCAAGAGTTAACTGTCAGCACATGCTTCCTCGGTTAGCTCAATACAGGAGTCCCAGGGCCCACAGTACAGTACAGTGCAGTATCTCACTAAAACAGGAAGGTTCAGTAGTAAACAGTTACAATTCAAGAATAGGTTCAGTTTCAAGAAAGATTTACTTGACTTGAAAACAATATATATATATATATATATATGGTTTTTGGCTAAAACTTAATCATAAAGGTTTTAGGATTTGTATACATAACTAGAATGAAAAGCACCCTCACCTGGGAAACAATGAGACAAGACAAACGTGCAAGAAAGTGCCTACTCAATCGGGTAGTCTCCTCCCTGGAGAAAACTATACAAGGAAGTGAACAAGGTGTACTCCTGAGGAATGACTCAATATGAGACCAAGTAGGACACACGGCCGTAGCACGAGGTGATTGAGATGGCATGAAATGGTATGATATGCATACACGGAATATAGGGCAAATATGATATGTCATGGATATATTCATGTACATAATTAATGCCCCAGGTAGCAAGAAGACATACAAGACAATCATGCTCGACGATTGAACAAGAAATTTAAGTTATCAAAGCATTCCAAGCATTTAAGCAAGTCCACAACATATTAAGTCATCCAAATGAAGAACTAATTCATCAACTAATAACATATAGATCATGCATGACAATTCACAATTAAGACACCTAATCAACTAGCACCAAACAAGCCACGTAGCATGCCAAACACACAACACTCAAGGTATACCAAAACACGTACTTAATTACGTAATTCAATCAATTACTAACAAATAGTCCATACATACTAATTATAAACAAGACAACTACACAATTAACACCTAGAGCACGAATCACGTACCAATCAAGTCAAGTAGCAATTGAATCCAACAAACGAATTCGATACGTAATGCATATATAAGAATTATTCAAAATTTAGTCCACATACTTCATACAATTCAAGTATACGAGCAATTACACAATTAAACAAGTACATTAAAATATAATGACACATTAGGATCATGATCGTGTTGGAATGGTGTCCTAGAAAGCCGATTAGTTATAATCTGTTTTGGGACTTTCCTTATATCACAGACAATCTTTGAATAATATACAATTGATTATTATCATAAGCAAACACTTCTTTATGTACAATACATGTTTTGTATGTTTCCATTACGTGCGCATGTATTAGAACTCCCTTAATCCATAAGGCTGTTAGGGACTTTGTCATTAGGTGAATGACACATGAAACAAGCCCTAACTCAAGGCCGGATTAGAAACCACTCCAAGTCGATGAGTCCAACAAACAGTGGGAGTGTTGATTAGGCTCGATTGAGACTTGCTCGTGGGATTGCATCCGTAAGAAGGAGCATCCTGTTTCATGGGGTGTAAATTGCATTATTGATGCGTACGCAATACATGAGGGTGCTCGTTATTAGAACGGGTACACTGAGGTGTCCCGCGTGAGAAGATTCCTAAATGGGAAAGGAAGTTTTCACTTCAGGAAGAGGAAACTTCCAGATTAGAAAATATCTCACAGGTTAATGGCGTGAGTAAAGTAATCCTTTGACTTGAGATTCCATTGATGCTTTGTGGGCTAACTCTGTAGTCTTTGGTATAAGCTATAAAGGATGTCTCCCGAGCCAGCTGATTCAATGCTTATGCTGGGGCTGCACAAGTGGCACATGGAAGCATATGAGAATCAACAAAGGACCTACACTTGCTTTAATACAAGAATATCTCTTATTGCATAAGTCGTTCATATGTCATACTAAACCCTCGACCGAGGTAGTGGATCAAGACATCAAGAAAAGGGTTTCTTGGATTGAGATCAAATTGATATGAAACGAACTTAGCTTTATGATTGAGATTAGTGGGGCTCTCATTATTCCCATGCCCTAGATCTTAATCGAGAGATAGGATGGTAGGAGGATCGTACCTCACAGCTGCCATTGACTGAAAGGTTCTTTCGAATATATATTCATTGTTCAGGTAGGGGTCACACATCTATTGCTAGACTATGGTCGTGTGATCTGTGAATTAATTAATTAATAAAGTGTATTAATTAATTAGGTTCACTGCTAACTGAAAATGAATCTAGGGGGTCACACACAAATGCCAGGTTCAAAGAGTATTGAAAGAAAGATCAAATAGGTGATCGAAACGAGACCACACGTGTAAAGTACAAGTGTGGCACGTGAGCATGGATTGGGCGTGTGGTCTAATTGTAAAACTAGACCATGTGTTAATTAATTAGGGAATTAATTATAAATCCCAAATATAATTAATTAGAAAATTAATTATAAATCCCTAATATAATTAATTAAGAGAATTAATTTTAGCCCATTAGAATTAATTAGGAGAATTAATTATAAAGCCCTTCATGGAATTAATTCTAAGTATTTAATTATTTAGTTATTCTCATTTGATTAGAATAAATAAATAGATATGAGATATCTTCTATTTATTATTCTAGTAAATATTAATTCTAATATGATTAGAATAAATATTATTGGGATAAGATATTTAATTATTATTAGAAGAATTAACTATTCCTAATTTGATAAGGAGCTCTTTTTTTAGAAGAATAATATCTCATTTTAGATAAGAGGTTATTACTTGGAGAAAAATAAAATATAGGAAAAGTCAGAGTAGGAATTTTGTTCCTACACAGACTTGGGATTTAAGAAAAACCCATATAAGGGCTGGTGAAAAGATTTTTTTAATGAGAGATTCCGATTGAAAAAATAAGAGTTTCTTGGGAATATGAAGTCAGTTTATGTAGAAGACGTTCGGACGACACGTTTTTCAAGGCTTCTTTGACCTGGATCTTTGTCTTCGCCAAACTGTGTTTTGAAGGGAGATTTAATTATGCTCTTTCTCTTCTCGTTTCTTGTTTCTTTCTTTACACATGTTATACTACTAACATTATCCCTGATATGATTTGAATCTAGGACTGGTGTGGATTATTACTCTAGAGAAGACCTATCGTGGAGTCTAGTAGAAAGAATCTTTCGAGGGACGGGGTTGCCATTACCGCATAAAGCGCGTTAGAGGGCGGCTCAAAACGTGTTAAGAAAGCGTTTATTCTTGTAATTTCTTGAATCTCTAAGATTTGGAAATAGAAATTGCAAATCACGATCTTACTTTTGGGAAAAAAATTTAATTCCGCTGCGTTTACTTTCGTGTTTTTCCAAACAGATCGGGACCGAGAAAGCGGCAAGAAAGAAAAACACGACAAAAAGGACACTAATTTAAAATCTGGCGCCCAGGTATCACGGCCTCTGTCACGGCCGTGATCATGGCCGTGATCACGGTCAGAGTCTCAGCTCAAGCTCGTTATGAGCATGGCCAAAACACTCATGATGAACCTGCAGAAGCAAAACACACAGGGGCAGAAAATAGGGCAGTTCCTTCGACGGCTTTCAGGGCACCGTCTGAGGTCCAGACCTATCCGAAAATACACAACAACATCAAACAAGTAACATTTTAACATTTTTCGGAATTAAAACACGTATTAAATCACCAAATAAAACAAACCCAAAAATCTAAACATAGATAAATATAGATACGTACATGCAAGCAAGTTGCCGAAAAATGAGCTATGGTGGCCGATGATGGACGGTGAGAAGCTGGGCTACCTGATCAGCGGTAGAGCTTGCCGGAAAGAAGTGACTGGAGTGGTTGGGTGTGATACCCTGTTTCTTTGGCAAGCCAGGAATGACATCACGAGGGGGTTTTCGACATTTTAATTTTCTCTTTTGATTTAGTTAAACGTTGATTTATTTGTTTAAGTGACACTTATGCCTTAATTGCTTGAATTTCACGTTTTAACTTCCGTAATTAATTTCTCTAACTTGAATTTAATTCCTAAACTGCGTTTTTACGTGATATATTTGAATTATATATTTATGAACTCGTTTATGCGTTTATTTTATTCGTTTATACTTGTTCATTTTGGTCGGAGACTATTTATTTGTTTTGGGGACTCGAGGGTCTAACGGAGTTTTTAGCGCACCTTGTGTTCCTGAGGACGTATCTTGAGCTCGGGAATTCAGATTCAAATTTCGGAAGTGGCGTCGGATTTGTAGCGAGATTTGGAAGCTAAGGAACCTAGTCTTGTATATTTCTAAACCCATTTGACCCCTCTATTTTGCCCGAAACATGAGCCTCGCGCAGCTTCACCACCTTGGAGTATTTTGGCCATAACTCCCTCATTTATTAACCAAATGACTTCAAACTTGAGCCTAATTAACCCTAGTTAAACCTAATTTCTCCTCCTCTAACCCTCATAATCGGACCACACAAAGAAGGAGAGAAAAGTTGCAGCAACTTTAGAGAAAAGCCCCATTCCCATCACTATTCATCAAGGGGAGATTTGAGCTCCATACTTCTCCATCTTTTCTCCAATTTGAAAGGTAAGTATATGATTGTTTTCTCCACCTTTATGTGATCATTTTCATCCATGGAATTCAGTTTTTGAGCTAGCTTTGATAGAGATTTAAAACTTGATATGAATAGTTAGGGATTGTGGGTCTTTGATGGTTTCTTGTCGGTTGATGTTTGAGGTTTAGGGCTGATCTTTGCTATGTTTTTATATGGTCTTATGGCTTGTTTTTTCTGCTTTTGTTGTCGTTGTGTTGCTGTTGTTGAGTTACAAGGGAGAGCAGCCTCGGTTTGGAGGAGAAGACGGGGTGACGCCTGTCACCCCGGTTGTGTGTGTTGAAGGTGACACCTGTCACCATTGCTTTTGTTGCCCCTGCCTCCCTTGACGGGGTCACTCATTTGCTCTTGAATGGAGTGACACCCGTCACCCCTTACCTCCAACGTGCGTATGTGTTTTGTGCTTGTTTTTTTTGCTTTGTTTTCTCGTTGTTTTGACTTTTTTATGACTTATATGCATTGAATACATGTCATATTATGTGTTACATATATTGTATTAAATTTATGGCTTCGTTTGATACGAGTTTTTCGAGTTATGAACTTATATGACTTAAGTGATACGTGTAATCTCTTCTTGCATCGTTTGCCTCCTTTATGCATTTTAAACTTATGAACTCTTATGTTATGCTACAATATGATATGTTATGAGATTATTTGATATGATATGAGTTTAATTCTTGTATTCTTTATGTGATATTTCGTTATTTGCTCCGATATGCCTAAGTATGAAATTATATGACATACATTGCATCCACTTGTATTTGTATGCGTCGCCGTACGTCTAATTGGTTTATTATTTAGTCTAAGTCATAAGTTTGTGTTTGTTTGTCTCAGAGTTGGGTTCGGGAGGTGTTGGATCCACCATTTAGCTTCTTCTTGGTTGTCAACGCTCGTCCGTGAGCACTTTTGGTAAAAGGTGAGGTTTTAGGTTTATTTTCTTTTAGTTAATGTGACCTACAACCCTATGTGCTTGTTTTCAAGCCCGCATGCGATTATACTATTATATTTATATAATAAATACGTGCTTATATGATACGTTTATGACCTTGTCGTATGCTTAAATGTTTTGAATTATATGTACGAGTATACGTAAGCTTGAAAATATTTTGCAACAAAGCTATGCTCCAAACCGTTTGTCTTCGTGCAAACTAGGATCTTCTCCAACATGATATAATTTAGGATAACACGGAGAGGTACGTTTATGGCATATGCTAAGTTGCAAGGTAAGGTATGCTCGGATAAGGTACGTAAGTTATGATTATGGTTTGATAAGTATGATATGTAGCGAGTTATGATTTGATATGTTATGTTATAATGTGTTGGGCCCCAGAGACGTGGGTAAGGGAGACTCGGGACGGCCATGGGGTCGTCGGTTATCACCCCTGTGCGTGTTCTCCATTTGAAGTACTTACGCTCGACTCTTGGAGGTTGAGGAGGCGTGGTGCTTTGAGCTCTCGGTGGATAACCGGGGAAGGCACAGTGTGGGTTAGCTACCCCGTGTGTATTTGTATTGGTAGAGTAGTGAGGGTTTGCTTCCCGAACTACATGTTGTTGGGGTTGGTTTGGTTTTGATTTGTGATTTCTATTTTATTCTGTAAGTTAATAAATGGGGAGTTAGTGTAAGACCTATACTCGCCGGGTATATGAATTTGATACGTTATGTTGATTATGGTCCGGGATAGAATCTTTCTTTTGAGCTATGTTTGATTATGATATGAATACGTATAAGTTTGATTCCAAAATGCTTTTGGTATGTAAAACCCTACGCCGGTTCATAGTCTTTTGTTTATTATGTGCTTTGCCCTACGTATATGTGTGTGGGTATGCGTTAGCCCCCTCACTCAGTCGGTGGACTGACCCTCTCCGTTTAACTTTTAGGTTGCAGATTTTGGGTTCGGGGCTAGGCGGAGTCGTGGGTCGGTTGAGTTTTTTAGTCATGTCGTTCGAGTTGCATTTCATCTTACATTCTATTGTACCTCTATATATGATTTGTATATGTTGATCGGATTTTGCATGAATTTACGAATTCTTATTATATTTATTACAGGACAGGCTTCTAGGGATAGTTGAACCCGTTTGCTTTTATGATTACTCGCTCTTCTCGGGACTAGGTATCTATGCTAGCTGAACCCGCATTTGTTTATCTATGTTCTTGTATTTTGAATGCATGCTTCCGTCTTGTTTGTTATTTTCGAGCGCTCCTGTCTTATTCAGCTTCGCCTGGCTTAGCTTGTGCGTAGGTCCCCGTTCACTTAGTTTTGGGCTCATGTATGGATTTTTATTTTATATGTGGGTTCGGGTCTAGGTGCGGGGGATGTGGTGGCTCGCTGCTTTGGGCGCTACATTGGGTGGTTTGACAGGGTGTTAGGAAGAAAAGAGAAAGGGGAAAGAAGGAGGGAGAAATGTAGGAAGGAGATGGTGCGTCGTGATGACCAGAGGCTAGCAGTGGCGATCGATGGTTGGCCGGCGATGCACAACGGCGTGTGTGGTGGTGTTGCCAGAAAGAAATGAAGAAGAGGAGAAAAGGGTAAAGGAAAATGAAAGGCAAGAGAGAGAAAGGAAAAGAAAAAGAAAGAAAAGGAAAGAAAGAAGAGAAAATGGGGGTCAACCGTGACGGGAAAAGAGAGAGAGAGAGAGAGAGAAAGAGGCCTGGGTTAGGTTTAGATGCTTTTGTCTTGGACTGAGCTTGGGTTATTTTTGGTAGATTTTAGTTGGTTTCAGATTAAATTAAAATTACGGTTAGAAAAGGTAACGAGGTCCGATTGGAATAAAAAGGGTATCAAAGGATTCGATAGGTTACGGGATTAAAATAGCGAGGATCGAGAATGCATATCCGCGTATTGCAATTAAAAACATTCAAACAATTAGGGCATGTAACAACAATTAATCCACATAATTAAAAATTAAATCACATAATTAAATAATTAAAGTCATAAATAACAATTAAAACACGTAACACTCAGTCTAATCTCACCCGTGACGTCATACCTGCCCGATCTAAAAATACGGAGCGTCACATCCGACTTCCAGGAGGCAGGATCACACAAGCAGAAACAGGGTGCAAGCTTCCTTGGGTGGTAGATCGAAAGTCATTAGCATAGAAACAGTAATTTAAGGTCATAAATGATGCGTACCAAAATTAGCACCATCAAATCTATAAGAGATCTTTGAGTAGTTGAAATTCAAGTAACCTGTAGGACTAAATAAATAGAGGGAGACCTCCAAAATAAATATTAATCCTCCATTTATATCTAAGTTAGAAATTTAATAAATGCATAAAGAATAATGAAAGCAATAGAATAAGGGTAAAACAACAAGCAAGATGATAAAAGTAGATGTTTCTTAAGAGATATGGGGCATAGAGTGTAAAAATAGCACAGTTGGAATTTTCTAGTTATTCAGAAAGTGGAGAATTATTCGAGATTTAGTGGAGGATATTAAGGGTTTGGTTAGGGTAGAAGTGGCCAAAACCCTAGAAAATCGAGGGATAAAGCTATTGGGCTGAAACAATAGGTGTTGACTTGATCAAAATCTTATCCGAACAAATATGTATCACCTTGTTGTACGATCTCAGGGTATCATCCCAGGGTGTCACTGGTGTTATGTCGTCGCTTGCACTGTTTCTACATTTCTACTGCATGGGATAGAAGAATCACAATACAATTACTTAATTAATAACCAAATAAAATAATATGTGTGGACACCGATCTTAATGCAAACATGCCAATAGAATTACATGTTTGGAATTTATAATCAAGAGTAAACAAATTAAATTTTATAATAATAGTATGTATTTGTGTAATAAATAAGTTTTACTCACACGGTTCATTTTTAAAATGCATTGTACTTCTAAATACTAATAAAAAAAAGGAAAAATATAAATTTGGTCTTGTAAATTTACAATTTTGGTAATTTAGTCCTGTTCGTTTTAAAATTTGCAATTGAGTTCTATAAGTTTGTAATTTTGACGATTTTGGTCCTGTATATTTCGAAATTTGCAATTAAGTCTTGTAATTTATAAAATTTTGTAATTTATGTCCGATTTTCGCAGGAAAAATTTTCCAGTTGCAGGAAATGGCCACGTGGCTCATTTCTTTGCTGACTTACCAGGATGACATGACAAAAATATCTGACCTGTATAAAAGACTTATTATACATGTTACATATTTAATAAAAGAAATTTTAAATAAAATACATAATTATATTTGAACAAAAATATTGTGTCATCCAGCGGAGCTTATAAGAAGGCGACTCGATCAGACAACTGATGAGAAAATTTCAAGAATAATATTATTTTTATTCTCATTTACCCTATTTGATTCGTTTTATAGCTATAACTTGAGCTATGGGATTTGAATTTGAATTCCATCTTTTCCGTTGTACTCTTTTTGATGATTCAGATCCAATGAAACAAACATCGTATTTTTTCGATGCCGTTTGAACCTCCGATGAAATAAATTTCAGTCCATATGACCACTTACCCTATTTGATTTGTTTTTCAGCTATAATTTGAGCTACGAGATTCAAATTCGAGTTCCGTCTTTGGGGTTGGACTTGTTTTGACGATTCGGATCCAATGAAATAAACCTCGTATTTTTTCGATGCCGTTTGAACCTCCAACAAAGCAATTTTCAGTCCATATGACCCATTCACCCTATTTGATTCGTTTTTTAGCTAGGATTCGGATTTGAATTCTGTCTTATCCGTTGGACTCGTTTTATCGATTCAGATCCAAAGAAACAAACATCGTATTTTTTCGATGACATTTGAATCTCCGACGAAGCAAATTTCAGCCCATATGCCCATTTACCCTATTTGATTCGTTTTTTAGCTATAACTTGAGCTACGGGAATCAGATTTGAATTCCATCTTTTCCGTTGGACTCATTTTGACGATTCGGATCCAATGAAACAAACATCGTATTTTTTCGATGATTTTTTAACCTCCTTCGATGCCGTTTACATATTTTTTCAATACGTAAATTAATTTATAATAATTAAAATATAATTAAAATCCAAAAATTAAATTATAATTACTTAAAGAAAAATAAAAACAAATAATGTAACAAAAAGAAATTAAAAAACAAATTACGTAAAAAGAAAATACATTAAATATAGCAAGAAATGAAAAAAAAAAAAAACCAAATTGGAGTCGTGCTTCTCATGCACGAGTTCAATTAAAATAATCAAAAAAATTATGGAGTCGTTGGAGAGATCCACGACTCCAATTAAAATAATATAAAAAATTAAAGTCGTGGATGATCTCCGCGACTCCTATATAAATAATATTAAAATAATAGGAGTCGCGGATCTCACTCGCGACTTGTATTAAGATTTTAATACTCCCCAAATCGGTACTATTTTATTAAATCAGAATAAAAATAATATTATTCTTGAAAATCTTATCAAGAATAACCAAACTGACTCAAAAATCAACCCAACTGACTCATTTGTAATATAAAAAAATAACCAAACCAAACCAACCCAACTAGATGATTAATCTTAAAAATCTTATCGGCCAGCAAATCGGAGACGGACGACTACGGTTTATGATAACTCGTCAATTCATCATCTTTATGATGTAATTATGTCCCTAATTGTGCTTGAATTGATATTATCTTGAAATGAATTGATGCTTTGCTGTTTATATTGTAGAATCGGGACTTGAATACGAAGTTGGTGCGAAATTGGTCATTTTACGAAGATATTCATGCAAACCGCAGCTGAACGTATTGTTGTCGCTAACTTGCGCATGAATTTATTACTGTTCGTAAGATTGGGAAGTAATTGGGATTTGCATGCATACTTAAATGGGCTTGAATTTGTGTATTTGGTGAATCAAATCAGCGTGTATAATTGAACTAAGAAATTGGCCAGTGGGTGAATTTGGAAGTTTCTTGCACAAGAGTGGGCCTTGGATTTAATTAAATGAAAGAAGCTATTTGAATTGGGAGGTTGAATGCGAGAGGGGCCACTTTGTATGACTTGAATTTTAGGATGCTAGAGTGGGCCGCTGCGTAAACTATGTTGGAGAAGCCCAATTGCTTGGAATTATTTGTGAGGGGCCCAGATGTGCTGATTCTTGGAGAGCAAGAATAGTAGTCCGATGTGCATGAGGTTTAGAGTTCTAATTTAGAGACAAGACAGCTTTGGAAAAAAGGGACGTAACACTTTATTGAGCAGATTTGGACGTGTCCCCGGGAGCAGTAGTTCGAGGTTCCGGAGACGCAGCTTGGAGCAAGATTTCATCATAGTTTTTCATACTTAGTTTAACTCTTTATTTCGTTTTTTTGTTGATTTATGTTAAAGAATTTCTCTATTGTTTTGATGAATTTTTATTTCATGAGTAGCTAAACTTTAATTATCTATCTAGTGATTATAAATTCGATTTGGATATTGTGAGACCTAAACGTTTTTATTAATTCATGTTTATTCATGCATTTGTCTTATCTCCGTATTTCGTGTTTATTGTGATTAGACAATTTTGGGATAGTGCACGATATCGAGGTTGTTTAATTTGCATATTGTCATTCGTGATGCTTGAAGTGTATGTAAAGTTGATTGATAAATTGTGGTAAAATAGTGGCAGGTTTTTAGCGATAGAATTCCTCGTTCACTAAGGGATTTGATAATCTAATTTAAATCTTGCGTGTGTCACGACTTGGTTGATTAGAGTTGGTGTTTTTATGGTTCTTAATGCTACGAATTCATTAAATCCTGTCGAGTGTCTCTAGGGCTTGTGAATTTGTTAGGGAAGATAATTGTCGAGTGTCTTTAGGTTATCCGATTAATTAAGTAAAAACGAGGTTGAGTCGAGTGTCTCTATCAACTATAGCCAATTTGTCTGAATAACTTGAATTCATCTGTCTGAATAACTTGAATTCATCTTTGAGTCAATGATCAATATAACAATTCGAATCGAATATCCCTAGCTCGGTAATTTTCCCCTCTGATTGATTTAATCCTACATGATCTTACTTGCTTAGTTTTAGTTAGCTTTTTAATTCTTGTTATTTATTTTAGTCGCATACTTAGGTTAGAATAATTCTAAAAACCCCCTTTAAATTGTTACTTCTCGTGAAGTACTAGGAATTGATAGAAATAAATCAACCAGTCTCTGTGGATCGACCCTGTTTGCACTATACTCTGTGTTTAGTCGTTAAATAGGTATTTTAATTATTTTTTATGGATTCGACACCTGTCAGTTTACGAAAATCTCTACGTACTTGTTCCAATCTAGGACAAGTGGGATCTTTTGATTTGTGTGCGTGAAACAACTCAAACAAAGAAGAGAATGGCTCAGTTTGAATTCAAGCACAGCCCCGTCGTCTGAATTCAGACATAAATTGCAAAATTTTTTAACTTATAAGATTTAATTGCAAATTTCGAAACAAATCGGACCAAAATTACCAAAATTACAAACTTATAAGATTTAATTGTAGATTTTAAAATGGATAGGATAAATTACCAAAATTGTATACTTACAAAACCAATTTTACATTTTTGCCTAAAAAAAACTTAAATTAAACGTAACCAATTCACACACAAAGTGTGTGTGTTTTATTAATACAAATGAAGTACAGAAATACATATAATAGTGGCACCAAAGATTTGATCCCCTTTATTCCTCCGTTAATAAAGTAATACTCCTAAAAGGATTCAACATAAAGCACTCACAAATTCCTAACCACAAGCAAAACTAAGTAAGCCAATAGATATTAGACCTGAGGACTTCATTCATACTTCAGTGTAGTCAAACAATCCATAAGGCTGAAACAAATCAGTGAAAAACCCCTTCTTTCTTCTTGGGTTACATCCCATGTCCTTGCATAGTTGATCATTGTACCATACGGGAAGACCACCAACACAAGAATGTTTAAACTTTCCATTGCCTGAGTATCTCTTCATGTACTTATCCCACTTCTTGATATCCTCTTCCATTTCTTTTATACTTGGCAAATGGAATGTTTGGTCCAGAAAGTATGACAACCATTTGCACCTCATTTCAAATGTATAAAGATTTGAAATAGATTCAGAGTAACCTATTACTGCAAGTTGCGGAATTCGTGGATTGATAATTTGTCTGCAATGCAACAAAAATATTAATTTGATAAGTGGCGTTTAAATCTCAGTGGTCAATTTTATAAAAGGGCAAATTACATTATCTAGTGTGAAGTTTCATGAAGTTGCATATTCCTTTAGTTTTTATTTTCTTTAAAAGAGATATTAGGAATATCTCTATAGTTTAACCAATTATGAAAAAACTTTTATAATTGAGAAATTACTAATAATTCTTTTAGGTTTTTTATAACTCTTATTCAAACTTCGGGGTCAAGGTTTTATTTGTAATTTCTCAGGATTTTTCATAATTTTTATCCAAATCTTAAGATGTTTTTTGTAATTATCAACTATGAGATTTTTTTTTTTTTTTCATAATTAAATTAGACCACAAGGGGGTTTTTCCTAATTATTCCTCTTTGAAAGACCTCTTGAGTTTTCTTTATTCTTGTGAAGTTTTCATACACTTTTGATTACATTTACATAAAGGGTATAAAAAAAAATTTGTCATCCGAATTAAAGGTGTTTTTACATTTAATTTTACACCTAAACTAATTTTTATTCTATTCCGTCATTCCTACTTCATGTTTTGCTACATACCCCCATTCAACTTTTGCTTTTTATAAAAGACCGATATTTCCAGTTAATTTTTAGTGGTTTTGGTGGGGGCCTAAACATTAAATGGGTAATGCGTACATAACTTTAATAAGGGTAAATTTGTCCTTACTAATTATGGAATAACAAATTTGTCCTTACTAAATCATGTGCATGTCAGGTGTAAATGATCACCTAAACCAAAAGGAAAAATATATCGAAACCACTAAAAATTCACCAAAATCAACCAAAATATGTTTTTTATAAGAATCATGAAGAAGGGATGGTGATAGGCAACAAAACTTAATTTCCGTATGAAAATTGTAAAAACGTCCGTTTAGATATTAAAAAAAAAAAAAAAAAAAATCCCTTTACATAACTAAAAGCACATTAATTGTCTCCTGTAATCCATCGGTATAAGAATTAACGAGGTTTAAAGCCTAATCAACGTCTGTCAGGTGAGAGGTTAATAATTAATAAATGAAGAGCAATTTGTAAATTTACCAAATTTAAGGAGGAGGAGTAGTAATTCGCCCTATAATAATTAATAAGTTAATAACCATAATCACTATACCTGTAAAGAGGGATCGTGGAGTTTGGAGAACCTGCAATCCACTTTTGGAATGTTGGAGACGCAAACATATTCTTGAGCTTCTCATCACCATTATATCCCGTCGCAAAGACAACGATATCCGCTTTGATGGGGTTATTATCATCTCCATCAACGACCAAACCCTCTTTGCAAAAGCTAAACTTTTGTGATTTCTGAAGAACAATGCTTCCATTCTCTACTTTGTCAAAGAAGTTCTCAACTAGCAAGGTTATTTGACAAGAAGCTAGTTCTTGAAGAAATCTTTCTTTCGGAATCATGCCATGTTTTTTCAAGGGAAGTGTGCATCGAGCGTAGCTTTCAACAAACTTATTGATCATCCATCGCTACAATGTGTTAGAGTTTAGAGAGAACATAGTTTGGGAATTAATCTTGTATTATTGAATTCTGTGTAAAGACAACACTGTACAATGATACGGTATAAGTAATTACAGGCTATCACCAAGAAAGGTAAGTCAACTATACCATACATAAAGGAAATCCCTAATTTTCAGCTTTCCTAACACTCCCCCTCAAGTCGAGTGTCGGGTCTTCGATACTCAACTTGCTTAACACTTCGCTGAAAATCCTTCCATTTACTGCTTTGGTTAGAATATCTGCCAATTGATCTTCAGATCTCACAAACGGAATATTAATCACCCGTTCTTCCAACTTCTCCTTAATGAAGTGTCTGTCAACTTCCACATGCTTCGTTCGATCATGCTGAACTGGATTTTCTGATATGCTGATCGCTGCCCGGTTATCGCATTTCAGCTTACACGCATCTTTTGCCGGAAATCCAACTTCTTCCAGCACCTTTCTCAACCACAAGACTTCGGTTACTCCCCGTGCAATTCCCCTGAACTCTGCTTCTGCACTAGACAATGCTACCACTTTCTGCTTCTTGGATTTCCAAGTTACCAAGTTTCCTCCAACCAGTGTGAAGTACCCCGATGTCGATCTCCTGTCCACTGGATTCCCAGCCCAGTCTGCATCTGTGTATGCCTCAATGTCTAAGTGTCCGTGTTTCTGATATAGAACACCTCTCCCCGGATGTCCCTTTAGATATCGGCACACCCTCAAGGCTGCTTCCATATGCTGTTTTTGAGGCCGGTGCATGAATTGGCTGAGCACCCCAACTGCATAGGCTACATCTGGCCGAGTATGTGACAGATAAATCAACTTCCCCACTAATCGTTGGTACTTCCCCTTGTCAGCATCCTCTCCCCCATCTATTATCTGTAATCCATGGTTTACCACCATTGGAGTTTCAGCTGGCCTACATTCAAGGAGTCCAACTTCAGCAAGCAAATCAAGGACAAACTTTCGTTGAGATATGAAGATGCCTCGCCTCGATCTAAGCACTTCTATCCCAAGAAAGTACTTTAGCTCCCCTAAATCTTTCATCTCAAAGTCCTGGAACAAGTTCTGTCGAAGCTGAGCTATTTCCTCTGAATCATCTCCTGTGATAATCATATCATCCACATAGATGATCAAGCAGGTGACCTTTCCACTCCTTCTCTTGAGGAATAAGGTATGGTCTGAGTTACTCTGGTGGTATCCATATCCTCTCATAGCCACAGTAAATCTCCCAAACCAAGCTCGTGGTGACTGTTTCAGACCATACAGCGCCTTCTTCAACCTGCATACTTCCCCTCGGTCATACCCCTCTGAGAAACCTGGAGGTGGTTCCATATACACTTCTTCCAGTAAATCGCCATGCAAGAAGGCATTCTTAACGTCAAACTGATGCAGTGGCCAATCCTGATTTACTGCTATCGAGAACAAAACCCTGATAGTATCTATCTTTGCCACTGGGGAGAACGTCTCCGAGTAATCTACACCATATGTCTGTGTGTATCCCTTGGCTACTAGTCGGGCTTTGTATCTCTCTATACTCCCGTCTGCTTTATGTTTGACAGTGTACACCCAACGACACCCTACTGCTCTCTTCCCCTCAGGTAACCTGCATATCTCCCATGTACCATTCTTTTCTAGGGCTTCCATCTCATCCCTCATAGCTTGAATCCACCTGTTATCAGTGAGTGCCTCCTCTACTTTAGTGGGGATCATAGTAGAGTATACGGATGTAGTATAAGCCCGTGCTTGACGCGATAAGTTCCTTTGTACCACATTAGCCACTGGATATCTCGAGGTTTTGTTCCTAAGTTCTGGTTCGTATCTCTTAGGTGGAATGCCTCTGTTAGCTCGTGGTGGTAACACATATCTGGGTTCTTCAAGTTCTGAGTTATGTATCTCGCACTCCCCCTGACTTTCTTGACTTCCTGCACTGTTAGGTTCATGCTCTCTTATAGGACAACAAGAAATACCAGAACTTGAATTACTGTCACATACCTCGGGGATATCCGCCGGGTTGAGTGGAGGCGTGGTAGACGGTGTAGTGGTGGGTTGTACTGTAGGAGAGGCAGGCTCGTTGGTTTCGCCTACTTGCTCTGTTAGGACTGTGTCTGGCCAAGCGGGCAACCAATCTAACCAACCTAGTGACTCTTGTTTTGGTGTCTCCCCCTGAGTGCTGGGTTGGTGAAAAAAGTACTCTGTTTCAAGAAAATTACAATCCATTGTCGTGTAAAGACGACGAGAAGATGGATGATAACATCGATAGCCCTTTTGATGAACCCCATACCCGACAAAAACACACTTGAGGGAGCACGGGTCGAATTTGGTTCGTTCTGACTTAGGGATATGAACGAAGACAGAGCAGCCGAATACCCGTGGAAGAAGAGTTAAAGAGGAAGGTATGCTGACCTGACTACCCAAAAAACGGAGTGGAGTTTGGAACTGTAATGGTTTGGTGGGAAGGCGATTGACAAGGTATACGGCAGTGGCTACTGCCTCTGGCCAAAGGTATTTAGGACACTGGGACTCAAGCATAAGGGCCCTAGACATCTCAAGAAGTTGGCGGTTCTTACGTTCAGCTACCCCGTTTTGTTGAGGAGTATGGGCGCAAGTGGTTTGATGAATGAGACCATTTTCGTGAAAGAAATTCTTTAAAGCAGAATTAACAAATTCCCCCCCATTATCAGATCTAAGTATTTTAATCCGGGTTTTAAACTGCGTTTGCACCATTTTAAAGAATTCCACAAATTTTAAAGGTACTTCAGACTTATTTTTCAAAAAATAAATCCACATCATTCGAGAACAATCATCCACAAAAATAACAAAATACTTAAAACCATGGTCACCAATATTTGGGGCAGGCCCCCAAACATCTGAATGAACCAAAGAAAAAACGTCTTTTGCCCGAGAGTTCGAGAGCGAAAAATGCTGTCTATGACTTTTAGAAAGGAAACATGTCTCACACGACAACTGACTGTTCTGAGGAAAAAGCTTAGGGAATAAAGACTGAAGATAACCTAATGATGGGTGACCTAACCGGCGATGCCACAACCACTGTTGGCGGTCCACTGTCCCGTGAGCAAGCGCTGCAATCCCTTGGTGAGCCACCTCATCCACGTAGTACAGCCCATCCTGCTCAGTACCACGCCCAATCACTCTCCCCGACTGAATATCCTGCAATAAGCAAAACGTGGGATATATCAAGGCCATGCAATTCAATTCTTTTGTTACATGACTTATAGACAATAATTTGCATGACAAACTAGGCACATGAAGACAATTTCTTAAGTTAATCGAGGGAGAGATTGTAATATTTCCCGTTCCCTGAACCGGGGAAGATCCACCATTAGCACTTTGGATAGAAAATTTCTTGGCCACTGTATAATTTGACAAATCACTCTTGTCATATGTCATCGTATCCGACGCCCCACAATCAAAGAGCCAACGTGTCTCTTTGTCATTGTTCTGTACATCAACCTGTTGGGAAATATGTGCCACATTCTGTCCATTTTTTATATTACATGTATCACTAATTATAGGAGTATGGCAACACTGATTCATTTTTGAAATGGGGGAAAAACTAGACACGCTGGAATTGAAGACAGAATGGAGGGGAGGGTAGGATGGGTATTCCAACCGGCCCATCCCTTTACCTAATAGTGCTTTCCCTTTTTTCTCTCTGTCATCCGCCGCTTCATTCTCTTGAGGGTTTTCTTCTTCACCACCATTCTCCCTCACGGCAGCCTGGTGTGCTGCTGCAAATTTTCGTTCGCCAGCGTAGCCCGGCACTGTTCTGTCCCGCCGTCGGCTACGCCAGCCTTCCGGCCACCCTATAAGTTCAAAGCACCCATCTTTCTTGTGACCCGGGCGTCCACAGTTCGCGCAGGTGATGGAGTTCCGGTCGCCGCCTCCCGGGTTAGAGGTGACGGACCCCCTTGTGTCCGAATCGCCGTTTCGCGGTGCTGAAATTGGTCTGAACCGAGAGTTCTCTCCTGGTGAAATTGACGAGGGTTTTCCTCGTTCCCGGAACTTCTGCGTTACAAAGCCGGCGCCCACGCCGGAATTACCAGAGTTTCCTGCCGATGATGCAATCCGATCTCCTCCCAGAATTTCTCTTCGTGCTGATTCACGTCGGATGGTGGCATATGCTTTTTCCACCGACGGCAAGGGGTCTTCCTTCAATAGGTCCCGCCGTTCCGTGTCATAACGATCGCTTACCCCGGCGAGAAATTGAAAGAGACGGGTCTCGGATCTGAGGCGGTTAAATGTCCCAATATCACTTTCGCAGGTCATAGGGTTTGGTTGCCTAGCTTCGATTTCTTTCCAAATCCGTTGGAGGTTGCTGTAGAATTGCTCGATCGTGTTCGTGCCTTGTTTCATGCTGTTGGCTTGGACGGTAAGATCAAAGATTTGGAAGCTATCTGCTCCGGATCCATATGTTGCCATTAATCCATCCCATAGAGCTTTTGCCGACGGGTATTCGGCGTAATTCCCTATCAGGTCTGACTCCATGTTTTCGAGCATCCATGAACAAACAATTAAATCAGTTTGTTCCCACCTGTGGTAAGTTGGATGGTCAATTGCCGGCGGTGCAGGTACGCCGGTAATATGGCTGAGTTTTCCCCTTCCCCCGATTGCCATCTTCATTAATCGAGACCAAAGAGAAAAATTGAATTGGTTGAGTTTGATGTTTATGTTGACTGATTGAGGAATGTGGAACTGATTAATTTCTGGTTGTGACTGCTGCTGTAGGGTTTGGAATTTGGTTTCGATGATGCTTACTAATTGGGTGGCTAAGGAATCGACGGGCTGCTGCGATTCCTTGCCGGAACTGGCTGTGCTGTCGTCGGCCATGGCCGAGAAGGGTTGAGGTACGTGATGAGCAAGGGTCAGATCCGTTAATGGATCGTCGCCCGCTCTGATACCATGTTAGAGTTTAGAGAGAACATAGTTTGGGAATTAATCTTGTATTATTGAATTCTGTGTAAAGACAACACTGTACAATGATACGGTATAAGTAATTACAGGCTATCACCAAGAAAGGTAAGTCAACTATACCATACATAAAGGAAATCCCTAATTTTCAGCTTTCCTAACACAATGTTGGGTAGAAAAATATGGATAAATTCGCCATTATTTCACAAATTAAACACAAAAATAGTAAGCATTTGGTGTTGGTTATGAAGAATTAAGGTTAATTACCAAAGGTGAAAGCAACGAGGCCACAAGACTAGATATGAATCCTTCACCAGGCTTGTGAACAAGTAGCTCAACAAAACGAGTGAAACACAGTAGCCCGAAATTAACTCCCCATGGTTGTCCATCGGGGAGCATCCAATGAACGGTTCTGTGAACCAACGTGCAAGGGTGATCTTTCCCTAATAAGCAAGTATAGGACGAATTAGTTTTATTAGGATAGTTGGGAACAAACAATAATTGTTTTTTTTCCAAGAATATAAAGTGAATTATAACAAATATGTTACCAAAAATTAGTATTAATTAATAGAAATTAATTTGGTTTGAAAAGTTACACTATAATTCTTGACATTTATAATTTAAAATTTTGAAAACTATTTTAACAGGCCGTTTCAGGCATTTTTCAAGGGTATTTTAGGAATTTTAAATATTTAATACACATATTAGGGAATATACCCTAAATTTTCAAATATAATTGATTAATTTATAATTTTATCTAACTGCGAGTACCGTAGTATGTTTAACTCGCCCTAAAATAAATACTAGTTTTTTTTATGAACACATAGCAAACAATTCCTTCACCATGCCCTCAGAAAATTTCATTGAAGATGAGTTTTAATTTCTTATAAAAGTGTATGTTTTAATTACTTAGCCGAGCAAAATTTTGAAATTTTTTCTCTAAGACGCAGGTAAAGGGTGAGCCTGCATAGAGCGAGGAGTGAATCTAAGATGGAGCCACATAGATGATAGGACGGTTTTTTTTTTTTTTTTTTTTTTGGGTAGAATTACAATTTTATGGGGCAAATTAAGAAAGAATCTAATTTTAATAATGGAAATAAATAATTAATTTAATAACTTACATGTATGATCATCTTGAAGCAATAAAAAACAAGGATCCAAAAAAGGCTATCTCTATGTGGAGGAACGTGTTACGAATTTTTAAATTTTTAATAACATTCATTTTCAACCATTTAAACTTTTAGATTAGGTGATCCCTTAATAAAAAGCAACTACCGCCACATGATCCTCGACAATTTTTCCAACCATCCCCCTCTTGTTTCGGTTGGAACTGTTTCATTTGTGTTCCGGTGAAATTAATTATCTCGTAAATGAAGAGAAATGAATTTAATTACCATTTGCGTCTGCGCATTCAGATACAATGTCAATTGCCGATTTTCCTGAACCTATGACTGCAACTCTTTTTCCTTTAATGAACTCCGCAGCAGCTTTATTGTCCATGGCAGAGTAATCCATTGAATGCAATACTTTCCCTGAAAATACTTCAGGTCCTTGGCCAAGAGGGAACTCCGGAATGTTTGGCAAACCGCTGAATCTTCCGTTGCATATGACTACAAACTCCGCAACATACTCCTATGTACCAATTTTGACATTGAAATTATGAAGAAAAAATCCATTAAACTTATTGTTGGAATTTTGATATAATTATTTATCAAAATTTAATAATTATTGAATGAAAAAATTAAGATTAAAGTTAATAATTAATACGGACACACGTAATGTTTTTCAAAAGACATGACCTTTGGAATCAATAGTTGTGATGAATGGTTGTCACTTAATCCGAAAGGTGTCATGTAACATTGTATGCTGTCAAAAATAACCGAAAATGTGTCTTATTAATTAATAACCAAATTATGAAAAGTTAAACACCCTTTTGAAGTGGTGCATCCTCATAAATAGGAGTGCATAGAACTCATGAGCGGACAACTCACAAATTCATTGAAGTGTGTTCACTACAAACTCACTCACTACACTGATCATATCATAAGAAGAGTTTCCAATTAGTTTAATTCGCCGGAGTAATCAATTGGGGTGTTTCCTTTGATTATTGAAGAATAGTTGTATCATGGGAGGTTGTTCGATCCTTGAAACACCGTGAAGGACGAATAAATTCTTAAATAAATAGTGTGATACAAGGGTCTTGATTCACTAAATTGCATTCAATTAAGTACGTTTTTTTAAATTAATTTTATTGTTATTTTGATTATATGATATAAATATATTTTAGTTGATATATATATTTGTTAAATATATTTTTGCACGAGTATGCACGATAATTTTTACCTACACTTATGAGTACAAACACATGTTGGTTCCGAAGAATTTAAGAGATAGTTTACTTTATTACAAACGAATGTATTAGTTATTTAACATACCAATTTTTATGTTTACTAAAATATTGTAAGAGTCTTATGTTATTGGCAAATCCCAAGAAAATATAAGAATACACTATGCTATTTAACAACTCTAGAAAAGAGTTTTTAATTAACTAGAATAATCTATTATAGTAAATAATTAAATTGGGTATTTAAACATGATCATATTAAATCCAACTAGATAATAAACCAAGAAAGTAAATATTTTGTAAGGAGAATATTTCTATTGAAAAATTCATTCATTCAGGAGTAGTTTACTTTTTAAGATTAACGTGGATGGATTGAGTACTCTATCATATAAAATTATTTACTTAGACTTGGACAAAGCGAGGAGGAACTGGCCTAGTTTTATTGTTAAAATGGATTGGAGTTATTAATCACTTCCACTTAGTATTATTATATAGCTCATTTTTGTACCAATTTTAATCAAGATTTGGTCTGTACGTGTCACTGAGATGAATGTGTAAACTCATACATCAAAAAAGGGTTTTTCGGATTTTTTAAGAAATAAATATGTTATATGTCCAACTAACCCAAAGAGTAAACTATTCGGCGGGTTACATATCTGCAGAGCGAACAATGTAAAGATTTTTTTATATTTTTTTTTCATTTTTGTAACTCAACCCAATTAGATTGCAAATCTGAAAAGTCAAACTACTCCTAAAGATTTTAATCTAAAGAGAAAATCGTATTCTTGTAAGAAGTAAACTGTTGAGAATTTTTAAATGGAAAGGATAGACGTTATCAACCGTTTCCTGGGTTTCGTCCAAATACAAAATATCCAGCTCTGAGATTTTAAAAATTACCGAACTCTCACCTTGAGGTATCAAGATTCAAGAACTATGGAAAAATTAATGGAAGAAGTAAAATTTATTGTTGTGTATTTAAAGTGTTTAAAGTTAGCGTGTAGACAAATCGCTTATTATTAGATTGAAAATTTAGAAAATGTTTACTTTCTTAATTTATTATATAGTTGGATTTAATATGATCATATTAAAATTCTGTTAAATACCTAATTCAGTTTGTTTACTACAATAGATTGTCTTAGTTTATAATTAACAATTCTTTTTTAGAATTGTTAAATAATATAGTGTATTCTTATATTTTTTCTTGGACTTTGTCAATAACATAATGCTCTTATAATATTTTAGTAAACATATAAATTGGTGTGTTAAATGACTAATGCATCCATTTTTAATAAATTAAACTATCTTATTGTGTGTTGCTTATAAGTTATTTAGAGGAACATATTTATTATAACATTAAAATATGATATATGGAATGCATGATATGCATATTTGTGCAAATATTTGTAAAATTAAGGGATAAACATACTTTACATGCATAATTCTACCTAAAAAGTTTGTTTATATTTAGATTCTGCAGTTAAATAATAATATCAAATAAAAATAACTTATTTTAGTCAAACGACAAATAAGAAATCAAACAAATAAATTCAATAAATGTCAAAAGTAATGCAATCTAACCCAAAGGCATTGAGTATATAAATTATGGATGAAAATTTGAAAATAAGTATAAAACAGAGATATTTCAAAAAATTTAAGACAGTATCAATATTTAACACCTTTACTAATTATGGTGTCACTTATGAGAAAGTGCGCGTGAACATTAGGGAGTAATGGGTAATTTTTATAACCTTAGGAGGTATTATCTTAAACCAAAGAGTAGTTGGTATTTAATTATCCTTCGGGAAATTCTACCTGGGTCTGATTCGACTAAATCGATGTAAAGAGGGAGTAAGTGTTTTACATGTATCGTATGGTTGGTGGAAAATTTAGGAAAAGTGACGAATTAAATTATGAGTATAATATATTTACCTTTTTTATTGATTGAGTTTGACGGAGTCAAATTTGGGATAGAATTTTCTTTTATCTCCAAGCCCAAATTAATTCTATAGATTCGAAAGTGTATTATAGTATATATTCAACTCCCATATATAAAGCTAAAGACATAGGATTGGTTATTTTGCAAACTCATTGCCATTTCATTGGTAATCACAAGAGAGCAATAATAAGATTTTAAAAACAGATAATAAATATAATAAGTTTACCTTAGTGGAATCTTCTTTTGTATCATGGACCGTGATATTCCACTTTCCGTTAGACCCAAAGGTCTTTCCAACTCCACCCCACAATTCCCATGACTTCATCTCTTCCTCAGACTCTCCCACGTAATCTATGCTCATGACTTTAGAATTAAACTTTATGTATGGTAAGAGCTCAAAATGCTGAGCATAAGACTGTAAATATTCTAAAACCATAGAGTTATGTGGGAACATTTCTTGGACAGAAGAAGGCCATGGAAAATCAGAAAACTGGAAAAAATCCTTAAAAGTTTGAAGCCTTGTGGATTCAAGAGTGTGATTCCATAGGCCACCAACCTGGTCCTGTGCCTCGAACACCACAGGAGTAAAACCCTTTGAAGCTGTGTATTTGCAGGCCAGAAGGCCACTGATTCCAGCTCCAATTATGGCTACTCTTTTCTCCATGGTTTGAATTCTTTTGTGGAGTTTGTGAAATTGGTTTGTTTGTTAAGTTGGAAATATCCAACGGTATATATAGCACTGCACTGATTTCCTAGGCAATGGGAGAGGAAGACAATTTGTCAACATTGTGAAGATTAAAAAATATAAACTCATGGTTTCCAAGAAATTAGATAACTGCTTAAAATTCCTTACAATTTGCCTAAGTGGAGAAAAGTCGAGTTTAATAAGAATTATTTGACTTCTTGTTTATTCAAAATAAAACACCAACATGTGGGGTTTATTTATATATGGAATTATGGATCCACTTGTATGAATCCTTTCAAGTTAGGCATATTTAAATTTGGGATAAATATCTTAAACATCATGTACTATCGCGATTTTTAGAGTTTTCATCCTGTATTATAAAAAGTTGATGTTTGCATCCTAAACTATTGTTTTGTAAAAAAGTGCAACCTGATTCCAATGGATGTGTGACACGTATACGAAATTTCTTCCACGTGTCACACGATGAGTGGAATCAGGTTGTACTTTTTTACAAAATAATAGTCGAGGTTGCAAAGGTCAACTTTTTATAGTTCAGGATGGAAACTCCAAAAATCGCGATAGTACAGAATGTTCAAAATATTTATCCCTTTAAATTTTGGTGCACTCTTATTTTAGAAATTATATTTTTATGATTTATGATTCGCTAATATAGTACAAAACTACAAATATCCCTTTTGTTGGTCTTTATTAGCCATTAGGTAAAAAGAACTATTTTTATTAGCATTTTGATGTATAGTATTGAGGTTGTTTCATCCTTTCTATTATAAATTTCAGATCTTTTCGATAGTGGTAGAAATTTAATATTTATGTTAGTAAGATTAAGTATTTTGGACAGAATGATTTGTTTTTGCAATTACACCAAAGACCCATTACATGGGATCTACTTGAAATGCTAAAATATTAATTGTAACAGTTTATAAAAATCATTTTTTTCCTAATTAAACTTTGTAGTTTTTACATTATTCAATTGACGCATGGCTGATGGCGGCCATGTTTTTGGGAAATGACCATGCAACCCAGGACTGAGGACAAACCATAACAATATCTAGGGGTATAATAGTCTTCTTCATGCAAATTTACTCAACGCTGCATTATGTCGAACTTCATAATCATAGTTCATGGGACCAAAAAAAAATATCTTTACATATCAACAGACTGCAGATATCTTGTTGAAATATCAACGGGTACTTATTTGGATATAATTAAGCCTAAATTTGTGTTATTACCATATCCTGAACTGGTCTCCCTTTAATGTTTGTGATGCTCATAATTGCATTGAAACCATTTCTAACTACTTTCAATTAAATTTTAGGGATAAATACAGTCACTCCCCATCCTTTGGGGCATGTGCGCTTTGCCCCCTATGCTTCAAATCGATGCACATTGCACCCTCATCTTTGCAAAATCGAACACTTCACCCCTTTTTAACACTTCCGGGGGAATATTCCGGGTATATTCCGATACACCTCAGGCACGTGACTTAAGCGTGATGTTGGTAAGGGTATGTTCGTCAATTCTAGAAGCACAACTCATTCCCCCTTTAGTCGTTAAATGTTTTCACCCCTGAACCCTAATTTCTCATTTGAAGGCTAGAGAAAGCATCAGCAATGGACAGAGGCGATGATGGCAATTGCTATTGTGGAAGGCACGTTGTTCAAAGAATCTCGTGGACGGACTTGAATCCTGGAAGATGCTATATCTCCTGCGAGAATTCTCGGGTAAGAACAGGTTGCACTGATTTCATTTATTATCCCTTTCCTCCAAAATCTGAATTTCCCCTTCTTCCTCAATCATTGGTAGTCTCCGGGTGGATGCAATTTCTTCGTGTGGAGTGACCCACCAATGTGTGAGCGTTCCAGACAGATCATACCCGGGCTTCTTAGGAAAATCAACAGCCTTGAAGCTGAAAAGGAGCAACGAATAAATGGCATTGAAGCTGAAAATGAGCAAAGAAAGATTGAAAAAGGATTAACTGTTTCCCTATTTGTGTGGGTTCTTGTAATTGCTGTTCTAGTTTAGATATGATGTAATCTTATTTTGTTTAGACTTGTAGTCTAAATCGGCTTGGTGTATCTACTCTTGTAATGTACCCCTTTCATGTTATGAATATCAACTCTTAATTGTAATGCAAATTGGGCCATCCATATGCTGAAAGTCATTCCATTGAAATTGATCAAGTACGTTTGTGAACAACAGGAAATAAAGCACCACAAGTTTATGGACAAAAACATGAGGATAACCTATTTTGCAACCCAAAAAATTATCTGCACAACATGCTCAAAGATAAAAAACATTGACATCAAACAACTAGTAAAACTTCTTCTTTGACTGTCCCGGTGGTTTGAATTTTGAGACATATACTTTCCTAGTTGGAGTTCTTGATGGAGCATTTGGTTTAGACTTTGAGGTGCTTGCATTTTCTGATGAAGCTACAGTTTTCTTCTTTCGCGGAGTCAATTTTTTTGCAGGCCGTGTTGTTGATCTTTGGGTTGCAATCACTTGGTCACCTTGTTGCTGTGTATGGAGTGACACAGAGCTTCTGGTGACTCTCCTAGTGGCTACGAAGCTTGTTTGAGTAGAGGCAGCAGAGGTCTTCTTCTTTGAGACCTAATTGAAAAACAAATATCAGAACATTGGATTGGACATTGTAATCTGAATTGTAAACAATTACTCACCTTTTTGGTTGATCTTATTGGTCCTGGTGGTACTTCTACTCTATCTGGATGTTTGGATTTTTGGGGTTTTGGTTGCAACCCCTTTTATTGTGGCCTAGGGCACCACACAACTTGCATTTCATAATCAAGCCTTGCTTTCCTAAACGTACCACTTGTTGTCCAGCTCCAGATGACCTTGTTTTCAATTTCTTTGCCCTTTCCTCAGCAATTTCCTCTGGACTTTTTCCTTCTTTTTTGTTGTTTTGGTCTTCCAGGTAGTATTTCTTTGACAGGGGGGGTGGAGTTTCTTCACAACGGTTGGCCATTCATCAGGTCCATTCAATGGAACCATAAGATGGCTATAAACCTTCATAAAAGTCTCTTTTTTGTAGCATTCATCAACAAAATCCTCTGTATTCTTATGCAAGAACTATATGGAAGATATTGCATGTGGGCCAGGTATACCGGATAACGGCCATGCTCTACATCCACATGTTTTCTCCCTCAAATGTACCTTAAATTTGTCTCCAAAACAACCAATAACATCAAACTGGTCATGCCCATTCCAATGTGCCATGTAGTTCATACTCTTTTTTTTGTTTTCTTCCAAGATCTTGTCAATGTTAGGGCATATTTCTAAGCTTTGAAATCTCATTTCATCTCTCTTAACATAAATGCGTTTCATCAGTGTCATTCTAATACTTTCTAGTATATCAATAATTATCATGCCACTAGCCTTAATAATTAAAGCATTAAAACTCTCACAAAAATTATTCAACAACAAATCACAATTAGAAAAACACCTGAAGTATGATCTTGACCAATGTGCAGCAGGTCTCTTGGCAAGCCATTTAAAAGCTTCTAAGTCCCTGTCCCTTAAATCTTTCATGATGGACTCAAACTCTGATATCCTTGTTGCTTTTGACAATCTGCTTCAGTGCCAACCCCTTGTGTGAAACTTTGAAATTGTTGTATAAGTGCATGACACAGAACCTGTGCTCACAGTTTGGAAGCAATGAGTCAATTGCATCAATGATTCCCTTCTGTTTATCTGACATAATTACCCAGTCAGAGTGATCACTCCTTATCCCAAGATCATTCATTAGCAACTCCAAGAACCACTTCCATGTAGCACTCTTCTCCTTTTCAACTATTACATAAGCAAATGGGTAGATACAGTCATTGGGATCAACACCAACAACCACTAAAAGTAGACCACCATACTCAGTTTTTAGGTAACACCCATCCATGCAAATGACTGGCCTACACCCATCTAACAAACCTTTTTTCATTGGACCCCAACAAATGTAAAGTCTCTTGAACACATCTTCACCATTCTCTATCTTTGTTTTTAGTTTTACTATTGTATCAGGACTGCTCTTAACTATCTCAGCTAAGTAACTGCACAAATGAGAATATTGTGCAATTGTGGTACCTGCAGCCCATGCCTGGACCTTCTTCTTGGCTCTGTACATTTGGAATTTGCTGAATTACAGTTGTTGTTCATGCTAAATCACAGTAACCATGGAGGAGACTGGCCACCTAGGATCACTCTTGATTTTAACTTGGTATTTTTCTGCAATCCATTTTGAGTTAGCTGTTGACACCTTTTCAACTCTTACACACTGATGTTGATCATGTAGGGTCTTAATTTGCATAGTGTCTTCTCCACATTTCAAAGAAGCAAAAAGGAACCAAGGACATTTTTCATCTTTGCATCTAACTCTAATTCTATCTGGGTCATTCTTAATCCATGTTATGTCTCTCCCATTGATCCTAGAATGCTGTCTAATAGCATCTCTGAGAATATCAGTCTCTTCAAATAGCAAGCCAAGTTCAAACTTTGGGTTTTCCATGTCAACCAAGGGATTAAACACTCTACAACCATCATGTCTTCTAACTGATTCAGAGGTTTTCCGTGCTTTCCCCTGTTGTGTATTGTGAATCAAGGACCATCCTTCTACACCACCTGTTTCAACACTATGTTCAAGCACCATTTCCTCATCACCAAAATGCTCATTGTCCACTAACTGGTCAGAGTAGACAGAGTCATCACCTACAGACTGCTCATCATCACTTCCCCATTCATGCTCTGCTTTAATGACACCCTGAAGAAGAGGTTCTTGTTCCTCAGCTACTACCTGTCCAATTTTCTCTACATTTGGTTCAGAATGTACTGGACTTTGGTCTGCAATTGAAGCATTATGCTCTTTACCTTGCTCCATAATAGGCTGTGGAAGTTCATTACAAGACTCTGTATTAATCTCTGAATGTTGGCCATTTTGAGCACCTTCAGAAACAATAGTTGCTCCACTCATCTCCCCAGCAACAGCTTTACCTTTCTCAGAATATAACCTCTATCTAATATCTTCATCCCCTGAGATCAACTCATCATCAAGAATGCCCATAAATCCAAGAGGATCGTTCACTTTACTTGTTTCCTCACCATCTTCACTAGAAGAGTCAGATTCCTCAAGGTATTGGATCACAGAAGACACCAACCATCATCTCTTCATCAATATAATCCACCAAGCTCATTGCATCTGTGTCTCTTGAAAGCAAACGAACAGTATAGCACTCATTAATCCCACCAAAGCTGACATAGAAGTTAGTATCCGCCACTGACAATCCAAACTTCTTGGCCATGGCATGAATCTCAATCATCGACATCAAGTCTGCACTACAGTAGTCTACATGACCAAATGTGCCACCCACAAAGACCTTGCACCCTAAATTACAGATTTTACCACCATAATGCATGCGTATGGTGAACAAGTCAGAGTTTGCACCTACAAAAACAACCAAGCCGATATAAAAATTCGGATATTGCCATGAAAACACAAAATCGGTAAAATAAACTCACATATCACCAACATAGGAGACAATATTCATCAAATTTCACAACTCACACCATAAAATAATGTTTTATGTACCACACGAATAAAGAAAAATGATCCCATCCATGACACGGTCAAAAAAGTTCAGATTTTTCCAAAATAAAACTAAAATTTCTAAAGACCCTAACTCACCATACGCCGGAGCATTCTTCTCGGGTGGTATATCACCATTACCTTCGCGCACCCTCCACTCCATTCTCAGCGAGATGAATCGATACACAAGAAAGAAGAAGTTGAAGGGGCAAAATGCTATGAAGTTGAGTTTTAACCCTAGGTAAATTGGGGGTTTTTACCATACAGTGTTGTCAACAATGGCGGGAATGAGTTGTGCTTCTGGAATTGACGAACATACCCTTACCAACATCATGCTTAAGTCACGTGCCTGAGGTATATCGGAATATACCCGGAATATTCCCTCGGAATTGTTAAAAAGGGATGAAGTGTTCGATTTTGCAAAGGTGAGGGGGCAATGTGCACTGATTTGAAGTATAGGGGGCAAAGCGCACATGCCCCCAAAGGATTTTTTTTGAGGGGGTGGGACTATATTTATCCCTAAATTTTAAATGACTTAAACATTAAATTTAATATTTGTGAAGCATATAGTTATAATTACGATAACATAAACACGATATACTATGAACGACATCACAGAATAATATTTTTAAAAGTTTCCTTACTTCAAAGATCTCTAACTATTACTTGAGTATCCGAAATTTATGTTAAAAAATCTCCTTCTACGTCATTCTCAAATTTCAGACACAACAAATATTAATTAAGTTTTAAGCTTTTGACTGAATTTACTGTTATTTATATCGCTCCTAGAGTAATTATCTTTGGATCAAAATCTATTTTGGTGTATCAGATTTTATTTTTGTAAATATCTTTCATTTGATAATTTCTCTCTTTTCTTTTCTTAACCGTTTATTCGTCTGTCCTCTCGTCTCTAAACTTCAACATCTTTTTCTATCTTCATTATCGATCTTCCTCTTTTCTTGTTCTTAAAACGCTTTAATCTTAATTTTAATTATTTTTTTTTAAACTTTATCATATAATCTTAATATAAAATAATATTTTAATAATTTTAGTTCACGTAAATGGTCAAACCATCTGAATATGATAAAAATTTAACAAATTTGAATTACATCATACTATTATTTTATATGTTAAATTATATTATATTTTTAACTTTGTATGCGCATCGATTTTACGGTCCATGGCATGTACATAACAAAACATTAATGGGTGATAACCAAATCTTTAAACTCTTTAAACTTTTTTTTTTCCCCCCAAAGTCGATGACTTTGACTAAACCTGCTTAATTACTTTAACAATTTATCAAACGGTCAAATTACGACGCTCATCCAATTCGTAAAGCATAGTTTTCTTCATGAAACATTTTGACTTGACTAAGCGTGCTTATTTTACCAATTTATTTCTCATTCAAAGCGTCGGTCAACGAAATTTTCTTTAAAATAAAATCATAGTTTACTTTCACATCTATATATATATATATATATATAATTCACAACCCATGAGGCTATCCACGTATGCATACACATAGATAGTCTAAAAAATTTTACATATCTTAATAAAATTTAAATTCAATATTTAATATCAAATTCATTTATTTCTCAAATTCTTTTACCCAAAAATATTTAAATTCAAAATACGCATATTACTATAAAATTTAATGAGATTTTCTCTAACAAACCTTTAATTTATCCAAAAAAAAATTAAATATTTTGTATATTGTGATTATAGATTCAAATTTAAATTCACATAACTTAATTTATCCAAATATATCTTTATGCTTCTAGATAAGTTTGTTAGGAAAAGTATTCAAATTTTAAATTTTGGTGATAGACACTAAGTTTGTTACGAGAAATATTCAAATTTAAAATTCTAATGATACACACCCTTGTATTTAAGGTTTTAATCGTCTGATTGTTTTGCAAGATCGTTCTTTGTCAAGTCTTATTCTAATCGATTGTTTCTTTTGGATTCTAATAGAAAATTTATTTTTCTTACTAATTATCTACATCTTTTGATATCTGTATATGAATTTTTCTTTTTTATGCAGATCATTTTTTTCTCTAATGTAAGTCTTCTTCTAATTTTTCATTTTCATTCTAATAGAAATTTTATTTTTTGCTAACTTACTACCTCTTTTCAAATCTATTAAAAGTCTTTTTATGCAGAATCATTCTTTTCTCGAAATAAGTTTTCTTATTCTAATCAAGTTTTTTTTTTTCCGATTGTAATTGTTTTGTTAGTTTGATAATCAATTATATTTGTTATATTTTCTTACTAATTTCCTACCTCTTCTCATATCCATGTAATTATTTTTAAATTATTAATTTCGTTTTTAATATTTGATTTTTTTTAATGTTTTAAAACTTACATTTTCATAATATATTTCTATTCATTATTATGCTCATTAAATTTATTTTTTAAAATTTTTAATTAATTTTGTTTGATTATTATACACGATAGAAAAAATTTATTATAGTTTCATAAAATATATTCTATTTTGACAATTGTCAAATAATAATATGATATATTATGATTTTACATGTTATCTTTATATTTCTCTGCATATATAAATTCATTTGTGAAATTCTTTCAAATTTTATAACATATTTTATTTTTCTTTATACATGTGAGAATTTATTGTACAATTTTTAGTTTTTTATTTTTAGTTATTTTAATTTTAAGAAATGTAATTTTCATATATTCTTAAATACACATTTTACTTTTTTATTATTTTCTATAATTTACAATCATTTCTATTTTCTATTTAATAAATTTCTCTCTAATTTTAGTATTATTTTTTTTATATAATATTTGTACCTGCTATTTAAATATTTTAAATAAGATTTTGGTTTAATAGCTATTATTTTAATAATATATTTTAATTGATTTTTTGGTTATATTTTTATAAAAATTTGGCCCATGCCTTGGCACGGGTTTGTAACTAGTTATAATATATTTTATTTTTTGTAAAATTTAACTCCTAATTACTTTTTTTTTGACAAAATGATTAAACTATTATTTTAATTATATTACTATTACCCCCAATTATTCATCTAAGTGTATCCAGATTTTGTATTTTTTTTAAGGGAAAATTTTATTTCATGCATTAATTCAAATCTATTTTTGGTCCCAATCAATACAAGATTCTCAATTTTGGTTCCACATATTTCAAAATGTCTCAAAGTTAGTCCTCCATTAATCCTTTCGTTCTTTGACTAACGGTTGAAAACCCGAAAGTTTAGCATTAATATACTAATTGACAAGCGTCGAAATTGTCAAAATAAATAGTATCCTATTCATAGCTAAAACTTGTAGTAAAGTGCGAACGGGTCAATTCCTCAGGGATTGGATCGATGAAAATAATTATACTCTAATCACAAAAGAGTTCACTAAACTAACGAGAAAAGTTTAGGGGGGGGGGGGGGGGGGATTGTTGAAGTTGCTAAACTAAATAAAAACAAATAAATAAATCAGGCAAAAATAATAAAACACTCGAAGAAGGATATTTAGTACTTGCTTAAAACAATTGGAGAGACAATACCTAGCTAAGAGCCACAATTCAGTTTTTAACATCGATCACAGACGCAAGGATAAACTCAGTTTTTCTAATAGACTAGCTATGGTGGATAGAGACTCTCGACTCCACCTCGTTTTCTCTTATGGGTAGAATAACCTAGAGACACTCGACAGTTATTCCCTAATTAACTTACAACCCCTAGAGACACTCGACAGGATTCAATAAGTCAACAACTTTGAGATTCAAGAAAACAATAGCCCAAACTAACCAAGTCACGACACGTGTAAGATTCAAGTTTGATTGTTAATTCCCTTAGTGAATTAGATTCGACTTTACGACTTCCTATCACTAACGTTCTACTAATTATCTGTCAAGCACTACGTATGCGTCATGCAATCAAGATTAGCAATAAGCAATTAACCACTTAGAAAATCGGGCCCTAATTGACTAAGCTATTAATTAGCAATAAACACGACAAACGGGGAATTAAGAAATACTTGAATTAAACTGAATTATAAAACTAATTAGGTCTCACGATGTAGCAAACATGAATTGAAAACTCCTAGCTAAGTACTATGGAATTAGTTCTGCATAGACATGATTGGAAACGCAAAATAAAAGAAAAACATAAGCTAACTAATAGAGGTAAGGAAGGATTGTTGCTCTCGGTCAAATCTTCAACTCTCGCTGCCAACAGTCCTCTGCCCAAGTGCTGAGTAGTTCTCGTCTGCCAAAAAATTCCTCTAAACTGGTCCGGAAGAAGGATTTTTATAGCCAACAACTGACACCCCAAATCCTTATCCCACAAGGACTCGGATTCGTCTTGCCCAACTTGACGCTCAAGGCTCCTCGAAGATGCTGGACCTCACCAATTAATTCAGCTCCAACTAGCATACAAGGCCCAGCTATAAAGCCCAACCAAAAATCAGCCACGCCATCACTTATAACCAAAATCCATTGAATTAACTTCCAAGAACAAGCTCCACACGTGACAAAGAAAGTTCCAGCCCAAAAAGATGCTAAATCCCTCCAAAACAACCCAAAAATTGCTACTGGACCCCTGCACTTCTTAAAACACAAAAACTATTAAAAGCACCAATATAAAGACAATTTAAGCTCAAAAGTGCAGCCCCAAGAACAGGATGACTAGGTAAATACGCATGTTATCACTAATTTGGGGAAAAAATCTTCATTCTTAAACCCTAACTTAACCTTTCAACATTTTCAATCCACCTTTCAACATTTTCAATCCATTTTCTTTCCAATTGCGCTCTTCTCAATCGAAGGAATTGCATGACAAAATATAGAGACATAATCGCCTGAGAACACGTCGGAGAAGGTTGGAGACATTGTAACATCCGTGATTTGGGGCCAAGATAAAACAGGTAAGTGAAGGGTTATAAAAAGCGTTTATAGCCTCAATTCATTTACAATATCTAATGCATTGCATTTTGTGTGAACTATGCGCTTTTATGTCTCGATTATTGAATATTTTTTCATATGAGACTCACATCACTATTCATCTACCAAGTCTAAACCTTCATATTAAATTCCCCATAAAACCTTAGGAAATTAGATCCTACATATTTCGGATTCATATCCTAACTTTTGTATACATCTTGAAATTTGTTACCAAAAAATTCCCATTAGATCCCTAGGCACTATTCATTTCCTAAAGGTAGGAATTTGCCGAGACAATTTTACCTATCAAATATAGAGGTCAAATGAATCCTTGAATTATTTCATGAATTTTCATACCATTCTCGAGCCCTAATTCCCATTGGATGAGACGGAGCAAGTAGGCATGTGTGTGTATTGGTATGTTGGTGCGTGCGTTTGTTTGTGTATGTTTGATTTTGTGTGTTTGTGCTGGCGAGGAAACGAGATTAAAGGTAATGGGGTGAGTCGTGCGGGTGGTTGGCGGCAAGGTTGTTGCGGCTATTATTGTGGTTGTGGTGCGGTGGGCTGGAGGTTATGGTTGTGGTGCAAAGATGGTGGCATGAGTGGTGTTGAGTTGGCTATAAATGTTGGGCGGCGCCGGTGGTGACTGTAATATAGGAAGATATATATATATATATTTTTTTTAATGAAGGGAGATATGGAAATTGAAAAGCAAATAAATTTAAAGAAAAACAATATATATATATATATATATATATATATATATATATATATATATATATATATATATAATACATGTCATTAAAAAATCAAGAAATAAATAGTCTAAATAAAATGTAGAATAATATTGTTATAAGTGTATAACAGATATTTCGCAGTTAATTATGTCGAAAATTAGCATTCTCAGCCTCAATCAAGGCGCGTGGAATCCAATTTTTGAGTTTAGGGTTTATGTTCCCTCTTTTTTAAAAGATAGGGGTTTTTTAATGATATTTTATATGATAGGGTTTTTTTCGAACATTTGGAAAACCACAAGGGATACCTCTACAAATACCCCATACTTTAAGCCCCCTTTATTAAACATTGATTCCTGGAAAGACAAGCAAAATGTCATATTATCATTATTATTATTATGGGCCCCGACGCACCCATCGAAGGAATTAACCGGGAAGGTATCGGGTCGAGGGTTATTATTATAAGGACCGTAAATAGATCTTGGTGATGGTGTATATTGGAGGTTAGTTGCTCCACACCAAGTGGCAGGGAGAGGCAGTTTCCTCCCGATTATCGTTTATCATCGGGTTTGATTCCCTATGTGACACCAAAGAGTAGCAGAGGTATTATTATATTTGGTTTTATTAAAGTATCGGTGTCTTGATCAACGCCGTTACTTTTTTATCAAGTTTTAAGGAGTTATGGTTGGAGAGGCCTAGCTTACGGGCATTAAACTCTTTCTAAAACCGGTTCATATTTTCACAAACATTTCCAGTATCCCCCTATCACTATTATTTTAAAATCTATTATGAACCGGATTATATTATCGTATCTTCTTGCTATTATTTGAGATGAAGATCTTCTCTTAGTCACTTTGATTAACCTCTCACCTATTTTAAATGCATGGTTTTAGGAATCAACGGAATAACACCTAGAGGTATCTTGAAGTATTAAGGTGTCATACATAGTAGGTCAGGACTGATTTTAAGAACACATTGTCTTGAGCATGTATACTTTATAAGCTGCTCTCATATTTTGCACAAGCATGCTATTATGTTATACTCCCCTTATGTGAATTACTCTGATCAATAATATAAGTACCTATTCAGCCCTGTGTGTTACTTTGTTTACATGCAAAGTTTAAATTTCTCTATCTTCTGCTGTATTATACCTTGCGCTCTATTTACCGTTTAGACAGTTCACTATAGTATTTCTCGAGTGTTAGATCTAACCTCCACTCGGGGAGTATTGCGGTGGGTTGTAGTTCTAGGGGAGGCGCTACAGACGTGGCGTTGCGAGATTCCATGTTAAACAAGCAACCCCCTCCATTTTACTATAAGTTATTCCTTGTCTCTTGTCTTTTTTTGCAAAATGTGGACAATATTCTCTTGGTCAGACCCATTTCGAGTACTTTTATATGGTTGCATTGGTCTTGGTGGTCCGCCATGTCTGTTTTGTATAACGGTTTTAGGGATGTGTAGTCCCAAACATTTTTTTATGTTCTGAAATTGTATTTTGTGGATGTGTGGTCTTGCTTGTTGAATTTTCATTTTTTTTATGTCTCAGATCCACATAAACCAGCTGTCACTATGGTTATTCACCATGGGGGTAAACTTAGTGGTCCTAAAGAAAAACCTAGGTACATTGGGGGTAAGATTGCTGTTTTGATCACATTGAACTCAACTGTATGGGCTTTGAATATATGGATAAATTGTGTGA
Source organism: Lantana camara (assembly GCA_037501455.1). NCBI lineage: Eukaryota > Viridiplantae > Streptophyta > Magnoliopsida > Lamiales > Verbenaceae > Lantana > Lantana camara. Next base: position 24,767,114 of record CM074856.1, on the reverse strand, counting down.
ACAAGTTGGGTATAAGGGTTTTAAGAGATATTTTTGGCTAGAGACTCTTGATTTTGTTATTTTTTCTGAAGGGCAACATATTCCTCATGAATGTTTGATGCATGATATAGATAGAGAGGTGCATATTTACTTAGAAGTAGTATGAGGTGAATCATCTTCTTCTGGTAGTCAAAACTTTGAAGACAGTGACTATAAAGAGTTAGACAATGATGAGGGTGTGGAACAAGAGATAATTTGTTGTTTAAAGACAGCATTGATAAGGATGCTAAATGGGGAGGACATAAAGCAAATGAAACAAATGATAATGTACGTAACCTTTCTGATCAAAGCGGTGATGACAACATAGGTCCGTTGTCTGATTCTTCTAACTTTGATAGTAGTAGGGATTCAGATGAGAAAAATGGTGGTAAGCCTTCTGTATTTAGTGTTGCAGACAATATTATCCAAAATTTAAATTAGAAATGGAGTTTGATAACAAACATGAATTCAAAGATGCAGTAAATTCATATGTAATTCAGTGTAGGAGGTCAATCAAGTTTGTAAAAAATGACAAGAGGAGGATCTATGTGAAATGTAGAGAGGAAGGTTGTGCTTGGAGTATACATAGTCTTGCAACTGGGGTTAAAGATTGTGTCCAAATTAGAGAGTATGAACCAAAACACACTTGTGAAGAATCTTATCATGTTAAAAACTTGACTTCTACGTGGGTAGGGAAGAGATATGAACATGCTTTTAGGACAGATGCTACTAGAAAAAGTGAAGGGTTTTAGGAGGGATGTTTCTAAAGAAATGAACTTACATGTTTCTAGAAGTCAAGCATATAGAGCTAAATGGATGGCTTTGCAAAATATTGAAGGTAGTTCTGAGGATCAATATGAAAAATTATGGGATTATGCGGAGGAGTTAAGAAATTCTAATCCATGAAGCACCTGCATAATGGATGTTAAACCTGTAACGGGAAGTGGGAGGCTTATGTTAGATAAATTTTATGTGTGTTTTAAAGGATTGAAGGATGGATTTTTAGCTGGGTGTAGACCAGTAATTGGGTTTGATGGATTTCATTTGAAAGGGCCCTATGGTTGTGTTTTACTTAAGCTGTAAGTATTGATGCTAATAATTGCTCTTTCCCAAGTTGAGCTTGTCTATGAATCGACATTCATGTCTGATAAACAAACGGGTCTTGTGCCAGCTTTTGAGACAGTTTTTCCGATAAGTTAGAACAAATTTTGTACTACATCTAATAATTAATATACTAAGTAATGGTGGGTTCAAAGGGTTGCCACACAAAAAGGCTTTCTGGAAGTTAGCAAGAGCCAGAATTGTTCCTGAGTTTGAAGCAAGGTGGATCAAACTAAGGGAGTTAGATGTTAAGGCAGTTGAATGACTTAATGACAAACACCCAAGCTAGTGGAGCAGGCCACATTTCTCAACATTTCCTAAATGTGACATTCTCTCAAATAACTTATGTGAGTCCTTTAACTCTCAAATACTTGAAGCCAGGGAAAAACAAATACTGACCATGTTAGAGGAGATTAGGGAAGTTGTTACGGACAGAATGCAAAAAAACAGAGAAAGAGCCAGAAAATGGAGGGGTAAGGTATGTCTAAGGATCATGAAAATTCTAAGGTATGAAAGTTCTAAAATTGGTATATGTAGGGCATTAAAATCCATTGATATGCACTATGAAATTGCTTGTTTTGATGGTACAAGATGTGTTGTTGACTTGAAAACCATAGTTGTTCTTGTAGAAAATGGGATCTATCAGGCTTACCATGTAAAAATGCAGTAAGTGTAATTAACTGTCAAAAACTTAATCCAATTGAGTTTGTTGATGAGGTTTATTGGGTGGGGACATAATTACAAGCATATGAGCATTTCATACTACCTATGAATGGGTGTGAAAAGTGGAAAAAGACAAGTTGTCTTCCTCCAGTTCCACCCAAAAATGGCAGAGGACCTGGTAGACCACAAAAGGCAAGAAGGCTAGAAAAACTAAAAGAAAAATTGTTAAGAGACATGAAGGAACAAAACTGAAAAGAAGAACCACATAATATAAATGCAAATATTGTGGAGAATGTGGTCACAACAAGAAAGGGTGCAACAAAATAAAGGAAACTGAATCTGCTACAAATTACCAACAAAGGAGACTTAAGGAAGATTGAGGTGATGGAGCAGATTGGGAGCAAATCAGTCAGGTTGAGCAACATAAAAGCAACACAGAGCAACCAAGCAAGTCAAGAGCAAGTCAACCCAAGTTACACTATTCAGATTGAAGCCAACACTCCACTCGAGGCATCAAAATTAACTATAAGTAATTGCATCAAAATTAACTGTAACTAACTCGGATTGTCATTTGCTTCTTACTTGTTTACACTTCTTAGGCAAGAAAAAGAAGACAAGATCCAGTAAAATCAAGAGGCAGTACTCAATATCAAGCTAACCTTCCACCTGAGGCATCAAAATTAGCTGTAAGTAATTGCATCAATTTGTAAATTGTATTTATACACTCATGGACATAATTACCATTTGTTTCTTATTTGGTTCTTACTTGTTTGCACTCTTTAGGCAACAAAGAGAAGTCAAGAACAAGTTAAACTAGGAGAAACTACTCAAGAGCAAGTCAACCGTCAACCTGAGGCATCAAAATTGATTGTAAGTAATTGCATTGGCTTATAAACAATCATGAACATAATTATTAATTTTTTCTCATTTATTTTTATTTCTTAGGCAAGAAAAAGAACTCAAGGAATAGTTAAGAAGAGCAAGGAGGAGCAAAGTGTAGGAGGGAAAGTTCAAAAATTGATAAAGGCAAGGAAAATTTGCTGCCACCCAATTTCAACCACCAAGTCCAATTACTACTGGACACTACTAAAAAAAACACATATTGTGACAGTGTAAAATGACACAACAAATGGATATTGTCACACTTTAGTTTTCGTGACACTAGCTAACAATGTCACGTAGGAAGGTGCCTCAAAACGCTATCGTGACACTTTGCAATGTCACAATAACCACGAATATGTGTCACTATATAATGTTACAATAATATATATATTGTGACACTTTTAAATGTCATGCAATATTTTTTCAACTATAAAACCTACCAAGATATATGACACAAATTAGTATCACGATAGCTAGATTTAGAGACATATTATAGTGCCTTAATACCTGGATAATTAGATGCTTAATGGTGTCACAATAAATAACCTTTAATGTCACTTTATAGGGTCTCAATAATTCTATATATTATGACATTTTCTTATGTCATAATATAAAATGTGTACAAATAAAAATAATTAATACATTACATTTGTATTAAATAAACATGTACCGCAATTAGTTACAATTTGTACAACATATATTAATCATGCACCATAACATCAAAATATGAATCATTAGCATCGTTTCTATTACTCGATTCATAATAATATATGATTTACATAATGTGACTAAAATCCAAAAAGATAGTTATGTCAACATATATCACCGACTATTGTAATACCTTCAATGTAGTTAGATCTTTATCACCAATCATCTTCTATTACCACCTATAACAAGTCAAACAAACTAGTTAGATTTTGATATCAAATAAGAACAATAATAAAGTAAAAACTACAACAAAATTGATTATTATTATTGTTAGTATACTATGAAAGTAAACAAAGTAAAAACTACTAATCAAATGGATTGGCCAAGCAATAGCTTTGCCAACAACTTCCCCAATAGTTGTGAATTCGTAAAAGGGTCGAATCAACTCTTCACCCAAATCCAATGCTACATTTACTTTCACTTCATACCAATTCTTTCCCAACTCTTTTTATGGATCAAACATACTTTGTAACTTGACCGTTGCCCAAACCTACATATCGGGAACAACATAACCTGTGAACCATCATAAGTGCAAAATCGAGAAAGTACTTGACTCCTTCTCTATATTCAAGACTTGACCTTGGGAGATTCATCCATAACGTGTCCATATTGTTATTTCGAAAAAGGTGTGTTTGCCTAATAGATCCTTAAAAAGTACACGTATCAATAAAAAATAACTTAAACTTAGAAAAAGTTATTAGTTATAAAAGTTCTAGAATTATCAGAAACAAATGATATAGTTTATAGGTTTAACAATATAAACTGTGTTTAGTTATATAGTAGTAAATAACAATACATTTTTGGGAAGCTGATGTAAACAATTAAGTAACATACCTTAACAATTAAATTGAGCTGCAATGCTTGCCCTCGACCACTATATCTTGCAAATATAAAAAAATTATCATAAGCTTCCTCTAAGCAGAAAGAAGATCAACAAAGCCTTGGGAAAAATACAATATTTGAATAATAAAATGCAATCACCCACACATTATAACCCTTGGGAAACATACAATATTTGACTTCAAATCCTAATATAATAAAGCACTATCAGTTCCAAACATTCCAGTTCACATGCACTCAACATTATAACCCTTACTAATTACTTATAATAATATTAATTCATGTATTAATAAAGCACTATCAGTTCCAAACATTTCCAGTTCACATGCACTCAATATTGACATATCTAAATTTCTTGCATGGAGAGAGGGAGAAATTACTGAGTACATGTATTGATTCATATATTCATAACCCTTGCTAATTACTTATAATAATATTAATAATTAATCCATTTCTTGCAATTAATGTGTTATCTTTCCAAATCCATAATCCATTTCTTGTCTTTTTCGCGTGATTCAGACATTGTCTTAGACATTAAAGATTTGTCTATTACCTGTATTAGGTAACAATCCTGTCACAAATTATGACCTGTAAGCTGACTTGGTCAATGTATTCCCAATGTTTCAACATATATGAAATTAGCACCCAATTTAAAACAGTTACCCAAGAACATAAATTCCCAATCACTGACAAGGACGTAGAGATGGAATATCTAGTAAAACCCATTTCATATGTAAGGTCAACTAATATACATAAGAACACTAATACAATAAGGGTTCTGCCACTAATCCTGTCTTCCTGGAATATAAGTATTCAATGAGTGAAAAGCAAAATTTCATTGAATAACGAACTAGAATTGATGGACTTACCACATCGTAATTTGCCAATGTTGCATGCATAGCAATGAATCCTGCGTAATAATACACAAACTTTTAGAAGGGCAAAATATAAAATAGACTCACAAGTTTGCAGAAGATCATCAGCTACTAACAGATAATTCTCAATCTTTTTACCACTATATCGGCCCATAAGCTTCACAATTCCAACCCCATTTTCCACACTCTCAACTTCCACATGTGCAGCATTTATTGCTCTCTGTGCTTCCTCTAAGGCAGTATCAAAGCCAAAAGATTTGTCTATTACCCTGTTCCAATTTCTGCATTAAAGAGAGCTGTAATTCAATGTCTTGGACAATTGAGACAGCCACTCTAAAGTTAAGATTATCCCTTTTATTTCAATTTCATAAACTTGTAAGTCTAACGGATAATGAAAAATACTAATGAACTCAGATATGATCTAATCCTAAATTAAGTGAATAGCCTAAAAGAGAGAAAAAAGACAAATGGGGTATCCGTATGTGTATTATTCTAATCAATCTTGGCAGACATTAGAAATACAATAAGGAAAATCATTAAATATAATGTTGGGTCATTGTTTCGCATAACAGAAAAGGAAAAGCGTTTGGAACTATACGAAAAGGAAAAACTAATACCAGATTGAACTACAACGAAACGAAAAAGGTCATACAAATCAAAGCTCTGGGACTTCAATTCGAATCTCTTAGCATCTCTTTTTGCTTTGTAAGCTGAGATATTTAACAAGAAACAGATATCACACAACAAGTCATACAAGTAATTACTAATTAGCAAGAGAAATTATGGATTCGAAAAGAAAACTCAGTAATGATCCACAAACAAAACGACATACATGTATTTATTCATATAATCCAGAGAGAGAGAAGCACGGATAGATGTATATGTAATTTGGAGAAAACACTTTCCTTTTCCCAACCGGATGTTTAAGCATTTTTGGAAGGAAAAAGGATGACTTCATAGTTAACTAATTCTCAGAGGGCACATCATATATACATAGAAAATGTCTACTTCTTTGTTGTAACCTGAGTGTAAATAACATCCAAAAGTAGAATCTTTCATATATAACTATCAGAAAGACGAGCTCAATGATATTTTCACAAAAAAATGACCTTTATGTTTTTCAAGAATCAAGAATGGACATTTTGCTCTCTTTCTTGCCATTTTAATAACCTTTAGATATATAAGTACTGAGCTAACCCAAGTTCAATGACGAAACTAACATCAAAGGTTCAAAAAAACATTGATATCGGTCAGAAAATTGGAGTAAACATACTATACAAAATCAAATCAGGACATATAGAAATTGAACTCAACCAAGAAAAACACAAGAAAGATTCGTAAAACACTAAAAGAATCCATCACATGAGTTAATACATTCATAACAAGAATCCAAAACCAACTTCCAAAAAAACCCAGAACAACAAATTGAAAAAATAATGTTCAAGATCACTTCTTTCTTCTAAAAAGAAGATAAACAATTACCACCTTCAATGTTCGGGAGCTGGGCTTTGTAGATTTGAGGCAAAGCTTTCGAGTTCTGAAAATGCGTAGCTCGGAAGGCAACTGTAGAGAGGACAACTTTGCAAGCTTAGATACCGACCAAATCTGAAATAAAAAAACATAATCTTTAGGGGCTATTCGGAAAACAAGAATTTCAGGATTGTAATTGAAACTCAAAGATTTGAAAAGTGGGTTCGTGATTTCAATTGTTCCTCAAAATGGGTTCTGGCTAATTTGATTATCCCTATAGTTATTTCTCAAAAAAAATTAAAAATTTCTTGAAGAAAGATTAAAATTTTTCCCAGATTTAAACAGGGTTTATTTCCTGAAAACAAGAATCATAGTTTCATTTCAGCTCAACTAACACACACACACAAACAGAGGATACAAAACGACCCAGAAATCGAACCTGGGAGCGGCCATGGATCAAACTTGTAGAGATCAATCTCAGCAGCAATGGGTACGAAAATCTCTTGGCCAGCGCAATGCGGGAAAGTGGAAATCGGGCATCATTTGTGAAGGATTCCGGATGAGAAACTTCGATTTTGCAGAAAAATCTGCGGAGGAATTGCTTTGATTTTTTCTAGAAGTGGAAAATTAGTGAGGGAAAAAGGAAAGGTTTATTTGCCAAATGGAAGGAAATGTGATTTTGGTGGATTGGCTTTTGGTTTTAGCGGCAGATTTTGGGAAGGAAATGTATTCAGCGCCAAAGTGATATTTTGGTAAATAAAATTAATGTTAAATAATATTTTCTAGTGACATTAATAATAGTGTGTCTCAATAAACATGTTATTAAGACATTTTTTAAAAGTGCCACAATATATGTCTTACATTAAATGGTTTTTGTTGTAGTGGGAGGTGTGAAGTTCAGGAAGCTTGTTCCTTTTGCTTCAGATCATCTAAGAGGTCTAGTCTCACTTACAGTCCAACCAAACATTCCTTTGAACAAAAAAACCAAAATAATTGATAAAGATGGGAGAACGTATGTGACTTGGAACAATTTAGAAAGTGCACTGAATGTGAGAAATTTGAAAATGCAGAAAAGGAAGAATGCAGGCACATTAAACATTTAGTGATTAGAATTTCCGTAGTTTAGTAATTTGGTGTCAGTTGTTTGAATGTAGCTCAAAGTTAGTCTAGTCTATGTTGGATTGAAGCTTGACTTTTGTTGTTGTATCTTTTGCTTTTTGTGCTACAAATTTGATTGTAATGCTACTTGGTTTTATTTTGGAATGAATGAAGCAGACTAACAACCTTTTTTGTTGGAAATTATGTGTTCAAGAACTGCTATATGTAAATATGGAGAATTTACATATAGTCCCACAGGTACTTACAAAACAAAATGCCTAACATTATGAAATTACATATAAACCCAATGAAACTTAAAAAACATAACATGACATAGCCCTAAACCAGAGAAATTACATACTATAGACCACATTTCCAACTTACATAAAGCCCCTAAAACTGCTGGAAATTTACAGAAGCAGAAACAAGATTAAAAGAGACACCCAAAACAAAATCACATAGATATAAATCTTCATTCTCCAACGCAGTATTTGGACCTCTTCACGCATCTGCCTTAGCTCCAAACGGTAAGAAGCAAGCAGTGTTGAAGCTCTCATGTTCATGGGACGATCCTTCCATATAAAAAGACCACAGCCCCTAGCAATGTTAAAGCAGTTATAGAACCTTCTGCCATAGTTTCCTTCTGTCCATAAAGTGCACAATGCAACCCTTCGCCCACAAAAGCAGAAGACATCTTCATTAAACCCCGTCCCAGAGCTTGTCGCCATAGACATCTTCACTTCTCTCTAAGGTTCTCCGCTTATGGTGAATAATGTGAGAATTGGGTGGGAATGACCTAATTTTAGGGTTTAAGAATGAGGATTCTCCCCCTCCCCCCCCCAAATTGGTATATTTACGCTGAACTAACGGGTTTTAAACGGAATTTTGGGTCAACCGTTAGTCAAAGGACGAAAAGGTTAACGGGGAAATGACGTTGAGACATTTTGAAATATGTGGAACCAAAATTGAGAATCCTGTAATACTTGGGACTAAAAATAGATTTGAGTTCATGTATGGGATCAAAGATGAAATTTTCCCTTTTTATAAAGAGAGTTGACAGTCCCTTAAAGAAGCTGATTTGATCGTACACTATTTTAGGTTTTCTTTTAAAAAATATATTAACCCTTTTTATTTCTTATTTTCTGGGTATATTTATTCTTAAATAATTATATTTTAATTTTTTTTAAAATGATCAATGCTGGTTTTCCAACTAGCCCAATGACCCGAATCCATTGACCTATTTGTTCAAAGGTGCACATGTGTACCGCTAAATTATTTATTTCTCTTAATTGTTTCAATCTATCTTGAATTCAATAAACATTACACTAATTATAAATTTAATAGTTATCTAAAGTTTTTCCTATTATTTAATTATATATACAATCAATTTTCTTTTTTAAAATTTTGTGCAAATATCAGATGTGACTTTGATAGCTGTTAGTGACAAAATTACTTTCTTAGTTTGTTTATAAAGGATACTTTCTTAGTTATTACATGATTTGTGTTCTTTGCGATCTCTCCAATAATTAAAAACGACAATACAGAATTATGTACTGTCATCAATACAGAAGATTGACATCTAGAAGGAATTACACTTAAACTATTTTGTAGTTAGAGCTATTCATATATACTTTTTATTTATTACAAAAAATGTATTTGTACTTTTTTTATTGAGCTCATAGCATCCAAAACCTTGTCATTTTTTAAAGTAGCACCTAAAACCCTATAACATGAAATGTTTTTCGAAAACCCTCATACTTGTAAAGATTTGCTCACCGCCCCCTTATGTCCCTGAAGTATGTTTGTAAAGATGAAATTTCAAATTTGCCTCTTGCAAATACAACTTCTATGGGAAAATTGCATAAATGGTATACCAACTGCACCTATTCAGCAAGATTGGTACACCAAGTATTCCGCTGGCAAATCGACCCCAAAGCTCCCAAAACCGAGCAAAAATGTGTAGATTTTCACCGGAAAACCTAGAACCCGTCGAAAATCCGACCCGTTAGCCTACGTGGCACGATTCTCTGGTATCGGGCAATACCGCCATTGCCATGTCATAAACCGCTGATGATGTGGCAGATAAAAGTGTTTAAAAAAAAGGGAAAAAAATGCCACATAATGCACGAAATTGGTGGGAAAATTACCGCCCAATACTGTAACACAATCAACGAGATATTATTGCTAAATAAAATCCCCATCTTCCTTTTCTTTTGATGCGTAAATTAGAAGGCTCCTTTCTTAAACTTCAAGAGTTGTTCTTAGCTTCTGTTCGCCCATTTTTACATGGATTCACCAAGCGCGGCTTCTGAGTCAGGTAGAGAAAGGCAGCCATGGTATGAAAATCAGGTGAGGGTTTTGTGCTTCTGTGGTGAGCTCGCTTCGATGAGAACGACATGGAGAGGAGATCACCCCGGAAGGAGATTTATAGCATGCAAAGATCAAGTAAGTACTGCCTTTAATTCAAGGGATTGGTCTGTTCAATGGGTTTACTCATGAGTTTGATGTTGCACAAGTGCAACTTCTTTAACTGGTGTGACCCCCCAACGTGTGAAAGGACTAGGGTTATCATACCTGGGTTGTTGAAGAAGATTAACCAGTTGGAGGATGATTCGAAAAAATTAGAGATGGTTTTGAACGATGCCCAGAAGAAATTGAAGAAACAAGATCATCTTATAATTTCCCTAGTCCTTGTTGTAGGTGTTCTGGTTGTGATGCTACTCTTGAAATGAATGTATCAGTAGACTACTTTTGCAATCTATGTTTTAGTAGACGCATTTGTGGATTGTGTGATGTGCTGGGATGCGATGTCAAGCATTTCCCTTATGTTTTTTGTGGAATTCGAAGGAATGGAAATTTGGATTCACAAAGTTTTTCCTTTAAGATTGATACATTGGCCAAAAAATAGGTTGTTCAAGAGAATGATGCAAAGCTGATATAATGATGATACAGTGCGACACCCCTCCGTAGGCCATGGAAAAGGGCCGGAAGAGACGACGCCCGCACGATCTCACTAGAGTTAGCTAGAAGCTTCCCCTAGTTTGACCGCTAAGCGTTTGACTAAATAAAAGACAAAGTAGTACAAAACCTAAAATGTTATCATAATTACAAACAAAAGTCATACATACATCTGTATTCATCACCAAAATAGCATAATATACTACAAGGGTTCAACCAGGATACGGCAAAAGCTAACATAATTTACATACAACTATTCATATAACACCCTGCACAGATAAGAAGTTTGTAGTATCAAGCCAAAAGAGTATAACATCCTAGTTATAGATATAGTACGATAAACTGACAAAAGAAGCCAACGAAGCAAGTAGGAGCATGAATCCCAAGCTACCCTTCGCTCTCCTCACCTATTATCTCCCTTGGCTGAGTAAGATCTGAAATGAGGGTTAAAAGAAAGGAATAAGTCCAAAAGAGACTTAGTGAGGTAGTCGGAATTTCAAATTAATAGATACAAGTCAAGATAAATAAGAATATCATGATATGAGAATGATTGATACGAGCTGTATGCAAATGCCACCCTATCACCAGAAAAAATAAATCAAAAGCAATAAAATCCTGAACACCGTTGTCGAGTGCCCTCGACCTGACTGATAGGATCTCACGTGCCCGTGAGACACCTAAATAACTTGACTTCCGTGTTCTACCTCCAGACACACATCACGCCAAGCTACAACTGAATTGGGATTGTTTCAGACACACACGATCGACGGCCCGAACCGCCCGATCGGTCTGTTGAAAGCAATACCCTGGGCCCGAACTTCTCTTAGGCGTCCCCAAGAGTAATAGTAACTGAAACTTAATGATTAGCTCGTATGATAAAATTTTGGAAGACTTATCATTTTGGGAAAAACCAAATTTCATTTTCGTAATGCAATACATATAGATATTAAGATCATTTGTATGTAACATCATTTGATTTAAAGTAAGAGCAAGTATTGAATAAATATCTAATTAGAATATATTATTATGGATGAGAGAAAACAAATAAGGAAATGAAGGTCTTATGAAGGCTTATATTTTATAATATCTAATAATATTATAATTATAATTTGAAAAGAAACTAAAATAAAATAATTTTAAAATTTCCTCACCAACTTGTGATCTTGATCTCGGAAAACCTGAATGAAAGTAAATAGGGTAAGTTTCGAACAACTCTCAGTCCTAGTATAACCCGACTTATGATACCCAATACATAATCCCCAAGATAGTTCAAGTTTCCATTTAAATCATATACAAGCACAAAGTATGATTTAAACTCCTATTTATGAAGAAAAAAAAATAATGGAAACCAGACATAATCCATTAAGAATAAAATAAGTTCTTATTTGTGACAATCATTTCTTTTGCATGTATATAAACCCATATATCATAGCAGCCATGACACGTGCACATGTATATAAATATCATATTTTCAACTTTGATTTAACCATTTATTATATTTTACATTCAAGTAATTTATAAATATTTCCAGATCATGTTCTAATCATCATTTAACCATTTCCATGACTTTATTTTAACTTATGGACGTCTGAACCATCAACTAAGCAAAGGAACAATGGATTCCTTTTAATTAACATGTTAGACCATAAATCAAGTTACACGTATAATTAGAGCATATATTAATTTGACATACTTCATTCTTGATTACCCTGCTCCACGTGCACACACATATGTTACACAGTAACTCAACAACTTTCTGTATAACAAATGATATTCAAATTCTAATTTCATAATCTCCATTCCTTAAATAAAATAATATATCAATAACCATCATTGTAATTCTCGAAATTCCAGGTTAACAAAGTAGATTTTCACTTATTATTATTATTTACTAACTCAAAACCTACCGTATGTAATCGGATTATTTTAAAATAATCATAATTAATCACATAATTACATACTAACACAGTTAGGTTTTCACAAATTTTAGGAAAATAAGAAAATTTACTCATAGTGGAGATATTAAACTAACTAGAGGCTAATAAGGTTATACCCACCAAATATTTGCACAAGAAATCAAAATCACAAAATTTCCCTATTTATATGATTTTCAAAATTTAACGATAAACAACAAAAGTTTCCTAAAATCAAATTATAACACATAAGAGATATTTACCTTGAGAGATGAAGTCTTAGTAACTATTCTACGAATTTTCTTCCAATCCAAAGCAAAGTTTCTTGAATTTGTAAAACCCTCACACACCCTCTGTGTTGAAATGCAATGCCAAGGATAAAATGAAATGGAGTTGTTGTAATCCCTTCGGTCCAGATGAAAAGGTTATCAAATGGTAATGATGATTTCTTAAGAAAATAATCTCAACCTTACAATTGTTTGAAACTTGGAGGGTGGGGATTAAATCTTCTTAAACATTAAATCTAAGCTCTCCAGTTGTAAAGAAAAAGTAGTGGCTAGGATTGATTAGAGAAAATTTTTCTAGTAATTTCATTTATCTCCAAAAAAAAAAATATATATATATATATACTATGATTGAATCCTAACCTTACATTAATCTATGAAATCAATGGTTAGGAATATTCTGATTACCATTATATAAAATAAACACATTATATCACATAGTTAAAAATAAAATTCATGGAATATAATTAAATGCACGTAGGAAGTAATAAATCAAATAATAAAATTATGAGAATATTCGAAACTAAATAAATGAAACACACATACAATCCAAATTTAAAATTTTCATTTAAAATAACACGTATTATGAATGCATGAAATAAAATGTTTCCTAAAATGCATATTATCAATTTTAATTTTAATTTTAATTTTAATTTTATTTTATTTATTTTTTTTATTATTACCTGCTTCCGATTTCTCAAAAATCGGGGTGTCACAACTCTCCCCCCCTTAGAAAGAATCTGTCCCCAGATTCTCTTCTGCTTCACTGAACAAATCTGGATGGTGGTGACGCATTTTCTCTTCAAGTTCCCATGTTGCCTCTTCAGTTTTCTGATTTCGCCACAAAACTTTGACCATAGGTATCTGCTTGTTTCGGAGTACTTTGAACTTTCGGTCTAAGATCTGAACTGGTTTCTCAAGATACGAAAGGTTAGGCTCAATCGGTATTTCCTCTGGAGAAACAATGTGGGATTCATCCGGATAGTACTTTCTTAGTTGTGAAACGTGGAAAACATTATGAATTCCGGTTAAGCTTGGTGGTAGATCTAACCGGTAGGCCACCTCCCCTATTCGTTCAATAATCTCGAAAGGTCCGATGTAGCGAGGGTTTAGTTTTCCTCCTTTTCCAACTCTGACGAATCCTTTTCTCGGAGAAAGCTTAAGAAACACTTGGTCTCCCACTTCAAATTCCAATTTCTTCCTTCGGCGATCAGCATAACTTTTCTGACGGTCTTGGGCTTCTTTCATTCGCTGTCGGATTTGTTGGACTTTTTCAATTGCATCTTGTATACAGTCTGGCTTGGTTGCTCGGTATTTTCCATCTTTTGTCTGTCTCCAATCATCAAGATCCCAATATAAAGGAGATCTACACTTTCGGCCGTAGAGTGCTTCATATGGAGCCATCTTGATTGATGCTTGATAACTGTTATTATAGGCAAACTCGATTAATGGTAGATATTTATTCCAACTTTGGTTGTTATCCAACACACACATTCTCAACATGTCTTCAAGATAGCCGATTAGTCTCTCAGATTGACCATCTGTTTGCGGATGTGCAGCGGTACTAAACTGTAATTTCGTTCCCAAATGTTTTTGAACATCTTGCCATAGCTGTGAAGTGAATTTAGGATCTCGATCTGATACAATACTTGTTGGAATTCCATGTAACTTGACAATTTCTTGAGTATAAAGCTCGGCTAACTTCTCCACTTTGTCGGTGGTCTTGATTGCTAGAAAATGCGCCGATTTCGTCAACCGATCCACGATTACCCAAATACTGTTATAACCACCTCGAACTCTTGGCAATCCTATCAGAAAATCCATGGTGATTTGATCCCATTTCCATGTTGGTATTGGGAGTGGTTGCAACAATCCTGCAGGTTTCTGATGTTCTCCTTTAACTTTTTGACAAGTTAAACATTTCTGTACAAAATCAGCAATGTCTCGCTTCATTCCACTCCACCAATACTGCCTCTTAAGATCTTGGTACATTTTGGTTCCTCCTGGATGAACCGTATAGGCCGTTTTATGTGCTTCCTCCAAGATCTCTTTCTGCAGACTAGCTGGAACGTAGATTCGGTTTTCGTGTCTCATAATACCCATTTCATCTAATTGTAGCGTCAATGACTCTTTTAATTCTTCCTTGAGTAGTTGACTTTGGCACCAGTCGTCTGATATTTGAGCATCCCTGATACGATTAATCAACTCTGGTTGTAGGCTTAAGCGCATGAAACATACTTGGGATTGAAAAGTCACTTTATCCGTACTATCGAGAGATCCTGAGTCCTGAACTGATATCTGAGATAATTCGGCCTTTCTGCTGAGTGCATCTGCCACTATGTTGGCCTTTCCTGGATGATATAGTATCTTACAATCATAGTCTTCCAGAAGTTCCATCCATCTACGCTGGCGCATATTTAAATTCTTTTGGGTGAACAAATATATCAAGCTTTTGTGGTCAGTATACACCTCGAACGATGCTCCGTACAAATAATGCCTCCACTTGGCCAATGCAAAAATAATTGCTGCTAATTCGAGATCATGAGTTGGATATTTCTGTTCATGTGTTCGGAGCTTTCGAGATGCGTAGGCGATAACTTTTCCTTTCTGCATCAGGACACATCCTAAACCTTCTTTTGAAGCATCGGTATAGACCACAAACCCATCGGATCCATCCGGTAAGGCTAAAATCGGGGCTGTCGTCAATCTCTTCTTGGGTTCTTGAAAACTTCTCTCACATTTATCCGTCCACTGAAAAGGAACATCCTTACGAGTTAGTTGCGTTAACGGCTCTGCAATTTTGGAAAAATCCTTAACAAATCGCCGGTAGTATCCTGCCAATCCGAGAAAACTTCGAACTTCTGTAGGTGTTGTAGGTTGTTTCCAATTATTCACTGCTTCTATTTTCGACGGATCTACCTCGATTCCATCCTTAGAAATGACATGTCCCAAAAAGGTTACACGGTCTAACCAGAAGTCACACTTGCTGAATTTGGCATATAATTTATGCTCTTTCAAAGTTCTGAGTACCATCTGCAAATGCTTGGCATGGTCTTCAGGAGTCTTTGAGTAAACCAATATATCATCGATGAAGATGACCACAAATTGATCCAGATACGGATGAAAGACACGATGCATTAAATCCATGAAAGCTGCTGGTGCATTTGTCAGTCCAAATGGCATAACCGCAAATTCAAAATGGCCATACCTAGTGTTGAATCCGGTTTTCGGAATATCTTCTTCTTTTATTCGTAGCTGGTAATATCCCTGCCTCAAATCCAATTTAGAGTAAACTTTCGAATCTTGCAGCAAATCGAACAATTCTTCAATATGAGGTAAAGGATACTTGTTCTTTATCGTCATCCGATTAAGCTCTCGATAATCAATGCACATCCTTAATGACCCGTCCTTTTTCTTAACAAAGAGTACAGGTGCTCCCCACGGAGAAGTGCTCGGTCTAATGTATCCACACTTGGTCAATTCCTCCAGTTGCTTCTTTAATTCTTGCAATTCTGATGCTGCCATCCGATAGGGGGTTTTGGAAAAAGGCTCAGCTCCCGGAAGCAAATCAATCACAAACTCTAATTCCCGTTGTGGCGGCAGGGTCTCCAAGGTCTCCGGAAATACCTCAGGAAATTCTTTAACCACTGGTACATCTTCCAACCGAACTTGATCCTTCGGTTTATTCAAAATATAAGCAATAACAACCGTAGATCCATCGTGAATATCTCTCTCAACTTCTGAAGAAGAAATCATCGGTATCGCTTCTGCAACTTGTTTCACTGTTTCTGATTCTTGTGATTCGTGAGTCCCCAACTTAACCCTTTTATTGTAGCAGTCTAGCTGTGCTTGGTACTTGTATAGCCAATCCATTCCCAAAATAACATCGTAACCATTGATTGCCAATTCGATCAAATCTGCTGGATAACATCTACCTTCTAATTGTACTGGACAATCTCTGATCATACGGTTGGTAAAAAGGCATGTACCCATGGGAGATGTGACTTCGAAGAAATATGGCAATTTTTCTAATTCTAAGTCTAACTGATGTATGCAATGAGATGCAATGAAAGAGCGTGTGGCACCAGGGTCAAATAAAGCTTTAACATGCATGTCATGAATGTATAGCGTACCTTCCACCACAGCACTAGGATCTGGATTTTCGCCTCCTCCAAGGGCATATGCACGTGCTTTGACTGTAGGCTTTCCCGGTGGGTTATTATTATTAGTAGGTCTTCCTCGCCCGACCCCCTGATTTGGCTGATTCCCACGAACCTTTGGACAGTCCTTAATCTGATGCTCATCGGCTCCACAAGCAATGCATTTTCCCAACTTCCTCCAACAATTATCCTCGGTGTGGTATGGATTATCACAATAAGCACACTTTTTCTGCTCAGAAGTGGTGCCCTGTCGCCCTGATCGTGCTTTGTTGGATTTCGTGACTGACTTTTGAGCTGAATTACTAACAGACTTGTTTGAACCCATACCTTTCCCTCCAGATCCAGATGCTCTATTTCTTTCAACTTTTTGGGTAATCTGTCGGATGTTCCTCATTCGGGCTTCAACATCCATTGCTGTTTCAACCGCCCTGGTATAAGTATCAAGATTTGCTGTCATTAGTGCCCACTGTAGCTCAGGTCTGAGTCCTTCAACAAATTTTTGAATCTTTCTACGTCCATCTGCCATGATGTGCGGCGCGTATGGTAACAGGCGAACAAAATTTGCTTCATACTGACCAACAGTAGAGTTGCCCTGAATCAGGTTCGTAAATTCCTTTTCTCGTGCATCCTTCACAACTTGAGGAATAAACTTCGCCATAAACTCTAATTTAAAGTTAGCCCAGGTTCTAGGGGTTTGTTCTTCCTCCCATTTCTGTTCAGTCAACTGCCACCAATAACAAGCAGCACTTTCCATCAGATATACCGCATATTCCACCTTTTCTTGCTCATCACACTGTAGCAACCGAAATATTTTCTCTATTGCAGCAATCCAATTCTCAGCTTTTCGGTCATCAGGTTCTCCAAAGAATTTTGGCGGGTGGAATTTGAGGAACCTGTCCATTTTCTCTTGTTTGGTATTTTCTGTTCGACCCTGTGGTATAGGTGGTTGTTGTTGTTGTTGTTGCTGTTGCTGTTGCTGGTACTGTTGTTGTTGATTTACCGTCTGCACAAGCTGTCTTACAACATCCACTAGATCCTCTGTTTCAGTACGACGTCTCCTTTGACCACCTCGTTCTGCCTCATCTCTATTATTGTCTGTAGGAGCGTCAGGTTGATGCCCTGCCCTTCTTGGTGCCATTCTGTTATGCATATGACAATATATAGATGATGTGATATGATGGTAATGCAAAGCACATAATTTAATTTAAATAAAGTACACAATTTCAGACAACCCGTGATATATATACCATAACAAAATGGGTAGTACAATGTTCACATAATTTAGTACTACCTACAGGCTATCAGATCTACCATTTAGTCAAAAGAGCTGCAATCACCACATATTTACATATCTACACCTATCACGCAGTCAAAAGATCAGCAGCTACCACATAGCCAAATATGTACCACCTAGCACACAGTCAACCTACTAGTCATAGTACGCTGGTCACATCAGATATACCCTAAACACATAGACCAGAATGTTTTATATATACAGACAAAAGAGACTCCACAAAATGACTCCTGCAAACCCCTCAATCACGGGGTATCAACTCTAACACCAGAAAGTGCGGGAGCAGGGAGGGCAGGCAGCTGGAGGGATAAGTGAGTAGCTGAGCTCGGCCCCTCATCGGATCGAGCACTAGTCTCTCTCATAACGACATGGGCAGCCTCCTCAAATACCTTATGGGCCTCCAACCAGTAAGTGCGATAATGATCACGCTCCCTAGCAACGTGACCCAGAATAATCTGCAGCTCCTGTGCCAACACCCTCTGGCTCTGTGCCTCTGTCTATGCGCTCTCAGCCTGATGGGTCATATCTGCTAACTGCTGCTGCAGCTTTAAGGCACGGTGGCGCTCAGCATCCAGCTCACGAGCCAGGACTGAACCGGGACCCTCAAAGAAATAAGTGTCACGATCCGCCTCCAGAGAATGGACCACCCTGTTGGGATAAGCTCCTCTAAGGATAGGGCGCCCGCGCCCACGTCCACGTCCGCTAACAGTCTGTCTGGTGTAAGGATTGTACAGCATCCTTGGAACCCTCCTCACCATGATAAGTCTCGGTGGAGAATCATCCCTACCTGCCATCCTGCTACCACACATTTGGCTCGACTCTAAGTAATCAATAACAAATAAACACCTAAGAGCAAGTAGCAACATGCAAACAACTTATAAGACTTGAAAACACAAACAAGTAACTCAAGACTCAATCAGAATCGAAGCTCTGATACCACCACTGGGACGCCCCTCCGTAGGCCATGGAAAAGGGCCGGAAGAGACGACGCCCGCACGATCTCACTAGAGTTAGCTAGAAGCTTCCCCTAGTTTGACCGCTAAGCGTTTGACTAAATAAAAGACAAAGTAGTACAAAACCTAAAATGTTATCATAATTACAAACAAAAGTCATACATACATCTGTATTCATCACCAAAATAGCATAATATACTACAAGGGTTCAACCAGGATACGGCAAAAGCTAACATAATTTACATACAACTATTCATATAACACCCTGCACAGATAAGAAGTTTGTAGTATCAAGCCAAAAGAGTATAACATCCTAGTTATAGATATAGTACGATAAACTGACAAAAGAAGCCAACGAAGCAAGTAGGAGCACGAATCCCAAGCTACCCTTCGCTCTCCTCACCTATTATCTCCCTTGGCTGAGTAAGATCTGAAATGAGGGTTAAAAGAAAGGAATAAGTCCAAAAGAGACTTAGTGAGGTAGTCGGAATTTCAAATTAATAGATACAAGTCAAGATAAATAAGAATATCATGATATGAGAATGATTGATACGAGCTGTATGCAAATGCCACCCTATCACCAGAAAAAAAAAATCAAAAGCAATAAAATCCTGAACACCGTTGTCGAGTGCCCTCGACCTGACTGATAGGATCTCACGTGCCCGTGAGACACCTAAATAACTTGACTTCCGTGTTCTACCTCCAGACACACATCACGCCAAGCTACAACTGAATTGGGATTGTTTCAGACACACACGATCGACGGCCCGAACCGCCCGATCGGTCTGTTGAAAGCAATACCCTGGGCCCGAACTTCTCTTAGGCGTCCCCAAGAGTAATAGTAACTGAAACTTAATGATTAGCTCGTATGATAAAATTTTGGAAGACTTATCATTTTGGGAAAAACCAAATTTCATTTTCGTAATGCAATACATATAGGTATTAAGATCATTTGTATGTAACATCATTTGATTTAAAGTAAGAGCAAGTATTGAATAAATATCTAATTAGAATATATTATTATGGATGAGAGAAAACAAATAAGGAAATGAAGGTCTTATGAAGGCTTATATTTTATAATATCTAATAATATTATAATTATAATTTGAAAAGAAACTAAAATAAAATAATTTTAAAATTTCCTCACCAACTTGTGATCTTGATCTCGGAAAACCTGAATGAAAGTAAATAGGGTAAGTTTCGAACAACTCTCAGTCCTAGTATAACCCGACTTATGATACCCAATACATAATCCCCAAGATAGTTCAAGTTTCCATTTAAATCATATACAAGCACAAAGTATGATTTAAACTCCTATTTATGAAGAAAAAAAAATAATGGAAACCAGACATAATCCATTAAGAATAAAATAAGTTCTTATTTGTGACAATCATTTCTTTTGCATGTATATAAACCCATATATCATAGCAGCCATGACACGTGCACATGTATATAAATATCATATTTTCAACTTTGATTTAACCATTTATTATATTTTACATTCAAGTAATTTATAAATATTTCCAGATCATGTTCTAATCATCATTTAACCATTTCCATGACTTTATTTTAACTTATGGACGTCTGAACCATCAACTAAGCAAAGGAACAATGGATTCCTTTTAATTAACATGTTAGACCATAAATCAAGTTACACGTATAATTAGAGCATATATTAATTTGACATACTTCATTCTTGATTACCCTGCTCCACGTGCACACACATATGTTACACAGTAACTCAACAACTTTCTGTATAACAAATGATATTCAAATTCTAATTTCATAATCTCCATTCCTTAAATAAAATAATATATCAATAACCATCATTGTAATTCTCGAAATTCCAGGTTAACAAAGTAGATTTTCACTTATTATTATTATTTACTAACTCAAAACCTACCGTATGTAATCGGATTATTTTAAAATAATCATAATTAATCACATAATTACATACTAACACAGTTAGGTTTTCACAAATTTTAGGAAAATAAGAAAATTTACTCATAGTGGAGATATTAAACTAACTAGAGGCTAATAAGGTTATACCCACCAAATATTTGCACAAGAAATCAAAATCACAAAATTTCCCTATTTATATGATTTTCAAAATTTAACGATAAACAACAAAAGTTTCCTAAAATCAAATTATAACACATAAGAGATATTTACCTTGAGAGATGAAGTCTTAGTAACTATTCTACGAATTTTCTTCCAATCCAAAGCAAAGTTTCTTGAATTTGTAAAACCCTCACACACCCTCTGTGTTGAAATGCAATGCCAAGGATAAAATGAAATGGAGTTGTTGTAATCCCTTCGGTCCAGATGAAAAGGTTATCAAATGGTAATGATGATTTCTTAAGAAAATAATCTCAACCTTACAATTGTTTGAAACTTGGAGGGTGGGGATTAAATCTTCTTAAACATTAAATCTAAGCTCTCCATTTGTAAAGAAAAAGTAGTGGCTAGGATTGATTAGAGAAATTTTTTCTAGTAATTTCATTTATCTCCAAAAAAAAATATATATATATATACTATGATTGAATCCTAACCTTACATTAATCTAAGAAATCAATGGTTAGGAATATTCTGATTACCATTATATAAAATAAACACATTATATCACATAGTTAAAAATAAAATTCATGGAATATAATTAAATGCACGTAGGAAGTAATAAATCAAATAATAAAATTATGAGAATATTCGAAACTAAATAAATGAAACACACATACAATCCAAATTTAAAATTTTCATTTAAAATAACACGTATTATGAATGCATGAAATAAAATGTTTCCTAAAATGCATATTATCAATTTTAATTTTAATTTTAATTTTAATTTAATTTTATTTATTTTTTTTATTATTACCTGCTTCCGATTTCTCAAAAATCGGGGTGTCACATACAGTGCTGGTAAAATTGAAATTGATGTAAGAACACAAACAATTCACTAACATGAACATGTTATCAACCAAGTTTCATTGCACCACTACAGAAGATACATAACTGTCATTTTGAAAGCATGAAGTACTGAGTTGTTTTAAACCTTAGTGCTGTCAAAATACTAAAGTAGCAGCCGTCTACGACAAAAGTTTACCAAACTAGTTCAGCAAAAGAAAATACAACATCAATTCTGTAAAGATAAATCCATGAATTTTTCCCCCCTTATCTGACTATGCTCTTGACATGCATAGGACCACTGACACTCTGCTAGCTGAGGACCACATCATCTTCATTAGTAAACCTTGGTGGAATCCTGAATTTTAACTTCCTTGAAGTCTTTGTCTTTTTGGCTCTTTGCAAATCTGCTTTAGCAGCATGTTGAATATCTTCAACGCTGAATGCTTGCCTCTTTCTAAGTGCTACAAATTCAGTATTCCCCATGGTTAATTGGTCAAACATTGATGGGCCCGGTGAAGTGGGGTCAATTGTGAAGCTATAGGTGGGTGCATCAGTGTTCAACGTCTCAGTAACAGCCTCCTGCTCCTCCGCAACCATCAATGGGGGTAGTATATCCTGAACATGTCAAAAGTTGGTGACAAAGTCATGGTGAATGATAAATTGTTGTTAAGGACATATTACCTGAGTTTGTTGAACCTCTGTAACTCCATCACCTTCTTCATGGTTTGACGTTTCTGTACGGGCATGATTATCTTGTTGATCAGGTACGATCTCCTGATCACCTTCTGTTTCGTGTGCTCTCGATGTTTCTCCAGGGTCCTACAACATAATTAAACTCAACAAAAATAAAAATTGACTACGTGCAAAGTAAATTCATTAATATACTTACAGAAGCAAGGGCTCTTCTAATCAGTCTATCTCTTTTGGCTTTTGCACTTGCAGGCAGTTGTTCACAAAATAAAACATTGTGGCCTGGCTCTCCGTAATGGCCATAATGAATGTTCTTGTGGAACCTCCTTAGTTTCCTGATAACCGGTCCCCTGTACTTTTTCTTCTTACCCTTCTTATCCTCATCAACCCCCCTCCTTCTTAACCTTGAGGGCCTTCCTGCCCTTCTTCCAAAATTTGGGGGCAAAGGGGGAATAAACAAGGTTTTGCCCCACACATTCTGACCACTTATGGGCATGACAATCCGTGAATATGCACCTTTGAATGAACTCACTTTATAGTAATCCTCAACATATTCTTCCAGTTGTAACCTACCATGATTTAAAACACTTAATGAATGCATACATGGTATCCCTGTAAGCTGCCAACTCCTACAACTACATGTTTTGGCCCCTAAGTCCACAACATATTGGCCACCATCTGAACACTGGATTTGGAAGTGTGTTTTGGAAGCTTTGATGGGCCTGCAACCACCAACTTCTTTCCCATTCACCTGGACAATTAGTGATATAGTAGGACAAAGTGTAGCTGCACAAAAAAACAAGAAAAATCAATTACATTCAGACACATACAGATAATGGCAAGTGAATATTATAAGATAAAGAACCATACTTTCCCATGTCTCAGCTGTCTCCCTGCTCAAATGCCATTTCTTCATCAAGTACTCTCTTATCCACTCCAGCATTGTTATGATGGGCTTGTTCCTCGCCTCAAGGATACAACTGTTAAATAATTCACAACAGTTGTTGAGATTCATATCACACTTACAGTGTTCCATGAAGTGGCTCTTGGACCACTCTGAAGGATACTTATCCTTAAGCCAGTCTGCTGCTGCTGGAAAATTATCCCTAATATTCTTCATTGCACTCTTGAACTCACCCACAGTGCATGCATTGGTTGCTTTCCAAACTGCGTTCTTGAGCAATATACCCCTATGTCCAGCCTGCATCATGTTGAGTACCAAATGTCTTACCCAGAACCTATGTTCTGCAGCTGGAAAAACCTCTGGCAAAGCATAAATGAGGCCCTTCTGTTTGTCAGAAACAAATGTGAACCCTAAACCATTTTGTAGCCCCAAATCTACCTTCAGCACACTAAAAAACCAGCTCCAGTTTTCTTTGTTTTCCACAGAAACCACTGCATAAGCTAAGGGGTAGTTACCATTGTCAGGGTCAACACCTACAGCAATTAGGAGAATGCCACCATGAGGACCCTTCAAGTGACATCCATCAACACCAATGATGGGCCTACAGTGCTGAAATCCAGTTTTCATTGCATGGAAGCAGACATAAAACTTACTGAATCTAGATTGACCTTCAACAATGTCAGTTCCTATGATAACAGTGGAACCAGGATTAGTTGTTCTTAATTCATCTGCATAATCCCACAACTTGGTGTACTGCAGATCTGGGTCACCTTGGATTTTTTCAAGTGCAAGGATCTTGGCTCTGTAAGCCTTATCCACAGATATTTCAACATTCAGAGCCTTCTCAACATCAGCTCTGAACCCCTTCACAGACCTCTTAGGGTCAGTTTTAAACCATGAAATAAATCTGTCAGCCAACCATTTCACACTTACATTTCTCACATACCAACCTTCTTCCCAAGTATGTTCTAAACACAGTTCTCTAATAACCTGAGCTTCCTCATTATCAGGTGTTGTGTTCATAACCTTAA
The DNA here is from genome assembly GCA_037501455.1 of Lantana camara. Taxonomy (NCBI): domain Eukaryota; kingdom Viridiplantae; phylum Streptophyta; class Magnoliopsida; order Lamiales; family Verbenaceae; genus Lantana; species Lantana camara. Next base: position 24,742,368 of record CM074856.1, on the reverse strand, counting down.
CTGTGTTAATCTTGAAGGGACACCCCATGCCTCTCTCAGAACACCTCACATACACCCTTCTACTGTCAGACCTATTATAGGGAAGGGTCCTCCTACTTTTAATATCATATGAGTCAATTGTTTTCTTGAATATTTCTTTACTCGCAAAAGTCTGACATAAATCAAGTATAGGGTCAAAAATGGAACTTTCATTAAACTGTGGAAATGTCTCTACTGCCCCTTCCACATCATCTGAAACTCTACGCATATCCAACCCATCATCCTCACACCCCACCACATTTTCACAGACATATTCCTCTTCAGACTCAATGTCATTGTCATCAGATTTCTCTCCTATCTCTGCATTCTCACTAACATTATCCTTAAATTGTTGATCATCACTGGAATAACTTTCCTTACCATGTACATCAAATTTAGTATCACCACTTGTTCCACTATCATATACAACCTCATTAAATCCCAAGGACTCATACATATTACCATTTTCCACAGTCTTCTTTACAGTGTAAGCAGGCTCCCTATATAACTCTTCATATACTTCATCAACCAACGAATTTAAATCATCATCAACACAAAAGTCAGAGTCATCACTATCATAATCTTCAACACACACCTCTGCTTCCACATTTTCAATGCTCTGTTTGTCAGTCTGACTTGCGAGAAACCTCCGGTTGTATTCAGCTATCCATTCAGCTGATGCATCAACTCTCCTGAAGAAATCATTTTCAGACAATGTTTCTAAAGGTATGCTATAGTCAATGGGTCCTAAAAACGCAGATTCATCATTCTGGGTTAGTTGCCCTGGTATCTCATCTACGTTATCCTTGTCTGCCTTTTCTTCAACGTTGTTTACTGTTGAAATGACTTCCTTACCACCCTTGTCATCTAAGTCATCATCCTCAGTCACAACAAACAATGGGAAATCCCTAGCTACCTTCACATGGATCTTCCCATACTTTCTAAGATCATCCTCAGTTTCAATTAGCCTATGGCCAGACATAAGAGCTGTGTATACCAGTTTCTGAGTGCCTTGTGGAATTAATCCCTGAAGAAACACATCAATGCATTCGAAATTCAATGATTCAGCGTCAACATAGTCAACTTTAAGAACCTTGCCACCCACATAACAGTCCGTTTCCATTGCACCATTGTAGTATATTGATAACGTCAACAATGAGGAATTGGAATATGTTCAAAATATACAAAACAAAAACAGACAATAAACTATTCAGCACCCTTCAATAATTTAATGGTGTCAACCACCAAAGACCTAGGCAATAAACATGGGGACCATTAACAGTACACATAACACATTCACCACTTTCAAAAAGTTGAAGTCTTTATCACCACTTACACATGAGGAATCTTACAAAAAAGCTTCGGAACTTACTCACACAAAGCCCGAAACACCCCACATCGAATACCCCACACTAAACCCCAACAACACATGAAAGATCTGAAGAAGAAGCACTCACCATATACAGGTTTTTGCATCCCCTTGGTTCGTATCCTCGCCATTATCACCGTCGCCCACTCAAAATCCCACTACCCACGGTTAACTTCCACGAAATTCCGTTCAAAAATCTCAGGCTACGACCGTTCTCTGTTCAAATTTTTCCGCAGGAATTGTATGTGCAAAGTGAAAGCTGGGAAACTGAATCGTTGCTTCAATGTAATGATTTTATTGACTTTATGATTTTCGTTTTTTTTTTAATTAAAGGTTTTTATGTTTTTTAAATTATTTTTGGTGCAGATTAATGACATCGCATCCAACTCAGCTGCTAGGTGGCGGAAATATTGACGTGTCACCCACGTGGCGTCCACGTTGGCTTAATAGCCACGTCAAACGTGGTTTCCGGCAAGTTCTAGGTTTTCCGGCGAAAATCTACACATTTTTGCGCGGTTTTTGGAGCTTTGGGGTCGATTTGCCACCGGAATACTTGGTGTACCAATCTTGCTGAATAGGTGCAGTTGGTATACCATTTTTGCAATTTTCCCCAACTTCTATTTAACCATTTTCCCTCATCATTTAGTTTTTATTTTAAATTATTTCTATTTTCCAATTTAATAAAAGAATTAAAACATAAAATGTTTTAAAGAGAAAATCAAGAAATAAATATTTATAATTCTTCTTTTCTTTTTCATAAAGAATAATATCATATATTATGAAAAATATCATTTAAATTATTTTAAAAAAATAAAATAAAATTCAAAGTATATCCACATTGATATCCCTTTAAAATTATATAATAAAAAGTTAAATTTTTTTGAAGTTATATATTCGAAAAGTTGACATTGCTTTAAAATTACAAAGTAAAAAAATGTATACATAATAATTTAAAATCCACTACAAGAACAGTTGAAAAGCGACGGAAAATTCCAACAGAATACTCACTGCCCAAAAAAATTGTATTCCAACAGAAAAGTTGTTGGAATTCCAATTAGAAAATTTAGCGGAATTCTAAAAAAGACTGTTCTAAAAATTCCAATGGAATTCTTCCGTTAGTTTTCCGTTGTAATCTTCAATTAAACAAAATTACCAACGGAAAACCGACGAAAACTCCATTGGTTTTCTTTTGGAATTTTTCAATCAAATTAAATTAAAAAAAAATACAATTATATTTAATACAAATAATTATATATAAAAATCATATAATATATAAATTATAAATTATCAATACGATATTTTATATAATTTTAAGTATATACATTGTTAATTAAAATACAAAAGTATATAAGCTAACTATCTTAGTATAATATCTCTATTGATATATATGATTATATTTAATTCAAATAATCATATATTTAAAATTTTATATTTTTAAACTAATAACACTGAATATTCGTTTGTTATTAAATATATTAAAGACATAATAATAATAACATAGAAGTTGTCTAAGTTGGTTTAAGAGTGGGCTTGTGCTTGGCTGGATGGGTAGGTGCAGCTCTTGCAGGGGGTGGTTTGAGTCTTATAAATGAAATTTTTAATTTTTTTAATTTAATTATTTTATCCTTTTCTGCGACGCAATATCGATTGGAATACCCATCAGTAATAAAAACAACCAAACTATCAGAAATTTCCAACGGAATATTCCGTTGGCCAACTTAATGTTATTCCATTGAAATATTCCGTTGGAAATGATTTCCCATGGAAAACCAATGGGATATTTTCATTGGAATTCTGTTGGAAAAATAATTAATGTTATTGGAATTCTGTTGGAAATATATTTCTGACAAAAAACCGACGAAACGTGCACTACTGTACTCAATTCTGACGAGGGGTTTTTCAACGGGCGCCATTCCGTCGATTTTCCATCAGGAATATGTTTTTCCAACGGAAACCAATGGAATTTCTGAAAATTCACTCTATTTTTCATGTCGAAATTTATAATTTTTTTAATTAATTATTTTTATCTGGTTCTATGATAGAATATCGATGAAAATACTTGTCATTAATTTTAAAAACAAATGAGCCGTTGGAAAATTCTAACAGAATATCCAGTTGGAATTTTGTTGACTAACGTAAAAATTAAACTATTTTTGTTCCACTGGAAATTAGTTGGTTTTCCATTGGAAATAATTTCCCCCGAAAAAACGACGGGATATTTATGCTGGAATTTTGTCCCAAAAATAATTAATTCCATTAGAATTCCGTTGGAAATATATTTCCGACGTAACGTCTCTGTCGCTACCCAATTCCATCGAGGGGTTTTCCAACGGGTGCCATTCATTTGGTTTTTCGTCAGAAATATGTTTTTCCAATGAAAAACAACAGAATTTCTGAAAATTCTATCAGTTTTCGATAGATTTTTTGCAGTGATCCCACCTTCCCAGCCTCAAAGGTAGTCGTCCACCCCCTTCCCTGCCCCAAACGCAGCAGCCGCCCCCGAGGTTGCACCACCACCACGCCGTCAGCCTTTTCTCTCAAGTTCGCCGCCTCGTAACACCCCATCCCTCCCCATCTTAGTCACTACCCTCCCCTGCCACCTCCACGCAGTAGTCGTGTAGCACCCCAAAAGGGAGGCACCACATCCCCCGCACTATGATCCAAACCTGGTTACGAAATGGAAAGTCCGTACCCGAATCTGAATCATAACGAACGGGAGACCACTCACACACTATCCTAGGTGGGAACTAGAACCTCGAAACCAAGAAAACAATCCCACAAGGTAAAAGCATGTGCGGAAGCAAAACATAATGTCAAACACAATATAAGCAGCAGATGACGGGTTCAACTAACATAGATACCTAGTCCCGAAATTTCAAACATAATTCATAAATCATAAATCATAACCACGGGTTCAATCTAATCCCTTAGAAGCCTGTCCCGAATCAGTAAAACATAATCATAGCAATTCATACATACTTCTTAACTTATTTAATATACAATATGCGTGTGAAATGACTCCGACATGACCACAAGACTCGACAGACCCAAAACCCCGCCTAGCACTCCAAAACCTGCAAAAGAACTGAAAACAAAGCCGGGTTCAGTCTATAGGAGACTGGTGGGTACAAAATAAGGCATAACATAAATAATATTGCAGAATTTAGACACATCCACATGCAAGCTATAATCCCGTGTGAGGTTTGTTTAAATATTTCCCAAGTGGGTGAAAACGAAGTAAAACAACACTCGGGATTACAACAATCAATTTCATTCCTTCATTCAATCATGTGGTCATTACGTGAGCCCGGCGAAAGGGCAAAATCTCCAACCTTCTCCTCGTGTGTGCATATCAATTCAGTCTGTTCATTAATGATCATACACATTCATACATAACCGTTCATAATCATACATAATCATAACATTCATAATCATACATAATCATAAACATATACACCTTCTTCCTCCAGGTGGTGGACGGGATTGCAAGGCCCGGCCACCTAATACATAGTGGTAATGAGGTTCATGAGTCCTCATTGCCCAACTAGCGTTTTCTCGTCAAAACTCCTAACGAGGTCCGTTCCGTCGAAAATTTGGTTGGAACTAGCGCACGGGATCACCGTCGGCCCTTGCCTCCCCGGTTAGCCACAATACACTGAGTTTCGGGCCCCATAAACAATGTGATCACTGATCTCACCAAAACATAAGATAGGGAATTCATAAAAGAAAAAAGGGCTTTACGTTGAAAATCATAGACTCTTTTGAAAAGACTCGAGGTGTATACATATATATAATATTTTGGCTTAAAACTTCACATAAGGATATATCGGTTCATCATAGCTAATAGAAGAAAAACCCACCTGTTACGCCTCTTACCGAACAATACCAAAAAGGAAAAAAAGACTTGAGGTAGCCTATGAACCCAGTACGTCTCCGTCGTGGAGAAAACTGTACAAGAGACAATGTAGTGGTGTTTGTGAGACTCAAGACTCTAAGTGAACGATATAAGACGCACGACATGTTATACACATGATATGAGATGCATAAGAGGCATGAATAATGTTATGAGGTCATATAATCAAGTAATTCATTCAATGCGTTCAAGACATGGTGGTTTCATATTCATGCGTTTCATTTCTTTCAAGATTCATATCAAATCGGGCCCTAAACTTCATATAGTATTCATAGCACATATTTAAACATGTTTACAATGCATATAATAGCATACATTGGGAATTCCTAAAGTTAAATTTCGTATAAGGGCAACGAATACAAAGGAAGAGATATACGGTAATACATAAAAGCATAAGAGTTCATAATTCAATAACGGGCATTCCAATTAGGCCATAAATTTGAAATATACAACCTAACACATAATATAACATGTTAAATAAGCATATAAATCAATTAAAACACATACGAAAGTCAAGAGGGTGAAAGGAACGCAAGAAAAAGAGATTTGGTGAAAGTTGACAGTTTTACAAAAATGCACAAGCTGTAGATAATTGATCATATCTTGAGTTGTAGAAGTTGAAATTGATTTTTTTTTGTTGGATATGAAAGTAGACAAATATGCCTTTAAAATGGTAGGTGGCTCGAACCGTGGTTCAAAGTGAGGTGAAAATGGCGTAGGTTTGAATTTGGACCAATGCAGAAATTTGGCGAAGTGGCGACTCTATTTTCAAACGATCATATCTCACAAATGGGAAAAGATAATGAGGTGATTCCACTTGGAGAATGTTCTAGACTTCAAGAGGTTTTCGTGGGTTCAAAAATTAGGTCAAACAGAGTTTAAACGAGGTCAGCACAGCCACATCAAATTTGGCCTGGAAGCTGACACGGCCGTGTCGGAAATAAAAATTCCATCTCGAAGCCCTGACACAGCCGTGTTGAGATTGAACTGGGGTTGGACACGGCCGTGTTGGGTCATCTTCTCCGAAAATCCATGGCCAAGAAGCAAGGGTTCGAATAGAAATGTTCCAAAACCACCCCAAGACATATCCAGACCAAATCAAGCACCAATATACATCAAAATACACCACAATTCATGCATTTATACATATACCATCACAAATCCTCAATTATCCGACAAATCAATATTATATCTATATACATATATATACACATATACACACACATATATATATATATATATGCACACAAACTTGTAAAAGAGGAGGAAAAGAAAGGATTAAAGCCCAAGACAACAACTATAACACTTAATTCTCCATTTATTCCAAGTTTCATCAAAACTTCAAAGTTACACAAATCTACCACACATATACACATATATTCATATATACCTTGGAAAAGGGAAGGAGGGGATGAGAGAGAAATGGTTGAAGCTTGAATCCTTGTACAAAACTTGAAGAAATGGTCTTGTCTCCTTGCTTGCTTAATAAACTGATCAAAAGGGGGAGAAGAGGGAGGGAATGGAGGGTTCTTCTCTTTTGTGTTGGAAAGAAAATGAAGAACAAGGGGGTGTGTATGTATATAAATACATATCGTGTAATCAAGGAAGAAATAGGGGAAAAATTGTCAACAAGTCCCTCAACAATTTAAGTGTTTCAATTGGGTCCCAAAAGTTTCATCGGAGAATAAATAGAGTCCAAAACAATGTTCAATTGAGTCCAAGGATTTCATATAAGTTCAAATATGTACATAATCGAAATAAAACAATTAATTAGCATGTAAACATATTAAAGCGAGTTAAGTAACAAAATCAATTAAGTTATATAAATCACGTAATAGTAATTAATTCACGAAATTAATAAATTAAACAATCACATAGCAATTAAAACACATAAAGATCACATAATAGCAATTAATTCACAAAATTAATAATTCAAGCGTCCACTTAGCAATTAAAACATAATTAAATCACATAACACTCGGCCTAAACTCACTCGTGACGTCATAGCTGTACGGTCGAAAAGTCGGGCCGTTACAACCTTTCCCCCTTAAGAGGACCTGGTCCCCAGGTCCACTGCCTGGAGTTCTGGACTCTAAGCAAACTTCTCCGTGTTCATCCCACGCGGGTTTGAAACCCCCCGTCAGGAATTAGTTCAGAAAAGGTCTTCAAGCAACAAGGGGTCTTCAATTGCGGTAGGAGTAACTCGTCCTTGAAAGGAATCCAGTGTTAAGCGAGTAGTTCGTTTGGACTCGTGCAATAAGGGGGTCTAAAGGAGATTCAACCCTCACCGCTTGAATCCATTATAAACTTACTCTTAGAGTTCGGTCTAAAATGAGTTGGGAGTCAAAGACTTCCACTAACTCATAACCAAGAACCTAACCAGATTCTTCAACGCACCACGATCACGATTCAATGTTGGGATACTCGAACCTTCTTCAAGAATTCAAGAGTCTTCATAGGCGTTTCATGGAGCTCGTTGTTTAGTCACGACCCTTGTCTTACCGAGGCCTAAACACTCGAAATCTAAGCAAGTAGCAAGCAACGAAGAGAGAACCTCGTCTCTCACAAACAACAAGGAGAGAACCCCATTCTCACAAATAACAAGGAGAGAACCCCGTCTCTCACGAAAAGAAACAAGGCAAGGGAGTCTCCAATACTCCCGAGCAACACAACACAACGCAGAACAGAACACAAGTGGAAATAGAAAAAAGTCAAGTACAAAGTTACACAAGAAGCAAGAAATAAATATCAATCACATCGTTCAGCACTCATGTAAAAGCAAACAATACAGTTAGGAATCAAAGTACATAGTAACAAAATTTATTTGAACTAAAACTGCATGTATGTATATGCCATGAATGCTTTATGTACCGTTCACCGTGGTAAGGAAACTTGAAGTTGGTAACTCCATTGTCCTGTGCATGGTTTGATTCAAAAGTTGGCTCGGTTCTTGACTTGTCTTTAATATCTTCAGTGTGCATCCGGTTGAGAAAAAGATAAACCGGTCGATCATATTCTTGATTTCATTCTGAAGCTTACCCCTTGATTACTTTCCTCAATTTAGTGAAGCCCTTGAAATATAAATAAACCCTTTAGAAATAATGGTCATGATCTTCTTGGATCCCTCATCATCAAATTGTAAATTTTCTCGTAGTGTGGCCAACTCTTTAATTGCCCAAGCTCTAAATTATCCCATATACCTTCGGAACCTTCATCCTTTAGGTCATCATGGGGAAAAACTGACGACTTAGTAAAGTTTTATCCTATTGTGTGTCGTCCAAGTCTCTCTAATATTTAGTTGAATTACTCCAATGAGCACCATCATGGAATACGATAATCTGGCCCAGCTTTCTTTTTTCGGAATTGACATAAAATCCAGCAGGAGTTCCTTCATTATTTTATCATCTTCAAACTCTGAATTCCGTACGTATAAATACCAATCGAGCCAAAATCTTCAGTACCCCATAGCAATCTTCATCCCGAATTTGGTAGCTTAACTTCCACTTGAAACTTTAACTAATAAAGCCGGTTCACTCATTTTCTATAATCGTCATTAGAGCTTCCATATCTTCCACGGTTTGTATTTCTATCGTTCTTACTAAAACACTTCTTTGAGCCTAATCTTTCATTTCCAGTCGGTCTTTTATCGTGCTCTCCCCCTTAAAAGTTTCCACTTTTATCTGTGGAATACTATCCATCATTCTTTAACCAAAATTCTCGATCTCCCCGAAGTTACTCCTTGGGACTAGTAGCTCCAGTTAGGAAATGTGCCTAATAGTGTAGCTCACGCTTACTTTGACATTCTTGATTGGAATAACCGCCCTATGCCTTTACTTCCCAATTTCTCTATTAACCCTTTTTGAAATCTAGAACCTCAAATTTCTTTTCTTATCCAGTATGTACAACCCTGAAATCAACTTCAACACCTTTCCCTAAAACATTACTTTTATCTCTTCCTTAACCCTAATTTCAGAACACTCTGCTTTAATTCGATTCGATAGGACTTTGATTGAATCTGTAGTTGAAGTATCAAACAAGGATGGCTTCCTAACAAGCAAACATTAAATTGATGCATGTTGGGTTAAGAAGTTAAATGCAGGTAGCGCATATTCTCAACAAAGGGGGTGAAACATCAAATCATCAATTATAGCAACAAAACACATAACTCAACAATGGAATAAGCCACAACAATTTAACAATTATAATATTAAAACACATATGGTAAGAGTTTAAGTAATTAATTGCAATGTATGATGCATGTGCTATGAATGCATTGAACCTCTCATTGTAGTAGTAGTTTTAGCACGATTTCCTTTCCTTTGATCTAGACGTTGCGAGCGTAAGTTGTAAGGTTGAGCATTACTTGCTCATTGATGATGATTTCCAATCTTCGTTTGCTTCCAAGTCCTTGCTCGCTTCCTTATCTCCTCGTACGTCCCGAAGTCCCGAGAAGATGATACAATTTGAATTCTTCAATGCTCCTTGCTCTCTCAATTTTGCATCCATTCATTGATCCGCATTTGTAGTCATACTAATTAAGCCACCTTACTTGGCCCCGTGGTGAAACCACCCAGTTGACAGTTCCCTATTCCATGCATCTTAGTTGGAATTCCTTGGTAACACTGGTATATCCCTTGAAACTTCCTGATTTTGGCCTTCTATATTGATCAACGGCTTCAAACTTGAAGATCTCAGTGATGAACCTTGAATGATTCAATTTTGCATGAAGTACCTTCATGATTTGGTGGTTAGGAATCCCAAGCCTATCCCGTTTTCTCACGTATCTTTTGACTTGGTGGTTTGGGTCCCCACAATACACCTATGATAATAATATTCAAGACTTGTAGGGAGGATGGAGTTGGTGAACTTCTCCGTGCTCGAAACCTTCTCTCACGGTGTTGAATAATGAGGTATAATTCCCTTTCTGTAAAGTATGAAGATTCAACACCGAACTTCTAAATCCCGATGACTCCATAATCCTTTTATTGAGTTGATAGAAGGTACTTGCGGTCGAGTTGATAGTAGCCTTAACAACATGATAACAACCTACAATTAAGAACTTAACTCGAGCATAGGTGCATGTGGATTAGTATATGCTCATGGCACATATTTAAATCAACCAATGCATATTCAATGCCAAGTGCAACACATAAAATAACAAAATTGATAGAAAATCACATAAAGCAAGTAATTTTCAGCAATTTGTAACATTTAGCAATGAAAATCAATGCAATTCACACGTTGACAAGTTGTTCCTATGTCGTACGACCTAGACTGACTCAATCACGACACGTGAGCTTCGGTTTTGCAACCTGGAGGCTCTGATACCACTTAAGGATGTAGCACCCCAAAAGGGAGGCACCACATCCCCCACACAATGATCCAAACCCAGTTACGAAATGGAAAGTCCGTACCCGAATCTGAATCATAGCGAACGAGAGACCACTCACACACTATCCTAGGCGGGAACTAGAACCTCGAAACCAAGAAAACAATCCCACAAGGTAAAAGAATGTGCGGAAGCAAAACATAATGTCAAACACAATATAAGCAGCATATAACGGGTTCAACTAACATAGATACCTAGTCCCGAAATTTCAAACATAATTCATAAATCATAAATCATAACCACGGGTTCAATCTAATCCCTTAGAAGCCTGTCCCGAATCAATAAAACATAATCATAGCAGTTCATACATACTTCTTAACTTATTTAATATACAATATGCGTGTGAAATGACTCCGACATGACCACAAGACTCAACCGACCCAAAACCCCGCCTAGCACTCCAAAACCTGCAAAAGAACTGAAAACAAAGCCGGGTTCAGTCTATAGGAGACTGGTGGGTACAAAACAAGGCATAACATAAATAATATTGCAGAATTTAGACACGTCTACATGCAAGCTATAATCCCGTGTGAGGTTTGTTTAAATATTTCCCAAGTGGGTGAAAACGAATTAAAACAACACTCGGGATTACAACAATCAATTTCAATCATTCATTCAATCATGTAGTCATTACGTGAGCCCGGCGAGAGGGCAAAATCTCCAACCTTCTCCTCGTGTGTGCATATCAATTCAGTCTGTTCATTAATGATCATACACATTCATACATAACCGTTCATAATCATACATAATCATAACATTCATAATCATACATAATCATAAACATATACACCTTCTTCCTCCAGGTGGTGGACGGGATTGCAAGGCCCGACCACCTAATACATAGTGGCAATGAGGTTCATGAGTCCTCATTGCCCGACTAGCGTTTTCTCGTCAAAACTCCTAACGAGATTCGTTCCGTCGAAAATCTGGTTGGAACTAGTGCACGGGATCACCGTCGGCCCTTGCCTCCCCGGTTAGCCACAATACACTGAGTTTCGGGCCCCATAAACAATGTGATCACTGATCTCACCAAAACATAAGATAGGGAATTCATAAAAGAAAAAAGGGCTTTACGTTGAAAATCATAGACTCTTTTGAAAAGACTCGAGGTGTATACATATATATAATATTTTGGCTTAAAACTTCACATAAGGATATATCGGTTCATCATAGCTAATAGAAGAAAAACCCACCTGTTACGCCTCTTACCGAACAATACCAAAAAGAAAAAGAAGACTTGAGGTAGCCTATGAACCCGGTACGTCTCCGTCGTGGAGAAAACTGTACAAGAGACAATCTAGTGGTGTTTGTGAGACTCAAGACTCTAAGTGAACGATATAAGACGCACGACATGTTATACACATGATATGAGATGCATAAGAGGCATGAATAATGTTATGAGGTCATATAATCAAGTAATTCATTCAATGCGTTCAAGACATGGTGGTTTCATATTCATGCGTTTCATATCTTCCAAGATTCATATCAAATCGGGACCTAAACTTCATATAGTATTCATAGCACATATTTAAACATGTTTACAATGCATATAATAGCATACATTGGGAATTCCTAAAGTTAAATTTCGTATAAGGGCAACAAATACAAAGGAAGAGATATACGGTAACACATAAAAGCATAAGAGTTCATAATTCAATAACGGGCATTCCAATTAGGCCATAAATTTGAAATATACAACCTAACGCATAATATAACATGTTAAATAAGCATATTAATCAATTAAAACACATACGGAAGTCAAGAGGGTAAAAGGAACGCAAGAAAACGAGATTTGGTGAAAGTTGACAGTTTTACGAAAATGCACAAGCTGTAGATAATTGATCATATCTTGAGTTGTAGAAGTTGAAATTGTTTTTTTTTTGTTGGATATGAAAGTAGACAAATAGGCCTTTAAGATGGTAGGTGGCTCGAACCGTGGTTCAAAGTGAGGTGAAAATGGCATAGGTTTGAATTTGGACCAATGCAGAAATTTGGCGAAGTGGCGACGCTATTTTCAAACGATCATATCTCACAAATGGGAAAAGATAATGAGGTGATTCTACTTGGAGAATGTTCTAGACTTCAAGAGGTTTCCGTGGGTTAAAAAATCAGGTCAAACGGAGTTTAAATGAGGTCAGTACGGTCGTGTCAAGTTTGGCCTGGAAGCTCGGAAATAAAAATTCCATCTCGAAGCGCTGACACGGCCGTGTTGAGATTGAACTGGGGTTGGACACGGCTGTGTTGGGTCATCTTCTCCGAAAATCCATGGCCAAGAAGCAAGGGTTCGAATAGAAATGTTCCAAAACCACCCCAAGACATATCCGGACCAAATCAAGCACCAATATACATCAAAATACACCACAATTCATGCATATATACACATACCATCACAAATCCTCAATTATCCGACAAATCAATATTATATCTATATACATATATATACATATATACATATATATATATATATATATATATATATATATGTACACATTCTTGTAAAAGAGGAGGAAAAGAAAGGATTAAAGCCCAAGACAACAACTATAACACTTAATTCTCCGTTTATCCCAAGTTTCGTCAAAACTTCAAAGTTACACAAATCTACCACACATATACACATATATTCATATATTCATATATACCTTGGAAAAGGGAAGGAGGGGATGAGAGAGAAATGGTTGAAGCTTGAATCCTTGTACAAAACTTGAAGAAATTGTCTTGTCTCCTTGCTTGCTTAATGAACCGATCAAAAGTGGGAAAAGAGGGAGGGAATGGAGGGTTCTTCTCTTTTGTGTTGGAAAGAAAATGAAGAATAAGGGGGTGTTTATATATATACATACGTATCGTGTAATCAAGGAAGAAATAGGGGAAAAATTGCCAACAAGTCCCTCAACAATTTAAGTGTTTCAATTGGGTCCCAAAAGTTTCATTGGAGAATAAATAGAGTCCAAAACAATGTTCAATTGAGTCCAAGGATTTCATATAAGTTCAAATATGTACATAATCGAAATAAAACAATTAATTAGCATGTAAACATATTAAAATGAGTTAAGTAACAAAATCAATTAAGTTATATAAATCGCGTAATAGTAATTAATTCACGAAATTAATAAATTAAACAATCACATAGCAATTAAAACACATAAAGATCACATAATAGCAATTAATTCACAAAATTAATAATTCAAGCGTCCACTTAGCAATTAAAACATAATTAAATCACATAACACTCGGCCTAAACTCACTCGTGACGTCATACCTGTACGGCCAAAAAGTTGGGGCATTACAAGCCGCCCCAAACGCAGCACCTCATGTTAAGCGAAAAATGTTTGATATTTTGAGACCATTTTCTCACGTTTTTATTGCCAATTACGAGCTATTTATTGTGTAAATTTTCCCTTTTCAGGTAATTTCCACTAAAGAGTTGGTATTGGTGAGATAGGAGCGAAAACGATGAAACAAGCACAAAATTGGAACTATCCGAAAAACCTCTCGGCTGCGAGAAAATTGACACTGCAAAGTTGGCAGCCGCGAAGAGCTGGAAAAAGCATTTTAGCAATTCTTCAAGAATCGCGGCCGAGAAGCACTTTGCCTTGGAAAATTGGCGGTCGCGAAACACCCCAGGCGTAGACTCTCGGGAATTTTGGGCTTTTTACTTATTGAGAGGGTATAAATATGAGAAAACCCTAAGACCTAAGAGAGTCTTAGATTTTGGAGAAGCCCAATAGTTGGAAATGAAGAAAAAGAGAGAAGAAGACCTTCAATTTTTCTTCAACCTTGTCAAAAATTCGATTTTTCTTTGTCGAATTAATTCTATTATTTCTTATTACGCAAGTATGCAAACTAATATCTCTTAGTTTTGTTTTAGACTTTATTTTATGAATTATTTTGGAGATTTTATTTATCGTTATTTATGAGTGTGAGTATTTTAGACTATAATTGCATTTTCCTATTGATGATGGTGAGTAGCTAATTCCCTCGTAGGGGGAATGATGATGGATTGGATTTGAATATGTGATGTTTTGATTGATGAATGATTTTCATGTTACCAAATTGGAATGATAGACATATTGGAGCTTGATCACCTTTGATATGGTTTAGAGTTTATTTTATAATCAAAATATGCTAATAGACTTAGAATAAATTTCGTATCACGTAGGGTTTCGAGTATAAAGAAATTTAACTTGATTCTATGCAATTAGTAATTAGTCGGTGTATGTCAAAGCTGATGCTAATTAATTAAAATCATCTCAGACTAATAACTTGATTAGAGAGACATTGAATTATGAGAATAGGCAATGAGAACTAATCGAGTATATGTGCTTGATCTTGAGAAAGACGTGCTTATTTTTGTGATGATAATTATGAAAATTCAGCATTTATTGATCAATACATTGATATAAAACTTTATGAATTTATCATTCCCCATTTCTCATCATTGTTAGTTTAATTCAGTTAAATTGCTTGTTTGTGTATGTTAGTTAGAACACCTCTTGAATGATTGATTCGGTATCGATTAATGAAAATACGATGCGATTGGTTGGTTTCCTCCATATCCGTGGGATCGACACCTATGTGCTACAATTGTCATTTGTACACTTGCACTACGTAGGGTTTTAATTAAAACTTTCGAGAAAACCCCGAACAAGTTTTTGGCCCCGTTGCCGGGGACGGTTGCTTGAAACTACTCTCTTAATATTAGTAGTTAGTGATTTAGATCATTTTTATTTTTTATTTTTGTTTTGTTACATTGGTTTGACATTGGCTATTTTCTTTTGCAGGTTTGGTGTATGAGAAGAACTTGAAGTGTAGACCTCGTTGAAATTGATCTAGAAATCGAGAAAACACTTTGTGTACTCCGAAGAGAACGTAGGCAAAGAGAACAACTGAATATCATTCCAATGAAAGACGGTAGAGTCCTCCTAAATCCGGAGAATGTCGTCAATGGTGAAGTTCATAATCAAGGAAATGGTAATTTGGGGAATGGCCAAAATCTACCCCCAATGACGTTGAAGGACTATGCAATGCCTGATGTTGGACTCATTCAAAACAATTTAGTCTGGCCTACCGTTGCTACGAATAATTTTGAAATTAAGGCTTCCACCATCATCCTTCTTCAACAGAATCAGTTTGGAGGATTAGCTACCGAAGACCCCGCCAATCATCTCTCCGATTTCTTGGAAATTTGTGTAACTTTCAAGATAAACAATGTTATCGACGATGCAATCAAAGTCCGTTTGTTTTCATTTCCTCTTAGGGATTGAGCAAGAACATGGGTAGGCACTTTGCTTAATGAAACCATGCAAACTTGGGATGCACTTTCCAGGCTTTTCTGGCTAAGTACTTTCCACCAAGCAAAACAGTTGGTTATAGGAATGATCTCACTTCGTTCCGACAATTGGATGGGGAGTCACTTTATAAAGCATGGGACAGATTCAAGGACCTACAGAGAAAATGCCCGCATCATGGAGTTCCCTCTTTGCTTTTGGTGTAAACATTCTATAATGGAATGAATCAAAACATGAAAGTCATGATTGATGCTGCCGCCGGTGGAGCACTTATGGCTAAGACTTTGGAAGAAGCTACTGAATTGTTAGAAAATATGGCTGCTAATGATAGTTGGACTCATGAGAGGAGCAATGTCAAACCAGTTAATGTTGTAGCTGGAAAGATTGATTTAGATGGATTGACAGCCATCAATGCAAAGATGGAAGCTTTGAGCAAGAAAATTGATCAATTGGCAGCCAATGTTGTGTCAACTCCAAATTCAAAATCACCATCTCAGGTACTTTGTGAATTGTGTATTAATTCTCACCCATGTAATACATGTTCTCTGTCTTCTGTAGCTGAACAGGTTAATCCAGTTTTAGAACAGGTTAGCTATGTGAGCAATCAGAAACCGGTTAACAACCCGTATTCGTATACTTACAATTCGGGATGGAGAAATTACCCTCACTTCTCATGGGTTAACAATCAGAATGGACCTCAGAGATAACCTTTTCGGCCGAGGCCTCAATTCCAGGCCCTGATTCCACCACAACAGGTTAATTTTCAACCATTACCCCAACCAACGCCACCTCAACAAGTTGATTAGAAGAAAGGATTGGAGGTAGCATTGGAGAAGTTCATTTCATCAACAACTAACCGATTTGAGAAAATTGCAACAAAGCTTGACCAAATGGTCAGCCACTACAAAGGATTGGAAACTCAAATGGGACAACTAGCTAATGCTGTGAATTCAAGGGGTATTGCCTAGCAAACTGGAAGTGAACCCGAAGAAATATTGTAAGGCTGTAATGATCAAGGATACAAGGAAGCAAGGGATTACAATGTTCAAACAAAGTGAAATTCAACCAAAATTGGATGATCCAGGGAGTTTTCGTATTCCTTTAACTATTGGTGATCTTACTTTTAATAAAGCTCTTTGTGATCTTGGATCAAGTATTAATTCGATTCCTCTTTCTTGGTGCAGTGAATTAGGATTCGAAGAATTGCAACTAGCCCATCATATCATCTACTTGGCTGATGGTTCAACTATTGAACTCGTTGGTTTTGTAGACAATGTTTTAGTTAAAGTTGGAGAATTCAAAATTCCTTACCGATTTCATGATTCTGGAAACAGTTGATTTGGAGGATGATATGCCCATCATTTTGGGAAAGCCTTTTCTAGCTACTATTGGTGTGAAAATTAATGTGAAGCACAGTATTATAACCGTGTCTAAAGGAAAGGATGAGCTAGTGTTTTGGATGTCCAAGAAGGATGAAAATCCTTTTATCCCCGAAATGGAAATAAAGGAAGAATCAAGCTCCTCAAATTCACGAAAATGAGCTAAAAGCCCTCAAGAATTGATTGCAGATATCACTGGGATGAGCCCGATAATGGAGGAGATTCTGATTCGAGATATAGTGGTGAAAGTTCGTGCTTCAAGAGCCACGAACAAGAAGGAGAAGAATGTGGTCACGCCTTGTGATTTCACATTCTAAAGCTTAAAAGAATGAACTCAAAAGTCAAGCTAACGACTATAACTTAGAACTACCGTTTTTCTCTTTTATTCGTTGTTTTTGTTGAGTCTTGTACGTTGTAAAAGATGTAAAGTGTTTTATTTCTCTCATGTGCAGGAATTGATGTGCGAATGGATCAAGCAAGTGAGCAAAATTGAGCTCCATCGAGGTGAAAAATATTTGACTCGTATTGATGATTTTACTTGCATGATTGGAAAATTTTTGCATGGTATAAGTGTGCTTGTGTGAGATTGAATTGGTATGAATAAAAGCATGATTAAAAAGGTTGTTTGGAAAAGGTTTTATGCCATTACGAAATGTGTGATAATTGTTGAAGATTTTTAAGCATGTGTGCGAAATGGTATAAAATGGATTTAGAGTGAATTTTTTATGCTACATAATTGTGTCAATTGCGTGAAGAAATACCTGTTTGAATTGTTGGTATCGGGAAGACTCGATTTTTATTTCCTGACCTCCAGAATTGACGGCTGCCAATAAGCTCTTTACAAAACAGTTGCAGCCGCCAAATTCTGTCCAGTAGCTTAGGCACTTTCTTCACGGCCGCTAAGAATTCTTAGCGGCCGCGAATTTTCCTTTTGTCTTCTCGGGAATTGTCCCCAGTGGCCGCGAACGTTTTCCTAGCGACCGCCAATCCATTACGGTAGAAACTAGCATTCACGCTTAGCGGCCGCCAATAATTCTTCATATTTTTTCTTGCGGCTACTAATCCACCTGTTTTTAACCAACTCTGAGTCTAGACTAAATCTTAGCGGCCGCCAATTGATCCGAATCAAGTTTTTAAAACCTAATTGGATTCTTTCTTTCCCAATTCAGTCCTTTTTGACTCTTGCTAATATAAACTTTCTACTCAAACAATTGACCTAGGAAGCAAATTCAACCCAAGTCCACTAATTTGAACTTCAAACAAGATCAAGGTACTCACATTCATCCTTTTTACATTGAATCAATTAAGTTTTGATGGATTGAATCTATGTTTTGGGAAAAATTCTTTTTCCCTTACATGAAACTTGGGTATGCATGATTTTTTATGCTTGATCAAAGTTTTGCATGATTTGAACCCATTGAACTTTAATTGATGTTTCTTGAATTGATTTGTGTAAAATTGGAGATTGAATCACTTGCATAACTCTCTAAAAAATCTCTCTTTTTAAACCACCTCATGTGTTAGATAAAAGGCCTCTATGAAACTTTCCTTGTCTTTCGAATGAAAAATTAATCTCTTCTTGCTTGTTTGTCCTAGAATAGATCCTAAAGCCTTATATTCGGAAGAAACTCCGAAGAATAAGGAATTTGACCCATTGGAGGATCCCTTAAACATACCCCTTTGGCATAGAAGCATACGTCCCACTCTTATGCTTGATAGAGATTTCCTTGAATCCCTTCCTCTAGCAAAACCAATCCGAAAGTGTTATAAGAACATTGGTTGGGAAACTTTCCTAGATGTCCCGCTCTACACCTATTGTGATCTCACTCGGGAATTCTAAGCCACATTCAAACGAGCACCCTAGCACATCACTTTTCAATTGAACGAAGTTGAACACACACTAGCGCATAACGAGCTTACGGATATATGGGGATTTCCTCCTGGGGCAAGCATGTATAGTGGTGATTGGTTAGAATGAGAGATGGGAATAGTATGGAGAGTCCTTTCTCCACGAGATTGGTATAAATCCTTTGACCCGAACGAAAGTGTGAGCAAGGATATCAACAATCCAATGTGGAGGATCATACATACAAGTTTGGTAATGGGAGTTTCTGCTAGGGACTTTCAACAAACAATCACATACGAAGAGCTATAGGTCATGTGGTACATGCAACAAGGAATAAAGGTGAATGACACACGTTTGATAGTTGATGCGCTGGAAAAAGTTTCCGAAAGCGACGATACAAGTCTCACACATGGCGGGTTCATCACTTTGCTCGCCGAGGAATTTGATTGTTGTCCCGATGTTGTATCTCACTCAATAAACTACACGCTTGAACTCGAGGAATGGGAGAATATGAAGCTCATAATAGAATGATCGGATGAAATCGACGAATGGGTGCTTTGGTGGCCTCCTAAAGAGAAGAAGTGTTTATAGATATGCTACGAAGCTGATTTCAAACGAATCAAGGATATGCCAAGGGAGATATGTGCTAAACTTCCCCTACCGAAGGAGCCATGACTTAAGAAAGTAAGGAACAAGAAGCTTGCCGAGCTACAAGATGCGATAGACAAAGTCGAAGAAGTAAAGGAGAATGTGAAAAGGATTAGGAAGGAGTTGGATGAGCTTCAAGCAAGGGAGAGGAAGATCAAATCTATGGAGAGAAAGAGAAGGGGATGATGCTAGCTTGCATGTGACTGAATTTTAATTTTTGAAAACCTTGTTATTGACTATTGTTGCTATGGTTTATGGATGATTATAACTTTATGTTTTGGTTGTTTGATAAACCTAAATGCTTAGGAGACATGGTTTTCTTGATTGAATGACGTTTTGACTGAACAGATGCTAGCATTGTTATGAATTGATGTGTAGTCAATTGAGTCCTAATTCATCGAATTTCTACATGTCGTGATCTTTTGTTGTTTGTTGAGTAGGTATGCAAAAGTGGAAGCACAAGTATCCACATGAATCGTTGTCGTATATCATCAAAATACAAGGGAGTATCTTTCACTTTCCCTCATTATTTTTGAATTATTTTCGCATGAGGAAATACTTGTTTCTAAGTGTGGGGGAGAGGAGGGAGATAATTATGCTTGATAATTGTACCATTACTCGTATTTTGATGGAAAATTGCGTATTTGACGGAGTTATATAATTTCTTTTTGAAATTGCCAAGATAATCATGATTTCAAACCTTGTTGAGTTTCAAAGTTGAGAATTACAATCTTATTTGCATTGTGTGGTGGAAATAGTAGATTGTTATAGCCTCGAATTTTGAGCACAATTGATGAACAATTTATGCAATGTTGATTACCTAGAGGACAATTGTGAGTTTTGGATAAGATTATTCATGAATTGGAATTTGCCATATCATCTTTCAAAGTGAAGTGTAGTTGGTGAATAACGAAGAAAAGGACTTAGGCCCTTGTTGTCTTGAAATTTTAGTCTTAAAATTTTAGTCTCTCACTAAATAACGCTAGACCTATTGACCCCATTTAAGCCTTTAGAGTTGTGCTTATGTTCTTTCTAGCTACGATACAAGTCGAAGCACAACCATAATTTGGCCATCCTTTTATTTCTGAGACACTGAATTTGCTCTTATATTCATGATAAAAGCTTGATTGTGTATCTCGAAGATTGGTGCAAAAGGAAAAAAAAAAGATAAAAATGCGAGAAAAATCAAGGAAAGAAAAGAAAAGCAAGAGCAAAAAGAGAAAAGAAAAAGAAAAGAAAAGAAGAATAAAAAGAAGATGGATGAGTGAAAGTTCAAGTGTGGGGGAGAGAAAGTCAAGTTACAAAGTGAAGGGTAATGCTTCAAAGAAGGATTTAGGTATAGATTCGGTGTTGTGAAAGTCAAGTTACAAGGTGAAGGGTAATGCTTCAAAGAAGGATATAGGTATAGATTCGTTGTTGTGAGCCACTTTCCCAAATGTTCCATAACCTAACTCCGAGCCTACATTACAAGCCATTGAAAGACCGAACGATTCCTAGTTGTGATATCATTGCATTAACCGAGATTGAGGTATATGGTGAATTCCGAGGATTATTTTAGTACTTAAGATGAAATGATAAGGTAATCTGGGTGATTGTATTATATTTGTTGTTCATATCCACACACGACACGAGGTTATGTCTCTCCTACTATCTTGTTCATACATGTGCACTTGAGAGTAATAATTGACTAGGATACTTGATAGGGGATGTTTGAATGATGATTCTTGGTTGTGCTATTTTCTTTTGAATATAACTCTCTTGGATATGATGTTTTTACTCCAGGACAAATAACGGTTCAAGTGTGGGGGTATTTGTTTGGAGAAAAATGTTCGATATTTTGAGCCCATTTTCCACGTATTTTCTTGCCAAATATGAGCTATTTATTGCGTGAATTAGCCCTTTTCAGGTAATTTCCACGATGGAGTCGGAATTGGTAAGATAGGAGCGAAAACGATGAAACAAGCACAAAAGTGGAGCTATCCGAAAAACCTCGTGGCCGCTAGGAAATTTACATTGAAAAGTTGGAGTTGGAAAAAGCATTTTAGAAATTCTTCAAGATTTGCGGCTGCGAAGCACTTTGCCTTGGAACATTGGCGGTCGCGAAACATTTTAGCAATGTCTCTTATTTTGGTTTTAGACTTTGTTTTATTAATTATTTTGGAGATTTTATTTATAGTTATTTTTTTTTTTTTGAACCCAGGTGCCCTCAAGCCGAGGGCAGCCACTACAGAACATTACAATCAACAAGAACGAAATCAACAAGAAAGGGAGGTAAAACAGTACCACCCGAGCAGGCCGGGGCCGCATTCCTAGCTAAAGAGTGAGCCACAACATTGGCATCACGTCGAACAAACGAGAAACAACAACAGGAGAACGAGGTAGCAGACATTCTAATTGTGTTTTCCTATTGATGATGATGAGTAGCTAATTCCCTTGTAGGGGGAATGATGATGGATTGGATTTGAATATGTGATGTTTTGATTGATGAATGATTTTCACGTTACCAAATTGGAATGATAGACATATTAGAACTTGATCACCTTTGATATAGTTTAGAGTTTATTTGATAATCGAAAGATGGTAATAGACTTGGGATGAATTTCTTATCACATAGGGTTTTCGAGTATCAAGAAATTTAACTTGACTCTATGCAATTAGTAATTAGTTGGTGTATGTCAAAGCCGCTGCTAATTAATTACAATCATCTTAGGCTAATAACTTGGTTAGAGAGACATTGGATTATGAGAATAGGCAATGAGAACTAATCAAGTATATGTGCTTAATCTTGAGAAAAACTTGTGCTTATTTTGTAATGATAATTGTGAAATTAATCCGACATTCATTGATCAATACATTGCTATAAAATTTCATGAATTCATCATTCTCCATTTCTCATCATTGTTGGTTTAATTCAGTTAAATTGCTTATTTGTGTATGTTAGTTAGAACACCTCTTGAATGATTGATTCGATCTATCGATTAATGAAAATACGTTGCGATTGGTTGGTTTCCTCCGTCTCTGTGGGATCGACACCTATGTGTTACAATTGTCATGTGTACACTTGCACTACATAGGGTTTTAAGTAAAACTTTCGAGAAAACTTCGAACATCTTACCGCCGACCTCCTCTTTCAAGTATTTCGTAACACCCTACTGCATCCCTCCACAGCATGTGCATTGACCCACCTCAATTGTGACCCTTTCCCGCCACCTCCATGCAATTCCCCCTTCCCCTCTTTTCACCACCGACGACCCCCATCTCCTTTTTAGATCCAGATCTAGAAATGAGAGTATGTAAGTGTTATTGGTTGTCCCTCAGATACACTGTCGCTGCAACCGCAACCGCAACAACCACCGCCACCACTGCCACTGCTATAAACCATCTCTCCCCAAGATCCATGGCCGACCACCACCAAAAACCAGATCCAAGTTATGAGAGAGAAATCTTCTCACTCCCCCGCCCTCCATGACGATAGTGGTTCTGCTAGATGAGAGAGGCAGAGCGGGCAGGTCTGTGTGTGGCTGTGTTTATGCGCGTGTGTTTGTCTGTGTGTGATTTTGTGTTTGTGCCACCAACAACGACATTGAAAGTGAAAGTGGGGTGCAGAATTGAAGGTGAAGGGAAAAGGGGTGAGTGGTGCGGGTGATTGGCATGAAGGTTGTTGCGGCTGTTGTTGTGGTTGTGGTGCGGTTAGTCTTGGGGTTGTGGTGGTGGAACAAAGGCGGGGAGATGAGTGATAGATGCCGGCGCCTATAGTGGGTGAAGTACCGGAGAGATGGAAATGTAAGGAAAAAGATCCCTTAAATATATATATAAAGCTATGATGCACGGACACTTATAAAAATATCATTTTGCCGTGTCGTGTCGTGTCGGACACGCGTGTCCGACACCGTGTCCGACACTCCTCACGTGGGAAATTTAAGAAAAAATCCGTGTCGCCGTATCTGTGTCGTGTCGTGTCCGTGTCGCCGTGTCCGTATCCGTGCATCATAGATATAAAGAAAAACATATATATAATGTATACCATTTAAAAAAATTAAGGAATAATATAAAGATAATAAATATAGAATAATATTGTAATAAGGATATAAAAAATATTTTGTAGTTAATTATGTAGAAAAATGACAACTACATTCTCAATCAAAGTGGCTGGAATCTCATCTATATGAGTTTAAGTTT
Source organism: Lantana camara (assembly GCA_037501455.1). Classification (NCBI taxonomy): domain Eukaryota; kingdom Viridiplantae; phylum Streptophyta; class Magnoliopsida; order Lamiales; family Verbenaceae; genus Lantana; species Lantana camara. The sequence continues at coordinate 24,718,342 of CM074856.1, read as the reverse complement.
TTATGTGCTATCTTTTTTACAACATAGGGAATTTTGAATGATATTTTATATGATAAAGTTTTTCTCAAACATTTAAAAAATTATTACAAGGAGTTCCGCTGCAAATACCCACTTTTTTAACATTTATCAGTAGATTACACATAGTCAATTCACTAAGTTGCTTTTAAAGATTAAAACGCTGAATATTAAGATTTCATTTCTTAGTATCATAAGTCATCGCACCACTGGTACAGACTTTTTGGTGATGGTAATTACTATATACTGGTTTTCGTAATATATAGCAATCTCAATAGTTGAAAATGTGTTATTTTGAGAAGTTTCGATAATGTTGAACGTTCTACAAGTGTTAGCTTGAAACTCCAACAATATCGATATTTTCATATTGATCAATTTAATAAATTTTAGTACGACATGTCAAAGTTTTAATAAAAAAGTAGCTTAATTCATGACATAGCCTAATATAAAGTAATCATTTGTAATTTATTTATGAATCAAAAGAGATGTAAATAACACTATTATTCCAGGAAAAAAAAAAAAAAAAGGGGAAGTGTAATTAATAATAATAATAATAATAATATTATTATTATTATTATTATTATTATTAATGTCAATTTTAGACTTTACCATTTTTTGCCCCCTCCGATCACCTCGAAATTAATTTTTCTTTTTTTGTTAGTTACCACCCGAACTGAAATTTTGGCCAATTTTGTTGCTGCCAAAAAAATACTAGAAGAATTTTTGTATGTAAAAGTTGATAGGCATATTTATAGAGTAAAATTTAATTTAACTTCTTGTTATATTCAAAATTGAAATACCTCTTTATATTAATTTTATTTCAATAAGACTCCTTATTATTTTAAATAAATTTTAAATAACCTCCTTAGTAGTGACATGTGAACTTCACTCTCCAAATTTCAAAGTGTAACTTACATGCAGGTGTTAAAATATGGATTCTATTATTTTAATATAAAATATATTTTTTAAATTATTATTTTTCCTTCATCTTGATTTTCCTTTTTTTTCCCCACTTTTCCACCTAGTACAAACCTATTTGTCTTCAAACTTTTTTCCTTTTTCTCGTGCTTATTTTTATTTCTCCAATAAAAATAAAAATTTATATTTTTCTGCCCTCAAATTTTGTACAAATAAGAAATTTTAACAACAATTAATAAAATAAATTATACTTTTGTTCTCTTAAATCAACTTCAACTGAAAAAAGTTTAACAACAAAAATCGTACGGCTTTAAATAACAAAATCGAATAAAAGATCATTATTTAAACAAGATAAATTTGTGGTTAATATAAAAATATTAATATTAATTTAAACCTAATTAATATAGAAGAGGTCATTTTGCCTTTAAAAATATAAAACTAGACTACAAATTAATTAGGGAGGCGGAGTGAATTTTTTTAGATATCACGTGAGGTTAGATTAAAATAAATTTCTTTTGAGGAGATATTTCAAACATTTTAAATATGACAAGGGTAAATTAAATTTTATTCCATATTTATAATTGTAAAATATTAAATTTGGCATATTGAAATTACATTACAGAATTAATTAGTTCAAATGTGTGTTTATTTTATTTTATTTTTTTAGTTTTGTACATTGACTTTGCAATAGATACCTTGTAACGTTGTACATAATAAAAGATTGGTTGAGTTTTTTAAATTTCTTATCTTTTCAAAGTTAGCTGACTTGACTAAAGTGCTTAGTTAACAATTGTTTTCTTTTTTTGTTTTGGTGAGGATTAGTTATTATGATGACTCCACTAAACGTGCTATCTATCTATCTATATGGTTAAACAGACTTTCAACAGCAAAATGTAGCAAACATAGTCAAAAAAATTAGTCAACAAATATTTCTAACAAAATATGTTTCTCTTTCAATCCACCGGTCAGACCACGAAATTAATCATAATATTTTGTTTTATAAGTATATCTAGCGTAAAACCGTATTTGTAACATCCTGAAATATTGCATTTTTTGAAGTTTAATTTGTAACTCGGATTATAAAATTTCTAAGTTTGCAACCCCAATTATAGGTTTTTAACAATTTTGCAACCTGATTCCACTTATAGTGTGACACGTACATAAAATTTCTTCTACGTATCACAAGATGAGTGCAATCAGGTTGCACTTTATTAAAAAACAATAGTTGAAGTTTTAAACTGTTAAAGAGAGGTTTGAGGAAGAAATTACTGATTTCGTTGTAAAACTGTATGAGAAATAATTACATCCAAGACAAACATATAGGCGTAGACATCCCTACAAGTCAGGGATTTGTTACATGATTCGCTTGATTTATTTCCTAAAATACGAGATAGACATAATCTTCTAACACTCCCCCTCAAGTTAAGTAATGGGATCCCCAATTCTTAACTTGTCAAGCGCCTTCTGGAATACTTGGCCGGAAACGGCCTTTGTAAGGATGTCTGCCAACTGGTCTTCTGACTTGACAAATGGTAGCTCAATAATACATTTATCTAGCTTCTCCTTTATGAAGTGACGATCTACTTCCACGTGTTTTGTTCGATTATGCTGTACCGGGTTTCCTGAAATGCTGATAGCTGCCTTAGTGTCACATTTCAGCATGCTTGGGTTCTGCTGAGGGAAGCCTATCTATGTCATCAGCTTCCTGAGCCACAGGACCTCTGTTATTCCCTTTACAACGCCTCTAAATTCTGCCTCAGCACTTGAGAGAGCAACCACCTTCTGTTCCTTGCTCTTCCAAGTCACCACATTCGCTCCAATCATTGTAAAGTACCCCGATGTGGACCTCCTGTCATTCGGGTTTCCTACCCAGTCAACATCAGTGTAAGCTTCAATATTCAAGTGACTATGTCTCCCAAACATTATCCTGTGTCCTACTGTTCCTTTTAGATACCATATGATTCTTACTACGGCTTCCATATGATTCCTCTGAGGTTGATGCATAAACTGACTGACCACCCCAACAGCATACGTAATGTCTGGCCTGGTGTGAGGCAAATAGATCAATTTCCCCACCAATCGCTAATATCTCCCTCTGTTAGCTGGTTCTCCATCTTCTTCTATCATGAGCTTGTGGTTAACTTGTATCGGGGTGTCTATCGGTTTACAATCAATCATCCCAACCTCGGCTAACAAATCCATAATGTACTTTCTTTAAGAGATGAAAATACCCAGCCTCGACCAAAGAACCTCAGTGCCCAGGAAATACTTGAATCCCCCCAGATCCTTCATCTAAAACTCCCTGAATAGGCTTTCTCGGAGTTTCTCCATCTCTTCAGCATCACTCCTAGTGATAATCATATCATCCACATAGATGATTAGACAGGTGATCAAGTTTCCTCTTCTCTTAAGAAACAAGGTATGATCAGAGTTACTTTGTACGTACCCATACTGTCGCATCGCCACTGTAAACCTCCCGAACCAAGCTCGTGGAGACTGTTTGAGTCCGTAAAGGTCTTTTCAAAGCCTACAAACTTCTCCTTCTTTAAAGTCAGAGGTGAACCCTGGTGGAGCTTCCATATATACCTCTTCTATTAGATCTCCATGAAGAAAGGCATTCTTCACATCAAACTGGTGAAGAGGCCAACCTTTATTTGCTGCTATTGACAAGAGAACCCTGATGGTGTCAATCTTTGCCACTGGAGAGAAGGTTTATGAGTAATCCACTTTATATGTCTGAGTATACCCCTTTGCCACTAGTCTGGCTTTATATCTCTCAATTGTGTCATCTGATTTGTGTTTGATGGTAAACACCCATCGACACCCTACTGGGTTTTTTCCCTTCAGGTAAGTTGCGCTTCTCCCACGTATCATTCTTTCAAAGTACACTCATTTCAGTTTCCATCGCCTACCCTTTCTCTTGACTGTTCAACCTGCTGAACAGTTCTTGGAACCTGTTCCATATAAAGTTTCCCGAGGAACCCCTGTGCAGTGAAGGAGACACTTCCCTTACCATATTCCCCATAGGGTACCTCGGGGCTCATTGTAACGCCCCATGTTTTCAAGACTAACCAGGTAAGGCGTCAGGGGAGAGTTTTATTCTGTACTTCTGTGATTTATGTGAATAACATGCTTTAAGTGTCAACGGGTAAGTTTATTTTAATTATGTACGCCTTAGAATTTATTTAAATGTACTTGGACTCAATTATCCAATATTTGCAAGTGGGGCCTAATTTGAAATTAGGGTGTTTCGGCCGTTCGTGGCTATTTTGAGCTCGGGGATTCGGATTCGAATCCCAACCTTAACATTGAGTTTGTTTCAATGATTCGAATTCAATGGACTAACCATTTAATTCCTTAAACCCTTTTGATTGCCCAACCATTTTAATTCTGATCCAAGTGTACCGATTACCGTTTGGCCTTAACTGTCCGACCCGTTTGACTAACCCTAAAAAGGGCCAAGCCCCATTTCTTCCCCATTTCTCACTTTACACATCAAGAAGAGGGAGGAGAATAGAAAGAAAGAGAAACCCTAAACGGACCTTTCAAGCTCAAGCTTTGACTTCCTCGCTCGTCCGATCAACGATTCAAGGTAAGCAATGTGTTGCTCTTTTCGAGTACTTCAGTTCTACGGATTGAATTTCGATTTCCTTGCTTGATTCCAAGGATTTGGTGATTTGATAAATAGTACCTAAACACGATAACTTGCTCCTAACGTGCTTATATGCGATTTAAATTGATGCCAATATGTTATATTTGTGTATTTTGATACATTTTGGCGTATTAATTGGTTGGAACGAGGTTTGGGGTGGTTTTGGGGTGTTTCCCGTCGAACCCCTGCTTCTTTGCTGCTCTTTTTTAGAGAAGACGACCCAACACGGCCGTGTTGAACCCCAGTTCATTTCCAACACGGCCGTGTCACATCTTCGAGTTGGAATTTTTTTAATCCGAACACGGCCGTGTCAGCTTCCAGGCCAATTTTGACACCAATTTTGACACGGCCGTGCTGACCTCATTTGAGCTCCGATTGACCTGATTTTTGAACCCACGGAAACCTATTGAAGTTTAAAACATCCTACAATTGGAATCACCTCAATATGTTTTCTCATTTGTGAGATATAATCAATTCTTTTTGGTGTCACCACTTCACCGAAATTTTTGCCTTCATCGAACTTCGGGCGTACGCCATTTTCACCTCGCTTTGAACCACGTTTTGTGCCATATATCATTACAAAGACCTACTTGTCTAGTTTTATATACAATAAACAAAACTCATTTCCAAGATCTAGAACTCGAGATATTTACATTTTCCTTCACCTTGTGCATTTTGGAAAATTCCTAACTTTTGCTAAACTTTGCCAAAACCTTTCTTCTATTGTTCCTTTCACCCCATGACCTCTTATGTGACTTAATTGAATTTTATACATGCCTAATTGATTATTATCTTGTTAATTGCACTTCCTTAGCATTAATTGTGGACATGAGCATGATCACGACACTCCATGAGCAAGATCATTCCATAACATGTCACACCACTTCATGAACATTGTCGTGCATCCTATTTGGTTTCATATTGAGTCATTTCTCACGAGTACATGTTATTCCTTCTCTTGTACAGTTCGTTTCCAGGGTGGAGACATCCAGATTTAATAAGCACCCGTATTGCTTTTGTTTCTTGTCTCGTCGTCTTTCAGGTTAGGGTGTTTTCGTTCTAGTTACGTATCAAACCCTACAACCTTATATGATAAGTTTTAACAAAAAACCTAATGTATATATATATATATATATATATATATATATATATATATATGTATATTGTTTCAACGTAAAGTCATTGAGTAAATTCTTATCGAGTAAGCCTTTTCTCAAGAATTATGAAATGACATGTATTATGATATTTCTCACGGCTTGAAATGTTTTGGCGAGATTATGTACATCGATCATGCACATGTTATTGGGCCCGGGAAAACGTGGGCTTGGATACCGGTACGACATCAGGCCGTCGGGCAACCCATTAGCACGGAGTACCCTTTCAGAATCTCTCATGCGATCGTGTAGTGTGAAAGGTGAGTTATTCTTGAGTCGATGGTTAACCCATCGAAGGAGGGGGTAGGAGTCATGAGCCCCCGTCTTGATATGATTATTATTAAGTGGTTCGGATCTGCAGGCCCGACCATTATGGAGGGAGATGGTTGGAAATGTTTTAAGATTATGTTCATGTATTATGATTATTGTTATGCACAGTGCGGAAAGGCCGGGACACGGATTGCCCAAACGATTAAGTCTCATATTTTATGTCTCGCATGTATAATTAAATATTGCAGGATCACGTATTCAAAATACTATGTTATGTTCATTGTACACGGTCGGAGTTTGGTTGGAGAATTATGCACGTTCACTCGCCAAGCCATTATGATTATTCATGAATTATGAACGTAATGAATTTAATATGAATTAGTCGTAAAGTCCGAGCATTGCTTAGCTATTTTCTTGCCCCTCGTAAGAACTAACTTCACATAAAACTTTGCTCGGGATTTATGGCTTTCATGTGTATGTTTCTATATATATGTATCGCTCCTGCTCACTCAGTCTTCTAGAGACTGACCCCTATTTTCCCACTTCTCAGTTCCTTGCAGGTTTAGCTTGAGTCGTAGCTTCTTTGTCAAGTCTCACATGCACACTTGAGTCACATTTATCTTATTACGATTTAATTGTATCCTATTATGTATTTAAATAGGCCTGTGTACCAACGCATGATTTATGAATTGTTGAATGATTGAATATTATTTCGGGATAGGTTGCTTGTTTAGTTGAACCCGTTGTTAGGATGCATGATGGATTTAATTATGTTTATGGATTTAGGGTTTGTAGCCTTTGAAGTTTATGTTGAGCCTATGAGCTCTTGTTGTCATGAATTATTGTTGACTGCTTCCGCATTACACTCGTCAAGTTGTTGAATTATTTGGTACAGGGTTAGATTCCGCCCAGCTAGGTGTTCTTTTATTTTGCCACTCGTTCGCTATGAGTCTGGTTCATGCTGGATTATCAATTTCATGCGTGGACTAGACTTGTAGTGCGGGGCATGTGGTGCCTATCGTTGTAGGTGCTACATCCTAAGGTGGTATCAGAGCCCTGTTGCAAAACCGGGGTTCCTTGCGTCGTGTCGTGTCAAATATAGGTCGAACGACTCAGGAATAACTTATCAACGTGTGTACCGCATTGTGTTGGGTATAGTGCCCTGAAAATTTAATTTGTTGAATTAATTAAACTAAATTTACAGCGAGTTGTGAGTATTTCACATATTGATAATTAATGGTGTGTGGTGATATTCTTATATGAAATGTGTTTCATAGGAAAAGACTTTGAATACTGAAATCACGTGTCATTAAAGTTCTACTCGGTAAGATAAGAATATGTTCTTATCATGAATATAACGTGGTTATATAAGATGATTAGTCTTTCGTCATAGGGAATGGTGATTCCGATAATAACACGTTGATGATTTTCAATGGGATTGGAAACATCGAACTGGACCACTAAGATTATTCATTTTATACTGCTATCTAAAATGAATAAAATCTCAGGAAGCATTGTACTCTTAATCCTGATAATATTTCGGCTTTAGGCATGTAGTGTTAGTCACTGTAACATACTCGAAGTGAGGTCTCGGTAACGGGTGGCCAAAATGCTTTGTATGTTCGGTGATTACATGAAATGCCCTAAAGAGTTATATTGATCAAGGAATCTATGGTCTTGCTTGAAGGTAAGAGATATCCTTGAATAGATTTGTAAAAGTTCGAATTAAGACTTTGGCCAAAGCACTTCACATGATACGTCAACGAAGTTGTATGTTGAATGTGTTTCACATACAGAGAATTTGAACTTAAGGCGAATCAATAAATTTCAAATTAAAAATGGAAAATAAATGATAGTAGTTGCAATTTATTTTTCATGAATATCTACACGGAGGAGTAAAATGCGAAATTATTCTAGATCGAGAAATTCGTGAATAATTTAATTAATTTTAGAGTACAACAATATTTATTTAGTGGAATTAAATATTATTAAACGGTAATTAATTACTATCATGAGATGATAATATATTAACCCGTTTGGAGCTAAAATTAATTAGTCCTACAGGTCCTCCTGCAAGCCCCAATTGAAAACCCGAAGAGAAAATATTAAAAGGAGAAAGAGAAATGAATTTTCAAAGTGTTTGAAAACAGCCAAGGGATTTATTTTAAGAAAATAAATCAAGCTCCAAAGAGTTAGAAATGCCCGAAATTTTATTTTGGAGAAAATAAAATTTTAAATTTAAAAAAAAATAAAAAAATGACGTGGGATTTAGCTGACGTGGCACATGACGTGTCACGCCACGTCAGCAGGAGGGGCCTGTGTGGCGCTGACTGGACGCCAAGTGGCGCGCCACGTTGCGCCACGTAGCCTAAAACAAGCGATCCAGATTTGATCTGGACCGGGCCGGTCAACCGAGTCCGGGCCAACGGGTCGGGTCACGGATAGGGTCGGGTCAATCGGTCCGATTAGACCGACCCGGACACATGGCCGAATTAGAATCGGCCACGTCAGCCAGGAACCCTAGCCCCGTGTACAACACACGAGCCACCTTCTGGTGGCGTGTGTAGGGGTTTCTCGGCGAGCGGCCGGCGGCGTTGGACTCGTGGTGCTGAGATCTTCAACGTGGTCACCTCGGTTTTCGTGTCCAAGTTACACACGCAAGTGGGATGTGAAATTACTATTTTGCCCTCGGTTTTTCTCCTATAAATAGGGGTCTTGGCCCTTCATTTTTCATACACAAGTTTGGGAGAGGTTTTGGATGAGTTCTCGGCTTTGAAACCATATCCCTTTTCTCCTAGTTAATTCCGATTTATTTTGGAATTAATTTTAATTAGGTGTTTACATAAAACGGCTAATTTTGGGAGATTAAACCTTGAAAAGGGTTTTCTAGTTTAAAGTTTTATTTTCTCTAAGTATTTAGAGAAATACTTTCGGAGCCCACACTCCGAGTGTTTCTCTGGGGTTATTGTAGGGAAGCTCTGCCGGTTTCACGAGGAGATCGGGTATCGGGTTCTCGGGAGGAGAATTCGGGAGCTGGAAAAATACCGTTAGATAGCCATGTTTGCAGTACGGTAATATTTTACAGTTGTATTATTTTAAGCATGATAAATTATATGCTCTTAAGTGTTAATTTCATGTTAGATATTTATCTGCTTAAGTGATTTAAAATTTATTATCAATTGCATGTATGTACTTGAGTAGATCCGGCTAGTCTTCCACTACTGTATTAAAATGTTTTAGAAATATTTTAATACTTGTATTATTAATAAAAATTTTAAAATGTGATCCCGGACCGCTACTGTTCTAGGCCCGCCCCCCAGCAACTGGTATCAGAGCCGTGCTCTAGATATATACATGTATTGATATGATGCATGCGATGCATAATTTTAAATATGCTACTGTGCACGTAAATTCTATCAAAGGAGGCTGGTTTTTAAGTGGGACCGTTTGTGACCCCTCCAGTGTTACCTGGGAATTTATGTGGAATGGTAATTTTTTGGGAATCGATTTCAATAATCTTCCTAGTTAATTACTGAATCAGTAAACATGATTTAAATTATGAAATAATTTATATATAACATGTTTACTTTATGCTATTTATTTTAAGCATGATAATTATGTGATAATTATATGAAAGCATGCTTAATTGTTTTAATTTATGGCATGATCATGATAATATGAGATATTACGTTACTTACAATTATGCATATTTATTTAATGCGATTAAATGATATTGTTTAATAGAGATTAGACGCGATGCATAATTGAACTAATATTTTTCGGCCTAATTAATAAGTAGTTATTAAATTGCCTTAAAATATTATTGGGATTTTAAATATGATTTAGTATTCCTAGTGGGAGCGTATTAATTAGATTAATCACTTCTGACAATAAGACGCCAAAAGTGATTATAAGATAATCCACACCTTTTAAAAATTCAAGTGGGAGCGAGATGAAAAGAGTTGGATTCTCACGGCCTCCATTACCCGTCTATAGTATAGTGGATGTATACTACTCCCTTCGACGGGTATATATTCGCGGTATACAAGATTAGACTTCTACAGATAGAATGAAATATGGGAAAGTCAGCTCGACCACGCCTCCGTGGAGTGTCTTGACCTACTCGTACGGACTTCTAGGTAATGGTGCACACTTGACTAAGTAATGTATTAACCTCCCTTCGGAGCTCTGTTACATTTACTTAGAGGTCAAGGGTTGACGTGGTGGATTGACATTGTTTGGTAAGAGTTACCTAGATGACATGTTAATTAAGAATAGTTCTTGCTTTTCTAAGCGGTTTTCGACCTCGCCTCCGGGGAGTCAACTACAGTTAGTTAAGTCACCATTGCGTGAATCAAAATGCTTACATGGATTTCATTTATTGGTTAGACGCAAAAGAAAGTGGAATACATAATCGTAACTTGTATTTATTTATTTATTTCAATTTTATAATTACGATCTCTCTTAGCCCACTCCAAACTATTTGTCTATAAGGAAATAGGCTAGTAAGGGTTCAACTATGCTGACTAGGAAATGAATCTTGACATCGTGTTGAGACACGAAAGTTTACGTACTCACTGAACCTTATCCGAAAATTTCAGAAACTACAGCCAGTCAGGATTAGAAAGACGCCTATTCCAAACAGATCATGTGTAATGATCTGGCTAGTCTTATGTTCTGACATCTGTCTTAAAACTTCTTGAGTATCAAACGCATGAGATGTCTACTGATAAGAGCATGTTTTGAAGACAGAATCGTACAAAGGTACGAACCAATAAGAAGGTTGTTAGTTATGAAGATGTTTGAAGGATCACCGATTCAGAATCATATTATGATATGATAACTAATCTGAACGAGATTGAAAGCCTCTGTGCTTAAAGAAACAATCTTAACAGATAGGAGGTGATCATATACTCTCTACCTAAGTCGTTTGAACGTTCAAGATTAATTTTAAATTTTTGAAAACCTAACCTGAACCAATGAACGACCTCAATATGGCAAAAAGGGTGATATAGACTAAAGGAAGGGTTCTCTTAAATCAGACATCAATATCCACGGCCTAAAAAAGGCAGTAAGTGGAAGAAAAAGAAAAGGAATGGTTCCCAATCTAAGGTTCAGAAATAGAAAGTCAAATCCGATAATGGAAAAGTGTTTCTATTTCGGTGGTAACGGGTTTTGGAAAGGAAATTGTCCAAAATACTTTGTTTGTCCATTTGCTACGCCGTTTAGATAAGATATGAAGATATCTTACTCGTTGAAAGTATGTTTAGTTGGAAATTCACCAGAATCCTGGTGTGTGAACTTGAGATCAACTAATCATATTTTCAATTCATTGCGAAGATTTAAATTAACTAGGAAGTTTGAAAAACGACTAACACACGACTGCCACTCGGGATAATACGAGTGTACTTGTATTAGCAGTAAGGACTATAAAGTCGTATTTTGGCAATAGGGTTTTATATTATACGTGCCGTATATACAGAAATTTGTTTTTTTGTAAGTTATTTGATAACTAATGGTTCAACTATTTGTTTTGAACAAAAGTTTACCATTAAACAAAATAAAAGGTTTATTTTCTCTGGCACAATAAAAGATGGTCTTTTATACCTCAATGAAAACCCTAATTTAAGTTTAACATTAAGAAGCTTGACTTACCATCTGAGAGGAAAACCTTCTACATGGCACCTATCTATTGGCCAATGGAATCTGAATAGGATCCAAAGACTGATTGTTGAGTCCTATTGACTTGAAAATAGTGTCAATCTGCGAATCCTATTTAGAAAGTTATAATGACCAAGAAGCCTTTTTTGAGACAAAAGGTATTTAAGCCATGAAGTTTCTTGTGCCATCTCATATGGATATGTGATCCTATGAGTGTTCAAGCAAGAGATAGTTTTGGGTACTTCATCATTCATTTGAATTATTACTCTAGATACATATATGTTTATTTAATGAGACTTAAGTCTGTAATTTTGAAGAGTTCAAAGAATAAAAGACTAAAGTCGAAGAGTCAAATTAGAAAACATCTCAAGGCACTTCGATTAGATCTAAGTAGTGATAAGTATCTATGTTCAGAGTTAAATAGAATTTCTCAAATGAGATTAGATCTCAACTATCTGTATGAGATACATCTTAGCAAGGATGTATTGCAGAAAGGAGAAATAGAACTCTGATAATGATGGTAAGATTCATGAAGATCCATGCTACCCTGTGAAGTTTGTTTTGGAGTCTTATGCTCAAAAATGACAAAACACACTATACCTAGTTATATCTAAGTCAGTTCCTAAAACACTGATGGATCTGTAGTTAGGGTGAAAACCCTTTATCTCTTATTTTCGGATTTGAGGTAGCCTGGACCATGTGTTAAGGATGGATCCTGACGAGTTAGAATAAAGAATAAAGGTTTACTTGTTCTAAGGTTATCCTAGAAGAACAAGAAGTGGTGTATTTTGTAATTTGAAAAATCACAAAAGATGTTTGTGAATATTTCAAAGATGATTACATAGATAACCACAAAGGGTGGAAGCAAAGTAGTGTTAAAAGAAATAATAAGTATTAGATACTGATTTCCATAAACCCGTGATAATTGAAAATGTATTAGATACATGTGATGTACCAAATACAACATGTAATGTAGAGACGTATACACGAGAGCATCATTGTAGTGGGAGGATTGTCAGGACACCTAACAAGATACCTAAGATTAACCTAAGTTGTTGAATCTAATGCATCTGATCCTGTCACGTGTAATGAAGCTGTGAAAGATATAGACGGTGACCGTTTGGTCAATATCCATGGAATCTAAGTTAGAAACTCTGTATTCTAACAAAGTCTTGAACTTGTAGAGGCGCCTGAAGGCATTAAACCCTATTAGATACAATTGGGTTCTACAAGACGATAAAAGGAGAAATGGACAAAAGTAGAGACTTTAAAGCAAATCTTATGGCAAGGGATTTACCCAGAAAGAAGAAATCAATTATGAGGTCTTCTCGTCTATAGCAATGCTTAAGTCCATTATCCTCTCCATTTTATCTCATTATGAGATTAGATAAATGGATGTAAAGACTATATTCTTGAACGGGAACCTTCAAGAAGAAAAACATGGCACAACCTGAAGGCTTCACAGCTAGAAATCAGGTGTATATACTATGCAAATTTAATAGATCATTTTGTAATCTTAAGCAAGCGTCTGAATCATGAAACATCAGAATTAAAGAGGCAATTTAAAAATCTTTCGATTTATGCAATTGCCCGATGAATCATGAGTGTACAAAATAACATCATGATAATGTTGTAACATTTTCATTTTGTACGTAAACGATATTCTACTCATTGGGAATGATGCAAGAATTTTATCAGTGGTTAAGATTCGGATGTCAAATCAGTTTGACACGTAAGACCTTAGTGAGACCAATAATATTCCAAGGATCAGACTTTTTTCGTGATCATGAGAATAAAAAGATTGGTCCATTACAAGAAGCATATACAGATAAGATGCTGGTAAGGTATAATATGATAAATTCCAAGAAAGGTTCATTACCTTTTAGATATGGAATTTATCTATCTCAGGATCAGTGTCATATAACAACTGAAGAGATAGAAGACATGATTAGAGTTCCGCAGCGGAAGCTTTATGTATGTCATATTATGTACAGGGTCAGCTGTCTATTATGAAATAGGTCTAAGTCAGCCGATATTAGTCAAACCTTAGAATCTAACACTGGGTAGTAGTGAAAGCATATATTGGAGTACTTGAGAAGGACTTAAGATTATATGCTTGTCTACCACAGTGGTGAGCTCATTTCAATAGACTACACTGATTTGGATTTACAATTTGATTTGTATTCTAAATGTTTGACATCAAAATACATGTTTACTCTAAAAGGAGCAGCCTTTAATTTGGGAATATTAAGCAAACTTGTATTGCTTACTTCACCACAGAAGCTAGATACGTGGTAGCTTGAGAAGCAATCAAAGAGATATATTGGCTTCAAGATTTCCTGAAAGTGTAAGAAACATCTAATAAATTCCTTCACTAAGGTATTGGCGCAAAAGAGTGCAAAACTAGTTTTGACACTCATGTGGAAGGAATAAGACTTAGATGTATAGCCAAATTGAATTTAGGGCAAGTGGGAGATTGTTGGGTATAGTGCCCTGAAAATTCAATTTGTTGAATTAATTAAACTAAATTTATAGCGAGTTGTGAGTATTTCACATATTGATAATTAATGGCGTGTGGTGATATTCTTATATGAAATGTGTTTCATAGGAAAAGACTTTGAATACCGAAATCACGTATCATTAAAGTTCTAGTCGGTAAGATAAGAATATGTTCTTATCATGACTATAACGTGGTTATATAAGATGATTAGTCTTTCGTCATAGGGAATGATGATTACGATTATAACACGTTGATGATTTACAATAGGAATGGAAACATCGAACTGGACCACTGAGATTATTCATTTTATACTGCTATCTAAAATGAATAAAATCTCAGAAAGCATTGTACTCTTAATCCTGATAATATTTCGGCTTTAGGCATGTAGTGTTAGTCACTGTAACATACTCGAAGTGAGGTCTCGGTAACGGGTGGCCAAAATACTTTGTATGTTCGGTGATTACATGAAATGTATTAAAGAGTTATATTGATCGAGGAATCTGTGGCCTTGCTGGAAGGTAAGAGATATCCTTGAAATAGATTTGTAAAAGTTCGAATTAAGACTTTGGCCAAAGCACTTCGCGTGATACGTCACCGAAGTTATATGTTGAATGTGTTTCACATATAGAGAATTTGAACTTAAGGCGAATCAATAAATTTCAAATTAAAGATGAAAAATAAATGATAGTAGTTGCAATTTATTTTTCATGGATATCTACACGGAGGAGTAAAATGCGAAATTATTCTAGATCGAGAAATTCGTGAATAATTTAATTAATTTAAGAGTGCAACAATATTTATTTAGTGGAATTAAATATTGTTAAACGGTAATTAATTAATATCATGAGATGATAATATAATAACCCGTTTGGAGCTAAAATTAATTAATCCTGCAGGTCCCCCTGCAAGCCCCAATTGAAAACCCGAAGAGAAAATATTAAAAGGAGAAAGAGAAATGAATTTTCAAAGTGTTTGAAAATAGCTAAGGGATTTATTTTAAGAAAATAAATCAAGTTCCAAAGAGTTGGAAATGTCCGGAATTTTAGTTTGGAGAAAATAAAATTTTAATTTAAAAAAAAAAAATGACGTCGCATTTTGCTGACGTGGCACATGACGTGTCACGTGACGTGTCACGCCACATCAGCAGGAGGGTCCCGCGTAGCGCTGACTGGATGCCAAGTGGCGCTCCACGCTTACGGGCCAGATTGCGCCACGTAGCAAAAAACAAGCGGTCCAGATTTGATCTGGATCGGGCCGGTCAACCGGTCCGATTAGAAGACCCCGATAGCTTTTATGGGCTTTTCGTGATTTTTGACTTGGGCTTATTTTTTGGCGAATTTTGCAACATGAAAGAATCCCAAACCCTACACAAACATTATTAGTCATAAGAATGGATCGTCTATGCATTCTAGATAGTGGAAGCGAGGGTTTGGAGACTAGAGTCTTGGAGAGTCGATGAAGGCTTGAAGATGGAGAAATCCACTCTTGTTTGAACATGACAACACCATGATATCCGAATTCTATTCAATCTCTTCCTATGTTTTCTTACAACAATTCTTAGTTTAATTTCAGTTTTTATGGATTAATTGTTGAGTATTTATTTATGAATGCAATGGAATTACTGACTATTTATTGTTTTATGATTCCTTGGATTATATTTGAGTAATTGTGTTTTAGTCAAGGAATAATGATTGTGTAGTATACATGTTCGATGAAATGCCTACATGAATTTATATGATATGAATTTATATGATATTATGTGATGGAATTATGATTTAATTGTATGTTGGAGCCTGCGTAACTTTAGCATGATTCTAGAATTTATCTTTTAATTGAGAAATAATTGGTGAATTCTGATTATTAATTCCATGACACTTGAAGTTAAAGTTACGAAGAGATTCGGTCTTTCTTTGAGCAATTTATGATTAATTGGTGCATGACTAGCTGCTGCTAATTGATTCACACTAATCCTGTTTAATTGGTTTGGATTGTTTATGCATGTTAAACCACGAGATTGACATATACAAACACCTGAATACACATGCTTGACATTGCACATATAATTGTGATATCTTGTGGATTTGTCAAAGCATGAATTCGAGCATTGATCTATGCATGATTACTTCTTTGGCTATGTGTTAGTTTATTAGTTTCCTTTATTTGCTTTCGTATTTAATTTATGTGTTGCTTAGTAGTGTAGTCAACTCTTCTTGATTTTGTATCGGTAAATCGATTGGAGAACATATAGGAGTGATTGTTTGGTTTTTCCTTCCCTGTGGGTTCGACACCTTATGTGTTACACCTGACAAGTGTACGCTTGCATGCATAGAGGGTTTATTAAATAAAACTCTCAACAAGTTTTTCGCGCCGTTGTCGGGAAAGGTCCTAAAATCACTCTCACTCTAGTATTAGTATCCAGTGTTTTAGACCACTGTTTTATTTTGTTTTGTTTTTTCGTGTTTTATTGGAATTTGATATTTGTTGTCTTTCTTTGGAGGAAATAAACTAGATCACATTTCAATGGTTGAATAATCACCACGAGTGACTTTGCTGGATTACGTTAGTCCTAAGTTGGAGTTGATTCAGAATAATTCTCTTACTCCCACTATCGAGGCTGAGAGCTTCGAAATTAAGCCCGAAATCATTAGACTTTTGGTGCAGAATCGTTTCAGAGGGCTTAATACTGAAAACCCAACTGATTATTTTTCCTACTTTTTGGAGATTTGTGCTACTTTCAGAATTCGTAATGTTTCAGACGATGCCATCAGAATCAGACTATTTCCATTCACTATTAAGGAGCAAGCACGAATATGTATTCATTCCTTACCTTCTGAAACTTTACAAACTTGAGAAAGTCTTTCTCAAGCATTTTTTATGAAGTATTTTCCACCAATGAAAACAGTTCGGTACAGACGAGATTGACTACTTTCAGACAGTTAGACGAATAATCTCTTAATGATGCTTGGGGCAGATTTAAAAGATGACAACAGGAATGTCCTCATCATGAGATTCCAATATGGTTGTTAGTGCAAACTTTCTACCTTGGCATGTCTAACAATCTGAGAGATAGGGTCGGTGTTGCTGCCGGAGGAGCTCTTATGGCAAAAGATTCTTAGGAAGCGATTGAATTGTTGGAAAATATGGCATTAAATGAAAGGTGGATTCAAGAAACGAGCAATGCTCGACAGACAGACAATACACCTAGCGGGCACCAAATGGAAGTTATGGAAGTGATGGGTGAAAAGTTTGAAGCTTTGCACGAAAAGCTTAATAAGCTATCTATGGGCATTGGGGCACCACCACACTCTTTTTCTAAGCATTTATTTAACGATTTAACAAGTGGTTTAAATGGTGTTAATAATTGTCGTTCTCCTATTGCAGATGAACAGGTTTGCCAAGTGAACCATTCGAAACAACACCACAATTTGGGACAAATTTTCGAAAATTTCGTGGTGGCAACTAGTGATCGTCTTGAGAGGCTAGAAAATAGGATGGAGGATTTAGTCGACAAACTAACAAACCCACTTAATTGTAAATGGATTGAGGCTATAAACGTTTTCTTCTACCACTTTACTTACCTGTTTCTTCTTGACCCCAAATCAAGGTTATTACATAACTGTTAAATGAAACTTTGAACAATTTATTTTTAACGTCCATGTATAACTCTTCTTCCTTTTCGTTATTTTTAATCTTACCTACTCTCCACTACATATACTCCATTTAAGTACGTCCATGTTTTTTATCTTCTTTTTTTTTTTTTTTTTTCATATTTGATTGTGCTTGTTTTTTAACTTTTTATGTTAATTATTTGGTGTTTACTTTTTTTAGTTTATTTTTCTTACCGTTTATGTTATGATGTTTAAGGTTGTTTTATTTATTTAATGTAATTAATTTATTGTATTTTCAAATTTACTTCTTTATATTTTTTTTATTTTAATACTTATTTACAATTATTTATATGCTATTAATTAAGCCATCTGTGCAACGCACGGGGGTTTGTGCTATTTTATAATAATAATGACTATTGCACACTCGACATATGTTCAAATAAAGAAATTATTATTAAAAATATATGGATTAAATATAAATATTGGAACCATTTAAGATTTTATTTTTAAATTAAATAAATTAAAATTAAATTAAACAGAATAAAAACATTTTTGAGAATGATTCGAATTTTATCTGAGACAAGCGTTTGAGAATGGTTAGAATTTAACCTACCGTAATGTAAACCCTAAGTTGACGAAACCTTCTTCTTCCTGTTCTCTCTCTGAGCAAGGCAAAAGCTTCCCTCTCAACTCTGATCTGGCGGTGGAGAACATAGTTCCACCGTCGGATCGGCCCAAATCTGTTCTGTTTTACTCAATTCGTTTTCGTTCATCGGGATCCGCCCAGATCTGCTGCCACTCTCACGGATCTACGGTAAGTTTCATCACTAATCTTCCAGATCTACTGGCTTCCTCCCAGATCTAGCGGATTTCTCTGTTTACAGCTGTTTTTTTTTTTTCTTTTTGGTATGTTTTCTTTCGTTCTTCCGTATGGAAGCTTTGTCCCTTCCGTATGGAAGTTTTATCCCTTCCGTTTGAAAGTTTAGCTTTATCTTTTCCTGTGTTTATCCGGCAAATTTTCTGGCCGAGTTATCTGTTGTAGGCCCAGCGATCTATGCTCAATTCGGAGAAAAAACGACTGTGGAACCAATCTTCAAATAGTCCTTTTCTTTTACTAATTGTGATGTTAATATAATAGCTTACAAATATGTTGGAATTGCGGCTCCGGCTTGCATTAATTTTTTTGTTGTTGCTTCTTTTATTTTTCTTATTGTTACTCATGATTTGCTATAATATTCCCCTTTGAAGGTTTTAGTTGTCAAATAAAAGAATTTAACCTACCGTGAAAATTTTATTAAATTAAATTAAAAAAAATAGAATACCAAGAGATCAAAACACTTTCCGGATTTCTGGCTTAATATATATAGAATGGATAACTTTACACTTTAATATTTCAATCCGCTTTATAATAGAATATGAGAAAATAATAAATAGATAAGATATCAAACTTTCGTTGTAGGTAGAATGAAAATCAAGAAATGGGCCCAATTGCTTGTGGAGAAATTCCTTACAAGAAAATAAGGTTAAGGTCCAAAGCCCCAAAGTCCAGACTACAAACCCAATTCCTTAGGCAAAATTACTTTGAACCGACTAAAATTGGCTTCCATATAATAACCTTTCTATCAACTCAAAACAAAAGAAATTCTGAGATATTTGTTAATCTCTTAATCTCAAAGAAATTTTCATCAAAAAGAAGTCCAAAAGGCGAAAATAAACAAATAAACCCTGTGGCACTAACGTTTCAGTGACCTAATTTAAAATTTCTTAATTTCTTGAATATTATTTGCCTTTTTTAAAAAAAATAAAAATAAAAATTATTTATCTTCTGAACTAGAGAACATAACGCTCGTTGATATCACTTTTAAAATCACAGTTTAATAATCTAAATTCAACTTTATAGTTACATCTTTTTACGGTTCTCAAAATTATAATTAATTTAGATCATGTTGTTAACTAAGGATACCTATAAATCAGGAATTTGTACCGATTACGTTACCTTTGTGGAGTTATTTGTTTCCTTTTTTTCTAGCTTAGGGTTTGTTGTATATTTTCTTTATATACTTCCGTATGCAGTGTTGTAAAGTACAGAAGATTTAATATACAGAAAAACCTTTTCCCAATTATCCAATTATGGCGTTCTCTATAGAAAACATGGTATCAGAGCGGGTTTCAATCCATTAATCGGATTCGATTCCTTGCTCATCATCTACCGTACTTTTTTCTCGGTCATGGCCGAATCAACCGATAGCGGATCCAGCACTGGTAAGGAGTCTCCAGCAGCAGAATCCCTTGGCACCCAATTAGCTAGTATACTGCAAAGCCTACAGCCCCAAACAGAACAAACTCAGTCACATATACCTCAAACCTTATCAGTTAGTATCAAATTAAATCAAACGAATTACTCCCTATGGGCTCGTTTGATGCGAATGGCCATCGGAGGTAGGGGGAGGTTGAGCCACATTACGGGAATACCTCCACCACCAACACTAGACCAGTCAGGCTATCCAAAGTGGGAACAGGCCGATTTAGTGGTCTACTCATTGTTGGAAAACAGGAATCAGAAAGCAGTGGAAATTTAAAAATTTTCCAACAAAAAGGATCGAAACTCGCAATCGTGAATCCAAATTCGTAGAGATTAGAAACTTACTTTTCAATAATCTTTCTTGAAGCGTTTCAAGCCACCCACGAACGCTCTTCTCGCGGCTTGACCCCTCTCATTGGTAAAGCTCGAATATTTAAAACTTCTAACTTGAAACTCTCTAGAGATAGTCCACCAACTTGACTACAATCTAACTAGTAAGGATGCTAGTTCTCTAGTTAGTGTTTAGGTTTAATCTAGGGTTTATTTGATCTTGGAGAAAGGATGGTGTTCAACACATGAACCAAAAGAATTCTCAATTACTCTCTAAGGGGAGCTCGAGCTCCCCTATATATAGGAAGGAGAGGGGCGGCTGAACCTAGTCCTATTGGACTAAGGATTTGGTCCCTCTCTCTTATTACTTGATCATCAAGTAATTCCAACTTTGACTTTCGCATTCTAATTCAAATCAACTTTTAAGAGAGCTAAAATATCCAAAACCCTTTTGGATAATATTATACTTTATTTATTAAGAAATAAATAACTTATTTTTATCTAATTAATTAATTTGTAATTAATTAAATAGATTATTTTTCTCCAAAATAAGACTTTCTTTTTAATTCAAAATTAAACCAAAGTCTATTAAATAATTAACACATTAATTATTTAATATATATATATATATACACGTGTGAGACACGTGTCCCAAGGACACGTGCTACTCAAGTGACCCACACGTGTGGTTTCACACGTGTGGAACCCTCTCGGCTCGATTAACTCGTTTAATCATCTCAAAGCCTCAAGTCATGTAACCAAGTTGTTGTGTGTGACCCTCTAGGTTCTCAATTCAATTAGCAGTGACCCTAATTAATTAATTCACTAATTAATTAATCAGTCCACAAATTAAACGACCATAGTCTAGCAACAGGTGTTTAACCCCTAGCTGAATTAGAATGTCTCGATTCGACAGAACCTTTAAGTCATTGATTCATGTGAGATATAATCCTCCTACTTACTATCTCTCAACCAAGATCTAGGGTAAGGGAATAATCAGAACCCTAATAATCCGGTCTTAAAGCTAAGTGCATTTCATATCCATTTGATCTCAATCCAAGAAACTCTTTTCATGATGTCTTGATCTACTGCCTTGGCCAAGGACTTCATATGGCATATGAATGACTTACACAATAAGAGATCACCTTGCAAATGCAAGTGTAGGTCCTTTCTTGATTCTCATTCACTTTCATGAATCACTTGTGCAGCCCCAGTATAAGCCTTGAATCAGTTGTCTAAGATGACACCCATTAAAGCTTATACCTAAGACTACAGAGTTAACTCATAAAGTGACATGGAACCTCAAGTCTAAGGATCAATTAATCACATCAATGACTCGTGAGATATTTCCTAATCTGGAAGTTT
Source organism: Lantana camara (assembly GCA_037501455.1). NCBI lineage: Eukaryota > Viridiplantae > Streptophyta > Magnoliopsida > Lamiales > Verbenaceae > Lantana > Lantana camara. The sequence goes on along the minus strand of CM074856.1, from coordinate 24,696,567 downwards.
CCATTTCCTGAAATAGAAACTTCCTTTCCCATTTAGGAATCTTCTCACACGGGGCACCTCAGTGAACTTACTTATTGAAGTAAGCACCCTCATGTATCACGCACGTATCAACTATACACTTTGCACCTCCATAAAACAAGGTGGTCCTTCTTAAGGGCGTGATCCCACAAGCAAGCCTTAGAGGAGTCAGGTTGACACTCCCACTGTCTGTAGGACTCATCTGCTTGGAGTATTTTACTAATCATGACTTATGTGATATAGGGCTTGTTTCATGAACCATTTCACCTAAATGGTAGAGTCCTTAAGTCATCAGGATTAAGGGAGTTCTCATATATGCACAGCTAAAGTGAACACATACCAAACAAGAGCATATAAAGAAGTGTTGTCTGAATTCGTTATTTTATTCAAAGATTGTCTGTGATTACAATAAGGAAAAGTACAAAGCGGATATACAATCGGTTTTCTAGGGCACTATTCCTAACCCTCATGGCTTCTCGAAAATATGGAACCAGATCTCATTCCAAACTACGCCGAATACCCCTTTGCAAAGACATTATGGGACGCGCTAAAAGCAACATACAGCCAAGGAAGTGATGGTCTCCAAATTTTCGATTTAACAGTCAAAGCCAACAACATCAAACAAGGAACAGAGAGTATTGAACAGTACTATAGCAATCTCCAGAAGATTTGGAGAGATATTGAAATCCGACAACCGAATCCCATGGTATATGAAGAAGACATAGCTACCTTCAACCGTATGAGATCGGAAACTCGGCTCTTTCAATTTCTTGCTAGAGTAGATGATAAATTTGATCCAGAGAGAAAGGACTTGCTCAAAGAAACTCCCTTACCAACCGTCGAGAAGGCATACGCTGTAATCTGGAGAGAGGGAACACGACGAGGCATTATGGGGGAGAGCCCATCATCGGCGGCGGCCTCAGGCATTGGGGTGGGTTTGGCCACCCGGAGTCAACAGAGATTAGAGAAGGGACCACCGTGGTCGGTCGCCAAGCCCAAGTCAGATCCGAGGAAAATTTTGGCCCCTTCATCACGCTGGAGCGACGACTCGGGCCACGGTGGAACAGATCGACCAGGCTTCAAGTGCGGGTACTGTGGCCGAAAAAATCACAGCCAAGAAGAGTGCTTCAAGTTAATTGGGTTCCCAGAATGGTGGCGCAGCCAACGCCGGGAGAGATCCACGGCGGGCCGCGGATTTGCAACTATGGCGGACGGTGGTGCCGCCGGGGAAGAAAGCAAGACAGACCCATCAGAATTGGTGGGAAGGAAGGACGAGGCGGCTGGTGCAAATGGGAGAGAAGGCGTTGCCAATCTAGGTATAGGGTTAGGCGGTGTAAAATGCCGCCCTTACCCCTCCACTATATCTAGGTATAGGGAGTGTTAAATTGTATGGTGTTGATATATCCCACGTTTTGTCTTTTACAGGATATTCAGTCGGGGAAAGTGATTGGGCCTGTTACTGAAAGTGGCGGATTGTATTATGTGGATGAGGTGGCTCAAAAAGGAACTGCAGTGCTTGCTCACAGGACAGTGGACCGCCAATAGTGGCTGTGGCATCGTAGATTGGGTCATCCCTCCCCAGGGTATCTTCAGATGCTTTTTCCTCAGTTTTTCCATAAAGACAATAAGTTTCATTGTGAAACATGTAGATTAGCTAAGAGTCATAAGCAGTCTTACCCTGTTTCTAATTCTCGGACCAACTATGTGTTTTCTTGAATTCATCCTGATGTATGGGGGCCTGCCCCGAACACTGGTTGGAGTCATGATTTTAAATATTTTGTTCTCTTTATTGATTATTATTCCAGAATGACGTGCGTATATTTTCTTAAAACTAAATCTGATGTTCCCTCGAAATTTATGGAATTCTATCATATGGTATGTCGACAGTATCAGTCCACTGTTCAAATTCTTAGATCTGATAATGGGGGAGAGTACATAGGTTCCAGCCTTGCACAATTCTTTCAGGATAATGGGATAATCCATCAAACGTCCTGCCCCCACACCCCTCAGCAAAATGGGGTTACTGAGAGAACAAACCGTCAGCTACTAGAGATGTCTAGATCCCTCCTGATTGAGTCTCATAGTCCAAAAACCTTGTGTCCAGAAGCCGTAGCTACCCCAGTTTACTTAGCAAACCGACTTCCCACAAAAACACTCAACTTTGACACCCCTCTAAAAGTTCTAGCCAGTCAGGTCAGCATCCCTTCTATTCTAGCCCTACATCCACGCGTGTTTGGCTGTTCGATTTTCATTCATATTCCCAAAACCGAGCGTACAAAACTAGATCCCTGTTCAGTTAAGTGTGTTTTTGTCGGGTATGGGGTGCATCAGAAGGGTTACCGGTGCTATCATCCGCCCACCCGGTGGATGTATACCACCATGGATTGTGAGTTCGTTGAGACCGAGTACTTTTATTCTTCCCCACACAGTGGTCAGAGGGAGAGACAGCAGGGCCCACTGAGTGGGGTGTCATCGCACTCTTGGCCAGACATAGTCCTACCAGAGCAAGTAGGCGGAACCACCGAGCCGCCATCTCCAGTTATACAATTCCCCACAACATCCACGGACCCCGTTACCCCGACGAATACTCCTGAGGTACGTGACAGTAATAATGAAAGTATCTTTCAAATTCCTTGTGGTCCTAACAGTGCAGAGAGTAATGAGGAAAAGGGGGAGAGTGAGGTACAGGGTAATATGGAAGAAACAGGTGGAAGTACAGTAGAGAGATATGTGTTGCCTCCAAGAGCAAACAGGGGGGTCCTACCGAAACGATATGAACCAGAACATACAGGAAGAACTCCGCGATATCCTCTAGCTAACTGTGTTAACGAGAGCTTGTCAGCTCAGGCATACACAACAGCACTTCATGCCGACAGGGTACCGAATAAAGTGGAGGAGGCTCTCGCGGATGATAAATGGGTCCTGGCCATGGAAACAGAAATGGAGGCACTCAAGAAAAATAGTACTTGGAAAAAATGTATACTCCCTCCAGGGAAAAAGGCGGTAGGATGTCGGTGGGTTTATACGGTGAAACATCGCGCAGACGGAAGCATTGAAAGGTATAAGGCGAGATTGGTCACGAAGGGATATACTCAAACCTATGGCATTGATTACTCTGAAACCTTATCTCCAGTGGCGAAAATAGACATAATCAGAGTATTGTTCTCGATAGCAGCAAACCAAGATTGGGAGCTACACCAGTTTGATGTTAAGAATACTTTCCTACACGGGGATCTTCAGGAGGAGGTATACATGGAACCTCCGCCAGGATTTGCCCGGGATTTCAGAGATAGAGAAGTGTGCAGGTTGAGAAAGGCACTGTACGGGTTGAAACAGTCACCTCGGGCTTGGTTTGGGAGGTTTTCAGTTGATATGAAGAAGTACGGGTATCATCAGAGTAACTCAGATCATACTCTCTTCATTAAGAGGAGAGGAGGGCTCGTTACGTGTCTCATTATTTATGTGGACGATATGATCATTACAGGAGGTGACACAATTGAAATTGCGGAACTGAAAAAAAACTTGTTAAGGGAATTTGAAATGAAGGATCTCGGGAGACTTAAGTACTTTCTTGGGATTGTAGTAATGAGATCCAAGAAAGGCATATATATCTCACAGAGGAAGTTTGTTCTTGATCTATTGGCTGAGACAGGACTCCTAGAGTGTCGACCGACTGACACGCCCATGGTAGTTAACCATGGACTCAGAATAGTAGAAGGAGCGCAGGAGGTAGATAAGACACAGTATCAGCACTTGGTGGGAAAGTTGGTCTACTTAGCCCACACAAGATCGGATATAGCTTACGCAGTAGGAGTATTAAGTCAGTTCATGCATCGGCCTCAGAAAGAACACCTGGATGCAGCACTTAGGGTGTGCCGGTACTTAAAAGGGTGCCCGGGACGAGGAGTTGTGTTTCAGAAGCATGGACATCTGGATATTGAGGCTTATACAGATGCAGATTGGGCTGGAAGTCCGGGGGATCGTAGGTCTACCTCTGGTTACTTTACTCTTGTTGGGGGAAATTTGGTGACTTGGAGGAGTAAGAAGCAGAAGGTGGTTGCTCTTTCAAGTGTAGAAGCAGAATTCAGAGGGATCACTCGAGGAGTAACAGAAATCCTGTGGCTACGAAAGTTGCTTGCAGAGATTGGCATTCCGGTAACCAGGACCTGTAACCTTATGTGTGATAACCGGGCTGCAATTAGTATATCTGAAAATCCCGTGCAGCATGATCGTACGAAACATGTAGAAGTAGACCGACACTTTATTAAAGAGAAGATTGAGGAAGGGGTCATCAAACTTCCGTTTGTACGGTTAGAGGATCAACTAGCAGATGTTTTGACAAAAGCGGTCAATGGTAGGGTTTTTGGGAAAATCTTGAGCAAGTTGCACATCGGAGATCCAACGATACAACTTGAGGGGGAGTGTTAACTAAGGATACCTATAAATCAGGAATTTGTACAGATTACGTTACCTTGTGGAGTTATTTGTTTCCTTTTTTTCTAGCTTAGGGTTTGTTGTATATTTTCTTTATATACTTCCGTATACAGTGTTGTAAAGCACAGAAGATTTAATATACAGAAAAACCTTTTCCCAATTATGGCGTTCTCTATAGCAAACACACGTATTTAAAACTTACAAATTACATGAGATTTTTTAGTGATCAAGATCATTAACTGATGTGTAGTGGTGGAATCTCAATCGTAGAAGTTTATAAATATACTAGTCACGTGAGCACACAGTTCTTGTGTGCAAAAACAAATTGTAATCTAATTCATTACTTATAATAAATTGTGATGTCAATAAAGAAGAAATATGAAAAAAAAAATCAAATAAGAGTATTTGAATTTATCTATATTAAAATTCAAATAAGAGTGTTTAACCATTACTGGAACATTGGTTGGAATTTATCTTAGTTGCATAACTTTTTTTTCTGCTTTTACCGAGGTATTGTATTGGTTGTATTTTATGGGGTTTCTTATTTTATAAATAGTTTTTTTTCTAATAGAAATGTGAAAGAAGAAAAATAAGAGTTATTTGTGAGGAGAGAAAAATAGATAAGATAGAAACGTGGGTAGTGGGAGTTATTATTTTTTCAATAAAATGTCATTTTCAACCCTCAAATTCTATTCTAAACACTAAAAATTTAAGTGGCATATTTGAAAAATCAAAAAATTCGTCAAGCAGTTTAGAAAACTGCAGTTTGTGAGAGGAAAACCCTCTTTGCTTTTTATATAGTATAGATTACCAATTTATGACACCAAAAAAGTAATTTTAACCCAGGTAACTTTTATTGGTACCTATTTTCTACATTTTTATGGATTTACTCCAAAAATCAGCTTATACTAGTGACTGATGTTAGATGTGGATTGTGCTTTAATTTGCGGGATTTTCAATCCCCTTAGACTAAAAGTATGGGTTTGAATTTGGATTGAATAGTTAAAATTTAGGGTTCGGGTTGGAGATTTCCCACCCAATGCCAGATCTAACCCATAGTATCCAAAACCCACATGAATCAATGCCAAATTTACTCCAAAAGTATAAACCCCGATGAAATGATCAGTTTCAATTAAGAAGACAACGTGAAGAACTCGATCCTGGGTAGATTAAGTCCGAGGAGATCAGGTCTCGATGATATAATTTAGACAAATTATATAACATTAACATTATAAATCACGTTATTCTCAAATAATAAATTAATTATTATTTTTTAAGTATATCTAATTCTAAACCAATTATCATTTCATAAATTATCTAATTATAATACACCATATAATTTAAATAAAAATTATAGTTTCATAAAAATTAAATATAGTTTTTTTTTTTTTTTTAATTTCGGGTTGGATCGGGTCGGGTTAAATCGGGTGGGTTCGGGTTGGCGGGTCACCCACAACATTTTTCGGGTTGACCCGGGTCAACCCGAAACCCACCCTAACCCGCCCCATCCCCTCCGGGTCAAATTCGGGTCCGACCCGATAACCCCCAACCCTAACCCGAAATTTAGGAGGGTGGGTCGGGTCCATTTTTTACACCCCTACTTACAATATGCTTACAAACCAGGTGAAAGTTGAGGGCTATAGTGTTAAAACATAAATACCAGAAAGTGCAGTTACTATTGTCTTTTCTACCTCTTTGTATAAGCATTGTTTCACATGGCTTTTGGGTGCTTTTGGCGAATATATATATATATATATATATATATATATATGTGTGTGTGTGTGTGTGCGCGCGCGCGTATAATTTTGTTAATTAGAAAGACATACATGATTGTAATATGATTATAATTAAACGGAGTTTACGGAAAAGAAGAGATGTATTTATTTAAATTTAAACAATTAGAATTGCATTATGATTAGTTTAGTAAAATATATATTATTCGATCTAAATAATTATTATGTATCTAATTTATATTTTACATAATTGCCTTATTGATTGAATTTTATTAAATTTATATAAATAAGAATTTAAATAGAGTTGATATAACAATTAATTATAATTACACTTAGAATTAGATCTTAATTAAGATTATAAAAAAGTTTTTAATGTAGGTACAATTTATTAGAGTTAGATTTAGAATTTGATTAAGATTAGACTTGTAACCAAATTTTTATCCATAATTAAGTACTTATAAAATTTCAATAATAATTTATAATACATATTGGTTTATATAATTAACTTAATTAGACAATAGTGAAATCATTATTGTAAGGATATTTTGGCGACCAATAAATTTCAAAAAAAAAATAAAAAATTAACTCGTATTTTTATAATATAATATAATAGAATATTAAAATAATGGTTAGTAAAATAATTTTTTTCTATAAACATGTGATTATTATTTGAGAATAACGTGATTTATAATGTTAATATTATATAAATTTGTCTAAATTATACAATTTTCTTAATTAGAAAGACATACATGATTGTAATACGATTAGAATTAACCAAAAGTTTACGGACAAAAAGAGATGCATTTATTTAAAGTTAAACAATTAGAATTTCATTATGATTAGTTTGGTAGAAAATATATTATTCGATCGAAATAATTTTATGTATCTAATTTACCATTTTACATAATTGCCAATTGAATTTTATTAAATCTATATAAATAAGAATTTAAATAGAGTTGATATAAAACTTAATTATAATTACACTTAGAATTAGTTCTTAATTAAGATTATAAACAAGTTTTTAATGTGGATACAATTTATTCGAGTTAGATTTAGAATTTGATTAAGATTAGACTTGTAACCAAATTCCTATCCATCTCACCTCATCTGACCCGTTTTTCAACCTGTTCGACCTATTTTGGACTCGTTCTACTTGTTTTAGATTCGTTTTTGACCTCTTTACCCACTTAGATTCATTTTACCCATAATTTACCTATTTTGAATCCATTTTACCCATTTGCATCCACTTTACCCATTTTGGATCCATTTTACCAGTTCGGATCCATTTCACCTACTTGGATCTATTTTACCCATTTTAGATCCATTTTATCCATTTAGATCCATTTTACCCATTTTGAATCCAATTTACCCATTTGGATTCAATTTACCCATTTTGGATCCATTTACCCATTTGGATCCATTTTATCAATTTGCATCTGTTTTACTCATTTCGGATCTGTTTTACCCATTTAGGTTCATTTTACCCACTTGGATCCATTTTACCAATATTTTACCCATTTTGGATCCATTTAACTCAATTGAATCAATTTTACCCATTTGGATTCAATTTACCCATTTTGGATCCATTTTACCCACTTGAACTAATTTTACCCATTTTGGATTCATTTTATCCATTTAGATCCATTTTACCCACATTTACCCATTTTGGATTCATTTAACCCACTTGAATCCATTTTACCCATTTGGATCCAATTTACCCATTTTGGATCCATTTTACCCACTTGAACTAATTTTACCCATTTTGGATTCATTTTATCCATTTAGATCCATTTTACCCATATTTACCCATTTTGAATCAATTTTACCCATTTGGATCCAATTTACCCATTTTGGATCCATTTTACCAATTTGGATCTGTTTTACCCATTTTGGATGTATTTTGTGCATTTACCCACATTTTATCCATTTTGGTTCATTTTACCCATATTTTACCCATTTTGGTTCATTTACCCACTTGAATCCATTTTACCCATTTGAATCCAATTTACCCATTTTGGATCAATTTTACCCACTTGAACTCATTTTACCCAATTTTAATTTATTTAAATCTATTTTACCCACATTTATCCATTTTAAATCCATTTTACCCATTTGGATCCAATTTATCCATTTTGGATATATTTACCCATTTGGATTCATTTTACCAATTTGGATCGATTTTACCCATTTTGGATCTATTTTGTGCATTTAGGTTCATTTTACCCACTTGGATCCATTTTACCCACATTTTACCCATTTGGATCCAATTTACCCATTTTGAATCCATTTTACCCACTTAAACTCATTTTACCCATTTTGAATTTATTTTATCCATTTAGATCCATTTTACCCACATTTACCCATTTTGAATCCATTTTACCCATTTGGATCCAATTTACCCATTTTTGATCCATTTATCCATTTGGATTCATTTTACCAATTTGGATCTGTTTTACCCATTTTGGATCAATTTTATCCATTTGGATCCATTTTACCCATTTTGGATCTAGTTTTTCCATTTAGGTTCATTTTACCTACTTGGATCCATTTTACCCATATTTTACCAATTTTGGATCCATTTAACCAAGTTGGATCCATTTTACCCATTTTAATTAATTTTATCCATATTTTACCCATTTGGATCCATTTTACCACTTGGATGTATTTAATCCACTTGGATTCATTTTACCAATTTGGATCTAATTTACCCATTTTAGACCCATTTTACCTACTTGGACTCATCTTACCCATTTTGAATCCATTTTACCCATTTTGGACCCATTTTATCCATTTTGATCAATTTGGATCTATTTTATCCACATTTTACCCATTTTGGATCTATTTTACCTACTTGGATCCATTTTACCCATTTTAATCAATTTTATCCATATTTTACCCATTTTGGATCCATTTTACACATTTGGATTCATTTTACCCACAAAGGGACAATCAAAGAACGCAGGCTCGAGACTACAATTCTAACAAATTTGTGGGCAATCATTATTATAAGGACATTTTGGTGGTCAATAAATTTTAAAAAAAATCCAAAAATTAACTCGTATTTTTATAATATAGTATAATAGACTATTAAAAAAAGGGCTAGTAAAATATTTTTTTCTATAAACATGTGATTATTAGCTGAGAAAATTGTGATTTATAATGTCAATATTATATAATTTGTCCAAATTGTATAGTTTTGTTCATTAGAAAGACATATATGACTGTAATATGATTAGATTTAAACGGAGTTTATGGACAAAAAGAGATGTATTTATTTGGACTTAAAGAATTTGAATTGCATTATGATTAGTTTAGTAGAAAATATATTATTCGATCTAAATAATGTTTATGTATCTAATTTTTATTTTACATAATTACCTTATTGATTGAATTTAGATAAATAGGAATTTAAATAGAGTTGATATAGAACTTAGTTATAATTACACTTAGAATTAGAATTTAATAATATTTATGTATTAATTTGTTTTTATCTTATATTAATTGCAATTATGTCAAATCTTACAAACTATATATTTTTATATATTGTTATCAAGTTTTAAAATACTTTAAACATAAATTAGAATTTAAAAAAAATCAAAAAAAAAAAAAGAAGAAAAAAAAAAAAGGAAAATGTTTCGGGTTGGGTCGGGTTATTCGGGTTGGCCGGGTTATCGGGTGACCCGAACAGTGTTCGGGTCAACCCGAACCCGAACCCGATCGGGTCGGGTTCGGGTTGGGATTTTTCACGTAATACCCCTACCTCGACCCGATTCACCCGAATTGACACCCCTATTGTAAGTGTCTTTAAACATTTGCAATTGACCTCAACTTTTAAATTTAAATTAGGGGAAATTACATCCAGGCCCCCTGAGATTTGCCATAATTACAATTTAGTCCATGCCTTTTCGTTTATTACAAAAACATCCCTATGAACACTGTTCCCAGGGACTTTTTTGAAAAACACGAAAAAGTGTATGCCTAAATTTTCCACTGTTCAGCCAGGGACTTCAACTGAAACAGTGTTTATAGGGGTTTTTTTGTAATAAATAAAAAAATAGGGATTAAATTGTAATTATGGCAAACCTCTGGGGGCCTGGATGTAATTTCCCCTTTAAATTATTGGTTTAAACATGGAAGGGTCTATACTAGTGAAACGAGCCTAGTTATTTCACACTCCTTTTATTATCTTATTACAGGTTGACCAGTCTCATCAATACAAATCTTCTAATGATCAGATCAACAGAATTAAATTCAACAGTCTATATATATATATATGTGAAACTAAGAACTTACGATAAATGCGCAATACTTTATAGTACCATTTCAGCGTACAAATTTTATCGACTAAGTTAACATTTAACGTACCACATTTTTAGCAAAAGGACAGTGTGTACCCATACTATTAATATTGAGATGCACATGATTGAATCCACAAAAATAATATAGGATGTAGAAAAAAGCGCCCATCATGTGAGGATCGGTAATAGTTTATATGTTGGAACTGAGCAAAGTGCTAATTGTCTCAGATACTTTGAGGAAAATCCCCCCCTCGTGCGCCTCAAACGCTGATCCTTTCTGTTTGTTCTCCACCTCCCACCTCCTCCCTATCTTTGACCTTTGACTCTCTACCCTCTTTTTTTATTTTTTTATTCTTTTAATATATTGTTATCTTAAAGGTAAACAGTGAGTACCATAATTTGGCGTAGTTATTATATGGATTGTCATTAATTTCACAAATTACACTTCTTACTCATGATATTAAGGATCGAAATGTTTTTTTTGTGAATATTTTGATGTATGCTATTGGCGCATCTCAACCATAGCATTATTAGTTCAATACTTTTGGTGGGGTTTGGAATCTCCTGTTTTAAGTTTGTATTTTATTTTTTATTTCGTTCAGATACATGCATCACGTGTATTAATAAACAATTGATATTAACACATAGAAATAATTATAATATGGAAAAGATTTAAAAGATCTTTTTTCTATTCTTGACCGTTTATTGATATACTTGACGCGTGTATATAAACGAAACAAGATATAAAAACCCAAATTTAAAATAGGAGATCTCTAGTGTTTCTTGAGTGATAGTGATTTCATATTAATTTGAATAAAATTTAGGAAAAATTACATCTGACTACCCTGCTAGATAGAGTAATTATAATGGATTCCATCTTTATCCGAAAATTACAATTTAATCTCTAAATGTTATGGATCGTTTGTGATCACTCTATTCCGTTAGGATTGGACTCTATTCCCAAGCACTGTATTGTCATATGTGTAATACCTAGGAATCGTTTTGTTGGAATGTGTATATTGTAGGGATGAATTTGTTATTTTATTCATTAGATTAATGGAAGGATAGACCCAACCCTTACGAAACTTTAACGGAATGGAGAGATCACAAACGGTTCATAACATTTAGGAATTAAATTGTAATTTTTGAATAAATATAAATTATATTGTAATTACCCTATCTAGCAAGATAGTCAGATGTAATTTTTTCTAAAATTTAACGATCTTGATTGTTTAATACGGAATACTTCGAGTCTTGTAAAGCTTCAACAAGCTGCTGGTCACATAATGATCATTACTATAAGAAGTTTAATAATCCTTAAAAAAAAAATTCTAATAAAGTTAATGGTTTAATTTATATCAAACATTTTGATGGGATTAATAAACCCTATAAATAGATATATATGTTAATAGCAGAGCATTTAAATTCCTTTAAAGCCAAAGGATAGGTGTTACTAACCCATCGGTAAACAATAAAAGACAAAAGTATAAAATTTTAAATTAACCTATGTATAGTTATATCTCAAACCACGATGTATTAATTGTAATTTGCACCTCTCTCTCTCTCTATATATATTGATTTAAATTTCATTATAAATTCGAATCGGATCAAATTATTGAGATGGAAAGCTCCCTCGATTGGTAATAGCCAAGAATGCGAGTAAAAAAAAACTTCTGCTTGAATTACAGAATTCAGTGGTTCATAATTGATATATAGTATTATGTGTTACCTACTGCATACAGAAGGGACGATTGTTTCAAATCGAAGTCTATGTTCACAACTCTTAGACTGTCGAATAAATTTGCTAACGAAAGACTGGAAAAAATCAAAAGCTAAAAAATTCGAGATTAAATTTAAGAATTCTTTAATGAAAAAAACTTAGAATAAGAAATCCAAATTATGGAAAAATAAAAATTTGCGCAGAATAAATCGCCTAAAAGTAACTGTTGGTCAGACAAATGGAATAACATCTGTGGGACTCAGAGTCAGTTCCATTGGATCCTTTGCACCTGAGGTTCAGTACTCACCACCAATCTATTTTCTATTAAATCATGGACAGAAGAAACACATGACATCAGCACACTCCGTTAGACTACTATCAATTTACTATAATTCCCTAATTTTAATTTTAATTTATAAAATATACCTAAACTCTAAAATAAATATTAAATAATTTTAAATTAACAATACCAATACCATTAAAAATCAATTAAAGGATAACAACAAAAGTGATGGGAATTGATATAATAAACTAAATTCGTCATCTTATTTAAACAAAAATCTAATAATAATTTTTTTAATAAATTTCATAGTAAATACTAAAATAATAAACTGAAAAATATCAATATCATTCAAAATTAATTAAGTGATACTAAAGAAAATGATAGAAATTGATATAACAAAATAAATTCTTAATCTTAAATAAAAAAAATCTAAATAATAACAAAAAAATAATATAAATTTCTTATTAAAATAACAAATTAAAACATATCACATACCATTAAAAATTAATTAAATAACACTAACAAAAATGATAGGTATTAACAAATTAAATTCTCTTTGTCCTTCTCGCCCACGCCACGTCTCTTTCTTCCTTCTCATCACGACCGACTCCACCCCAATTCACGTCGTCGCCGCCCGCCACCCCCTCCCTTTCCCTTCTACGCCCAACCCGACTCAAATTCTACTCCACTACACCGCCACCCGTCCTTGTCCTTTCTGTCACAACACCGAGGCCCCCCTCCCCCAATTCCTTCTCCATCGTACCGTCGTCAGCTGTCCCATCTCTTTGTTAAGTTTTTCTTTCTCGCCATGTCCACACTTTCTCTTTTCTCATTTTGGATTTTGATTTTTTTGTGATGGTTTGGAAGGAAGAAAGGGTGGTGGCAGTTTTCAGATCTGGGCGGAGGAAATGGTCGTGGTTGCGTGGTGGTGGCGATGGGATGCTGGTTGCTTTGTTGTTGGGTGGTGGTGGTGGTGGTGGCGGCGAAGTAATGGTAGCGGTTATCGGGGTGGGAAAGGACGGTGGTGCTGCGTGGTCGTGGCACGTGGGTGTAGCGCCCGGAACGCTAGTGTAGCACCCAAGCGTATGGACCACATCCCCCGCACTAAGACCCAAGCCCGGTTAAGAAATGGAAAATCCGTACCCGAATTTTAATCATAGCGAACGGGAGACCAACTCACTCACTAGGCTAGGCGGAGCTAACAAACACGAACTCAGAGTGCGCGGAAGCAAAACACATATATACATATCACCACCAAATATATACAACATTTACATTGGCCCGCATGGCCACACAGAACAAAAGTATCAAATGTCCGAGTATCCCAAACATAGATATACATAATAATAATAAAGAGTGTATGTAAAAATGCATCCTAACGAGACTCAAGTCCAAAACCTGCAACTAAAAAATAAAACGAGCAGTCAGTCAACTGACTGAGTGAGGAGGCTAACGCACACCCACACGCTATATAAATAAAGCATAGCACATAACAAAAGTGGACTTATGAACCGGGAATAGGTTTTACAAACCAAACCTTTCAAAACTAACATATATACTTGTAAACCATTTTCATAAACTCTATTCCGATTCATAATTTCCATATCAAATCATATTATATGTTGGGCGAGTACGAGCCTCCAACCTTTACTCCTCATATCATGATAAAACATAAATCATAAACATATCCAACCACCACACCCATGATGGAAGAGCCACGCACGCAGTCTTAACCATCCATATCTTTGACAAACTCACGCGGGGTAACTAACCCAGAACGTGTCCTCCCCGGCTTCCACACCGGAGGTATCAAAATGTCACGCCCTCCCTAGCTCCTGAGGTCGCACGTGATACCTTGGATGGAAACTATGCACAGGCCGAGCCCCGACGGCCCAATACCATCCCGGGGATTCCTTACCCTTAGCTCCAAGGGACCACATTTACAAATACATTCACAGAACCAATCTTTCATGGCAAACCTCGCTACAAAACTTGAACATAAACAATTTTTCCAAAATAGCTTGCATGTGCTTCCATACTTAACTTTCCAAAATCAAACTTATTTCATAAGGTCATAAACATATCATATTCAACACTTATTTAATTATATATATAATATATAATCACATGCAAGGCTAAAAAACGTCACATAAACGTTTTAGGTCAATAACTATACAAAATCCTAAACCTCACCTTGTGCTTGTAGAGAAAGGAGCTAGAGTGGACAAAGCTATGCCTCGGGCTCGTTACTGGCAACCTCGTCTAGAAAGAAAACACAAAAGCCCAAGACTTAGACTCTTTATGAACCATAGTATACGATGCACGGTAAATGTAGAATATGCATGAGGTATGATGCAAGTCACATCATAATCAAAATGCACTCATTTAGTCAATTAAACACGTGGTATTTAAAACTCATGCATTAACAAGTCATACGACAAGTTACGAGTTGAAAAGTATCAATTTATTATACATATAAGTCATATAAAAGCAATTAAGAAGTAAAGGAAACAAACCTGAAAAGTTGAAAAACATAAAAAATACAGCGGCCTCCGAAACGATCGTTTTTTACCTTAGTTTAAAGTCCAAACAGCCGTTTCAGATGCTACTGACCCTCCCCGAAGCTCGAAACGGCAGTTTTCGTTTGCAGTACAAACACCAAACGGCCGTTTCCAAGAGTTAGACTCAAACTTCCCGCTAAGCCGAAACGGTCGTTCGGACAAACCAAAGGGGCTCGAAATGGTGGTTTGGCTTGCAACTGATGCACAGATTAGTTCACAAAAAACAGTGGAACGAAGCAAAAATGTCCAAAACTCCACCAATAACATATAAATTAAAACACAACCTCAAGGCATAATCAAGTATCATATATACATGTATAAAACTCGAGAAAAGCGAGAATCGAAGCCATATTCAACAAAACCCATTTTTAAGAAGTTTGAACTCAACAATCGGAATAGGCGATTAATCCCCTTACCAACCAACTTCTTGCAATTAATACAACATATTCAACATAGAGAACTTATATACGAAGTTAAATTCCAAGAAAAACCAATACCTAACTCATAATCTCAAAATTTGCAAAAACCCTTACTATTTACAAGGTTGATCAAATATATACATACACTCCACCTTAGTTAAAAATTCAAGCAAAGAAATAAAGAGTACATCACGGGGAATCCGTAGTTTACCTCGGCTCGTGAAAAGATAGAGTATCGAGAAAGATATGAGCTCTTGAAGTTGGATGAAGACTTAAGGGTTTTGGCTTTCTCTTGGAGCAGATGTTGCTATTTTCCACGTGAAAATGAGGAAGGAAAGAGAAGGGTTCAGCCTTTATAGCTGAACCAGTTTGGTTCAAGGAGAAACGGTTCGGTTCAAAGGTTTTCCGGTCCGGTTGGATCGATTTTTAAAAGGTATAGGATCCAAACGGCTTCCGAAAAATATGGAATCAATTCCATTGAGTTCGATTCATCGAATCGAGTCCAATGGCGAGATCGGAATTTGAATCTGAATTCCCGAGTTTAAAATAGTTCAAACGAACCTAAAACCTACCTAATTACAATTAGATCCAAAACTAGCAACAAATTACAAATAGGCCCAAGTCCTATTTCAATTAAATCCAAACAATTAAAATAAATTACAATCAAGTCCATAAGAGACATAAAACATATTAATTCAAGTATACATAGAATTAGAGCATAAAATAAGAATTAAATCACATAATTACGTAAAGAAACACTCAAGTGACGTCATATCTGTATGAACTGTAGATCTTGGAGTCACAGGTAGGCCACCACATCCCCCGCACTAAAGCCCAATCCGCATACGAAATAGGGAATCCATACACAAACCAAGCAGTAGCGAACAGGAGACAAACAAGACCCTGCCTAACTAAGAGGTACCTAGACCCTCTACAACAGATAAATACAAAATCCTGGAAGTGGAAGCAAAGTAAAACACGAACTTTCAAAAACTTAAAAGGAGCAAACATAACAATTCAATCAATAGCAACTACACGAGTTCAACTGGTCCTAGAAGTCTGTCCTGAAATAATCATAATTAAATCTAGTGCATAAAATAAATACGGGTTTGACTAGGCCTAGAAACCTGTCCCGAATTCCATTCATTCAATCTATAAAGCATAAACCTGTACAAAATATAACATTTATAATATTACAAACATAACTGAAACAAAACACTTAGCTGTAGCACCTGGAGCGGCGGGTCACCACATCCCCCGCACTTAAATCCGAACCCACATATGAAATGGACTTCCATACATGAGCCCAAGTCTAAGCGAATGGGGACACACACACACACACGGCTAAGCGGGGCTAGGACACAGACAGAGTGCCAAACAAGTAATAATATGCGGAAACAACATACAGGATCTGAAAGTGCTCATCAAAAGCATAGTAACATATATACATGGCCATCATGGCCCAAAATACATCAAGTATCCAATTATCCTAAAATATACAATTCATATTCTTATACATAATCAAGAGTATCCAAAATGCAACATATTATATGTAGACTAGACCTATCCAAGCTAGTGCAACATCAGGACACACATCCCCGCCTAGCTCGAGTCACCTACAACTAAAGTGTTAAGGAGAGGGTCAGTCTAAACTCGACTGAGTGAGGGGACTAATGCACACCCACACATTATATACATATAGAACATAACAAATAACAAAGTGATGGTCATGAACCGAGCTAGGGTTTTGCATACCAAATCATTTTCAAAGCTGAACATATAATATATAAAGGAAATCCTAACTCGATTCATAATCAACCAATACATAACATAACCTATTTCCAGCGAGTACGGACCTCCACCAACTCCTCATAACATATCATAAATACAGAAATCATAAATGCCAATCCACCCGCACAACCTTGGTGTTTTGGGAGTCAAACCCTTTATACCTACAATACAAATACATACGGGGTAGCTAACCCACGATATGCCATCCCCGGTTATTCACCGAGGGCTCAAACCACCGCGCCTTCTCAACCTCCAAGAGTCGCACGCGAATACCTCAAATGGGAATTATGTACAGGCTTAACCCGATGGCTTTTACCATACCGGGCATCCTTACCCATAATGTTCGGGGCCCAACTTACCAAAACTGACCATATTCCCGTATTTCAGGGTATACCTTGCTCATACCATAACATAAATGTACCAAAGGGATTCAAATCTTAAGCTTACATATACTCATACTTATACCGATTTCATAAATTTAAAAGGGATTCATAAGATCATAAACATAGCTTATACACACATATTTAACTATTTGCTAAACCTCACCTTGAAGTAAAAGTGTAGAAGTAGGAGGACCAAAACGGGCAAACAACCACCTAAACCTCGGCTCGACCACGTCCGTAAGAGGCTCTGAAATAAAAGAACACAACATCCGAGACTTAGACTCAAATATGTACCAACTAGATGTCCGGCAATGCATATGAATGCAACTATGCACATGAGATGCCAAAAAGGTAGCACTTAACGTATTCAAGATTCAAACTCGTACAAATATATCAAATTCTCAACATAATTTCAATATTTCAATCATAACACATAATAATACATGTTAGCAAAGCATAGGGATCATATTAGGGGTGGGAGAGTCATACAAAGCAAGAAACAAAGCAAATAAACCATACACGCATGAAGAGGCCGCGAACGGCCGTTTACATCACCAAGTACAAAAATGGAACGGTCGTTGGGGTGGTCAGAGACCAACTCCCTAACCTGGGAATAACCGTTCCCCTCCACAAAGCAAAAGTCCGAATGGCCGTTCGGAGCTTGGGCGAGCATCTGTACAGCAGAACGACCGTTCGCCCAAAAGAAGAGCTGCGGGCGAACGACCGTTCGGACCCTGCGACAGCAACATGAGAGCTGATTTTGGACATGTTCTTCCTTGTTTCTTACCCCAAGCTCAAGCCACCATGCACACAAAATAGAGAAGCACAAAATGGCTGGAAATAGACACTAAACCAAGGCACAAATTTCATCCAAATCAACCCTAAAACGAAGCACAAGTGTAGAGCATCAACAAAGCACATATCCATCAAGTTCTTCCAAGTTTCAAGTTTCAAACTTCAAAAGCATTAATGAAAACTTTAATACCACTCAACCACCAACAGAAGTGAGATCATACAATCATAAATGAAACTCTTGTGATCCATTTTCATGCATTAAATCAACAATTAACTCAATGGAAGATATGTGATTCATATATTAACATAAACCCTTACTATTCATCATGTATAGAATATCCATGGATTCTCAACATCAAAACATGGTTCATATGGAGCAAAATGATTACAAGAACTAGGAGAACAAGAATCCTAACTTACCTTAAGGATTGAAGCAAGAAATAGCCTAGACTTGAGCTTAAAGGATACAACAATGGAGGAAGGGTTTGTGTTGCTTCTCTTCCTTCTTTCTCTTGGGATTTGGTTCGATCTTCAGTAGCATATGGAGAGAGGGGGATGGTTTTGGTGTGTATGAGTCAAAGAAAGGACAAGAGACTAGGTTGCATAGCTCCCAAGTGGCTCATAGTTACGTATTAGGTACATCCAAAATCTGCATTGTCGGGGGTCGAAACGGCATCGAAAAGTTACAAGGCTTGTTCCATGGGGTTCGAATCGTCAATTCAAGTCCAATGGCAAAGACAGAACTCTAATCCAAGTTCCCGAGCTAAAGTTAAAAATTAATGACTCAAGAGTGGCCAATTTGCAAAAAGGCCCAAAAGTTTAAACAAGAGTTCAATGGAGTCCTCTAAAGATCAAACAAGTTCAAAACATATATAAATCACATATTTCACGAAATTAACATACTCGGGATTCAAATTCATACTTTGTAAATTTCACATATGGTAAGAATCCGTATCATAAGTTCAAATAGGGCAAATTCTCATCAAAAGATTTATATAATTCATATAAGAATTGAATAATGAAATATAATTCAAATATAAATGCATCACTTAATTATGAAAATAAATGCAAATACGTGGCACAAACCTGTACATGTGAGCAGACGGGGTATCACATTAACAATCTTAACAGATGACACAAACTCAACAGACAGGACACACCTGTACCTGCAAACTAAAAACATAGGTGGGGCGAGAGTCAGTCCAATGACTGAGTGAGGGGGCTGAACACACACACACTATGCATAATAAAGAGCAGAGTACAAATTAAAACAAAAGACTATGAATCGGGAATAGGGTTTTGCACACCAAAACTATTTTCAAAGCAAACTTATCATATTCAAACAGAGCATAACGTAGCTTAAAGCTCCTATCCCGTTTCATAATCAACATGTCATGTCGTAACATATACCCGACGAGTAAGGGTCTTCCAACCTTACTTTCTTATCAAATTATCACACATATCCAAAACAGAAAATAAACATAAATCATATACCATATCCTCCCACACAACCAACTGAAGCATGCATACGGGGTAGCGGGCCTACATCATACAACTTATATGCACACGGGGTAGCGAACCCATATCATACCTTCCCCGGTATCCACCGGAGGCATAAAGCACCACGCCTCCTCAACCTCCCAAAGTCGAGCGTGAATACTTCGTATGGAGATCGCGCACAGGCTTAACCCGATAGCCCAACACAGTCCTGGGTGCCCTTACCCATGTCTTCGGGGCCCAACATTAACATTACATTACATTTCATATTCGTTCATATCATAACTCACTCGTTTCACAACATATCATATCATAACTTACGTACCTTATCAGCCATACCTTACCTTGCAACTTGGCATATGCTATAAATGTACCTTTCGTGTCATCCTAGTCCTCAGCTTGCATGAAAGCACACGATTTGGAGCATAGCCTCGTTCCAAAATATTTTCAAGCTTACATACGCTCGTACATATAGTTCGAAAACCGTTAATCGTATGACAAAGTCATAAACGTATCATATAAACACATATCTAGTATATAAATATAATAGAATAATCGCATTCATGCTTGAAAACGATTACATAGGGTTGTAGGTCGCTTTAACTAAACGAAAAGATCCTGAAACCTCACCTTACACTGACGAGAATGGAAAACACGAGCAAAGAGGTCCCACTAGAACCCAAACGGCTGATAGACACCCCTGGAGAACCCCTGAACAACTGAGCACATAGAACACAAGACTCAGACTCAAACAACAACCACAAAGACTTACGGCCGTGCACATGAACCCAAAAGATGCAACATATAATTCACGTTTATACAATCAAGTCATTCATAGCAAATTACATTCACTTTACATATTAGGAGATGTATAACTTTATAAAATTCATAACATCAAATAGATAAAATAAATTAAGACATTATGAATTTAATTCTTATCATGCACCAAGTCTCAATCGAATAAACATTAATTACACAACAATTTTATATATAAATAAGTAATTGTATAATTTTCGACATTCACAACATTTGGCATATTTAAGCAATGCACTTAAATTAAACATAACATATTCTTTCATAATTTATTACGTATGTTTCATATAATCACATAAACAATTTTCGTTTTCAAATATTACATTAACACCCCCCTTAAACAAGAAATATTTCCAAGTAATCGGCATAAAACGAGGCAAATAAATCTAATAAATCAAGAATTGGGTCTTTCATACATCATAACATAGTTTCATATAACATACAATTCATAATTTTCAATCTACAAGTGTACAAGATCGAATTTAAATTAAAAACAATTAACGAATAAAATATAATAACTTCAAAAATTCATAACAAATCGACCGGGCATTCGATTGACGAACGAAAAGTGTGTTGAACTCACCACGACGAAGTGGACCTACTGTCCGAAGGATGTCGGAACGCCACCATCGGAACTAGTTGAACCGCCACCGGTAGCCGCCGGACTCAATAAGCTCATCAAAACCCCTCAACCAATTTTTGAAAATACGAAACCCACCAGATTTAATTGAAAAAAAAATGAACCAATTCAATTCCAAAACCCTAGAAGCAAAGAAATAAAATTAAATCCAAACCGCTTGACGAAAATGAAATCCGAGCATACCGTTGGAAAGACCTCGTCGAGTGCTTCGAAACGCCCAAGATGATTACCGAAAAAAGTTACCGAAAGACGACTGGTGTTGAACCGCCATGGACCAGCACCAAACGGCCGGTTCCTGAGCTGAGACCAATGTGAATTGCTCAATCTCTTTATGCTGAACAACTTTCGTGAAGGGCCCATAGCCGAAAGATCACCGAAAAAGGCCCCAATCATCGCCAATTCCCGCGCCGCCGCAGCCATGCCGGAAACTACTACCTACGGCCATCTTTTGCTCAAACTAACACCAGAAATGGACTCAGGAGGTCAAAAAGTGCAGGAAACCACTAGAGCCCTTCGAAAAAGGTCACCGGAAGTAGAGGAATCACCGCCGCTACTGTTTATGTGCCGCCCATCGCGGCCTTCCGCAGGCGCATAAGCAGCTGTCACTGGTCCGTTGGCTGCGCCACCAACAAAGAAAGTTGCACCGGTGAGAGGTGCATAAAGCCCAGCCAAACTCTACCGAAAATCGCCGTTGCTCTCCAGCGCGACTAAAATCGAGCAATATCTCTGACATCACTCGTCGTCGTCAGGCCATGAATCGGGAGAGGAGAGAGAAGAGAGAAGCAAGCTGATTGGTCTGACCGGTCAAACACGGATCCGGGTGTTTCATCCCGAGTCCTTAACGCACGAGAATGGCCGGTAGGAAGGGCTAACGACGTCAGAATTGGGCAAACTTAGAGTCTACGGACTCATTTCGATGCCCCCTAACGCGTTTAAGAGTTCCGTTAGGTCAAAATCTCAAGTCAACAATAAATGACCAAAACACCCCTAAAAAGAGAAAATTGCAAACAAGCCCCTAAACTCTTAAAGAGCTGAAAATAGGGCAACACAACGCACGAAATCTTAGAATTAAAAACAAAAAAAGCAAGTTAAGCATCAATTAAGTGCAAATTAAACAATTAAACATGTTGGAAAACGGAATCAGAAAAGCAGCGGAAATTTAAAAATTTTCCAACAAAAGGATCTTGGACTCGCAATTGTGTAACCAAATTCGTAGGGATTAGAAGCTTACTTTCTTAATTATCTTTCTTGAAGCTTTTCAAGCCATCCAAGAACGCTCTTCTCGCGGCTTGATCCCAACTCCTTGGTAAAGCTCGAATCTTCAAACTTCTAACTTGAAGCTCTCTAGAGATAGTCCACCAACTTGACTACAATCTAACTAGTAAGGATGCTAGTTCTCTAGTTAGTGTTTAGGCTTAATCTAGGGTTTATTTGATCTTGGAGAAAGGATGGTGTTCAACACATGAACCAAAAGAATTCTCAATTACTCTCTAAGGGGAGCTCGAGCTCCCCTATATATAGGAAGGAGAGGGGTGGCTGAACCTAGTCCTATTGGACTAAGGATTTGGTCCCTCTCTCTTATTACTTGATCATCAAGTAATTCCAACTTTGACTTTTGAATTCTAATTCAAATCAACTTTTAAGAGAGCTAAAATATCCAAAACCCTTTTGGATAATATTATACTTTATTTATTAAGAAATAAATAACTTATTTTTATCTAATTAATTAATTCGTAATTAATTAACTAGATTATTTTTCTCCAAAATAAGACTTTCTTTTTAATTCAAAATTAAACCAAAGTCTATTAAATAATTAACACATTAATTATTTAATCACCAAATAAATATTCACGCACATGCACACGTGTCTATGAAGGACACATGTCACGTACGTGACCCACACGTGTGGTCTCACACGTGTGGAACCGTTTGGCCCGATTAACTCGTTTAATCATTTTAAAGCCTCAACTCATGTAACCAAGTTGTTGTGTGTGACCCTCTAGGTTCTCAATTCAATTAGCAGTGACCCTAATTAATTAATTCACTAATTAATTAATCAGTCTATAGATTAAACGACCATAGTCTAGCAACAGGTGTTTAACCCCTAGCTGAATTGGAATGTTCGGATTCGACAGAACCTTTAAGTCATTGATTCATGTGAGATACAATCCTCCTACTTACTATCTCTCAACCAAGATCTAGGGTAAGGGAATAATCAGAACCCTAATAATCCGGTCTTAAAGCTAAGTGCATTTCATATCCAATTAATTAATTAGGGTCACAGATTAAACGACCATAGTCTAGCAACAGGTGTTTAACCCCTAGCTGAATTGGAATGTTCGGATTCGACAGAACCTTTAAGCCATTGATTCATGTGAGATACAATCCTCCTACTTACTATCTCTCAACCAAGATCTAGGGTAAGGGAATAATCAAAACCCTAATAATCCGGTCTTAAAGCTAAGTGCATTTCATATCCATTTGATCTCAATCCAAGAAACCCTTTCCTTGATGTCTTGATCTACTGCCTTGGCCAAGGACTCCATATGGCATATGAATGACTTACACAATAAGAGATCACCTTAAAAATGCAAGTGTAGGTCTTTTCTTGATTCTCATTCACTTTCATGAATCACTTGTGCAGCCCCAACATAAGCCTTGAATCAGTTGTGTAAGGCAACACCCTTTAAGGCTTATACCTAAGACTACAGAGTTAACTCATAAAGTGACATGGAACCTCAAGTCTAAGGATCAATTAATCACATCAATGACTTGTGAGATATTTCCTAATCTGGAAGTTTCCATTTCCTGAAATAGAAACTTCCTTTCCCATTTAGGAATGTTCCCACACGGGGCACCTCAGTGAACTTACTTATTGAACTAAGCACCCTCATGTATCACGCACGTATCAACTATACACTTTGCACCTCCATGAAACAAGGTGGTCCTTCTTAAGGGCGTGATCCCACAAGCAAGCCTTAGAGGAGTCAGGTTGACACTCCCACTATCTGTAGGACTCATCGGCTTGGAGTATTTTACTAATCATGACTTATGTGATATAGGGCTCGTTTCATGAACCATTTCACCTAAATGGTAGAGTCCTAAAGTCATCAGGATTAGGGGAGTTCTCATACATGCACAGATAAAGTAAACGCATACCAAACAAGAGCATATAATGAAGTGTTGCCTCAATTCGTTATTTCATTCAAAGATTGTATGTGATTACAATAAGGAAAAGCACAAAGCGGATATACAATCGGCTTTCTAGGGCACTATTCCTAACAAAACACACAAGGTTGTTAACATGTGGCGCCAGTACAGACGATCGGAAAAGTGGGATGTCACAATGGGGGTGGCGCGATGGTGGCTGCATAGTGGTGGTGGCAGCGCAATGGTGGTTGTTTGGTGCCTGCGTGGTGCCTTGCGGCCTTGCCGAAGGTGGTTGGGGCATTGCCGAAGAAGATGCAAAAGTTTAGGGTATCTTTTGCAAATATAATTAATATAAGGGTTGAATTGTATTCTAATATTTAGATTAATAAAGCATATGCATATCAAGTGCTTTTACCATTCAACACTTAACGAAAATCGGATTAGAGGACCAACTCTGCCAAAAATTTAGAAGCTTTGGCCTGTAATTGACTGAACCACTAAACATGGGACCAAACTCAGAAATGAGCCAAAACTATGAGACTAAAAATGATATTTTATATATATATATATTATATTTGTATATCGATCCTATTATTAGTAAATTGAATTTATGTGGTGATTATTTTTCTGACGAGAGAGTTGCTTTTTGAAAACAGGTGGATTAAATGAAAAAAAAAGGTTTAACTTTTGATTAATTAAACTTGAGGTGTGATGACCCTTAAGTTTTGTATATTTTTTAGCTTTAAGCTAAATCTAGTTTTTTAATCTCTGATTAAAATTTGTGGTTTCTAATCCCTAATCGCATGAGAGAGTTTTTCTTCTCCCGTATGAGGGTCTTTTTATGTTGGTGTTGCCATTACTTTTTTCAAAAAGAATTTGCAGAAATTAACATTCAACACGAGGGATACATTAGAGGAAAAAAAAAGATAAAAGAGATAAAATTAGAGAGATACGCACGAGAGTATTCAACATAGCGTCAAGAATAGTTACAAAACTTTGTCATAATTCGAGTTCTCTACCACCTCTACTTTATTTCATAGATCTAGAGTTCGTTTTTCTTTATACTAAAGTTGCGCTTTGTTTTCTCTTTTCAGTCTGGGCATAGGCGCCGTCCTTTTTCATTCAAAGGTGCCTTCACTGCACAGTTAATCTGTAGCACCCAGAATGCTAGGCTACTATATCCCTCCCACCTAAACCCGACCCATATACGAAATAAAAAGTCTGTACCCGTACCGGACTAGACCCTGTACCAACAAACAAGGATGCGAAAGCTCAAGACAAGCACATGCATGGCCACAGGCCAACAGTAAAGTGAGCATACATCAACATGCATTCCCAAGTCCTAACATAATTAAGTTTCATAAACAGAAAATAAATAAAAGTTCAACTAAAGGCCCTAGAACCTGTCCCGAATTCAAGAAAACAATGACATAATTGCTGTGTGTAGAAATTGCATGGTTTTTAGTGTAATTTGATTATATTTTTGGTACCGTTTGATGCGTTTATGTATGTATTTTGCTCCGTTTAGGTGATTTTAGAGTTGGAGATGAGAAACGACAAAGCGAAGCAATTTCACACATTTTCAGAGGAGAATGTGGTAACTCCCGTTACCACTTAGGAGTTCAATTGTTGTAACCCCCATTACAAGACACAGGAGTGGAGCTTTTGGCGAGAGAAGAGGGGTAATGCCCGTTACCCGTGTGCAGAAGGAAAGTGATAACGCCCGTTACCAATAATAAAAACGTTATTGCGATTTCAGTAGTAACGGGCGTTAACAATAATGGTACATGGAGAGGTAACGCCCATTACCTAGGGCGGCGTGAGGATTTTGGGCTGCTATATTAGTACGTTTTGGAGTCTTTTTCAGAGAGCTTTTTCTTCCAGGTCGTGACCTAGGGTTTGGAGAGAAGACAAGGAGTTTCAGAAGTTTTTCAGAGAATTCGAGAAGACCAAAGGATTGAATTCTTAGAACGATCTTTGGTTTTATTGTTGCTTTAATTTACAAACTAATTCCTTTGAGTTTAGTTTTGATTAGTTTTCGTATGTTAGATTCGTTTTTAGATATTACTGAATGTTTATGCTTTTGTTTTTGAGACTTTGTTTAGAATTGATGATTATGATTTATTTTAATGTAATTTTCTTTAGTTTTATGAGTTTTGTTTTAATTATGAGTAGGTAATTCTGTAAGGCTAGGGGGAGTGATGATGATTGCATGATAGATGTTTGATATGATGCTTGAATGACTTGTGATAATTCTTAGTTTGAAAACAGGTTTGAATTGACTTCGATGGCCTGATCACCCTTAGCATGTGTCACAATTGCCTATAGATCGAAAGAGTGATGGTAATTTAGATGGTTTTCATAACTTGTAAGTTATAGGATGCAAAAAGATTTGGTCCTAGTTTATACAACAGTAATCTTATTGTATGCCGAGCCGCTAGAATATTGAATTGCACTAGTCTTGTTCCTGTGGTTTAATTAACTATTGGTGATTGCGAGAGCAACATTGAACACTAATTAAGCACTTGGTTACACCTTGAGAGAGGGTAATACAAATATAAGTGACTAGGTTGCAGAATTACACTTGTCAGACGAATATCATATTGACTCTTGATTGTATGATTCATTACTTTTCCCCTATCTGTTTAGTTTACTGAAGTCAATTTGTGCGTTTTAGTATTACTTGTGTTTATTTCTAGTTAATTGTTAATTTCTGCTTTAGTAGATTAATAGATAACAACAACAATTGTTTTTCATTTGGTCTTTAGATTAGAGAAGGATATAGAGTAGTGATTGATTTTCCTTCCCTATGGGTTCGATCCTATTGTGCTACGCGTATGTTAGTGTACACTTGCACGATTGGTTTTTAACTATAGTAAAATCCTACAACAAGTTTTTGCCGCGGTTGTCGGGGAAGGCGTTTTAAGTCAATATTACTCAATTATTTTGATCTAGTGCTTTAGACTATTATTTTACTTTGTGTTCATTATCTTTGTCACTGTGGAATTGGACTTAGGATTTCTTTTTCCTTTGTGCAGGTTTATGGTGCATGCGAAGATCTCAAAATCCGAAATTAGTACCATACGATCCGGAAATCGAGAGAACACTGAGTGCTATTAGGAGGAGGCGTAAGAAGGAGAAGAAACCGATTACTTTACCGATGGTTGAACCAGACCCACCACCACCACCGGCCATTAGAGATTATAACGTGCCGCAGGCTGGAGCAATTCAGACTGCAACCCGTCCCCCGATTGCAGCAAATAACTTTGAGATCAAACCAGCTATCATAAACTTACTGCAAAACAATCCGTTTTCAGGATTACCACTGGAGGATCTGACATCACATCTTGAGTATTTTCTTGAAGTGTGTGATACCTTCAAAATTCACAATGTCACTACTGATGCTATCCGAGTTAGGCTTTTTCCCTTCTCACTTAGGGAACGAGCTAAAGCATGTTTGAGCACTGTCCCAAATGAATCCTTTCAGACTTGGGCAGCATCATCTCAGGCTTTCCTAGCTAAGTTCTTTCCACTTAGCAAAACCACGAAGTACAGGAATGATATTCATGGTTTCAGGTAGTTGGATGGAGAGTCTTTCTATGAAGCTTGGGAGAGATTTAAGGATTTGCAGAAGAAGTGTCCACATCACAGGATTCCCGGCTGGTTATTGATTCAGACTTTTTATAATGGGATGTCCCCTACTTTTAGAGGAGCGATGGATGCCGCAGCGAGCGGAGCAGTTGCAAAATCTGAAGCAGTTGTAACTGAGTTGTTAGATAATATGTCACAAAACAATGTTTTTGTGCATGAGAGGAGCCATTCGCAACCAGCAAAAGTGCAAGCAGGAGTCATAGAGTTAGATGGCTTAACCGCCATCAATGCCAAGTCTGAAGCCCTTAACAAGAAATTGGATCAACTTTCTGTCAACGCAGTTGGGATACAATCCCAACCAGTTCAGGTAACTTGTGAAATTTGTAGTGGTCCATATGAGTTTAATATGTGTCCTCATACCAATTCATGAGAACAGGTGCAAGAGCAGGCGAATAATGCTAACAACTTCAAACCAGCAAATGATCCCTACTCAAACACCTACAATCCAGAATGGAAGAACCACCCCCACTTGTCTTGGTCTAATAATCAGAATGTTCAATAACCACCTCAACCTAGGCCGCAGTTTCAACCTAGGCAGCAATTTCAACCTCGACCACCAGCCCCATTTAATGCTGCGCCCCTTCAACAGGAGCAAAAGCAGAGATGTGAAGTCACACTTGAGAAGTTCCAGGGAGTTTTTCAATTCCTCTTATTATGCTAGTGTAAGTTTAATTCCTCTTATTATGGTAGTGTAAGTTTAATTCCGTTATCTACTTGTAGGAAATTAGGAGTGAAGGAGCTTACACCGACTAATATGACACTCCAACTAGCAGACAGATTGGCGAAATATCCGATAGGAATTCTTGATGATGTTTTGGTAAAAGTTGAAAGATTTCATATTCCTACTGATTCTGTAGTTCTTGATATCGAGAGCGATGAGAGGATGCCATTGATCCTTGGAAGACCGTTTCTGGCTACGGCTGGAGCAGATATAGATGTTCAGAATGGACGGCTCATGTTCAAAATAGGAGATGAAAGAATGGAGTTTAGGAATTTTGGTTCCATGAAACCATCGACGATTCTGGATAAGTGTTGCATGATTAAGGTTATCAGTGAGACCTTAGACAGAATGACACTATTCACGGACAAAAGAGATGCAACTGATTGGGAAGGAAAACCGAAGTCTCGAAAATCGAGAAGAAAGGATATTTTGGAATTAGATACTTGGAGATCAAGCTCCGGTTTTGTGAGTAAAAAGAACGAGGTCACTCCTTGTGACTCGTTGCTTGGTGATTGTTAATCCAAACCCGGTTTTCAGAGTCAAGCTAACGACTATAACTTAGAATTTTCTTTCCTTTCTTTTTGTTTTTGTTTCCATTGTTTTCGTTTCTTTCGTCCTCGTTTTTCTTGCGTTAATTTAGTTATCTCTCTCGTTTGCAGGTCACTTGATGTTTTGCTAGGAAGCCAAGGTCTAGATAGTGTGAGGATCGTGATTTGAGCATTATTGTCAATATTGAGGTCCATTTACTTTGTTCGTATGCGTGTGCATGACATTGATTTCTTTTATGAGGTGAATGAGTTGTTGATATGAATGGATATATGTGTTTATGTGTTTCGAGAATGGTGCACTATGGTTTGATTGAATCTTATGAGTTAATTTCGGTTAATTAATGTGATTAAGCACTATTTGGGTTGTGTTTGTGTTTTAATGGTATTTTGGGCGGAACATTTAGTAACGGGCGTTACACCCTCGTAGTTGTTTTCCGGTAACGCCCGTTAATGGAGTCAGGTATCTGGGCCAATAGAGGTAACGGTCGTTACCCATTTCAAGGGAAAAACCGGTAACGCCCATTACTGGTCCGATTGTACGAAAATCTGGGTTTAGGAAACACGTTTTTAGGGTTAAATTAATTCTTTTCCTACCCAATTTTGGATTTTTCTCCCCCAAACCTATAAATACACTTGCACCCACTTATTCTACCTTAGAAGAGATTCAATAGTTCCCCTTGGCCAACCATTATCAATTTGCAACCAAGAAGCTTTACCACCAAGTTTACACTCTCTCTCTTTCTTTGTGAATCGAAGTAAGTCAATATCTCCTTTCTTAGAGTTAATTGTTAGAGTTAATTTTTCTAATCTAAGATTGAAACCGAGGATTGATTTTGCATGTTAGGAATCACTTTGAGATTGAATTGATAAATTTTGAGAGATTATGCATGCTAGAATTACGATTAATGCCTTGAATTGAATTTAACTTGAATTGGGTTGAATCTTTGAAGAATCCTAACTTCTAAGTAGTCTTGAGTCCGAATTATAAAGTTCAAGGTAGAGAATTTTGAGTTTAAATTATAGATTATAAACTAGTGTGAATTTGAGTTGGGTAGATTGAAGAACTTAAGTTAGAACTCATACCCTAGGCCTAAGCACACAAGATGTTTGATAAACTGTCCTAGTGAATTGTGATTGATTTTTTTATGCTTTGCCTTGTGATATTTAGTCGATTTAGGTACTATGGGTTGCACTAAGCGCTCAAGAGTTCCGGAACCCTTCACTACTTCATCCCGGTTGGACCATCAACCATTTGGATCGGTCAACATAACGGTGAATGCCTTGGGTAACCCTTTTCAAAGGAATTTGACAAGGAACATTGTGTCTACTAAATTCTTCAAGGACATGTGGATGGAGAAGTTTTAGGCTTGGGCAGAAGTGAAAAGATTGTTTGATGACATAGGTTGGTTACCATTCCTTTCTAGGAAGGATATGACGTACGGAGAGATGACGGCCGCTTTCTTCACCACGATGAACTTCGATCCGGTGGACAACAACTTGACTTTTACTCTAGATGATATGGAAACTCGAGCATGGAATGTGAGCCGGATAAGAGAGATTCTTCGTTTCCCAGCTAATGCCACTACTTCTTTGCCTAAATGGAGTGATGCTCAGAGAGAGGCGGTATGGCGATCCTTTCCTTTACGAGAGGGTGTTCCTAGTTATTCCCCTCGATGAACACATGATAGCTATCTTGATTCGTTGACTTAGTTGCTAGTCCATAGGTTCTAGCCACGGGATTTTGTGCTAGATATGGAAGAGATAGCCACATTACTGAGACTGAGTTGGGTATAATGTACATGATGAAGGAATGCATCAAGTTTGATGGAACGGTTAAGTTTTTATGGAAGCTACAGGAGAGTGCTGGGAGTGTTATTGGTACGATTGCTCACGGGGTATTTGTGACGATGTTTGCTCGGGAGATGAATTGGAGACCTCGGGGAGCTTTGCCTGTTAACTTTGGATATGATATTGTTCCTGTTTGGAATAGTGCCCTAGAAAGCCGATTAGTCATAATCCGTTTTGGGACTTTCCTGGTATCACAGACAATCTTTGAATAATATACGAATGATTAATATCACAGGCAAACACTTCTTTATATGCTCTTGTTTGGTATGCGTTTACTTTAGCTGTGCATGTATGAGAACTCCCCTAATCCTGATGACTTTAGGACTCTACCATTTAGGTGAAATGGTTCATGAAACGAGCCCTATATCACATAAGTCATGATTAGTAAAATACTCCAAGCCGATGAGTCCTACAGACAGTGGGAGTGTCAACCTGACTCCTCTAAGGCTTGCTTATGGGATCACGCCCTTAAGAAGGACCACCTTGTTTCATGAAGGTGCAAAGTGTATAGTTGATACGTGCGTGATACATGAGGGTGCTTACTTTATTAAGTAAGTTCACTGAGGTGCCCCGTGTGAAAACATTCCTAAATGGGAAAGGAAGTTTCTATTTCAGGAAATGGAAACTTCCAGATTAGGAAATATCTCATGAGTCATTGATGTGATTAATTGATCCTTAGACTTGAGGTTCCTTGTCACTTTATGAGTTAACTCTGTAGTCTTAGGTATAAGCTTTAAAGGATGTCGCCTTAGACAACTGATTCAAGGCTTATACTGGGGCTGCACAAGTGATTCATGAAAGTGGATGTGAATCAAGAAAGGACCTACACTTGCATATGCAAGGTGATCTCTTATTGTGTAAGTCATTCATATGCTATATGGAGTCCTTGGCCAAGGCAGTAGATCAAGACATCAAGAAAAGGGTTTCTTGGATTGAGATCAAATGGATATGAAATGCACTTAGCTTTAAGACCGGATTATTAGGGTTCTGATTATTCTCTTACCCTAGATCTTGGTTGAGAGATAGTAAGTAGGAGGATTGTATCTCACATGAATCAATGACTTAAAGGTTCTGTCGAATCCGAACATTCCAATTCAGCTAGGGGTTAAACACCTGTTGCTAGACTATGGTTGTTTAATCTGTGGACTGATTAATTAATTAGTGAATTAATAAATTAGGGTCACTGCTAATTGAATTAAGAACCTAGAGGGTCACACACAACAACTTGGTTACATGAGTTGAGGCTTTAAAATGATTAAACGAGTTAATCGAGCCTAGAGGGTTCCACACGTGTGAAACCACACGTGTGGGTCACGTGACTGGACACGTGTCATTGTGACACGTGTGCCACACGTGATTGTTTAATAATATATTAAATAATTAATTTGTTAATTATTTAATAGACTTTGGTTTAATTTTGAATTAAAAAGAAAGTCTTATTTTGGAGAAAAATAATCTAGTTAATTAATTATGAATTAATTAATTAGATAAAAATAAGTTATTTATTTCAAATAAATAAAGTATAAAATTATCCAAAAATAGTTTGGATAATTTTAGCTCTCTTGAAAGTTGATTTGAATTAGAATTCAAAGTCAAAGTCAAAATTACTTGATGATCAAGTAATAGGAGAGAGGGACCAAATCCTTAGTCCATAAGGACTAGGATTTTCGGCCACTCCCATCCTATATATAGGGGAGCTCGAGCTCCCCTTAGAGCTAATTGACAATTCTTTTGGTTCATGTGTTGAACACCTTTCTTTCTCCAAGATCAAATAAACCCTAGGTTAAGCCTAAACACTAACTAGAGAACTAGCATCCTTACTAGTTAGATTGTGATCAAGTTGGTGGACTTTCTCTAGAGACTTCAAGTTAGAAGTTTGAAGATTCGAGCTTTACCAAAAAGTGGGGATCAAGCAAAACGATCAGAAGGGATGATGAAACGATTCTGAACCCGACATGAAACGAATGAAAAAATCGAACCAAAGAAGATGGCGAAAACCGTTCGTCCATATCCTGAAGGATGAATTTTTTCACGAGGGTTTTGTGACTGGCAGTTTTCTACTTTCGCAAAACTGGTTTTCGAAGGGAGTTTCAATCCTGCTTTTCTCATTTCATGTTTCTTTCTTTATGTTATATTGTTAAGAACTTCCCTAACATGAATTGAATCTAGGTTGGTTTGGATTGCTATCCCGACAATGGATTCTGAAGTAGAAAGAGACTTTCGAGGGACGGGTTGTCAAGCCGCGAGAAGAGCGTTCTTGGGTGGCTTGAAACGCTTCAAGAAAGAATAAAAGAAAAGTAAGTTTTCTATCTCTACGAATTTGGTTACACGATTGCGAGTCCAAGGTCCTTTTGTTGGGAAAATTTTTTAAATTCCGCTGCTTTCTGATTCGTGTTTTCCAACAAGTGGTATCAGAGCCACCTCGTAAATCGTGTTTCTGATTCGTCTCAATTATACTGAATTTGGTAGAAATTCTTAGGCTTGATGCGATTGAGTATTTGTAATTGTTTTAGAAAGCCTGAATTACGAAACTGTATTTTTTCCTGAAAGTTTCTGAAAATTGGTTTTTGCAAAATTTAATTTTTGAAAACTATTTTAGATTTAAAATTGTATAAACTGTTTTTGGATTTCTTGGATTGGTTTTGCTTTTGAACGAAAACACGAAACGAAAACCTGGATTACGACGAACACGTGAAACCCCGTGTGCGAAGGCGTCGCGCGTGCGGGCTTCGCGCGCAGCCGCCCACCTACCCAGGCGCGCGCTTGGACGACGCCGCCTAGCACCCTCCCGCAACCGCGCGGGAGGCCTTCCGGGCACGTCGCCCACACAAGCCCGCACTCGGCCGGGAGGAGCGGCGTGCGCAGCCAGCGCACTCTCGCGGCCTTGGCCGCGCGCTGTGCGCGCTTGCATCGCGCACGTCTCTTCTCGCGTACGGGCCTCGTTTTTCCGTAATCCGTGTTTTTCGTGTTTCGTGCAATCCAGTCCCAATTTTTATTTTAATTTTTAAAATTTTATTTTTTGAATATTTATTTTAATTTTTGAATAAAACTTAAAATTGGGATTTTTGAGAAATTGAAACGGTTTATATTTTGGGAAAATACAATCATTGATAAAATTATTAATTTTCAGAAATTAATTGAAATTTTATTTGTTTTGGTAATTTGGGATTTATTGAAAACTTTTATAAATAAGACTCGCATCAAGTCGTGTTTTAAGTCATTAGGACTTGAAGCGAGAATTTTAATTTATTGGCTAAATTTAAATTCTCGCAAAAGCATGTTAGGTGATCATGGGTTTAGACTTATGTATGGTTTTAATTTATGCACATGGATGGTTTAAATTGGGGTTGGAGCCCTATAGTTGCGTTTTTCAATTGAGGTTGGAGCCTCACTTATGTGCGTACTGTTATGTGATTTATTATGTGGCTTTCCATATTACTGTTTTTGAGGCCGGGGTATGCCCCGTGTATTTGTCTAAGGCCAATATGAAGATTGAGCCTTATTACTTTATGTCTTTTTCTTTTTATTGTAATTTGAGAGTAGAGATAGGTGGTGAGGTTTTATTTTCATTTTGGAGACAATGCACCCATGGAGTAAGATGGACCACATTCAAGTAACAAGGAGGCCATAAGTGAAGACCCCTCAAAATGTTAGGGAGGGGAATCTCAATTGTAAAATGTAATAGAGATAGGGCCCGTATTTTGTTACCGCTTTCCATTATGTGATTTAAACTGTTTATGTGGCATGTATGTTAGAACTTGTGATTGTGGAGTGGCTCCCACATATCACGCATAAGATAGGTAGAACCCATGATCATCTCATGTTAGTATCATGCTAGGACATGTTATCTGTTTATGTGCTTGTTTGAAATGCATTTAAGTTGTACTTGCATTAATCAAGACTAATAAAATCGGATAACATATATATTGGTGAGGTCGAACCGAACAACTCTTCAGTTGATTCGAAAATTCCCATTAAATATTAAGCTCATTTCGAATAATAGGTATTTAATTCGAGATGCAAATTTTGAATTAAATTCCTAGCATTCCATCAATAGGTTTTAAGTTTATTAAGTAAAGCTAGTTATTGTCCACGAGTCGTGGGGATAACTAGTGGAGCTTATTAGTTCTCAGTTACCTAATTGATCATTTTAAATTATCAATATTTCGTGGTTAATTTTGGCAAGGGCGATGTCCGCGATTCGTGGGTCGTTCGAACTAAGTTTTGATCATGATCTTATGATTGATGGGTCTAGCTTAACGCCTAAGTAAATATGGATGTCGCACGAGTCGTGGGTCCATATTGAAAGATAGGTGATGCAAAAACAATTACTAACAGTTCTAAAGGTGTTAGAATTGGTAAGTTGTACCTACCTAGGATTTTACTTAGAATGTCCGCGAGTCGTGGGTTCGAGGTAAAATGCTTAGGATCTTAGTACCCATTGGGAAACGCATTCCTCTTAGATCTTTGGGAATTATAGATCTTTGAAAAACAGTGGGAGCTACATTAGATTACAGACCTTATCTTTTGTATATCGTTATAATTCAGCATGCTCACATTTTCTCTGCTTAGCATTTAGGTTGTAGTTCTGTGATTCTCTACAATATGAAATGCAAACCCATTTGTATCCATCCTTAAGTCAAAAGAGTTGACTAAGTCCTAACTAACTCTGATTGGCTTCGGACCCTAAAATTCGTTTTAGATTCCGAATAAGAGAAGGGCGTTCTCTAAAGGGCGAAGTTTTCAATTGTGAAAATTCGACCCGGGCCAAAAGAGAAGCAATCTGAGGTGAATGGATTTTTTCCAAACCACTTAAGAGCAATTGAACCACCTCATAAAAATGTTACAAGGTATAACATTATGGAATTATTCAATATTCCAAATGAGGAAACAAGTACACACGAACAAGGTCTAAAGATCTTATTTGAAGATCTTATGGTCTCGATCATCAACCGAGAAAAGAGTTCTCTATGCACTGATTGCTTACATTGCTTCCACCATCATTCAAACCCTTTATGCTCAATTAGAATGATGCTAATGTAGCATAGTTAATCATTTAGATGATAATGGTTGAGAGCATCCTTAAGAAGGAATAAAAGGTTGAGATGGTTAATTCTTCTTCTAAACTCCCTAAGTTAAAGGCTTGAATGCCTAAAGAAGAAGAAACCCTTAAGAGCCCAATGGAGGGGTATGTAAGGGGTGCGCCCAAAAGACACTAGAGATCAAATAGGACGTTTGCTTCTATGGTAGCAAATAAGGACTTTGAAAGGGAACTGCGAAGAGTATGAGTACTCTGAAATGTTACCTCGTTTAGTAATTCTACTAGGAATAGAATTCACTAGTCTTGAGTCAATTCTGTATAATCCGTTGTGCAAAAGACTCAAGGCACTAATGTTCTGAACATACAACGAGATAACAAAAGTAAGTGAGATGACAAAGCTTCGAATTACTTTGGAACGTTGAGATATAAAAGGATTAGCAAGTTAGACATCTTAGGATCATTTTTCGAAAATGAACCTACAGAGTTGACTTCCTGTGAATCCTATCTCAAAGGGAAAACGTTCCCGGAACATTGTTTAGGTGAAACATGGAACGTTCCAAAATTAAAGTGGATTTCGATCCATGCTGATGAGTGTAAGATGCTTAATGTAAGCACTAGATACAATCGTCAGTTTTATCATTATGAATGAATGTACTTGTTAAAGTACAAATTCGAAACTTATATGAAATTCTTGGAATTTCAAAAGGAGGTTAGGAACCGAAGTAGTCATAAGTTATAGGTAAATCGATATGATCGAGATAGCTAATATCTTAGTAACTAATTCCTTAGTCATCTTAGAGATAATAGGATTATCTCTCAGTAAACTAATTCGAGAACACCTTAGTGTTTCCGAATGAGGGAATGAAACCTAATGCAACATGGTCCATTCCATAGCAAGCTTTACTGACTTATAATCATTCTAGGAATAAACTCCCAGAATATGCAGTTAGAGATTTTGAATTTAGTACCTTCCAAAATCAGTCCTTTAGTTGCACTATGCAATGTGGCATATTAAATTCCCTAATTATTCTTATCCAAGAATTTAGTAGAATTCTCTTAAGTGAAGAGGATAGTGGGAGATAAGTTTGAAATGAGTTCAAGTTTATACAACGATATTGAATATCGTTTCTGCAATTCCCTTAGACAAAGGTTGTTTGTCTCAAGGAATGTATCTTTCTTAAGGAATCGTTCCTGTAGAAGAAGAAAGACAAGCAAGCAGACCTCAAAGAAATTTGAGGATAAATATCCACGCCACACATAGAAGAAACGAGCCCATCTGATAAAACTTAGCCAAATTTTAGAGCATGTACACGTGTGAAACCCTTCTCTTAAGACGTGTTTAGAACGCGTTCCTAGATAGCCAAGGAATTACTTGAAGAGGAGAAACTGTCAGATTTGGAATCTCAGTAGTGTAAGCAAGCCTTGAAATCCAATATGGATTCCATATACTCGAACCAAGTTTTGACCTTGGTTGATCCACCTGATAGGATCAAGCTCGTGCAGCTTCGAGTGAATGAAAGCATTACAACCTTCTTGACGGTTGAAATGCAAAAGTCCATTTGGATTGTGTTTATCACATCCTCATATTCTGACTATGAGATATGATAAATGAATATGAGAACTATCTTGTTCAATATGAGATTGAAAGAGACTGAAATAAGGTATTTCTATAAATCTCATATTCAGTGGGAGTATGCATAAGGTATACAAATCCCTAAAGTCAATCTGTGGATTGATAAAGGCTTCTAGGAGTTAGACAATTCGATTCCATAGGATAGTCAAATCGTTTGGCACAGATGGAAGTCGAATAAGTCTTAAAAGTGTACATATGAAAGTTAGTGATGTAAGAGTCAATTTTTGGTTCTTCAGAAGACGACGTCCTTCTCATTAGGAATGTCAAGGATAACATGAAAGTTACCAATTCTTGTTTAAGAAACAATCTGACATGAAAGATCTTACTGATTATCCTAAATTCTCGACATTCAGGTCTATAGAAGATAGATCTAAGAGAATAAAAGGATTATCACAAAACGAGTACATAACCATAATACTAAAAGGAGTTTAGTAGGGACAATGGAACATCTCTTTTGAAGAGTATGTATCCTAAGATAACTTTAAGAAAGTTAGAATGTCCAAAATCCCTTTAAGTAAAAGGGTGCATAATGTATGAAATGTTATGTACTAGACTTGATATGGCGCAACACTAAGCGTAGTGGGCCGAATCTAATTTGACCTCAGAGAAGGTCATTAGATCTCTGTAAAGGATGTCCTCAGAGTACTTGAGAAGAAATGAGGATATGTATTAGTTTATAGAGCCCAAAAGATCTTATCATTAAAAGGATATTTTGATGTAATTGTTTCATCAAACATAGATGATTATGAAATCATTGAAAGGGTACAACTTCTACCAGAATGGTAATGCAATGTGTTCGAAAGGGGTTCCAAGGACGGACATTGCCAAACTCGACTATCGTAGTTGAGAACTTAGTCGTATTATATAACGCTAAGTTAAGTGTTTGGGTAAGAAACTCCATCTAACTGGTTAGATGAAGTTCCTAGCATGAAACAACTCCTTTATCATATTGTATGATAAAATGGATGGTTGCTCAAGTAAGAGAACCAAGACCTCACCAAGAGACTGAACACGTGATTACGAATCACTTTATAAGGAAAAGGTGTTTCCTAAGAGATGTGTAAACAAGAGGGTCACATCAGCAGAGAATATAGCAAATCCACTTTGGAAACGCGCAAAGTCAATAGGCTCTCAAAGTGCATCTTGAGAAGATGGGACTTAGAGTACCTAAATGGCTTTTACGGGCAAGTGGGAGATTGTTAGGAATAGTGCCTTAGAAAGCCGATTAGTCATAATCC
The DNA here is from genome assembly GCA_037501455.1 of Lantana camara. Lineage (NCBI taxonomy): Eukaryota > Viridiplantae > Streptophyta > Magnoliopsida > Lamiales > Verbenaceae > Lantana > Lantana camara. The sequence goes on along the minus strand of CM074856.1, from coordinate 24,657,352 downwards.
GTTTTGGGACTTTCCTAGTATCACAGACAATCTTTGAATAATATACGAATGATTAATATCACAGGCAAACACTTCTTTATATGCCCTTGTTTGGTATGCGTTTACTTTAGCTGTGCATGTATGAGAACTCCCCTAATCCTGATGACTTTAGGACTCTACCATTTAGGTGAAATGGTTCATGAAACGAGCCCTATATCACATAAGTCATGATTAGTAAAATACTCCAAGCCGATGAGTCCTACAGACAGTGGGAGTGTCAACCTGACTCCTCTAAGGCTTGCTTATGGGATCACGCCCTTAAGAAGGACCACCTTGTTTCATGAAGGTACAAAGTGTATAGTTGATACGTGCGTGATACATGAGGGTGCTTACTTTAATAAGTAAGTTCACTGAGGTGCCCCGTGTGAAAATATTCCTAAATGGGAAAGGAAGTTTCTATTTCAGGAAATGGAAACTTCCAGATTAGGAAATATCTCACGAGTCATTGATGTGATTAATTGATCCTTAGACTTGAGGTTCCTTGTCACTTTATGAGTTAACTCTGTAGTCTTAGGTATAAGCTTTAAAGGATGTCGCCTTAGACAACTGATTCAAGGCTTATGCTGGGGCTGCACAAGTGATTCATGAAAGTGGATGTGAATCAAGAAAGGACCGACACTTGCATATGCAAGGTGATCTCTTATTGTGTAAGTCATTCATATGCCATATGGAGTCCTTGGCCAAGGCAGTAGATCAAGACATCAAGAAAAGGGTTTCTTGGATTGAGATCAAATGGATATGAAATGCACTTAGCTTTAAGACCAGATTATTAGGGTTCTGATTATTCCCTTACCCTAGATCTTGGTTGAGAGATAGTAAGTAGGAGGATTGTATCTCACATGAATCAATGACTTAAAGGTTCTGTCGAATCCGAACATTCCAATTCAGCTAGGGGTTAAACACCTGTTGCTAGACTATGGTTGTTTAATCTGTGGACTGATTAATTAATTAGTGAATTAATTAATTAGGGTCACTGCTAATTGAATTGAGAACCTAGAGGGTCACACACAACAACTTGGTTACATGAGTTGAGGCTCTAAAATGATTAAACGAGTTAATCGAGCCTAGAGGGTTCCACACGTGTGAAACCACACGTGTGGGTCACGTGGCTGGACACGTGTCATTGTGACACGTGTGCCACACGTGATTGTTTAATAATATATTAAATAATTAATTTGTTAATTATTTAATAGACTTTGGTTTAATTTTGAATTAAAAAGAAAGTCTTATTTTGGAGAAAAATAATCTAGTTAATTAATTATGAATTAATTAATTAGATAAAAATAAGTTATTTATTTCAAATAAATAAAGTATAAAATTATCCAAAAATAGTTTGGATAATTTTAGCTCTCTTGAAAGTTGATTTGAATTAGAATTCAAAGTCAAAGTCAAAATTACTTGATGATCAAGTAATAGGAGAGAGGGACCAAATCCTTAGTCCATAAGGACTAGGATTTTCGGCCACTCCCATCCTATATATAGGGGAGCTCGACCTCCCCTTAGAGCTAATTGACAATTCTTTTGGTTCATGTGTTGACAATTCTTTTGGTTGATAATTTGCCATGGTGGCCAATTCGGGATAGAGATCGGCTCTGGCAGATGTATAGCTGGGGTAAGGCCCGGTTTGATGAGCTTTCAGAGAGGCAGAAGGAGCTTTTAACTCGGATACCTGATAGGCCAGATGACGAATTTGGGATTCTTCGCAGTGTCGCGTCTTTCGTTGTTCAAGCTAGTGATGAAGCTCTTGTTACTGTGAGAGGCGTGCGTGCAGAGTTGGCAGGATTAAGGGCTGATTTGCCCACCGTGATCGCGAGAGTTGAGGATTTATCGCATCATGTGGATGAGCGATTAGATGCGTGGGAGGCCAAATTGGAGGCTAAATTCTAAGGGTTCTGTGCTCGTGTTGATCAGTATTTTGGAGGACCCCCATCACCCTGATTCTATTATTTTGTTTTTCTCCCCTGATTGCTAGATATTCTTTTTATGTTTATTCGTTGTTATGTTTGGATATTTTGGTTACACTTAGATTTTTGCATATGTTTGAATTCCTGAATTTTGTTTATGCAATTGTGCTCTTCTTTATGTGAATTTGTGACTTGTGTGTTGATTGTTGGATGCATGTTGATTGTCAATTGCCTGTGCACTTGATTCGTGTTTTCTAGTCACTTGTTCAGGTTTTGGAAGCCTTGCTAGCACGTTGCCGGTTCTTTATATGATCATGGAGTTTTCTTGAACTTTAATTCTTTCATTTGCATGAGGACATTGCAAAGTTTAAGTGTGGGGGAGGAAGTGCATGCTTGTTATGAGTTTTTATTGAATATTTGCATGTTTAGATGTAGTTTCACTTGTGATTTGGTAAAAATCGAGTAATTTTGAAAAAATTTTAAAATTTCCCCTTGTTTTGAACTTTTTCTTTGAAGTTTGATTGTTGATCTCTTTCGAACGTTATAATGTACTTTGCTTAGAAAGATGAGTCGATGATTTCCGAATGAGTCTAAGATTTGATTAAGATGCATTTTAGTCCTATTGAGGCGAAATTTTGAATTAATGAAAAATTAAGGAAGTGAAGTAGGCATTCGTTGTTGGAGGATTTTAAGCCTTTTAATGTTTAGCCGTTTTTCACTAAATAACGTAATCTTATTGACCCCGCTGAGCCTAATTGTTGTGCAAAGATTTTTGTAGCCACATTATAAGCCAATGCACAACAATGAAATACCTACCTTGAAAATTTTTACACCAAGGCTTCCTCGTTTGATTTTTATGGTAATTATCTATCTTTTGACCCCCTTTGATTGTTCTTGTGATTGAATTTGAGAGACCATTGTAAAAAGAAAAAGAAAAAGAATGAGAAAAGTGTGAAAAAGAAAGATAAGAAAAAGAGAGAAGAAAGAGCAAAAGAAGAGACAAGAAAATTATGCGAAGTGTGAAATTGAGAGTGTAGGATACGATTGAAGAATTTGGGGGGATTTTCGTGTTTAATGGCGAAATTGTAGTGCCTTGAGTTTAAAGATTGAATGATGTAAGCTTGATAAGTGGTCACTTGATCCAAATTCCCATAACCTTGCCCTAAGCCTACATTACAAGCTCGAAAGACCTACCAATCCTAAGTCTTGATTTAATTCCATTAGTGGAGATAAGTGCGAAGAGTGTATTCCGAAGTTGATGATTAGAACTTAGGAGGGAATTGTGAATTTGTCATTCTAATCTTTGTACATTGTTTTGTTTGATTCACACACTACACAAGGGTATAATTTTCATACTAAGTCTCGAGGATCTTATGTTTATGATTACTTGATTAGATAAGCTAGACTTGTTTAGGCGAAGGTTTGATGATTGCTTTAAGGAGCACGTTTGATGAGGAAGCGTTTTCTTAATCTCCGTATTACTCGGGGACAAGCAATAGTCAAGTGTGGGGGATTTTGTTGTGTGTAGAAATTGCATGGTTTTGAGTGGAATTTGATTATATTTTTGGTACCGTTTGATGCGTTTATGTATGTATTTTGCTCCATTTAGGTGATTTTAGAGTTGGAGATGAGAAACGGCAAAGCGAAGCAATTTCAAGCATTTTTGGAGGAGAATATGGTAGCTCCCATTACCACTTAGGAGTTCAATTGTTGTAACCCCCGTTACAAGACACAAGAGTGGAGCTTTTGGCGAGAGAAGAGGGGAAGTACGTTCTTTTAGTCAACCAATCAAGAAACAAGAAGTAATCATATGTACGGGTGGAATTACGTTCTTTTAGTCAACCTATCATGTAAGAATGATATCTATGATACCACTAATGATTCATTCCTTACCATAGTTGGGGCCTTGAGGTTATACATTGAGTTGTTGGAAGACAGTGGGGTCGACCTAACCGAGGGATTATACATTCAAGAGTGAGGTTATGGATATCCATTAACAGATTATAAGGGGACCTGGTGAGTATAGGAATTTATTCCATCATGAACTCCTCTTTCAGTTATTAACATGACAAGATCAACCATTCACATAACAGATAGGACAGTAACATAATAGTGCAGGGTTTATCACAGGATTCAGTACAATTCCAACCTTTACTCCAGTGATGGTCCGGGTAGTTAGCCGTCCCCATCCAAGCAGGTATGTCGAGGTCGTGAGTGCATGATCACGCCTCAAGAATTCATCCCCCACTAAACCTCCTAGTGGGTTTCGGGTTGATCCTCAATGTAGCACCCCAAATGGAAAGCACCACATCCCCCGCACTAGGACCCGATACGTGTACGAAATGGAAAGTCCGTACGCACGCCAAGTCATTGCGAATGAGAGACAAACAAAACCAGGCCTAAGCTACGCGGTACCTAAATCCGTACACTCGAAAAGATGCAAAATCTGAATGCGGAAGAGAAGCAAAATATGAACTTCCAAAAACATTTATGAATATCGGTCTAAGAGAATGAGAGAAAACTCTTCTCTTTTTATCTAAGAAGAAAATAACGATCTTTTTCTTCTGATAAGAAAAAAGTCTTATCTCTTCTTAAATTATGTAATGAAATATTATGATATAACTAATTTCATATTATTAATTAGTATAATTATCCAGACAACTTTAGGATATTATCTCATAATTATTTATTTTACAAATAAATAATTTATGACTTTATCCTTTATTTATTTCATAAATAAATATTTTATGATATTATCCTTTTATTTATTTCATAAATAAATAACAAGGATAATAATCACATGATATTATCTTTATATTTATTTCATAAATAAATACTTATGATAATAACAACTTGATATTATCTTCAGTTTTATTTCATAAATAAATACTTATGATAACAACAACTTGATATTATCTGCAATTATTTAGTTCATAAATAAATAAGTCTTTATATGATCTTGTCACTTATTTCTCAAATAACTTAAGATAATATCTTCTCCTTTATTTCTCAATTAAGGATGATAATATCCTTTATTTATTCCTTAAACAAATAAAGTTAGATAATGTCATATTCATTTCATAAATAAATAATACCAATTTCCAATTAAGAAATGAATTCATAATTAATAATTCATTAGGCTTCTTTATTCTAGATTGGGCTTTAGAATTAATTCTAATGACCCTTTATAATTAATTCTCCAATTAATTATATATGGGTTTTACAATTAATCTTCAATTAATTGTAGTTGGGTTTTATAATTAATTCTCCAATTAATTATGTTTGGGCTTTATAATAAATTCTCCAATTAGACCATGCGCCCAAACTTGCTCACGTGCCACAGATGTACTTTACATGTCTGGTCTCGTTTCGCTCAATTATTTGATCTTTCCAACAATACTCATTGACATTTGTGTGTGACCCTCTAGGTTTATTATTCAGTTAGCAGTGAGCCTAATTAATTAATACACTCTTTAATTAATTAGCTCACAGATCACACAACCGAAGTCTAACAATAGGTGTGTGACCCCCTACCCGAATAACGAATTAAATCGAAGGAACCTTTCAATCAATGACATCCATGAGATACAATCCTCCTACAATTTCATCTCTCGATTAAGACCTAGGGCCTGAGAATAATGAGAGCGCCATTAATCTTAATCTTAAAGCTAAGTTCGTTTCATATCCATTTGATCTCAAATTAAGAAACACTTTTCTTGATATCTTGATCCACCACCTCGGCCGAAGGATTCGGGATGATATATGAACGACTTATGCAATAAGATATCTTCTCACCTTAAACAAGTGTAGGTCTTTTATTAATTCTCACATGCCTCCATGTACCACTTTTGAGCCCCAACATAAGTTATAATTCAGATGTCTCGAGCGATACCCTTTTAGACCTATATCTAAGATTACCTAGTTTGCTAACACGAGACATCAATGGAATCTCAAGTCAAAGGATTAATTACCATGCCATTGGCATATGAGATGGTTTCTAATCTGGAAGTTTCCTCTTCTAGAAGTGCAAACGTCATTTCCCATTTAGGAGTCTTCTCACGCGGGACAACTCAGTATACTCGTTCTCATAATTAGCACCCTCGTATATTATGTACGCATCAACTTATGCAATTTACATCCAATGAAACTGGATGATCCTTGTTAAGGAAACAATCTCACAAGCAAACCTCAATCGATCCTAATTGACATGACCACTGTTTATTAGGCTCATCGACATGGAGTAGTTCTTAATTTGGCTTGAGCTCGGGCTTGTTTCATGTGTCATTCACCCAATGACAAAGTCCCTAATGGACTGATGGATTAGAGGAGTTCTAATACATGCGCACATAATAGAAAACACATATAACACACAATTGTACATAAAGAAGTATTTACCTATGACTAATATTATACGTATACTAATCTATGTATATTATGCAAAGATTATATGTGATACAAGGAAAATGTCAAAGCAGATTACGTCGAATCGGCTTTTTGGGCCACTATTCTTAATAGGATTCCTAAAGCTGGAAACCCTCCTACGGTCCAAGTGGAATTGGGAAACCGCCTACCAGCTAGAGAAGTCAACATTAACTCCAATGTGAACAAGCAGGGAGCTGGAGGAATTCGAGCATAAGGAGCAGGAGGGTCCGCAACGCTACAAGGAATGCCTTTACCTCCTGCTGACCACCAACAGAATAGAAAGGACTACATCACCCCTGAATAGTCGGACTAGGTTGCTACGCTGCAGCAAAGGCTGAAGAACTTGAAAAGAAAAATTTGAGTAGCTCCCACGAGTATGATCAGTAGGGGCGGACCTTCCAACCAGGAGATCATTGATGATAAGCTCCCTTCAGGCTGCGAGACATCCGGTTTGCCATATTACAATAGTGAAACAAACTCCTAGACGCACTTTGTGACACCTCGTCTCTCCGAATAACCAGGTATAACATCATGAGAGAGTTTAATTCTGTATTTTCGTGACATATGTGACTTCGCATGCCTTACCTGTCAATTTGTATTTATTTTAATTTTGTGCGCATTATAATTTAATTAAATTTACTTGGACTCAATCGTCCAATATTTGAAAATTAAGGACCTAATTGTAATTAGGATGTTTGAGCCTTCGTTGCTACCTTGAGCTCGGGAATTAGAATTCAAATTACAACCCTGTCACTGAGTTCGTTTCGATGATTTGGATTCAATAAAATTAACCTTTTATTTTCCTAAAGCCATTTGATCGCCCTACCATTTCAAAATTCGATCTGAATGGACCGAATATCGTTCGACCCTACCCGTTTAACAGACCCGTTTCAGCCTTAAAGGCTGAAAATATCAGCCCCTCTCCCCATTTGGATCAGCCAAAAGAGAAAAAAGAAAGGATAAGGGATTTGACCACTATTCACCCCGAACTTTGAGGTCAAGTTTCAGCTTCCTCGCTCACCTGATCGAAGATTCAAGGTAAGATTTGTATTCCTCTCGTTACGTGCTTCATTTCCTTTCAATTGAATGCTGTTTTTCTTGCTCGGTTTTTTGGCTTTGGGAAAGAAGATAAATAGTGCGGGATTCGGGGTTTGATGTGTTTAAGCTCATTTCGTGAGCTATTGCTTGCGAATATGTGATCTACGTGTCGTATGTGACTTGTGGTATGATTTTTGACTCGGAGTTGTGGTGTGGGTTGTGTGTGTGTTTGTTGTGTTTTGTCCGCCATTAATGGAGGGGTTGGAGCTCCCTCTCGGGGTGGGCGGTGGGGGGGAGACACGCCCATGTCTCCCCATGCGCCTCGTGTGAGACACGTCTGTATCTGGTTAGGGTTGGGCGTCTGACCTCGGACACGTCCGTGTCTCTTTTTGTTCTTGGAGGGAGACACACCCGTGTCTCCCCTGTTTCGCTGAGCGTCTGTACTTAGACACGCCCGTGTCTCAGTTTTCTCTTAGAGGGTGACACGTCCGTGTCGTCTCTCTGTGCGAGTTTTTGTGCGTTGTTTTATCTTGTTTCGTTTTATATGCTCGTTTTATGCATTTATCCGTCCCCGATCATGATCCTAGCCTGATGTATGACTTGATACGAATATGAATTCATGTAATTAGATATGTTATGTAATTTTATGATTTGGTTTTGGTGTTTAAACGTGTTATGTGCTCTTAAATGACTAAGTGCCCTTATTTGCATTAATTGTACACATAAACACGTTTTAATGTATATTATGTTTGTATTAAGCTATGAGATGCATTTCTTTTGCATGAAATTGATTTGAATATGAGCTTTGCCTACGTGTTTGCACCTCTTAAGTGTCAATGCATATGTCGTGCGTCTATGTGGTTCATTCTTGAGTATAAGTCTTATTTTGTGTCTTCAATTTGTTCAGGTAAACCCGAGGTGGTGTCCCGTTGGCCGTGTTGATCCTGGGGTGGACCATCGTTCACGTTCGGTTTCCGTTGGTATAAGGTGAGGTTAGGTTATAGTTAAACCCTATGAAACGTGCTTGTTTTCTATGCCTGCGGGCTATAACCTTATGTATAAGTAAATGTGTGCAAGATACGTAGTTTATAACTTGGCAAAGCATTTGTAAGTATGACACGCTATGTACAAGCCTATGTACGCTTGTTTTGATTTGTTATTATTCGTTCTGTTTTGTAACATTAAACTATACTTCAAACCGTGCACCTCTTATGAGTCGGGAGCTGCAAGCTATGGATATGCTATGGATTTGGCACGAAGAGGTATGTATAGCATAGTTGTTGCAAGGTAAGGTTGGTTATGTAAGTTTAATACATTATCTTCAGTAGATGGTTAAGTTGCTATGTACTGTATGTATTAGTATTGCTTGATGGACCCCGGAGTTTGTGAGTCAAGATGCCCAGGACGGCAGCGGGCCGTCGGGTTATGTAACGCCCCGTTTTTCAGTTTAAATAATGTGGCGTATTTGTGTATAAATTGCGCGATTCAATTATTTAATTATGTGATTAATTGTTTATAAAATGTTTATATTTGATTTAAACTATAAACTATTGTTATCTTAATTTAATTCATTTTATTTCTACTTTGATATTTAGTGTTAAATTCTCAATTAAGGTTTTGTGTTACCTTAACTATTTCGGTAATTTCGTTAATTAATTTCAACATGTTATTAGTTGGTTTTAATTTAATTAATATGGAATTTAAGTTTTAGTAATTAATTTATAACAATATGAATTCGTTCATGCGCTTGAGTGTTCTATTTTTACTTCGTTCTTATATGTAATGATATCGGATTGGCGTGAAAATTTAATATGTCGTAAATATGTGTGTTATGAACATGCCTATATGCTCGGTTTATGTTTTCGGATTTATTTGACGTGTTTATGAATTTAATTTTGATTTTTGGAACCAAGTCGGGGGCTAACGAGCAATTAGCGCACCCTTGGTTCCGTAAGTGATATCTGGAGCTCGGGAATTCGGATTCAAATTCCGACACCTCCGTTGCCTTCGTATCGACGATTCGGAGACAATGGAACAAGCTTCATACCTTTTTGAAATCATTAAGACCTCCGAAATCCAACCGTAACGAGCAACTCGTGCAAGAAGAGCCCTTATGTTGACTAGTCTTCATGGTGGGACCCTTAACACCCCCCCTAACCTAACCATACCTTAACCATGGCTTGTGTACTTGAGTTAAACCCTTTCTCCTACCCTTTTAGCTGCAAAAACCGAGCCAAAATATCTCCTCTCATTCTGCAACTGATCGATATGGAGGAAGAGAAGAAAGGAGAGAAAACCCTAGGCCATTCTTGAGATTTTGAGCTCAAATCTCTTCCCTCCTTCACCAAATCTTCAAGGTATGAATATTTATGTCTTATATACTCTATTATACTTGATTTCATCTCATTACAACATGATTTGGATCAGAATTGATTAGGGTTTGAATTATGAGTTTGGTATGAACTTTTAGGGATTCTTGTTCTAGTGACCTATTTGCTTGTGTGGCTGATTTCCTTGTTTGTAAATGACTATATGTCTTGTTTCTTGGATCTTTTCTTTCCTAACTGATAGTATATGAGATTAGGAGGATTTCATCTCTTGCTCCTTTTATGAAATTATGAGATATGGAACTCCAAACTTGATGATCAAATTGATTCCCCTGTTTTTCGTACTGCTGTGTGAAGTTTGGTGTTGTTGCTTGATCAAATGGCCTTCATTTCGTGTGAAAATGCATGGGGTTGATGTACACTCATTGTTCTATATGTTAGAATTCATGCTTTAAGTATTTGGTTCCATTTGAAGCCTCAAAACTGCAAGACATGGCCTGTTCTTATGCATGATTTTTGACAGAATTGTTGCTGTTACATTTTGTAACTTGTTGATCATTCTAATGTGCTTTAAATGGTACCATTTTGCATATATATGATGTATATAAGTTGTTTAGTATGTTAGCATGCTTTCCCCAAAGTTTCAGATCCAAATTCAAGCCCTAAGTACTTGATCAAGGCATGATAGAATCATTAGGGCTCATATGTCCGATTGTAGCGACCCAGTTTTGTTTCAAGTTTTCGATGACCTTAACGTGTGATTTAGCTTTTGCACTCTAAATGAAAAATGTTCATAACATGCCAAATATGTTTCATATTAAGTTTCAGAGCAATTGGAGTTCATTTGGTATGTTTTTGGATTGATTTGGTATGAGATCAGTTTTGCCGGAAAAACCTTGTGTGTGGGTGAGTTCTGTACCGTGACACCCCCGTGTCTCATTTACTCATAAGAGTGAGACACGGGCGTGTCACACCATCTGGGAAGCTCTGTACTGAGCCACGCCCATGGCTCAGTTTGGCTAAGGAAGGTGACACCCCCGTGTCCCTTCCCCTGTGCAGTCCGGGTTGCTTCCTTTTCGGTTTTTGATTTGTTTCACCTCCTTAATGACTTTATCTGCTTTCGTGTTGAACTATGAACTTGTTTTGGTATGTGTTGGGAGTATTGTGATTTAATTTCATAACATTTGGTGGAGGTTTAAAGCATGCTTTTGGTGAATTGCTTTGACGTGGCTTAAATGCTTCTATATGAAATATTAAGTACATTCTTGCATTCTTTTGATGTCTTAAGTGATGTTCTTTGCCTTTTTGTGTATCATACTCAATGTAAACATGTTTGAAGGTATAATATGATTATGGTTCTAAAATTTTGTAAGATATTGCTAAGAATTATGAAGGATATGAAATAAATGAGTGTGATACCTTCATTTCTTGAAAGTATTTGAATGAATGGCTTGTTATATGCCTTAATGGCATTAATAGTGCACATGAACGTTTTATGATATAACATGATCATATATGCATTCATTTCATATTCACTTCATTGCTGTGCGTCATATATGGTTCATTTAGAGTCTTGAGTCTCACGAACACGTCTTGTGGTCTTTTGTACAGTGTATCTCCAGGGTGGAGAGCTTTTGATCGTTCAGGCACTTGGTGCTCGATCCTTGTTTCTTCACGGTTAAGGTGAGGGTGGTTTTTGTTTTAGCTATGTAACAAACCCTACAACCCTTATGTGAAGAGCTTTGGCCAAAACCTTATGACTATATATATATGGTTTTCAAATGAAGCTATCGAGTAAATTCTTTTGAATTATACGTACGAGCATATATAAGCTTAAAAATGGTTTTGTAATGAGGCTATGCTCCAAACCGTGTGTCTTCAAGCTAACTACGGATTTGGATGACACGGAGAGGTACGTATATAGCATATGCCGAATTACACGGTAAGGTATGATTTCTTATAGTACGTATCATATGTATGTATGGATATGTTTTGGCGAGATTATGCAAATACGTTACGTTCACGGGCCCAGGGACTTAGTATATGTGGCTAACCGAGGAAGCAAGGGCTGACGGGGATCCCATATACTAGTTCCAACCAAATTTACGATGATACGGACCTCGTTAGGAGTTTTGACGAGGAAACGCAAGTCGGGCTTTTGAGGGTTCATGAACCTCACTAGCTAATATGTACGTTAGGTGGCCGGGTCTTGCAAGCCCGTCCACCACCCGGAGGAAGAAGGTTGGTTATAATATGATTTATTCTTATGATTATGAATATGTTATGATTGATAGGCACCGTGCGGGAAGGCCGAGAAACGGATTGCCCAAACGAATATGATTTAGGATTTGATATATGAATTGTGTGTATTATGATATATCGCATGATCACCTATTTAAAATATTATTGATATTTGTCGTACACGGTCGGAGTTTGGATGGAGGTTGTGCACGCTCACTCGCCGAGCCTTATATTTATGTATGATTTATGATGTAATGAAATTAAAATGACTTAGTCATAAAATCCGAGCATTGATTAGTCCTTTTCTTGCCCTTTTTGGGAACTAATTCCAAATAAAACCTTGTTCGGAATTTATGATTTGCATGTGCATGTTTCTATATATATTTATCGGTCCTGCTCACTCAGTCTTCTAGAGACTGACCCTCTCCCTCCCCAACACTTTAGTGTGCAGGTTCGACTTTGGAGTTTCGAGCTAGGCGGAGGTTTTGGAGTCTTTAAGTTGGTCGAGTTAGGTTAGGAGAGTCTCTGCACTCATTCATGTATTGGATTTATGTTCGATTTGATTCTACAGTTTTAGGAACTGAATAAACTATGTAGTTATGATTACATTGCTTTTACTGGGTTTTGTTATGATTAAAAGAGGCCCGAAGAGCCCAAATTCCGTTTATGGTTTGTATGTTTGTGGTTGGGCTTGGCCATGCATTATATATTGTGGATTGGTATTCGTCGCAGGGTCTAGCTCCGCTTGGCTTAGGAAGGGTTTTATGTTTGTCTCCCGTTCGCTAGGGTTTGATACGGGTGCGGATTTACAATTTCGTTACTCGTGTTGAGCCTTAGTGCGGGGGATGTGGTGCCTCACGTGCGGGGTGCTACATCCTTAAGTGGTATCAGAGCCCGGTTTGCAAAACCGGTGTTCTTGAGTCGTGTCGGAGTCAGTCTAAGTCGAACGGCATAGGGACTATGTGATATTATGTGCATTGCATCGATCCTGAATATGGAATTTGGTTTCCTTAAGAATTTCGTTGAATTACTTGTTGCATTTTTATATGGATTCTTGTCTTTCGTATTGAAAATGTGTCATGAGCATGCACTAATCGCATGCATCTACTCTTGAAATAAGTTGTGATTTATAGGTCATGGAGATAATATCAAACCACGGCCAAGTTCTACGACAAGGAAGATCGATTGCGAACCTCTCTGAGACACGGAAGATAGGCAGGATACTCTGGGAAGAATGTGGAGAATGCTAGATGCGAGACTTCCCAAATAGAGCTAGAGATCAAGGATTAGGCTTCAGGATGGGAAGATTGAATTTAGAGATGCGATGGCAGAGGGACACTTGGTGAAATAAGGATTGATTGTGGGATGGTTATGATCTGGAAGATTGACCGATATGGCTCTGTCACATAAGGTGCCTTGGATTGGATGCACGGGATCTTTCAACCTAAAGAATAAAGTGAACGAACCTTGAAGATATTCTGATTCGGGACTTGATCGTTGAAGAGGTATCAATAATTAGGAGAAACTAAGATAAGATGGGTCCGGTAGGAGTGGTGCACATGGGGTCGACAAAGAAGGATTTCTGACTAAGCCTAGGAAATTGAAATCAAGTCTGTCGAAGTTAAGACCGGGAAGAGTTGGACTTGGGTGCTTTGGATTTCGATCATGAGGGGAAACTCATAAACAATAATCACGGGATTCTTGATTAAGGTGACGATTAGAAGTAAAGGTCGAATTGCGAGGAGAAGTGTGGATGCTAACTCAGTGGACGTGGAAGAAGTAAGGATCAAGAAATTGCAATCTCGGACAGTGGAAGATACAAGTTGACTTACAAAGAAGCATGAAAGTCTCGAAGACCGTGGGAAAGGCAAGGAATAATTATCAGGTCAAGTGACCTTGGGATCGGAAGAACGAGGAAAGCTACCGAGCTAATAATAACATCCCACATCGGTGACAGGTTCCAAAGCATTCATAGCACGTGCATCATATTTTGCATTAATTATCTATTCTCTTGATCTTACGTTATTCGTGCATTTCTAAATGGTTTTGTTGCGCTAAGGTATTGTATAATTGCTTGATGTAAACGTGACACATGCATTGCCATCTTTACCCGACATGCATTTTAGTGTTTACTTGATAGGAAGATCTGGCACCTCAATTGTCAAGTATATCCTCGCTCGAACCATATCTGAGTTAAGGGAAAGAAAATAATGATGTGGCACATGACGAGAAAGACGACTGGGAAATAAGGAACTTTAGGTAAGGGATAGGTTAGTGGAAAGGACCTCCGAAGGAAAGTCAGATTAGATTCATCTTTGGGGTGTTCGGATCGAATAAGAATAGGGAAGAAAGATTGAGGGAGTTCGATATGAAAGAGAAAAATTTTAAGGGGGAGAGCACGACCAAGAGATAAAATGGAGGATGGAAGTAGTGCTCGAATAAATATGTCAATAGCAACAACGGGGATGCAAATTAAGGAGAATCCGGAAGAAACCAAACCAGAGAAGATGATCATTGGAGGATTTACATCGAACTTCAAGAGTCATCAAGAACACTCTATCTTCGATTCAAGAAATGTGGAGCTAGATGCCAAATATAACCTGAAGGGGTCAAAGGGAATGAATGGATTTGCTAAGGTAGATCCTAATGACGAATACCCCAAGGTAGGGATCGAATCGTCAAGATTGTCAGGAATAGTTATTCTCGAGGATATTTTAGACTTCGATATGAGTAAGATAGTAGCTATGGACCTAACTTTGAGACGGGTGGTCTAAGGGCATTCGGGAAGTCAAGCTCGGTTGATTAAAAAGAATTGGATGGTCGAACGAAGATTGTGGGAAATGGTGAAGACTGGAAATAGTACAAGTCAGAACGGATCCAAGAGATAGATCCTACACTGGACAACGACAACTCTCAGTTCTAAACTTTGAAACTTCGGTGAACGGTACTTATAGCATTCATGATACATGCATCCATGCAAATTTAACTTTATAATTTTTATGTTAGGTGCTTTGATCTGTAATGTGTTAAATTACTTGGAGTAATTGAATATCAATGTGGGCGACGTTTATTGCTTGCTTTGGGTGCCTTATGTGATTTTAAATTTAGTTTTGCGTGAGTTGCTTGGGAGTATTGGAGACTCCCTTGTTTATTTTCGGTTGAGAGACGGGGTGCTCTCTTGTTTATAAGAGACGGGGATTCTCTTATTTTTGTTTGAGAGACGGGGTACTCTCTTACTTGCGAGAGACGGGGTTCTCTCATTGTTGCTCGAGAGACGGGGTTCTCTCATTGTTGTTGGAGAGATGGGGTTCTCTCATTCCTGCTCGAGAGACGGGGCTCTCTCCTTGTTGTTTGTGAGAGACGGGGAATCTCTCATTGTTTGATTTCAAGCGTGTTTTGAATCCGAGGACGGATTCTTTTTAAGGGGGAGAGATTGTAACGCCCCGTTTTTCAGTTTAAATAATGTGGCGTATTTGTGTATAAATTGCGCGATTCAATTATTTAATTATGTGATTAATTGTTTATAAAATGTTTATATTTGATTTAAACTATAAACTATTGCTATCTTAATTTAATTCATTTTATTTCTACTTTGATATTTAGTGTTAAATTCTCAATTAAGGTTTTGTGTTACCTTAACTATTTCGGTAATTTCGTTAATTAATTTCAACATGTTATTAGTTGGTTTTAATTTAATTAATATGGAATTTAAGTTTTAGTAATTAATTTATAGCAATATGAATTCGTTCATGCGCTTGAGTGTTCTATTTTTACTTCGTTCTTATATGTAATGATATCGGATTGGCGTGAAAATTTAATATGTCGTAAATATGTGTGTTATGAACATGCCTATATGCTCGGTTTATGTTTTCGGATTTATTTGACGTGTTTATGAATTTAATTTTGATTTTTGGAACCAAGTCGGGGGCTAACGAGCAATTAGCGCACCCTTGGTTCCGTAAGTGATATCTGGAGCTCGGGAATTCGGATTCAAATTCCGACACCTCCGTTGCCTTCGTATCGACGATTCGAAGACAATGGAACAAGCGTCATACCTTTTTGAAATCATTAAGACCTCCGAAATCCAACCGTAACGAGCAACTCGTGCAAGAAGAGCCCTTATGTTGACTAGTCTTCATGGTGGGACCCTTAACACCCCCCCTAACCTAACCATACCTTAACCATGGCTTGTGTACTTGAGTTAAACCCTTTCTCCTACCCTTTTAGCTTCAAAAACCGAGCCAAAATATCTCCTCTCATTCTGCAACTGATCGATATGGAGGAAGAGAAGAAAGGAGAGAAAACCCTAGGCCATTCTTGAGATTTTGAGCTCAAATCTCTTCCCTCCTTCACCAAATCTTCAAGGTATGAATATTTATGTCTTATATACTCTATTATACTTGATTTCATCTCATTACAACATGATTTGGATCAGAATTGATTAGGGTTTGAATTATGAGTTTGGTATGAACTTTTAGGGATTCTTGTTCTAGTGACCTATTTGCTTGTGTGGCTGATTTCCTTGTTTGTAAATGACTATATGATCTTGTTTCTTGGATCTTTTCTTTCCTAACTGATAGTATATGAGATTAGGAGGATTTCATCTCTTGCTCCTTTTATGAAATTATGAGATATGGAACTCCAAACTTGATGATCAAATTGATTCCCCTGTTTTTCGTACTGCTGTGTGAAGTTTGGTGTTGTTGCTTGATCAAATGGCCTTCATTTCGTGTGAAAATGCATGGGGTTGATGTACACTCATTGTTCTATATGTTAGAATTCATGCTTTAAGTATTTGGTTCCATTTGAAGCCTCAAAACTGCAAGACATGGCCTGTTCTTATGCATGATTTTTGACAGAATTGTTGCTGTTACATTTTGTAACTTGTTGATCATTCTAATGTGCTTTAAATGGTACCATTTTGCATATATATGATGTATATAAGTTGTTTAGTATGTTAGCATGCTTTCCCCAAAGTTTCAGATCCAAATTCAAGCCCTAAGTACTTGATCAAGGCATGATAGAATCATTATGGCTCATATGTCCGATTGTAGCGACCCAGTTTTGTTTCAAGGTTTCGATGACCTTAACGTGTGATTTAGCTTTTGCACTCTAAATGAAAAATGTTCATAACATGCCAAATATGTTGCATATTAAGTTTCAGAGCAATTGGAGTTCATTTGGTATGTTTTTGGATTGATTTGGTATGAGATCAGTTTTGCCGGAAAAACCTTGTGTGTGGGTGAGTTCTGTACCGTGACACCCCCGTGTCTCATTTACTCATAAGAGTGAGACACGGGCGTGTCACACCATCTGGGCAGCTCTGTACTGAGCCACGCCCGTGGCTCAGTTTGGCTAAGGAAGGTGACACCCCCGTGTCCCTTCCCCTGTGCAGTCCGGGTTGCTTCCTTTTCGGTTTTTGATTTGTTTCACCTCCTTAATGACTTTATCTGCTTTCGTGTTGAACTATGAACTTGTTTTGGTATGTGTTGGGAGTATTGTGATTTAATTTCATAACATTTGGTGGAGGTTTAAAGCATGCTTTTGGTGAATTGCTTTGACGTGGCTTAAATGCTTCTATATGAAATATTAAGTACATTCTTGCATTCTTTTGATGTCTTAAGTGATGTTCTTTGCCTTTTTGTGTATCATACTCAATGTAAACATGTTTGAAGGTATAATATGATTATGGTTCTAAAATTTTGTAAGATATTGCTAAGAATTATGAAGGATATGAAATAAATGAGTGTGATACCTTCATTTCTTGAAAGTATTTGAATGAATGGCTTGTTATATGCCTTAATGGCATTAATAGTGCACATGAACGTTTTATGATATAACATGATCATATATGCATTCATTTCATATTCACTTCATTGCCGTGCGTCATATATGGTTCATTTAGAGTCTTGAGTCTCACGAACACGTCTTGTGATCTTTTGTACAGTGTATCTCCAGGGTGGAGAGCTTTTGATCGTTCAGGCACTTGGTGCTCGATCCTTGTTTCTTCACGGTTAAGGTGAGGGTGGTTTTTGTTTTAGCTATGTAACAAACCCTACAACCCTTATGTGAAGAGCTTTGGCCAAAACCTTATGACTATATATATATGGTTTTCAAATGAAGCTATCGAGTAAATTCTTTTGAATTATACGTACGAGCATATATAAGCTTAAAAATGGTTTTGTAATGAGGCTATGCTCCAAACCGTGTGTCTTCAAGCTAACTACGGATTTGGATGACACGGAGAGGTACGTATATAGCATATGCCGAATTACACGGTAAGGTATGATTTCTTATAGTACGTATCATATGTATGTATGGATATGTTTTGGCGAGATTATGCAAATACGTTACGTTCACGGGCCCAGGGACTTAGTATATGTGGCTAACCGAGGAAGCAAGGGCTGACGGGGATCCCATATACTAGTTCCAACCAAATTTACGATGATACGGACCTCGTTAGGAGTTTTGACGAGGAAACGCAAGTCGGGCTTTTGAGGGTTCATGAACCTCACTAGCTAATATGTACGTTAGGTGGCCGGGTCTTGCAAGCCCGTCCACCACCCGGAGGAAGAAGGTTGGTTATAATATGATTTATTCTTATGATTATGAATATGTTATGATTGATAGGCACCGTGCGGGAAAGCCGAGAAACGGATTGCCCAAACGAATATGATTTAGGATTTGATATATGAATTGTGTGTATTATGATATATCGCATGATCACCTATTTAAAATATTATTGATATGTGTCGTACACGGTCGGAGTTTGGATGGAGGTTGTGCACGCTCACTCGCCGAGCCTTATATTTATGTATGATTTATGATGTAATGAAATTAAAATGACTTAGTCATAAAATCCGAGCATTGATTAGTCCTTTTCTTGCCCTTTTTGGGAACTAATTCCAAATAAAACCTTGTTCGGAATTTATGATTTGCATGTGCATGTTTCTATATATATTTATCGGTCCTGCTCACTCAGTCTTCTAGAGACTGACCCTCTCCCTCCCCAACACTTTAGTGTGCAGGTTCGACTTTGGAGTTTCGAGCTAGGCGGAGGTTTTGGAGTCTTTAAGTTGGTCGAGTTAGGTTAGGAGAGTCTCTGCACTCATTCATGTATTGGATTTATGTTCGATTTGATTCTACAGTTTTAGGAACTGAATAAACTATGTAGTTATGATTACATTGCTTTTACTGGGTTTTGTTATGATTTAAAAGAGGCCCGAAGAGCCCAAATTCCGTTTATGGTTTGTATGTTTGTGGTTGGGCTTGGCCATGCATTATATATTGTGGATTGGTATTCGTCGCAGGGTCTAGCTCCGCCTGGCTTAGGAAGGGTTTTATGTTTGTCTCCCGTTCGCTAGGGTTTGATACGGGTGCGGATTTACAATTTCGTTACTCGTGTTGAGCCTTAGTGCGGGGGATGTGGTGCCTCACGTGCGGGGTGCTACAGGTTAAACCTGAGCGTAGTCCCCACCTTGATAGGACTAACCCGGAACCCGCCAGGAGATTGGGTAGGGGGATAGGAACCTGAGGGTTTGAGTGTGCGCGCTCCCCTCTTCTGCTTGGATGGTTAGGGTCACGCAACCCTTCCATCACCGAATAAGGAGGTTATTCTGTAAGTATGTTATATGTTTAATTTGTCTTGTTGTGTATGATTAGTCGGAAGAGCCCAGGATGGGATTAGGTACTCATACCCGCCGAGTTATGTATGTATGCTCTGTTAAAGTTTGTGAAATGGGAATAGACTCATAATTAAGATAAAATATGAATCTTTTGGAAGTATAAGCTAAAATATGATTTGATTTGTTAAGCTTTAAATTGATTTGATACGTAAGTTACTTAAGAATTTGATAAGTTACAATTTGTTCCGTTTTGATTAGAAACCCCTATATATATATATGTCACGGGCAAATGTTTTAGTGTGCAAAAACTATCCCTGAGCTCACGAGCATTGTGTGTTGTACGTGCTTTGCGCCTTATACGTATGTAGCGTATGTGGTAGCC
Organism: Lantana camara; assembly: GCA_037501455.1. NCBI lineage: Eukaryota > Viridiplantae > Streptophyta > Magnoliopsida > Lamiales > Verbenaceae > Lantana > Lantana camara. Next base: position 24,637,374 of record CM074856.1, on the reverse strand, counting down.
CCTCACTCAGTCCGTGTGACTGATCCCTCTCCCTTTTGTTTTTAGTGTGCAGGTGTTACGTGGAGTTCAAGCTAGGGGGCCTGAGTCGAGTCCTTGGAGTCTGTCGAGTCTTTGTTTTGTTCGAGTCTGTTGCATTTCGCATGTTTTGGATTTGTATAAATATGGCAATATGTTTTATGTATAACTTGTTTAATTTATATAATCATTAAATTTCGAGACAGGCTTCTAGGAAACAGTTCGAACTCGTTTGCTTTTATGATTTATGTTAGTATTCGGGGATTAGGTATCTATATTAGTTGAACCCGTCACCTGTTGTTTGTGATTCTAATACTTGAATGTATGTTTTGCTTCTGCATGTGCATTAGTTTTGTGGTTTTGTTTTGAGTTGCAGGGTCTACGTTCCGCCTAGCTTAGGTGTGAGTCTGTCTGTCTCCCGTTAGCCTCTGTTTGGTTCATGTACGGGTTTCCCATCTCGTATGTGGATTGGGCTTAGGTGCGGGGGATGTGGTGTCCCACCGTGCGGGGTGCTACACACTTAACTCGATTTAAGAACTTGGCTTTGTCGTACCATACACCGAAGGAGTGAAGTGTCGAGTGTTCCTCACTACGTTTATGGACACCGCTCAAGAGTGGGCGAACCAACTTTTTCCCGGATCTATCCACTCTTTTGACCAGTTCGCCTATTTTTGCATCAAATTGCTAGTAGTTAGCGCCACCAAAAGACAACATTGAGTGTGTTTATTATAAGGTAGAGTGACAACGAGTCCTTGAGAAGCTACATCGATCGGTTCATAAAGGCTGGATTGGAGGTCCCTTCTGTTACCTCATAAGTATGTGTTAATGCTTTTGCTCAAGGGCTATAGAAGGAAATGTTTTTCAGGTCGCTGGCCATGGACCTAACCGCTAACTGGGACGACCTCCTGGCCAGATGTGAAAAATATGTCACACAGAAGAAGCAAAAACAGGGAGGTGTGGAGACTCGAGCGATCAACGAAAGGATAGGAGAGACGATGAGTGTCTACTAGGCTCATTAAAAGGACCAGGGTACCTGACAGGCGAGAACACCATTTAAATCTTGGACCTCTATATGACCATTACACGACCTTGCACACGACACCCTTAGAGATTTTGACGCATATCCAAGGGAAGGAATCCACTAGGAAGGAATCAATATCGAAGGGATCCACTAAGAAGGAAGGAAAACTAGATAAAATGCCCATCACCAGAAAGATGGATGATCAGGGAGGTCGTCAGTAAATGCCTTCCAGGATGTTATCTCCACATATCACATGAAAATCAGGTTCCCCGTGCAGGAGGGTGTGGGCGAAGCACCTTATCAATACTCTGTCAGGAAGTGCTATGTGAATATTGTCCAACAAACAGGTATGAAAGATGTTAAGTAGAAGGGAGAAGAGGAGATGAAGGAACAACAGGTGGCACCCTCGCCTATAACCGTATCAGTGGGCCTCACAATCCATATGCCTATAACCATATCAGGTTGGATTGAGCTCCACCCAATTAAATATTTCTAAGAATCTAATAGATGAGGTAAATGTCGATGGCAAAAATGCAAATTTGGTCCTATAAGCTTGCAATTTTGATAATTTAGTCCTGTCCGTTTTGAAATTTGCAATTAAATCATATAAGTTTTAATATTAGTAATTTAGTCCTGTCCATTTCAAAATTTACAATTAAGTTCTGTAAGTGCTAAATTTTTTTAATTTATGTCATATTGTCATAGGAAAATTTATTAGTTGCCGGAATTAGCCACGTGACTCGTTTCTTTGCTGCTTTTGGCGGATGACATGACAAAAATATCTAACATATATAAAAAAATTATTATACAAGTGGCCTATCTAATAAAAGAAAATTTAAATAAAAAAATATAATTATATTTGAACAAAAATGTTGTGTCATCCAGCGGAGCCTATAAGAAGGTGACCCGCTTAGAAAGCTGACTCATTTTCAATAGAAAAGGATAGTCAAACCAACCCAACTAGCTGGTCAATCTCAGAGATCTTATTGGCCGGTAAACCGGAGACGAACGACCACGGTCCCACGAAGATCTCTATGTACTTGTTCCAGTCCAAGACAAGTGAGAACTTTCGGTTTGTGTGCGTAGGAGCAACTCAAATAAAAAAGAGTCTGGTTTGGTTTGAATTCAGGCACAACCTGCGCCGTTTGAATTGGAACATAAATTGCAAAATTTTAAAATTTACAGAACTTAATTACAAATTTCGAAACGGACAAGACTAAATTGTCAAAATTAAAAATTTACAGGACTTAATTGTAAATTTTGAAACAAATAAGACTAAATTACTAAAATTACAAACTTACGCAAAAATATTTGTATTTTTGATAATGTTGATTAACGGGTAATATATAACAAAAAAAAGTCACTTTTCATTTTTTATCCTTAATGGTTAGCAACCAACGAAGTAAACTCCTTACTTAACTCATCTCCTAAATATGTATTATATTTATCATCTATACTATCTATTAAGCGAGAGACCCAAATTTGGTCTCTTGGACTCTAAAAATATTTTCTTTTCTATTTATTTATTAATTGATTTCATCCGACTTTATCTCTTCCACATTTTGTTAATTTCTTTTTTCTCTCTCATCACTTCTCTTTTTAACTTTTTTTTTTTTCCCTCGATCACTTGCATTTTTTTTTTATTATATTTTTTACCACTTTTCACTTATAGTTTCAAATTTTATAATTACTAATATGATATTATCTTATGCTATTTATTTATTATAAATTAATAATTATATCAAAAATAACTATAGAATATATATTTAATAAAAAAATTACTTTTAATATATTTATATAATAATTATTTTTTATTTGTACATACATCGAATGTACAAAGTTGCTAGTTAACTATATTATGTCAGTAGTATATATAATAGTATATAATAATTACTTTATCTTGTATGTATATCGTATCATAAGTATATTAGCATATTCAAGTTTTGTATTTAAACAAAAATAAACAAACCATACATCATAAGGATTCTTTTCACTCCCTAAAATTTTTCAATTCAATGCACTTTACCCCCATAAAATAGGAAAAAGATAATCACGCCCGAACATTATAAAATATTTAGCACTTTGCACCAATTTGAGGCAAAGTACTAAAAATCATATAGATTAAAGGGGGTGCGTCTCTTTTTTAAGGGTGATAAGTGCAATTCGTGCGTGTGTGTAAATCAGTAATTCGAAAAGCAGCCTAAAAACTAGTTTATATTGATAGGCACTAATTTAATTGGATCGGGTTAACATTAATTTATATATATATATATATATATATATATATATATATATAGTTCAATGTTACTTCATTAGGTTACACGTTTGTAAAAGTTATTTAGTCTATTCTAACTAATTAATTAATCGAACCTATGAATTACAATAAAGTCTTGATCCTAATAAAGTAAACATTAGAAATGGACTTGCAACTTTAATTAAAATGGACGATTCTAAAGAATTAAACTAGTTCCTATTGTAATGGTTTAGCTAGCTTTTAATGTCCAAAATTAGCTCTTGGTTAAAGTTTAAAGGTAACCCCCAAACAAGGGCTCCTCAAAATTAGCAACAAAAGATTTTAAAATAATTTGGTCATTAATTTCATTAACTAGTGCGCTTAATGAGTTGTGTTTTGTCTGTCAAAGCTTTATCAAAACTCTCTCCATTATTTATTTATTATAATTTATAGCACAAATTTCATTAGTGGAGTGGTTGTGGATTGTTGTCATGTTCTGTATCCCAGAAACCCAGTTTCCTCGTACATGTCTTGGCTTCGCGACATCGATATGGAGTCAAGGCTGTAACTTTTAGGTCCTAATTTTATGATAGAAATGGAAATAGATTTCTTAATTACAAAATTATGAATTTCCCCCGATGCCCTTTTGTTTTTCCTCTAATTTTCTTAGGGTGACCTAATTTCCAGTATCATCTATACTATTACAGATTGGTAACCACCTTTCAGTTTTTATAACTCAATTTTGGCTAATAAATTTTTTTCCGTTTCTTTTAAATTTTTAATTCAAATAAAAAATTCCTATTGATCCATATCATCCATATTGCTTATTCTTTTGGGGGAATTATTAAACAGGACCAATAATGTTAAAAAGTTATCCCAATTCCCAAACCCCCTAATTTGAAAATTCTTCATTTGTGATCACCAATAGAACACATATTTTTTGTAAACCCCCCAAACACCTACAAAATACTACTTTGCCCTCAAGTTTTACTCTGATACACACACGATCGATTCATCACCTTGCAACTAAACTCCCTCTTCTTCTTCCCGCGATTCTGAGTCCACCGCCGCCCCCGTCGCAGCCATAAGCCTATTATCGTAGCACCCCGAATTGTTGCTATTGGTATTTTGATTCGATAACCGAAGCGGACACCACTTGTTTGATATGAAATCAAGAAAACCCACTCTGTGAAGATGGATTCCGGCATCTTGGTGACTGATTCGATATGGTGTAGTGTATTTTTTGAAGACGAAGATCATGTCTTTCAACTTCGGGAGAGCGATATGCTTGCAAAAGTGTTTTCGGAGATTGAGACCCATTGGCCTGAGTTCGATTGCGATGTATATGTGGTGCAGTACAAGGCTGCCCATATGGAAGATGAATCATGGATTAGTTTGAAGAAAGATAAAGATGTTGAGAGTATGGTGGCAGTGGATGGTCTAGCAAAACAACACATTGCAAAATTGAGAGCAATTCGGCCCCCTTCAAGTTCATCTCAGAGAAGGTAGTCCCTATATTTTAATTTGCTCTGTTATATGGCTGATTTGTGATTGTGATACTTATGTGATGCGTTATTCGTTCGGTTTGTGTTTAATTTGAAAAGGGATGACCAGGGAATGACATCGACAAGTCAAGCCCTAATCGTTCATTCTTCCAACAAAAATGAATCCTGGAGTCGTTGCATCCGTCGCGTTGGACAGGCCTTTAAGGATGCTAATGACTGTAGGGTTCATTTAAAAAATTATCACATTGCAGTGAATCGAAAGTTTAAATATATGAAGAATGATACTGATAAGATTATAGCTACTTGCCTGGATGAGAACTACAACTGGAGGTTTTATGCCTCTTACTGTAGGAGAGACGGTGAGTTTGCTATAAGAAAGTTAAATCTTGACCATGTTTGTGGTTTAGAAACTGTTACGAATAAAAGGTCACACCCCAATGCCGATTCAAATTGGGTTGCGGGTGTAATGAAGGCACATATCATGGCAAATCATAAATACAAATCGAAAGATATAGTTTCTTATATCCTGAACGAGCACAATGTGGAAATTCCCTACCATACTGCGTGGCTAGGCAAGGAGATAGCATTACATGAAATCCATGGTTCTGATGTTGGGTCTTATAACCGACTCCATTGGTATGTGGATGCTGTGAGACGATCGAATCCCGACAGCATTTGTGATTTGGAGATAAAACAACCGGATAACAGGTTTAACCGCTTGTTTATGGCTTTGAATGCTTGTTTGGTAGGATTTCTTAGAGGTTGTAGGAAAATAGTTTTCCTTGACGGCACTCATATCAAGAGCAAATTCAAAGGTCATTTGCTTTGTGCGACAGCAAAGGATGGGAACAATCAGTTGTTTACAATAGCATACGCTGTCGTTGACTCAGAGAATGATGAGAATTGGGAATGGTTTTGCCAAAAGTTGAGACATGCTCTTGAAAGTCAGCCTGTGCTTTGTGATTTTAGACAGTACACATTCTTCTCCGACAGGCACCTGGGACTTGTTACGCATGTGCCAAGGGTATTTTCAGGCTCCCAACATGCATTCTGCCTCAGATAACTTCAGAACTCAGGTATTTGTTTACAGATTAGTGTGATGAGTTGATATGTATGCTCCTTTTCTTGATAATAAAGTGGCTGTTGGTTGTCATTATCGTAGGTCCTTAGGAAGCATTATCCCAAACTGAACAAAAAACATTGGACCAATGTATTCAATGCAACAGCGTATGCTTCTACCCAGGCTGAGTACTCCCTGCACATCAACAAAATCCTTAAAGCAATGTCGTTGGCCGCAGATTTCTTAAATAACTCCGCTCCTGAAAACTAGGCCAATTCATTATTTACCGGTAATCGATTTGGTATCATCAACAACAACATTGCAGAATGTTGGAACAGTTGGGTGAAGGATGCGAGATCCCTCCCAATTGTTGCTTTGATTGACCGGATTAGGCAGCAGATAATGACCATGATGTGCAATAGAAGGGAGCAAAGTCATGAATGGCAAACGCACCTTTGTATGGATATAGAAGTAATGGTCAAGACTGAATTTGAAGTAGGGAGGAGCTTGGATGTTGTGCGAGCCAACTCAGTGACATTTGAGGTGAATGAAGGGGAATTCCGACACACAGTAGACCTTGGCAAGCGGGAATGTTCTTGTAATTACTGGCAGATCCTAAAGCTCCCTTGCAAACATGTTTGTGCATGCATTGACAAGAAAGGGTGGTCGGTATACGATTTTTGTGATGATGCTTATTCGGTTGAAACGTATAAAAAAGCGTATGAGAACATTATTTTCCCTGTACCAAATGCTGATATGGTCTCAAATGTCGAGGTTCAGATCAGGCCTCCCGATGTGAGGCCTCAGCCTGGTCAACCGAAGAGGAATAGGTTCCCATCGCAGGTCGTCAAAGCTGTTACAATATGCTCATCATGTAAAAAGCCTGGGCATAACAAGAGAACATGCAGGGGCCCTGTGTCAAATTGACTGTTTGTATGTTGTTGGGTATGTTGTTCAATTCGGGATCCTAATCACGCTTATTTGATTTGTTTTCGCACAGAAACTGAAGATTGGACGAGATTTCAGTGGATGCTTGCCATTTTGGCTTGATGATGGACCTGGCAGGATGATCTGTCTTTGGAAGAGGTCTATTTTGTATTTGTATTTTTGTTGTATGGTGAATTACTTTTTTTAACTTTTTTAAATTGGATGGGGACTTTGTCCATTGAAACTGTAATAATGCGTGATTAAAGGTTGAGTTTGTCCAGTGAAACTGTAATAATTTGTAATTGGAAGGGGACTTTGTCCAGTGAAACTATAATAATGCGTAATTGGATGGGTGAAGTGTCCAGTGAAACTGTAATAATGCGTGATTGAAGGTTGGGTTTGTCCAGTGAAACTGTAATAATGTGTGATTGAATGTTGAGTTTGTCCAAGCAAAGGGACATAATGCGTGATTGAAGGTTGGGTTTGTCCAGTGCAAGGGAAATAATACATAATTGAAAGGGGACTTTGTCCAGTGAAACTGTAATAATGCGTGATTGAAGGTTGGGTTTGTCCAGTGAAAGGGAAATAATGCGTAATTGGATGGGTGAAGTGTCCAGTGAAACTGTAATAATGCGTGATTGAAGGTTGGGTTTGTCCAGTGAAACTATAATAATGCGTGATTGAAGGTTGGGTTTGTCCAGTCCAGTGAAACTGTAATAATGTGTGATTGAAGGTTGAGTTTGTCCAGTGAAAGGGACATAATGCGTGATTGAAGGTTGGGTTTGTCCAGTGAAGGGGAAATAATGCGTGATTGAAATGGGACTTTGTACAGTGAAACGATTAATTGAATCATGATCACATCATTATAACATTGCAATGTTAACGCGATTAATTGAATCATGATCACATCATTACAACATTGCAACGTTAACACGATTAATTGAATCATGATCACATCATTACAACATATAGTTATGAACAAGATTGTGATTAAAACATACAACAATATAGTTATGAACAAGATTGTGATTAAAACATTGAAACATTAATGATATGATCATGATTCAATTAATCGTGTTAACGTTGCAATGTTGTAATGATGTGATAATGTTTCACTGGACAAACCCAACCTTCAATTACGCATTATTACAGTTTCACTGGACACTTCACCCATCCAATTACGCATTATTTCCCTTTCACTGGACAAACCCAACCTTCAATCACGCATTATTACAGTTTCAATGGACAAACCCAACCTTCAATCACGCATTATTTGCCTTTCACTGGACACTTCACCCATCCAACTACGCATTATTTCCCTTTCACTGGATAAACCCAACCTTTAATCACGCATTATTACCCTTTCGCTGGACACTTCACCCATCCAATTACGCATTATTTCCCTTTCACTGGACAAACCCAACCTTCAATCACAAATTATTTCCCTTTTACTACACACTTCACCCAGCCAATTACGCATTATTACAGTTTCACTGGATAAATTCCCCTTCCAATTACACATTATTACAGTTTCACTAGACAAACTCAACCTTCAATCACGCATTATTTCCCTTTCACTGGACAAACTCAACCTTCAATCACGCATTAATACAGTTTCACTGGACAAACCCAACCTTCAATTACGCATTATTACAGTTTCACTGGACAAAGACCCCTCTCAATTACGCATTATTATAGTTTTCACTGGACACTTCACCCATCCAACTATGCATTATTACAGTTTCACTGGACAAAGTCCCCTTTCAATTACGCATTATTTCCCTTTCACTGGACACTTCATCCATCCAATCACGCATTCTTTTGACACTAGAATAGGTAAAAGATAGTCAAAAATAAATAACAATCCAATTGAAATTTCAATTATACAGATGAACCAGATTGTTTTTCTAGAAAGGCATTAGCTAACCTAAAGCGGTATTTGACGATGTTGCATGTCTCGGCATATATCCTGAACTCGTCAGTCTCTCGAACAAGCATCTCACCATACAGACACGTTAATACGCCACAATCACTGCTACCTTATCCTGAATTCTCATTCGTGCCCGCACCAATTCCCTCTCTTTGGTACTATTGACAACATTGTTCTTAATCCACAACTTCCAGAGGAAATCTGAGTATACTGCGACATCGGTGGCAGCTTCTTCTATATGCATTGAGTTGTAGTGACTGAAATGTTTGTGCTCGGTCTCATACACCAACATATGCCAATGAGAATTTGTCAGTAGAGGGAAAATAACATAACGACATGAGAATATAACTGTTGAAGACACCTCGTTCAGGGTCATGACGTAGTCACTTTTCATCCGGTGCGTCATGAACTCGTTGATTGCAGATGGGACAATGTAAGGGACAATCTTCTTCTTTGTCTTTCCTGTGCCGCTGTTCTTCAATTTTCCCAAAAACTCAACTGACACATGAGGGTTAACAAAATGTACATCGTGGAATTTTGGCACAAGGTAACCAGGACTTGTTAGCAGGTCGTAATAGGACAGAATAACATTGTCATTGGTCTCCTTCCCCAAAATTAGATCTCGTAGATCGTACAGGAAGACAAAACTCGACTTACTTGTATACACAACATCATGGCTGCAAAAGATTATAATAAAACAATCAGCAAGATTCTGTCAACTAAACTCATTGAATTAAGTAAGAACACCTACTTTTGCGCCTCCGCGTAGCTCATAATCAAGTTAAATGCCTTATTCCGTTGCTCCTCAGTGACGACCTCACAGCCTGGGGCCTCCTTAGGCCTACTATCCACGTGAGCTCCATCAAACACAACCTAATACATAAGAATCCAATGACAAATCAAACACACACGCATAAACAAAACACATTGTCATATTAAATCTTGTATGGAATATTTTCTCACATTTTCTTCCACACGCTCCCTCACATCATTCTTCCTCTTCGATCTAACCTCAGCTAGTCCGGAATCACTAGCACCTTCCCCATCCTCAATCAAATCAACTTGAACTCCTACATCGACACATTTCGGTGCCTGTTCCACACAAACCGTTTTAAATCCTTTATCGACACATTCAGGTGCCTCTTCCACACAAACGGTTTGAACTCCTTGATCGACACCTTGCGCTTTTTCTCCTACGCAAACAACTTGATCCCCTTCGTCAACAAAAACTTCTTCCTCCGCTCTGGCCAGACTTCTCTCCATTTTGTTTCCGCTCGTAAGGGAACAATTTGCATATTTTTAAATCAACAGACTTTGTTACAAAACATTTGAATAAAATATGCATATTGGTTTAAATTACCAAAGATTACGGACTTACATCTGACCGGAAAATACTTTCCAGTGCCTTCTTTGCATTCACTTTCGTATTAGGCAGTGCACTCCCTTTTCCATTTGAACAATCGAGGGAATGCTTCCAACCTTCCCGAGGTGCCAAACTTCTAGATTCGTTCATGAAACCATGCCTGACATAAACAATAACTTAAGTACGTGTATATATAGGTATAAACGACACAATCTACAAAACCAAGCCAACGACTTACCAACAAACCCATAGTACACCCATAAAAAAAATCATGTTATCCACAACATGTTTCCTAATACCTTGGATCAAAAACATATGAACCGCCGTGCCCCACGCGTACTGTTCAATCCTGGACAAATCATCAACATACCAAATAAGCGCAGCAGGCACACATACACTGCTACACGGGAACAACAAACAATTAAAAACGTATAAAATGTACATCCGTACAAAATCGTCAATGTCATCGTCATCAGTCCTTCCGACGAATTCCTGCATTTTACTCTTGATGTTAGCTCGGGAGACATTGTTTCCCTTATTGCCAAAATGCTTGATCAAGGTATTGGATTTACTCTTACCCACTACCACGACAGGATAACCGGAATGCCGTATACCAATAACAATGCTGAATTCCTCTTCACAAAATAAAACTTCTTGGCTTCTAAATTTAAATGTATTTGTGCTGTAGTTGTAGTAATCGAGCAACAACCCAACTCTGTTAATGCTCCCCTTGTGAACAGACGCTCCCAGAAAAAAACCAAACGGTGATTTCTTAACTGCATCGAGTTGACCATGAGACATTTGGTCACGAATTTTAGAGATAACCTCACTGAATCTCTCCAACACGCACTGATGCAAAATCGAATACACCCGCTTCTTTGAAAGTGGACCCTCATCAGTCTCATGGATGTCTACCTCTGATCTTTTTCTCTTTTTCCTGCTTGTTTCGGCCGGGGACGGAAGAATCATCAACGGTGTCGTCGACATTGAGCGAAAATCGATTCAATATTCCTTATTTAACAAACTCCTGAAACCCTTACTTGTTAAGTTAAAATCATCAATTACCAAGTAGAAACTGGAATAGGATGGAAAAAGATTGAATTTCTGACCATTTATGCAAGAAAACTAACTTCGACAGGTTGGGTGCGACGTACCTTCCTCTCAGACCTTACCATTTCAAGCGACGAGCTAAACCAGAGTGTGCGTCGTGGGGGAGTGGTTGGTAGCTTGTAGGGGTTTCTCCTCTAACGTGGGTGTGTGGGCCGTTTAGTCTCCAATAACTTCTTATACACTTGTCGGCGGTGGTGTGCGACGGTCTGCAGCGGCGGGCGGTGGTGGGAGATGGTGAAGAATGTGAAATTCCCACCGATGGAGGAGGGCTTTGGATGCTTGGTATGGATTGTGATTATTCAATTTTAGTAGGGATACTTTGGTAATTTTAGGCGATTTAGGGGGTTTTGAAAAAATATGTTGTGTATTGGGGATGTAAAATAGTTAGATTTCAAATTGGGGGGTTTAGGATAACGTTGTTGCCTTATTAGGGATTGTTCAATAATTTACCGTATTCTTTTTCACCAACACTTTTGCTTAAACTCTCTTCGTGATCCTTGGATCGCCAAGTTGTACCTTGTTGCTCTTGTTGGAATAAATGACCCCCAATTAATACAAACTATTACATTTAAGGGTTTTTTTTTAATAGTACCCATGAGTTGAAAAAAATTTTGTTTACTCCCCATTTTGTTAAATGAAAATTTTGCCTCTCATCTGTGATATTGCGAAAAATATACAACATTTGGGAATTTAGTTACGTGATCCTTGAGTTTTTATACCACGTTTGAGAAACATGGGGAGTAAACGAAAATTTTGCCTCTCATCTGGGGAGCAAACACAAATTTTTTTAAAAATGGGAAGCAAACAAACATTTGAGTCCCCCATTTGAGGGATTTTTCGGGAATTCCCCGTACATTTAATTGAGTATAAATAAATTAAATTATCTTTAATTGCCTAGCTACATAAATAATATTTGAAAGAGTTACAAATAAGAAAATGATTAATTATTTTAAAATATTATTAGTCAATCCTTAAATAATGCTGGAAAGAGTAATAAATAAAAAAATGACTGTAATTATTTTAAAATACTATTAACAAAAAGTTATATATTTTTTGATCTAATTTTTTAAACAATGCTTGAAAGAAATACAAATAAGAGATGATTATAATTATTTTAAAATATTATTAACCAAAAATTATAATATTTCATAAATTTCTATTAGTATTAAATATTATTAATATGGACGTAACTATGTAGTAATAAAGTAAATGTCTAATAGGCTACATAAATTTTCAAAAAAAAAGGTTCTTTTTCTTATACACAAATTTAAACTCTTTAAAAATTAATTTTTAAATTGACGAAATTTCATATATTATGATTAGAATTTTAGAAACAAGATTTTTGTTCTTCTTGCAATAAAATTGTCATCTGCAAAACTGCATTAAATTGTGTGGAGTGTGGAAATTAGTATAATACATTTAGATTCAGCTGGTGACAAAATATATATAAAAAGAAGAAATTGATTATTTCAAATGTATTTAAGGTTTTTCAAATGTCTTAATCAAGATTAATTAATTTTTTTTAATTTTTTATTATATTTTAATTATTTGATGTTCATTTTTTTCTTTTTCTTTTTTTATTTACTTATATAATCAAATTGGGATGTTTTACAATTTTAATAAATAATATTTGTAATTGTTCGACCTCTTCTAATGTGGGCATTTACATTATTAATTATATTTGTTTTTCTTTTGCTTTGATCTTTATTTCTTCTTATTATATTTATTTCTTATTAAAACTTTTAGATAAGTTAATTATATTTTTTTATAATATTTTTCTCAATCATTAATAATTTTTACTCATATATTTTTTCTTTAATTATATATTTAGAAAATGTCTATAAATCGAAATAAATAATTCGCTCTATTCAATTTTAGTTTAAAATATTTTATCTTAATTTGTCCTTAAAATTTGACAATGAGATATGAAATGATTTTATATTTATATTTTTTATTTATAGTTTTTTTTTTATTGGAAGATTTAGTTTTACATTCTACTTCAAAAATTATTATTTTTTAATTTACATTTTACGAAATTCGAATTTCCTTATTCTTTTATAATGACTTGTATATACCAAATAATTAATCATATTAACACATTTTGATATATTTAATTATATATTAATACATATTTTGCGTAAGTAATAGAAATTTTAATATATTAATTTATTAGTAATATATAACCATCCTTTCAATACGTAACAAATCTTTTTCATTTTATTATTATTTTTTTAATTTTTGGTTTTTTCCCTTTCCATTAATTTAGAACTTGAAAATATATAAATATTGACATGGCTGGATATCGACTGGACATTTGGCATCACATGACACTAATTGAGCCTTTTCAACATGGTCATAATTCCTCGAGCGCGCGCTCCTCTCTCGGTCCAAAATTAAAGTGTGGATATTCAAGTTATGTCATTCGGTCAGTCAAGACCCAGTCGAGTGCGATGGACCTCGAGTTTAATGTCCCTCAACCGGATAGTCGATTGTTGGCCGAAGGATTAGGTGATTTGTATTAAATGTTTGAGATCCCATCTAACTCAACATTAATTATCTAAGATCTTCCACAAATTTTGTGACACAGGTATGAGTAGCTCATGTCGTGTGTTCACCAACCACTTAGGTGCATTTAATGCACCTTAACTAAGTTTCTTTTGTTTTTTTTTTTTAAAAAATCGGCGATGAGCCGTGGAGTTTTTACCGAGACCTCCACCTCATATAAAAACAATCAAAAACCCACACTATAAATACATCAAACCTTTATATCAGATGGTAAATGCATTTATTGCCCTTTCCAACCTCTCCTTTACTTTCTCATTCTCTCGAACGAATCACTGACTTGTGCAAATTTTTAGGTTAGAGAAATTCCCAATATTATAAATTCTTGAGTATTCATATAGTCGATCGACAATCACGTCAACCTTCAAATTCTAGCACGATCAACTACCAATTATAAAAAGTATTATTGAGGTTTTTAAATAAAAAACATATTGATAACCAACAATATAAACTTTGTCATTTTTCTATGCATATCACATATTGTATAAATCTTATTATTTATGTTTATATCTTTGTAATTTAATGAACGTTAAAATAATAAATTTTATATGTACGCTTTTCATCATTTAATTAGTTCTATTTTATGTTCACGTTTTTTCTTTTATTTAATTATATATATATATATATATATATATATATATATATATATATATATATATATATATATATATAAATAAAATCTAAAATAATTATATTATATTTTTAAGAACAACTTTCTGATGGTGCAGGAATCTGAACTTCCTAAAATGCAACAACACTTTCAATATTTGTATGAAAAGGGAAAGACCAACACAGGCGTGAGAGCCTCAGGAACTGGGTTTCCTCTTGAGTGTGGGTTCTTCCAGCTAGGATAACACCAAGAGTGCAAAATGCAATGGTGATGCAACTGTGGTGAAGGTAGTACGAAGCTTGAGAAGATGAGGAAAAGTGGTGGAAAATGCCCAGTACAGTGAATGCAGTATGTATTGTGGAAGATGAATTGGGGGAGAATGCAAGTGTTCTCCCCTATTTATATGTTAGGGGTGAGGGTAGATTGGGTAATTGGACCGTGTGGTCCCAAACCTGTGTTGCCCTAACACGTGGTGGCCTGTGAGGGCATGAGAACGACGTGTCTGAAAATCAGGCGGCGCGTTAGGTACAAGGTGTGCTCTGCCTCTGTGTCACAGGTTGTTGGCGAGGGTCTCTCGTTGGGAAGGCTCAAGGTTAGTCTTACAGGAGTACGGACGCCCTACAAGGGAGAAGACCCTACGCAAGCATTGGTGACGCTCGAAAGGCGCTCGAATGGGTCTCTCCCGGTAGATGATCCTTGATTGTCAAATCTCCGAGCGTCAGAGAGCAGGTGCCCTCATGTGGGTGCCTCCCTGGGAAGGGTGGCCTTGAGGATCGGGGTGTGATCGTCAGGTCTGACAGCCCTAACCCTCTACTAGGACAATTGGCCGAGGCTCATGGGCCTGTATTGGCCAGCAAGTGAGTGGGCTGGATTGACCCGCGAACCCATCAATGCCAGCGTCCAATCTTTAAGTCGGTTGATGGCAACACGTGGACAGCTCTGATACGAGCGTGATTTTATGTCTCATCATTTTGCCCCCCAAATTCTGTAGTATCGCTTGAGCGTACTATAGAATTTTAAGGGAAGCGAGCCTTGAATTTTTCAATATCCGAGGGTCAAGCTCCTGCAAGGGAAGTGACCGCTTGGCTTCCGTAATGGACACGTTGTGACATCGCATTAAATGAAGTCCTGTCCGCATTAAATGCTGAGAGGGAGCGTGGGCGCGTGTGTTCCGGGAGACGTGAGGCGGTTACCAAAAGTGGTGGGCTTCCCTAGGCGGGAAATGATTGCAATTTGAATCTTCAACCCTAATCAGTGCTACCACTCTTCCTATAAATTGGGATCTGGAGAGCCTTTGAAACCTTTCACGTTTTCATTCTTCTCTAAGCAAAAACACAGCGAAAGAGTTCTTCAAGTTCCAGCAAGCTTTCTTACTTCAATCCTTAGGTAAATCCTCTTAACTTCTGATTTCCCATGCTAACTTTAGATGTAGGTCGCGTGAGTAACACTTCAGAAATGAGAAACCCTTTTCTTGTCATTGAACTTGCTCTGGAATTCTTCTTTTCTGAACTTCTTGCGAAAGCTCCACTTTTAGGAATCAAAGTCCAGATATGGCTGAACATCATGCAGACGCTTTCGTGAGGGAAATAGACGAGATGTCAGTTGGGAGCTCTTCCCCTCATAATAATGTGCCTACGGAGATTCCAATGGCTAGGGCATCCCCAGGTGATGAGATTCCTACTGCTATTCCAGTGGCCAGGGCTCCGGTTGAAGCCGGGGACGAGAAGGTTGATGCCGCCGTTCAAGGAATGAACGAGCGTGCTCCTGGAGGGGCAGAAGATCTCTTTGAAGAGATGCATAATGTTATGGAAATGCAGAGACAGGGGGAGAGGGTGTTTCCCATGCTTAATAGCACCGTAAGACCTCTAGACCATAGGATCACGGTGGCAATTGTAGCTCCCGAGGGTGGTGCAGGGCCTTCCGAGCGTCGAGCTGAGGATGAGCCTCCCAGAAAACGCCAAAGAAAGGGTAAAGAGCCTGCTACGCGAGTGAGGCAAAATAACCCACATCAAACTGATAGGTCTCCAGATGAGATTGAGAGCATTCTGACGCTCGACGATCTGAGAGACCTGAAGGCAAAGGCATACTGGGATGAGGCTGTGTTCCCCATGCGTCTTCCCGAGGAGGGAGAAAGGGCAAACCAACCACCGCCTAGGATGATGACAGTTTACTTAGATGCGGTCCTGGCTGGGGGTCTGAGGTTTCCAATCCCGCCCGTCGTTGCCACCATCTGCCACCACCTTAGACTCAGCCCTTCTCAGATCCTCTCGAACGGCATCGCACTAATAAATACCTTCGTGATACTGATGAGGGCCTTAGGCCATGAACCTTCTGTGAACAATTTTGATAGCTTGATTCAGGTGGCCCACTTGCCGCTCTCGTCCCCCACAGATGGGTTTTACTATGCCCAGGCCAAGTCTGGCTTTAAAATGATAGATTCTCCCTCCACCTCATATGGCGAGCATTGGAAGGAGAAGTATTTCTTCGTAGGGGCTCCTGGGGGAATTTTCAGGGTCCATCGAGGGTGGCTTGTACATGGCGAGGGGCCACTGACTAAAGACAGGACCAAGAACAAAGTTTTCGAGGATTGGGCAAAGGGGTTGGCCCTCGCAATGAAGAATGAGAAAAAATGGATCAAAGCCAAGGTGTTGAAGAAGAATGAGGAGGTCTTATTCCGCTATGGCCTCTCATGTCCCCCAAGCATGATAGTCACTCCTCCTGCTCAAATCATGGCCCTCGATGGTTAGATTCTAGGAACTAATTGCTCTAACTCTTAGGATAGCATCACCGACTTTGCTTGGTTTGTAATATCTTTATAATTACCCTCCAAATAGCCATCTTCTGACGCTCGTGATTTCTATTTTGCAGACATTCAAATTCTAACAGCAGGGATGGATGCCGAGAGCCTTGCCCAGATGATGCACGCTCAAAGGGCGGGCGCTATCCCGCAACAACAACCCCAGCAGCAGGCCCACCTTCCAATGCACCGAGGGGAAGGGGAACTTAGCGAGGGTCAGGGCGAGGTGACAGTGGCAGAGGCGCTCGGAGGGGCGCCGGAAATGAGGCTTCGCCCTCCGGCCCCATTGAAGATTTGACCGTGGATGGCGCTCGGGGTGCCACCCCTCCTCCGGCCGCTCCTAAAGGGCCAGTTGCACTGAGCTCCAGCACCTCCCCCAACCGCTCGGGAGAACTTGCCCGCATCCATGATACCAAGCGAGCCGACTGTCAGGGGAAGAGGAAAAGGTTACCAGATTTCATCCCCATTTCCGGAAAAGACAAGAAGGCGGTCGTGGGCCACCGTGGCGAGGGCAGCGATACCTCATCGTCTGAGGATGAGGACTTTTGGAAGATAGGCTGCCGGGGGATGATCGGTATAAGCGCCAACGGAGGGATGGCCCTGTCCTTCTGAGAAAGAGTGCGGCCACCGTCAACTTGGTCTCGAATATCGTCGGGAAACTTCAATTCTCTGGCGATCACGACAAGTTAAACGATCATGACGCCGCTCGTGTCGCAGATGACGCTTGTCACTCACTCCTGACGGTAAGTCTTCAATGCCCTTTGTAAAATTCCAATCTATTCTGTCTTAACTTTTGATAGTGACCCTCGAACCTGGCTTTGCAGGAGGTAATCCCTCGGCTGAAGAACCTACCGGGGCGAGCGTAGGCCTACTCTGAACATAAGGCTAAATACAAGAAGTTGCTGCGCATCTCTGACCCCGGCCAGCTGCAGGAGGATTACTATAACGTCTGCGCTCAACTTGCCGCCTCTGACCTTGAAAATGATAAGCTGAAAGAGGACTTGAAGAAGTCAGATGATGCATATCTAGCCCTTGACGAGCATCACAAGAAGCTTAAAGAAGAGTGTGATCAGCTGAGGGTTCAGAACGGGGAGCTGGGGCAACAGCTGGTCGAGAGCACACGCCAGAATGAGGCCACCAAGAAGATGCTCGCCGAATTACAACAGAAAGTGACCGGCTTGGAGACGAAGGTGGCCTGGGATGCGGTGATAAAGTTTGTATGCTCGAAGGCTTTTCTCTTCGCGGCCAACCTTCACTGCTTTGACAACGCTTGACACTTCTTTTATAAAGCAATTGGGCAGATGGTAAAGCTGGGGTTGGCCCCAAAGAGCGGTCGGACCGACGATCGCCTACGGATGGACCTGGATGAGAACTACGAGCCTATTGTCCGCGATAGGGATCCCTCGGAGAACCTGGCGGAACCAGAATACCAGGAACTTGTGACGATGCTCCAGGGGGAATTCATGGCTGCCAATCCCATAGATCCCGAGCCCCTTCTGATAGAGGACGGGGGTGTAACCATAGACGCTCAGGATGGCGAGGACCCAGGCGACGCAGAGACTTCCAATGCCAACGTGTTGGCCCCAGTTCCTATCTCCACTGCTCTTTCTGAACCCGAGAGCCAAGCTTAACAAAGCCTCTCAATTGTTGTTTTAAGATTCCTTCTGTCTATTTACATTCCTGTTTTTAAGAACAGTTGACTTCTGTGGTTGATCCCCATATTCTCCATGATGTATTCGAACTTTTCTTCCTTTGGCTTGAATGTCTCTATCAATAATGTTTGATTCTCGCCGCTTATGACCATTGAGTATTGTTTTCTCTTCATGATTGATGCTTGTGTGCATGTTTCCTTTGATGCTTGAATATCTGCGATGGGAGTATATGCGCGCGAGGGTGTTTCTCTTGAGGGTACCCTGGCGCCTATCGCTATGCATTCTAAGTGTAGAGTTTGGAAACATCCGACCATTTGAGAGAGGAATGTATGGGCTCGAGGGTATTCCTTACGAGGGTACCCTGGCCATATTCATAATGAAGCTCGAATTTGAACTTAGAAACCCTCTGAGGATTTAACTAAGTATTGGCCTTAAACGTGTAACACACACTTCTAATTTAAGTGCTCTAGTAATTTGAGTGAACCTAGAAGTCAACTGTAGGATTTGCTAAGTATGGAATTAAAGCGAGCGTAGCTGTAATGTTAGCTTCATCCTTAGGTATCCGTGAAAGGATTAGCCCAGGGTCTGCCATTTACGAGCGTACTCTTACCCAAGAAGGTGAGGGTCATTGGGGGTTTACGAGCGCGAACTGGTGTGGTGAATATCCAGTTGGCGTAAATTAAGCATTTAGCATCCCACCCTTTGACACGCTCATTCTTGGGGTTTTCACGCTTACGAGCATCAACGTATTCAGTGTGGGGTGTTCTCAATACACAAATAGCGTTGATTTAAGATTAATGGGGTATTAACTAAGCCGTTCGACGTGGAAGACGCTCAACACGGTGTAGGCTTTTTGCTACCCAAATCATTAATCAAAGGAAAAGCAAATTAATGAAATAAACCATTAATCAAAGGTATACTGTTATGCTTGCAATTTAAAGGTAATAACAATATGTTTTTTGTCAAAAGAAAGTACAAAGTGCCGCGAGCGGGCAATTACAAGAGTTGACATTTACACGTAGAACCGTCTAAGGTTACATGCATTCCATGGTCTAGGGAGACGCTCGCCTTGCAAAGTCTGTAGCAAGTAGGTGTTGTTCGCTCGTACTGAATGACTTTGAAGGGGCCTTCCCAATTGGGATCCAACTTACCCACATGTTTGGAAACTTCAACTTTTTTGAGGACCAAGTCCCCTAGCTGGAAAGTTCTCTCTCTGACACGTTTGTTATACTGGTGGGCTACGGTCGCCTTGTACTTGTGGATGCGAGCCCAAGCTGTGTTCCTCCTTTCGTCTAGCAAATCCAATTCGAACGTCAGATTGGCCTAGTTGATTGCAGGCTCAAAATAGGCAACGCGTGCAGATTCTTGAGCGATCTCCGCAGGTACCATAGCCTCGGAGCCATATACGAGGGAGTAAGGGGTTTCCCCTGTTGCCGCTCGTGGGGTAGTACGGTACGCCCAGAGGGCACCTTGAAGTTCTTCTGCCCACTCCCCTTTCTTACTTTCGAGCATCATTTTCAAATGCTGGAGTATGGTTCGGTTGGTCACTTCTGCTTGTCCGTTGGCTTGAGGATGGCCCACGAAAGTGAAGCGTTGCTCAATCCCAAGTTCATAGCACCAATCCCGTATGTCAGCAGCAATGAATTGGGAACTGTTGTCCGAGATGAGCACCCTCGGGATGCCATACCTGCAGATGATGTTCCTCTAGATGAAATCCCTCACAACTTTGAACGTTATCTTTGCGACCGCTTCAGCTTCGGCCCACTTAGTGAAATAATCCACGGCGAGTATTACGAATTTCTTTTGCCCGACCGCCACTGGGAGGGGTCCCACAATATCAATGCCCCACTGGTCGAAGGGCCAAGAGACATCAATAGGGATCATTTGAGTTGCCGGCAGTTGAGGGGTGTTAGAATGAAACTGGCACTTAGGACATTTCTTGGAGTAACTGATGGCATCCTGCAGTAGCGAGGGCCAGTAGAACCCACTCCTCAAGACTTTCTTAGCAAGAATTCGACCACCGGAACGATTCTTGCAGCTTCCGTTGTGTACATGCTCCAACACTTCCTTGGCTTGCGAGAGCCTCAAGCACCTCAATGGCGGGCCTTGGAAAGACCGTTTGAATAGCCGCCCGTCGCTGTCAAGAGAAAAGCGAGGGGCCTTACTCCTAACCTTCCGAGCTTCTATTTTATCGCTCGGGCAGGTCCCATCCCTCATAAACTTAATGATGTCATCGAGCCAACAAGGTTCAGAGGGATCAATCGTGTTCACTTCACACGAGGGTTCCGTTTCACGAATCAGTGGTTTCTCTGTTCTGAGGAACGTGACTGAACGCTGGCATGAATCCTCCAGAGCTGATGTAAACTTGGAAAGAGCATCTGCACGCTCGTTTTTCGTCATCGGGATCTGCAACAGATTGAATTCTTTGAATTTGGCGATCACTTCCTTAGCACTCGCCAAGTACTCCATTATAGTGGCTTCTCGAGCCTCATAAGTGCTATCAATTTGACTAGCAATCAGCTGGGAGTCAACATACGCAGTGACCTGAATGGCCACATTCTGGAGGGCTATCCTGAGCCCCTGAATTAGGGCCTTATATTCAGCCTCATTGTTGGTGACCTGGAACGCCAGTTTAATAGCGTAATCAACTTCCACACCGTAAGGGTCTCTGAGGGTCACCCCGGCTCCCCCCCTTATGAGGTCGAGGAGCCATCTGTGTGCCGAAGCCACAATCCCTCTTCCACGGAGGGCCGAGTATCCAGATTGAAACGCTCTACCAACAGGTCTACCACTGCCTGAGCCTGTATTGCGGTGCGAGGTTCGAAAGTGATATCAAATTGACTGAGTTCAATTGACCATTTGATTAACCTCCCTGAGACGTTTGGCTTTGTAAGCACCTATTTGAGGGGTTGGTCTGTGAGCACTGTGATAGAATGAGCCTGAAAATAAGGCCTTAGCCTTCGAGATGCATTAACGAGCGCAAAAGCAAACTTCTCTGTCTCCATATATCTCTTCTCCGCCCCCTGCAAGGTTTTGCTCAAGTAGTAAACCGGCATGTGCTTACGCTCGCGGACCGCTACTAGGACAGCGCTCGTAGCCTCTGCGGAGACTGAAAGGTAAATAAACAAATTTTCTCCAGGGCTAGGCTTGGTCAACAGTGGTGCGCTCGTGAGGTATTACTTCATGTCATGCAAAGCCTTCTCACACTCCTCGCTCCAGGCGAAGTTGCGAGCGTTGCGCAAAATTTTGAAAAAAGGTAAGTTCCTGTCTGCCAAGCGGGAGATGAACCTGTTCAACGAAATGATCTTTCCCACCAGCACTTGGACTTCCCTCACGTTCTGAGGGGAAGGGATGTCGAGAATCGCTTTAATCTTTTCCGGATTGGCCTCTATTCCTCGCTGACTGACCATGTACCCCAAGAATTTGCCACCCCGAATGCCAAATGTACATTTGGAGGGGTTTAACTTCATTCCATAGCAACGCTGGATATTGAAAGCTTGTTTGAGATCCTCCAGATGGGAATGTTGGCGCTCGCTCTTGACTATCATGTCGTCTACATACACCTCCATGGACTTTCTTATTTCGCGCTCGAACATCCTGTTGACTAGGCGTTGATAAGTTGCACCCGCATTTTTAAGTCCGAACTGCATGACTTTGAAACAGTAAACGCCTACTTATACCATGAACGAGGTTTTGGGACGATCCTCGGGCGTCATGAAGATCTGATAATATCCCTGAAAGGCGTCCATCATACTTATGAGCTCACACCCCGCTGTTGAATCTACCAGTTGATCAATCCTCGATAGGGGGTATGGGTCTTTGGGGCACGCCTTGTTGAGATCTGTGAATTCATTGCACATGCGCCATTTGTTAGCGCTCTTGGGAACGAGCACCATGTTACAGAGCCATTCGGGGTACAAAATCTCCTCAATGTACTGAGCGTCCAGGAGTTTATTGACTTCTTCTTCGATTACTTGCCTCCTGAAACCATGAACGTCTCTTTTGTTTTGCTTGATTGGCTTGAAGGCCGGGTCCACGTTGAGCCTGTGAACTATAACACTCAGATCTATTCCAATGAGATCAGAGGCCTTCCAAGCGAATACGTCGAGGTTCTCCCAGAGAAAATCAATCATCATACTCTATGAGGGACCGTCGAGATTTGAGCCAATCTGGGTGGTTCTATCTGGGTTCCCTGGTTCCAACTCGATGGTCAAAAATTTCGATGGGCTCAATACGAACTTCAGGCCGTGGAGCCTCGAGCGCTCGTTTTTTCCCAGTAAGTCGGCTGTCTTTCTCACTCGAGGGCCCGTCACCCTCGTCCTCCGAGGAAAATCCCTCGACAGCCCCAAGTGGCCCATCCTCCGCGCGCTGTGCTTCGCTGGGAGTCTTTTTTTTGTTCTTCTTCTTGTAAAGTTTGGCCCTTTTACGCTCGGGGCCATCTTCGTCCAATTTGGGGAAGTCAACTGATTTTTTGGTGGATCCTGCCTGAATGGTTTGCTTTGGCTTGTTGCTTCGAAGGGATAGGATGTAGCATTCCCAAGCCTCTTTGACATTGCATAGAACCTCGCCAGTGCCCTCGGGAGTGGGGAATTTGACTTTCTGGTGATAAGTGGAGATTACTGCTTTGACGTCCACAAGGGCCGCGCGTCCAATGATGATGTTGTAGGGGAGGTCCACTTCAGCGACTGTGTAAAGGACGCTCAAAGTTTTTCGCTGTGGGGCGCGACCAAAAGAGGTGGCCAAGTGAATCTGTCCGCGAGGGACAATTTCCGAACCCCTAAAGCCAACGAGGGCTGTTCTGAGGGGTTCGAGTGGAATGTTTGTTATATTCATTTTTTGAAACGTTGAGTAAGGGAGAACGTTCACAGAGCTTCTACTATCAATCAAGACCCTCTTTACAACGTAGTTATGAACGTCTAAACTAACCACCATGGGACAGTCAGAGGTTTCACCAATCCCATGGGGTGTTACAATGTGTTCCAAGTCTTTCTCTATGAACCCTATAATGTCATTCTCTCTCGAGCGTAAAGAGCTGGTGATAGAGAGCACAGGCTTGAGCTGGGAGGATCTCTGGTCATAACTCAGAATGTGGTGGCGCCCGAAGGCATTGGAATCGCCCCCCGAGGGCCCTCCAGCGATCATGTGAATGACCGCAAAGGGCTGGTTCTCCACTTCTGGCGCTTTCCCTTTGCCGCGGTCACTTGTTTCGGTGTGATGGTGGCGGGGACTCCGTGAGCGCGAACGGCTTCTTTCTCTAGCACGCACTCGCTCTGCGCAATGCTCATCATACCTCTCTAATACCTTCACAAACTCCTTGAGGTGCCCCCAAGCGATAAGCCTCTGGATCTCGCTCTCAAGTTGGCGGCACTCGTTGGTATCATGCCCCTTCTGCTTATGGAATGCGCAATATTTTCCTGAGCGCTTTTGAGCCTCGGTCTCCCTCAACTTTGGCGGTCTCTTAAAGAGTTTCTTATCCGTCATGGAATACACTTCAGCAATTGGGCGGTTGAGGAGAATCCGCTCGAAATTAAGCGGAGGTGAAGAGTTGCGACGAGCGGGGATAGGACTCCGGCGGCAACCCCTGTTAGAATCTCCTCTGTCCTCAGGGCCTTTGCTGGGGCGAGGGACGTTCGGCAATTTCTGATCCCTCGCGACATACATACCTTCGAGGGTGAAATAGGAGTCGGCTATGTCCCTGATCTCCATTAACGAGCGCGGCTTTTTCTTTGCTACTTCCTCGACAAACTCCTTACTGACATAGTGCTTCATGTTGATCGCCCCAAAAAGTACATGCCTCAAGAAATCCATCGAGGGCGTTTCCACCAGTAGGATCTCTTTGTTAAAACTTCCCATGAAGGACCTGAGCGTCTCATTTGGCCCCTGGACTAAGTTGTAGAGAGCTGGCGCTGCTGGGGCTGGCGCCTTCAGAGAGTTGAAGTGGCTTAAGAAAGCATCTGTCAGGTCATTGTACCCTCGGATCGAGCGGGGAGGAAGCTTCTTATACCAATCCTGAGCCATCCCAATGAGAGAGGTGACAAAGACTTTGGCCCAATAATTACTCGGATGCTCGTACAAGTGCATCAAGTGCACAAAGTGATCCAGATGCTCGGCCGGATCAGTTGTCCCATCATACCTGTTAATGGACGTGGGGATTTTGCCCTTCTCTGTACGGGTCATCAGAACCTCGTCAATAAGGGGGGAAACGCCCGTCAAGGTTCTGTAATCCCTGTCCTCAAAATCATAATCTTCGTAGTCTGCTTCTTTCCGGTGGTGGGAGAGCTGGCTATGTGGGCGGCGAGCGTCTCTGGCCCTGGACCTCTCACCCCCGCCGTGGGGGGCTTGAGTCCGTGCTCGAGAGAGCTGCTCCACTACATTCTGGAGTCCCTTGAGCTGATCTTGTACTGCAGCAAGTTGAGGGTCACCTACATTTCTGCGGCTTGCCCTCTCTGTGGCCTTCGATTGGACCTCTTCGTTATCTCCAGTCCTCTCATTCTGAGGGGCCCTTTCATCTCCAGCGGGTTGCTGTCCTTGCTGGACCCTTGGCAGGGTCTCATTTTCCCGAGCAGGTGGCGGCAGAGGCAGCTGAGCCCTCAACACGTTTTGGGCCGCTAACAGGGGATGGAATGGGAGTCCTCCTACGGATGGAGCCGCACGAGCGCCTACCATTGATGGGAAATAGGCAGCAGTGAAG
Organism: Lantana camara; assembly: GCA_037501455.1. Lineage (NCBI taxonomy): Eukaryota > Viridiplantae > Streptophyta > Magnoliopsida > Lamiales > Verbenaceae > Lantana > Lantana camara. The sequence continues at coordinate 24,611,898 of CM074856.1, read as the reverse complement.
TGTTCCCATGCATTCTGTACCGCCTGCCCCTCGCATTGCGCATAAAGCGCCTGAAGTTGTTGAGTGGTGACTTGGGCCATTTCCACCCCCTGTATCTCTCTCGGAAGCGACATGGGGAAATTTAGTGTCCCCACCTGATAGGGCTGGGCCATGGGCATCATTCCAGGCATCATCCCGGGTTGTATGTAAGCATATCCCGGCGGTGGTATGGCCGTGGAGTACACACCGGGATGGGAGGCAGGAACGTTGTGGATGAAGGCTGGGGGAGGAGGAATAGAGCCAGATCCCCCTGCCTCATTTCCACCGGGGGGGATAGTTGCAGCGGCGGTCTCTGTGTTTTCGGCCCCATTTTCGGTAGTAGGTGGAGGCCTACCTCCAGCGGGGGGCATTGTTCCCTGCATTTTCATTGTTGACAGGAGGAAAAACACCCCTGTTTTCTAGCCTCCCAGACCTTGTTGCAGTCACCATGTTTAGAGCAAAAGGTGTTACAACTCAACTAGCTAAAAGAAGAATCAGATGAAGTTGAAGATGATGGTGATGGTGATGGTGATGGATTTCCCACAGACGGCGCCAAAAATGATGGTGCAAGAATCTGAACTTCCTAAAATGCAACAACACTTTTAATATTTGTATGAAAAGGGAAAGACCATCACAGGCGTGAGAGCCTCAGGAACTGGGTTTCCTCTTGAGCGTGGGTTCTTCCTGTTAGGATAACACCAAGAGTGCAAAATGCAGTGGTGATGCAGCTGTGGTGAAGGTAGTACGAAGCTTAAGAAGATGAGGAAAAGTGGTGGAAAATGCCCAGTACAGTGAATGCATTATGTATTTTGGACGATGAATTGGGGGAGAATGCAAGTGTTCTCCCCTATTTATATGTTAGGAGTGAGGGTAGATTGGGTAATTGGACCGTGTGGTCCCAAACCTGTGTTGCCCTAACGCGTGGTGGCCTGTGAGGGCATAAGAACGACGTCTCTGAAAAGCAGGCGGCGCGTCAGGTGCAAGGTGCGCACTGCCTCTGTGTCAGAGGTTGTTGGCGAGGGTCTCTCGTTGGGAAGGCTCAAGGTTAGTCTTACAGGAATATGGACACCCTACAAGGGAGAAGACCCTACGCGAGCGTTGGTGACGCTCGAAAGGCGCTCGAATGGGTCTCCCCCGGTAGATGATCCTTGAGCGTCAAATCTCCGAGCGTCAGAGAGCAGGTGCCCTCGTGTGGGTGCCTCCCTGGGAAGGGTGGCCTTGAGGATCGGGGTGTGATCGTCAGGTCTGACAGCCCTAACCCTCTACTAGGACAATTGGCCGAGGCTCATGGGCCAGTATTGGCCAGCAAGTGAGTGGGTTGTATTGACCCACGAGCCCATCAATGCGAGCGTCCAATCTTTAAGTCGATTGATGGCGACACGTGGACGGCTCTGATACGAGCGTGATTTTATGTCTCATCACTTTCAATATAATTGTTCTTTCTTTTTATTTCTCCACACATGTTATATGACTCCTATAAAATTTATTAAAATATTTTTAAAATACTCATATAAGCCACAGGGATAATGCTAGAATATTATATTTACGAACATTGAAAAAGAAGTATACCTTTTCAATTTTTCCTCTTTTTAAATATTTTATGAGCGTTTGAAATATTAATTTTTATTTATTTTAGCAAAAATAAACTAAATACATCTAACGAGGCTAGTTTTAGCTTTTAACTTCTGAATTGTTTTCATAAATATCAAAAAGTTTATTTAGTTTAATAAAATTAATGCTTTTAATTAATCTATAATATTTTTTTTTTGAACCGCAATTAATCTATAATATTACATATAATGCTCATTCTTGCCCCAGGCGTTCGCTCATGTCGTGAACCGCTCCTATTGGCGAGAAAAGACCCTATTTTCTGAAAGGATGGAATATTTTTTGTATATCTACTCAAGGGATTGTACAAGATATATATAGTGATACAATACTATCCTAAAGATTTACAAGAAATATCCTAGAGTAATCTAAGGGAGAGATTTAAGGGGAATAAGAATATTAATGTACAAAAATTAGTTTCCTAAAGATAAGCACGATCCCTATAATAACTCTAACACTCATCCCCATCCCCCTCCCAGAAGCTTAAGGAGGGTTCAAGACGCAAAGTTTGGTATGAAGATCTTCATGTCGGGGACGGTAAAGAGGTTTTGTGATACGAACGGTGATACATTCATATCGCAAAAGACTTTAGAGTAGTCTCGAACTCGTAAAAAAAGGGGATGAGAGAGAGGAAGATAATCTGGTAAGACCGACCGGCCGGTGAAACTTAGGGGAGAAGGAGATTTGAGAGGAAAGGTTTTAGAGAATTGATAATTATGTTACTGATATCAACTATTGCCAAACATACATGATACAAAGGAAAGTTAAGTAAAGACTTAAAAACTCAAATCTAGTACTAAAATAGGACCATATCAATCCCTCTCTAAACTAATGCATATAGTAAATATTGAATCATATTTATCCTGTCCAATCCCTACTCCTCTCTTGAAATCGTGGATCTCCATCCATATCACTCCCTTGCCCATCAAGGACCACCTTGTCCTCAAGGTGTAATTCGGGAAAAACCCGTCGAATGTTGCCCGCCGGTTCCCATGAGGCATCATCAAGAGACCTATCATACCAACTAACCAACCATTGTTCTTCAGGAAAACCATTGTGCAGCGCCATAGGAACTTCGTGGACCTTTACCGGCTGCGATGGAGCCTTATCGTGGAGGAGGTCAGTTGGCAATACAACAGGTGACACGCCCTTATTCAGGCCTTTGGCATCGCACTCCAAACGTTCTTTACGAGATAAACGCCGGATAGACAGATTTGGAGATGGTTTCGGTGGCAATAACTGTTGCGGTGCTGGGTTAGGAAGTAATAGTATCGAGGACGACGGCACATAAGGCCCCCCGAGTTCACCCAATTGGCGTGTACACTACAAAAAAAACAGTCATTTTTTGGTGAACCTTTCCGGCGAACTTTTGGGGTCTGAAAATTTCAGACGAAATTCAGACGAAACTAATAATGTGTTACTTTTCATGAATGATTAAAAATTTATGTCGAATTTCGGATGAATTTCAGACGAAATAAAATTTTAATTAATAAAATAATTTTTTTTTAGAATTCAGACGAAAATTTGCGACGAACTTTCGTCTAAAATTTGAAATTATTTTTGTTTTTTATTTGTCAGACGAAAAAAGGTCTGAAATTCGTCTGAATTTTCAGACGAAATTGAGATGACCCGTTTCCTCTGAAATTATTTCACACTTGCGGCGAAACACCGACGAAATATTTCGTCTGAAAGTATGTGGGTTCTTTTTTGGAAAATTCAGAATTCTTCATCTCATTCGCGTGTGAGAAGTCCGGCGATATTGCGATGAATTCGTGCGCCGAAAAATGAGGAACTGAACTTGGGCGACGCCTCTCCGACGAGCTGGTTCGTCGAAAAATTCATGCCCTAATTTGTTGGGTAACTTCTATCCCGCCTCTCCAAACCTGAATTCAGTCTGTTCCCTTCCATGCGCGCCGCTCAAAATTGAGTCCCTAGTTCGCGCCTCTTTCAATTTCCATAGCTGAAAAGCTTTTCCTCCTCCAACATCTGAGCCACCGCCCCTAAAATCGACACTGGCCCAAGCTTTTCGCCACGCCAACGCCACAATCGCCATCATCGCCGCCTCCATTGGCGATAATCAAAGTCAACGGTGTGGCAAGCGGAGATCTTTGAACCTTGGAGCTGTCTAAATCGACAAGAGGTAATGTTTTATGGTTTTATGTAGTATAAATTTGTTCGTTTTCTCATGTGGCAAAATGGGTATTGTGTACCGAAAGATCCCGATGCATACAATGACTGATAGGGGAAACTGCCATTTTAGTGTTCAAGATTGGGTATTTAACTGTCAATGTTCAAGATAGGCGAAATGAAGATCCTTTGTTAGTCAGTGTTTGACTTTTATAGAAATTTAAGTAATGTTAGTATCATCAATCAAGCTTGAAGGGAAATTTATGTTCTTAAGTCAAAATGTCAGCTCAAAAAATCTTGGCGAACTTATCTTTGCTTGATAAAAATTGCAAATTTGTTTATTCTGAGTTTCTTAAATTGATGAGGACTATCATTCATTATACAGTCAAGCTGGAGAACATGGGAGCTAGGAACTCTGCTCTGGAACTACATCTTTAAGAGCTTAGGCCATATTCAAGATAATCTGTGCAAAAGCTTCAGGTAAACTTGTAGAAATGTATACTTGTCTTCTGGTGATGTCTGTCCTTTGTGTTTGTTATAATTCTGGGATTTATGGGTTTGATGATGCTTATGAAAACTGCATTCTTATTAGCCTGATTTTTGGTTTCCTAATCTGCTAATACTTGCATTATTAACTGTTTTAACCTTTAATTGGGTAGTTCTCATGATAGTTCATTGTTTTTACTTCAGCCTACAAAGTTGTCTTTTAAAGTCTGCACATAATCTTGAAGAGCATTGATATGTTTTGAAGGTAAGATCTTTCATGCTAATGTTTTTTTATTCAGTTATCCAACTGTGTTTTGAAGGATTTCATTGGTATTGTTATTGTATATGGTTGCTAAGATAATATTTCTGATATTATATACTCGAATGGTTGTATCTGCTTCATGTTTTCTGGGTATGTGACATTAGATAGGGTGTTTTATGCTGGTTTGAGTATCTGTTTGAAGTGGGAAAGTGTTTCATTAGTTGAAAATACAAAAAAGGTAGCCTTTGGAAAAGAAAGCACTTTGATCTAAGATTTGAGTCCGACTGGGATTATCTCTGCATAGTGTGGCCTTTATTTCTGATTAGTTATAGTGTGGCAACCAAATTGATCCACTTCTCACAATGAATAAACACTGGAAAGATATGTATGTAATAATGTTATGTAACTGTCATACCTTGGAAATGAACTAATCAAGAATCTTTATGAGTTGAGTGGTGGTAAATTTGTTTTTATTCTATAAATTAGATTTGGTATCCCCTATGATTGAAAGAATTAATACCACAACGAAGAATATTATTCGTTATTTGTTAGATTTTATGCTTTGTTAACGCTGATAGTCAATTCATGCCTAGTGTGTGGCAAACATGCATTTCGTTGTACAATTATGTTGAACTGATCTACCTATGTTGAACTTATCTGCTAGTCTGATTAACAGACTAAGCTATGTTGGTAATTAGGTTTAATTATTATTTTATATTCAAGGTGCATCAATTACGTGATTAATCGACTTTGATGACAGTTTAAGCTATGTAGTTGCCACTATATTACATCCCCGGTTGAGCTGATTTGAGTGGTTTCTGACCAAATAGGTAGCAATATGAAATGAAGGTATTGAACTTTATAGATGATATTTTGCTGGAAAAAGCAAAATAGAGTAGTTGTGTGCTCAAACGCAGGAATAACTGAGAAACCATGTTTTACCCTTGCATGAGTTATGATGTTTCATAATTGAACCTTGTTTGAATGATAAATTGATTGTTGGTCCTATTGTTTTGATTATATCGCAAGAAGTGTTCTGATTGTATCTCATGTATGATCTCATTGTTACCTTTTCTGCATTTATTCTCAGCTACTTATTCTTTCCAGACCTGATTGCATATGAATATGCTTATAGTGTGTTAAGAAGTGGGCAGTCATTGTTTATAATTTGCAACTGTGTATTGTGTTTATAAGAACTGTGTTATGTGTTTGTTGACATCATTCTTATTCTGCAAAGACACACTTATCTAAGTAAAAAAATGTTATGCATGTTGCACTATTTGGGAAAGTTCGTATGATATTTAGTTGGATGCGTGTCGATGTAGTTGTTAAACAGCTCTATGATTTAGTCAAAAGGGCATGATTTCTGTCACATAGAGTATACGATCTAAGCTTGCTTGTTTTGTGTGGAACATGAATATTTTGTTGCTTGGGAACGGATGCATGCATTCCCTATTTAAGTTAACATGAAATTAAAATCAGAATTAGGTAATTGGTGCATAATTGAATTACCATTAGTGGAAAATATCAGCTCAAAAGGTTTCAAATCAATAACAAGATTATCCCTTGGTTTGTCTATATAAATTCAGACTACTAAATATTTCAAATTCAGCACCTATTTGTGCCATAATAGTGGAAAATATCAGCTGAAATGGTAAGGAACTGTGTGTCTTGACATGTTGGAAATTGGTAAAACATTGTATGATTTGTACCATCTGACTTTTGTGTGGCATTTGATTTGTATAATCTGAGTTTTTGCATGACAAGATATTAGTATCTTGAATCTTGTGTTAAGTGGTGTTGCATCCTGAATAAGAACAAGAGAGTCTATGTAATTGTGTTTCAAAGTTTTGATATCTTATCTGTCTATGAGAAAAACCTTTTTGAATCTTTTGATTATATATTTATACACTAAGGCATAGCTTTTGAACATGTTAACGAACTAATGTTTAAAAAACACGAACAGAAGTAAGGAAATATCTGTAACAGACAGTTCCATTGTCTTTTGCTTTCTTTGTTCAGTTTTTGTTGCAAGAAGGACTGGAATGTCAAAACAATAAGTTTTAAGATTTTACTGAAAATGAAAATAGAACTATATCTTACTCCGGATTAATTAGCAATTTTGAAACTAGAAAGCTTTTGATCTTTTTGTTGTTTCTTGATATTAGGTTTTGTGTTTGAATAGAAAAGCTTACTACTTCAGTTTTCTTACTTGATTATAAATTGAAAAGCTAACAAATTCAGAATCTGTTTCAGAATATAATCAAGCATTAATTCAAGCGGGCATCTGTCATTGGACATCAACGAGTTATCCGAATTGCAGATTCTGTAAGTCACAGCCTTTTGATCATATGAAAAGCTCCTGAAATTTGATTATTTGTGTACGTTTGACATCAATAGGGGTTACTTTTGTAATTTTGTATAACTTGCAAGGTAGGTTCCTGAAATTATAATTTACATTTCAAAGAGTCAAGTCACCTTCTATGATAATTGCATTTGGTTATTTTGTTCTAACATGCCTCAATCCAGCCTTTTTTTTTTTTTTTTGTCAATCCAGCCTTTTGGCCTAAACCATAAGTAGGAAATACAAACTCATACATACTCTTTTCTTGAAACTGTTTCAGTGGCATATACCCAACATAGTAAGGTTTATCTATGTTAAATTTCATGTTTATCGGAGTCCGTTTGATACCCGAAAAAAATTCTGAAAGACACTGCTACCCCCCATTTTTTCCTGTTTTCTAATATGAATTTATCTATGTTAAATTTAACGTGTGCATGTACAGAGTTTCTATATAAATGTCTTTGTGTGAATACATGGTGACTAAAAGTAGTCCTTTTTTCTTTTTATACTGTTTTGCAGGATCTAAATGTCGACCTTCATGTTGGATTGAAGTGTGTAATCTATTGGATTTGAAGTTGCATCATACAAAGGTGAGGTTAGAATTAATAGATTAAATGCAACTAGAAACTTACATTCTGCCACTTTTGTTTGAAAAATTAACAAAATATGAAGTTTCATTTAATTGATTGAAAACTGAAAGATGTATGCTTTTTGTTTGTGAATTGCATCTGCTGAAAAACATGAAGTTGTTGTGCAGTGTGGCCGTGTGGGTGATCTATTTGTTTGGGACTTAGACATGTTAGAACAAAATAGCCTGAACAAAACCAGAATATATCACATTAATAGCTATTTATTTGATTAAAAACTGTTGCCACCACAAACTTCATGTTTTAAAAAAATAGGTTTTGGAATTAATGTTAGAACACACTGTGAAGTTTTAACACAACCTATTAATGTTCTGGTTAGTTTGATTGTGTTCATGAATTAATGTTAGAACACAACCTTTTGTTGCCACCATAAACCTCATGAATTAATGTTAGAACAGAACCTATTTTGTTAAAATAGCCACCACAAACTTCATGTTTTGGAATTTAATGAACAGTTGATCTATTTTGTTGCGTAAATAGTTATTTTGTTTGTGTGCAGTGTGGGTGATCTACTTGTTTGGAACTTAGACATGAAATTAATGAACAGTTTTGTTTGCATGAATTAATGACCAGTTTAGTTATTTGTTTGCATGAATTAATGTTATATATTCTGGTTTTGGAATTTAATGAACAGTTTTTCTAGGTTGTGATGATGTATTAAATGTGAAATCCGGAGAAGTTTAAAAAATCTGAACATGATGTTTTGAATTGCTGTAAAAAATCTGAACTTGATGTTTCTTTCATAAAAAAGGGGATGTTTCTTTAAGGGGAGGTTTTTGTAATTTGTAAAAGTACCAAGGGGAGGTTGTTGTAATTTGGCAATATCTTAAGTGAAGCTTGCTGTAAACAAATTCAAAGCCACATAATGCAACAACAATGACGGCATGAGTGTTTTGTATTAACTGTACAAATTCAAAGCCTTTTGTGTTTATTATAAGCCACTGAACACTTGAGTATGCTCAAATTTCAGTGGCTGAAATTTATTGAGCTCATTTTAAATCCATGTTTCTTTCATAAAAAAAGGGGGATGTTTCTTTAAGGGAAGGTTTCTATAATTTGTAAAATTACCAAGGGGAGGTTGCTGTAATTTGGCAACATTATAAGTTAAGCTTGCTGTAAATAAATTCAAAGCCACATAATGCAACAACAATGACGGCATGAGTATTTTGTATTGACTGTACAAATTCAAAGCCTGTTGTGTTTATTATAAGTGCCTGAATACTTGAGTATGCTCAAATTTCAGTGGCTAAAATTTTATTGAGACTCTTACATACTTGCCTGTTGTGTTTATTATAAGTGTTGTTGCATAAATATTGAGTTTTTCAAATATTAGTTGACAGCAATTGCCAATCATGTAACTTGGTCAGTTTTTAAATTGATTAATCATACAAAAAAGGCAACACTTGGAAAACTGACAATTGATGTTTCAGTTTATTACCTATTATATTAGAATTTTAGATTGTAATTCAGTATTAATAATTTGGTTCTGAAAATAAAAATATTAAATTTTAAAGGAAAAAAAATAATCACCCATGATGGATAATATTAAAACATAAATTCTGATCTTTGATATGTAGATGGACAATATACCTTTACATAGGAGATGGATGTATAATAGGACTTACCCAACACGTGGAGGCCTGAGACTAGAATTTATAGACGAGGTTGAATCTTTTATAGAATATGCCAAGGGGTTAAAACCATTTAGAACAGAAGGTGTTATTCGATGTCTATGTATTAAATGCTTAAAGAAATGGAACTTCTTATCACCTGCTATGGTTACACGACATTTGTATTCAAATGGGTTCAAGCCAAATTATTGGTATTGGACCGTCCATGGGGAGGTAGCTCCTAGAGATCAGACTGCACCAGATTTTAGTCATGCAGCCGCGAGCACGAGTCATGACGAACATGTATTTCCTTTAAATAGGTATGTTGACATGTGCATTGATACGGCTAGAGAAAACATGCCAACTGATGTAAATCAGGAAGCAAATAGGGGTTCCGATGTTGGGGGGGAGCAACAAACTTATAATGAGTTGCCTAATGCAGAAACTCAAAGGTTTTTTGATCTTCTGAGGGATTTCAACAAACCCGTGTGGTCTGGATGTGATATACACTCACCATTGTCTGTTTCCTCCAGATTAATGAGTATCCAAAATGATTACAATGTGCCACATGATGCTATGGACGAGATCATACAGTTGATTTCAGAATTACTACCACCCGACAATACTGTTCCTAATAACTTTTATGAAACACAAAAGTTGGTGAAGAAGCTTGGGTTGGTTAGTATAAGAATTGACTGTTGTGTCTGGTTGCATGTTGTATTACAAAGATGATGAAAACCTTACAGAGTGTAAGTTTTGTGGTGCCCCTAGATACGAAACGTGTGAAGACATAGGGAGTAAAGGCAGAAGAAAACAAGTTCTTGTTAAATCAATGCACTACCTGCCTCTTATACCTAGATTAAAGAGGTTGTATGCATCAATGAGCTCAGCCCCGCATATGAGATGGCATGCTGAGAATCGTCGGCCTGACGAGGTCATGTGTCATCCTTCAGACGGAAAGGCTTGGAAGCACTTCGATCAATGTTACCCCGAGTTTGCCAATGAGCCCAGGAATGTGAGGCTTGCTTTGTGTGCAGATGGGTTTACTCCTTATTCTCAATCAGCAGCATTATACTCTTGTTGGCCAGTAATTGTAACTCCTTACAATTTACCTCCAGAGATGTGTATGACCATGCCGTATATGTTTCTAACATGTATCATTCCTGGGCCTAAAAATCCAAAGCAAAACATTGATGTATATCTACAACCATTGATTGATGAATTGAAAGAGTTATGGGAAGTTGGCGTGACGACATACGATGCATCAACGAATCAAAATTTTGTAATGAAGGCTGCATTGATGTGGACTATTAATGATTTTCCAGCTTATGGTATGTTGTCAGGCTGGGGCACCGGTGGTAGACTGGCATGTCCATATTGCATGGGTGACAGTCAGACATTTTATTTGAAAAATGGTCGAAAACATAGCTAGTTTGATTGTCATCGACAGTTTTTGAATATGGATCATTCTTACCGCAGGAATAAAACCAATTTAAAGAAGAATCGTACTGAGCACGAACATCCACCTCCTAAGTTGAATGGACATGAAATTTGGGAACAGGTTCGTGACTTTCCAAAAGTTACAGAACATCCCAACGAGTTAGGAATTTCAGATAATGGTGTGCAACATAATTGGAAGAAACAAAGTATATTCTGGGAATTGCCTTATTGGAAGGACAATTTAATTCGCCATAATTTAGATGTGATACATATAGAGAAGAATATCTTTGATAACATCTTTAACATGGTGATGGACATTTCAAGAAAAACCAAAGATCATGTGAATGCACGCATGGATATGAAGGATTTGTGTCGGCGACCTGAATTAGAGCTAGTGCCTAAGGGTAATGAACGTTGGGGAAAACTAAAGGTTAAGTATGCGTTAACATTGGAGCAAAAAAGAATAATATGTGAGTGACTAAAACAGCTCCGCATGCCTGATGGTTATTCATCAAATTTATCACGGTCTGTTGATACACAACATGCTAAGATACATGGGATGAAGAGTCACGACTGTCACATTTTTATGGAGGAGTTATTACCTATTGCCTTTAGAGAATTACCTGATGAGATATGGAAACCACTGGCCGAATTAAGTAAAATTTTCAAGGATTTATGTTCAAGTACGCTGAGGCATGCAGATCTTGATCAAATGGAGAAAAACATACCCATTATTTTGTGTAAACTTAAGAGAGTTTTCCCCCCCAGCATTCTTTGATGTAATGGAGCATTTGCCGATTCATTTGATCGAAGAAGCTCGTAATGGAGGCCCTGTACAATTTAGATGGTTGTATCCCTTTGAAAGGTAAAAATAATTATTCATTATCTTATATAATAATCATCAACTTATGTAACAAAATTATCTTTCAATCAGTACAGATTCCTTGGAAAGATAAAGAAAACGGTTAAAAATAAAGCTAGAGTGGAGGGTTCTATTTGTGAGGCGTACCTACGACGTGAAACTGACCATTTTTGCTCCTTCTACTTTCAATCTCATGTTCGTTCCATGAGAACAATGGTGGTAAGGAATGATGATGGTGGTATTGATGACTCAAATCCAGAAATGTTGAGTATTTTCCATCATTCGGGGCGTGATTCTGGTGCATGTAGTACTCACTTTTTGGATAATAAGGAGTACAAATCTGCTACAAATCATGTCTTATTGAATTGCAACGAGATCCAAACTTTCTTGAAGTAAGTAAGAAAATTTAATTAATTTATTGTAAGAAACTGAATCAAGTGATAGTTATAACAAACTTTCATACTTGTGAGTTGTGTAGTTTCTTTCACGAGGAGTTTAGGATTGGCGAAATAGATGGCAGCGGTCGAGTTGATGAAGAATTTGCAGGATGGTTTAAAAATTATGTAAGTAAATCTATTGAAGAATCGATTTTTAATCAATTAACGTCATAAGTTAATATCTTTCAACCAACTTTATACAGGTGAGTAATCCAAAAAATGGAATTAACAATCCATACATACGGCATTTATCTTACGGTCCTCTTCTGAAAGTTAAAACGTGGCGCAAGTATTTTGTTAATGGTTTTAAATTCCACACAATCTTGGAGTAGTTAAAACCAGGCCTGATGCTTGGCTTCCAATTCACGTGCAAAAACAAATGATGCCGACAAGGAGTCGGGTTTCAGTAATATAATCTAGTGTTGCAAGTGTGGCTTCAATCCGGTATGAAAGAGAGATTGTAGATTCGCCTCAGAAACGTCTGTGAAGTTAACCAAAACTTTCTCAAAAGCCATTTGATACTCTAAAATGGATCCCGTCTATTAGACCTTCCCAAGCATTCCGAAGTAATCCACATAATTTAGCAGGTCGAAACGATACATAAACTTGGTGACAAAATCCTGCCAAGAGTCCAATAAGTTGTTGCATTGACACCATCAAAACCAATCTAAGGCAGGGCCTTCCAGCATTAAACCAACTGTTGCCAATCGTGAATCCTCTAATATGTCGTAAAATACGAAATACTCGTGTGCCTGAAAGAGCCACCCCAAAGGCTCAGTGCCATCGCATTTAGACATGTCAATGTGCATCTTAGCGATAGGGTTTGAGGCGACAGGGGGATTGGCTTCCCCAGATTGCGACGAGAAAGTGAAAATAACCTCCGCCAGAGTTTTATTCGCACGACCCAGAAAGAGTGTCTGTTCATGTTGTAATTTTTGGACAGTCTGGTTAAGTTGTTGCATCGCTGCCGTGTGGGATAGAAACTGCACACCGATCTATTGTTGGAACTCCTTGAAACGATCTTCACTAATTGTTTAGAACCCATTGAAACAATCTTCACTAATTATCTCGGACATCACGACTCTCAATGAAAGCACCAATGATACGATACCGTTCGTATCGCAAGAGACTTTGGAATAGTCTCGGACTCGTAGGAAAAGGGGATGAAAGTGTGACGCCCCGTCTCTTCGGCAATCCGGGTACGACATCATGAGAGAGTTTAATTCCGTATTTTGTGAATTATATTCCCTCGCATGCCTTAAGTGTCAATTTTTGATTTAATTTCAAGCTATATGTGCTTTAGAATTTAATTAAAAATGTTTGGGCTCGAATGCCCAATATTTGAAAATTTAGGGACATAATTGTAATTAGGGTATTTTCGGACCTCGTGGCTATATTGAGTTTGGGAATTCAGATTCAAATTCCAACCTTATCATTGAGTTCGTTTTGACGATTCGGATTGATGAAATTAACCTCGTGTTTTTCTGAACCCGTTTAATAGCCCTACCGTTTTAAAATTCGATCCGAATGGACCGGATATCGTTTAACCCTACCCATTTCTTGGCCCTAGAAAAGGGACCGAATCCCTTTTTTTTCCCCCGTATGGTTCGGTCCAAGTAAGAAGGAGGGAGAAGAAGAGAAGAAAGCCTCCCTAAGCCTTCGAGCTTAAGAGCCTCGTCCCTGTCTACCTGATCAACGATCTAAGGTAAGATTTGTATTCCTCTCATTACGTGCTTCGATTTAATACCTCTCTCGCGCCTCGATTTTATGTGTATGTGGCTATTTGGGGAAGATAGTGAACAGTGTCGGGTTTGGGGTTTTGTGTGTTTAGGCTCCTTTCGGGGAGCTCTTACTTGTGAATATATGCTTTATATATTGTATATGACTCGTGGTATGAATTTTGTGCGATTTGGGCTGTGGCGTGGTGTGTGTGTGTGTTTGTTGTCCCTTGTCCACCATTAATGGTGGACTTGGGGCTGCTTCGTCGGGGGGGCGCGGGGAGGGGGGAGATACGGGCCTTGTGAGACATGCTCATGTTTGGCTGGGTTGGCGCATCTGACCTTGGACACACCCATGTCCTCTTTTGTTCTTGGAGGGAGACATGCCCGTGTCTCCCTTGTTTTGCTGAGCGTTTGTACCGAGACACCCCCGTGTCTCGGTTTGCTCCTGGAGGCGTGTCTCTCCCTATTTGTGAGCTTTTGTGTGTTGTTTCGTTTTGTATGCTCGTTTTATGCTTTTATCCCTCCTCGATCATCACCCTAACTTATATTATGATTTAATATGAATATGAAATCATGCATTAAGGTACGTTTTGCATTTATATATTGTGATTCTGAGTGTTTGAACGTGTTATGTGTTTTTAAATGATTGAGTGCCACCATATGCATTTGGATTGCTCTTATTTGCATTAATTGTGCACATGAACATGCCTTAATGTGTATTATGACTATGCTAAGATATGAAATGCATTTCTTTGCATGAAATTGACTTGAATATGAACTTTGCCTACATGTTCGCATCTCTTAAGTGCCTATACATACGTCGTTCGTCTATGTGGTTCATTCTTGAGTCTAAGTTGTAACATCCAGGCTCTCCGGCTGTACAGGTATGATGTCAGAGTGTGCGAAATACGCATTTAAATTAATTAAGTATGCTATTATATGATTTAATTGACTTTTGAATATTTGTTATATGTCTTATGTTTTTATATTTAACGTTTTATGCCCTTTTCAACTCGTTTTAACCCGTTTAACTCCGTTTTCAATCCCAATTTTTTGTAACAACTTGCTATACATGAAATATATGAATTATGAATGTGTTTATATGCTTCATACATGTTTCAGGGCTTGCTTGTTTAGGTTTTTAATTGTTTTGGTGAAAGGGAACTTAAAGGAGCTAAAGAGCATTTAGCGCACCTTGGGTTCCGGGCGGCGTAAATTGAGCTCGAGAATTCGGATTCAGATTCTCACACCACCATTGGACTCTTTTCGATGATTCGGGTCCAATGGAACAAACCTCATAACTTTTTAAGCCCTTTTGAACCTCCAAAACTTTACCGAACCAAATAGCTTGAATCGGTGTGCACTATCCTACCCGTTTTAACTCCAAATGACCCATTTCTTGAACCCCCCTACCTGATTTACCTGCCCCATTTCAAACCACCCCCCAAGAAAGAAGAGGAAATCAGCTCCAAGCAAGAAGAAGAGAGAAATCCCATCACTATTCATACCCTTGAGATTTTGAGCTCATATCTCTTCCATCCGTCATCCAATCTTCAAGGCAAGCATATCTTTGTGTTCTCCATCCTTTTGTGCTTCTTTTCATCCATGAAACCTTGGTTTTGACTTTGATTTGCTAGAGATTTGGGTAAGAGCATGAATAGTGGTGAATAATGAGGATTTTGAGTTTTTGCATGACTTAAGTGTTGTTCCTTGTAATCTCTTTTGGTTTAATGCAAGATATATGATCAAAAGACATCCATAAAACTATGTTCATGCTTTAAGTGGTAGTTGAGTTTTTATGGAGTTACCATTAAAGCTCCAAGCTTGAATGCAAGATATGTATATATTTGAATCTCATGCAATTACTCCTTGTTGTGCTTCGGTTTTTGATTGGTTTTAGGCCTTAGTTTCATGAGTTTTTGATACCTTAACATGTCTTTATGTGTTACCTAGCTTTAGTATGAGTTTTGTGGGGTTTTGGAGCTGATTTGCAGGTGTTTGCGCGAAGAAGACGGAGCAGGGGAGAGCTAACGCCCATTAGCTCTCTTGGGGGTAACAGCCGTTAGCTTTGTCTTAGGGTTCCTATACCCACTAACGGCCGTTAGTAGGTTTGTGAAGGGAGGGGAATAACGGTCGTTAGTCCCCCAGACTCCTTGTTTTGTGTGTTTTGCTCGCTTGTTTGCTCGTTTTGTTCGTTTCCCTCCCCGATCTTATTCCTTGTGTGTTGTGTGCTTGTTTATATGTATGAATTGCTATGATATGACTTGTAATTGTTCGACATTGATATGTTATATATATGAATAATGTGTTATGATGTGCTCATTTTGGTAGGATTTCGATGCATGCATGCGAGCCATGAACTTGTTTGCCCTAAGTGCTACGTGTGACGCCTCCTTGCACCTTTGTGTGTTTTAAACTTGTTATATGCCCTTATATGAATATGAATTGATGTAATATGATGAATTATGTGATACTAAGGTATGCTATTAGGTTCTAAGTGCTTTATGTGCTCGTAACTGACTAAGTGATATCTTTTGCCATCTCATTTGCATCAGTTACATTAATTGTGCACATGAACATGTCCTAATGTGTTTTATAAGTGTGATTGCATATGTTGATCTATGTAGTGACTTTGGTTGCATGATATTGATATGAATATTAACTTTGCCTGAGTGATTGCATCCCTTAAATGCATAAGCATACACCGTGAGTCTATTGTCGGGAAAATGAAATAGAAACGCAGCGGAAATTTAAAAAATTTCCAAAAGATAGAATCGAATCTTGCAATTCCTATTCCCAAATTCGTAGAGATCAAGAAACTCACTTAGATAGTAGCTTTCTTGACACGTTCTATCCGCCCAAGAACGCTCTTCACGCTGCTTGATCCCTAAAAGATCCTTCGAATCTTTCAAGACTTTACGATAGTAGCCCTCTAGACAATTAGTCCACCAACCTCGATCTTGATCCAAACAGAGAGGATGCTAGTTCTATATTCGGTGTTTAAACTCTAGGGTTTAGTGTACAATATTGGAGAAGAAGAATTTGTCTATCAATCTCTAAGGGGTTCGAACCCCTTATATTTAAAGCTATGGGGTTCAAACCCCATCTCTTATTAGAGATAGGATTTTGACCCACTAGCTAGTATATTCTTTGCTTGGAGAGAAAGACTCTTACTTTGACCAAAAGTCTCCTTTTGACCAACTTGTTAAGCAAGAATAATATCTAAATCTTTTAGACATATTTTATTTTACTTTATTTATTTTATAATAAATAACTTGAAGTTAATAATTAATTAATTCATAATTAATTATTTATTAGACTTTTATTCTCCAAATTAGAACTTTATTATTAATTCATAATTGATTTCCTCCATCATGGCCTGTCGCCAATTTTCATCCTTATTTGTCTGAGTAAAACATATAGGTTCAGGTGAAAGTGAGTTTGGGTACTTGGAGGCATGATATACTTTGGGGTTTTTGGTACCATCCATGGAGCGAGTCACCGTGGTGTGAGACCTATTGATGGTTGAGGACGGAACATCACTAGTTGGAGGGAGAGGCTCAGAGTGTGTGGCATCCCTCGGATTGTGTGATGTAGATGGACGGGTATCTACAGTGGAAGCATTATGCAAGGAGTTAGGAGGTGGTATATCACTCAGGTTAGGTGGAAGGAGTTCAAGAGATATTAGAACTTGAGAATCTGGAACTGGTGGTTGCTGACTGAACACTGGAACTAGTGATTCCAGAGCTAGTGGTTGCTGACTAGTCACTGGAACTTGAGAGTCTGAAACCAGCGGGGGTAATGCTGTAATGGAACTTTGGCAACTTCGGCAGAATCAAAAAGTTAATGGTTTGGGATGTACAGGAGAGTCAGTGATGGGAATTACTTTCATCAAGGTCATCGACATCAAACGCTCTATTGAAATAGATTTCGCGGAAAACCAGCTGTATCAGATCTTGGTTGGCCTTTCACCCCTAGCCACAAGTCATCCCCGTATTTTGCCACATATGTGGGTTCGGTCTTCCAAGGCCTGTTAGAGCTCTCTTCAACCTGCTCATGGCTAGATCAATCGGTTTTGGGTCAAATAGGAAGAACTAGAAGATTCCACCTAAACACCACATGTCGTGAGATGAGAATCTTGCTTGTAGTGGTCTCAAAACATTTGTATCCCTTATGAAACGGACTATATCCAAGAAATATGCAACGTCTTCTCTTAAAATCAAGTTTTACCCTGCCAAATGGTGTTAAACAAGGATAACACAAGACACCAAAAGTTCTTAAATGCAACCGAGACGACTCCACACCATGAAGTAAAGCGTAAGGATTATTAAACTTAAGCAAAGCAGTAGGTAGTCGATTAATAAGGTATACCGCCGTGACAAATGCATGAGTCCAGAATGATGAAGCGAGGTTGCAATGAACAAATAATGTAAGTCCATTCTCCACAATGTGACGGTGTTTGCGTTCGGCAACACCATTTTGTTTTGGTGTTCCAGGGCAAGATAACCGATGAATGATCCCTTTTGCTTGAAAGTAGGACTGTAAGACGTGTCCAATAAATTCACCACCTGCATCACTTTGAATATATTTGATACGAGAAGAACAAATATTTTCCACCATAGCAATGAATTTAGAGAAAATAGATATAACATCAGATTTTCATTTCAAGGGATAAAACCAGGTAAATATGCTGAAATCATCAACTAGCACCAAATAAAATCGGAAACCAACCAAAGGCACCTGTAGAGCAGACCGCCCAAACATCACAATAGATAATATGTAAAGGAAATGATGATTGAGTTTCCATTACTGAAAAAGGTAAACGATGACTTTTTCCAAGCTGACAGCTGGTACATGGAGGATCTGTTGCTGGTACAGATGGAAGTTCCAATTCATCGCGCATGTAGTGTAGGACACGACTGGAAGGATGTCCAAGACGAGCATGCCATAACTCAGTTGAACATGTATTTGCTTCAAAACAAAGTTTACTTGGAGAAGAACCAAGAAAATAGAGACCACCTTTAAGAGGCCCTTGGTGGAGTAAATGTCCACTCTTCATGTCCATTATACAATAGCCAGAAGAAGTAAACAGAAATGACCAGTCATGAGTTTTGGCTAACTGAGCCACAGATAAAGTTGTTTTGCAATAGATGGAACGACACGAACATCACAATTAACAGAAGTACCACTAGATAATTTCAATTTCGAAGTACCAGTATGAGATATAGGAAGTCCAATGCCATTTCCAACCATAATGCAATCGGTTCCAAAATAAATTTTCTTACCAGAGACGTCTGTCAAATCTGGTGTAAGCGTGTGAGTAGCTCTAGTGTTAAGATACCAGCTTTGATCTGTGGTGGTAGAGGTGCGCAAAGCATTCAAAGCTTGGACAGAAGTTCCAACAGCGTCATCTGGGGCCCAAAAATTGTTTGCCTTGTGATATCGGTGACCACATCTAAAACATACCACACCTGCTAAAGTACCAGTACGACTAGTGGAACTTCCAGATGATGAGAAGTTCCAAAAGAGATTTCAGGCGAGGAGAATTAGCCACGATCCCTATACGACCAACAACAGAAGGGGAACGATCCGATGTAAAGGTGAAGGTTGTTGATAAACGGGTGGCAGAGACGCCAACCGAAGTTCAAAATCAAGCAACATACCACACTCAGCAGCAAAAGAAGGAGTTTTCTGCTGTGAGTTAATAGTGGCAAGAATAGGATCATATTCAGATCCTAGCCCACGAAGAGTCCAGAGGATTAAATCTTCTCAATCTGTCTTCTTTCCAGCCATCGCCAATGCAGAAGATAGAGATTTGGAAATTTGAATGTGCTGATGAAATGTCTTAGAGCCCTTCGTAAGAGTCTGTAATTCAGTCTTCAATTGTTGAATACGAGCACGCGAACTAGTACCATACATAAGTTCCAGTGTTTGCCACACCTCACGTACAGTTTTCTTGTCCATGACTTGAGAGAGAACACTGTCCGATAAAGAAATCAAGATCCATCCGAGAACCATCTGATCTAGACGATCCCATTTAGCACCATCATCAAGGGATTCTGTCAGTCTTGGGAAACTTCCGCCAATAAGGCCAAGCAAACTGTGACAACGTAAAACGGGAAAAACTTGAGTTTTCCAAAACAAGAAATTATCACTTCCCAATTTAAGAGATAAAACTTGGGAGATTTGTTTAACTTCGGGGAAGGAGATGGATGGTCTAGCCATTAGAGAGAAACAAAGGTGTATTGAAAAAAAAAAAAACCTAAGATCGTGATACCATGAAAGGATTGAATATTTTCCAATCCCTACAATTACTCTAACATTTTCTACTGTTCTGTTTTTTACTCTCTACTTCATTTTCTTCCAAATATTTTTACTACAATTTTTTATACTTCTAAATATACTTGTACTTTTACATAAACCGAAGTTTTTTCAAAGTTTAGAAAGTCTTCAGTCAACTTTTTACTAGCATAAAGCCAGAGTATTGTGTGTGAAAGTAAAGGGAACTAAGGTGGTTTTGCAGGGAAAATCACATCTTTGATCTCATGTATTTGACTTTATTTACTTTTGGTATCATCTATTATTTCAATTGCATTCCGTGTCACTTATTTCATATTTCCAAATAATCATTTTGAGACCGGAGAAATTAACTTTCGTTAACTATGTATATATTTGTTTTTTTGGCTTTCGGTAACTATCTATACTACTGCAATGGAGGTGAAATATAGGTAATAAAATGAATCGAATGGTAAGGTAGCGAAGTTCAACAACCTAGCATTTTACTCAGATAGGGTATAAGATATAAGTCTAACAAATCTACACAATTTGAGGGATACGGAAAATATCTATTTTAGAAAATATATCCTAAAATATAATAGTAAAGGCAATAAATGAAGGGCATACCAAAATCAAGTAGCATACTCGAAATGTCGTTGATGAAGGGCTTACCGAAATTTAAAATCAATTAGCACAATATCAAACAATGATGGTCAGGCTGCATACCTGACTAAGTGTCAAAAGAGGACGATCCCAATTTCAAAGATGAACTTTAGGAGGAGGAAGATCCCAATTTCAAAAGGCGAAGGAAGAAAAACCTAAAGAATCGAAGGTATATGGAAAATATCTTTTTTACAATAAGATATATTCTAAAATGTACCAATAAAAGCTATAGGTGAAGGGCGTACCAAATCAATCAACATACCAGACACAACATATCATTGATGAAGGACTTACCGAAATTTAAAATCAATCAGCATAACATCAAACAATGATGGTCAGACTGCATACCTAACAAAACGTCAAAAAAGGATGATCTCAATTTCAAAGACAAACCTTGAGAGGAGGAAGATCCCAATTTCAAAAAGGTGAAGGGAGAAAAACCAAAAAAAAAAAATTCTCCATTTATTCACTTGAAAATACAAAGTATAGATAGATAAAATACATGATACAAATCTAACCATCTACCCAACCTACTGATCTACCCAATATTTTGAAGGATTTTAAGTGATACAAATAATATCTATTTTACAAGAAAATATATCATAAAGATATATACTTTTACAAGAAAATGTATCATAAATACAAAACCATATATCTACCAAATATACACAATATCAAATATTATGTTAATATTGAATATTAACTTAACAATGTAATATGGAATATTACATTCACGATATAATCCCAAATAATATCATCAATCCAAAACTTGCAAAATATTAGTAAACACAATTTTAATTACTTACCTAATCATTCTTAATCCTTCAAAATAAATATGGTGCAAAAAATGTAGTAATTAGCTTGACATACTGAAAATTATATAAATTTACAAATAAGTAATAAGTCAAATCATGTGAGCAATAATGTATAAGAAGGTATATTAATCAAATCAACATACATAGTATTCAAGAATAGTGAACATTTTTGCCAAATATCTATATATCTTATAAAAGCACGAGTTGAGTTTTTGGTTTCTTATAAAATACGGATCGCCTAAAATATCCTCACAACAATTACGTCAATAACTATTAATCAAGTACAATAATGTAAATACATGTTATAAATTATTAATTTAACTATATTTAAAAAACAGTTATTAACTTAAAATATGACTCTTGTTAAAATTAAAATTTCTCCAATTTACTCAAAAAAGATATATAGTTCAACGAGGATTGTCTTAATATTAATATTTTAAGTAATTGTATTCAAACTTTATAATACAAATTGTTTATTTTTTAATGTTATGGATGGTATATAATTTAAACTGTTATAATAAGATATATCTAAAGAATTGGAAAATAATAAATTATTTCACTTTATAAATTTTAATAAATTTTGGTAATTATATAAATAAAATATTATTTAAATTAAATAAGTTACTTAACATATCTTTTAATAAATCAATGGTAATGTAATTCTAATTATATAAGTCAATAGTTCTAATGTCTAAATTCATAAACTTTCTTAAATTATAATCATATTATAACTCTATAAACTTATCTAATTAACAAAATAATATAAACGAATGATTTACATAAAATATTTTTCAATAAATTAATTAATTTTAAATATAATATTTTTTATTTAATTAATACTAATACAATTGCAATTATCTAAATGTAACTAACCATATAATTTTCCTTTAGTTTATATAATAAAATATAAATTAAATACGTAAAAGTACGAATAGCATTTTGGTTTTGTACGACTTAATATACCACAATTTAGAATTGCAGGTCGTCAGATCAAAGTTACTTTAAATTAAGAATCCTAAGGAAACTCAATATGTACGCATGTAAAAATAAGATAAAATTTAATTTTATAAATAATTTTTATAATATTCGATTAAAGATTCGTTAAATTTTTTATATAAATATACTCTTTTAATTATTTCTACTACATACATAAAATCAATTATAAAAAAAATTAACATAATCTCAAATAATACTCATTAGAGAAATACAAATAAAAAAATAGAATGCAAGATCAAATAGCAAAGAGAGTATAAAAAAGAGATAAAGAATAGTTAGTTAAAAGAAAAAATTACTTGATTTTAATGTATATACACATGCATACCAAAATTAAGGACAACTTTGAAATATCTTTAATTTATTAATATATTTATAAAGGACATGACAAAGTGAGAATTAATATCGCATACAATAGTAAACAAAATTTCGAAGATTAGATTAAAATTTTCAAAATGCTAGATCGGGTGTCAGCTCAAGAAAGAATATGGAGAATTTTTGAATTTAATTTGAATGAGATTGATCCAACAGTTATCAATTTAGATCTATATTTTCCAAAGTAACAATAAACGACTTATTGGCCGAATCAAAACTTGAAGGACATTTCGACTTATGATCATTGTTCCTTGAATAGTTTCTTATGTGCTCAAAAAGCCAAAAAATAAAAATAAAAAATTACAAAGAATTTCCAGATCATTATGCATGACACAAGCAAAGTAAAAATTCAAAAGATTTGGAGAAATAATTGATGTCAGAATATAATAAACTATTGCAACAAGAAAAAAATATTTGGTTTTAAGAGTCGAGAATTAATGGGCTCCAATTCAGGGATAAACATATACGTTTCTTTCATCTCTCAACCATAATGAGAAGGAGGAACCAAATGAATGCTCTTATAATAGGCAATGAATGGATAATCAATAATGATCAACTGAAGCCAAACAATTGGGAGTACTACACCAAACTATTCAGTGGAGATACCGTCGAAGAGGCAATAAGTCTTGGTATTAACTTGCACCAACGAACCCTAAGGCGTTAGCAAAAAAATATCTTGACAAGAATGACCTCAAATGATAAAATTTTGAGGGTAGTGAAGCGCATACACATGTACAAAGCATTGAAAGTATATGGTTTCCAAACTTATTTTTTTCAAACATATTAGGATATAGTAGGAGACTCGGTGGTGAAATTCATCATTGATTGCATGGAGAGAAAATCAATTCCCAAGAAGGATTATCGGGTATTTATTTGCCTAACTTAAAAGATTAATGCTATTGAAAAATAAAGAGTTTCGACCCATTACATTGTGTAATATATTGTTCAAAATTATCATCAAGATGATTATACCCCGTTTAAGCTGTATATCAAATAAATTGTGGTATCGAATCAAAATAGCTCCATTCCCGGCCGAGGCACCCATTCACAATATTTTGATGCCTCAAGAAGTGTTATAAATGTTATCACTACAACGACAAAAAAAGAAAAATGATGCTGAAATTGAATCTTGAAAAGACGTACGATAAAATTCGGTGGAATTTTCTAAGAAAAACTTTAATTTTCTTCAAATCCCCGAAGAAAATCATCAATATCATTATAAGCAAATAGAGGATACAACTGGAGATTCTATAGAATGGCGAACCGAAGAAGGCTGTACGGATATGTGGCATTAGATAAGCAATCACTTTCACCTTATTTGTTTGGACTCTGTATGCACTACAAGAAAACAGTCATTTTTCAACGAACTATTTTCATCTGAAAATTTCAGACGAACTTCCGATGAATTTCCGGCGATCTATGAAAAATATCATTTTTTCCCTAAACAACCAAAATTCCGACGAAATTTCGGCGAAATTCCGGCGAAAATAAACTTCAGACGAAAGTTACAACGAACTTTTCGCCTGAAAAAGAGTTATAACTATTTTAAGTTAGATATTTTGAAATTTGCGGCGAAACTCCGACGAAATTCTTTCGCCTGAAATTGTTTTAAAATTTTTTGTGAGGTTCTCAGAGAACAATCACCTGTAATTTTCAAATTTGTTGCCCTAATTTCTTTCTCAAAATTCAGCGCCTCTTTCTATTCTCTCACCCGCGCCACTCTTCTCCAAAAATGAAATACACCAAACCTTTTTCCCCTTTTTTTCACAAACTGCGAGCCATACAATTTCACTCTCCCCAAAAAAATGATTTTTCCGTAGATTTTCGAACCCTATCATCTTCAGATATGAAACAATAAACTCCACCGCCTAGAAGAATCGGGGACGAGAAATGGATAGACAAACCCTAGCTTCATCTTCATCGTCTTCTTCATCGGGCGGTGGCGATTCTGTTACTTCTCCGCCACCGGAAGATGCTTGGTTTAATACGTACTTGAAGCTGCTTCCTCAATGGCAATCTCCTTCCTCCAATACTCAGGTATATTAAATTACTTCTGATTCAACCGCTTTGTTTTGGAATTTTTTTCTTTTAATATTTTGTTTTGGAATTTTTGTGGAGAATAATCAGTGAGGTTTAGTAAATTGAGCCGAATAATGGTTGGTTGTGAGAGGTAGTGACGAAAGAGCAAGGACTCTGTGGATCATCTCCTCGTTTTGCATTTAATTTTAGCTTTTTGGCCATAGAAGTGTTTTATTTTAGTTCTATCTTTTTCATCTTAAATTGCCTAAATTCATTGAGTCTCAGATGCTATAGCGGATAGGTTAGATATTTGATAGGCTTACTCTATTAGAGTCTCGAATTTGTGGTGATATGATATTAAATGATCTCGTTCATGAGTTCTATAGGATTAATCAATCTTATATGCTTTCTTGGAGGGAGATGTAAAGACTAAGGTTACTCTGATAGATTATACCAGCTTATTATGTTTACCTCATTACATATTGGATACCTATTGTCAATTTCTAATTTGATCTTCTAATAAGTTTATGCCAAGAGTAGACATGGAAATGTTGTAGAGCCTAAATTCCTTGCGCCTTGATCGTTGAACCTGAATTACTTTTGAAAACTAGAGCTTTGGCTGAAATCCGTTAATTTTAGTCTCCAATTTTAAATTTTAGGCAATCTGGTTAATGAAAGACATCTTTCTGAAATACGCCCACCTTTCTCCTCGGATTGGAGGTAATCAATGTCAAAAACTCACTTTTCTTCTTTGTCGCACTCCTGTTATTCTGATTGCTTTCGGTGGTTCCTTGTTCAAGCACTTATCCCAATTGAGATATCTAGAGTCAATCAGGTTGATGCCGGGGGGCTGGACATTGAAATGTCAGGCATGTTAAAAGAACAGTTAGTTAAAGTGTTTTCTTTAAAGAAGGTAAAAATCATACAGCTAATCTTTTTTCTCGGTTCGTTTGTTTTTCACAAATTATTGGGGAGTTCATTGGCATTTGATTTGTCCATTCTGTTTTTTGGAATTAGCCAGGAATGCTATTTCAATACGAGCCTGAACTGGATGCTTTTCTTGAATTTTTGATATGGCGATTTTCTATCTGGGTTGATAACCCTACTCCTGATAATGCTATCATGAATTTAAGGTATAGATCTATCCTTTTACAGTTACTTGATGGATCAACGCATTATGTTTAAATTATTTCGGTCTTTTTGAAAAACGTAGTAATTAGAGGTTTATCTCTTAATTTTGGATGAACTTAAGTCGTTCACCTTATCGAAGAGTTCGATTGATTTGCCCTATCGTTGTTGGTTTCCTGAATATGTTGTTTCGATCGTTGGTAATGGTTTTAATATAATTTTTTCTCTGTTTTGAAACAAATTAGGTGATTGGAAACAAATGGGATATGTATCTCGATTTGCTCCAGGTTGATTACAACGAGGGGTGCGTTCTTCTCTGAATTGTTGTCACCTTCTTGTTTTTTCTTATTGAGAATACCTTTATTTCGTGTGGGTACTTGTTTCAGTTCGTTTTCAAGAATGAATTTTTATTCTAGAGAATAACTACTGTCTGGCCGTGCAATGTTATGTGTATATATGCTACTAATTTGCAAGAACTTTGATGAATTATGTGGCTGTGCAATGGTATGTGTTAGTTTTGTGCATTAATGAGAGTATAAAATTGTTGATTTCACACTACTACGTGGGTTTTAATGCATTGTCTATTTGAACTTGTGGAAGAGAACTTTGGATCAAATTAATCTTGTTTTATTCTCATTCATTAGATCTCTAAATTTAGTTTCTAGGAGAAATAGAGAAAAGGCAAGGAACTCACAATCCCATGCACAATTCTCTTCTCTTCTTGTCTCTCTCTATATAGAGAGTTGTAGCATTTTGTCTGTTTTGCATCTGGTTATGTGATACTACATTATTGTTTCTGTGTTCATGTGATTATTATGCATTTTACTTAACTGAATGTGTCATTGTTTTGCAGGATAATGTATGATTGTTTTGGTACTTTTGGGTGGCAGTGGCGTTAAGGGGCATTGTATGCTAAACAGAGAGTTTGATATGCTTAGGGTATAAATCTTTGTGTTCCTTAAAACATTATTTTAGTATTCAAGGATTTGGCCTCATCATTTTGAGGTTTTCATGTAATATTGTTTTTAGTACATGAAAACTTTGTAATTCGATAGAATTTATCGAATTTCTTATTGTTGGATTTATCATTTTAATATTGTTGTTGGATTTATGGGTATTGTTGAATTTCTAGAATTTTTTTTTTTTTTGTAGTATATAATAGACAAAAATCATGCAAAAAACAGGTTAAAAATTTGGAAAAATAATTTTAAAAAATATTTGCGACGAAATTGGGTCAAATTTTCGTTTGCAAAATAATACAAAAAATCCAAATTTTTGAAAGTTCGTCTAAAAGTCGTCGGAAAGTTCGTTTGAAAAATATTATTAAAAAAATAAAATTATTGAAGTTCGTCGAAAATTTCGTCACAAATAATATGATTATTGAAATTCGTCGGAAATTTCGTTTGAACTATTATTAAAAATAATAAAATTTAATAAAATAGTCGGAAAGTTCGTCGAAAATTATTTCAGACGAAACTTTGTGGTCGCAAGTTCGTCGGAAAACTAGATGAAGAAATTTTGGTCAATATATTTTTGCTGGTAAGTTCGTTGGAACAAAAGTTCACCGGAAACTAATCGATTTCGGACGACATAATTTTTCGCCGGAGGTTCGTCGGAAGTTCCCTTGAAAATAAGTTCATCGGAAATATGATCGGAAATTTCGTCTGAAATTAATTCCGATGAGGGTTTTTCCGTCGAACTTGAGTTCGTCTGAATTTCGTTGGAAACCTTTAATTTCAGACGAAAATGTCTGATTTTTCGTCTGAAAAGTTCCTCTGAAAATGACTGTTTTTTTTGTAGTGATGGACCCACACTTTTGAGAGAGAGATATTTAATCCAAGGTAATTATACTAAAATTGGTAATTATTGGGGATATAACCATTGGGCCTTTAACGGACCCAAACCTAAGACCAACTTGCCTGAGGAGAAGGCTGGTCAGTTCTCCATCAGGTGGCGAACTGAGAAATTGGTGTGAGGCGAATCGGTGAGATAAAAACCAAAAGAGATTAGTACATGTGCGATTCTATGAAATGTGCAACAAGTCATAACTAAGTTTGAAGATAAGAATGAATCTAGGTTAAGAAGAGAATGAGTAACTAAGATTGAGAGGAGTCTGATATTTATAAATAAGGGAAGAAAAATCATTAAAGAAATAAGTGAGGATATGAGGGAAAATGGAGAAAAGAGCGATTAGGAAGAACCTAATAGTGATAATGATAAACCAAAACTACAATTTCTCAAAATTATTATGGAATAAAAAAGAAAAGAAAAATTAAAAAGAAAAATAACAATATTCTCATTTTAAATGATCAAATCGAGTTCGGAATTATAGAAAAAGATGAGGTGCAAAAGTAATATTTTTAAAAGTGAATATAACTTTTACGTTTTGAATGAAAAGGAAAAGATTCTTCAAAATTTTATAAAGAAAATTAGAAATAAATCATAAATTATATTAAAGAAAATCAAATAATAGAAGGAATAAAGTATATATAGTTAATATATCATTTTATATAATCTTTTAGATTTTTGTTTATATTTTTTATATATGTCTTTTTATTTATTAAATATATTTGAAAGTTATAAACTATTACTTATGCTTAAAAGTTAGAATTATTTGACAAATTATTATACATTTTAAACCTTTATTTTTAAAATATAATAATATAATTTCAAATATTTTTATTGCTTATTTATTTGAATCTTTCCCTACTTTGATTTAAAAGAGAGACTTCATATAAATATTTTATTTGTGTAGATTTTTAAAATCAAAATGGTTCATTAAAAACGTTGTTATATTTATTTAATCAAATTAAAATATCTTAATTGAATCAATAAACATAATAACTAAATTTATTAAAATTAAATTAAATGATAAACGTGAAATGAACATTTATTTCACTAGTTCAATTAAAAAGTATGAATGGTAATGAAACAACATTTTGTCTGAGTGCAAAATAACAAATACCCTTTACAAAAAGGTTAACCCTTTCCAACACCTTTTCCGAACCATCATCTTTTTAAATTGTAGAGTATCATTTAAGCAATTATATACATCGACAAAGCTTTAAATCTATATATAGTTAAATTTTGAGATTTCCATGTATAAGCATTAATTTTTCATTGCTGTTGCTCGTCATTGTGAGTTGACTGATCTTCTGCAGTGCTATTTTGGTTCAGAAATTGAGGCTTAAAATACACGAAGTGAACAAAGTGTGCAAAAATACTCAAAAGAAAGCAATGCTCAAGAGGTAATTAGCCACATATATTATGAAAATATGTATACATGCATTATACATAATATCATATCAGTTTGAACCACTTGATCTAACAATTATCAACTTCCAGTCAAAGTACTTTGAATGAACAACATGATACATACATGTATTTACATCTATCTATCCATGTATCTCTCTCTCTCTCTCTCTCTCTCTCTGTATATATATATATGGGCAAATTACATCCAGGTCCCCTGACGTTTGCCATAATTACAATTTAGTCCCTGCTTTTTCATTTATTACAAAAACACCCCTATGAACTCTGTTCCCAGGGACTTTTTTGTAAAACAAGAAAAAGTGTATGCCTGACTTTTTCACTATTCCGCTAGGGACCTCAACTGAAACTTTTTTGTAAAACAAGAAAAAGTGTATGCCTGACTTTTTCACTATTCCGCTAGGGACCTCAACTGAAACAGTGTTCATAGGGGTTTTTTTGTAATAAACGAAAAGGTAGGGACTAAATTATAATTATGGCAAATCTCAGGGACCTGAATGTAATTTCCCCTATATATTTATAATGTGTATATATATGTGTATATATATGCATTGAATTTCAAAAAATTAAGTAAAGAAACAATATATGCAAATGAATGAGTCCAAATCTGAACGAATAGCTAGGTTTACTCATAAATATAAAACGAATTAAAGTACAGATTTTATGTTATTTAAAATTATAGATATTATTGAACTTTTTTGGGGCCAAATGTAATTACAAGGAGAAGATGAGGCGTAGCTAGCTCTCATTATAAGCATTTCCAAGATATTATTAGAATGATGGAAAAAGAAATTAGTAATGGCAGCTTGTTCAAGAAGAGGTGATTTAGTTTAGGGTTGGAGCTCTTAACACTAGGAGATGATAAATTTTGTTTATAGGGTAAGAACCCATTGGGAGACACGGGAACAGCGCCCACGTTCTCCTCATATCTTACTCCTTTTTTCTTTTTTAAAACAAAAACCCTCCATCTCTCTCCTCATATATTATTGAATTTTCTTAGCTAGTTTCGCATTTATCTTTTGAAACTTGTAAAAAAAATTTAATTCATATGGGTCATATGACATTGTGACATAACAACAATTTTAATTGTTAAACATATTTTTCTTAAGGGCCAGTAAATTGTAAGCGTTTGGAGCCATTTCTACCCATAAAAATCAAACAATAATCTTAAAATGCTCTTTAAAATACAAAAGGATTTTCTCGCAATTCACACTCGAGCTAATTTATAATTTCTTTTAACTAATAGGAGAGATTCAAATTCTGATTTAATTCACCCTATACACTTTTAGTGATGAACTACAATTACCATGCAATAGTTTGTTCTTTGAAAATGAAATAACATCAACCATTTTACTATTTAAATCTTGCCAACCTCAACAATGAATATGGTACGTCCGAAATAAATAATAAATAATAATACAGTCCTGCCGTATCCCTTGTGACACTCCATAAATAACAGTAGGATCAATACCCGGTCCTCTCTTTCTCTAGTTACATTATAAAGTCCCTCCCCCTATCCTACCGATAATCCGTCAAGAAAACGCGAGCTAACTAACACGGTCATGGTACGAAATCAACTTATTTCCTTAATTTCGAGCCGAATTATACTTGTTTTTCTAGATATATATGATCCAAAATTAACTGTGAGATCTCTGTGTTTAATTTCCTTTAGGGACCTCATCAGAAGCCTGCATGGTTGGAAGCTCTATACATTCAGAAATTCTTTGCCCCTTGCTCAATTCATGATACTGCCAAGAAGAATGAGAAGAATATTTGTTGCTTGGATTGTTGTATCAGTATATGTCCTCATTGCGTGCTCTCTCATCGGTCCCACCGGCTTCTTCAGATTCGCCGGTATGTCTATCATGAGGTGGTTCGATTGGAGGACCTCGAGAAGCTTATGGATTGCGCAAACATTCAGGTTCAAATTACTTTAATAGTGTTCTTTTTAATATATATTATATATATACTGATAGAATTTTGGATATATATGATGATATTTATATAGTCTTTTACATATGCATAATTTTATTTGCAGGCGTACACGATCAATGCTGCAAAGGTGGTGTTCATCAAGAAGAGGCCTCAAAACAGGCAATTCAAAGGGTCTGGAAACTATTGCACTTCTTGTGATAGGTGCCTTCAAGAACCCTTTATTCACTGCTCTCTAGGTTGCAAGGTACGTTGAGAGTTGTTACTTACGAAATATTTTTAAGTTGAATTATACATTATTAATACGAAATTCGGAAAAATTGGGCAAGTAACCTTCGTGGTAATAGAGTTAGCACAAATCAATATATGCGTAATTGGGAATGAAAGAGAGTACCTGCATCAAGAAAGGATTTTTATTTATTTATTTATTTATTTATTCAGATTTTTAATGGCAGACCATTTGAGATTATTTCAAATTTGAAATTTTCCTCGATATTGATATCTTGATATAATTATAATGGCATTAATAAGTTATATTAATTATATAGCAAAAATGCCAAAATTAACAATTCTCATAATTCTAGGGCTAAGATCAATAAATCCTTTCTTCTTTGATGAAGGATACTATAAATAGGCTACTTTGGGGTCTAACTAGGGTTTCAGTAATTTAATTGCCATAGCTGTAATTATGTAACTTATTATGAGATAAAGTATATATATAGTCACCCTCACATGTAAATGCACCTCAATTTAGGTGAATCATGTCAACTATAGTGTTAATCAATGTCATTTCTGGTTCTCAATTATGGTACTTATTTTCCAGAATCTTGATCGCAAGATCATTTTGATGAAATTCCAAGACATGATTAATTAATTAGTCTTCATTAATTATCAGGTTGATTTTGTACTTAAACACTACAAGGATATGTCCCCTTTCTTAAGAGTATGCAACGTTCTCCAACTTAGTCCAGATTTCTTCATCCCTAATGACATTAGCGGCGATGACGAAATGACAAACGAAACGCCCCATTCGACCATCGTGGACAGCAGCAACGGGCCCACGAGCTCATCATCGGGCTCTTCGGGCTCAGAGAATATGAGCTTTTCCTGCACTGAGTTTGTGAGGAAGAAGAGAAGTGGGCTTTATGTTTGTGGAAGATTAATGGCAAGTAAGATAATTACAGAAGAGGACATGGCAACTAGCATGAGTAGAAGGAAAGGAGTACCTCATAGGTCACCTTTGTGTTAGGGTGGAAATGAAAAAAAAAAAAAAAGAATAATAATAATAATGATAATAATAATAATTGATGATTATTAATTAAATATTTTTTTTGGGAAATTCAAAAAGAAAAGAAAAGGGATGGTATTTGAGTCTCTTGAGACATTTTGGGGTTAATTATTAATTAAACACTTGGTCGGGGTGTTTTGTCTTAATGGCATCACGTGTGTCCCAGTTCCCAAGCTAGTTTTGTACATTTTTCTGATTTTATTTATATCAATTTACATATTTGAATGGTGATTATGTAGAGACTTTTTTGGTGCTTCTATGTAAGATGTGTTGTCTCAAGTCTCGAACACCCCAAAAAACAATCAGACAAGTTAGAGAAGGAATAAGATATAGCTACGGACGATGTTTTTATATTGCAACTTGTTCGTATTTTGTGGAGTATTTTATCGATGAGGTTAGAATTATGATTGGAATTTCCAACACAATTGCATGAATGGAAAAGGTAAATATTGTAAAGTTTTAACATTTTACCTTACTACTTTTGAGCTTTATTTTTTAATATATCTTATTTATTTGAGTTCGAGAGAGGTAGACCATTTAGTTCTAAATTCTTTCTATTAATAGTAATTGTGTTTTCATGAATTCAAACATGAGACTCTTATTAAAATTAGTATAATTCCGAACCATTAAGTTGCACCATTTTTTCCAATAGTAGTCGGTTCAATTGATTAATGGTTCTTTTTCTGAAAAAATGATGCGAATTCAAATTTCTCTAACCACTTTAGAATATGTATTACAAAAAAAAATTTACGCTATTTGATGCTAATACATACTTTTTAGCTTTAATCTAGTACACAAGGACTTAGAAGTATATTTTAAACTTCTAATTAAGTTATCAATTGCCCAATGTCTTTATAATAAACTTATATTTCAATTACTTCGTTCGCCTAATGAAAATAAAACAATAACTTTTCATTAAACAAAAGGTTAATTGATTTGGGCTAATATTAGAATTAATGGAAATTTTCCGTCAAAATACCTTGAGGTTATATCAGTTCCTTCGGTTCAACTTTTTACCATATAGTTCTTTCAGGTTTGTTTTCTGCTAGTAAGACGTCCAACCCGTTAGGTTTTTTTTTTTTTTCCGTTAGTTTTTTCCCTAAAATATCATTCTATGATAAAGAATATTATGCAGAATGATATTTTAGGGGAAAAAACTACCATTAAATATTATTGTAGACTAGTTTGTTACATATCTTATCTCTACAACTCGTTTTGTTAATATCTGAATGATTAACCAACCATATTGTAATTTTTTTTTTTCTTTATGAATTATTTATTTTTTATGAAAAAGTAAGTTAGAAACTGTTAGGGTTATTAGGGTCTTCAACATCGTACCTTGGGATTTATGTTAGAAAAAATAAATGTGGGAGACGATATGGTAAAACTCAAAATTAGATGGATTAGTTTGTAATTAGGGATACACTTAATTCTTCCGATCACGGAATTACAACAACAACAATAACAACATTGTTGATATATATATAGTGACAAGTAGAACGTTTTTTTGTCACCATTGAAGAATTTTAATTGTAGCAAAATGACTATAATTATCTCTAAGTATATTTAATTAGTGAAAGACTACAATCACGTTGTACCTTATTTTTATCGTTAATCTAGTCTCTAACACACGAATATTTCTAAAAATATTATTTGTCGTGTCGTATCGTATACTTATATTAAACATCGTGTCTGACACTCCCCACATGAGAAATAATTTAAAAAAAAGAAAATCGTATCATTATACTTATTTTGTGTCGTATTTGTATTGTTGTATTCGTATTCGTGCATTATTGATCGTAGTTTATTTATAGTTGTTTACTTGTTTTATACGCCGATGTGCATAAAATTTTATTATTTCAACCATATGATTGAATCTGATATGTGACACCCCGATTTCCCGACCGTACAGGTATGCGCCACGCGTGTGAGTTTTGAGATTTAATTTACTTAATTTCTCGTTCTTGAACCTTAATTGCTCAATTTGATTTATTTTAATTGAATCTTTGTGAAATTTATTACGTGAATTATATATTTATTTCCCCGAGCATGATTAAGTGTTTAAATTAATTTCAATTGTGAGAATTCTATGCCTAATTGTCCTTAATTGAAGCTTTGTATAACTTATGAACTTAATTGATAAATTTCTTGAGGACTTAATTGCCACATTCATATCTTTGTCACCTAATTGCATTCATTTAAATCTTCCAAGGACCAAGTAGCAATTTTTCCCCTTTTCTCCTCTTCTTGATCGATATAAACCACACATACACATATACATACACTCATTTCTTCATCCTTCAACCAAGAACAAGGCAAGAGCTCTTCCATTTCTCCCTCTCTTCATCCGATCCACCAAGGAAGCAAGGAGACCAAGATTTTCTTCTCTTTTCAACAAGAATTCAAGCCATACACTTTCATCTCTTCATCTCCTCCATCACTTCATTCATTTAAGGTAAGTTCATACATTTTAATTGATGAATTCTTGAGCTAAGTTAGGGTTTTAACATTCTTTGCATTTCATGACCCCATATGAAACTTATGTGATGATTTTGAGTTGGATCCATGCATATTTAACTTGAATTCATGAAGGCTTATTATATGAACCATATTTGCATTTTAAGGGTTTTCATGAATGATTTTGTTGAATCTAAGCATGTTTCTTTAGATTATAAGTGGGGGGTGATTTGGTTGTTTGGTTTTCTTCTCCCACGAGATTCCCCTGTTTTTCTGCGTTTTTCCTGTTCTGGAGGACTACCCGGGCGGGTAGTTTTTGCCCACAAAAGTACCCGGGCGGGTAGTTTGTTACAGAAGTGTTTCTGCACTGCTTCTTCCCGGCCGGGTAGATTTTGACTTGTATTTTTCCCGGCCGGGTACTCCCTCATCCGAACTCCGATTGACCTGCTTTTTTAGCCGTTGGAAACCTTTTGAAGTCTAGAACAACCTCCAATTGGAATCACCTCATTATCCTTTCTAATTTGTGAGATATAATCAATTCTTTTTGGTGTCGCCACGTTACCGACAATCTGCTTTCGCCCAACTTCGAGCCTACGCCATTTTCACCTCGCTTTGAACCACAAGTCGAGCCACATACCATTTTAAAGGTCTATGTGTCTAGTTTCATTTCCAAGAAACAAAACTTAATTCCTATTTCTAAAACTCGAGATATTCCAGTTTTCCTTCTACTAGCGCATTTCCGAAAACTGTTAGTTTTTGCCAAACTTTGCCAAAAACCGTTTTATCGCCTTCCTTTCACCTCCTCGACCTCTTATTTGACTTACATGCATTGTATACATGCCTAGTTTAATGATTAAATCATTTATGTGTCTAAATGACATTACTTGTGCTCATGAACACCATCACACCATTTCATGACTTATTTATGATTTAATGCTTAATGAATCATGCCATAACATGATGCACCACTTCATGAACATCGCCGTGCGTCTTACTTGGTTTCATTACTCAGTCGTCTCTCACGAGTACACCATGTTTCCTTTCTTGTTCAGTGTTCTCCTCGATGGAGACTTTCAAGTTTTGTGGTCCTTCTCCTACTTCTTTCTTGCACACAGAGGTGAGGGTTTTCTTTTATAAATGACCTATAACCTTGCATGCTCTAAACAAACCAAATGATTTTCATATAAAACCTTGCCATATCTTATATACCGGCTATGTATCGGAAATGATTTATATATTGTGTAGTGTTAATCCTGAGCCTGTTTTGCGAGATCCTGCTTGTGCCCCCGGCTCTTCTAGCGCTGGACTAGCCGGAGTGGTTCCTGTTCTTGTTCCTGGGGCCCAGGGGCTTGTGTCTTGAGTGAACCGGGGAGGTATCGGGCCGACGGTGACCTCTTGCGCAAGTCCCATCCTGTTGGACTATCCTGATATCCACCAGGAGGTTTGGTGGAAGAAGGAGCTCCAGATCTGGGGAGTCATGAACCTACAGATCATTCCTGCCTGGATGGCGAGGGTTAGCTACCCAGACCATCACTGAAGAAGGAGATTACTTGTACTTGTTTTCCCGCTTGTAATTATTATAACTCTTGTTTCCTGCTTGTTTCCTGATTACCTGATTTACCTGTCATTTAATAAGTGAAAAGAGGAGTCCAGGATGGATTGAATACCCGTTCTCGTCGGGCCCTAAAATATTAAGCATAGATATCCGTAACCTCTGGCATGCCCCCAGTCCCTGTACAACACCGGAGCTCATGGATCGTTAAGGTAAAATGGGCATCAACAGAGGGTGTACGGATATCGACACATGCATTGTATATCCTGTTTGCCTGACCTGCATGCTTGAACATAATTCCACCCGTACGTATTAATTACTCCTGATTCCTATCTCCTGTTTTTATAACTAATAACGTACAGTGGAGTTATGCCTGCCTGATTGCCTGTCTATATATATATATGTGTGAGTACCCCCTTCACTCAGTCAGTTGGCTGACCCCTCCCTCTAATTGTTTTTAGTGTCTGTCTTGCAGGCTCTGGGGTCGTTAAGCGGGAGTCTTTTGAAGTCTTTGATCGAGTCTTGGTCCTGTTTGCACTGCATCGTACCGTACCTTTATTTCCTGCTTGTAACTGGGCTATGTAAGCCACTCTGTATTGTTATTACTTTATTGAACTCGTGACAGGTTTCTAGGGCCCTAGTTGAACCCGTTTATATGTTATTGCATTGTATTGATTCGGGACAGGTTAGGACAGGATCTTGAACTAGTTAAACCCGTATTTACATTCTTGTATGATTTGAAATTTTATTGAATTGATGGGTACAGGGTCTAGTCCCGCCTAATAGGTTTTTTTTTTATTTTGTCTCCTTCGCTGTGAACTTGGTTCATGTATGGACTCCCATTTCATGGGTGGACCAGACTCTCGGTGCGGGGGATGTGGTGCCCTCCGCTTAGGGTGTCACGTGATAGGCATCGTAATTCATTAATTTGGGTAAACTTCTTTTTGATTTATTATATTTTGTCAATTATGCTTTTCCTTTTTCTACCTTTAGAACAAAACCATTCACTATTATATTAATTATATGCAGAGTAAATATGACATACTAAGTAACTAGTAACTATTTGGACATCTGAAACATTTACAGGTAATTACAAAAAATAAAATAATACAAATATAATATAATGGTAGAAGTTAATGAATATATATATACATGTGTAAAAATATACAAAGGTAAGTACGGCCTTTTCTTTTGTTTTTTTTAGTTTTTTTTCCCTCACTATATAATGGGACAATTCCTTAAAACTCCCCATGGGTTTGAAAACTTCCTTTTAGCTCCCCATTTTCAAATACATCATTTGGGGTTTTAGATACGAGATTCTAGGATTTAGATACGCAATTCTGGGATTTGGATACATGATTCTGGGATTTAGATACATGATTTTTTCCTTGTATTTCAAATACATCATTTGAGGTTTTAGATACGCGATTCTTGAGTTTTAATACATCATTTTTGAAAATGGGGAGCTAAAAGGAATTGGGCTTATCATTTGGGGAGTTTTCGGGAATTCCCCGCTATATTACAATATGATAAAATTTATTTAATCATAATATTAATATAACTTACATATTTTTGCACAAAAGTAGACGGTGGACTATGCAAGTACCATTAAATCAATTACATATATGTCCTTTTCATTGTCTGTTATTTATATTTTCTAATAATTCTTGGTAACTTAACACTTTTTCTAGGGTTCTGTGAACCATTCGTATAAATTTGTCACAAAATAATGAAATATGTAAATTGAGTAGGTAGCAGAGGGATCCAATGATGTGGTGTCTCTTTGACTACTCATACTGAATTGTAGGGAGCAATTTATTCGCATGAAAATCAAATATATATTCAACATATAAGAGATTAATTTCGATTTTTCCTACTATTAATCTAAAAAAATTGCACAAGGCCTCTTTGTTTCATTCTAAATTAAATTATAGATTTAACTACATCTAATTATCAAATTAGATGAGATAATTATAAGTGACACCCCACTTTTAGAAATTATATATAATTAATGTTTCATGGAAGTTACGTATGATTAATGTTTTCTGAGTATGACATAACTATAATTATATTTAAATATAGGATACCACTTGTAATTATCCCCATCTAAATTGGGGTTAGATATAATTGATTCTTAAATTATATACTATAAGGACAAAATTAAGTACCGATGTATTTGTAGTATTTTGATTTTTCATTATGTTTTTTAAATAAATTCACTAAATAATATAAAAAAATTTCAGTCTTTTATTATATTTAAATTATGTTAAATTCAATCGGGTGAATATATCTAAGTAATTGTTCGATCCAACATTCTATATGTAAGGACCCAAACGTCATTTGATAGTAAAACCTGAAAAATGGTCACACAACTCGAAAGAAAAAGTCAAAACAAACACTTCATTAGAAATTTAATTCAAGGCTAAGAAGTAAGAAGTAAGAACATTAGACTCCCTAAAAGAATACTGCTAACATTTAAGTGTATATTTAAGTCCGAAAGGCACATACACGTATTTAATTAGTTTATTGGATTTCGAAAATCTTAAATCTTGATGGGAATTGTTGACAATAATCTTCAAAATTTTCTTATTTGATAAATTATTTCCTGCTCTTTATTTTAGAATTTATAATTTGCTTAAATTATTATATTTTACTTGATACTCATAGTCTCTTAATTTGGTTTATTGTTCATACTTATTTCATTAATATTAGGTCTAATTATGCTTAAGTTGATTCTAATTTTATTGTGGTTTTTAGTAGCCTATTATTTTTTTTTGTAATGTTCAATTTTTTAATGTTATATAATAGGGTCATAATGTGCACATACACTTCTAAAAATATCATTTTGTCTTGTCGTGTCATGTCATGTCGGACACTCGTGTCAGACACCGTGTGTCCGACACTCCTCACGTGAGAAATTCAAGAAAAATCCATATTGTCATATTCATATCGTGTGATATTCGTGTCGCCGTGTCCGTATCTGTACATCATATTATCATATATAATCATTTACTTTTGACACACTAAGAAATTTTAAAGGATATAAGTGCCACAAGTATGTGATTCGACAAAGTGATGTGCATACGAGATGAGACACCTTTGGAAAATGATGGAGTTTTATTCTGAAATTGTAATTAGTCATCATAACCTTCAAGTAGGAATGCAATTATAGATTTAGGACA
This sequence comes from Lantana camara, assembly GCA_037501455.1. NCBI lineage: Eukaryota > Viridiplantae > Streptophyta > Magnoliopsida > Lamiales > Verbenaceae > Lantana > Lantana camara. Next base: position 24,572,386 of record CM074856.1, on the reverse strand, counting down.
GCGGTAAGTATTATGAGTTCGTGACTTTTCATTAGTAACAACTATTTTATTTCACTAATCTTTATATTTTTTAATGGAAAAATTACAAAATCGGGATACCAACTGACCCCATTTTGTACTTTGAGGACAATTCATTTTCCGGTGGTAAAAAAAATCCCGTATCTCCAAAAATTGACAATTTTGGATCAATTTTCGCCGGAAATCACTATTGGCCACCGGAAAACAGATCGTGCACCTCACGTGATCACTCAAAACTGCCTTATGTGTAAATTTATCTGATGTGGCGAAGCCACAATATACATGTCACAAGCCACTATCCATGTGGCAATTTAACTTTATTAATTTAAAATAAAAAATCAAATATTTCGAAAACATGAGTGAGAGGGAGAATAAATTAGACCCTTAAATACTTAATTTACATACAATTACTTATATTACTTTAATATCTAATTATTTCATATATTATACTAATATAATACAAAATTATATATATATATATATATATATATATTAACATAGTAAAAAATAATCAAAGAAATTCATAAATACATAATTTTAATATGCAGATCTGTTCTGGATTTAAATGTTTCTCAAAATATTGTTACAAATATTTAACAATGGTTATAAACGATCACCCAATATCCATTAATTATCAACCAGGAGCTCTAATTTGCTATGAAAAATGGTTTTATCATTCTAATTTCTAAGAGACTATTTAAAAATTGAAAACACAAAAAAAGAAAAAGATAACATTATATGTGCAGATCTAAATCTAGATCTGGATCTGTGGTAGGATGAAGGTTGGAAGTTAAGGGTGGATGGTGATGAAGACGATGGCTGGCGGCGCTGGTGTTAAAGGTAGGCAAAAAGAAACCATTATCGCAATTGCTTCTTCATCAGGGTGGATCTGGCGGTGGATTCTTCTTCCTCCAGGAAGCGGCGGCGGTGGGTATAGGTGGTGGGGTGGTGCGACGGATTTGGTGGTGGTGTGAGTCGATTTGATGGTGGTTGTCATGATGGTGGCGAATTTGGGTGGATCTGGCGGCGGAAGCTTTGTGCCTGGTGGGCAACAGATCTAGCGATTCATGGTGTGTTATGTTGATGGTGGCGACTTGGTACTGGTGAGCAAATTTGTTGGTGGAGGTGGTGGCGCGACTTCGTTTCTTCATAGAGCAAATTGGTATCAATGTGACCCTTGCGCGCGTTGATCGAAAAGCACTAGTCGTACGTTGGATTCGGCAAAGAAAGGAGAAATCTCCAATTCTTGGTGTGGTGGTGCTGTTCATCTTCTCCGACAGGGTAGGGGTTCTCGGATTTTTCTTTTTTTTTTTTTTTTTTTTTTTTTCCCTTTTGATTTTTTTTTTTTTTGAGTTTTAATTTTAATCTAAATTTCACTAGGAATATATTTTGCAAAATAAAATATAATTTGTATGAATAAAATTATTAGAAATATATTGTATTTTCCTCAAAATACAAAATATTTATTATACACAACATAAATAAATTATAATTTTCAAATGTATTAATTCTTAATTATATATTATAATTTTTAAACGTATTAATTCTTAATAATATGCATAAAATTATAAATTTAAAAGTTGCTTATTTGGATTATATATTATGTTTAATTTTAAGGGATTAATGCCACATAAACAATCTTTTAATGATGTGGCCATGACAGTTTTGACACGTCAGTTCGTTACACACGTGAAGTGGTATTTTATTGCCATGTAAGATAGCGGGTCGGATTTCAGACAGGTTCAGCCGGATTCCGGCGAAAATTGACCCAAAATTGCCAATTTTTGGAGATACAGGGTTTTTTTGCCATCGAAAAATGAACTGTCCTCAAAGTGCAAAATGGGGTCAGTTGGTATCCCGATTTTGTAATTTTTCCATTTTTTAATTCTCTATATTATCACTAATATCATGTTATTTTATTGCAAACACAAATCAAATAATATCCATGACGCTTATAATCAAATCTTTGCCGAACTTTACAATTAATTTCAATAAAATTAGAGCAATAAACTATTTACTTACATTAAGCCCAATATTTAATAAGAAAATATGCCAATGCAATTTAGTGGAAGCCCGTACTTTAAAGTTAAGCCCACTTGGAAGTCCGGCCCACCTGGACTCTTGGACCTTAGTCTAGAAAACATAGCAATGTGGACAGTTCGGATTTTCATCTGAACGGCCAAACTCAAAACATCTTACGCTCGTAAAATTTTTTTTTTGGGAATGTGGCAGAACTCCCTAAGCACAAGACAAATTTGACATTACTTCTTCATGGAGAAAAATATCAATACTAACGCATAGTATATCATTCCATATCACTCACTTCACTTTATATCATTGTCGTGCGTCCTACTTGATCTCATATTGAGTCGTTTCTCATGAGTACACATTGTTTCCCTTCTTGTATAATTCTTCTCCAGGGCAAAGATATCTTGATCAAGTAGGCACCGGTATAGTTCAAGTTCTTGTCCCGTCCAGGGGCGACACTACAACCAAGCTTGTGGGGTCAGTTGACCCCACTCAATTTTATTTTTTTATTTTTTTGTTATATATATATTATATGGTTTTAAATTTGTAATTTAAAAATAAGTTTTTTGACCCCGCTTAAAAAAAGGAAAAAGTATATTGACCCCATAAATTTTAGAATTGTGTACAAATATAAATAAGATGAGTTTTGGAGTATTTGGAAACCAACTTCTGCTTAATTTAAGCAGAAATAAGCTAGAATCGAAGAGTAGATTTTATATTTTGCTTATAAATTATCTGGTTTTCTCTTAATTTATTTAAAATTCTATTTTAACAATAATATTTTTATTGAAATATTAATATTCTTTAATTAACCTTTTTACATACATATACAATTTTATGGTTTATATGTTCATTACATTTTTTTTTTTCTTTTTTTATCAGAATTTCGCAATTTCAAAAAGTTTCGTAACTAAAAAAGCTGCAATTACAAGGTAAACTTTTCTTAATTTTTATAAATTTATAAATAAAGGTACATATAGAATAATTTTATGTTTGATTAATTATAAATAATCTTATATAAAATTACAATAATTTTTATATTAATATAATACTTAAACCGTATTTATATTATAATACCCAAAAATGTTCAGAGTATTTCAAGGTAAATTTGTATCGATTATCCACTTTTGTTTGCACTTATTATTTTTCTGCTTATCTTTTTTTTTTTTCAAACACTCACTACTTCTACTTTTAAAATTTTTGCGGCTTCCACTCCTATTTTATGTTCTCTTATGGAGTAGAGTTTGCAAACGCCCCCTTAGAGATTGATGTATCTATTACAAATAAAAAATTGTAGAGGGTAATTGTAAAATAAATATTTTAAATAAAATATTTTATTTTTTAATAATATATATTTTTTATTAGTAGTTAAAATTTTAAGATAATTTAAAATATATTTTATATTTTAATTTTTTTTTATTAGTCATTAAATTGTTTTGATCCCACTGTCCGAAAATTCTGGAGTCGCCCCTGGTCCCGTCGTATTTCAGGTGAGGGTGTTTTTCATTCTATTTATGTATACAAACCCTATAACCCTAATGTAAACGTTTTGGCCCCAAAGCCCTATTGTATATCTATATATATTGGTTTCAAAATAAATCATCGAGTAAATGTTTTCAAGAAAATAAACCGTTCTCAATATATCGAATTGAATTGTTTTACTGAACCTTACTGTTTTGGCGAGAACTGCACTACATTGTATTGTGGGCCCAGTGTGACACCCAGTCTACTCGTACGTACAGGTTTGTGCCACATGTAAGTTTAATTTCCGTAATTTCATTTAATTTCATGTTTAATTGATGCATTTATATGAATTTCATTTCTTTTATTCAATTCTTATATGAATTATTTGAGAATTATATGAATCAGTTGAATTATTTCATAAGAATTTGCCCTAAGTGTGTTTATGATATGAATTCTTACGATATGTGAAATTTGCGAGATATGAATTTAATTCCCAAGAATATTAATTTCATAAATTATGTGAATTATATGATTTTAGGACTTAATCGTATGATTTTACTTCGATTTGGACTTGTTTGAACCTTAGTGGACTCAATTGAACTTTTTCTTAAAGTTTCGGACCATTTTGCAAAAATGACCACCCTTGAGTCTTTTATTCATAACTTGAGCTCGGGAAGTCGAATTCGAGTTTTGTCGATGTTGTTGGACTCGAATCGACGATTCGGATCCAATGAAATAAGTCTTGTAATTTTTTGATGTCGTTTCGACCCCCGAAGACGCCAATTTCTACCACGTGCAGACTATTAAGCCCCTATAACCTCTAATTGAGCTATAACCCTATCCCTTGTACCTTATTTGACCCTAAACACTACCTAAGCCATCCTCATCTCCTTTGTCTGCATTCCACACGTACCAAGCTCAGCAACAAGAAGGAAGAAGAGCAAACAAGAACAAACCTCCATTGTTGTCCCTTTTGAGCTCATGACAAGCCATTTCTTGCTCCAACTTTGAAGGTAAGTTAGGAATCTTTTTCTCCATATTCTTGTGTTCATTTTCCTCTACTTGAATCTTGTTTTATGTTAGATAATCCTTGGATATGGCTTCATTCATGAATAGTTACGGTTGCTTGAATTTCTTGAAGAATATGATCATCTCTTGTTTATTTTGAAGTTTGAGACTTGTATATTGATCCTTGATGCTCATTTATTGCATATCTTTGAACCTATTCCATAGTAGTTGATTGGTAGATGAGATACCACTAATATGCTCAAGCTTTCATGAATGAAAATTGAGGAAACACTTGCCACTTTTGATCTCTCTTGTTGCCGGTTGATTTGCATGAACTTAGGGGCTATTGCATTAATTTTGTGTTTTTTTTTTCCATGGTTTAATTGCCCCTTACCTTTCCTTTATGTTGCTGCTATGTTTTGGATGGGATAACAGGGGATTTGCTGCCATTTCTCACGAAGAAACACAGTAGTTTGGTCGACACCCCTGTGTGCCCAAGATGACACGCCCCGTGTCTGTTTTGATTCGTTTGGTCAGGCTACTGACCTTAGACATGGGAGTGTCACCTTTTGTACTAGGGGGAGACACTCCCGTATCAAAGGGTGTTTTTGCCACTGACCTTGGACACGGGAGTGTCCCATTTTGTGCATGGAAGGTGACACTCCCGTGTCACCCTTTGCCCTGCGTGACTGCTTCTTTTGTCTTATTTCGTTTGATTATTTTGTTAATTCCTTGCTTTGTTTATGACTTCTATTTGATACTAACATGTCATATTATGTGTTAATTTGTTTGTATTAAAATTTTGGATCATTTCGATATGATTTGTATAAGTTATGAACCTAAATGTCCTAAGTGGTACGGTCTTGCATTCCTTCATCCTTTATGCATTATAATGGATTTATTTCACCCTAATTTGATTACTTTGTAATGTTAACATGTAATGTGATGTGTTATGATTTGAATATGGGGATTTTGGGATGATTATGATATGTTTACACGAGCTATGAACTTGAATGACATAAGTGCTTTCTCATAACATATCATGTGCATCCATTCGGATCCGTATGTATCGTCGTGCCTCTAATTGGTTCATATTCGAGTTTAAGTCATAAGTTTATGCTGTATTGTCTCAGAGTTTGGTTCGGGAGGAGTCGGATCCACCATTTAGCCTCTTCTTAGTTGTCAACGCTCGTCCGTGAGCACTTTTGGTAAAAGGTGAGGTTTGGGTTTGTTTTCTTTTAGTTAATGCGACCTACAACCCTATGTGCTCGTTTTCAAGACCGCATGCGACTATACTATTATATTTATATAATAGATATGTGCTTATACAATACATTTGTGACTTTATCAGGAATAAAGGTTTTTGAATTATATGTATGAGCGTAGGTAAGCTTGGAAACGTTTTGCAACGAGGCTATGCTTCAAACAGTGTGTCTTCATGCAAGCTATGCTCTTTTCCAACGTGATATGATTTAGGATAACACAGAGAGGTACATTAAAAGCATATGCCGAATTGCAAGGTAAGGTATGCAATAAGGTTTGTTAAGTTATATTTAATTTGTAGCGAGTTAAGATTGGTAATTTGTATTGGATTTGTATTGGGCCCTGGAGACGTGGGTAAGGATACTCGAGGCGGTGTTGGGCCGTCAGGTTTGGCCTGTGCACAATCTCCATTTGAAGTACCTATGTGTGACTCTTGGAGGTTCGGTGAATAACCGGGGAAGGTACGATGTGGACTAGCTATCCCGCGTATATTGAGTTACACGATGTGGGCCCGTACCCTGTGTGCAGACTTCAACGAAGGAGGATGGATACGAGATTTGATTTGTGATTATTTCGATTTTTCGTATGTATGTTATGATTTGGAAGTAGGTTGGAAACCCGTACTCGCCGGGCATAAGATTATGTTCTGTTATGTTGATTATAAAACGGGATAGGTTCTTTCCTTTATGTTATGTATTGATTTGACTACGATAATTATAAGTATGATTTGAAAATGGATTTCGGTATGCAAAACCCTACTTCCGGTTCATAGTCCCTCTTTTGATATGTGATTTGCTCTATATGTATATGTGTGTGGGTGTGCATTAGCCCCCTCACTCAGTCGGTGGACTAACCCTCTCCTTTCAACGTTTAGTTTGCAGGTGTTGGTTTGAGCTAGGCCGAGAAGTGAGTCGGTCGGGTCTTCTTTAGACGTCTAGGTTGAGTTGCATTCCATTTTTGCATACGATTGTATTTTGTATAATATTTGTATATGTTGATCGAATTATGAATGTTGTATGTACTTTTGTTATATATAATATTCGGGATAGGTTTCTAGGGATAGTTGAACTCGTAAATTGTTGATTTATGTTTTGAATTTTGGTATGCATGCTTCCGCTATACTTGTTGGTTTAGCGCGCTTTGAATCTGTTTAGCTCCGCTGGGCTTAGTGTGTGCGTTGGTCCCCAGTCGCTTGGTCTTGGACTCATGTATGGATTTCCATTTCATATGTGGGTTCGGGGCTAAGTGCGGGGGATGTGGTGGCTGGCTGTTTGGGGCGCTATACCTGGGGAACTGTAGGATTGGAAACCGGCACTGCATCGGGTCGTCGGGCATGCCTTAGCACGTAGTACCCATTGAGAATCTCTCATACGACCGAGGAGACCAGAAGGTGAGTTATTCTTGAGCCGGTAGTAAACCCATCGAAGGAGCGGGTTGGAGTCATGAGCCCCCATCTCGAATTATACTGATTGGATGGTTCGGGTCTGCAGGCCTGGTCATCATCCCGGGGAAGAAGGTTGGACTGTTTAATTGATATTGACTGTTAATGAACGCTAATGATTGATTGATTGATGGAATTACATGATCACGCTTTTATTAATTATCACCTAATGATTGTACACAGCCGGAGTTTTGGTTGGAGAATTGTGCACGCTCACTCACCGAGCCATTGATAACCTAAATTGTATTTGAAAATGATTGAAATTGGAATAGCCGTAAAGTTCGAGCATTGATGAATACTTTCTTGCCCCTTGAGGGAACTAATTTCACCAAAACCTTGCTCGGGATTTATGGCTTGCATGTGTATGTTTTATATATATGTATAGCTCCTGCTCACTCAGTCTTTTAGAGACTGACCCCTCTTTCCACCTCTCTAGTTCTTGCAGGCTTTGTTAGGCGGGAGTTGAGTATTAGCTTTCTTGTACGAGTCTCACTTGTACACTTGAGTCACATTTCACATTGTTATGTTTTATTTGTATGTTATTGTGTATTCGGGCCTAAGTGTCAATTATGATTTACTGAATATTGATTCGGGACAGGTTGCATATTTAGTTGAACCTGTTGTTAGGTTGCATGCTGAATTGGTTGAGTATGTTTATATTTATGACTTGGAATTTGTAGCCCATTGATGATATTGAATTGCTTTGGGATTTATGTTTTGGTTGTGATTGTATAATTAATTTTGTTACTTCCATATCGCATATTTCGTATTCTTTGATTGATTGGTATAGGGTTAGAATTCGCCTAGCTAGAAATGTCTTTTCTTTGTCATTCATTCGCTATGAGTCTAGTTCATGTATGGACTACCCATTTCATATGTGGACTAGGCTTATGGTGTGGGGGATGTGGTGCCTGACGTTACAGGTGCTATATACCGGTTCAACCAATGGTTCGATCGATCGAACCAGTAAAACTAATAACCAATAAGAGGTTCAAGTTCAATATTGAGTCTGGGTTTCAAAACATAGGTCATATTCGCATTGTATCCGTTATCAACATCTTTTTTTTGAATCATTGGATTAGGGGTGTGCTTTGAGCCAAGTTACCATATGAGTTTCGTGAGCCGAACTCAAGCTGGTTCAACTCGGACTCGGACGGGGTCGAGCTTAATCGAGCTCAAATCATGTATCAAGTCAAGCTCTAGCCTATTTTTATGAGGCTCGAGACTTGTAAGCCGCCTGATAAACTAGTATGTATACATATTTATAATATTATATATTTATATATATATACATATATTGATATGTATATTGTATTTTATATATATTACATTATATTATTTAAAAATCTATATATTTAAATATACAGTAAAATGATACAGTCATATGATTTAGTAATATACAATATATAATATATTATATAATTTTTATCTACCTATTTTTATAATAAATATGATTTTATAATATTACAATTTAATTGTGACAACAACATATGATTATATATAATACACTCACATAGTGTTATGATAATAATAATATTCATCATTTAATAAAAAATAGATTCATTATATTATAATAATTAATTAATAACATAAGTATGCATCTTTATATAATATTAATTAATATTTATTTGGTATAATTAATATCATAAGTATGTATCTTAATAAGAATATCTTCATAAAATATTCACCCAGATATCTAATTTAATAAAATAATAAATATCATATGCCATAATAACTAATTAATAACATACGTATATGTCTTAGTTTACTATAACATAATTAATAATATCCATATATATATATATATATATATTTGATTATGATTTATTAAAAATGATATAAAACTTAAAAATGTTAGTATACTATATATATTACGTATTTTAATATCCTTATTATTGTTTAATAATATTCTTCATTGAGAGCTATCACCAAGTTGAATCGAGCTCATTTCAATCTTTGGACGAGCCAAGCTCAAGTCCCCAAAAAAATTAGCTCGGCAAGCTTGCACTTGAAGTCGACGCATGTAAATAAATTTCAAGTTCAAGCTCAAGTTGAGTTATTTTGACCAAACTCAATTGGCTCCAGTTGAAACGCACCTTTGCATTGGATCCAGTAACAATTCTCCTTTAAACTTAAGACGTACCACTGTTTTTAGCTCCCTTTCTTAAGCTTAGAAGCAAATTGATGACTGTGATTAAAAACTCCTCCCTTCGTCCAACGGTCTCCATTAATCCCAGATTCAATTTCTTTTGTGGCTAAATCATAGAAGTCCCAAAGAGAGAAGGATATCTGAAAATATGATTCTTTATATTTTTCCAATTTAATTGGGCGCCACAACCTCCAAATTTCGTGGCAAAGTTTGGTCCTTTTCCTAATTGTCGTGTTTCCTTTCTCCTCGATCACAACCACAACACACAGAAACTATATTTGCTTCCATTTTCATACTATTCAACTTCGTTTTCTTCCTTATTCGATCAGAACCTCTACATTCTCTTCATCACTCCTTTATTTTTTGTGAAAGGGGGTATGATGGCTCGAATAGTTTCGAACCCCGACAACAATTTCTTCAATTTTTCATACGGCGCGAAGATTAAAGCCTCAGCCTGTAGAACAGTTGTGAGAACCCCACTCTTTAATGGGTTACCCTTTAGGCAAAGCTTGAAATTTAAAGTTTCTTGCAGCGTAAAAGAGAGAGAAAGAGAAAATGCCCTGGAAATGCAAAGAATACTTGATGGGCTCGAAGTGAAGGGTCAGTTGAAAGAGAAGGATAGTGTAGGCGAGGGGAGAGTGGGTTTTCATTGGGATTGGCCTCCATGGAAGAATCTTCCTCAAAGATACAAGCTCATCGGGACTACATCTCTGGCCTTTGTTATTTGCAACATGGATAAGGTAATTCTCCTTTATTTGTTATTTGGGTAAGTCATATGTGTTGGCTGCGTTTCTTGTAAAATTCTGGTACAAGAATTGACGGAGGAAAATGAGAACAAATAGACAAAGGTACAACAATTAAAGCATAAAGTTTAATTTTTTTAATTGTTTTGGCTGCTATAATGCAAGGTCAAGTGTCAACATTGGGCAAAAATTCTGAATATAGAAGTTGGAAATATCATTTTTGTGAGTAAATGTTGTGCTACAATGGGATTCCTTCTTGCTATTGATCAAAAGAATTGTGCTGGTATAAGTGACTTTTTATTTCTGATGGCTTTATTTATGTCGTTAATGGTACCAAATTAATGACAAGTTATCTTGAAATGCAATACAAAGAATCAGTGATCCATTGCCATATTATTTCATTGGCTTCTTTTGCTGCCCTGAATAGGTGAACTTGAGTATTGCCATAATTCCAATGTCTCATCAATTTGGTTGGAGCTCTTCTGTTGCTGGATTGGTGCAATCATCTTTCTTCTGGGGTTATGCACTAAGTCAGCTGCCTGGTGGTTGGCTTTCCAAGATTTTTGGTGGGAGGTTTGTTTCTAAGGCCGTGTATACCATCTATAGGTGTAATTACATCAACTTCCCCACTTGGGGTTTAGAATTATGAATCCTCGCTAAAATTTATCAAATGATTTTAATAACAATATCATATGCTGCGTGCATGACCAATTTGAAATTTATTTTTTTTTATTGGATTATAAATGAATAAACGAAGTGACGGATAAAAGGCAGTAAATGTAGATAGAGATGAGTTACAAGGGAGGTATGTGTAATTGTTTATTGAAGAGGGGAGATTCATGTAATTGCATACAGTTGCAGACGGATAGTGTGTGATAAATGCTTCTTTTTTCTGAAAATTTTTCTGAAAGAGAATTTAGTTTCGATGTTTTACAGTTGTTGCACATATTATTCCATGCAGAAACGTTCTTCAAGTTGGGGTCCTTGTCTGGTCTCTGGCCACTGCTTTGGTTCCTGTTCTTGCTGGTTTTATGCCAGGGCTTGTTTTTTCCAGGATATTGGTAATTCCATAAAAATATTTTATACTAAGATTGAAAATTTTCCCAATTTTCATTACTAACTTCTTGTTTAACATTTCAGGTTGGGATAGGCGAGGGCGTTTCACCATCTGCTGCCACTGATTTGATTGCTAGGTATGTTCTTTTAGTGATGCAACAAATTGGCAGAGTTTAATTCATCTATGGACTATAATATTTGGATATGATTTTGATCAGGACAATACCAGTAGAAGAACGTTCGCGTGCAGTTTCATTTGTTTTTGGTGGTTTGAGTGCAGGGAGTGTCTTGGGGTAACATTCAGTTCCTTACTTCTTCTTCATTTTCTTTTATACTATATTATTTATAGATTTCTGTATTTTTTTAAAAATGTAGGTTACTTTTGGCTCCTCCATTAATCGAAAATTATGGATGGGAATCTGTCTTTTACATTTTTGGTGGCCTTGGTGTAGCCTGGTAAGATTACCGCATGAGGAAAATAACCTTGCATATTCTATTCTATTCTGTTTTCTTCTTTAGTAGGACAAAGTATCTCATGTTATTTTCATTATATAAAAACCCCTTCAATCAGAATAATTTTCGTAGGCAAAGAACATGAAAGTTATTGATACGGGCTTTTCGATTCCTCCTTAAATATGTTTAACTACTTTTCAGGTTTTCAGGATTTCAGTTAGTTAAAGAAGACCAGCCTCCATTTAGAGCTGCTTATCCATCATGTACGCTATTGTTCCTTTTTTTTGGTCTTTTTTTGCCTTATTATTTTCTATTTCCTTCTTTTATTTAGGATTAATTACATCTAGACAGCCTTGGAAAACGCTATATTACCAATTGTTACTCCCATCTAACTACGGAAATGTCACTTACACTCATACCTAGTTTGTTAACTGCTTTTATTTATTATTTCTTCCGAATATTCAATCTGATCTTGATTCGATACCTATTGTGCAAATTTTTTCATCACTTCTATGACTAGTGTAACTTACCTTGTGCAGGGCCTCGGTCTGATCTCATGAAAAACTCATTGGATTCTTCATTGAAAGAGTTGGGTGGCTCACTAAAGGTAAAGGTTACGTGCTCAATAATACCAGAAAGGGTAATTTTGGCATTTTATAAATTCATTTTTCTAATTATTTTATTGATAATTATAGGAGGTACCTTGGAAGGAATTTTTCAAAAGTAAAGCCGTTTGGGCTATGATATATGCTCACTTTTGTGGAAGTTGGGGTCATTATACTTGCTTGTCTTGGCTCCCTACATATTTCAGGTAAATCTTTTATTCTATATGAACTATGAATGAAATTATATGCCGATTCGTATTGAACTTATATATATATATAATTGTTTATTTTCAAATTTTGGTAAATAAAGCTAGGAGAACTATTTATTGATGCAAGTTATTTGTCTAAATATTGATCTCACCGAGGCTGCTTCCCTTGCAGTGAGGAGCTGAATCTTGATCTCACTGAGGCTGCATGGGTATGCCTATTCAATATTTCTTTCACAAACTCTGTAAGAGAATATATTATTGGGATAATTACACTGGCTTACCCGGAGGTTTCACTTAATCACACAAACTTCCCCGAGGTTTGACAAATTACAAAAACTTCCATTGGCATACCCTGATATTTGGCCTACGGTTCACTCATAAATGTAAATTCAAATATTGATCAATAAGTGTTGAGGGAAAAATAAGGTATTCATAAAAATTTGCAGATGATATCAAAATTCATCGATCCAGATATGATGTAAAATCTTTGAAAGGGTAAGTGATTGTAATTTCTCAAACCTCATTGTGTGATTAGGCCAAAGCTAAGAGCATGTTAATGTAATTATCCCTATAGTAAATTTGATTATGTGTAAATTTATTATTCTAATGCAAATGCAGGTTTCGGTACTACCTCCACTTGCTTCAATCTTTGTCACCAGCATTGCATCTCAATTGGCTGACAGTTTAATTGCTAAAGGAGTTGAAACCACAGTGGTAAGTTGAAGAAGCTATTGAAAAACCACGAAAAATTAGCTGATACAAGATTAAGTTAGCTGATATTGTGTTCTTTTGCCTTGGCTGTTCTTTTTCCTGACAATGTTTGGTTCAGGGTTCACTATTTTGAAACAATCTAAGATTTGGAAAATCGCAAAATGCGCCTTTCAGTTAAGTTTTTCTTGGCAGTTTTGAGCCAGAACAAATTATAGTGTAATGGCAGTTGGGTAAACAAATCAAGCCAACCTCTTGACACTTGGAAAATAGTTCTTTTCCTGATCTCGTCCGTTCTTGAACTTTTCTCTTTCCACTATTACTCTCATTCTTTGGCTAATTTCTCACTTTGAACTGTTACGTAATTCTGCAATTCTGAATAAAACAGGTGCGTAAAATTTGCCAAACCATTGCGTTTCTATCTCCCGCAACATGCATGATTCTTTCGTCTGTTGACTTAGGATTAAGTCCATGGGAAGTCGTCTCAATCCTTACAGCCGGTTTAGCTCTCTCCAGTTTTGCCTTATCAGGTAAAACAAAATCCAATTTAATATATTTCCTTCATGTATTCAAGGAATTTAGACAAGTCTTTGTATATTACTCTTCTAAAATTGTTAATCTCATCATAATTTGCAGGTCTCTATTGCACACACCAAGACATGTCACCTGAATACGCCAGTGTCCTTTTGGTATGTACATGTGGGAAAATTGATGTTAAATTTATAAGAATTTATTATAGGGAAATAAAAATGAACCTTAGTAGTTATATCGGCCTCCTCTATAATTATATATGTGATGATCCAAATTATTCTCTTTGGTTCAAAATTACACATACCTCCCTTGGATCTTTATCTCCACCAAACACCCTTCTGTGAATTATTGCACGTATTTAGTTGATGTTTTAACTTTTACTTTTAGTAAAATTTTGGGAAAAAGGAAGAGGACCCAATAAATACTATGCCACCCTCCCCTATAATTATTTGCAACAAGTCAAATTCTTCTCTTGGACTCGGAATTACACATACCTTCCCTATGACTTATTTCCATCTTACTATTACACACTTTTGTGAATTATTGCACATAGTTACATGTTCTTGTTGTAATTTGATAAACTTTCCAAATTGTTCTAGTTTTGGTCGGGTATTGTAGCTCTTTTATCTAAATTTTTTTTCCCTTTTCTAGTTCTCATTGAATTACAATGACCCAAACAGCAGTATTTATACTATTTTTTATTTTTTTTACATACATTGTTGCAGGGTATTACAAACACTGTTGGGGCAGTACCTGGAATAATTGGTGTTGCTCTAACGGGTTATCTTTTTGATTCGACTCACTCATGGGGGGTATGTTTCGAGTAAACATTCTACAAAAGGTATAATTTCTTTTTATTCGTAATTTTAACATATATAGTCTTTCTTTAAATGTATGTAGCTGTCACTGTTTGCTCCATCGGTCTTCTTCTACCTTACCGGAACAGTTGTGTGGTTGGCATTAGCTAGTAGTAAGCCACAGACGTTCTCGAAGAGAGATTGAATCTCAGAACTTTGTTCAGAAACATCATTGTTCTGAACTACAATTTTGTGCAGTAGGTTTGTTCTCTTTGATTACTTAGGTTTATTCTACCCCTATTTACTCTGTATGCAAGATCAAGCGCCCAGTTTCTTTGTTCTTTATTTTTTCCTGCTTTCATCATGCCAATGTTAATTGTAAAACATATTGTGAGTATTGTGTAAAAGCTTTGTTAGACATATCATATATGTATCTTTAAAGACTTTATAATGTCTATAGAATAAATAAGAATGTAGAGTTTATACCTTTATGTCTGTCATTCTGAAATTAAAACACGTTTTACTTCCACTAATCCTTCTATTCTTTTGCATTGAACTCGAGAAAAACTGCTATTTGAACTTCTGCTCTTCTTAATTGTGGTAAAAAAAAAAGGATAATTAAGATGAAACAAAAATCTGTAGCAATCTATGATGTATGGATACGGATACGGTGACATGGACACGACACGAGATGGATATGGTTACGGTTACACAAATTTTCCACATGAGGAGTGTTAGACATGGTATCGGACACGAGTGTCTGACACGACACGATAAAACGATATTTTTAGAAGTGTCCGTACATCATAGGTAGAATGAGCTTGTAGAACAATCACCAGTCCTAATAGATCGAAAACATGTTTGTCCGTACAATAGCTTATAATCTAATTATCCGAATGATGTTGATGAAATTTAATGATAATTCTGAGACATTCGATCACATTTCAATACTCTGAAGGCCATCTTCTAAAAACAGGCAACTTTCAGAGAAAAAAATTCAGCGGAGAAGAAGAGTATCGAAAGAAGCATGTAATTCGTATTGCTTGATCAAAGTTTAAAAGTGTACAACTGGTATTTATGAATCAGTCCAAGCTCAACTCAGCCTAATAAAAAGTGTAAACAATAACTAACAAAAACGCCATCTTCCACTATTAAGTTTCTACATAACTAACATTAATGTATGAATAACAACAACGTTTCTAATATTACACTAAGCTCCCCTGCATCATCTTGTAAAATCAAACTTTGCATAGTCTTCATCTTCAAATGATCGCCCGGTAAGCTCGGCGTCCACGATCGATGACTTTGGGCGTCACAAAAGAATAAAATGTGACAATCGGAACAAAACTTTTCAATAATTTGTTGTCATTAATTATATAAATAAGCTACTGGAAATTGAAAAATCACTTATACCAGCACATTTCTATGCATATCTACAGGGAGAAATCAATGATACCTACTAGTCATTTATAAAATTTTTAAAATACTCCTTTGTGTTGGATTTTCTATTTAGTGATCTCATATATTTAATAAATTGTACATGCACATTTCTATGCATATCTACAGGGAGAAATCAATGATACCTACTAGTCATTTATAAAATTTTTAAAATACTTCTTTGTGTTGGATTTTCTATTTAGTGATCTCATATATTTAATAAATTGTACATGGACTATCTCATAATACAAGTCCGGTTGAGTGATCTATTTAAGATGTATTTAATTATATGGGTTTATAGGAATATTTGTTGAAATTTGGGTCTTTTATGTGTAAAAACCCGTGGACACTTAATTATGATTGATGAGCCCATAATTAAGGTGCCCTACTTCTGGTTATAAATTAGGGTTGTGGTCCCTAAGCAGATACGTTCCTTGTCTTTTTTTCTGCCCCATCCCAAAGAGAATTGAATTGACGGCGTATCAAGGGTTAGAAGATCACAACCTTGGATTGCTATGGATCAAGGTACGCTTCCGCTTGCGTGTTCTCAATGATTTCGATATGTTTGTTATGGTTTAGTGATTTTCCTTACAAGTGGTATCAGAGCAACGTACTCTCATGTCGAAGGATTGAGATTTATTTTCGATTGATAACAAAATATAGATCGAAATTTTTTTGTATGGCTTTAAATAATCTGTTTCGGCGGAAATCATGATTTGGTTAGACTTTCGATCTTCATC
This sequence comes from Lantana camara, assembly GCA_037501455.1. Taxonomy (NCBI): domain Eukaryota; kingdom Viridiplantae; phylum Streptophyta; class Magnoliopsida; order Lamiales; family Verbenaceae; genus Lantana; species Lantana camara. The sequence goes on along the minus strand of CM074856.1, from coordinate 24,555,736 downwards.
GATTTACATGATTTTGTAATTGGCCGAATATTTATCGATTGGATTCAGCCTGTATGTGACCATATATATTTAGGGTCTGTAATTGCGATTATTACCTTCTCGTCTCGGTGCTTATGAAAGATGAAGGATATTAGTATATACAATTGTGCATATATTCGTGTGTATATATATTTATATTTAAATGTATGTACATGTCCGAGACATTAGTTATTGTTGGAAAAGATGCAGAATATCAATTAATATTATGGGGCTGAATTCTTTTTTATATGGGATTCATGTTATGGCTTTGTACATATGCATAAGAATTGTGATTGCCATTGTTTATCATTATTCCTCTTATGCTTTAAATGATATGCATATGCGGATATATTGATTGAAATTCTTTTGGACATATCAGACTTTCATATGCATGCAATAGATTGTTGAATTGAAATTGGCTTTGGAATTCATGTTACTTTTGAAATTTGGATATAGCTTTACAGTATGGGGCAATTTATTTTGTAATTAATTGCTATTATTATGGATTCAGATTTATTCCATGAAATTGTATGCTTAATTCTGGTATTATGCTCAGTAGCCGAAAATTAATTAGATTGAACCAAAATGTTGTCAAAGTAATCTCTTTTGGGTAAGATTTAATTAATTTTCTTCAATTAAGTTAATTTTGTTATCTATGCGAAATAATCGGCCCAAAGGAAGATTATTTTGGCCAGGTAATGATAGTCATGAATATGTGATACATTTGGTGTTTAACATGCTTACAATGTGTCGGTCCAAAAAAAGGCATATTGTGAGGCTGTTTTTAGTTATCAATATTTTAACTATGTATAAAAGTACCACTTACGAATTATTATTTCTGTCCAAAGACTAAATAATAATGTTGTGCCAGGTATCTTGAGATGGGCCCACCAGTGTATATATATTTTGATATTTGGTTTTATCCTCGTATATGCATATTTCGATGTTTAATTAATTGTGAGGATATTATTTTCTTTTATAGTGTCTTCCATATCTGCCAACTTGAACAACATCCCTGAGCTCAATGGTTCTAGTTTCAAACAATGGAAAGAACATGTTATGATTATGCTTGGTTGTGCAGATCTCGATCATGCATTAAGGTTTGATCGCCCTGCGGATCTCACTGATACTAGCACCGCTATACAGAGATCCGCATACGAGAAGTGGGAGCGATCAAATCGCATGAGTTTGATGATTATGAGGCGCTCAATTTCGGAAGCCATAAGGGGTGGTATTCCTGATGAAGAAAATGCCAAAAGTTTCCTTGACCAAATAACAAACCGATTCAAAACTAATGAAAAGGTTGAGACTAGCACTACTCTTAGTAAGCTGGTTTCTATGCGGTATAAAGGTAAGGGAAACATAAGGGAGTACATCATGGAGATGTCTAATCTTATGATAAGACTTAAGGGCTTAAAGCTTGAGGTGTCGGATGACATACTTGTGCACTTGGTCTTGATCTCACTTCCTGCACAATTTAATCCATTTAAAATCTCCTATAATACTCAAAAGGAGAAATAGACTCTAAATGAGCTTATAGCTCAATGTGTGCAAGAAGAAGAGAGACTGAAACAAGATAGGACTGAAAGTGCTCATTTGGCTATGACTTCTAAGGCTAGGGCTATACCACCAATAAGAGAAAAATGAATAAGGATAAGGAAACTGGAGAATCTGGGACAAGCCAACCTAAGGTGCAAAACAAACAGAATTCGGTTATTTCCTGTCACTTTTGCAAGAAATCTGATGACATAAAGAAGGATTGTCCCAAACCTGATGACATAAAGAATGATTGTCCCAAATACGCCATATGGCGTGAAAAGAAAGGTAGACTTCTCAGTCTTGTTTGTTCAGAAGTTAATTTGGCTTTAGTACCTAGTGATACTTGGTGGATAGATACGGGTGCAACTACTCACATAAGTGTCACTATTGGTGTTTTTAGAATTCATTTAGATACTGATTTTCATTTGAATTTGGAAGAAACTTTTGTTGTACCGTCATTCAGACGGAACTTGATTTCTATTTTTTATTTGGACAAATCTGGATATTCTTATTCATTTGGAAATGGAAGTTGTGTTTTTTCTTTAAATTCAAATGTTGTTGGTACTGGTACTCTAATTGATAATTTGTATAAATTAAACACCAAAGCTTCAACTGATATTGAAAATCTGCATTCAAGTAACTTTGGTACTAAACGTAAGTTAACAAATGAGAATTCATCAATGTTGTGGCATAAGCGTTTAGGACATATATCTGAAAAGAGAATGCAGAGGCTTATATCATAAGGAATTCTTGATTCCCTTGATTTTACAGACTTTAAAATCTATATAGAATGTATAAAGGGAAAACAAACAAATATAAGGAAATTGGGTGCCAATAGGAGTAAAGAACTTTTAGAGTTGATACATACAGATATTTGTGGTTCATTCCCTACAGAATCTTAGAATGGACAATGATACTTTATCAACTTTATTGACGATTACTCTCGTTATGGATATTTGTACCTAATTCATGAGAAGTCACAGTCTTTGGACGTATTTAAGACTTTCAAAGCCGAAGTTGAGAATTAACTAGGCAAGAAAATTAAAGGTGTCAGATCTGACCGTGGTGGAGAATACTATGGAAGATATGACGAATCCGATGAACAATGTCCAGGACCCTTCATCAAATAAGCGAGTGCGGAATCGTACCTCAATACACCATGCCGGGGAGTCCAAACCAAAATGGTGTATCTGAGAGACGAAACCAAACTCTTAAGGATATGGTGAGAAGTATGATTAATCATTCTTCATTGCCAGAATCACTTTGGGGCGAAGCACTAAAGACTACAGTTTATATTTTAAATAGAGTTCCAAGCAAAGCAGTAGATAAAACCCCGTACGAGTTGTGGATAGGTAAGAAGCCTAGTATTAGGCACTTGTATATCTGGGGATGTCCAGCTGAAGCTAGGCCTTATAAGCCTAACGAAAGGAAACTGGATTCAAGAACAATTAGCTGCTACTTTGTAGGTTACTCGAAAAGGTCTAGGGGATTTAAGTTTTATGACCCCTCAAACAAGTCCTTTTTCGAAACGGGAAATGCCAAATTCATTGAGGATGTTGATTACAGTGAGAGGGACCAAATTGGAAAGATTGTGTTTGACGAGGAATGTGTTAACATTCCCACTACAGTTGCAGCTGAGAATGATTGGATAAATATTCCTATCACTCTTCAGCCTGCGAATCAAGACAAATTGGAAAACTCAATCACATTGGGGATTCCTACTGAATCAGTTCCGGGTCCATCATTTGTTCAAAATAATAAGTTAGGACCCACTGAGTCCGATCCAGAATCATCGTCTATTCAAGATGATGGACCACAACAACCTCAAAATGAAGTGCCTATAAGGAGGTCCCCTAGAGAAAAGAGAAAAGAGATTTCAAATGACTATATGTTTACCTCCATGAACATGAATTTGACATGAGATTGTAAGATGATCCTACGTCTTTCAATCAAGTACAATTATGTTAAAACTCTAATGAATGGATCAAAGCTATGAATGAAGAGATGAAATCCATGATGGACAATGACGTTTAGGATCTTGTCGAGTTACCATAAGGAGTAAAACCAATTGGTTGTAAATTGATTTTTGAAACCAAACGGGACTCAAATGGTAACATCGAAAGATATAAAGCACGTCTTGTTGCCAAGGGTTTCACTCAAAGGGAAGACATTGATTTTAAATAGACTTTCTCTCCTGTTTCAACAAAAGACTCTTTTAGAATCATTATGGCACTTGTAGCTCATTATGATTTAGAGCTCCATCAAATGGACGTAAAGACAGCGTTTCTCAATGGAGACATTGAAGAAACTATATACATGGTACAACCGGAGAACTTTGAGTCCAAAGATTCAAAGCACCTAGTATGTAAACTCAAGAAGTCCATTTATGGTCTAAAGCAGGCGTCCCATCAGTGGTACCGGAAATTCGATAAGGTGATTTCCTCTTTTGGTTTTAAGGAAAACACTGTTGACCAATGCATATATCTTAAGGTCAGTGGGAGCAAATTTATTATCCTGGTGTTGTACGTATTGTTAGGAATAGTGCCCTAGAAAGCCGATTGTATATCCGCTTTGTACTTTTCCTTATTGTAATCACAGACAATCTTTGAATAAAATAACGAATTGAGGCAACACTTCTTTATATGCTCTTCTTTGATATCCGTTTACTTTAGTTGTGCATGTATGAGAACTCCCCTAATCCTGATGACTTTAGGACTCTACCATTTAGGTGAAATGGTTCATGAAACGAGCACAGACTAATAGGGCGTAGATGAGACATATTAGTAGGCTCTTCACATTTTGGAATGAGAACAATGTTAGTTGCATGCATGCATTTATCGAACCGGCCGAAATTAAGAAACTCAAGAGTGCAATCAACTATATCACTTCTAACAAATTGCCAAAACTTTTGAAAGAAGATTGGGGGCATACCATCGGGTCCGGGGGCCTTCATTGGAAACATAGATTTCAGGGCTTTATCTATCTCCGACGCAGAATACGGAACGAGGAGTTTTTCATTCATCTCATCAGTAACCTTCCTCGGCAACAACGCAATTGCAGCATTAATCTCACCCCTGGAGCACGTGTTAGAGGAAAAAATATTCGAAAAGTATCTTTGCACCACACTTTACAACTCCTCTGATTTTGTGCGCTCTACACCGTATTCGTCAATAAGTTTAGTTATACGATTCTTCTTCTTTCTGCTTTTCGCCTTTGAAAAGAAATAAGATGTATTGCGATCACCATCCCTAATCCAATATGCTTTGGCTCGTTGCAACCACCACATTTCCTCACGGGCATACCACTCCGAAATTTCCTTGCGCAAGTTCTGTTCAACCTCTCTCGACTCCTCCGTAATGATCCCCTTCTTAAGCTCCTTAATTTTCTTCTCCAAGGCTCGGATACGTTTCTTTGGATTATGAAACTTTTCCGAACTCCAATTAGTGAAATTGGTTTGAATAGCCTCAATTATTCTCCAAGCATTTAGCACTCGGTCACCTCCCTCATTCTTTGTCCAAGTCTCTTTTGCAAGAGTCTCGTAGTCTTCATGGCTCAACCATCCAGCCTCAAACTTGAAATTAGGAGGAATAAAGTTCTTATTTTGCTGAATTTGAGCTGGAGATAAAGCTGTTACTAAGGCCATGTGATCGGATGAGGCCATCTCAACATGAGAAACCACGCAATCTGGAAAGAGCGACTTCCAACTACTATTCGCCACCACTCTATCAATTCGTTCTCTAATTGTGTATGGCTGGGGCTGATTATTAGACCACGTAAATTTGCCCCCAACGTAACCAAGGTCCAACAGATCACAGAATTCCAAGCACTCCCTAAATGCCCTGATTTGTGATAGAGGCTTCAGCCGGCCCCCAGATTTCTCGTTGTTACTGAGAATTTCATTAAAATCCCCCATGACTTGACCTTAGTTTTCGATGATGCCCTTTTACGTTATGCTGCCGATGGTTTCGTTTTTCGTGGAAATTTTGGCTTTCATTTTATCCACGATTTGTAGATTATGTCGTTATTTTTGTTGATTAGGTGTTCTGATTTGTTTTATATATGAGGTGGGAGTCTCCTTAAAAATTTCATAATTGGTTTTTGACCAATTTTCTTTATTCTAAAAAAATGTGGTCAATATACCAAAATATAACTTTTTATAAGTATTTGAATGACATAAACATACAAGAAACCAACTTTATCATTTCTAATGTAATAACATTTTATTTTTGTAAACTCTACTTTATAGGTAGAAATTAAAGCTGTAAGAAATTGTAATAGTAAAAGTCGGTGTGTTCTGAAAAAATAGTGATAAATATTTGCATAGAAAAATCGATAATTATTTTTAATTTTTATAAAGTTACTAATTTACCTTGAATTACTTTGAAACATTTTTTAGTATTATAATATGATTTAAGTATTATATTAATATAAAAATTATTATAAATTTGTATAATATTATTTATAATTTTTTTTAAACACATGTACAGCCAATCGGGATTCAATATTATTTATAATTAATCAAATATAGAATTACTCTATATATATCTTTATTTATAAATTTATAAAAATTGAGAAAAGATTTACTTGATAATTATAGATTTTTTAACTATGAGACGTTTTGAAATTATGAAATTTTGATTGAGTAGAAAATTAAAAATATAACGAGCCGAAAAGGAAAAGACCTCATGAACATATAAATCTTAGAATTTTATTTATATGCAAAAGGTTAATTTAAAAATATTAATATTTAATAAGGATATTATTGTCAAAATATAATTTTAAATAAATGTAAAATATTATATAATTTATGAACAAAATCCAGAAGTATTTCCTGAGCTGCTTTTGAATTCTAACTTATTTTTATTTAATTTAATCAAAAATTAATTTTCCAAATACTTCACAACAGTCGAAAATAAACCCCTATCTTATAAAAAATCATCTTTAAAGTTACTAAAGACATCATCAAAGTGCATACAATTTGCAATTTTTCCTTGTAGAGCTCGAGGTCTATCGTCTTTCACATTTTTTCCATTTTTGGTTTATCCGCCACTTCGTCTTTTTTGGCTTAAAAATATAAAATTAGACCGAAAGTTAATAATGAGGGAGGTGAGCAAATTTTCAAATACTAATAAAAATGTCGTGCATTGCATGACAATTATATAGTTTATTAAAATTATATTAACATTTAAAATATTAAAAAAAAAATTTTAATTAAGCATCAATAGTTAATTGTAATTTCAAAAATAATAATAAAAAATTAGTTAAAATTATGTTTTGAATAATCTCCTATAAAATACTTAAGTAAATCTTTAATTCAAATCATGGACAATTGATAACATAATTAAATCAAAGAAAACCCCAAAAGATTAACACCTTAAATATAAGCATGAAATGTTCAAAGTTCAGGTATAATTTATATATAATGATGGGGGCAAAATACGCTTGACCCACGTTCTGACACGTGGCCCAGTCAACATACGACACGTGGACTCACGGTCCCTCGAGCATCTCCGATCTTCACCAACATATGGTCACCCAACTCACTAACTAGCGTCTCAAGGCTCGCTAACGAGCGCCTACCTCATCACGCCCACCATGTCTCTAGCAAAATCATTCGCGAGCATCATGTCCCCTCGGACATGCCCTCATGAAACAACAGAATAAAGGGGACCCTCATCCCCTCGTTGCACTGCTTGGAAGCTAATCCCCAAGCGGATCATCCAGTCCATCAGGCCCGGTTGACACGAGCTTGCCTTCCGCCCTTGTTACCAACCCCCAAAACGGCTCTCTGACACCCGTACAAGCCCGCGCACCTGACTCTATTGCAAACACTAACTTTTACCAGCTTTTGCAGGAGATTCCTCCCAGGATTCTCCTCTTTGCGACACGTGTTAGGGCAGCATTAGGGCAAAACCACACGAGGCAAATTACCAAAGGGTCCCTGACCCTCAACTATAAATATGGGAGTTCATCTTCATCCCTGTAAGCATTCTTCATTAATGTAGCTTCCTTTCATTGCTTGCATTCTCTTTCAGATTCTTATCTGACTTGAGCGTCGGAGAGCCAAACTGGGAATCAACCCCAGTTTTCCCAGCTTGGCCTTCTGATTTTGTTGGTGTTTGTCCTAGCAGGTAGAGCCCAAAACTTTTCTGGCGACCCTCTTTGAGCTTCACCCTCAGTTTCCCCACCTCAACAAAATAGAAAGTGGTCGGAGTTTGACCTTAACCTGATCGGACACCATCATTTTTGGCGTCGTCTGTGGGAAACCACTCTCAGCTCACCCTTATCTTTTGCTAGTTGGAAAACAAACACCCATCGCTTTACAAACCATGGTGGCTACTCGGTCAGGAGCAGTGGGGGGAGGAGATGACCTTCTCCGTGATACCAACGTTACCATCCCTTCTTCGACGGCAGACGACGGAGCACCGCCAACCGGAGGAGCGCTTCTGCCCACGGATCCAATAGTTCCACCCCCAGTGCTTCCGGAACCACCCTCCTCAGCCGTAGTTGGATGCGCTCAGCTTCCTGCTTTCCCGAATCCTCCCCAGAATCAGTGGCTCAATGCTCACGTGAGCCCCGGAGGGCACCCCTACATGATGCCGCCCCCAGGGTACGTGCTCACCCCTATCGTCGTGATGCCCGCGGCCCAGCCATACCACGCCGGACAGATCCAACTTCCGGTGGTGGTTCCCAGGGAGATTGAAGGGGTGGAATTACCTCCCTTGTCTTCCCAACAGCTACGCGCTATCTATGCCCAATGCGAGGTTCAGGCGGCCCAGAGTGCATGGAAAAATTTTCATTCCATGTACTTCCCCTCTGGGCAGGCCACTCAGTTTGTCCCTCCCTTGGGGGGATTGCAAGGATATCCGCTTAAGGAAGCCCAGACCATCTTGAGAGCTCAACTGCCACCTCCGCCTGCAAGAGGAAAAGAAATTCCCGACCAAGGTGGAAACGAGCGTCCCTAAGCTGACAAGGGCAAAGAGCCCATGGAAAGAATCGATGTTGACGAGGAGGTCCATTCCCGAGCATCAAAACGAGGGCCACAAGCCTCCCAACGGGGAGAGCCAGGCAAGGAAGGAAAATCCCAACCTTCTCGCAGCTGTGCAAGACCAGCTGCAGGGGTTGCAAGATATGACGGGACAGCTCTCTAGAGCGCGGGGCTCATGTCCCCCACGATGGGAACGAATGAGCCAACGCCAGAGACGCTCGTCGCCAGGTTCGCCAACAACATGTTCCACGTCATTTGGAACAGGAGGAAAACTTTGGAAGTTACAACCACCATCCGCTCGCAAAAGGTTCCCCCCTCATGGAGGAAGTCCTAATGTCCCAAGCTGGGATGGGCAAAGTTCCCACCTCCGTCAACCGCTATGATAGAACCACTGATCCAGCTGAATACTTGGATTATTTCCTGCACTTGATGCACCTATATGAGCATTCGAACCACTACTAGGCCAAGGTCTTCGTCACGTCTCTTGTGGGAATGGCTCAGGAATGGTACAAGCGGCTGCCACCCCGCTCGATCCACTCATACGGCGAACTCACCGATGCCTTCCTTAACTATTTTAATTCATTGAAGGCTCCTGTCACCGCACCCACTGCCCTATATAACTTGATTCAAGGCGAGCATGAGTCCCTTCAGTCATTTTTTGCTCGTTTCAACAAGGAGCTGCTTTTGGTGGAAAAGCCCTCGATGGATTTCTTAATACATGTACTTTTTAAGGCTTGCAACCACAAACAATATGTAAGCAAGAAATTTGTTGATTCCATAGCGAAGAAACGCCCCACATCCCTCATGGCGATGAGAGAAATAGCCGAACCATACTTCGCAGTCGAAGACATGTACGGGTCTAATGCTCCCAGGCCTTCAGGACCCCATAAAAGCGAACGAGGGCGAGAAGATCCCCACAGAGAACGCCGTAAGTCACCTCCTCCACGGAGATCACCGCCTCCTCCACGGAGATTTGAGTGGGTCTCCCTCAACAGGCCTAACTCGGAAGTATATGCCCTGTCAGACAAGAAGTTTTTCAAAAGGCCCACGAAAATGAAGGATACGGAGGCGTTAAGACTCTTGAACAAGTACTGTACCTTTCATAAACAAAAAGGGCATGACACGGATGAGTGCCGCCAGGTGGAGGCTGAGATCCAAAGGCTCATCGCGGGCGGCCACTGAAGGAATTTGTAAGAATGTTGGAGCGCTATGACGAGCGATGCAACGAGCGTTCAAGGGAGAGAAGAAGGAGCCCATCACGCTCACGGAGCCCGCGAGGGCAAGGTCCCCCAGAAAGCAGCCACCGTGGCAAGCAAAAGGCCACAGAACAGGAGAATGCCCCTTTCGAGGTCATCAACATGATTACGGACGGATCATCAGGAGGGGATTCTAACGCTTCCTGGCGTCGATATGTCCGAAGCTATGATCAGCTATCCTCGAAGCCAAAACAAGTCTATGCCATCAAAGAATCAAACAGTCAACACTCGAAGGAGAATGAAGAAGTTGGATTTAGTGATAAGGAGTTGGAACATATTGTGACACCCCATGGGGTCAGTGAAACCTCTGACTGCCCCATGGTGGTTACTTTAGATGTCCACAATCACATTGTAAAGACGGTGTTAGTGGATAGTGGAAGTTCTGTCAATGTTTTGCCCTATACCACGTTCCAGAAGATGAATTGTACTAATATCCCGCTTGAACCCCTCAAAACGGCCCTCATTGGCTTTGGGGGATCTGAGGTTGTCCCACGAAGACAGATTCGCTTGGCCACCTCATTTGGTCGTGCCCCACAGAGAAAAACACTCATGATCACCTACGCGGTGGTAGAAATTGAGATCCCTTACAACATCATAATCGGGAGACCATCCCTCGTAGATTTCAAAGCGATTATTTCCACTTACCACCAGAAAATCAAATTTCCAACCCCCGAGGGTGTCAGAGAGGTTTTGTGCAACGTCCGAGAGGCTTGGGAGTGCTATATGTTATCCCTTAAAAAGCCCAAAGCGGAGAAAGCGTTCCAGATTGGATCCACCAAGAAATCTGTGGATTTTCCCAATTTGGACGAGGATGGTCCTATGCGGAAGAGGGCCAAGCTGAACAAAAAGAAAAATAAGAAGAAGGACACAAGCGTTGGAGGCAACCCCGAAGCCCCGTTCGGTGAGGTGGGCGAGTCTTCCTCGGATGAGGAGACTAACGAGAGCGGGGAAGAAACAACCGGGGAGCAGTTATCAAGAAATAAGAGGGCGCTCGAACTCCCTCGTCCCGAGATACGGATTGAGCCCACGGAGAAATTTCTCACTATCGAGTTGGAACCTGGAAACAAGGATAAAACCACTCAGATTGGGTCCAATCTTTCAGGACCCTCGCAGATCATGATGATAGACTTCCTCAGAGAGAATATTGACATTTTTTCATGGAGAGCATCTGACCTTACTGGGATTGACCCTAGTTTCATAGTCCACAGGCTCAACGTGGACCCCTCCTTCAAGCCAATCAAATAAAAGAAGCGAGACGTGCACGGTTTTCGAAAGAGGGTTATTGAGGAGGAAGTTAACAAGCTCCTCCAGGCTCAGTATATTGAACCCATACTATATCCAGAATGGCTGTGCAATGTGGTCCTGGTACCCAAGAGCGCTAACAAATGGTGCATGTGCAACGATTTCACTGATCTTAATAAGGCCTGCCCCAAGGATCCTTACCCTTTACCCCGAATCGATCAACTGGTAGATTCGACCGCTGGCTGTGAACTCATGAGTATGATGGATGCCTTTCAAGGGTATTATCAAATCTTTATGGCCCCGGAAGACCGTCCCAAAACCTCATTTGTTGTCCACTTGGGTGTATACTGCTTCTTAGTCATGCCTTTTGGGCTCAAGAATGCGGGGGCCACCTACCAACGCCTTGTTAACAAGATGTTTGAGAAAGAAATTGGACAAGATGTTTGAGAAAGAAATTTGAGGGTCCATGGAGGTGTACGTTGACGACATGATTGTTAAGAGCGAGCACCAGAACTCACACCTTGAGGATCTTAAGCGAACATTTGCCATCCTGCGTCAGTACGACATGAAATTAAATCCCTCAAAGTGTACTTTCGGAGTACGAGGGGGAAAGTTCTTGGGCTACATGGTCAGCCAACGGGGGATTGAAGCCAATCCAGAAAAAATCAAAGCCATTTTGGACATCCCTTCCCCTCGTAACCTCAGGGAAGTCCAGGTGTTGGTAGGGAAAATCATCTATCTGAACAGGTTTATCTCACGCTCGGCAGACAGGAACCTTCCTTTCTTCAAAATTCTATGAAACACTCGGAATTTTGCTTGGATAGAGGAATGTGAGAAAGCGTTACAGGACATGGAGGCTTACCTTTCGAGCGCACCACTCCTAACGAAGCCAGTAGAGGGTGAAAGGTTGTTTATGTATCTCTCCGTCTTCACCGAAGCCACGAGCGCAGTCCTGTTAGCCATACGGAAGCGTAAACATTTGCCTGTTTATTATTTAAGCAAAACATTACAAGGGGCGGAGAGAAAGTATTTGGAAATTGAGAAGTTAGCATTCGCCCTCATCAATGCATCAGGAAGATTAAGGCCATACTTCCAGGCACACTCGATCACTGTCCTCACGGATCAGCTGTTAAAACAAGTTTTGTCCAAGCCGGACGTGTTTGGAAGACTGATAAAATGGGCCATAGAATTAAGCCATTTTGACTTAAGCTTCGAGCCCAGGGCCACCATACAAGCACAAGTAGTTGCAAATTTGCTAGTTGAGCGGTTTGGTCTGGAGCCCACGGATCCTGGCAACCAGGGCCTTTGGATCCTGCACACGGATGGTTCCTCCAAGGGGGAGGGACAGGGGTAACCCTTAGAGACCCCAATGGAATCGAAATAGACTTCGCAATCAAATTGGACTTCCAAGTCACCAATAACGAAGCAGAGTACGAAGCTCTCATTCAAGGGCTAAAAATTGCTTTTCAAAATGGAACCTCCAGAATCACCGCTTATGTTGATTCACAGTTGATTGCGAGCCAGATCGAAGGAACTTATGAGGCTCGAGAAACCACCTTGGTGCAGTATTTGAAAAAGGCAAAATAGGTCATTGGAAAATTCAAGGAATTCCACTTGCTCCAGGTCCCACGAGCGGAAAACGAGCGCGCTAACGCTCTTTCAAAATTTACTTCAGCACTGGAAGGTACCGGCGAGTGCTCTGTCACGTTCCTTAGAACTGAGGAGTCATTGATAAAGGAAAAAATCATCAAACAAATGGTAGCTATGATCGATCCGCACGATCCATGTTGGCTGGACGACATAGTCAGATTCATCAAAGATGGCGTTTGTCCCACTGACAAGGTGGAAGCACGGAAAGTAAGGAACAGGGCCCCTCGTTTTTCTTTGGATTCCGAAGGGAGACTATTCAAGAAGTCCTTTCAAGGCCCACCAATGAGGTGTTTAAGGCCCTCGCAAGCCAAAGAGACGCTCTAGCACATTCACAATGGCAGATGTGGAAATCATTCCAGAGGACGTATCCTTGCCAAGAAAGTCTTGAGGAGCGGGTTCTATTGGCCCACGATCCTCCAAGATGCCATTGAGTTCTCCAAGAAATGTCCCAAGTGTCAATTCCATTCTAATCTCCCTCGGTTACCAGCTGCCAAGATGGTCCCTATAGATGTCCCGTGACCCTTTGACCAATGGGTAATTGATATTGTGGATCCCTTGCCCATGGCATTCTGACAAAAAAGTTGGTCATCCTAACCGTGGATTACTTCACCAAGTGGGCCGAGGCTGAGGCCGTAGCAAAGATCACTTTCAGGGTCGTAAGGGACTTCATATGAAAGAACATTATCTGCAGGTATGGCATACCGAGGGTACTTATTTCAGACAATGGGTCCCAGTTCATAGCGGTGGATACTCGAGAATGGTGCTCAGAATTGGGAATTGAGCAACGCATTACTTCCGTGGGTCATCCCCAGGCTAACGGACAAGCGGAGGTCACCAACAGGGTCATTTTGCAGCACCTAAAGATAATGCTCGAAAGCAAGAAAAGTGAACGGGTGGAGGAATCGCAAGGGGCTTTGTGGGCTTATCGCACCACTCCACGAGCGGCCACTGGCGAAACACCCTTTGCGCTTGTTTATGGATCAGGAGCAATGATACCCGCGAAAATTACGCAGGAGTCCGTCCGTGTAGCCTACTTCGAGCCTAAAGCCAACGAAGAGAGTAGAGCACTGGAGTTAGACCTTTTGGAGGAAAAGCGAGAGAAGGCATGGGCACTGATCCATCAGTACAAAGCTTCCGTAGCATGGCAGTACAACAAAAGGGTTAGAGAGAGAACCTTTCAGCTAGGGGACTTGGTCCTAAAGAATGTGAAAGTATCAAGACACGTGGGCAAATGAGATCCCAACTGGGAAGGTCCATACAAGATTGTACAAGTACGGGCAAACAACACATACACGCTTGAAATGCTACAGGCCGAGCGTCTCCCCCGCCCTTGGAACGCATGCAACCTCAGACGGTTTTATGTTTGAAGTGACTTTGTCAAAAAAAAAAAAAAAACCCACAATGGGGCTCGATGTATTCACTGTTTTCCAAAGAAATTATAACGAGAATATTGCTTCACATATTTATCAAATTTTTAAGTATGCAGGCTGTTGAAGATTCCCCCTTGGGACTCTGGGTGCAAACGACACAGGCCCAATGTGTGTGGATCCTTCCTCATTTTAAAAGAACAAAGGCCCAAAAACTGCGGTGTGACTTCACGAGAATGCTTATTCAGTACCTCGGGAGATCCGTAGGGCCCCATCAGCATACACGAGCGTCCTAGTAGGTCCAGATCGCTTATAAAACAAGCACCCGACGCATGAAAATGGGTCCGTAATGAAGTGGGATCAAGCACCAAGAGAAGATCGTAATACAAGACACGAGCGTCGTAGTAGGCCCAGGTAGCCATTAACAAGGGCACCCGGTGCTCGAAAAAGGGACCAGTGGAAAAGCTTGAACCAGTACCAAGGGGAAATCGAGGGTTCAGGAACTACGCCCCTTGTACCAGTACAAATGGCGATCTGCAAGCCAATAAACTCTTAGGTTTCTGTAAGTCCCTAACGAGGATACCCACGAGCGGGATCCTCGCATTTTACCAAGAACACCACACAAAACCTTAAGCAAATTTACACAACTCTTGAACGAGGGCAGTCTTCAAGTAAGACCCTTGTGATTACTCAAGACTTGGCAAAATTCTCCAAGTTTTTAAGCAAATTTTTACAAGTCTTGAACGAGGGCAGTCTTCAAGAAAGACCCTCATGATTACTCAAGACTTGGCAAAATTCTCCAAGTTTTTAACCAAATTTTTACAAGTCTTGAACGAGGGCAGTCTTCAAGAAAGACCCTCGTGATTACTCAAGACTTGAAAAAATTCTCCAAGTTTTTAAGCAAATTTTTACAAGTCTTGAACGAGGGTAGTCTTCAAGAAAGACCCTCGTGATTACTCAAGACTTAGCAAAATTTCCCAAATTTTACATCTTTTACTTAGCATGTTACCCAGAATCTTAACATCACAAGATTTTGCTACAACAAGCGCAAAGTTAAAAGCGAAAGAAAAATTATTCATTGATAACATCCAAGACTACAAAACAAGGGCACGAGGGCCCTTGAAATTCTTACAAAGTTAAAAAGAAAAAGAAACTTTTGATATAAGAAAGCAAGGAGGAACTTCAAGCGGTCGGGGCGACATCCTCCTCCAAGTTCACAATTACATTTTGAGTGGGGACAATGGGATCTTGCGCTTGTGGTGGAGGAGCTGGAGCCTCGGGAACCACAGGAGCATTGGCAGGAAGGGCTGGAACATCCGAGGGTACTGGAGCGGGAGCATTTGCAGCAATAGGGACATTGGCATTCTCTGAAGGCACGGTCTCTTGAGGACCCTTGGGGGCGGTTGCAGTGCCATTGGCCCCCTCGATTGGTTCCGTTTGTGGCATCTCCTCCACTGGATGAGCGGCCATATACTCATCTTGTGCAAGCTCGACCAGAAAATTGTACTCTAGCTCAGCCAAGTTGGCCTCGGGATCCTCGTCCCTATCTACATCTTCCTCCTCACACCGGTTATTGAACCTTAGACCCACGTCTGACCTCCCACGAGTGGAAGCCTCCGCCAGTCCCTTGTGAATCAGTTGCTCCACAGCTAAGTTGAAGGCTTTCTGAGCCTCGTCATAACAGTGGAGCGAGGCTGTGAAGCTGAAGGCCTTGGAGTGAAGGAACTTTATGAGGGCCTCCTTATTTTCCCTCTCTATGCGCTCGGGCAGTTCCCTCATCATGTCTACATATTTTTTCTCTGCCTCATTGGATCGGGTGACCCATCTGTTCCTATCTTCCATTAGCTTTTTGTGGTTCTCTTGAAGATTATTGTAGTCCGTGCACCATTTCCTACGAGCCGTCTCAGCCTTCTTGAAGTCATCCTGGAGTTTCAGCATCTCCGCCTCCAATCTTTTATGTTCCGTCTTAAGAGAGAGGAACTTTGCCTTCTCCTCTTCCAGATCCTCTTGAATTTGTGCCGGATCATTAGAGCGAGCCATTTTCTTGTACTTGGCCTTGCGCTCGGAGTACACGGTAGCCCTCATTTGAAGGTTTTTCGCCCTTGGGAGTACTTGCTGTGTTTTTCGAAGGAAATAAGGAAGGCCTTATATATTTAGAATCTTTTTTAAGGAATTAAGGAAATGACAAGTAAAGGAAGAGATAGAAGGGGGCTTACCGAAATCAGGGCGTGGATCATGTCTGCGGCCACCTTCTCAGAATTTTGGGAGAACAGAGCTTGATGGTCCCCCAAAAATTGCACCCTCTCCTAGAGCCCTTCAGTGATGGTCCTAGAGAGCGGACGCTCAGACAAGAGGATGGGGCCCTCGCTAGGGAGGCACTCGAAGTGCCTATCCCCCCTTCTTTCAAAACCCCATAAGTGTTCCTTCTCGGAAGAGAAAGTGTCGCCCTCGCCTCTGGGGCCTTCAACCACCTGCTTGCCTTTGCCTGTTACTGAGATAACATCCGGCATCCTTCTTCTTTTCCTGGAGGGTTGAGCGACATCCCCTCGATGCTCCTGTATGACCACATCCGAGTGTGGCCTTGTATTTTCTGCAACAGGAGTGGCCCCCCTCGCCACGGGGGGGTCTGCCTGCCTCGTGACTATTCTGGTTTCCGTATTGGCCACTCGGTTATCCCCTCGGCCCCTTGGTGGTTGGGCAGTGCTTGAGCTTGCTCCAGCATGACCCCCTCGACCGTCACCACGGCCTACCCCTCGTCCGGCTCCTTGACCACGTGGGTTCGCTTGTTTTCCCTGTTGGGGCTGACGACGGTTAACGAAGTCAGCAACGTTACGCATGTTTGTACCAGCCATGATGATAGCAACGCCTGAAATAATAGAAAAAGAAAAACGAGGGTTAGTGCTCATACATAATATCTTTACAAAGTATTATCAAGAGTCAGTATTCCTATCTAAAGTTAGTCCCTAGAAACTAACCGTCTCTCTCCAAATTACGAGCGGGTGGATTTCTGATAAAATGAGGGTCATTTGTAATTCCGCAAAGAAACATGACTTCCGCATCATCAGTCAAATCCTTTGCTTTGATTGTCCAACCCTCGTCCCTTATAGCACCGACAAGGTCTTTGGGCTAGTTTTCCAGAAAGGTGTGGGATAAACGGTGCCTAAGTATGGGTCCCTCCCCATGTGAAATCCATTCTCGGGGTACCCCAAAATCTTCACCCTCGGGAGCCCTCACAAAGAAAAACTTCTTTTTCCATTCCACTCCATGGGTGGAGGGAGAGTCAATCAGTTTCTGGCCGGATTTAGCTTGGATATAGAAAAAACCCGCCCTTGGAGATGAAAGGGGCGAGCAGGCAACTTGGAAAAGAGCATTAAAATTCCAGAATGAGGGTTGATGTTTGGTACAAGCCATAAGAATTACAAAAACGGTTATTAAAGATAAACCGTTGGGCAAAATTTGGGTAGGGCACAGGTTAAGGTTGTCCAGGATATCGGCTATAGGTTCAGGTATTGGGAATCTCAGACCCCTATAAACTACGGAGTCTAAGTAAACGGCTATCTCTCCTGGAGGGGGATTATTCGCTCTCTCGTTTTCAGCAGGGATCCTCCATTGGTAACGCTCGTCCCAATATATTGGGGCCAGCATTGATACTATCTCCCCTCGTGTGATCGTGCTTTGGATTTCATCAGGGGGAACTTCAGTCGTTTGCATGCCAGGGCCCTCTCCCTCGTTTGACCCCTTAGCCCTCTTGGGTTTTCTGGGTTTCTGGGACTTCTTCCTTTTGCCCTTGGCTGGGGTTCTCTCCGAGGGCCCAGCTTCTCCTTCTGTATCGGGATCAGGAGCGGAGATCGCCACAGTTACAGTATGGCGATAGGGATGGGTTGCCCTCTCCGTCACCGGTAAAATCCCCCCTTGCCTCTCTGCCTCATGCACCATATCCATTTCTTCAAAAAGGTGCTCAACACTCTCTGGACTCCTCTCCTCCATGGAAGAGACTGCGGCGTCTAGGTCCTCGTCCCTGGGGGAACCCGGTTGGGATGATCTCTGAGTGGCCACCTCATTAACCTCACGGGTAAATTTCTCCACGTGATCTCTTGCCATGACTGTTATGAAGTTTGGAAGAAATATGGGGACGTTTGAAGATGTGGACGTTCAAGGAAGTATGGAAATTTTTGGAGAAAAGGTGGATTCTCAGTCCTAAACTAGTACTAAGATTAGCAAGTCAGAAATTGAAAGAATCACAAGAGATTTACCTGAGGGTTTATGAAAAAGGACTTGGGGTTTCTTGAAGTTCTTGGAAATTTGCTCTGAGAAGTTTTAGCACAAAGGGAATTCTGAATTCTGGTTCGCATAAAAAGGAAGAAGAATGGTGAATCCCCTATTTATAGGGAGAGATTTGGGAATATTAAATTCGAAGACAATCATTTCCCGCCTTGGTAACCGCCAACTTTTGGGAACCGTCACCCACTTCCCAAAATGCGTCGTTTCCTTGATATTCGCCCCCACTCTCACATCAGCATTTAATGCAGGGCTCAACGAGCGGTCATTTGAAATGACTTCATTAATTGCTTGTCAGGGAAAGCTTCTACAGCACGCCAGGCACCCAAGCACGAGCGTCGCCTTCGGACGATTGGAAAATTTTAAATTGTACAGCCTTCCATCACCAAGGACTGTAGAATTGAGGGGGCAAAATGATGCGGGTAAAATACATTTGACCCACGTTCTGACATGTGGCCCAGTCAACATGCCACACGTGGACTCACCGTCCCCCGAGCATCTCCGATCTTTACCAACATATGGTCACCCAACTCACTAACTCGCGTCTCAAGGCTCGCTAACGAGCGCCTACCTCATCACGCCCACCGTGTCTCTATCAAATCATTCGCGAGCGTCATGTCCCCTCGGACATGCCCTCATGAAACAACATAATAAAGGGGGACCCTCATCCCCTCGTTGCATTGCTTGGACGCTAATCCCCAAGCGGATCATCCAGTCCATCAGGCCCGGTTAACACGAGCGTGCCTTCCGCCCTCGTTACCAACCCCCAAAACGGCTCTCTGACACCCGTACAAGCCCGCGCACCTGACTCTGTTGCAAACACTAACTTTTACTAGCTTTTGCAGGAGATTCCTCCTAGGATTCTCTCTTTGCGACACGTGTTAGGGAACATTAGGGCAAGACCACACGATGCAAATTACCAAAGGGTCCCTGACCCTCAACTATAAATATGGGAGTTCATCTTCATCCCTGTAAGCATTCTTCATTACTGTAGCTTCCTTTCATTGCTTGCATTCTCTTTCAGATCCTTATCTGACTTGAGCGTCGGAGAGCCAAACTGGGAATCACCCCCAATTTCCCCAGCTTGACCTTCTAACTTTGTTGGTGTTTATCCTAGCAGGTAGAGCCCATAACTTTTCCGGCGACCCTCTTTGAGCTTCACCGTCAGTTTCCCCACCTCAACAAAATAGAAAGTTGTAGGAGTTTGACCTTAACCAGATCGGACACCATCATATACTATTTTAGAATCCTTCAGACTATCTAACTAAGCGCATGTACTAATAGTTTCATTGAGTTTTGCCATGTAGATAAAATATAATTTTTGATAAATATAATATTTGTTATATCACTTTATTCAAAAATAATAAAGATTTAAAGTAGATATATATAATGGGAAAATTTTAAATTCATCACTGTGTTTTCATTATAAAATCAAAATAGTCCTTATGTTTCTAATTTTATTTAACTTCATCCTGTCAGTCATTTTTTATTAATAATTTCCAACAAAAATATATAAAAAGACTAAACTACCCTTTATCTATTTAAATATAAAGATAAATCAAAATCATCTCTAATCTTTTGAAATAAATAAAGATGTTCCCTCAATTTCTTCAAATATTTTTTAAACTATAAATAGAATTAAAAATTATATTTTTAGGTTAATTAAAGTTGAGTTCAATCAAATTCCAAATTTATAAAAATATTAATTCTTAAATTAAAGTTATTTAGGATTATCAATACATATAAATTGAAAAGATTTTACATATTCAAATTATGCACGTTAAATAATATTAGCGGAGACATTTAAAATTAACAATAAAAAATAAATTAATTTATTAAAACCATATCAAGTGAATAACCCGAAAAAGAGGAAAAAAGAATTTGAAAAAAAAAATAAAAGAGAGAAAGAATAAAAAAAATTCTAGAACTCCAATTTTCAAATTTCTATCATTTATGCGACTTAAAAGACATTAGAGTGTGAGAGTTAATATTTTACAAATTCAAATAAATTAAAGAATCAAAACAAAATCAAGCAAAATAAAAGATAAGTTAGAAATTAATATCAATTGTTGTTAGCCAAGCACAATTCGTAAATCCTTCTGTTGCATGTCCTGTTTGTGACCAATTTCATAACATACTTTTCAGCTTTTATAAATTGGTTATTTGTCCAATTCAAGATTCGAATATTAGTATTTTTATAAATTTGAAACTTACCTGAACTCAATTTCATCAATTTAACTTAAAAGGATAATTTTTATTTTTTTTTCTATAATTTGAGAAATATGTGAAGATGGTGTTGTAGATATTAGGGTGATTTTATTTATCTTTATACTTAAATAGATAAAGGGTATCCGGAAAAATTCATATTTATCCCTGTGTTTGCATTACAAATTCAAAATAGTCCTTATGTTTTTAATTTTACTCAAATTCATCCTTTCAGTCATTTTTTATTTATTATTTCCAACAAGAATATATAAACAGACGAAAATACCCTTTATCTATTTAAATATAAAGATAAATCAAAATCATATCTAATCTTTTGAAATAAATAAAGATGTTCCCTCAATTTCTTCAAATATTTTTTAAAATATAATTAGATTGAGTTCAATCAAATTCCAAATTTATAAAAATATTAATTTTTAAATTAAAGTATCTACGATTATCAATACATATAAATTGAGTAAAGCGATATTCACCTATTAAATTGAATACAATATGTGCACATATGTATTGTATGATTAAATGGATGGTTGCTCGAGTATGAGAACCGAAACCTCACCAAGGGACCAGACGTCTGATTATGAATCACGTGAATGAGGGAAAAGTGTTTCCTTAATGATGTGCAAATTAGAAATGTTCACATCAGTAGAGAATATAACAGATCCACTTTGGAAACGCCCAAAGTCAATAAGGCTATCGAAGTACATCTTTAGAAGATAGAACCTAGAATAGTCCTAAATGGCTTTTACGGGCAAGTGAGAGATTTTTGGGAATAGTGCCCTAGAAAGTTGGTATGCTTTAGGACTTTCCCTATATCACAGACAATCTTTGAATAATATATGAATGATTGTAATCACAGGCGAACACTTCTTATGTGTCATTATGTGTTTTGTATGTTTCCATTACGTGCGCATGTATGTTTAGAACTTCCCTAATCCGGTAAGGCCATTAAGAACTTTGTCATTATGAGAACGACACATAAAACAAGTTCTTAACTCCATAGGCGAGGATTAGAAACTTCTCCAAGTCGATGACTCTGATAGACAGTGGGAGTGTCGACCTTGACTCCGTTGAGACTTGCTTGTGTAGCTATGTCCTTAAGAAGGATCACCCGGTTTCATGGGGTGATAAGTGCATACGATGATGCGTCCATAATACATAAGGGTGCTTGTTGATAGAGCAAGTTCACTGAGGTGCTCCGCGTGAGAAAATTCCTAAATGGAAAAGGAAGTTACTCGAACTTCCAGATTAGGAAATATCTCACATGTCAATAACGTGAGGAATTAACCCTTAGACTTGAGATTCCACATTGTCTCATAAATGAGCTAACTCTGTAATCTTTGATATAGGCTCAAAAGGTTTCGCCATATAGACAGCTGAATTACGGCCTATGTTGGGATTACACAAGTGGCATATGAGAATTCATGGAATCAATAAAGGACCTACACTTGTTGTAGGCAAGATGATCTCTTATTACACAAGTCATTCATGTTCCATCCTAAAATCCTTGCGCAAGGTAGTTAGATCAAGACATCAAGAAAATGGGGTTTTCTTGGATTGAGATCAAATGGAATATGAAGGGAACTTTGTTTTAAGATTAAGATTAGTAGGGCTCTCTATATTCCCATACTATAGATCTTAATCGAGGATAGGATGGTAGGAGGATCGTATCCCACATGATGTCATTGACTGAAAGGTTCTTTCGAATATACATTCATATTTCGGGTAGGGGTCACCCACCTGCTGCTAGAATATGGTCATGTGATTTGTGAGATAATTAATTAATAAAGTGTATTAATTAATTAAGCTCACTGCTAATTGAAATTGAACCTAGAGGCTACACACAAATGCCAGGTTCAAAGTATATTATTGAAAAGATCAACTAATTGATCGAAACGAAACAACACGTGGGTCCGAAAGCACGTTTGTGACGCATAAGCCAATTTGAGAAAGTGAATCATGTGTTAATTAATTAGAGAATTAATTATTAAGCCAAATATAATTAATTAGTGATTTAATTATAAAACCACAATATAATTAATTGGTGAACTAATTATATAGCCTAAAAGAAAATTAATTAGGAATTAATTTCATCTCATTAGAATGAATTAGTGAATTAATTCTAGAGCCCTTCATGGAATTAATTGGAGAATTAATTCAAGATGTTTAATTATTTAATTGTTCTAATTTGATTAGAATAAATAAATAAGTTAAATATAAAATGTCTTCTATTTAATATTATTCTAATTTGATTAGAATAAGATATTAGGACAAGATATTTAATTATTATTAGAATAATTAAATATTCCTAATTTGATTAGGTAGTCCTTCTTCTAGAAGATAATGTCTTATTTAGATAAGATGTTATTACTTGGAGAGAAAGAAAATTAGAAGAAAAGTCAAAGTAGGAGTCCCATCCTACTAAGACTTGGGGATTTGAGAAATCCCCTAGATAAATAGAAGCAATATCACGTTACAAATTAGAGAGAGAAAAGATCAAAAAATTATTTTCTTCTTCCTAAGGTTTTACATGTGATTTTGGAGAATTGAGATCAAGGGCTGACGGGATGATTTTTTCAGCGACATAATTCGATTGAAAAAATAGAACTTTCGTGATCAGTTCGTGGAGAAGGAGTTCGCACGAGTTTTTTCAAGGGACTGTGGCGTGGCAGTTCAATCTTGGCCAAACATGGGTTTTGAAGGGAGATTTAATTATGCTCTTAATTCTATCTCGTTTCTTGTTTCTTTAATACACATATTACAGTACTAGCATACTCAATGATATGATTTGAATCTAGGACTAGTGTGGATACTTCTAGAGGATTTCTGCTTTGGAATCTCGAAGAAAGAATTGTTCAAGAAACGGGGATATTCATGCCGCATGAAGAACCTTTTGAGGGCGGCTCAATATGTTTCAAGAAAGCTTCAATCCTTGTAAGTTTCTGGAATCCCAAAAGTTTTGAAACAAACATTGTAAGATCACGATCCCTTTTGAATTTTTTTTTTAAACTTCCGCTGCTTTTACTCTGTGTTTTCCAACAGTCACACCCATCTCCAACAAAGATCTAGGGCTGAAAATACTTCAGTTGGGAAAACACGAATGTAAATAAAGCATAAAATAAAATTTTTAATCCAATAGTAGATCGCTTGTGTGCAATTTCTATTATTAAGTTATAGGGTGTTTCAAGAACTTACAATAATTTTATCTTTCTTGAAACGTTTGTGCCGTCCACAAACGTCCTTCAAGCGGCAAGTCCCTCGATATCTTCCAAATCTACAAGACTACAAATTAGAAGCCCTCTAAAGCTAGTCCACACCAACCAAGATCATGATCAAAATAGGGAGGTTGCTAGTGCTGTATTTTGTGTTTAGGCTCTAGGGTTTGTGTAGAGAGAATTTGGAGTTAGAAATTTCTTGATCATCTTCATGTGGGGTTCAAGCCCCTCCCTTATATAGCTAGGGGCTTCGAACCTCTTCCCATTTGGGGAAGGAATCTTTTACTTCCTTCCATAGGATTTCTTGTTTGATAGTCAGCTTTTCTAGTTTGACTAAAACTCTCTTAATCAATCTTATCCTCAAGAAACCTTATCTAAATACTTTTAGATATTTTTGACACTTGATATTATTTATTCCTAATAAACAAATATACCAATAATTAATTATTTATCGAACCTTAATTCCAAATTTGGACTTTAAATAATAATTCACAATTAATTCAAAGCCCATTAAAGAATTAATCAAATTAATTCTTTAACTTTTCCACACATGTGACACGTGTCACAAGACATGCGACCCACATGTGTCACTTACAGGTGTGAGCCCCACCAACCTTTCGTGGTTGGCTCGATCAACTCATTTAATTGATTTAGCCTAGACCTTCGATACCTGACATTTGTGTGTAACCCTCTAGGTTCATTATTCAATAGGGCAGCGACTCTAATTAATTAATACTCTTATTGATTGATTAGTTCACATATCATACTACTATAGTTTAGCAACAGGTGTGTGAGCCCTAGCCGAATAACGAATGTATCAATTCGAAAGAACCTTTAAGTCAATGATTATATGTGAAATACGATCCTCCTACAAACCTATCTCTCGGTAAAGATCTAGGGTAAGGGAATAAGTAGAACCCTAATAATCTCAATCTTAAAGTTAAGTTCATTTCATATCCCATTTGATCTCAATACAAGAAACCTCTTTCTTGATGTCAATCCACTGCCTTGGCCAAAGACTCAATAATGGAATATGAACAACTTATACAATAAGATATCGTCTTACTACAACAAGTGTAGGTCCTTTATTGATTCTCACATGCCTCCACGTGCCACTTTTGTAATCCCAATATAAGTCGTGATTCAGCTTTGTCGAACAACATACTTTTAAACTTATACCTAAGATTGCATAGTATGCTCAAACAAGGCATCAATGGAATCTCAAGTCTAAGGACTAATCAATCACATCATTGACTTGTGAGATATTTTCTAATCTGGAAGTGACTACCTTTTCCATTTAGAAATCTTCACATGTGAGACACCTCAGTGTACCCATTCATTAAGAACAAGCACCCCATGTATTACATATGCATCAACAATGAACTTTACACTCCATGAAATAAGGTGATCCTTGTAGCGCCCGGAGTGTGGGCCACCACATCCCTCGCACCTAAACCCAAACCCGCATATGAAATGGGAAATCCATACACGAGCCTAAGTTTAAGCGAATGGGAGACCACACACTCGCTAGGCTAGGCGGAGCTAAAACTTACTCGGAGAGCGCATCAAATGATCAAATAGCGGAAGCAAGGAGTTTTAACAACATAATTTTAAAATCAAACATATATATATATATAGCCATAACGAAAAGTATCTCCATAACAAAATTCATATCAACATCAATTCATTAAGTACAAGTCCAGAAAAATAAAATTCAATGCACCTAGCACGACCTAAACCCAAAAGTGAGAATCGAACGACCCACTTCTCTGCCTAGCTCGTGCACCAAAAGAACTGCATACTAAAAGTGGTAAAAGAGAGGTGTCAGTCATAACTCGACTGCGTGAGGGGGCTAATACACACCCACACATTATACATATAGAGCGAAGCACGTAAAAGATAATGGTTATGAACCGGGAATAGGTTTTGCATACCAAAACATTTTATTAAAACATTACATATCATATACATATGCATTTACATTTCATATACATTCATAAAGTCTCTATTCCCATTTTATAATCCAACCATTTCATTAAGCTCGGCGAGTACGAGCATCCACCGTTACTCCTCATTACATTACAAATACCAAATCACGTTCAATCCTCGAACTCCAATGATGGAAGAGCCTGCAAACCCTAACCATCCATTACATTATACAATATAAATTCCTCGAGGGGTAGCTAACCCACACAAGTCCTCACCGGCTTTCACGCCGAAGGCATCAAGTGCTTCACGCCTTTCCAACCTCCCGGGGTCGTACGTAATACCTCGGATGGAGATCGTGCACAGGGGTGATAACCGGCGACCCCATGGCCTTCCCGGGTCTCCCTTACCCACGTCTCCGGGGCCCAACATTACCTTTCATTACCATTCCATTACATTCTCGCTCATTACAAACCATTAGCATTACATTCATAAGCATTAACTTTCATAGAAATGTGAGCTCATATATGCTCGTAGATATAGCCCTTTCGAAAGTCGAAACTTTATCATAAGATCATAAACATATCATACATTACACATATTTAACTATATATATAATATATACTCGCATGCGGGCGTGAAAACGAGCATTTAAGGGTCATAGGTCGCTAACTAAAAAGAAAAGATCCTAAACCTCACCTCTTAACAAAAACGTATAGTGGTGCAAGAAAACGATCCCAAAACAACCTCAAAACTCGGGTACGACTTTTTCTGAAAACACCCCTGTGACAAAAAAACAAAATACTAAAGACTTAGACTCAAATATGTACCATATAGACGCACGGCGATGCAAATGAATGCTATGAATGCAAGGAATTATCATATGGTATCAATTAGATGTTCACTTTTCATTTCACATTTACACCTTGAATATCATAGCATAAAATTCATATACATATCATAAGTTCATTAATTCATATCATAAAGCAAACTTAGAGGCAAAAGAAGTCATTTAGAATATCAAACGAATGCAAGAAAAGCACATAATACGCCATAAGATATCAATTAAGCCATGCATGTACGTAACTCAACTAGATCATATCAAATCACCCCATAAATTGAATCTAATACTCATAACACATTATTCATACATGAAACATGTCAATTCCAAGAAATTACAACTCATATCATAGTAATTCATACATATAAACAAGCACATAACACATTGGGATCAAGATCGGGGAGGGAAATGAGTAAAACGAGCAAACAAACGAACAAAGCACGAAAAACACAAGGCCTGGGAGACTAACGGCCGTTAGTGCCCATCCTTCAAAGCCCCACTAACGGCCTTTAGTGGGTACAGGAGCCTCAGGGGTGAGTAATGGTCGTTAGGTACGGCCATACCTTACACCCATAACGGCCGTTAGCTTGCCCCTGCTTCGTCTTCTTCGAGGAAACACCGAAAAACAGCTCCAAAACTCTTCCAAACTCATAGAAAAGCTAGGCAACACATCAAGGTAAGATTAGGCATAAAAAACTCACAAAATTCAAGCACAAAACTCCATAGAAATTGAGCCACAAACAAGCAAGTGTAGAGATCATAGCTAGAGTTCAAGTTAAAGTATGAAACGAGATCAAATTCTTGCAAGAACTTCATGAACATTAATGAAAACCCAACAACCATGCTTCTAACATTAAATAAGACTCAAGATATGCAATTAATACTCCATCATGCTCAACATATCAAGCTCTAACCAACATATAGGCAAGAGATGCACATAACCTCCAAAATCTCTAATAACCTAACTATTCATCAAGTATATCAAATTCATGATTCTCCAACATGTAAACATGATTCAAGGAGTGCAAAATAACCAAAAGAAAAAGGAGATCAAGAATCACGGCTTACCTTCAAAGATTGAGCAAGAAATGGCACAAACTTGAGCTTGAGGGTAGCAAAAATGGAGGTTTGGCTTGAGAGCATCTTCTTCCTCTTTCCTTCTCTCTTTGGTTCGAAATTCAGGGTATGGGGAGAGAGAGAGAGAGAGAGAGAGAGCTGATCTCTTGGTTGGGAAAGGTCAAGGAAAGGACAAGGTAATGATAGTCTAGCAATCAAGTGGCTATAGGGGCGTTTTAGGTACGTAGGGTCAAAATCTACATCGTTAGGGGTCGAGACGGCATCAAAAAAGGATGAGGCTTGTCCCATTGACTCCGAATCATCGAAATGAGCCCAACGGAAGTGACAGAACTTGAATCCAAGTTCCCGAGCTCAAGTTACGAATTAAAGACTCAAGAATGGCCAAATTGCAAAATGGCCCCAAAAGTTAGAACAAAGAGCAATGGAGTCCTCTAAAGATCAATCAAGTCCAAAACAAGTTTAAAGCTCACAATTAAGTCCAAGAATCATATAAATCAAATAATTCACGAATTTAGCATGCTCGGGTACAAGATTCATAATTCACAATTTCACATATTGCAAGAACTCATATCATACCTTCAAATAGGGAAAGTCTTAGCAATTAATTCAAGTATTTCAAATAAAAACATATAATTCATATAATAAGAAATAGATATCAAGTAAATACATCAATTAAAATAAGGAATTAAATACACTTACGGAAAATAAACTTACACGTGGCACAAACCTGTACGTATGAAAGAGCGGGGTGTCACAATCCTTGTTAAGGGCGTAATCACAGGAGCAAGTCTCAAATGAGTCAATTTGACACTCCCACTGTCTGTTGGACTCATTGATTTGGAGTGGTTTCTAATCTAACATCTATTGTTTGAGTAAAGCAGTGAAAATTTAAATTTTTTCCGAACAAAGGATCGAAAAACTTGCAATTTTTACTCTAAAAGTAGAAGGCTATTCAAAAACTTACATTAAGTTTATTCTTTCTTGAGATGTTCGGTCGCCTATATCGAACAACCTTCAAGCGGCATGAATCCTCTATTTGAATAGCTCTTTCTTTTTCTTCGAGAATTCAACATAAAAGCCCTTCAGAAGTATCCACACCTACCTCGGTCACGATCAAAATAGGGATACTGCTAGTTCTTTACTTTGTTTAAAGGCTGGGGAATTCTAAGAACTTACTTCTTTTTGTTTCTCTGAATAGAGAGAACTTTTTGGCACTTCACGAATGCCGGCTTAAGAGAAAGAGAGAAGTTTCTTCTCTTTTATCTAAGAAAAATAACGATCCTCTTTTTGGTTAAGAAAAAGATCTTATCTTATCTTAAATTACGTTATGAGATAATTGATGTGGCCCAAGCTTGACCTAGCCACGTCATCGTTTTGTGTCCAATAAAAGCATGGCACGTGGATCCCCCATCCACCTCGATGGCACCTTTAGATCCGCCATTGCTGTAATATGGGAACCACAAAATAGGTGCAAGGTACCCCTCGAGTCCATGAGGTTGGATACCATCCGAGTATCCTTCGAGCTACTTATCTAGGAATGGAACCAGGCATACGATACTCCCACGAGTACACCAAGGGAACTATCCCTCGGTAACAACTTCTAGTATCGTTTGACACCCCATACCTGGTAGTGCGCCTACCACCACTTGTTGAAAAACAAGAGTCAAAAGTAGCGGAAACTTCAAATTTTTCCAACAAGAGGATCGATAGCTTGCAATTTTTATTCAAAAAATCAAGGGGTTTCAAGAACCTTACTTTTAAATAATCTTTCTTGAAACGATTTGAGCCGCCCTCAATTGTTCTTCAAGCGGTAACAAATCCTCGCACCTTCCAATGGTTCTTTTCTTTCTTTTCTTGAACGTAGAATTCCTCTAGAATTCAACCACACCAATCTAGGATGAAATCAATCTAGTGAGTATGTTAGTACTAAAATGATTTAGGTGACAAGATGTTGTTTGTGAGCCGGGTAGCATTATTTGTAGTGACTGCTACTTTGAAAAATATGGCAAACCGTATTTATTTTACTAAATTCTATTGTGATAGTCATGTATTCTACTCATTAAAGACTCGAAAGTATCACTCCGTCGACGGTGGTTACAACAATGAGAGTTGTTATGGTCTTAAAGAATCAAACTTTGTGTCATGGATTGTACCAACTTGAAACTAAGAACTTATATTCTTTGCTTGGTCAATTTTGTAACGTTTTTTCTTGTAGAATTTCAATTGCATTGCTTTTCTTTTTTTTTTTTAAATAAAATTTAACAGGAAATTCTTTTGACAAACGCCCTAAGGTGTGATAGAAATTTGACGGATAGTGATTATTGTAGACGATGAGGGAGTATGAGGGAGGATATCTTGCACATACTGATTCGCTGCACCCGTGCAAGTAAAGTTTAGGATAAAATTATACAACAGGTGGACTGGGCAAAATTTCATAATATGGACAATTCAGATTGGCTACGTCACAAATTGAAAACCAATATTAGAACAAAAATTGGAGTTGGTTGCAGCTGGAAAAGTATTTTCATGGCTATGCTATGGAGTATATGGAAAGCACATAATGCTTGGGAGTATCAAGGCATCAAGGAATTGGCTCTTGTTACCGCGAGGAAATTGATCATGCTCGCCACTGACATCGAGAAACTTGGGAATGGCCGGAAATCAATCATAGTACAAAAACAGAGCAAAGGGCGGACGAAACCTCTACCGAAACGGGTTAAATTGAATACGGATGGGAGCCGTTTGGCCCAATGTAACTCTACAGCATCCAGGGGACTCGCAAGAGACGAAAATAGGGAATGGCTTTGTGGTTTTTCGAAGAAGCTTGGAGATATTCCCATCACAATTGCGGAATTGTTGGGGCTCGAGATGGATTGAGGTTGGCGTGGGAAAGGCATTTTAACAAGATAATGGTGGAATGTGACCAAACTTGTTAAACTGGGGAATACGACTTAGCACCCTTGTGGAGCCATTATTGAAGATTGTAGAGGCCTTATCAACAAACCTTGGGAAATATCTCTACAGCATGTATACAAATCTTGTAACTCACATGCAGATATTCTTGCCAGATTAGGCCATGAGATTGGGGACGACAAGAGGATATGGGTGGAAGAGCCAAGAGAGGTTCAGGAGCAGAACTTGAATAGCGGGGCTTAGCCTGCTTGTCTCTTTTTCAGACAAAAAAAAAAAAACTTGAAAAAGTCACGTGGCAACCCTAGAGCGGTGTCACATGAATCGGATTACATGTACAACAAATATCAAAAGGCTATGTGGATACCTCAAGAGGTGCCACGAGGACCCAGGTCAATAACCGTAGAGGTCGGGTCATCTAGCTAGGTTGAACCGGCTAAGGTTGTCCAACCGAACTCAAGTCGAGAGGTCGAATGACCTCCCTTGGACAAGACCTAACCGGCCAGTCTTAAAGGTCGTGAGTTTAACAAGTCATACGTCCAACATTATATTCAAAAGGATAACATAATAGAGGGTCACGCGGACATCCCAAGAGATGTCACGAGGACCTCGATCAATGACCTAAGAGGTCGGGTTACCTAGTCAGGTCGAACCAGCTAGGGTCAACCCACCCAACCTCAGGTCGAGTAGTAAAATAACCTTCTTAGGGCCAACGGCCGAACCTAAAGGTCGTGAGGTCGACGCTATGAGGTCGACCAATCCTATAGTCTACGAGGTCGATGCCATGAAGTCGACTGTTGGTCGACCAGGTTAAGCGGCCAACCGCTGAGTTGAGCAAATAAACCTTGAGGTCGACCTGGCCAAGAGGTCGATCCAATCACCAGACCTTCATGTTAAATAGTAAAGTTGGCCGTTGAGCCTAACCATATTCAATGAGCTTAAGTTCGAAAGGTCAACCACAACCACTCAACAAGACCTAGTGGACCTCAGGTCAATTCATCAACCGAGATCGATTAGGCCCAACCCAGAACCGCCTAATAGGTCGATATGATCAAGCTTATGCGAGCCAAGACCAAACTGACCGAGTCTCAAGGTCGAACTTCAAAGTGTCGAGATCGATCTCCAGTTGGTACGGAGAGGAGGGCCCATACATCGAACTTTAAGTCGATGTATTGAGGTCGAGACGGCTCCATACGCAGTCGACACCTGATATGGGACACGCGTAACCATCTTATTCCCTGGATCAGTGTACGAGTGAGCAATTAATGCCCTAAAGTACCGAAATTGGCTAAAAGTGGAAAGGAGGTATACAAGGTACAGTCCTTATCGGGTCGAAAATAGCAAAGAGCTAGCTCGATTACAAACACAATTAATGTCGCACCACAGTGCGTGTACTTAGTGCATTAATGGCCCAAAGTTATAAATACTCCCTCCCTGAATAGTAGTCGGTAAACCCATTTAAGCACATTCAATTGCATTCAAAACTCTCCGGTTGCATAAATTCTCTCTCTAAGAATACTATACTGACTTAAGTGTTGGAGGGGCGTCGCCGGCTAAAACCCCGGCTGTTTTACCCCTTAGGTGTTATCAGTTTTGAAGGTCAAGAAAGAACCCACTAATATAAATTCTTGACAGATCGGACTAAGACAACCACTCACCTCGACCAAGTTTTAGCACTATCAAATAGATCTATATCTCATTTTGCTGAGAATTTTATAAAATACAAAATCATATAAAAAAGCTAGAATCTAGGAAGTGCTTAGGCATTGTAGAAGGATTAGTAATCCCTTCTCACGAAAACGTTCTATCACGTATGAATAATCCGGCTATACCACATCTAAATTGTTGAATAACAATATCTTTCCATTGATTGCATATTCATCACTACAAACATGATCACTTACAAGTTACAACAAAAGGCAGAACAAACAATATTCTTGAAACTCACAGTTCTGCTTCCCTCCACAGAAAAAAGAATCGAATAAACCATTACTGCCTTCTTCTTATTCAATAAGTAGATCGCCAAAGTGGAATTCAATTCAATTAGTCTCTCTATATTTCCACTGTACCTATATGCATGCAAGTAGAACAACATTTGGCATGCTAACAAATACAATGGAGTGAGGAGCAACAGTAACGGGCTCAGACGCATTTACCACCACAGGATCAAGGGCTGGGATCCCAGACAATTCAACTGTCAGCGGCTTCTTGTTGAGCAAAACGGTCTGGCTTTGGATGTTCCCATTCAATGGAGTCAAGTGGTATTCTTCTCTTGTTGTTGAGGAAACTTGTTTTCTATGGTGCAATGATCGAATCACATGCAATCTGTGCCTGTGGTGGTGGTGATGCCTATGCTTGCGTGGGCCCACCAATGTACCGTTGAAGTTGACCGTTGCTATGACTGTGGTGTTGCTGTCTAGGTTAATCAGAAGAAGGGTGATGCCTCTCTGCAAAGAAGTTTTGCATAGTTACAGGTTACGGGTTGAGCCCTTCAAGTTCGATAAATTACATTAATACCTCATTGCATTACAAAAGCTGAAAGAATCTTGATAGGAATAGAGAAATGACGGACATATCCTCTAGGTAAGATTTTGTAGAGAAAGATAGAATTTCGTATTGATAAAAACAAAAACTAGGCACACAATCACGATTCATAATTTGGAGTAATTACAAGAAGACCCCCTCAGGTTTCAGCAATTACATTTATTATCCTTACAGGACAAAAGTTCGAAAAATGTTGATGGGAATAGTGCAACGCCGGACATATCCTCTTGTGCTTTTGTCATTCCCTCCAAAAATTTTGAGAGAGATCATTTCATTTTCAAGAAAAATAGATTATATATAGTTTTCATGAGACTTACGGTTTTCTTCGCACAATGAGCATAAGCACGGATATTCCTCGTCCCTGTAAAGTTGGTCGACAAAACCTTTGTCCCCATTAACCGGTGCCAAAGAAGAGCACTGCAACAAAGACCAGCTTATTATTAGTCATTAAGGAAAAGAATATAGAAGCAATTTTCAGTTACACTCACCAATACAGGATACACAAATAAATGAGTGCTTGTGATATGAGAAATAGATTTCAGTTCTTTTCTCCATCCATATATATATATATATAAGGGGAAAAAGAAAAAAGGAAAAGAACCTGTAGTAATCCGGATTTGGAACAAATGTCGTGGTATTGAGCAAACCGTAGTTGCCACCAATTAACGTCTGCCTGCAATACGTCTTCGTGTCATAAATTGATGCCTGACCAAGTTGATCCAGGTACCTACAGTTAATAAAAAAAAAAAAATCATGTCAGCTATAACCCGTTACCCTAGTGGAGTTCTTTTAAAGATAGTTTTAATTTCTTTTAGTTCTTTTTGACAAATTTCTAAAAAAAATTGTAATTTAGCCACCTCTCAAATTTAATATTATTTTCTTTTTCAAAATCTCCAAATCCAGACTCCATCCAAGCAGCAAATGAGATATTACCAAAAACTAAATACGAATGCGTTTGTAACCCCATTGCGCCCGCTATTGTAAGCTCCTCCAGCTTCACCAACCCAAGCAACTGCTGAGTTTTTTGAATTCTTGACAACATCTTTGAGATTCCTAAATACACCAGCTCCATTATCGAGAGTTGATGGATCGAGGATCCTGTCAATAACGTGCTCATCACTTCCTACAAAATAATCAAGACATATCCTATTTTCATGATGGTCTCCAAAAAAGAACGATGAATCAGTTATAGAGTTAGGGGCTCGAAGGAGCAATCACACTAAGAAATAGGCGCAAATTACATCTACACCCCTCTTAGTTTGGAAATGACAAAACACATGAATAAACATCAGGGATGTTTTCGTAAATATGGCAAACCTCAAGGGGGATAGATGTAATTTGCCCAAAATAATATCTACATGGAGCTATATTTTATAATTTATATGTAGGTGGTCAATAATGTTTTTAATCTAATATTTTGTTTTCCCCCCCTTTCGCACCAAATAATAGAAATACATTTTATATCTAATAAAAGTTCAATTTTCACCCCTCAAAAAAATATCTTCTACTTTTAAATTTGTAAAATACCTGGACCGAGATTATATATATGGTGGGTAATCACGTTGATTGATCCCACAGTTTTAGCCAGGTATTGCTCGAACCAATTAGCATCAAAGAATCCACCAGGTGCTATAATCCGTGGTTTGGTATTAACTTGCTTGTAAATATCCTGGATTAGGTTGTTTAGAGTTATGGTGTCATTAGCATATGAATCCACAGCTATTCCTACCCCGATTCCACTCCCCGACAATTCATTTCCTGCCAAGAAACAAGATAAGAGTGAGAAAATAACATGCAAATATATAGATGCATATATACCAATATTGTCAGCGATTAATTCATAATATAATGATGTGATAAAGTGAAATTATGACATTATCATGTATAAACTAACAGCTCATAATACAGTACGGTGTGTGTATGTGTCTTTATGCCAAAATTACACAAAGCTCCCTTCTTGGAATCAAAGTTACACATACTACCCTTTAACTTATCTCCATCATATACATGCCCTTGTAATCACTCATTACAAACATTTAATGATGGCATCATTTAAACTTCAAGAGCTTTAAGAAATTGCCCTTACTTATATCTGAATATCCGAATGATGTTATCGAAACTTCTTGATAATTCATTTCAATACTCAAGGGCATATTGGTAATCTCAAACCAAGACCAATAAAACCTCAGCATCATACACCGTGTTCCATAGAGTAGGAAAAATTCAATTCTTACCAAGCTCCCAACCAAAAATGTTATATCCCTTTCCAACGGTATAACGAATAAGGGCTGCAGCATTTGAGGAATCCCAAGGCCCCGTAGCTGTATTTCCAGGATGCATAGATTTCCCACGAAGGGCATTCAATCCAAAAACAACAAGAGCCCTGAAAAATCATGAACCTTGAATATATATGCATTTAACAATTTCCTAATATAAAAGTGTTATCGTATTTACCCTGATTGGTTAAAGAATGTATTTAAAGCATCCCATCTGGCCAATGGTAAACATCCTTGAGTGAAACCAAACATCTCAGACGAGCTCTTGGCAAATTGAATGCAAGGTTGTTTTTCATTTTCTGTTTGATAGATAACTTTGTCTTGCAAAGTTCCACCCAATCTGATCTTCAACGGTGAAAAGGCTAAAAGTGCGAATGGGAAAGTTATTCTTTCATCAACCTTTCATTGGAAAAACGGGCGAAAAAATGAAATTCGTGATGACAGAATTACCTTTTACAGCATTCAAGAAGATGGTGTTATTAAGATCCTGCACATAACAACAGCATAAAAATATTTAGCAATATAACATAATTATGTATGGAAAACGCTTGAAAATTTTCATTGTTGTGATTCAGAAAGATGGTTATGAGAAACATGCCAATCTAAATACTATTCAGTTGTGAAATGGAAACAAATAGAAGCCCAAAAATCAAGAAAATGGAATATAATAAATTACACTCTTTTTTAACTAGAATTTGAGTTCCATTTGCTTGATTCAGCAGTTACAACAAAAAAGCTAAAAACCAACGAAGTTGAAATGTAAAAATTCAATTGCTTCCAAATCCCACCAAAATCCAAACTCAAAACAGTAAGGCCGTACAAGCAAAACCAGACACATATACACATACATATATACATACATAAACATAAACATCCATATATACACAT
Organism: Lantana camara; assembly: GCA_037501455.1. NCBI lineage: Eukaryota > Viridiplantae > Streptophyta > Magnoliopsida > Lamiales > Verbenaceae > Lantana > Lantana camara. The sequence continues at coordinate 24,519,501 of CM074856.1, read as the reverse complement.
ACATACATACGTATACATGTATGTTTGTAGAGCTCGAGAGAGAGAGAGAGAGAGAAACCAAATTGAGCAAAGAAGCATGGCCCCAGCTGCAAGTTCCATAGTCACACTTCTCAGGTGGCCACCAATCCAATGTCGCACAAATGAAATCCTCATCTGTCTTCGCGATGGGCTTATGCCCATCAATATAAACACTGCCTTCAACACTTAAATCAGCCTTCACACAACAAATGCAGTTCAAACACACTACACACACCAACACGCACAAAATCCAAGAACCCATCTTTGAGAACCCACAAACGATTCAAGATGCCCACTTCAACCCAATACCCCCATCATGTATATCACCAACAAAATTTACAAATTCTCTACAGATATGAAATGTGCGAAAAATGATTTATGCCCATTTAAGGACACATGAACAATTTATATAGCAAGAACATAAAAATGAGGATTGCAGTTGAGGGTCCCTACTAAATCTGAGCTAATAATAATTACAAAATTGATTATTTCCTCGTGAGACTAATACAGATGGAGTAAATACATATATTCAATATTTTTGCTAAAAGTTTTTCTCTTTTTTGAAAGAGCAGAGATTTGAATTAAGTAATAAATAACTAATATCGAAGTTCGTTGGCAGTGGGCCAATGCAAATGTGCTTTGCTTCATTAAAGAGTGCAAAGATTGCAGAAAGCAGGGGGAAGGTTTAGTATACCTTCTTTCTCTTTTTAATTTTTCTTTTAAAGGAAATATCATGTTTAGCAGCTAATGTTTTAAATTTGTATTGCTTTCATTCCTAAAATTTAAAAAATAATAGATAAGTTCCTAATGTTGCTAATTTGTTTCGAGCTATGATGTATGAATACGAATATGATAATACGGACACGACACTATATGGATAAGACGACACAGATTTTTTTTTAAATTTTTCAGAGTGCCAGATACAGTATTCGATATGAGTCTCTGACACGATATGACATGACAAAATGATATTTTTAAAAGTGTACGCGCATGAAGCGTGTCGTTCGTAATGGAACGAAAGATACCACTAATGCGCCTCTTTGTTGGACCGCCGATGCCAACACAATGATCTCTGACCAGGACCAGGAACCAATTCGAATTTGGATCTTGACATGTCGGTGATTTTTAACCGTAGGCATTTTGCCAGGAAGTTGGTGGGCTGATCATGAATTAGGTCGGGGTGGCTGGTGGTTTCGAGATCCTGTAGAAAATGCTTCTTTTATGTCTCGGGGATTTGCCACAACTTGTATTCATTCATTAGTCAATTAACAAATTTTTTCAGTGAAAATATGACCAGAAAAAATTCATGTGAATGGTTTTGAAGGGTGTCACCAAAAGAGTACAAGATAAAAATACCTTTATTAATTGCATACTTGGTGCACATAAAATTTTTTTCAATCATATTCTTATTGGAAAAGTTGTTCAAGAACTAACTTAAGATAGAGTAGTGATATTGAGGACTTATCTGTTACTTTTGAAACTTTAGGAATTAAAGTGACACAAACTCGAAATTTCAAGAACTAAATATGAAATTTAGTCTTTTTATTTTAAGAGGATCAATACTAATTTTCCAATTAGCTCGATAAAACTCAAATTCATAACTTATTTATTGGTAGATATAGATATTTCTCATTAAATTAGCTGCTTGTTTGAAAGTTCGGTATTCTTGAATAGGAATTGGTGAACGATCTGTACCTTTGTGGGGTTAAGAGGATCCGGCCCGTCAAGATGTATTGCTCATTTGCTCAAGAAAGAAAGAAAGATAAAAAACTTCGGGAAATTCCCGAAAAATCCCCAAATGAGGACTCAAATTTGCTTTAACTCCCCATTTTTAAAAAAGTTCCTCTTTGCTCCCTAGATGACAGGCCAAATTTGCTTTAACTCCCCATAGTTGTATTAAAACTCAAGAATCTCGTACCCGAACCCCGGAATCACGTACTTAAATGCCCAAATGATGTATTTGCCCCCAAATACGAGATTTGGATATTTAAGTACGTGATTTCGGGGTTCGGGTACGAGATTCTTGAGTTTTAATACAACCTTAAAAAAAAATGGGGAGTTAAAGCAAATTTGGCTTGTCATCTAGGGAGCAAAGAGGAATTTTTTTAAAAATGGGGAGTTAAAGCAAATTTTTTCAACTTTTAGGTACTTTTTAAAAAAGACCCCATAAAAACTTTGATTGTGCTATTATTTAAATTCTATTTTTTGAAGAGTTCTTTTATATTTATATTTCTATGAGATTGTACTATTACAAGTCATGCTCATTTAAATAAAAATATTAGAGCAATTACATTTTTAGTCCCATAGGATTGGGTCGTTTGCAATTTTGGTCTCATTCTTTCAGAATTAGACAAATTTAATCCCGTTGGTTTCAATTTGTTATAATTTTAGTCCCGCCGTTAAAAAATTGACGGAAACCGTTAAGTATAGTAAAGTAAATTATACTTTTTGCCCCATACGATTTGATCATTTTCAATTTTAGTCCTGATGGGTTCAGAAATATGAAGGTCCGAATCCGATCACTTTACGATTTGTAATTGTGGAGGAAACCACCGGAGCTTCGCCGGAAATGAGAAAGGGGGTTCTACCTGTTGGGACAAGCACAATAAAAGTCAGAAGGCCAAGCTGGGGGAACTGGGGGTGATACCCAGTTTGGCTCTCCGACGCTCAAGTCAGTTCAAGGTATGAAGAAATGTAAGTTCAGTCACAGTTTCAGTGATGAAGAATGCTTACCAGTGTAGAAGATGACTTTAGCTATTTATAGTTGAGGGTCAAGGGCCCTTTGGTCATTTGCCTCAAGTGGTCCTGGCCGAATGTTGCCCTAACACGTGGCGCCATGAGAGAGAAACCTAGGAGGAATCTTCTGCAAAAGCAGCTAAAAGTTGGTGCTGGCAACAGTGGCAGGTGCGCGGGCATGTACGATGTGTCAGAGAGCCATTTGGGTGGTTGGTAACGAGGGCTTATGAGCCCGCTCGTGACAACCAAGAGTATAGGAGGCCAAGATATCCGCTGAGGGGAATGAAGGCTCCGGTTCAAGTAACGAGCCAAAGGGGAGGCCACTCTGAGGGAGTGTGACGCTCGAAGAGGGCTCCCTTGGCATGTGGACGTGCCAATCATTTAGTATGTAGGACGCTCGTGGGAGTGACAGCGCTCGTTGGGCTTAACTCCTGAAGAAGGATGGCGCTTGTTGAGCTTAGCGCTCGTGCGCTGATGGGTGCAGCCTTGGGGAGACAGATGTCATCATCTCGGTGATGCCACGTGTCCTAACGTGGGACGATCGTATTTTGACCCCATCAAGTCCCGCATTCTTTAAATGGACATATCTAGTTCCATTTTTTTTATTTTTTGCAATATTGGTCCTTCCATCAATTTTTTTATAGAAATAAGTATTTTGGTCGTTAACTCTAATTTATATTATTATTTTGTCTTTTTATCTTTTCTACACAAAAAAAAAGTTCATAAAATACTTTTAACGTTTATTTCTAACTAAATATGTATATATTGTTCATACACTACAATTATATATTATACATGCAAAAATTAGTAATCTCACACACTTATTGCGTGTGCAAACAAAAAATTATTATTATTTAGACATATTAAAATTAATTTTCACATTAATAAATATTCTATATCATTTTTAATATAATTACTCAACTATGATAAATAAATAAATGAATAAATAGCATAAGGTCATGTAATGTATTATTAATTAAAAGAGTTTAAAAATATTAGGAGAAAAAGATAAAATTTATACGGAAAAAAAAAAGAAAAGAAAAAAAAAATTAAAGTGAAGTGAGAGAAAAGAGAAGTTAAGATAACATTGTGCAAGTGATAAAAAAATAATTAGCAAGAAAAGAAAAGAATGCAAGCGAATAAATCGAATAAAAAAATAAAATAATTTAAGAGCCAAAGAGAACAAAATTTTTTTTTTTGCCTCTCTCGCGTAATAAACAATATAAATTATATTAATTAATAAAATATATTTAAATGAGAAAACCCTACATCTCCTCCACCAATTCACCCCTAGCCGCTGTGACACGGGCGGACTCATTTACTTGTGTAGCGGAACAATTTTTCGCCCATGAGGCTCCCTCAGGTTCTCCAAAACCGTCGGTCTACCTTCCATCCTCGAGTCTTTATGATGACCCTTGCTCTTCTTAGCATCAATCGCGCACTAGCCATAGCTTCCGAACGCTTACTCGTACCGCACTTCGTGTTTGGCACTCGCCTATTCATGTTCTACAAGCTAGCATGCTTGCCATACGTTCCACAATCTCGGGTCCGAACAATGCATCTCCTGATGGTATGGGAGCATACATGCTCCGTCTCGGCATGAAGGGTCGCTAGCGCGCCCAACACGCAATCTTCGTGCTCGTCGCTCGCTCGGGACGCTTCGGTCTTAGGTGCGCCTCGGCGCCCTTCGCTTACTTCTTGCCCGAGTAGGATAACTCGTAAGTCCAAGGCTCATTCAACTTTGCCATCAACCTACAATTGTCTCGCATGAAGCTTAGGACTTGCCTTCAAGCTCATAGGTAACTTGTCGTCATGCCCACTATGCGTTGTTGCCCAACAATCGCATATCTTAAGCCTACGGACCCCCGTGTCGTGCGTGAACCCTTTGCACTTATCCACGAGTTAGTTCACGGGACTTTGGAGAACTTGTCCCGATCACTCAATCGGCATTAAGGTGTTTCTCGGGTCTAGCAATAAAGGGACAGCCCGCCAGGCTTAGCGGGAACTCAAGCATAACCTCTGTGGCCTAACTGATGCCGAACACGGACCCCACCGTGCCACGCCGCTCGTTTGGTTCCCAAACCGCCCGAGAATACTAAGTTCCTCTTCTAGGTTCCTAATGCTGGCCCATGCGGGCAGCTCTTGCGCACACGGTGCTCGCTTAGTGCCATCACAGCACGGGGAGGGCTGGCCGATGCTCACCAATGCATGCCCCCCTTATAGTACTCTTAAAAAAAAAATTCTTTCTCTCCACACTAGACATTCAAGCTAACAGAGCAATGCGACTTTTCCATAAATCCTTCATCCGACCTCCAAATCGCCCACCTTTTTCGCTCAAACGAAGCCCTTAGACTTCAATATTCATGCTCCAAACTTTCAGCCCCGTCCGAGACTCCATCGTTTGGGAATTACCCTCGTAATATGCTGAATTTATGAAACTGCCCCTCTATGACAGCAGATTGTTGTCAATGCTTGTTCATTGCTCAAACGGTGTCCAAATGACTTGAAACTTTACAGAGACCGTCCCAACACATGAGGGAAGTTGCCCAAAAAATATCTCCGGGAAATTCTTTCGTTTGATCCCTCTGTTCAGAGTACTTTTGGTCTGTCCCGCGCTGCCGACCGCCTCTCGGTCGCACCACAACTCGAAAGCCCAAACGGACTCGGAATGACCCCAAACTTGGTGGAGATCATCTTCATACATCAAGGAATACACTTGTTGAACAGTATTCTGATCCCACTTCGTTAAGACCCTCTACTCCTCAACACCAGCGGGACAATATTCCCGAATCGCCAGCAACTAACGCCTCCAAGTTATGGCCGCAGCCTTCGACAAAAGTGCGACCCATAACATGCTGTCACCATCACTACTCCACCAATTTAATAGTATAATAGATTTTTTTTTTTTTGTGTAGAAAAAATAAAAGAAGAAATAATATAAATTAGAGTTAACGACCAAAATAACCATTTCCATACAAAAATTGATGGAAGGACCAATATTGCAAAAAATAAAAATAAAAAATGGGACTAAATATGTAAATTTAAAAAATACCGGACTAAAATTAAAAATGATCAAATCGTATGGGACCAAGAGTGTAATTTACTTTACCATGCTTAACGGTTTCCGTCCATTTTCTAACGGCGGGACTAAAATTGTAACAAATTGAAACCAACGGGACTAAATTTGTCTAATTCTGAAAGAATGAGACCAAAATTACAAACGGCTCAATCCTATGTGACCAAAAATATAATTTGCTCAAAATATTATAAACTCTACCTCCATGGATTACAAAAATTTCATAACCTCATTTTTTTGGAATTTAGGTTAATTAATTGATAAAATGACCTATATACCTTTAATTAAAATTTTAAAAAACTAAAATATATAAAAAAATTAATTTAATGTTAAAATAATTTTAGAATTATATTTAATTAGAAAAACCGAATGAAATTGTCGAGGTTGAAGAAGACTTGAGGGCTTCTTCTCTCCTCCTTCGTCACGTAGTAGCTGCGCTTTTCTCTAGGTCTCCACTTCTGACTCTCTCTTTAGAAAAATAGGGTTCTTGTGTTTAAATACCCGTTCAATAAATTCCAGGCCCAAAATTCCCAAGAGTCCACGTCTAACACTTTTCGCGACCGCCAACGATCCAAGGCAAAGTGATTCGCGGTCGCTATTCTTAAAGAATCGTTATAGCGCTTGTCAGCTCCCTTTGCGACCGCCAACTTTGCAGTGTAAATTCCTCGCGGTCGAGAGTTTCCTCGGTCAGCTTCATTGTTGTGCCCGTTTCATCGTTTTTGCTCCAATCTTGCCATTTTCGAATCCTACGTGAATATCACCTGAAAAGAGTAAATATACGCAATAAATAGCTCATAAATGGCAAGAAATCATAGGGAAAATAAGCCTAAAATATCGAGTATTTTTCGACTAACAATTAGACATGCCACAGGTTGGATAAAGATCAACTCTGATGGTTCCTCTCATGGCAATCCGGTGGCGGCGGGGATAGGATGTATTATCAGAGACTCTGAAGGTAATATAATTGCTGCGCACAGTGAAGGAATTGACGAAGCTACGAACGTATGCTGAACTCAGAGCTTTGGTACAAGGCGTTAACATGGCAACAGAGTCTGGCTATACAACCATTTGGGCAGAGTTACATGCACAAGTCATTGTGGACATAGTTAGAAGGAACAGAGCAGGTGAACTTAAAATGCAGCACCTCTTGATGCAACTTCATGATTTGATATATGGAATTCATTTTTTTTTTTTTTTTTTTTGAAACAATATATGGAATTCATTTTAAGATATCACATATATATCGTGAAGGTAATAAGGTGGCTGATTCGTTGGCGAACAAAGGGACCTCGAAGCAAGAGGTTTGGTCATTTCCTAATATGGAAATGCCATGTCATTTGCGAGGTTGCTTAGAATGGATAAGTAGTAAATTTGGCCTTTCAAGGTTAGTTCGAATCGAGTTTTAAGTAGTAAATTTACCTTATCAGTCTGAATTATCCACGGCAATTTGAATCTTGTCGTGTATCTGATGGTTGACTTGATTGTCGTGATTTGGAACTTAGCTGCTAGCTTGATTGTCGAGTTGTATTCGGCCTGATTTGTCCTCGAATGGGACTAAATTTAATTTTCCTAATAGCCCGGAGTTGTCCATACCCATTTTGTCTCGCGGGCATTTCTGTATAATGTCTTTACTCGATGTTTGGATTCTCATGTTGTATCGTTTGGCTTTCGTTGATATATAGGACAAAAAGTAAAAGATGACAGCTACTAGTTGCTTATATATGTTGTTTAATAATGAAAGGAAATACCAAATCCATACGGATCCTCCTTTCATTATGTTTACTTGAACTCTTAATTATAGTCCAACCGCACCTAATCTATAAGCAGGGACGGAGCCAGGATTTGCAACGAGGGGGCGAAAATTCGTAATATCAAAAATATAAATAATATTTTTTCAAGAGTGGTGAAACCTTAATTTATTTTAAAATAAAAAGGGTAAAATCTATAATTAGGGAGGCGAAAATCTAAAATAAGGGGGACAAAAATATAAAATTTTCTAAAATATATAAGTAGGAAACGAAAGTTTTTAAAATTTAGGGGGGGGGGGGGGGGGGGGGGGGCGAAAATCTAAAATAAGGGGGGCAAAAAGATAATTTTTCTAAAAAACATAGGTGGTAAACAAAATTTTGTCAAATTTAGGGGTGGGGGAGGGCCCCCGCCCCCTTTAGCTCGTCTCTGTCTATAAGCATTGTTTGTTTTCCATTGTCTATTCTTAACTTCTCATCCGTAATAGAGAGGGAAATTCTTGTATGAGCCGGGTGTAGGCACTGTTCCCTACACTCGCCTCTAATACACAAATAAAAAAATAATTTTTTTTTTTTTTATTGTGTATCAGAGGCGGGTGTAGGGAACGGTGCCCTACACCCGGCTCATATAAGAATTTCCCGTAATAGAGATATCCTTAAAAGAGTAGAATTCCTTATTTTATTTTATTTTTTGAAAAGGATTATAAAACTATACACTTCAATATCACAATACTAACATTTTTTTTTTTAATATCATTTTACATGACATTTTGTTAATATTTTTTTTGAGGGGCTTCCTTATGAAATATTTGTTCAGAAAATTCCTCAAAATTAGTATGTTTTCTTTGTAGTAAATTAATGACGTCACATATTAAAAAAAGAAGTTGTAAATTCTTTTTTAACTCAAAACAAGTTGTAAAACTACAATATACAAGAAGATATATATTATAAGTTTATTATGTTATTTTTTACCGAATACTTTAAACTTGTATTTAAAATATAATCTAAAACTTATGAGTTACAAAATTACCTTATGAAATTAGTAGAATTACACAAATTTGTATCATTCCAAGGGTATATAAATTCTATCTTATGAAACACTTGATTAATAAATGTGGGCAATTTACACACTCCACCGTAAAAACATATATAAAAAATTTAGATGGTCACGTACTCAATGAGTTATCAGAATTTAGATCACCGACATTCATTTTCCATATATGAGAACTCAATTTCGAGATGTTTTAAGTTGTTTGGTAATTGCTCTATAAATGAATTTATAAATCTTTTAAGAAATTACTAGGAAGATAGTTTCAATGGTCATAACTCACAGATCAAACTATAAGGATTACAAGATTTTATTTTATCCCATAAGGATATAAACACATTTATAAGGGCACCGGATTTTCTACTCCATTTAGTGTTTCATCTCATACTCCACGTACTGGATGCGTGACACGTGTAAGATTTTGCCAAATTTTCTAACAGATAGAATTATGGTATTATCAATAAAAGAAAAGGAAAATCTTTATTCATCTAATATTAAAAAAAAAAAAAAAAAAAAAGCAGAATTCATATATCCGATAAATTAAAAAACAAGTCGTACTTTTCATTGAAATTATTTTATATTATTCACAGTAAAAATATTAAATTAGTGTCGTCTTTTTTAAATATTTATTTTTAAGTTATAAAATATTTTTAAAGTTTAAATATTATAAAATATATTTAATATTGATATTTTTAACTTGAATATAAAACTTTAATATTAATATTAAAGTTTTAAAGTTTAATATTAAATATATTTTATAATATTCAAAGTTTGAATATTATAAAATATATTTAATATTAAATGTAACAACTTTGAATATCAAAATTTAATATTTTCATTTGGAATATTATAAAATACTTTTAAGTTTGAATATTATAAAGTATATTTAATATTAATATTTTTAACTTAACAATAAATATTTTAAAACTTAAAAATAAATATTTAAAAAAGACGACACTAATTTAATATTTTTACTTTGACTAATATAAAATAATTTCAATGAAAAGTATGACTTGTTTTTAATTTATCGGATATATGAATTTTGGTTTTTTTTTTAATATTAAATATATAAAGATTTTTTTTTTTCCCTTTTACCGATAATACTGTAATTCTATCTATTAAAAAATCTGGCAAAATTTCACACATATCACGCATCCAACACGTAAAATATTAGATGAAGCACTAAATAGAGTAAAAGATCCTGTGCCATTTATAAGAACGGTTTGTAGACTTTCTAAAATTTGAGAGGGGTAACTAACTACTTTTTTTATAAAAAATGAGGTTAGCTAAACGGGAAATTCTATCCCAAACCCGGCTCGGCCGAGCCCGCAAATAAAAATGCGCCAAGTGGAAAATTAATTTTAGATTAAAATAATTATTAAACTCAACTAATTTCTTAACCCTAGTTAATTTAATTTATCTTATATGGAAACAAAAGACTATTTGGTCAAGAATCTCTATCTTAAAACAAAATTTTGCCAAAATATTTTTTCCGATTAAAAAATATCGTCGTCTTCTTTTTTCTCTTTTCAAGTATTCTTCACCGATCTTCTACGACGGTAGATAAAATAAGGTTGAGCAGAGAACTTTATATGCTTTCGGACGAGCTTAAAAACACATATTTGCTTCATTCTTTATATATGTTTTAGTTTTGTAGGAAGGTTTTAGTTCTTTCTCTTATTTTCTAGGCGCATATGCTGTATATAGGCTTTATAAAAGATGCAAGAAGACGGTAAAATGTGCCTCATCAAATTTGTAATGAAGCAATTATTCAGTCTTCTTCTTACAAATTTCGTAATCACTGTAGACGGATAAATAAACTTTATATTATTAATTTAATTTGCTATTTTATATTTTGAAATTATCCTAAATTTAATTTCAAAGTTAAATAGTTAAAATTAAATTAGTATTATAATGTTTATTTTATCAACAAATCAAGTGATGACACGTGTCAAAGTGAAACTAAATCAAAGGAAACTCTTTTTACTGAAGAGGCGGAGACTATGACTCCCTCAACCCATAGAGAAACTAAATCAAATGAAACTCTTTTTATTGAAGAGGCGGAGACTATGACTCTTGAAGAGCAAGTTGCCCAAATGGCTCAAGCAATGGCTAACTTGCAAAAGACTTTGGAGGATAAAGACTTCCAGATTGCTCAACTTATGAATAAGTTAGAAAATCGCGATCCTGGTCAGTCTAGTCGTAACCTTCAAACTTTTTCGGCTCAAGTCACTGATGGAAAACAAGTGAATTTTCTTCCCCAGAAGCATGACTCCACGATGAGGATAAATAACTCCGCTGCATCCATCGCCGCTCTATCTGTGCAAGAACTGCAAAATATGATAACTAATACAATTAGAGCTCAGTATGGTGCACCCTCTCAAAATTCTCCAACATACTCAAAACCGTATGCTAAACGCATTGATTCTTTGAGGATGCCAATGGGTTATCAACCACCGAGTTTTCAGCAATTCGATGGAAAGGGCAATCCGAAGCAACATATTGCTCATTTCGTGGAAACATGCAACAATGCGGGGACATATGGTGATCATTTGGTAAAACAATTTGTGAGGTCACTTAAAGGAAACGCTTTCGATTGGTATGTTGATTTAGAGCCAGAGTCGATAGACAGTTGGAACCAAATGGAAAGAGAGTTCTTGAATCGTTTCTATAGCACTCGTCGCACTGTAAGTATGATCGAGCTCACTAATGCAAAACAGTGGAAAGACGAACCGGTCATCGATTACATCAATCGTTGGCGAGCATTGAGTTTGAATTGCAAGGATAGACTTTCAGAGATATCTGCAATAGAAATGTGTATTCAAGGCATGAATTGGGGATTGCTTTACATCTTACAAGGAATCAAGCCCCGAACATTTGAAGAATTGGCTACGAGAGCTCATGATATGGAACTAAGTATTGCACATTATGGTACTAACTTTCCGGCTGAAAATCAAAGAAAGGATAGAAGGGATATTCGAAGGAGTGAAAAATTCGTCAAGCCTTTTGCAAGGGAATCTATGGCAGTGAAGACAACACCTGTCAAAATTCCCTCTAAGGAAAAGAAGGTTGAAGCCAAAACAAAAGATCAACCAACGCAGGATGAAAGGCATCGACTTACACTGAAAGAGATGCAAGAAAAGGAATACCCATTTCCAGACTCCGACGTCTCACACATTTTTGACGAATTGCTGGCGAAAAAACTGATAGAGCTACCACAGCTAAAACGCCCCGAGGAGAGTGGGAAAGTGAATGACCCGAAATACTGCAAGTATCATCGAGTCATTAGCCACCCGATAGAAAAATGTTTTGTGCTGAAAGATAAGATCATGGCTCTAGCAAGAGAAGGTAAAATTATCCTTGAAAGTGAAGATACAGCCGAAGCAAACGCTACTAGTGTTGTAACTTCAACAAATGTCAATAAAGTTAAGAGCAACAAGAGTATGATGACATCACCAACACTATTGGGGGCATCCACAAAAATCTAGTTTGGAAGCTTGGAACCAATGTTAGTTTCAAAGTTGATGTCGAATAGAGAAGTTAAAGTTGAAGTACATACAACAACCAAAGTTGAAGATGATGATGAATGGACCGTAGTGACGCGTCGACGAAGGCAAAGGCGACGTGTAGAGCAGTTTCACCCTACTTGGATAAAAGCATCAACTCCGATCAAGTATAAACAAAGAGAGTCAAAGAGAAGGATGAGAGCACCTACCAACCATAAAAGGCCTTCAAACAATCGCTATTGGAAACCAATGACTTTGGGCGACTTTTTTTCGAAGAAATACTTCAAAGAAAATATGAGCCCTACCTCCTATGATGAAGAAATTTCCCATGTTGTTTCTTGTCATGTTACTAGCGCGGTAATTGCCTTCATGGACGATGATTTGTTACTAGGACCGAAACCACACAATCGATCACTTTTCGTCTCAAGATTCATGCAAGAAGAGAAAGTTAACCGCATATTGATCGATGGAGGTTCAGCCGTTAATATCATGCCAAAGTCTACTATGAAGAAGTTGGGGATCTCTGTCGAAGAATTATCTCAAAGTCGTCTGACCATTCAAGGATTCAATCAAAGAGGACAACGAGCTATAGGAATGATTCGAGCAGATCTTCGAATTGGAGAACTGAAGGCAAGCACTCTACTTCATGTGATTGATGCTAGGACTTCTTATAACCTTCTATTAGGGCGACCATGGATCCACGAAAATAACGTTATTCCATCTACCCTACATCAATGTTTTAAGTATCTGAAAAATGGAGAAATCGTGATGGTGGATGCGGATATAAAACCCTTTACTGATGCGGAATCCCACTTTGCTGATGCCAAATTATACTTGGACCCGGAAGTTATGCCTGAAGAAAAAGTCAATAACTTTGAAGCTTCGAAATCGAACCTGATGATGCCCATCACCAGTTTGAATTCGACAAATGGACCATCTCCAACAATGTCATCAGGAGAAATAAAAGGAGTATTTGATCCGAAGGCTTACACACTCTTAGAAAGATCAGGATACGACTTTTCTAGCCCGTCAACCTTAGGTTGCTTAAACCCCGAGTTAACTGGTGAGAAGATTCATGGGCTTACTGAGACGTAACATAAAATGAAGGGGAAAGGACTTCGTGTTGATCAGCCTAAGTTGGGCGTGGGATATGTTCATACGGAACCACTAAGAATACGCGTGTCCCGGAAAGATAAACGAGTGAACGTGCAACACATATCTGCGTTGAGAATTGAAACTGATAGGAAGAATAAACGTGTTTCAGTGTTTGATCGACTCGGTGCTCCTATGAAACGTCTTTCTGTGTTCAAGAGACTCGGGTCTAAGGGCCAAAAGACTTTTGAGGACAAACATGCGTCAAACCATCGTTCTGTGTTCGATCGTCTTGGAGAAAGCGCAGAGATTGATAGAGACATAAATCATGGGGAGTCAATAGAACCACAAACGAGGCGAGATCAGACTCTTCATCTCTCAGTTGGGGGCACGTCCCTGCTTATTACTTCAGAAGGACCGGTCACCATAAAGACATGCCACCATATCTCAATCGATGAAGATCTTAACTATGAAGTGGTGGAAGACGAAGTAGAAAAGGCACCACCGCAACTTGAAGAAGGCATACAAGCAACTGTAGATGAGCTACGAGAAATTAACCTCGGAACACTAGAAGAGCATCAACCTACATTTGTAAGTGCACTTCTAACTTCTGAAGAGATGATCCAATATACAAGTCTCCTAAAGGAATATAAGGATGTCTTCGCTTGGACATATAAGGAAATGCCCGGGTTAGATCCAAAGATTGCAACTCACCGCCTTGGCATAAAGCATGGAGTTCGACCGGTAAAACAATCGCAACGAGTATGCCATCCAGAATTAGTTCCTTTAATCGAAGCCGAAGTCAACAAACTGATTGATGCTGGGTTCATTAGGGAAGTCAAATACCCCACTTGGATTTCCAGCATTGTTCCAGTCAAGAAAAAGAATGGTCAAATTCCCATATGCGTTGATTTTAGAGACTTGAATAAGGCATGCCCAAAGGATGACTTTCCGCTTACCGTTATTGAACTTATGGTTGATGCGACTACCGGACACGGGGCCTTATCTTTTATGGATGGATGTTCAGGATATAATCAAATCAGAATGTCACCCCAGGATGAGGAGTGTACTGCGTTTCGCACCCCAAAGGGTACCTACTGTTATAAGGTTATGCCTTTTGGACTAAAAAATGCGGGTGCTACATATCAACATGCTATGCAAAACATCTTTAATGATATGCTGCACAAGAATGTGGAGTGTTATGTGGACGACCTCGTAGTTAAAACCGAGAAAAGAGATGGCCATCTTAAGGATCTACGAGTTGTGTTTAACAGGCTCCGTAAGTATAATCTAAAGATGAATCCCCTTAAATGCGCCTTCGGTGTCACTTCGGGAAAATTCCTTGGCTTCATAGTTCGCCACCGTGGAATCGAAGTTGATCCTGCTAAGATAGATGCTATCCAAAGGATGCCCGCGCCAAGAAATCTTAAGGATTTGAGAAGTTTACAAGGCAATCTAGCATTTATTCGAAGGTTCATATCAAATTTGGTAGGAAGATGTCAACCTTTTAGTCATCTCATGAAAAAAGGCGTTAATTTTGAATGGGATAAAGGATGTCAAAACGAGTTTGAAAGTATCAAAAAGCATCTCATGAACCCGCTAGTATTAGGAGCTCCAATACCAGGTAAACCTCTTATCCTATATATTGCTGTGCAAGAACGGTCAATCGGGGCCCTATTGGCACAAGAAAATGACGAAGGGAAGGAAAGAGCGTTATATTACCTCAGCAGGACATTGACTGAAAATGAGTTAAAGTATTCTCCTGTTGAAAAGATATGTTTGGTTTTGTTCTACGCGATCAAGAAGCTAAGGCATTATTTCGAAGCATATTCCGTAAAGCTTATATCTCGAGCGGATCCGGTCAAGTATGTAATGTCAAAACCGGTGTTATCCGGGCGGTTAGCTAAGTGGTCAATCATATTTAATCAGTACGAGATAATGTATGTACCACAGAAAGCTGTGAAAGGCCAAGTACTCGCCAATTTCCTAGCTGATCATCCGATTCCAGCGGAGTGGGAACTTTCCGATGATTTTCCCGACGAAGAAGTTTTCTTTGTCGAGCCTTTACCAACTTGGATGATGTTCTTCGATGGATCGGCTCGATCAAATGGAGCAGGAGCAGGAGTAGTTTTTGTCTCTCAAGAAAGGCTTGTTTTACCAAACTCTTTTGTGTTGGCTGAATTATGCTCAAATAATGTTGTTGAGTACCCAGCTCTGATTATTGGACTTCAAATGGCACAAGGAATGAAGATTCTCAGTATAGAAGTATATGGTGACTCCAAACTGATAATCAACCAACTCCTAAATGAGTATGAAGTCAAGAAAGAAGATTTGATCCCCTACCATCAACAAGCGTCAGTTTTGATGACAAATTTTGAGAATATAATTTTGAGTCATATACCAAGGGAAGAAAATAGAATAGCTGATGCTTTGGCTAATTTGGCGACTGTTATGGCTCTATCGAAAGGGGAAACAACGAGTGTGCCCGTGTGCAATCGTTGGGTTGTGCCATTGTCAAGTGGATCTGATATTGAAAATATAAATGCCATATCAATCTCGGTTGATGAAGAGGATGATTGGAGGACTCCATTGATTGACTACTTAAAGCACGAAAAATTGCCATCGAACCCTCGACATAAAACTGAAGTGCGTAGACGAGTTCCTCGCTTTATTTTATACAAAGATACTTTGTATCGGCGATCATTCTCCAAGCTCCTGAACCTTTACATCCTACAGTAGCTTCATGGACATTCGATGCGTGGGGTCTTGACGTAGTGGGTCCAATAACTCCTAAATCTTAAGGTGGTCATTCCTACATATTGGCAGCTACTGATTACTTCTCAAAGTGGGCAGAAGCAGTACCCCTTAAAGAGGTGAAAAAAGAAACAGTAGTTGAGTTCATCCGAAATAATCTGATTTTTAGATATGGGGTGCCTCGATATATTATCACTGATAATGGTAAACCCTTTTACAACAAGCTGATGGACAAACTATGCGTGCAATTTGGCTTTAA
Organism: Lantana camara; assembly: GCA_037501455.1. Classification (NCBI taxonomy): domain Eukaryota; kingdom Viridiplantae; phylum Streptophyta; class Magnoliopsida; order Lamiales; family Verbenaceae; genus Lantana; species Lantana camara. Next base: position 24,503,267 of record CM074856.1, on the reverse strand, counting down.
ACAACACAACTCGTCAATGTATAATGCAGCTGCAAATGGTTTGGCAGAGGCATTTAACAAGACTTTGTGCAATCTCTTGAAAAAAGTTGTGTCTAAGTCAAAAAGGGATTGACATGAGAAAGCTGGGGAAGCGTTATGGGCATACCGGACAACACATAGAATCGCTACTCAGGCTACCCCTTACTCGTTAGTTTACGGAGTCGAAGCTGTGCTACCTTTAGAAAGCCAAATACCATCACTGCGCATAGCAATTCAAGAAGGTCTTACTCTGGAGGATAATGCTCGCCTCAGACTTGAAGAGTTGGAAGCACTTGATGAGAAAAGACTTGCAGCTCAACAACAACTTGAATGCTACCAAGCCCGAATGACGAGAGCATTTAATAAGAAGGTGCATCCGCGATCATTCCAAGTAGGGGACTTGGTCTTAGCAGTGAGAAGACCAATTACCATCACTCAGCGTATGGGAAATAAGTTTATGTCAAAATGGGACGGTCCGCATGTGGTAAAGGAAGTGTATACAAATGGTGCCTACAAGTTGCTTGACAAGGATGGCTTGCGCATCAGACCTATAAATGGTAAATTCTTGAAGAAATATCACGCATGATGAAGTAGAATGCTCCTCGACGCACGAGCTTAAACTGCATGTCACTCCTGACCCATATGAGTATAAACTATGTACGGTAACCACCAATAGTAAAGTATGTGGATAAACTGTTAACTTACTCCACTAATGGTATTTCATGTGGCTAAATTAGAAATTCCCCACTCTTGTTCAGGGTGGTTAAACTTTGAATACTCCTGGCCCGCATGAGTATAAACTGTGTACGGCTCCGCCCCTTCAAACAAAGTCAACCATTTGAACTATGTTATGACTTGATCCCTTTTGAAAGGGTACGTAGGCAGCTTAGATATTTTCTAAGTTCAGTCGTAACTTTGCTTTGATTTATGTTTCCTTGTTGAATTGGAAATTCTTCAAGTAATCACAAGTTGAATAAATTTTGCAACTTTACTTTGATTTGTTTTGGATAGAAGATTCTTCAAGTAAATACCAAGTTATAAGTTGAATTCAATCACAACTTTGTTTTGATTTATGTTTCCTTGTTGAGTTAAAAGTCTTCAAGTAAATATCAAATTGAAATAAGTTCAGTCGCAACTTTGTTTTGATCCTTTCCTGGATTTTAAATTCTTCAAGTAAGTACCAAATCACAAATCACAAGTTGAATAAGTGCACAGCTTTGCTTTGATTTGTATTTTCTTGTTGGATAGAAGAATCTTCAAGTAATTATCAAATCACAAATCACAAGTTGAATGAGTTCACAACTTTGTTTTGATCTCTTCTTCAATTTGAAATTCTTCAACTCCTCAAGTAAATCCCACAATGATATGGATAGTTTGACGAGGGTATTGGTAGATGGACACCATGCTTCGAAAAACGCCTTGATAATTGGATTTGGCGATCATAGGTAAATAAGGAGGCTTGTACCACATTATGTAGTTGAGCGGCATGTAACTTCTCTTCGCATCAGCTAAAGATATCTTCAGTCCATTCTCGGTATCCATTGTTAAAGCAAATTCTCCACCAAACACTCCATCGGCTAAGGATATCTTCAGTCCACCCCCAGTATCCATCGATAACTTGTCTTCGCATCGGTTAACTGCACTTGGTTCTCCCTTCGATAAGTTGATGGTGCGAGGTTAAGTAATCTGGCCCTTCGGTAAGTTGATGCTGCGAGGTTAAGTAATCTGGTCCTTCGATAAGTTGATACTGCGATGATAAGTAATCTGCCCTTCGATAAGTTGATGGTGCGCCTTAAGTTGATGGTGCGGAGCCTGTAGAGCCCACACCTTCGGGGTTTAAGCGCCGTATGGACCAAGTAAAGAATCATGCACCTCCAAGCAAGTAGCCTTCTCTTCGGATTGTCTCTCGTCGTCAAGGATCGCTAAGTGGTTGACACCGGCTGGAGTTGAAATATCTTTGAAGTACACCATTGTGATCTTTAAGCAAAAAAAAAAGAGAGAGAAGAAAGTGATTAAACAAATATGTGAAAAAAGAAGAAAAAAAAAAACAAAAACAAAAAAACAAAATAAAGAATTACGCCCAATTTTCACCAAGTATGGTCGAATTGCTGGAACGTCTCCTCTTCCGAAGTAGTGCTGCAGAAATCTCCAAATTGAAATTAACGCTGATATTGCTTCGTAGCTCTCGATTTATTGCCTGCTGCTTCTCAGATTAATGCCGCAAGGATGAGGTTAGAAGTTGTTGTCCTGCTTCTTGGATTAACAACGCAAAATTGATGGCCAACTGCTTCTCGAATTGATATTGCTCCACTTCGTGATTGCTTCTCTCCAGAATATATTGCTCTGATCAAGGTGTGAAGATTATGTGGGCAAGGGGCTTTATTTATAGGCTTGGGATTACGGGGAATCCAATTCGGATTAGGACTCCTAAATCAAATTGAATCCTAAATCAAATTGAAATATTGTCATGATGAGTCATGATTACTCATGCATCTTCAGAATCAACTAATTTCCTTTTTCGGAAGAAGCTGCTGTAAGTTTTGAAAAGAAAAGGAAATTCTATGCAGGGACGTAGCCAGAATTCACGAAGAGGGGGGGCGAAACTAAAACTTTTGAAATAAAAGGACTAAAATTTGTAATTGGGAGGGACGAAAATCTAAAATTAAGGAGGTAAAACTAAAATTTTTCTAAAATATGTGGGGGTAAACATAATTTTTCAAATTTAGGGGGGCGGGGCCACCACCAACCCCCCTGTGGCTCCGTCCCTGATTCTATGCATGATGGAATTCTTGCATTGCATGGAAATTTATGCATGGCGGCTGCAAGAATTTTCCCAAAAAAAAAATGCAATGAAAAAAATCATGCGATTAGTCGAAATCCAATGAATCTTTCTTTAATTTGGAGAACTCCATATCCTATTGGAATTCTAATAGAAGATGCTTTGAGTGAAATTCAATTCTTTGAAGAATCATGATTGCATTGGACTTCGGATTTCAATTCATTTTCCTTGACTAATTAAAATTTTCTAATTACTCAAGGAATATGTAAGCCCACGTAATTTGGGATTCAAACACAAGTTGAACTTTAGTTTTACTTGAGATTTAATTAATGTGATTTTCTTTTAAAAGAAAAAAAAAATCATCGTTTGTTTGAATTTTCCCAAATAAAAAAAAAAAGAGAGAAAGTTTAAATACTTCAAGTCCCATTTTCTTACAAATACTTGGTATGTTTTTCGCCGAGCCTTGAAGTGGGGGCATTTGTAGACGGATAAATAAACTTTATATTATTAATTTAATTTGCTATTTTATAGTTTGAAATTATCCTAAATTTAATTTCAAAGTTAAATAGTTAAAATTAAATTAGTATTATAATGTTTATTTTATCAACAAATCAAGTGATGACACGTGTCAAAGTGACATGTTTTGACCAATTAAATCAAGTCTTGCAGTCAAAGAAAGCCATGACAAATCATATGGAGACACGTGGCGTATTGCATCGTACGGACCAATCAAATTCAAGTCCTATATTTTCTCTTTAAAATAAAAAAATAAAAATATTAAAGAGATAAATAATTTATATGATTTATTTGATATTATCTCTTCAAAAAATAAGAGATAATTATTAAATAAAAGCGACTTGGGCTACAAGTCTTGAATCCTACACATATATAAAGGGGTCATGGGATAGTTCATTGAACACACAACACGAATTCAAAAAAGGCTAAAAACCTCTCTACGAATTCAAAGAAAGGCTAAAAACCTCTCTAAAAGTTCAAGAAAGGCTAAAAACCTTTCTTCCTGAAGTTATCAAATTTAGGTATTTGATTCGTTATCAAGGCGTTACACCGGCGAATCGGCGTTATTATTCAAGCTAAATTCACGGAATTACCAACGAGTTCATCGGCGTTCTTGGCGGAATTCTCCAAAATCTGGCGTTTGATTCGTAAACAAGTCGAAAAACCTGCGAATTAACGTTATTCAAGTTAAATTTGAAGTTGAAGAAGATCAAACCCCAAATTCATCAAGAACTGTTTGAATATTCAACAACTCTAAATTTGAAGGAAGAATCAGAGGATCAAGTGAAGATTGAAGACCCACTTGTACTTTAATTTTCAAATAATTTGTATTATTTATTCGTTATTGACTAAAAATCAATAAACACGAATTTTTAGTGCAAACAATCACAAAGTTAAAAACCATTTTCCTTGTGAAACAATTTGAATCATTTTTATGTCTTGTTTTCGAGTAGAGTACTGTAGAACCAATTTCTTCAAGCAATAATTTTCGCCAAATATTTATTCTCTAATTTTCTTTGATCATACACTCTCAAAAGAACCCGACGTAATTGGAGGACCGATTTGATAACTATGAACATGTTCGACCAACCTAGAATCCTTATCTGTGAATACGAGTTTCCGACTCGTGACTGCGATCTCACCGGCGATGTGTACACCACGCAAGTGTTTTGAGATAGTAGATTTCATACGCTAATGGATCCGTTTTCTATCTCTGCAATTAAAACTAAAATAAATCTATGAGAAATAAATTGTACGCCATTAAAATCTGTGAGAGGGATTCGAAATTGAGACAAAGAGAAAGAGAAAAACAAGATGTAGATCAGAAGCGATCTCCCAAACTAATGAAGTACACGAAATATAATGAACTACACGAAATTTGAAATTTGTCAAGAAGACGACGATGAAATTTGTCGAGAAGAAGAAGATATTCTTTTAATCGGAAAAAATATTTTGGCAAAATTTTGTTTTAAGATAGAGATTCTTGACCAAATAGTCTTTTATTTCCATATAAGATAAATTAAATTAACTAGGGTTAAGAAATTAGTTGAGTTTAATAATTATTTTAATCTAAAATTAATTTTCCACTTGGCGCGTTTTTATTTGCGAGCTTGATCGAGCCGGGTTTGGGATAGAATTTCCCTAGCTAAACAGCTCTAAATAAATATGGCACTTTCAGGTAGAACTGCCTTGGTTGGCCACAGCCCATATGGTTCTTAAAAATGTGTGGTTTCTCTTTTGCAGACTGTACACATGTGTATAAGAAAAGATTGGAGGTATTTGGGTGCAAATATATATACATTTTTTGTCTCATAAATTTGAAAGAAAATTGCAGTCCTGCTAAGTCAAAAAGTATTTTTCTTACTTCAATTAGATTGAAGGCTGATTTATCTCATTCTTACTTCAATTTTTGGTTTTAAAAAAAATAAAAAGGAAATTTTATTGGAAACCCGTGCTCTTATCATTCTTACTAGGTTTTTTTTTTTAACATACACACAATTAGAATTCGAATTCAAGAAATTACTCTGAAAAGTGAACGCATTAACCACTTGAATTAACCCCAATTGACTTACTAGTTACTTCAATTTAAAAAGACAAATTTTCCTTTTAATTTCCAAAAATCCTCAGATTTTTTCCTCGCAAAAATTTACTTTATTCTCAGTTCGATTTGCACTAGATTTTATTGAAGGAGGTTGCATTTAGGGAGTTGTGAAGATCCGTTGGCGGGGATGGTAACAACGGACCAATATTATGTGACTTGTGTAATTATTATTAGTTGTTCTCTATAAATATTGTAACATTTTTTTATTATTATGAGCCATTAATCCATTATTTTCTTTTTTTTTTTATATTTTAAAATTGGCGGGTTTATAACGAGGACCCCTCATTTATTCCAAGCAATCGAAACAAAATGCATCACAAGGGAATTCAGCCAAGCGTCAAGTAACGAGAAAAAATAATAGTATCCCCGAAAATAATGAGACATGAACAAACTTAAGCTAAAAACATAAATCTGATTCCACAAAGTCCCATTCAAAGACTCATGACAAATCACAACTACGACAATTGAGCTAGCAGTCAATTTCCAAATCACGACAATCAAGTCAACTATCATATCTTAGGAGAGATTCAGACTAACCCTAACTAGTGACTTATTCCCGATTCGAATTGATTTGAGAGTTCTATTTAAAATTCAGTTCGAATGTGATTCACCTTACATAGTGAATGTGTAACCATTATCAGAGATTAAAACCATCTAGGAATAGCCATTCCCTTTACTATTATTAATAATGCCATTATTACAAACTTCTCTCCATATTCAAATTCAGAAGCGCAGTATCCATGTTGCCATCCATCAGTACAACCTCAAGAAGAAACCACCACTTTCCACCTCCACGCACACCTTGCAAACGGAAAACAGCCTTACCCGAAACTATGTGGTGCTGACTGGGCGCCGCGTGTGAGCCATGTGCAAGGCTGAGGTCGCGCCACGTCACCGCGCATCCAGATTTGATTTGGACTGCGTCGGACAACGGGTTAATGGATCGAGTCAAAGGGTAAGGCCGCGTCAAACCGGACACGTGGCAGAACCGGGATTGGCCACGTGTCGAACCGGACCGGACCGGGTTCGGTAGGACCGGTTCAAGGCCAGGAACCCTAGACCGCGTATGCTTCACACGCGCCACCTTCAGGTGGCGTTTGAGGGCGCGTCCGGTGGCCAATCGGCGCGTTCTCGGCGGTTTTGGACTCGTGGCGATGACAACTTCAATGTAGTCATCTTGGAATTCGTATCCAAGTTGTGCACGCAAGTGGGGGTGTGAAATTACTATTTTACCCTTGGTTTTTCCCCTATAAATAGGGGTCTTGGCCCTTCATTTCTTTCATACGTTTTTTGGAGAGGTTTTGGCTAGTTCTTGGCTTTGAAACCATATCCCTTTTCTCCTAGTTAATTTCGATTTATTTTGGAATTAATTTTAATTAGGTGTTTATATATAAAACGCCTGAGTTCGGGAGATTAAACCCTGAAAAGGGTTTTCTAGTTTAAAGTTTTATTTTCTCTAGTATTCAGAGAAATACTTTCGGAGCCCACACTCCGAGGGTTTCTCTGGGAATATTGTGGAGAAGCTCTACCGGTCTCACGAATGAGAAAGGAGTTGGAAAAATACCGTTAGATAGCCATGTTTGCAGTACGGTAATATTTTACAATTATATTATTTTAAGCATGATAAATTATATGCTCTTAAGTGTTAATTGCATGTTAGATATTTATCTGCTTAAGTGATTTAAAATTTATTATCAATTGCATGTATATACTTGAGTAGATCCGGCTAGTCTTCCGCTTTGTATTAAAATGTTTTAGAAATATTTTAATACTTTTATTATAAACAAAATTTTAAAATGTGGTCCCGAACCGCCACTGTTCTAGGCCCACCTCCCAGCAACTGGTATCAGAGCCGTGCTCTAGATATATACATGCATTGATATGATGCATGCGATGTATAATTTTAAATCTGCTACTGTGCACGTAAATTCTGTCAAAGGAGACTGGTTTTTAAGTGGGACCGTTTGTGACCCCTCCAGTCTTTCCTGGGAATTTACGTGGAATGGAATTGCTTTTCCTGAAAAATTATCGAATTAGTAAACATGATTTAAATTATGAGATAATTTATTTATAACATGTTTACATTATGCCATTTATTTAAAGCATGATAATTATGTGATAATTATATGAAAGCATGCTTAATTATTTTATGGCATGATCATGATAATATGAGATATTATGATATTTCAATTATGCATATTTTATTTAATATGATTAAATAGTATTGTTTAATAGAGATTAGACGCGATGCATAATTGAACTAATATTTTTCGGCCTTATTAATAAATTTTCATTAATGCCTTAAAATATTAGTAGGATTATAAATATGATTTAGTAATCCTAGTGGGAGGATATTAATTAGATTAATCACTTCCAACAAAAAGACTCCAAAAGTGATTATTAAATAATCAACAGATAATCCACACTTCTGAAAATTCAAGTGGGAGCGAGATGAAAAGAGTTAGATTCTCACGGCCTCTATTACCCGTCTACAGTATAGTGGATACGTACTACTCCCCTCGATAGGTATGTATTCGCGGCATAGAAGATTATACTTCTACGGATAGAATGAAATACGGGAAAGTCAGCTCGACCACGCCTCCGTGGAGTGTCTTGACCTACTCGTACGGACTTCTAGGTAATGGTGCATACTTGACTAAGTAATGTATTAACCTCCCTTAGGAGCTCTGTTACATTTACTTAGAGGCCAAAGGTTGACGTGGTGGATTAACATTGTTTGGTAAGAGTTACCTAGATGACATGTTAATAAAGAATAGTTCCTACTTTTCTAAGCGGTTTTCGACCTCGCCTCCGGGGAGTCAACTGCAGTTAGTTAAGTCACCATTGCGTAAATCAAGATACTTACGTGGATTTCATTTATTGGTTAGACGCAGAAGAAAGTGAAATGCATAATCATAACTTACTTTTATTTATTTATTTCAGTTTTATAATAACGATCTCTCTTAGCCCACTCCATATGTCTATAAGGAAATAGGCTAGTAAGGGTTCAACTATGCTGACTAGGAAATGAATCTTGATATTATGTTGAGACAGGAAAGTTTACGTACTCACTAAACCTTATCCGAAAATTTCGGAAACTATAACCAGTCAGGATTGGAAAGACGCTTATTCCAAATGGATCAAGTGTGATGATCTGGCTAGTCTTATGTCCTGACATCTATCTTAAAAGTTCTTGAGCATCAGATGCATGAGATGTCTATTGATAAGAACATGTTTTGAAGACAGGATCGTACGAAGGTACGAGCCAATAAGAAGGTTGTTAGTTATAAAGATGTTTGAAGGATCACTGGTTCAGAATCATATTATGAATATGATAACTAATCTGAACGAGATTGAAACCTCTGTGTTTAAAGAGACAATCTTAACAAATAGGATGCAATTTTATACTCTCTGCCTAAGTCGTTTGAACGTTCAAGATTAATTTTAAATTTTTTTTAAAAACCCAACCTGAACCAATGAACGACCTCAATATGGCATAAATGGTGATATAGATTAAGGGAAAGGTTCTCTTTAATCAGACATCAATATCCACGGCCAAAAAAGCCAGTAAGTGGAAGAAAGAAAAAGGAATGGTTCCCAATCTTAAGGTTCAGAAATAGAAAGTCAAATCCAACAATGGAAAAGTGTTTCTATTTTGGTGTTAACGAGTATTGGAAAAGAAATTGTCCAAAATACTTAGTTTGTCTGTTTGCTACGCCGTTTAGATAAGAGATGAAGATGTCTTACTCATTGAAAGTATATTTAGTTGAAAATTCACCAGACCCTAGTGTGTGAACTTGAGATCAACTAATCATATTTGCAATTCATTGCAAAGATTCAAACTAACCAGAAGGTCTGAAAAACGGCTAACACACAACTACTGCTCGGGGATAATACAAGTGTAATTGTATTAGCAGTAGGGACTATTGTATTGTATTTTGGCAATAGGGTTTTAATATTATATGTGCCATATATACAGAAATTTTATTTCTGTAAGTTATTCGATAACTAATGGTTTAACTGTTTGTTTTGAATAAAGGTTTTCCATTAAACAAAATAAAAGGTTTATTTGCCCTGGCACAATAAAAGATGGTCTTTTATACCTCAATGAAAACCCTAATTTAAGTTTAACATTAAGAAGTTTGACTTACCATCTAAGAGGAAAAACTTCTACGTGGCACCTATCTATTGGTCAATTGAATCTGAATAGGATGCAAAGATTGATTGTTGAGTCCTATTGACTTGAAAACAGTATCAATCTACGAATCCTATTTAGAAAGTTAAAATGACCAAGAAGCCTTTTAAGACAAAGGGTATTTAAGCCATGAACTTGCTTGAGTTAGTTCATATGGACGTATGATATTAGGAGTGTTCGAGCAAGAGAAAGTTTTGGGTACTTCATCATTCATTTGAATGATTACTCTAGATACAAATATGTTTATTTGTTAAGACTTAAGTCTGTATTTTGAAGAGTTTAAGGAATATAAGACTGAAGTCAAAGAGTCAAATTAGAAAACATATCAAGGCACTTTGATTAGATCGAAGTAGTAATAAGTATCTATGTACAGAGTTAAATAGAATTTCTCAAATAAGATTAGATCTCAACTATCTGTATGAGATACGTTTTAGCAAGGATGTATTGCAGAAAGGAGAAATAGAATTCTGATAATGATGGTAAGATTCATGAAGAGTCATGCTACCCTACGAATTTTGTTTTGGAGTCTTGTACTCAAAAACAACAAAACACACTAAACCTAGTTCTATCTAAGTCAGTTTGTAAAACACTGATGGATCTGTAGCTAGGGTGAAAACCCTGCATCTATTATCTTCGGATTTGAGGTAGCCTGGTCCACGTGTTAAGGATGGATCCTAACGAGTTAGAATAAAGAACAAAGGTTTACTTGTTCTAAGGTTATCCTAGAAAAACGAGAAGTGGTATATTTTGTAATTTGAGAAATCACAAAAGATGTTTGTGAATATTTCAAAGATGATTGCATGAATAACCACAAGGGGTGGAAGCAAAATAGTGTTAAAAAAAATAACAGTATTTGATACTGATTTCCATAAACCCCGTAATAACTGAAAATGTATTAAATACATGTGATGTACCAAATACAACATGTGATGTACAGACGTGCACACGAGAGCATCATTGTAGTAGGAGGATTGTCAGGACACCTGACAAGATACCTAAGATTAACCCAAGTGGTTGAATCTAACGTACCTGATCCTGTCACGTGTAATGAACCTGTGGATGATATAGATGCTGACCGTTTGGTCAAAAGCCATTGAATCATAGTTAGAATCTTAGTATTCTAACAAAAGTCTTGAACTTGTGGAGGCGCCTAAAGGGATTAAACCCATTAGATGCAATTGGGGGTTCTACAAGAAGATAAAAGGAGAAATGGACGAAAAGTAGAGACTTTAGAGCAAAGCTTATGGCAAAGGGTTTTACCCAGAAAGAAGAAATCATTTATGAGATCTTCTCACCTATAGCAATGCTTAAGTCCATTATCCTCTCTATTTTATCTCATTATCGATTATGAGATTAGATAAATGGATGTAAAGACTATGTTCTTAAACGGGCAACTTCAAGAAGAAGAGATACATGGCACAACCTGAAGGCTTCACAGCCAGAAATCAGGTGCATATGATGCAAACTTAATAGATCGATTTATGATCTTAAGTAAGCGTCTAGATCATGGAACATCAGAATTAAAGAGGCAATTTAAAATCTTTCAATTTGTGCAATTGCCCGATAAATCATGATCGTACAAAATGACATCAATATAATATCGTAACACTTCCATTTTGTACGTAAACAATATTCTGCTCATTGGGAATAATGCAAGAATTTTGTTAGTAGTCAAGATTCGGTTGTCAAATCAGTTTGACACATAAAAGCTAAGTGAAACCAATGTTATTCTAAAGGATCAGACTTTCGTCGTGATCATAAGAATAAGAAGGTTTATTACAAGAAGCATATATATATAGATAAGATGCTGGTAAGGTATAATATGACAAATTCCAAGAAAGGTTCATTACCTTTCAGATTTGGAATTTATCTATATCGGGATCAGTGTCCTGAAAACAACTGAAGAGATGGAAGACATGATTAGAGTTCCGCAGTGGAAGCTTTATGCATGTCATATTATGTACAAGGCCAGATGTCTATTATGTATTAGGTCTAAGTTAGCAGATATTAGTCAAACCCTAGAATCTGACACTGGGTAGTAGTAAAAGCATATATTAGATTACTTAAGAAGAACTCAAGATTATATGCTAGTCTACCATAGTGATGAGCTCATTTTAATAGAGTACAAAGATTCAGATTTACCATCTGATTTGTATTCTAGATGTTTGACATCAGAATACGTGTTTACTCTAGAAAGAACAACTGTTAATTGGGGAATGTTAAGCAGACTTGTATTACTTACACCGCCATATAAGTTTAAATACATGGTAGCTTGAGAAGCAGCTAGTTAGATGTATTGGATTCATGATTTCCTAGTTGTTGGCTCAGAGAAACATCTAATAGATTCCTTCACTAAATTATTGGCGCAAAAGAGTGCAAAACGAGTTTTGACACTCATGTGGAAGGAATAAAACTTAGATGTGTGGCCAAATTGAATTTAGGGCAAGTGGGAGATTGTTGGGAATAGTTCCCTAAAAAATTCAATTTGTTGAATTAATTAAACTGAATTTACAGCGAGTTGTGAGTATTTCATATATTGATAATTAATGGCGTGTGGTGGTATTCTTATATGAAATATGTTTGATAGGAAAAGACTTTGAATACCGAAATCACATGTCATTAAAGTTCTAGTCGGTAAGATAAGAATATGTTCTTATCAAGACTATAACGTGGTTATATATGGTGACTAGTCTTTCGTCATAGGGAATGGTGATTCTGATTATAACACGTTGATGATTTACAATAGGATTGCAAACATCGAACTGGACCACTGAGATTATTCATTTTATACTGCTATCTAAAATGAATAAAATCTCAGGAAGCATTGTACTCTTAATCCTGATAATATTTCGGCTTTAGGCATGTAGTGTTAGTCACTGTAATATACTTGAAATGAGGTCTCGGCAACGGTGGCCAAAATATTTTCTATGTTCGGTGACAACATAAAATAAGCTAAAGAGTCATATTGATCGAGGAATCTATGACCTAGATGGAATGTAAAAGATATCCTTGAAATAGATTTGCAAACGTTCGAATTAAGACTTTGGCCAAAGCACTTCGCGTGATACGTCACCGAAGTTGTATGATGAATGTGTTTCACATACAGAGAATTTGAACTTAAGGTAAATCAATAAATTTCAAATTAGAGATGAAAAATAAATGATAGTAGTTGCAATTTATTTTTCATGGATATCTACACGGAGGAGTAAAATGCGAAATTATTCTAGATCGAGAAATTCATAAATAATTTAATTAATTTTAGAGTGCAACAATATTTATTTAGTGGAATTAAATATTGTTAAACGGTAATTAATTATTGTCATGAGATGATAATATATTAATCCGTTTGGAGCTAAAATTAATTAGTCCTGCAAGTCCCCCCTGCAAGCCCCAATTGAAAACCCGAAGAGAAAATATTAAAAGGAGAAAGAGAAATGAATTTTTAAATTGTTTGAAAATAGCCAAGGAATTTATTTTAAGAAAATAAATTGAAGTTCCAAAGAGTTGGAAATGCCCGGAATTTTTTTTTTGAGAAAAAAAAATTTCATCGAAAAAAAAAATAAAAAATAATTTTTTTGGGATGACGTGGCAGCTGACGTGGCATGCCACGTCAGCGGGTCAACTACCAAGTGGTGCTGACTGGGCACCACGTGTAAGGCTAAGATCGCGCTACGTCACCGCGCATCCAGATTTGATTTGGACTGGGTCGGACAACGGGGTCAACGGATCGGGTCAGCGAATCGGGTCAAAGGGTAGGGCCAGGTCAAACCGGACCCGTGGTAGGACCGGGATTGGCCACGTGTCGAACCGGACCGGACCGGGTTCGGTCGGACCGGTTCAAGGCCAGGAACCCTAGGCCGCGTGTGATTCACACGCGCCACCTGAAGGCACGTCCGGTGGCCAATCGGCGCGTTCTCGGCGGTTTTACACTCGTGGCAATGAGAGCTTCAACGTAGTCACCTTGGAATTCGTGTCCAAGTTGTGCACGCAAGTAGGGGTGTGAAATTACTATTTTACCCTCGGTTTCCTTTCATTTCTTTCATACGTTTTTGGGAGAGGTTTTGGCTAGTTCTTGGCTTTGAAACCATATCCCTTTTCTCCTAGTTAATTCCGATTTATTTTGGAATTAATTTTAATTAGGTGTTTATATATAAAACGCGTGAGTTCGGGAGATTAAACGCTGAAAAAGGTTTTCTAGTTTAAAGTTTTATTTTCTCTAGTATTTAGAGAAATACTTTCGTAGCCCACACTCCGAGGGTTTCTCCGGGGATATTGCGGGGAAGCTCTGCCGGTCTCACGAATGAGAAAGAAGCTGGAAAAATACCGTTAGATAGTCATGTTTGCAGTACGGTAATATTTTACAATTATATTATTTTAAGCATGATAAATTATATGCTCTTAAGTGTTAATTGCATGTTAGATATTTATCTGCTTAAGTGATTTAAATTTCATTATCAATTGCATGTATATACTTGAGTAGATCTGACTAGTCTTCCGCTTTGTATTAAAATGTTTTAGAAATATTTTAATACTTTTATTATAAACAAAATTTTAAAATGTGGTCTTGGACTGTCACTGTTTTGGGCCCACCTCCCAGCACAAACGACACTTGAAACAGGGCTCTCTCGAAGCTGTCTAGCCTATCGATTTTGTTGTCTACGGCATGTAGCCGAAGACGTTCAACCATGTAGGCTTCGGCCTCGCCATTAATGGGTGTTGGAGGGTGATTCATGACTTTGTTTATCAAGGATTCAAGATCTGAGAGAGAAAGAGAAGAAAGACTTTTTGGAGGCGATGAAATGATGGTGAAAATGTGCAGAATTTTAGCATATAGGGCACGATATTAATAAAGGTGATTGGCCTGGGAAACATATCGTTGCACCCCTTCATCTTCACCTCTGCAATCTTGGGCGGTCAAACTACGGGAAAGAGTGCAGATAGCTTTTTATTTAATTCAGGCGCCCCATCGAGAATGCATCACAATCTATTAAGTTTGTAGTGTAAATATTCATTTTATTAGTTATTGAAAGGTTTGTTTGTCTAGTTAAAGAAAAATAAATCGAGAAATTATAAAGTACTGTTTAGAACGTCAAGAGGCAATTTTTGTAGGTACAACAATCTAGCCGGAATAAAAATCGCCATTGTTAATTTTTCCCTTTTCTCACCAGATGGAAAAAAGTCGCCGGAAATGGGTTGACGGAAAAAAGTCACCGGAAATGGGTTGACGGAAAAGAGTCACCGGAAAAGATTCAGGACCGATAAGTTTACTGTCAAGAAGAAAACATCAGACGCGGGAAGAAGACAATGGATATCTGTGTCCTTCTTCATTTTATTAAGGGTATTATGGTACTTTTACAAGATTTAGGGGGTTTACAAAAAATAGAAAGGATAATAGGGATCTAATATAGCTGTTTTCTGACTTGGGGGGTTTAGGATAAATAGTTTGTCTTATTAGGGATTGTTCATTAATTCTCCGTATATATAATACATATTATATTTATACATACTAGGGTCAGATTATTATCCATATATAATATACATATAATACTTTTGATTTATAATATAATATTATGATATAATATATATATTTTCATTTTTTTTTGGATTTTTTTTTATATGAGATTTCGGTAGAACGGTTTTTTACCAAACCGAACCGTGAAGTTCGGTTCGGTATTTGATTCTCTAAAATGGTGTACCGAAATTTCGGTTCGGTAATACCGAATGAACACCCCTACTCTGAACGAAACTTGTAAAAGTACACTTATACCCTTGGTGGTTTTATGAGTATCACATTGAATATATGATCAAAATTACAAAATCATCCCTAAAATTTATAAATTAATATAAACAAAATGGTCCCTAAAAATTATGAATTTAACAATAAATCAGGGGTATTTTTAGAATGACTTAACAGAACCCTAGGGACCACAAACGGTTCTCAAAGTTAAGGATTAAAATGTAATTTCCTGTTAATGACGGACTATGTTGTAATTAAACCTAAATGGAGGACAATCAGATATAATTATTTATATTAGTAATGCCATTAATCTATCATGATATCAATTTTCATGCCAAAAGAAGTTATATGGTCGAATTTTTACGGTCAACCATTAAAGAAAAACTCTCACCATCACTCATTCCAAAAGAAAATTTTACATGGTAGATTCACGTGATAAAATTTTAATATGAGAAAATATTATTTTTTTGTCCTCTAAAGATGCCCTTGTTTGATTTTGATCTTGATCTTTTAACTTTTCTCACATTGCATCCTTTTTTATTTCACATTTTTCAATTTTAATCATTTAGTTAATGAACGTTAAAAAATTGACGGAAAAATTCACATGCCACTCACGTGGCCTGAATAGTGTGCTCCATTAGCCGCATTGCATATTTACCATGGTGGTAAATTTCTACATATTCTTAGAGCTTATCAGGGTGGTCGAGTACGTTAAATTTTGGGGAAGTTGTGAGCACTAACATGTCTATAGAAACTCTAAATTTCCTGGTTGAACACAATATAGTTTCACACTTACGAACATATGACAAACATTGAGAAATTATGGTGTGTTTTGCTCATTGCCCCCACTTTTAAGAAACTAACAGCAGTACTTAACTTGTCCCAAAACATGAACTTATTCAATGTATTTTGAATTTATAAAATTTATGCGACGAAATTTGACCCCACCTCTAATTATTTAATGGAACAAAAATGAATTTTTCCCCAACTTTTCCCATTTGAAATTTGGTCTCAAATTAGGTCAACCAATTTTTGAAAATGAATTTTTCCCAACTTTTCTCATTTGAAACTTGGTTTCAAATTAGGTTAACTAGTTTTCATTTTAGATAAAAATAGAACCCAACCACACTTAAAATTGGTGATAGAAAACCAAGAAGGAATCAATGGCTTATAGACATGAAGGTTGGCTTTAGCAAACAAAATGATTTATTATTTTGCACGTTAGCTAGCTTTATTTTAAAAAATAAGTTATTACTGTATAATTTGAATAATATTACTACTATACTTTGTGATATGGGCCTTGATATTGGACTACTGGTAATTACTAATTAGTAAACATTTTATTAATACATGGTTGCTTTCGAAGTAAAATAGGCCCAAGAATAGTGCTAATACCTCATTCAGTCATTTGGGCCCAAATAATCTCTCCCCTTAAGATTTGGGTTAGAATATCCAACAAAAAAAAAACAAAAACTACTATAATTACATTTTCAGTTTCTAGTTTTCTGAATATGGGGATAAAATAAAGAGTAAATTGGGGCAACCCCTTATCCCTTGGCACATTTCGCACTTTGCCGTAACCTTTAAATTTGTACGATTTTCCCCCTAACTTTTGTAATATGTAACACTTAACCCCTTTTAAACGGAATTTTGGGAAATATTCCGTTCAACTTTTTTATCAAAACTTTGGTGTGATTTATAAGGACAAATCTATTCAAATCAAATGTCAAATGTGTTAATATTATACATCAAACTGAAGCTCTCAATGCAAGGTACACAATGGTGGCCTTGCAACCAAAATTCGACAATCTGCGAAAGAGGAATTACTGGTCAAAATGGCACATGGTAAACAGAGCTTTGCAGGCAAATTTCGGCGGCTTCCGACGATTAATAGGATTGAATGGGGTATGGGTTTTGTATGTTTTTGGAGAGAGGAACACGATGGTGGCGGTCTTAACTCTAGGGTCATCGTGACGGATGAGAAATCGACGGGAAAAATTGATCTTATTTTGGTTTAAACGGAATATTCCAAGGATATTCCGTCGAAAATGTCCAGAGAGGGAAAAGTG
This sequence comes from Lantana camara, assembly GCA_037501455.1. Lineage (NCBI taxonomy): Eukaryota > Viridiplantae > Streptophyta > Magnoliopsida > Lamiales > Verbenaceae > Lantana > Lantana camara. The sequence continues at coordinate 24,485,852 of CM074856.1, read as the reverse complement.
ATACGTTTTACAAATGTTAGGGAGGAAATAGCTCAAATTTAAAGGTTAAGGGGGAAATTGCGAAGGGTGCCAAACGATTGGGGATTGCTGCAATTTATCCTTCACTCAAATATCCCAGCCATGACTCATTTTCTAACAAACTAAAAGTTTGATTTGAGCACCACTTTTGGTTAAAAGGTCGAATCTATTGATAGGATCTTGAGTTTTACACTTTTATCACTTTAGAACCCACAAATCTATGATCCAGCTATTCTCATATTGTTTTCTCCATTACCCATTCAAGAACCAAAAAAAAAAAAAAAACAAATATTAACAATAAATATTAGATGATTATCTAAATTTATCGCAAGTAAAATACATTAAGTAACAGGGATACCGAAGTCAATCTTTTATTAGGATAGAGGCGGATTTACCATATCTTTCAAATTGGACATGACATCCATATGTATATAATATAACGATAACTTTGTGATATTAGTTTGTTGATGCGTGACCAAGTTTACGTCAGGAATAGTGTCATAAAAAGTCGATTCAACATAATCTGCTTTGCCATTTTAATCCATCAGGCCGTTAGGAACTTTGTCATTAGGTGAATGGCACATGAAACAAACCCTAACTCAAGCCGAATTAGAAACTACTCCAAGTCGATGAGCCCAATGAACAGTGGGAGTGTCAATTAGGTTCGGTTGAGACTTGCTTACGGGATTGAGTCCTTAAGAAGGATCATCCTGTTTCATGGTATATAAAGAACATTGTTAATGCGTACGTGCTCATTATAAGAACGAGTACATTTGAGTTGTGTCCCACATGAGAAAACACCTAAACGGGAAAGGAAGTTTCCACTTCTAGAAGGGGAAATTTCCAGATTAGGAAACATCTCACATGTCAACGGCGTGAGTAATTAATCCTTTGACTTGAGATTTCATTGATGTCTCACGTGAGCAAACATGGAAATCTTAGGTCTAAAAGGGTGTCGCTCGAGACACCTGAATTATGACTTATGGTAGGGTTACAAAAGTGGCACATGGAGGCATGTGAGAACCAATAAAGGATGTAGCACTCCAAGCGGTGGGCACCACATCTCCCGCACTAGAGCTCGACACGTGTAACGGAATGAAAAGTTCGTACACGCGCCAAATAATAGCGAACAGGTGACAAAGAAAATCTCACCTAAGCTAGGCGGTTTACACCCTAAAACAGAGTGTGCATCTAACAAATATACAAGTGCGGAAGCGATTTAAACAAAATCATATCATCCATCAAGCATAAACATACTCACTTATACAATTCATATATTCACATGCCCACCAACTTAACAAGAGTAGTCATAATACATAACAAATCAAAATGCAAATGTAAATGCGGATTCGAGCTACAACACAAGTAAGACTCAAAAGACCAACTTGCCGCCTAACTTGAACCTTAAACCTGCACCTACAACTCAAGAACAAAGGGGGGGAAAAGAAACAATGAGGAGGGGTTAGTCGACTGGTGAGGCGGCTAACACACCCACCCACACATATATGTTAGGAATAGTGCCCTAGAAAGCCGATTGTATATCCGCTTTGTACTTTTCCTTATTGTGATCACAGACAATCTTTGAATAAAATAACGAATTAAGGCAACACTTCTTTATATGCTCTTGTTTGGTATGCGTTTACTTTAGCTGTGCATGTATGAGAACTCCCCTAATCCTGATGACTTTAGGACTCTACCATTTAGGTGAAATGGTTCATGAAATGAGCCCTATATCACATAAGTCATGATTAGTAAAATGCTCCAAGCCGATGAGTCCTACAGACAGTGGGAGTGTCAACCTGACTCCTCTAAGGCTTGCTTGTGGGATCACACCCTTAAGAAGGATCACCTTGTTTCATGGAGGTGCAAAATGTATAGTTGATACGTGTGTGATACATGAGGGTGCTTACTTCCATAAGGAAGTTCACTGAGGTGCCCCATGTGAGAAGATTTCTTAATGGGAAAGGAAGTTTCTATTTCAGGAAATGGAAACTTCCAGATTAGGAAATATCTCACGAGTCATTGATGTGATTAATTGATCCTTAGACTTGAGGTTCCATGTCACTTTATGAGTTAACTCTGTAGTCTTAGGTATAAACTTTAAAGGATGTCGCCTTAGACAACTGATTCAAGGCTTATGCTGGGGCTGCACAAGTGACTCATGAAAGTGAATGAGAATCAAGATAGGACCCGCACTTGCATTTGCAAGGTGATCTCTTATTGTGTAAGTCATTCATATGCCATATGGAGTCCTTGGCCAAGGCAGTAGATCAAGACATCAAGAAAAGGGTTTCTTGGATTGAGATCAAATGGATATGAAATGCACTTAGCTTTAAGACCGGATTATTAGGGTTCTGATTATTCCCTTACCCTAGTTCTTGGTTGAGAGATAGTAAGTAGGAGGATTGTATCTCACATGAATCAATGACTTAAAGGTTCTGTCGAATCGAGACATTCCAATTCAGCTAGGGGTTAAACACCTGTTGCTAGACTATGGTCGTTTAATCTGTGGACTGATTAATTAATTAGTGAATTAATTAATTAGGGTCACTGCTAATTGAATTGAGAACCTAGAGGGTCACACACAACAACTTGGTTACATGAGTTGGGGCTTTGAAATGATTAAACGAGTTAATTGAGCCGAGAGGGTTCCACACGTGTGAAACCACACGTGTGGGTCACGTGAGTAGCACGTGTCCTTGGGACACGTATCTCACACGTGTATATATATATATTAAATAATTAATGTGTTAATTATTTAATAGACTTTGGTTTAATTTTGAATTAAAAGGAAAGTCTTATTTTGGAGAAAAATAATCTATTTAATTAATTACGAATTAATTAATTAGATAAATAAGTTATTTATTTATTAATAAATAAAGTATAATAATATCCAAAAGGGTTTGGATATTTTAACTCTCTTAAAAGTTGATTTGAATTAGAATTCAAAGTCAAAGTTAGAAATTACTTGATGATCAAGTAATAGGAGAGAGGGGCCAAAATCCTTAGCCCATAAGGACTAGGGTTTCGGCCACCCCTCCCCAAGTATATATAGGAGAGCTCGAGCTCCCCTTGAGAGTGATAGATTGAATTCTTTTGGTTCATGTGTTGAACACCATCCTTTCTCCAAGATCAAATAAACCCTAGGTTAAGCCTAAACACTAACTAGAGAACTAGCATCCTTACTAGTTAGATTGTAGTCAAGTTGGTGGACTATCTCTAGAGAGCTTCAAGTTAGAAGTTTTGAAGATTCGAGCTTTACCAAGGAGAGGGGATCAACCCGCAAGAAGAGCGTTCTTGGGTGGCTTGAAACGCTTCAAGAAAGATTATTGAAAAGTAAGTTTCTAATCTCTACGAATTTGGAATCACGATTGTGAGTTCAAGATCATTTTTGTTGGAAAATTTTTTAAATTTCCGCTGCTTTCTGATTCCTGTTTCCAACAATATACATACAAGCAACGTAAATATCAAAGCCAAAAGCTCATGAACTGGGGTATGATTTTTGCAATCTAAAACATTTTCCCATGATAATAGACATATAAGAGAGTTTAGGACCAAAGGCTAAATCAATCAATTTTAGTAATTAAGAATTCATTTCTGTTTCACGAACCATATCAAATTCAAACTAACTCGATGAGTATGAGTTGTCCAACCAAACTCCTCAAACTCAAACATACCAAAATAAAATCCAAACAAACAAACCATCCTCACATCAAAATGATGGAAAAGGTTGCAAGCCCTAAACCATCGGTTCAAAGTTCATACCGAGACGGGGGCTAATTAATTACTCCTACCCGCTCCTTCAACGTTATCTCTGTCGGCTCGAGAAAACTTACCTTTTCCCTGACCTCCCGAGGTTGGGCAAGCCCTCTCAAAGGGAGATGTACACGGGAGGTGAGTCTGGCGATAGCATGGCCATCCCGGATGCTCCTTACCCACATCTCTGGGCCCCAAACAAAGTGTTGGAAAACAGCAGAGTTTGCACAGTGGAAGTTTAAAAAAATTATCCAAAAGCAGATCTTAAAACTTGCAATGTTCGTATCATATCATAGGGTGTTTCAAGAAACTTACGTTGATTGAAGCTTTCTTGTGATGTTGATACCGCCTATCAAACACCCTTCAAGCGGAATGTCCCTCGAACGTCCTTCGATTAGATCCCAAAGTAGGCAATCCTCCAAAGCGTATCTACTCTAGTCCTAGAACATGATCAAGCTAGTGAGAATGCTAGTTCTATGGCTTATGTTTGGCTAGGATATTTTACTTTGAAAACTTTTCTTTTATTTTTCTCAAAAACTTAATGCTTCAAGAATGTTGGTCTAAAGAATAAGAGAAGCACCCCCACTAGTATTTGTACTAGTAGGGTTCGAACTCCCTAGGATTTCCAAGACCCAATGGGATTAGCTTTCTTGCTCACTAATTAACTCGTTTAATTATTAATTTAATTGGAATAATAAGTTCCTAACTTATTCTCCAAGTCTTGCAAGAGATGCCTTCTCTCTCCTACAATAGGAAGTTTGACTTTTCTACCTTTATTTACTAAATCCAAAAGTCAAGATTCGATAAATAATTTAATTCCTAATTAATTATTTATTGGGTTAAGTAATTTGAGAATAGTCTTAACAATTAATTCATAATTAATTAAAAGACCAAAATTAATTAATTACAATTTGATTAATTAATTTTAGAAAAGAATTCGCGTGTAAATTAATCACACAAGTTTATAGGAGACCTCCTTTCCCATTTAGGAATGTTCTCACGCGGGACATCTCAGTGATGAAGTTCTTGTAACAATCACCCTTATGTATTATGAACGCATCATCGTATGCACTTATCATTCCATAAAACTGAATGATCCTTCAAAAGGGCATAATCACATAAGCAAGGCTCATTAGAGTCAAGGTCAACACTCCCATTGTCTGTCGGACTCATTGACTTGGAGAAGTTTCTAATCCTCGCCTATGGAGTTAAGAACTTATTTCATGTGTCGTTCCCATAAGGGCAAAGTTCTTAACGGCCTCATCGGATTAGGGGAGTTCAAAACATGCAAAACACAGTCAAACCCAAACAGATATAAATAAGCACATAAAGAAGTGATTGCCTATGATCAAAATCATCTCGTTTATTATCCAAAGACTGTTTGTGATTTTACAAGGAAATAGTAAAGCACAAATGCTGCTTTAAGGGCACTATTCCTAACACAAAGTTCAAACGTATCAACCTATCTTTCAAGGTCAAAGCTTGCTACAAACATACACACAGCAACCCTTTTTCTAAATCAAGCGAAAATAGAGTTTACGTATACATAAAAGCGTTTTAAAGGTTTTCATAGCAAATGGAACAAGTTTTCAAAGTACATGTTCAACACGTATCTATACATAATATACATAAGTAACATGCGGGCTCAAAACACATTTAGGGTGTTAGGTCCTAATAACTAAAAAGAACGAAAACCCCACCTAATCAAAAGTAGCGTAGCAAAAAGAGGCCAAACCAACACCTACGGAGCGGGCTTATCACCAACGGGCTGCTCCTCTAAACAAAACAAACGCCAAAGACACACTTAGACTCGATATGAACCATATAAACGCTCGACGAATGCGTATGAATGCAAATGATGTGATGCAAGCAACAAACGTTCAACACTTAAACAAATACGTACACTTATGTTTTTCATACAAGTAACATACCATATAAACACATAATACATCATATCATATCAATTCATATGCAGAAGCATAAAACATGTTAGGATCAAGATTTGGGAGGGAAAGGATAAAAGAAACAAATTAACGGACAAAACAACGTACAAACATCACACGGCCGTTTAGGCCCCCTTACCTAGGCCAAACGATTGTTCAAGAGTACAACAATTACTCTCGAAACAAAACTGTCGTTCTTGGCAAACAAGGGCCAAAGCAAACACCCGTTCGCGGCGGCAGGCACCTCAACCCTTTCCACAATGAACGGTCATTCTCTTTCCGTGCAAGTGACCCATGAACGGCCATTCTTAGGTCCAGAAAAAGGCTTCCAAACCTGCATAAAACACGTTGGAAATGGGACAAGGAAGCAAGGCAACGCGGCACTTTCCAAAGCAACAAAACAACTTCAAATTTCAACCAATCTCAACTCTAATTGCATGCTTAAGTTCCTAAACACTAGCTTAACCATATAATCACATCATTAAACCATATAGTCAAGCGTTTAACAAGTTGTCATTAATGCATACTCAAGTTCATTTAATGGGTTTCATGAATTCTACAACAACCAAGCAAGATTCAACCATAAATACATCAAACCATCATAAATGAACAAGATATCTCAATTTTCCGGCAAGGGAATTCATATACAAGGTATGCTTTCAAATTTTCACAAAATGGCATTATTCATCATCTTCTTGAGCTTCGTACAACCATGGATTTAAGGAAAAATGGTGGAATCAAAAGAAAGCACACGTGAAGAGGATTTAGAATCTTACCTTGGATCGTCGGAGAAGTAAAAGATGAAGGCACACTTGAGCTTTGAAGGGTGGAAGGAGCTAGGCCTTGAAAACGGGTCTTCTCCTCCTTTCTCTTGGTGAATCACAATCCAAATGAAGAAGAAAAAGAATAGTTTCAGCCCTATAAGGAAGAAGGGATCGGGCTTGGCAAAACGGGTCGATTCAAATAATTCGGTTCATTCGGATTGGGTTTTAAATCAAAGGGGGTTCAAACAACTTCAGAAAAATGCAAGGCTAGTTCTGTTAGATTTGAATTGTCGAAAAGAATCCAATGACTGAATTGAAATTTGAATCCGAATTCCTGAATTTAAGTCATATGAAACGGATCCTAAAATGCCCTAATTACACTTGGGGCCCTAAACCTCTAAAAAGAGCCAATTAGGTCCAAGACCTCATCCAAATCAACCCCAAAACATATAAACAACATACAAACAAGTCTAAAGGACATATAATTCATGTATTTCACATATTCATCAAATCTGGAAATCAAACTCAAAGCTAAACGCGTCGAATTCGAAGTCAAAGTTCAAATAGTTCAAATTTAAATATTTAAATCATTGAAATTTAACATATATCTTAAGATAAACATATAAAGTTATAAAAAAATAATTAAAATGCGCAATTAGCTCACATATGATGTCATACCTGTGCGGCTGAACAGACGGGGCATCACAACCTCCCCCTCCCTTAAAAGAACCTAGTCCCCAGGTTCTACTGCAATTATTGCAATTTTATGCCATTATTTAGTGTAATTTAAGCCTATATATAGTATAATTTGATGCCATTATTGTGGTTAAATTGCCCATTTTCAGGTAATATTTACTTTCGAGTAAAAAATATAGATAATGGAGCAAAAACGAGCAAGAAAGCTAAGAGCTTTTTCGGAGTAATTTGCAGCCGCTAATCATTTGTGTATGAATTATTCATCGCCGCCAAGAATGTAGCAGAAAACCTGCTGGAAGATTTTTTGCGGCCGCTAAAAACCCTCGAGATAGTTTTTAAGGGCTTTTTGCGATTTTCGGCTCTGGGCTTATTTCTTGGCAAATTTTGCAACATAAAAGAACCCAAAAACCTAGACAAATATAATTATTCATCATCCAACATATTATTCACATTGGGAGTTAGGGTTTGGAATCTAGAGAGTTGGAGAGGTGACGGGGAGCTACAAGGATGGAGAATTCCGAGCAAACGCTAGACGACGCCATCTATATCTCAAATGTGAACTGCTAATTTTCTACATTTTCTTTAGAACAATTTTGTTAGATAGATTTAATTGCTTTGTACTAAACTAATATCTCGTGGATTGGTTTTAGATTCATAGTTACTTTATTGACTTTGTTTAATTATTCTAAATTCTTTGTTGATGAGATTAATTAGTTTAGTTATTGCTTCATGTCTTGTTGATTATTGGTTTGTCGATAGTTAGTTCCTCTTAGGCAAGGGGAATGATGATTGCGTAGTGTAAGTGTTTGATGGTGTGCTCCTATGAATGTTTATGATTTTTATGTGATGGAATTATATTTTAATTGCATGTTGAAGCCTGCGCAACTTTAGCATAAATCTGAGAATTTACTTTCTAATCGAGAGGTTGTTTGTGAATTCGGATTAAAAATTCCAAAACATTAGAATTAAAGGTATGAAGAGATTCGATCTTTTTCTGAGCAATCTGTGATTAAATAGTGTAAGACAAGCTGCTATTATTTGATCACTCTAATCCTATTTAATTGGTTTAATCTATTTTTGGATGCTAACCACGAGAGTAGCTGCACAAACAATTAAACACGAGTGTCTGGCTTTGACAGAAGCTTGCACTTATCTTTGAGATTAAGCTTGTGAGACCCTGAGTATTTGTTGAGCATTGACTCGAATATTGAGCTGCTCTTTATTTGCTTGTCTAGTCTAGTTAGTAGTCGAGTCAACCCCCTGTTTTCTGTCTTGGTCTATAGATTGGAGAAAATACCGAGTAATTGATTGATATCCCTTCTCTGTGGGTTCGACTTTGACACATTATGTGCTACAATTAACTGTGTACATTTACACGCATATGAGGTTTAAGTAATTAAAACTTCCCAGCAATGACATATTACCAAAACGAACATCATTAAGAATGAACGAATAATTTACAGAAGTAATACAACACATTATTAACTTAACAAACTCAACAAAGAAATCTAACCTCAACAACGCGCGTTCCAGAAAGTGTCACTCCACTCTATCATAAGTTTTTCTCATGTCCAACTTGAGGGTCAATTAGTCCTCGTTACCCTGCTTAAAATGCTTAATGAAATGGTCAGTTTCAAATGAACAAAGGACATTATCAGATATAAGTCTATCAGACAAAAAAGCACTTTGTTGGGGAGTTAACGGATTTAAGGATAAGCTTGAGTCGATTAGAAATAGCTTTGAAAGCAATTTATAATAACATTGCACAAACTTATAGGGCGTAAATGAGAGATATTCATAGGTTCATCGCATTTAAGATTCAAGACTACATTAATTGAATGCATGTTAGGGACAAAATGACCCAAATTAAGAAACTTTAAAGTGCAGTTATTAATATTATCACCGAAGAATTGTCAAAACTTTTGGAAAAAGATGGGGAGCATATGGTCAGTTCCGAGGGCCTTAAAGGGGATGATATTACATGTAACTAAATAAATTATATATAAAAAATACATAGCATAAAATGTATTAAACTTTGTTGGAAAACAACAGAGTTTGCACAGCGGAAGTTTAAATTTTTTTGCAAAAGCACATCTAAAAACTTCCAATGTTCGTATCGTATCATAGGGTGTTTTAAGAAACTCACTTTGATTGAAGCTTTCTTGTGATGTTGATACCGCCTATCGAACACCCTTCAAGCGGAATGTCCCTCGAACGTCCTTCGATTAGATCCCAAAGTAGGCAATCCTCCAAAGCGTATCCACACCAATCCTAGAACACGATCAAGCTAGTGAGAATGCTAGTTCTATGGCTTGTGTTTGGCTAGGATATTTTACTTTGAAAACTTTTCTTTTATTTTTCTCAGAAACAATTAACACTTCTTTAGTGTTGGTCTAAAAAATAAGAGAAACACCACCCCTTGTATTTATACAAGGTTGGTTCGATCCCCTAGGGTTCCAAAACCTATTTGGACTTTGTTTTCTTGCTCACTAATTAACTAATTAATTATTAACTTTTAATTAAAAAATAAGTTCTTAACTTATTCTCCAAGTCTAGCGAGAGATGCTTTCTCTCTCCTACAATAGGAAGTTTGACTTTTCAATATTTACTTATTAAAGTCAAAAGTCAATTTATTCAATAAATAACTTAATTCATAATTAATTATTTATTGGGTTAATTATTTTGAGAATAGTCTTAACAATTAATTCACAATTAATTAAAAGACCAAAATTGTTTAATTACAATTAAATTAATTAATTCTAGAAAAGAATTCACGTGTAAAATAATTACACGTCGGAGCCACGCGTAAAGCCACGTATGCTTGACACGTGGTAGTCACGCAGGCCGCGTGACATATGGTAGTCATGTGTGCTTGACACGTGGCAGCTGTCCGCGTGTAAATACTTCTGTTTCGATCAACAATTTGATCTTTCGTTAATCCAATTAACATCCTACCATAACCCTCGTATTCTGGCATTTGTATGTGACCCTTTCGGTTCATTATTCGATTAGTAGTGACACTAATTAATTAATTCCCATAATTAATTAATCACTTTACAGATCATACTACCGTCATCTAACAATAGGTGTGTGACCCCTAGCCGAATAACAAAATGAATCGAAGAACCTTTCAGTCAATGACAATCAGTGAAATACGATCCTCCTACAACTCCATCTCTCAATCAAGAACTTAGGCATGAGAATATTCTCAGAGCCTAGTTATTCTTGATCTTTAAAGTTAAGTTCGTTTCATATCCATTTAGATCTCAATTCAAGAAAACCCCATTTTCTTGATGTCTTGATCTTTTATCCACCTTGGCCAAAGGTTTAATATTTAATGGACTACGAACAACTCAATCAGTAAGAGATCATTCTTGTTCTTAACAAGTGTAGGTCCTTTATCGATTCTACTAATTCTTCATATGCCACTTGTGTAATCCAACATAGGTCGTGGTTCAGGTGTCTATATGGCGACACCCTTTTGAGCCTATATCAAAGATTATAGAGTTAGCTCATATAAGACATTACAGAATCTCAAGTCTAAGGATTATTAATCACGTCATTGACCTGTGAGATATTTCCTAATCTGGAAGTTTCTAGGAGACCTCTTTTCCCATTTAGGAATGTTCTAACGCGGGACATCTCAGTAATAAAGTTCTTGTAACAATCACCCTTATGTATTATGAACGCATCATCGTATGCACTTATCATTCCATGAAACTGAATGATCCTTCAAAATGACATAATCACATAAGCAAGTCTCAGCAGAGTCAAGGTCGACACTCCCACTGTCTATCGGACTCATTGACTTGGAGATGTCTCTAATCCTCTCCTATGGAGTTAAGAACTTGTTTCATGTGTCGTTCCCATAAGGGTAAAGTTCATAACGGCCTCATCAGATTAGGGGAGTTCAAAACCTGCAAAACACAGTCAACCCAAACAAACATTAAATAAGCACATAAAGAAGTGATTGCCTATGAACAAAATCATCTCGTTTATTATTCAAAGACTGTTTGTGATTTTACAAGGAAATAGTAAAGTATAAATTTTGTTTTAAGGGCATTGTTCCTAACAAACTTTTGTATTCCATACTATATATAATTTTCGGAACCGATTAAATTATTATTTGTTTGATTTTGTAATCCATAGTATATATAATTTTTGGAAATAAATAAAAAATTTATACAGTCACTAACGTGTATGGGGGAGGAAAATAAAAAATCGGTGTACCAACTCACCCCATTTCGTATTTTTGGTACAAATTTTTTTCCTGTGAAAAAAAAAGATACTAACTCGGAAAGCTAGCAATTTCGTGCATTTTTTGGCCGGAAAGACTTTGACCCGCCGGAATATTACACGTGTGCTCACACGTGGCATGTTTTATCCTATGTGGCAAACCAAACCTTACACATCAGATATGCAATTCATCCTACATGGCAATTTTGGTATATGAACTCATCATAATTCGCAATTTTGGTACAAAAATTTTTCCGGTGAAAAAACTAGTCCATAACTCTAAAGGTTTGCAATTTCATGCACTATTTGACCCGAATAGATATGATCCGCCAGAAAACCCACTACAAAAAAAATAGTCTTTTGCGACAAAAATATTTGCCACAACACCTCCAAATTTCGTCACAATAGATCTATTGTGACGATAATTTTGTCGCAATCGTTTTCGTAACAGGCTCGTCGTATAAAGTCCCAGGTGACGATTTCAACATTCGTCACAATAGTTCTGCGACAAAGATACATTTGTTACGACAAAGTCTATTTTTGCAACAAAATCATTGTCACATCAGTGCATACGTATTGTCATTATAGTTTGATTTTGTCACTAAAGGCCCGACCAAAATGCCATTTACTATGACAAATTTGTTTATCACAACAACATCTTCTATCGTGACAAATAATTTGTCACATATTTGCAAACGTATTGTCACTGTAGTCATACATTTGTCACTATAACATTGTTAATCGGGCATCTCTCGTGACAATCACATTTATCACCGCAACGTATTTTAGCTTGACAATCATGTTTGTCACCACAACCTAATTTATCGTGACTAATAATTCGTCACACAAAATAATATTTTTTGTCAAATTAAATTAGTTATGGTGACAAACATATTTGTCACCACAACCTAATTTATCGTGATTAATAATTCATCACACAAAATAATATTTTTTGTCAAATTCTCCAACGGATACATGGAGGTCCAGTAGGTCATATCTATTCAGGTCGAATAGTGCATGAAATTACGAACTTTTAGAGTTATGGACTAGTTTTTTCACCGAAAATTTTTTTGTACCAAAATTGCAAATTTGGGTGAATTAGTATACCAAAAACGCAATTTCCTCGAATTGCATATATGATGTGTAAGGTTTGGTTTGCCACATAGGATAAAAAATGTCACGTGTGAGCACATGTGACAAATTCCGGCAACTCAAATGATTTCCGGCAAAAAAATGCACAAAATTGCCACATTTCTGAGTTAGTGTCTTTTTTTTTCACCGGAAAAAAATTTATACCAATAATGCGAAATAGGGTCAGTTGGTATACCAATTTTGCATTTTCCTCGTGTATGGGGTAATATCTAGTTGAATATAATTTGGGGAAAAGACGTAATCCCACAATTTTCAGTGATCTGATTTAACAATAGGGGAATTTTCGTACTTATACAAAAAGTAAACTAAGCAAATCTAAGTAATAAGTTATACTACACAAATAGTTGAAAAAAAAAAAATAATCACAAAATTATTCCATGAGCTCATCAGCCAAATAACATTATTTTCCTCCAAAATCCAGCAAAGTAGAATCAATCAAGAAAACTACATTTATATCTATCAAAAGTTATAACAAACAAAACTTAGACTTAAGGTGATCAAGCTATTATCTCCCTCATTACTACCTCTAAAAATCAAATTTAAGACGAACATACATGTAACATATATATGTTTTTCTCTCAAAAAATGTCTGTATATTATTCACTAGTCAATATAATCATCGCCTCCTTCATCACCGTAGTCCGCATCCTCCGGGATGTTGCCGGTGGTGGTGCAATACTCCTTTACCGACCGGCAAAACGGCATACTCAAATAAGGAATTAATATTTGCGACCAACAACTTTCGTCTATTTGCAAATAGGCCCCACAACAATCTGAACCAAGCAATTGAGGTTGAAGGCTCAGGACAGAAGAAATGAGCCTGTCTAGACATCCTTGGACATCAAGAATGCTTGAGAGGCATTGCTTAACCTCGGGGACAGCTAGGTCGAAGAGTAAATGTGAGAGTGTTGGTGTCACTAATATTGAAGTGCATGTAATAAGGATTATTGCATGAATAAATTTAGGTTTGAACATTTTCTTTTCTTGTACTTTTTTCTTTATTTATTTTTGGGATTAGGCTTATTTGGTAATGTGGAGGATGGGTTTATTTATAAGAATAGAAGAAAGGTTTTATGGTTTTGAAACTGTAGCATTGATTAAACGTGTGTCCTTTAAAGTGAAAATGTTTCGAGCATTTTATTGTGAACCTAAAGTCGAAATTAATGTACTTATTGTAAGGAGGTGATATTAATTTAACTTAAAAGAGTTGAAGTCTTGTATTAATGGTTTTTTTCCCTTTTATTTTTACTTATGTTCATACGTTATGATTTCAGTTTTACCGTTTTGTTTTCTAAATTGCAGGTTTCGTCCTTGTACTAAAAAGGGTGAATTAGATTTAAATCTCTTTTAATTATGTGTATTTATATATGAATCTCCTTAAAAATTTGTACTTCTATACCTTATGATTGGCTAATAGATGGAAAAACCTCTCTATATGCTCTTTTAGGTATTTAAATGATTTTTCATAAAAAATTTGATATGTAATGTTAAAACATGTAAAAAAACATAATATATAACCACGAACACTATTGGAGTTTATCAAATTAGGATTATATAATAGGATCGCTTGAGTTTTTTTTCTTTTTTATTTTTTATAAGTTGTTATGAAGATCCCTGGCGTTTGGTCAGCGTGAAATTGATTTGAACTCCAAGTATTATAGGCTATACTATATTATGTTTGATAGCGATATTTGAATTTTGTTTGAGATTTTTAATTAATATAAAATTTCTTATTAATTGATTATTTAATTAAATTTGTATTATTTAATTATATACATAAGTAAATACCTATCAATCCTTAATTTATTGTATACTTAATGATTTATATACGGTGATATATTTTACATAATGACAAAATTTATCACTTCTTTTTTATTTATTTTTTTCAATTTTATTCTCTCTCCCTGTTGTCTAGTCGTTTTTCTCCATCTATAATGTACAGATACGGATATGGAGATACTAATACGACACGATACAGATACGACGACACGGAGTTTTTTCAAAATTTAGATATGACATAACTCGAAAACGGATATATTATACATAAATAAATATATTTTATATTTGTTAATTTATTTAAAATGAGATATTCATAAGAGTTTAATATTACAAATTTAAATAAAATACATTCATATCAAATTCAACATTCAAAATATTACAAATAACATTAATATATAAATTTGTGTATCATGATATTATGACGAAAATTTAAAATAAAATAAAAATAAATTTAAGTTAATATAATACTTCTTTTAATAATTTATACATTTATTTTTTTGGTAATTTTTTTTTTTAATTTCCCATGTCTTCTCGAGTCCCGAACATGTCCAAATTTTTTTTTTTTTAATTTTTAGACACTTTTTGCCGTATCGAACACGTCTTAGTTTTGTGTCTATGTCCGAAACGTGTCCGACACTGCACGACCAAAAAAATGGTGTGTCCTTGCTACATAGCTCTCATCTACGGTATCTACACAATTCTATTATCTTCTTTTATTTTATTTTTTTCAATTTTTCAATCTTATTGTTTTTTTGTACGATCTTTATTTATTATTTTATTTTTTTTACACCCTCCTTACTAAATTCTCTTTTTTTTTGTATATTTATTATTGTTTGTTTATTTGAGGGAATTTATTTATTTGTTTTAACATTTGTTTTGTTTCATTGTTTATTATATTTTAATATTTCATTAGTACATATTTTGGTTATTTATTATTTTTGTTTACATACAACATTATTGTTTTTAAGGAATTATGAAAATTTTAAATTATATATCAATCATTATTCACCATTTTTATATTCACTCATTCTTTAATTCATTCGAGTTTTTTGTTTTCGTTTGCATTTTCAATTTATCAATTCACATATTTTTAAAATAAAATATCTTGTTGTATACTAAAAATTCTATCTATCGAAGACACATGCAATATGGAGCGTTAATAATATTTGAATTTTTTTGTTCATTAGTTGATAATGATTTTCATTTAATTTGCTTATTTATATTCAAATTTAATCAATATAAATTTTTTTAAAAGACTTTTATCTTTTACTTTAATTAATCTTTTTCATATTTAAATTTTGCTTATGTTGATTACATATTAAAATTATAAATTTTCACCCTAAAGTTATTAAAATTAATTATTATTTTATCTATGTTTCTTTTTGTCGGCTATGTTATACATGTGATGAGGCTCAAATATAATATGGACATGTCACAACACATGGATCAGCAAAAACATGAAACGTACCTTACAAGGTAGCAACTCTGAAATAACTACAAGCCCCCTCGATGGTCGAGCATGACATAGGGATCTCATGCCGCTCGGAATTGTCCTTCGGTTCAGTGAGTACGTAAACTTTCGTGTCTCAACACGATGTCAAGATCCATTTCCTAGTCAGCATAGTTGAACCCTTACTAGCCTATTTCCTTATAGACATATAGTTTGGAGTGGGCTAAGAGAGATCGTAATTATAAAACTGAAATAAATAAATAAATGTAAGTTAAGATTATGTATTACACTTTCTTTTGCATCTAACTAATAAATGAATTTCACGTAAACATTTTGATTTACGCAATGATGACTTAACTAACCGCAGTTGACTCCCCGGAGGCGATTCTTTATTAACATGTCGTCTAGGTAACTCTTACCAAACAATGTTAATCCACCAACCCTTGGACTCTAAGTGAATGTAACATAACTTCGAAGGGAGGTTAATACATTACTTAGTCAAGTGTGTACCATTACCTACAAGTCCATACGAGTAGGTCAAGACACTCCACGGAGGCGTGGTCGAGCTGACTTTTCCCGCATTTTATTCTATCCGTAGAAGTCTAATCTTGTATACCGCAAATATATACCCGCCGAAGGGAGTAGTATATATTCACTATACTATAGACCGGTAATGGAGACCATGAGAATCCAACTCTTTTCATCTCGCTCCCAGTTGATTTTTTAGAAAGTGTGGATTATTTTATTGATTATCATGTAATCACTTTTGGCGTCTTATTTTCGGAAGTGATTAATCTTATTAATACGCTCCCACTAGGATTACTAAATCATATTTAAAATCCCAATAATATTTTAAGGTAATTTAATAACTACTTATTAATTTGGCAGAAAAATATTAGTCCAATTATGCATCATGTCTAATCTCTATTAAACAATATCATTTAATCACATTAAATAAAATATGCATAATTGTAAATAACATAATATCTCATATTATCATGATCATGCCATAAAATAAAACAATTAAGCATACTTGCATATAATTATCACATAATTATCATGCTTAAAATAAATGGCATAAAGTAAACATGCTATAAATAAATTATCACATAATTTAAATCATGTTTACTGATTCGGTAATTTTTCAGGAAAAACAATTAAATTGTTTCCCAAAGAAATACCATTCCACGTAAATTCCCAGAAAACACTAGAGGGGTCACAACGGTCCCACTTAAAACCTAGTCTCCTTTGACAGAATTTACGTGCACAGTAGCAGATTTAAAATTATACATCGCATGCATCATATCAATGCATGTATATATCTAGAGCACGACTCTGATACCAGTTGCTGGGTGATGGGCCCAAAACAGTAGCGGTATGGGACCATATTTTAAATTTTCGTTTATAATACAAATATTAAAATATTTCTAAAACATTTTAATACAATAGCGGAAGACTAGCCGGATCTACTCAAGTATATACATGTAATTGATAATAAATTTTAAATTATTTAAGCAGATAAATATCTAACATGCAATTAACACTTAAGAGCATATAATTTATCATGCTTAAAAAAATATAACCGTAAAATATTACCGTACTCCAAATATGGCTATCTAACGGCATTTTTCCAGCTCATTTCCCTTTTCGTGAGACAGGCAGAGCTTCCCCGCAATATCCCCGGAGAAACCCTCGGAGTGTGGGCTCCGAAAGTATTTCTCTAAATACTAGATAAAATATTTTTCTAGAAAAACCAAATTTTCTAAACTAGAAAATTCCCTAATTTTCTAATTATTAAGCGTGTTATATATTAATTATATAAACACCTAATTATATTATTAATTAATCCAAAAATGGATTATTTAAACAAAAGAAATTTTAGCCAAAAATTAGCCAAAAAAATTCGACCGAAAGGAATGAATAAAATGAATGGGGAATTAGCCTATTTATAGGCCAAAATTGAGAGGCATTTTCGTCATTTCACAAGACCAACTTGCTACCGCGGCCAATCAGAAGACGCCACGTGGCGGAACGCCACGGCACGAGTCCATCGCCGCCTGGCACGCGTCGCCAGATGGCGGCAATCTGGCAGGCGTGTGTCACACACACGCTTCAACCAGATCATGACACGTGTCCGGGTCTGGTCCTACCCGGACTGGCCCCGGTTCGATCCTGCCCGTTTACCCGCTGGCCCGGTCCGGTTTGACTGGACTATCTGGTCCGTTAACCAACCAATTTCTTAAATGAATCTGGACCATTCATTGGCGCTGACGCGACTCGATCTCAGCCTCACACGCGGCGCGCTACGTGGGCGCTACGTCAGCACCACCTCGCCCTGACTTGCTGACGTGGCTTACCACGTCAGCTGCCACGTTATCGCTATGCCACGTCAGCAAAAAAACCCTTTTTTTTTTTTGAAAAAATTTATTTTCTCTAAAATAAAATTTCGGGCATTTCCAACTCTTTGGAACTTTGATTTATTTCTTAAAATAAATCTCTTGGCTATTTTCAAACACTTTGAAAATTTATTTCTCTTTCTCCTTTTAATATTTTCTCTTCGGGTTTTCAATTGGGGCTTGCAGGGGAACCTACAGGACTAATTAATTTTAGCTCCAAAAGGGTTAATATATTATCATCTCATGATAGTAATTAATTACCGTTTAACAATATTTATTAACAATATTTAATTCCACTAAATAAATATTGTTGCACTCTAAAATTAATTAAATTATTCACAAATTTCTCGATCTAGAATAATTTCGCATATTACTCCTCCATGTAGATATCCATGAAAAATAAATTGCAACTACTATCATTTATTTTTCATCTCCAATCTGAAATTTATTGATTCGCCTTAAGTTCAAATTCTCTGTATGTGAAACACATTCATCATACAACTTCGGTGAGGTATCACGCGAAGTGCTTTGGCCAAAGTCTTAATTCGAACTTTTGCAAATCTATTTCAGGGATATCTTTTACCTTCCAGCAAGGCCACAGATTCCTTGATCAATATAACTCTTTAGCACATTTCATGCAGTCACCGAACGTCCAAAGTATTTTGGCCACACGTTACCGAGACCTCACTTCGAGTATATTACAATGACTAACACTACATGCCTAAAGCCGAAATATTGTCAGGATTAAGAGTACAATGCTTCCTGAGATTTTATTCATTTTAGATAGCAGTATAAAATGAATAATCTCAGTGGTCCAGTTCGATGTTTCCAATCCTACTGAAAATCATCAACGTATTATAATTGGAATCACCATTCCCTATGACAAAAGACTAATCATCTTATATTAACCACGTTATAGTCTTGATAAGAACATATTCTTATCTTACCGACTAGAACTTTAATGACACATGATTTCGGTATTCAAAGTCTTTTCCTATGAAACACATTTCATATAAGAATACCACCACACGCCATTAATTATCAATATGTGAAATACTCACAACTTGTTGTAAATTTAGTTTAATTAATTCAACAAATTGAATTTTCAGGGCACTATTCCCAACATGTGGTGCCCTTCGCTTGGGGTGCTACAGAGATCCATGGTATGGAGATGCCCGATACGAATCCTTTGCAACTACAAGCCTTTTACACCCAGTGCAAAGCCCAAGCCGCTCAAAATGCTTAGAAAAATTACATTACTATGTCCAATTTGATGGTCTATGGCCATCAATATGCCCCACAAACTATGGAATAGCAGGTACATCCCCTTTTTGCCACTCAAGCCGCCTTACAGGCTCAACCCCCACATCCTCCTCCTGCTCACGGGAAGGAGGCCCCAACAAATAATGCCCAAGGGCAACCGGGGCAGGGGAATAGGAACTGACTCTAGTCATTGACAGAGCTCTCAAGGAGAAGGAATATTCTCGAACCTAAAAACAGGAAGTAAGGAAGACATAAAGAATCCCAACCTGCTAGCTCCTGTCCAGAATTAGCTAGAAGGTCTGTGACACCCCGACTTTTTGACCGTACAGGTATGTCGTCACGAGTGAGCTAAGTGGGCATTTAAATTATTTATTTATGTAATTATGTGTTTATTATAATGTTTGTATGTTATACTTGAATTATATGAATTATTTGTTTAAGTGTTTATATTTGATTTTGAACGTTTATGTATGTATGACTTGGAACTTGAACCGCATGCATTCTAATCTGATTCTGATTTTTGTGATAACTTGGTATGCATGATATATGTCTGTTATGAACTTGCTTATATGCTTTTTTTAATATTTTCGGACTTGTTCGTTATGGTCTTTAACCATTTTATAATTTTGGGGACTTAAGGGCCTAAAACGTTTATAGCGCACCTTGGGTTCCAGGCGGCGTAAGTTGAGCTCGGGATCGGATCTGAATTCCGTCACCACCATTGGACTCATTTTGACAATTTGGAATCAGTGGAATAAGCCTTATATTTTTCTAAACCCGTTTGGATCTCCGAAATTCGCCCGAATTGAGCTTCGCGCGCAGATCTGCCACCTTTGAGTATTTTGGGCACCACTCTCTCATTTCTTGACCAAATAGCCCCATTCTTAGACCCACTTAAACCTAAATCAAACCCCTATCCACCCCTTATCCCCTAATTTCGAAACTCAAAAGAGAGAGAAGGGAAATTCTCTGGAAAAGAGAAGGAAAAAAAGAGAACCCGTCACTATTCATACCCTTGGAGATTTTGAGCTCAATCTTCATCATTCTTCAACCATTTCAAGAGATAAGCATATATTCTTATTCTCTACTTCATTTTAGTTCTTTTAAGCTATGGTTTGTGATTTTTCATCATGGTTTGAGCATGATATGAACTTGAGCATGAATAGTTAGGTTTAAAGCTTCAAATTCGAATCCATGGCTACTGTTCGGTTTTCATGAAGTTCGATGCATGAAATGTGATCTTCCTAGCTGCATTTATGCATATATGAACTTTTATTTGATGTATGTGAAGTGTATGAGGTTCCACCATTGTTAAACTTTGAGTTTCTTCAAGCTTTTTGGAATGAAATTGATCTCCATGACTGCTCCTTGATTGTTATTCGTTTTGGGGCTGCTTCAGGTGGGATTTTGGCATGACATTTGGTAGGTTGATGCATGATATTGTTTTGTATGTTGTTTCCCTACTTCTCCCCTGTTCCTTGCTTGTTTTCCCTCTTGCTTTGCAGCTGATACACGAAGAAGACGTTGTTGTTGCGCTTGGACACGCCCGTGGCGGTCCCAAGGCTTTTTGGGTGACACCACCATGTCACCTTGGGGCTGGGGTGTCTGTACTGAGACACCCCAGTGTCTCCCTTTGTTCTATAAGGGAGACACACCCATGTCACCCTCTTTGGCAGCCATTTAATGGCTGATACATGGAGACTTCCGTTTAGGCGTTTATTTGCTCCTTTGTGACGTTATGTGTTGTTTACTTACTTTTCTTGCTTTGTTCTTGATTATATTTGATTTCTCCCTCCCCATTTATGACCCTAACATGTTAATATGTTATAATATGATATGTTTCATTACTTATTTTAATTTTATGGCCTCGTTTGCTAAGTGTAAACGTGATATGAATCTATGACCGTTTAAATGGAACGTTTGATATTTTCTTGCATCTTTTGTCTCTCTTATGAATTTTGAACTTATGAATGCTCATGATATGCTATAATATGGTGTGTTATAAGTTTATTTAATGTGTCATGTTTTCAATTCATTAATTGATTGTGTGATAGTATGATATTTGCTTCGATATGCCTAAGTGTGAACTTATATGACGGGCATCGCATCATTTGCATCCATATGCATTTGCCGAGCGTTCCTTTGGTTCATTTTGAGTCTTAGTATTGTCTCTTGTGTTTAGATTGTTCAAGTGGAGTACCTCGTTGGTGTGGAGCCGCTTCGTCGGAGTGTTTTGAGCTTGTTCATTCGGTTTGTTCATCGAGGTGAGGTTTCTTTCTTTTAGTTATTACAACCTACAACCCTAAATGTGTTTTAAGCCTGCATGTGACCTACGTATATATATATGTGTTTGGAATGTATTTTGTGGGATTTGGCCCGTTTGCTATGAAACCATTTGAAAACGATTTTATATATATACGTAGCTATGTTTTGTTTATTTGTTTTGAAAAAAAAAGGGTTGGTGTCTGTGATATGAATTTGAATACTTAGCGAGATATGACTTTGAAAGATAAGTCTTTGAATTTGAATTTGAATATAAATCCCTGACTTTGAGTTTGAATTTGGATTGCGGAGTCTACGAGTCAGGAAGCCCGGGACTACAGTGGGCCATCGGGATTAGCCTGAGCATAGTCTCTGATTTGAAAGGATCAACCCTGAACCCACTAGGAGATTAGTGGGGGATGGAATCCTCGGGCATGAGCATCATGAAACTCACGACCCACATATAAAGTTTGGATAGTTAGGGCGTGCACAACCTTTCTATCACCCGGTATGGAGGAAGGTACGTTTGATTTTGATTTCGTTTGAATTTGAAGCCGATATGAAGGAGGTTGGTTTGGAAACTCGTACTCGCCGAGTTAGTTTCAATTTGATTATGAAATGATTCATGAAACGGGAGTGGATTTCTAATTATTAAAATTGGTGGATTTTGGCCTCCGGCCTAACTTTTCTTCTATATATAGTATCACGGGATCCAAAATGTTTTAGAATGCAAAAATCATGGCCCGGTTCATGAATTTTATGACTTTGAATTTGCTCTGCTCTTGTGTATATGTACGTGTGCATGAGTTAGCCCCCTTACCAGTCTTTAGGACTGACTCTCGTTGTTGTTTCCCTTTTTTTTTCCCCTTTGATTTTGAGTTGTAGGTGCAGGGTTCGATCTGAGCTAGGTGGCAGTTTTCTTTTGGGTCGTTCGAGTCTAGTTGTTCGAGTCTTTTGCATACTGCATCTTTATCCTTACGCTTTGGTATTTTGGAATTATGGATAAGAATATGATTATGATTTTGATTCGAAAATTTTTGGAGATATGTATGATTTATTTGGCCCTGGAGTGGCATAGTATGTATAACTTATATTCTTTTGAGCATGCATGTTTGTATTTGATTGATCATGTTGCTTCCGCATATGTTTTGATTTCATTGCGCACTCTGTATTAGGGTCTAGACCGCCTAACTTAGGTGAGATTTTGTTTGTCTCTCATTCGCTATGGCTTGGTACGCGTGCGGAGTTTCCATTTCATTACACCTGTCGGGTTATAGTGCGGGAGATGTAGTGTCTTCCGCTCCGGGGTGCTACAAGGTTTACAAGATATGGTGGGACAGCTCTCTCGAGCCAGGTCTCGAGTCCCCTAAGTAAGGGATGAGAGACCTCATGCCAGAGACGCTTGCCCCCACAGAGACCATAAAAGAAACCCTTAGAGAAGGAAGAAAGATGACGACTATGAGAATTACGATGACGAGGGCGGATATCATCCCTTGTCGAAGGGCTCACCCCTCATGGAGGAAGTTCTAATGGTCCAGTAGGGAAAATGAAAGATTCCAACCTCCATCAACCGGTACGATGGTACTACTGATCCTGAGGAGCACCTGGATCACTTTGTGCACCTGATGCACTTATTGGACCAAGGTGTTTGTCACCTCGCTCATCGGAGTCGCCCAGGATTGGTACAAAAAGTTGCCCCTCAATCCATCAGAGGGTACGATGACCTCACGAGGGCCTTTGATAATCATTTCAATTCTTTGAAGGCCCCAGCCATTGCTGTATAGCCCTATACGGCCTCATTCAAGGGGAAAATGAGTCCCTCCAAACATTCTTTGGGCATTTCAACAAAGAAGTCCTATTGACTGAAAGGACCAAGATGGACTTCCTGGTCTATGTTTTCTTCACAACCTTTAATCACAAACACTCAATGGGTAAAAAGTTTGTTGAGGCAGTTGTGGAGAAAAAGCCCAATTCTTTCGTAGTGATCAGAGAGATTGTCTGTCCATACTTCAGGCTTGAGGACATGTATAAATCAGGTGCTCCTTAGCACCAAAACTCTTCGAAAGGTGACAAGAATCGTGAAAATAGTGGTCGGGATCATCGCCGAGGATCCCCCACGATCCGCAAATTTGAGGGTGAACGTATTCCCCTCAACAGACCTATTTCAGAGGTCTACTCCCTGGCCGACTAGAAGTTATTTAGGAAGCCCTAGAAAATGAGGGAAACGAAAGCGCAACAACATTTAGGGAAATAGAGTCTTTGACAAACAAAAGGGATACGACATCAATCAATGCTGCCAGTTGGAAAATGAAATTCAAAGGCTAATTGTTGGAGGTCATTTGAAAGGGTTTGTCAAGACCCTTGAATACTACAATGAGCGGTGCAAAGAAAGCAACCGCGACAGGCATCGGAGCCACTCCCGTTTAAGGAGCCCCCGAGGGTGCCGTTAGGATGACAAGGCTACGGGTAAACAACAAGCTCCCGTCTTGAGAATGTGTATCTTGCAGTAGTCAACATGATCTTTGGAGGATTAGCGGGAGGAGATTCAAATGCTTCTCGGTGCTGTTTTATTCACAGTTATGACCAGAAGCCCTCGGTCCAAAGGCCGGTCTACTCCATCAAAGAGTGGAGAGACTCAAAAGAAAGAGAAGTGATAGGGTTTAGTAATACCTTGAACACATTGTAACAACTCAAGGGGTCAATGAAACCTCTGAGTACCCTATGCTGGTTAGCCTAGATATGCATAATCGCATTATAAAGAGGGTTCTTGTAGATAGTGGAAGGTCAGTAAATGTTCTACCCTACTCTACGTTTGTTAAGATGAACATCACTAACATAACCCTCGAGCCCCTCAAAATAGCCTTCATTGGCTTTGGGGGCTTCCAGGTGGTTCCCCGAGGATAGGTCCAATTGGTTACATCCATGGATCAAGCCCCCAAAGAAAGACTTTGATGGTGACATATACGGTAGTGAAAATCAAAATCCCTTACAACATCATAATAGGGCGCACCGCTCTAGTAGATTTTAAGGCGATCAATTCGCTAGGCCCGAGGGGACGGGCGAAATGTATTGCGATGTCAAGGAAGCTTGGGAGTGCTACATGTTGTTCCTTAGAAAATTGAAGGCGGATAAGGCCTTCCAACTGGGATCTACTAAGAAATCAATAGAATTTTCCAGCCTGGACGAAGACGGTCCTCTAAAAAAGAGAGCTCGAGTCAATAAAAAAAAAAAAGAACAAGAAGAAAGGCTCAAAAGACTCAAGTGCAGCGACGCCTGGGAGTTCAAAATCTGGTCCCTTAGGAACCGTCGGAAGCACTCCATCCAAAGAAAGCTTCAACGGCGAAGGTCAAATGAGAAGACAGCGAAGCTAGCAAGGAAAAAAATGTGCCCTCAAGAAAACCCAGGTCGAGATCGGCGTCGAGCCCACTGAGAAGTTTCTAGCTGTGGAACTCGAGCCCGATAATAAGGAGAAAACAACGCTGATCAGATCCAACCTTGATGGCCCCTCACAAGTCTTAATGATAAACTTCTTGAGGGAAAAGAAGGACGTTTCACATGGAAAACCTCAGATCTAATCGGCATCCACCCGAGCATTATTATCCATAGGCTCAATGTTGACCTAGAATTCAAACCTATAAAGAAGAAACGAGGGTCTAGCGGCGCTCGGAGTAAAATCATAGAAGAGGAGGTCAACAAGCTACTTAAAGCACAGTACATCGAAGAAATTCTTTACTGAAAATGGCTATGTAACTTAGTCCTTGTCCCCAAAAGCACCAACAAATGGAGGATGTGCAACAACTTCACAGATTTAAACAAAGCATACCCTAAGGATCCCTACCCTTTGTCTCGGATTGACCAGCTTGTAGATTCAAGGAAGGGTTGTGAACTGATGAGTATAATGGACGCATTCTAAGGATATTATCAAATCTTTATAGTTCCAGAGGATCGTCCCAAAAATTCATTCATAGTTCACATAGGGGTCTATTGATTTCTTGTGATGCCTTTTAGGTTAAAGAATGCCGGTGCAACCTACCAGAGATTGGTCAACAAAATATTCGAGCCAAAAATAGGAAAGTCTATGGAGGTATACGTGGATGACATGATTATCAAAAGTGAAAAGCAATACTCCCACTTGGAAGATCTTAAAAGAACTTTCAACATCTTGAGAAGGTATGGGGTTAAGCTCAACCCATCCGAGTGCACATAATGCGATTGGGGAGGAAAGTTTCTCCAGGGTGGAAACTACCGCATCGAGTAGGCACTATCTTGCACGCTTGTCTTGTCCCGTCGCTTGCCAAGTGAGGGTGTTTTTTGTTCTAGTTATGTATACAAATCCTAAAACTTGTATGAATAAGTTTTGGGCAAAAACCATGCTTATATATATACTGTTTGAAAAGCGTGTTAATCGAGTAAATCTATCTTGAAACTGAACATATTCTTGAACTGTAACTGTTTAAGCGAACCGGGGAAGCATGGGCTGACGGCTAACTCTTGCACACGTTCCGACTGTTGGAATGACCCCTGAATCCACTAGGCGGTTTGGTGGAGGAAGGAATCCCCGGCATAGAAGTCATGTTCCTGATGCTCAACAAGTCTGGATGGCTAAGGCTAGCTACCCTTACATCAACTCGAAGGAAAAATGAGAACGTGAGGGAAGGTCGACTACTCTGATTGCCTATCATGGATAAGTGTTCTTGCCTGCCTGTCCTATAATGATTAACTTGCATGATCGTATTTAAAACTGAAACTTAATTACTGTACATTGTCAGAGTAAGGTTGGAGATTGTGCACGCTCACTCGCCGAGCCACTCCTCAAAATTGTAATTTAAATGTAAATTTGATAGTCGTAAAGTTCGAGCATTAATCAACTGATTTCTGACCCTTCATGGGAACTATTTTAAATAAAACTTTGCTCAGTATTTATGGCTTGTATGTGCATATTTCTATATATATGTACCACTCTTGCTCACTCAATCTTCTAGAGACTGAGCACTCTTTCCCTTCCTTCCGGTTTCTTTTGTACGTGGTTGCTTGGCTTGATTGTTGTGCTCCCTTTCTTGTAAATATATATATATATATATTCATAATATCAAGAAATTATAAATGCCAATCTATATATAGTGCAATCGTCCTCTCTCCAAGCCCGGGAAAATACTATAATTGGTGAACGAGTTAATTCTTCAGATAATATAAATATCCACACACACAAACGGAGGCATTTTATACATGTATACATATATATCATGTGATATATATGTACTAGCCTATGTCCCGTGCTATGCACGGAAAGTAATAGATAATAATTTAAATTTTAGTTTAGTAATTAATGACAAAACTTATATAAATATTTTACATAATAGATATTAATAGTTAAATTTGCTACAAAGAAAAATCAAATAACAATTGTTATAATAAAAAATTATTAAACAAAAATAACAATAAATATTAAGAACAACAAACAATGTGGTAAAATAATAATAATGAAATTTACTCAAAGCAATATTGAATAACAAAAATAATAATAAAAGAAGAAAATTAATAAAATAAATGAAAGGCTAAAACTATAATACAAAAATATAAACAAAAATAAAAGTTTAAATTCAAATTAAAGAAAACGCAATAAAGACAAATCAAACAACAATAGTAGTACATATGCATATAAAGAAAAATTATACTATTGGGAGAGAGCGCATTGTTTGTGTGCAGAAAAATAATAAATAAAGTTGTTGATAGATAGAGTTTTTGTGCACGAAAGCAAGAATTGGGATATGAAGGGAGGAAGACGGCTATAAAAAATTAGAAAATGAATGAGAAACTTAGGACAAAAATTTATCCCACATAAATTTTTGAATTTAAATTGTATGTGATCCTTAATTTATGCATTCAAAATATTTTGGGATAAATACAGTCACCCCCCTATCCTTTGGGGGCATGTGCACTTTCCCCCCTATGCTTCAAATCGGTGCACATTGCCCCCTCACCTTTGCAAAATGGAACACTTCACCCCTTTGAACACACTTTGACCGTCGATTTCTCTTTCGTCACGGAGACCCAAGCTTCAAGACCACCGCCATCGTGTTCGTCTCTCCAAGGAGAACAAAACTCATACCCCGCTTGACTCTATTAGCCGCTAAAACCTTCGTTCATCGTGCGTCGTCTTTAACTGATGATTTCTGCTTCGTCGGTTGTCGGATTTTGATTTCGAGACCATTGCTGTGTTCCTTGCTTCGAGAGCTTCAGTTTGATATATAATATCAACACATTTGAAATCGGATTTGTACAGATTTACTTTGTTAAAGTTTATTGAAAGGGGTGAAGTGTTCCATTTTGAAAAGGTGAGGGGGCAATGTGCACCGATTTGAAGAATAGGGGGGAAAGTGCAAATGCCCCCAAAGGATGGGGGGGTGACTGTATTTATCCCAAATATTTTATCATAAATTAATACTTTAAATGAGGGAAAGTTTTAAAAATTAAGGGATACATTATTTTAATAAGTAAATATCAAATTATTGAAATTTAATAATCATCAACCAATCACAATTTTTTATTTTAATAAAATAATTTAAAATTACCAGAAAATAATATTCGGTCAATGCATATATTTTTTATATATAACCAAAGTATCAATTTAATATTTATGTGTCCAGACAAAACAAATATTTATTAAGAACAAAATTTAGCATATATTTGATAGTAATCTCTCGTCAACCAAATATTAGGTTTTCATTTAACCAAATATTTTCATATAAAGACTAACCAAAGTATATATTCCTATGAATCCTAAATAAATAACCACAGTATTCTATATACTTTATGGAAAGATTGTAATAGAAAGAGAGAGACTAACCAAAGTATTACCAAGAGTCCCGATAGAAAAGAAAACTTTCTATTGGGAGAAAATTAGACAAAACTGACAGCAGGATGCTAATCGTCAATTAGAGTCTTAATTTAATGACGGGTAGAAGCAACACAAATCATAAAAAGCCATCATAACTACTTCAAACAATTATCGATCCATCCAATAAAACAAAGGAAATATCCATTTTCTCTATTTTCTGAATCGTATATATTGATTCTAATATATTTTTAAATTCCAATAAAGCAAATATTACACTACAAACTGTTGCTTATAATAAATATTGTTTAAAAAAGAATGGTAATATAGTTATGGCGATCACATGGGTAATATGCTAATAACAAAAAAATATATAGATATAAATACATAATTATCATTGAACAAAGCAGTGTATAAAAATATCTTCTCATAATCGGTACTTGAACAAAACTTAAAAAAAAAAAAAAATCTCTATCAAAAAATAGAGAAAAAAATTATAATTTTAAAAAATATGTAAACAATACATATTTTATCATTCAATGAAGATATATATAAAATTATCTTATGATGGTAGGTGCTTGAGCATAAACTTTAGAGAAGATATTTCTCTATCAAAAAATGAAGATATTTAGAAAATTACCTTCTCACGGTTGGAACTCGAACAAAACCTCAAGACAGAGAAATAGTATACAAATAAATATCATGGAAAAATAAAATATAAATACATTCTGAAGATGGAAGGAAAAAATCTTACCTCTTAGTTCATAAAAAATCTTCTCACAATCGGTACTTGAACAAAACTTGAAAAGAAAGTATTTCTCCATCAAAAAATAGAAAAAAAATTATAATATCAAAAAATATATATAAACAATACATATTTTATCATTCAACAAAAAATGTATAAAATTACCTTCTGACGTAATGTACTTGAGCAAAAACTCCAAAGAAGATATTTTTCTATCAAAAAATAAGAAAAAACTATAATACTAAAAAGATATATAAATAATACGTAAATTATCACTAAACTAAGATATGTATAAAATTACCTTCTCACGGTTGGAGCTCGAACAAAAATCTCAAAACGGAGAAAAAGAAAACTATAATTTAGTATACAAATAAATACCATGAAAAATGAAAGTATAAATACATTGTGAAGATGCAAGAAAAAAATCTTACCTCTTAGTTCCTAAAAACCTTACCACGAACAATTCTTTTCTATCATTAAAAATTACAGCGAAAAGAAAATAAGATTCAAAAATAATATACAAACAATATATACATAAAAAATAAGCTGAAATATATAAACCATTATCACAAATGATGTACAATGTTATTGTGGGACTGAAAATTCCAGAGAAAAAATCGAAATATTCAAAGTTGCAATGAAGAAAATGCTAGGTTATGTTTACTCTTCCTTATCAACTACATTTTTATATGAGTCACGTTTTGAGTTGGAAGATTTGTGCACATATATGATATAATATTTGCTATAAATAAGTTTCAATAAATAAAGTTAATCCCCTTAATTTATGCTAAAATAAATTAAGTATATTTTCAATTAATTAAGATTAATTAATTAATTAAGATATTTATATTAGTTGGACTTTCTTAAATTTAATAGATTAGTATCTTAATTAATTTGATTTTGACAAATAATTAAAGCATTCAAAATATTAAATATTGTGGAATGTTTATTAACCAATGAAATAATTTTTAAAGATTAAAAAATTTTAAAAAAAGGAGAAAAAAGTATTTGGTTAAAATTGACATAATTAGGGATAAACACACCATTCCTATATATTATAATATATTTTTTTTAGGTAAGTATATTATAGTATACAGATAGATGCACATATAAATATACTATTAATTTTAATTTTTGAAAAATTAATTAATTTGATGGAGTAATTTAAGTAACTTAATTGATTCTCTTTATTTTTTAATGTTTGAATTTAAATTTGAAATTGTAGTGGCTTTTTATGGAAATTGTATTCGTGATTTAAGTAATTAGTATTAAAATTAATTTAACAAATATATAGAAATATCAAAGTATATGCATATAATATTAACCTTACTTAATTAGTAAAAATATCAAAATTAATTTCATTCAGTCAAACTTACCAAATATAATTATTTTCCTTAGTTACTACTTATTTTTATAATAAAATAATATACAAAATAAAAATAAGACAATCATATTTCTTTTACCTAATTAAAAACTTAAAAAATACAATAAAATTCCACATCACAAAAAATATACAATAAAAAGTCAAACATCTTTATCAAATATATAATATATAATAGTATAGATACATAGAGAAATCATCATTGATCGTGAATTCGAATCCACCATCCCTTTCTCAGAGGATTGCATAATGGCATCGGAGATCGTGGTGGTGGAGGAGGTACAATCCAGGGATCACGGCGAAGAGGCGACGCCCATGGAAGTCGAAGATGATAGCTTGAAGAACGATGTCTACACGGCGGCGGCGTACGGCAACATGGAGAAGCTTCAGCGCCTGGTGGAGACGGAGGGTTGCTCGGTCTCTGAGCCTGATGCCCTTGGTTATTATGCCCTTCAATGGGCTGCTTTGAATAATCGTACGGCCGCTGCGCAATACATTATCGAGGTATGGTATTTTTCCGTTTTTTGTTTTTGATGTTGTTATTGGTGGAATGCATATTTTGGGTTTGTGCATCTTCAGATTGTGGGGATGTGGCTGTTAGTGTAATGAAATTTATAGAGCAGATAATGTGTTAGCGGTGAACGGGAGGAAATTTCTGGGAGATTTTTCAATGTGCAAACTGCTGATTGGTTAGATTGTTTGGTTAAGTAGAAAAACATTTGAAAACCAGCATAAGAAAATAAAATGATAATTCCTTTGTGAAAAGCACACATTTCGTTCTAGAACTATTACCTTTACACATAAATTATTTATCATTCATGATGCTTCAGTGGAGTGTAACATATGCTTGAGATGTTTTTTTGGACATTTTAGGAGCTGTAACGATCAATAGAAAATTCAAATGAATAAATTAATCGCATCCTAATTTTGGATCTTTCGCTGACAGCATGGAGGCGATACTAATGCGCGTGATCATCAAGGGCAAACTGCATTACATTGGAGTGCCGTGAGGGGTGCAGTTCAGGTTACTGAACTTATGCTGCAAGAGGGAGCTTGGGTCTATGCATCTGATTTTAATGGGTACCAGGTTTGTTTTCCATTATTCTGGTCTTGATGGCAAATACTGATAACCATTGAAAACTTGGTAAGGATTATAATGTGATGACTGAATGTCTGAACTTCGAGAAGTATATTCCAAACCTGTGATCAGATTTTATTTTTGTTTTTACATTAGTTTTTCTTTTCAATTAAACTCGAGAATTTTAAGGAGTTCCACACATGTGCATCTCTATTTCATCTTTTCACAAGAAAGCTTTATCTTATCTTCTGATAAAGCATGCTGCTGTTATTTTTTATAAATCTTGATAACTTAGTTTCCAACTTTTAACAGTTCATATGATTCTTAAGTCCTGGGTTCAACAACCTGAATGATGGGAAATATATAAATCACTTGGCTTCAGAAGTTACAAGAAATAAATGCAGCCAATGACTCATAAAATATTTTGATCAATATATTTTTCTATTTGTTTCTCTTATCTCTTCCCTCCTTCCTGCCTCTTTATCTCGAGCACCTGTCTGAAACTGTTCTAGTAGTTTTAACTAGAACTTTTGATTGCATACTTATTTGAATTAAGGTTGTCTTAAAGTTTTGTTTATTCTTCATAGGGATTGAAATGTCTGAAATTGTCTTGTGATGAATAAATTGTCTTTAACTAGGAATTCAACTAAGATGTAATTATATATCTGCAGATACATTTTGACAAAAAAAGTTGTAAATTTTGATTCTAGAAAAGGTGATTTATTTGTGAAATTACATACAAGAGAACTGGTTAATGGTTGAACAATTTAGTTGATGTGAAAGATGCAATCTAGTTGCAAGAGCATATATAATTCTTGCTTTTGAAACAAGTATAGGATGTTCTATTGCTTTGAGGTGATTTTGGTGTCCTGTTGCCTGAAAGCATGAAAGTAATATGTCTTATCATCCAGATCAAGATAAATTTTGTTTAGACTAATGTCTGATAGGCCAAGTATTGCGTTAGTAGGAGGGACATGGTGATGGTTTTGATCTGGCTATCTGGGATTCTTCTTTTTTGCTCCGTTGGTTGTTGCAGTTATTTATTATGCTTATCACCTAGGGCAGTGGTTTTCCACATTTTCAAACTTCTCCCAAGTATTTATTGTTATGGTTACTTTGATTGCAGCCAGCACATGTTGCTGCGCAGTATGGTCAAACGGCTTTTATTTATCACATTGTCTCAAAGTGGAATGCCAATCCTGATGTTTGTGATAATGATGGAAGAAGCCCTTTACACTGGTACTTGACAAATGTAATTGTTATCCTATACTGTCTGGCATATTTTGGGTAATTTTATTTCACCTCGTTGGGTTCATGTTCATTATACAATATTCTTATTGAGTTTGTCAGTAAACAAGTTGTTCGCAGACAATGGTTTATCAGTTAGAATAACTGGAACTTGCTTCTATTTTGTAAATCTTGGATGTGATTATTATGGACAGTTTGAAGTTGTTTTCCATAAATAAGAGGACCCAACCTGATATTAGACTCAGTCTGTATTTTTACCCTATGGATTTATTTAAATACCATTTTTGAGATAGCTGGACACATAGTAAGATATGGTTGTATATTATTTACCAATTTGTTTACGTGGCTCTGTCTATGCTTAGCATATTATTGGTTGTAGACTTAATTGTCAAAAGATAGCCTGTATTCCTGGAAACTTTTGATGGTTCACCTAAATTTATAACTGGTTAGTTGGGGTTAACGTCTCTAAGCATGCACTTAGAATTCCTTTCTTAACCATATTAGGTACCATATAATTATTAATCTTTTTGCTTGCTCTCTGCAACTAAATATAAGCTAATTTCTGATTACAACTGATAGATCAGTTAAAGGACTGTTTAGACTGATGTCCCTAAGATTTATAACCAATATTTGAAATTCTGCCAGTGCCTCTCTCGTTGTAGGAAGTTATGATTTATCATTTTTGAATGTAGACATGCTTTATATTTTACTAATCGCTACTTCTAGCTCACCCTTCATTACTTGTAAGCTATATCCGTACTCTTCATTTGGCTGGTCCAAAACTAAACAACTTATTTAGTTTTTACTAATCTTAATATCCTTGAAATGATTGTAGGGCTGCGTACAAGGGTTTCGCAGACTGCATACGCCTTTTACTGTATCTAAATGCAGATAGAGCACGACAGGACAAAGAAGGTTAGCTGGAATTTTTAATATTGATGACGGTCTGACAATTTTTATCTTTCCTGTTGTTGAAATCCAACTCGATATCATCTGGAAGAAGTTCTACATTTTTGTAATTTAACAAAATGAAAATGTCTGATACAATAAATTTTTATTTAGGTTGCACTCCTCTCCATTGGGCTGCCATTAAGGGTAATTTAGAAGCATGCACTGTTTTGGTGCAGGCTGGAAAGAATGACGATTTGATAGTAACAGATAATACTGGCCTTACACCAGCGCAACTTGCCTCTGATAAGAATCACCAGCAACTTGCATTTTTCCTTGTGAGTATTCTTTACTATTTAGTCCTATGTTCCTATCAAACGAATACTGTAGTTGCTAGTTTCTATACCATTGTCATTGAAATTAGGGTGTTGTTTTTAGTTGGAAAATTAGTTATTAGTATTGTTTTAAGTGATCTTGATCAACTTACGATCCGGTGTTTTCAATTTGACAATCAAGCTTTCTGTGTGCTTAATTCTACTCTAAGGACTAACCTGTTTTTTACCATCTTAACAATAATTATTAGCTGTGCCTGTGTATTGACTTAACCACATCTTAATACTGTTTATTCCCTTTCCCTAAATTTCTTTACCTTGTTTTTTTCCTTTGGTTTTACAAGCCACTTAAGCTAGACATACACAATAACCATGATTAGTGGATGTAGCAAGTGACATGTAGTCATATTGCTAAGCAGCAACATATGAGTAAGATTGGGGTTCATTGTGGTTGTGTATTTGTAATTTTTATAAGGACCCACATATGCTAAGAGTAAGAGTCAATGCCTACCTCTAGGTGAGCTCGTTCTCAAGTTTGAATGTAGTGATACGTATTGCTGTAGGATTTCTGGCTGTAATACATAAACAACTATGATGATGTGCCTAGAAGAAGCTCATGATAGCTAGGCTCTTCACCTTTCAGAATGAATGGTTCTTTTCCTCGCTTTCTTCATCGGTCTAGGGACCTTCATGATAGCTTTCCTCTCAACATCTTTTAGTTAAATTGTCCGTCATGATACTTTGGTTCTGTGAAGTTTGGTAGAAGAGGATTTTCATTACTTGTGAAACAACA
This sequence comes from Lantana camara, assembly GCA_037501455.1. NCBI lineage: Eukaryota > Viridiplantae > Streptophyta > Magnoliopsida > Lamiales > Verbenaceae > Lantana > Lantana camara. The sequence continues at coordinate 24,450,837 of CM074856.1, read as the reverse complement.
ATACAACAGCCCTATATATATACAAGAGGGAAGAAACCCTAGAATAACCTACCAAAAATATCATCCTATACTAACCACCTAAAATATAAACATGTGTTTAATATGCCTTTTAACAGGTTCAAGTCTCTTGCCCATCATTTTATGACAAACTCCATATAGCTGTAGATCATGAGATTGTGTTTCCTTGTTTGTTGAGGGGTCACTATCACATTTTACTACCTGAAAGAGATGTGAATAACCAGACTCTAGGATCGGCAATTGATCCAAAAATCACTTTAGATTATGAATTCATTGTTTAAGTAAAATGCGAAAGCTCTAGTGGAATATTAGCAAGTTGCAAGGGTCTCCCTTTTTTCCTTGGGGCATGAAGACGAGGACAAAAAAGAATGAAGATGTCTTATCATAAAACCTCTGGAGTATCTAGTCAAGTTAAATGTTTTGTTTCTATTTTTTTGTAGCAAATGAATGCTGGTTTCGGAGGTAATTTTCTGTTCTGATTGCTAGATAAATTGAGAAATATCTTAATAGGGAAAGAGACTTTAACCTGGAAATATAGAACCATTTGGCCATTAGTTTGTTTGTAGTGGTTATTTAATATTTATTATTAACTATAGTCTACAATATTAGTAGCATATCGAGAGACAATGATCCTGAAAATCAATGGTTCCTCCTTCTGTTACCTGGTGTTGTGTATGTCTAGGATTGAAAGGATAAAATGACATGCACCTCAACATGTGAGTGGTTCCAGATACGTACTTTTACTTGGAGAGTATTGAGTAGGTACTTTTAACATTTAATCATTCTCAAAAGATAAGGGTGCATCAGTTCACCAAAAATACCAGTTTATTTGATTTCATTATGCTTTTTAGTCCTTAGAAACAATTTGAGGAGAATCATTTGCTGTCACGACATACACACACACTCAAAAGCCTGTTAAGTAGGCTTCATATCCCTATTAATGGAAAATTTATGATGAGTATTTGAAGCCAAAATTGTTGAGATTGTGAAGTTCACTGTCAATTAAAGTAAAACAGTGGATTCTCAATGTTTACCCTCTTTCAGGTTTTCGAAATTAGAACTAGCTATCAAAACCCTTTTATTTGATGATCTAGTAGTTATGAATATACTTTCTATTAATATAGAATCTGCTTCACGATTCATGATTTCATCTTGGAATAAACCTTATGAATTCAGTTGTTTGAGAGGAATACAGACAATTTCTAATTATCTAGTTGACTATGTGTTCTTGACCTAATATTAGTCTGGATATGCATGTATTTAACACCCAATAAAGAACTCAATTGTTCCATGAGGATATAGTCTATCTACAATATAAACAAAGTTTTGGTACTTGTGGTCTTACTAAGAAATCTAGGCCTGTACTTTTAAGTTTATTTGGCATCATCTGAGCTTGCCAACCAATTGAGGATATGAAAAGAAAATGAAGTTTATTATAGATGATCTACTTAGATAATTTTTGCCTTAAAATTCAGAAAATTCTTGATGAGAGATTAATTATTTTACCTCTATATATACTAGGACCTTGTTAATTTGAAATGATCTTCGGATTTGATCTGCAGGGTAGTGCTAGAAAGTTGTTTAATAAAAAGCGGGACAGCAAGAGCTTCATTGGCAGACTTTCAAGATTAGGACTCGCTCCATTATTGTGTTGTACACTAGTTGTGCTTCTTGTGACATATATACAATCAGTTGTTATGGGTAATTTCTCATAAACTTTGTTTTGCTAGCATTGCCATTTTGATTGGTCCCATTATCAAATAAGGTCTTGTGCTGATCAAAAGTGCTATTTTCCCATTAATGCAGCTTCGAATTTGCCAAGATTAACAGCTGGTATTGGTCTTTTTGCTTGGATGGGTGTATTCTTAGCTACGGTTGGATTAGTTCCATTTTACAGATGTAGCAGGTAACTCTGGATTCTTTCTCAATGTTATGACCTTTGGATGAAGAGAATTATGTGGGCAAATGAGCTAATAGTCCCTCAAGTTTTGACATAGAACACTTTAAGAGTTTAATCTCACATGTTCAAATCTCAACTTTACAGGCCGTTTAAGCTAAACTAAATTCAGTTTCACATTGGCTCTTAAAGTTAGTTTTCGATATTTTTGAATGGAAGTTGATAAACTGACACACACCTGCATTTCTTCAATCAAAAAAGCGAAAGTCACTTTGAAGAGTTTATTTGGCACTTGGTCCTTGGTTAGAACATGAGGAACTGAAACATCTATAATAAAATCGGAGGGACTATTTAAGGCACTTTATTCCTCTTAGAATTCACTTTTTTGAAACTTTAAACTTGGTCGTTTGCCCTTAACAAATTGCACGCAACTCTCAGACGCATCATTTTTGGGCCAAAAGTCAACCAGAAACTGCCTTCGTTGATCAACATGGATTAAATATTAACTTGACGGGTTGTAATGTCTAGTTTAAACATTGGGGACTAAGGTGATTCTAGGCTGAGACTTGAGGTAGTGTTTGACATTTTCTCATATTATATACTTATCTTCCTCTAGTTTGTTGGGACCTGGAATAAATAAGTGTCACGGATTATCAAATACTGGGTTTGTTTAAAAATGCACAGGTAGAAGTATTGAAGATACTATCAGCTGAATTTTCAATTTGGTAAAACTGAGTTGCCTAATGGATATAATTGCAAATATCTTTTGCTAATAGATGATTATGAAATGAAACCATGTTATTTTCTATTGTTAAAACAATGTTCAGGTTACTTTGATCTTGGAATGCACCTTGCAGCCTGAATGCCTAATTTCTGCGGGTGGGAACATCATTATCAGTGTGAAAATACATGAAATGATAATGTGGATTTATGCTCCCTTCTCATTTGAACTTTTACTTTCATAATGTGTGTATTGCTACCATGCATTCATATGTAACTAAAATTTGATGATACTGTCTTTATTACTCTGTTTCAATTTGCAGCATGGATCCTGGGTATATCAGACGGAATCAACATGATCCAGAAAACATGAAAGATGATGTAAGTTACTTTTTGTTTATCTAACCCCTCTCAAACTAATTACCATTATCACTAGTGCGGTCATTTTTTTGAATAACGACTTAACTTGAAACTTAATTGTTACGCTTACTTTCCTGCATCAACTCTCACGGGCTTGACCTTTTTAATTCAATTGTGATACATTATGATTATTGCTTGAAACCTTCTCTTATGTAAAGTTTTATATATGTATAACGTCATTGTCTTGTTTAGGAACCCCTGTTGAAGATTGAGATAAACAATGAGGCATTGCTTGCCGGGAATTGGTCTCAGCTTTGCTCAACTTGCAAGGTATTTGCTAGTTTTTTTTATTTAAATGAAAACAAATAGTTGCTTCATAATTGTTGAAAGAGAAAAAAATACAATTGTATATTGTTATGTAGATTGAATAAGTCCCCCATCCCCAACAAGGGTGAACATAATACAAGAGGCTTACCTAGATAAAAATATCATAGGAGTAACAAGCTACAATATATTGATATGAACTCCTATCATATCTTATGTCCTATTCATATTAAACTATAGTTACCGATTTTCCGGTATTCTACACTCCATGACATGGCTATGTAATACGTCGTTTTGCGTATGCAGGGGTGCTTGGTAGGTATGCTCAATATGCTTAAATGATTAAGATGGTAGACAGTTAATGTAAATTTTTAATAAATAGAAATTTATATTGGAAGAGTTATTTAAAGTTAAGAAAATTCTTCAGAAATGAAATGCCATAACAATAATTAATAGGTTGAATCGAAAAATATCAAAATCATATAAGATAATCTATTTACCAACAAAAAATTAAGTCGCTGCCGAAAGAAAAATATTAAAAATAATTCTCAAATTCAACTTGGTTTTTCCATTTAATCTCTTATTGTTTCCTATTTTATCTTTTCGCACTCTTTAACATTTTATCACTTGGAATTGGTAATTAGAATGGCAAATAAGCTGGTTCCTTCAATTGATTGCCCGTAAAAGTACCAATTGTTGGCACTCGTACAACGGAGCAAGACTGCAAGAGAATTAAGTAACTGTGCATTGAACTCTAGTTCTGACCATTAATATCACGTTTGCCTTCATCAGATTGTTCGGCCTCGTCGTGCTAAGCATTGTTCCACCTGTGATCGTTGTGTTGAGCAATTTGACCATCATTGCCCGTGGGTATCTAACTGCATTGGCAAGGTGCTTTTACACTTCCATTTTCTCCTTTCTTGTGCTATTTTTACTAGGTTGCTAAATTTGCAATTTTTTATTCTACTGCTGCTGATCCCCCAACGAGTGATGATTAATGAGAGATTTGTGTTTACTTTCTTTCACCATTGCTGCATCACTTCTCAATTTGCTAGTCGAATAGTGACCATTTATTGTTAATGACCCGTGTTGGCTGCTCAACACAAGTATGTTGGGGGATGTGTGTATGTCTGGCGGGAGAGAGAGAGAGAGAGTTAACATTGTATATATGTTATGACCTGACCCTTATTAGTTATTTGGAACAGAAAAACAAGTGGGATTTCTTCTTGTTTCTTGTTCTGGAAGTTCTGGCAATGCTATTTACAGGAGCAGTTGCTCTTCAAAGTAAGATTTATATCATTTTTCATGCGTTTAGGCTTATTATGGGAAAATGTTGAAAAGTTAGGGTATATATGGATATCTAACATTACTTTTTCTATACTACAAAATCTTTATAACTGTTGCAGGAGTATTGTCTGATCCAACAGCTCCATCTGGCTTTGGTGCATGGTTGAGCCATACTAGTCATCACCATATTGGCGCTCTATCATTTTTAGTCGCAGACCTTTTCATCCTTTTTGGTGTTACGGCCCTGACATGCGTACAGGCCTCTCAGGTAATACTTTCAATTTGAGAGATATGATATATATATATGAAAGATGGATTCTTTCAAATAGGTTTACTGGTAAAGACTGCCAATACGGACTATATGAACAAACACTCCAATCCTAGTCCAATAAGAATATATCCCAATGTCCTCAAAACCTACCAACATCTTCACCAAAACTCAAATTCATGTCATATTGAAACTTTCCAAGGTTCTTGTCCCTCTAAAAGATTTCTTTTCCACTGCAGATTGCTCGTAATATTACAACAAACGAAATAGCAAACATGATACGGTACAGTTACCTCAGAGACTCAACAGGTCAATTCCGCAACCCGTATGATCATGGCTGTAGAAAGAACTGCACAGATTTCTTAATAAACGGTTACAGCGAAGATATAGAGCGTATGGAACTGTCTTCAAGTGAGCCTCAAGTTATGGGGTTGGTAAATATGATGACCCAAAATGGCCTCCATCGTTATCTCCAAACTAATGGAAATGCAGTAATTGACGTGAATGTTAGCACGAAAAACACATATGATGGACATGGACGCGGACACGTTCATTCTTCTCATTGTAGTCATCATCATAGTAGGAAAACTGATTCTATTCCATTAGGTTTAGGCAGAAATAATGGTAATGGTGCCCATACTGCTCTAGTTTTTGTCTGAAAATTAGGCTTCTTGTTGTATTAGTTCTGGAATGTGCTTGTTTGCTTTGTGTAACTCCTCTTGTCTATAGTCACACGCAAGGCCAGTGTCATATTTTATAAATTTTGATTTCATTTGCTTTCTATATATAGTTTTTCTATGTTATAAGTGCGAGTGACAGTGTCCTACAGAGTTGTACACGTTCCTATTTTTGTTTTCTCAACTCTTTGCTTAGGAACAATTCATTTTCTCTTCGGGTAATGTGGGATATATCCTCACTTGGGCATCGTATTTTCTCACTTGGACATCATGTTTTTACTTCACTCCCCACGTATAATATAAATATGATATAATATAATATTTATATCCTATTATGTTAGTATAATTTTTCTTCTCTTTCAAAATATATTGTATAAATTTCACATAATATAATAATAAAATATTCTAATACAGTATTTATATCCTAGTACATAATATAAATTTACAGAGAGTTGAGTAAAAATCTACAAACTAATGGGGAGTTTTAAAAAAAACACTACCCCTTTTCTCTTTTGAAAAAGAAAGATTTAGAGCTGCTATTATAAATTGGGCGGATCAGTTTTTTTTTTTTCCCCTTTTTTGTGTGAAGTACTGAAGTTCATACATAATAGAGCGCATCACTAAACATGCTTATTCCACCCCAAAAAAAAAAAAAAAAAAAAATGAAAACTAAACATGCTTATAACATTCACCGTTATTTTTTACTTCACCAACATTTCTACAGTGCCAATGACATTCCAAAATCAACCATCCAAATACTTCTTTCGCCCAAGTATACTTAACCTCGAAGTTTACTCTCGCCCAAACAAACTTAACTTCGGAGTTTTAATAACATGTCACACCTATCATTCTTTGTAAAGCATCTCCCTGATTCCCCGATCTGCCAAGCCATTAGAAAGCAAACAACGATTGAAAATGACCGGCCGAAAATGCTTAGAGACAAAAAAGTTTGACCACAGGAGTTGATAGCACCACACAGCAAGGCTTAGTTCAGATTTCAGAATCAAGATATTTGTTTGTCTGATTTTTCATTTTTGTACAGAATACTTGATGCGGAAGAAAATGATATTTCACTTTGTTCTGCAGATAAAAACAACCGCAAACATAGATGCTTCAATTGCCTCCAACTTGTCTTTTCCAAGAATCCTCCACAATCAGTTCATCCACTCCCCAGTCTTCATAGCTGTGGGTAACACATTTGAGAAGAGAAAAAGATTATGGTTGGGGGATGTCTGGATTTACAAAGTTTTAAAATTTTATACCTAAGAGTAAAGGATAAATAACATAACACGAAAATCTTTTGATGTCTGCTCGACACTGTCAGGGAAATTCAGGAAAAAGTTAAAACATGATTTACCTTCCATCTGGGAGATAACGCCGAATGGTGAAGGGAATCTTTCGCTCCCGGAGCTCCTTCATTGCAATCTGAAATGAGTAATGAAACAAAAGTAAACATATAGGGAATAAATCAAATCAAACGTTTTAAGAAGAATTTACGACAGTGCATCCTCCCAAACTATACAAATTCGAGATCACCAGAAGACAACACTTTCATTTTGACAATGTAGTGTAAACATATTTAAACCATATCAACTAGGTTTAAATCAAAAATTGCATCATAAGCCACAAACTTAATGGTTGCATACACCAAAAAAAATAAAAAAAGAAAGAAAAAGAAAAACACCTCCACACCGAACCACGTCATGTAATTTGCCCGTTTCAGCAAATTCATGCCCAGCCATGACTGCAGAGGATGCCATGTAGGTATGCATCACTTCTAAGGATGAAAATTTTGTTCCAACATATTTAATAATGTCAATGTGATATTTCCAAAATAATGACTGATCTGCCCATCCATGTCAATACGAGTATGAGACTCACTTCACTATTAGAAGTAAAAAAGCCTTTCTTAAATGCCCCCCAAAAAACTTTGACTATATAATCAATAATCAGACCACAAAAGGCGTCAATAAATAAACTCCAGGAATCCGAACCTTCTCAACAATATGCATCAAACGCCTTTATTCAATTTCTATAGAACACACTAGTTTCAAAATAGAGAAAACAAGCTCATTTTATAATATATTGAGTGCTCCTTATTCTAAGTTGAGAGTTTGGTCATTGTTACACTCTGATTCAGTGGTTGGACTTCATTACAAGTGATGGACAATCATGCTAGGTCGACTTGCCACTTTCAAAAGACAAAGATAAAATTGTTATGTTGCCAAATAACATTGGATGTTCTTTGGCTAAATAAAATAAAATATTGGTGAAGGGGAAATGGCATATTATTCAATTTCAATCTCCAACTTGGATATATTACATGGTTCTCAGATATCTGTAGTTTAAACAAGCAAATGATGGGAACCACTGTGTTTACCAACAGCAGGCTATATAATGAAATCTAATCAGAGTCAGTTCAGTAAGCAACTCAATTTTATGTGATTAGAAGAAAACTATATCTTCTTAAGCCCAAATGAGATAGTGATCCAGTCGAATCACGCCATCTAGCAAGATCAGAACGTATGTCGACTCAGGAAAATCACTTCACTTCTATGATCATGATTGTTAGCAATACATGCAGTCAGATAAGCACCACGAAATATGCATGAGACATGTATTCGGTGTAATTATTCATCATGTCCACTTCAACCATGAGTGGTGAAAGTCTCCTACCGGACATAAAACTTACAGTCCATAGCAATATTTTGGAAAGATAAAACTTCCAAACAAGAAAAAGAAGACAAAGAAGAAAGGCAACCAGAAAAGGAGATGACACATGCACATTCACAGCCTATATGTTGATGTAACAAATAATTCACTCACACAATAACTCAATGCATAAACCCACATCAGCATTCAGCATAATAACACCAATATTAAATCACTCTACAAATGCCCATCAAGACAAAATATATATAAATATATACATAGACTAAAAGAAATCTATTTTTCACATCTTTAACACCAAAAAGTTCATAAAATCTTACCTCCAGAGGATCCGTTTCACCCTCCAACTCAACCATCACAGGAGCATTCATGCTGCAAAATTAAACCTCCCAAAGTTACTAAACACCCAAATATTTCTCCAAATTAAAGCCTCAAAAGACATTAAAAGGCAAACCTAATTTGAAGCGCTCGTGTACCCAAAATCCTGGCCCGCTCATACTTAGTCATATACTTGGACGTTTTACGCGGGCGTTCAACCGGCTCTTGCTCCTGCTTATCGTCGCCTTCACCTTCAATTGGGTCGGATGCGTCCTCATTGTTGTTGATATCCTCTTCAATCTCAGCCCCTTCCTGTCAATTTCCGTATATAAAGCCAAAAAGTTAACAACATAGCATCCGTGGAACTTCGACGCGAGCTATAATTTAAACAAGAAAACACAAAAAGGACGACGCGAAGATGGAAACGGCACTCACATCCAGCTCGGGCTCCAATGGCTCATCCTCGTACCTACAAAAATCAACTGGTTCCTGTTATTCAAAAGATAAACCCAGACCAAAACCCTAGTTTGACAAAACGACTAGTGCTAAAATTTTTGGACGATGAAAAGAAAATCAACAAGAATTAGCGAAATTCATGAGGAGATTTCAAGAATCACAAACCCTCCGTCCATATCATATTCCTCGTCCGCCATGGCGTTTCTCCTTTCTCTCTCTCTCTCTGCGGCTTCTCTCTATCTCTCTCTCTCTAATGGAGCATGAATTTTATTTTTACCACTTTACAAGATTTTAAGGAAGAGAGAATTGAAGACGATTGAGAATGTATGGGCCGGGCCAAAGCCCACCAAAGAACACCTACTTTGTTTTTTTTTTAAAACTCCTGTTTGACTAAAAATATTAAGTTAACTCCTCGAAAAAACTTTATTTTACTTCCTAAATTGACGTTAAATTTTTTTACTAACTACATACTAACTTAGATTATCCATTTTACCCTTTTCATTCCCTCCAAAATGTAAGAAACCCTTTTACTCTCCCTCCAAAACGTAAGAAATCCTTAACGATTCTTTTTTCTCTTTCCAAATTATAAAATCTTTTTCCAGAAAACATCACACATTAGATAAACATCGACTATCAAAATTATCGATTATTCTGCCCTAGTTCCGATTGACACATATGGCGCTCAGAGAGCCTGAAGATCCCGTGCAAATTATGGGAAGTTGTGGATACAATGGAGAACTTAATATTTTTTCTATTAGAGAGAGAACGAAGTGAATCGATATTTTTCTCATTCTTCGTTCCAAATGGCCTGAAATCACACCTCAATCTGTAATAGTGCAGTACATGGCCCCACACGAGAATGAAATATTTGTTAGGTTGCTCACTGATACTGATGTGGACAATATGGGTTCGACTGCATTTGATATTAAAACTGAATATTATCGACATGAGGGCTGTACCAAATACAATGACTACAGGATCTCTCGCTCCATCAAACAGATACTGTATTTCTTGAATTTTATTCCGTGGTTGCATCTAAATGAAAAGATTTTCCTTAATATGAAGTATTTACATGTTAGTTTGTACAACTATATATCTAAAATTTGAAGAACTATATGAACTACCGAATACAGTGACAACTGTTGATTTGTGAAATAAAGAGTTTTTCTCTTAATATGAAATATTAATTTATGCGTTTGGAGAACTATATCCACAGTTTGAGGAACTATTGTATTATTTATTTTTCAAACGAAGTATTTAGATTTGTATTTGTAGAAATATATTTGAAATTTGAGAAATTATTGTTTTATGTAGGAAAGAACTTTTTCCTTGATATGAAGTATTCAAATTTGAATTTTTAGAACTATATCAGCACTTTGAGGAATTACTGCGCTACACAACACTTAGTTATCAAATGACAAACTTTTCTATAAATATGAAGAATGTAATTCGATGTTTGTGGAACTATATCTCAATTTTGAGGAATATCATTCTATTCAACAACATGGTTAAATGAAGAACTTTATTATTAATTTGAAGTAATTTATGTGCTTGTAGAAATAATTTAGAATTTTGAGGAACTGCAGATTTATGCAACAATTAATGGCTACTTGAAGAACTTTCTTCTTGATTTGAAGTACTAACTATTGAGTTTGTAGAACTTATATACTAATTCTGATTAACTGTTGTATTATGCATTTTTTGAATATGTTTTCCCTTTTTTAATTTAATTAGTAGTATGAAATTGTTTTGTATTGTGATTTTTCGAGGATTAGCAATGACGAGGGAGTAGCAGCAATGAGTCAATCCAGACTTTCTCAATCCAATAGTATTGATGCTTGGAGTAGTTGTATCCATGGGATTGGTCAATCATTTACAGATGCTGGTGAATGCAAACGGTTAATTAAAAATTATTCCATTGTCGTGAATCGTCCATTTAAATTTATAAAAAAAGATAATAGCGGTGTGCCCAATTAGCACATGCAATTGGTGGTTATATGCAGCAATGCATGTAAAAGATAATGAGTTTGTCATTCGACGGTGCAATTTATGACATACTTGCGGCAATGATAGTCTCAGGACAAAGGGACATCCAAATGCGGATGCAAATTGGGTTAGCAACATAGTGAGAGATAAGCTTAGAACTCAACCCAAATATAGACTTGTTGACATTATTAAGGACTTTTAACGGGAGTATGGCGTTGAACTTGCTTACCATACAACGTGGATGGGGAAAGAAATAGCTATACATGAGATTTATGGATCTGATTCTGGTTCTTATGATCAAGTTAGATGGGATTATGATGTTGTGAAACAAACAAATCCAGGGAGTATCACAGACTATGAGATTGGCCTAGTATCTTTGAGGTTTTCGTGTCTTTTCATCTGTTTTCATGAATGTCTTATGAGGTTTTTAGATGGATGCAGGAAATTAATCTTTCTGATGGTACTCATATAGAAAATAAATTTAAAGGTTGTTTGCTTAGTGCTACTGTGAAAGACCCCAATGACCAGCTCTTCACACTAGCTTATATCGTTGTGTCAGCTGAAAATGATGAAAATTGGGAATGGTTCGGCATAAAACTGAGAGATGCACTCACAAGTTAAAGCACCACAAGGATGAAATTTGGGACATATACATTTTTCTCTGATAGACACCATGGGCTTGTGACTCACATACCAAGAATATTTATAGGTAGTCATCATGCCTACTGTCTCAGACATCTGGTGGATAATTTCAAGACACAGGTAATTATTTTCCTATATTATGTATAATTATTTTACAGCTATGTAGTATTATTTGATCATTAAGAATAATCTTTGTATTTGTGTAGGTTCTACAAAAATACCCTTGAAAAAACAAAGAGTATTGTAGTGGAGTATTCAAGAAAGCAGCATACGCTGTTACTATTGCTGAATTTAAATATCATATAAATCAAATCAAGCAAGCAATACCTCTCGTTGACACTTTTATTCATGAATCTGAACCACAAAATTGGGCAAATTCCTTATTCATGGGTGATCGATTTGGCATAATAAACAACAACTTGGCCGAGTCGTGGAATAGTTGGGTGAGAGAAGCACGAGTTTTGCCTATGATAGCTATGGTTGATCGTATTCGGGCACAAATAATGAAGATAATGAATGAAAGACGCAAATTTAGTAACAAACACATGGGGGAGCTATGTCCTGCACCAGATGAGAAGATGAACGCATGTTATAATCAAGGACGCAACTTGATTGTCACACAATCCAGCGGGGTGACATTTGAAGTGGTAGATGGCCAAGAGAGACATGCGATAGACTTGCAATTGAGATCTTGTTCATGTCGACATTGGCAGATTTTTAAAATTCCATGCAAGCATACTTGTGCATGTATTGAAACCAGAAAGTTATCAGTCTATAAGTTTTGTGACGAACACTTTTTAGTTTCCATGTATCAAAATGCATACAAGTTGGTGATCAACCCCATTCCGAACATTGACATGGACATGAATTTAAGTGAAATTGGGTAAGAGATTATGGTTCACCCTCTTTGTGTGAGGGCTCAACCCGGACGTAGAAGGACGAAGAGAATTCCTTCTCAAGTTGATAAGAGAAAAGTTATTTGCCAAAGATGTAAAAGAAGTGGTCATAATCGTCGCACTTGTCTAGGAGCCGCGTCGAGCTAAATAACTAGTCATTAGATGAATTCGAATTTTGAGTTTATCTTTTATTTTTATTTTTTTTGAAAAGATTATTTGTTATATGAGTTGCTGGGAGTTTGAATTGCCATATTCATGACCAGTGGCAAGCCCCCCCCAAAGCCCACACTAGCCCATATCATATATAAAAATAAATAAATTTTTTTTCCCTTCCCCAGCCCAGCCCACCCTCCCCCCACGGCCCAATACCGCAAGCCCCAATCCCAATTCCAAAATTCAATTCTTCCCCTCCCAGCACACCCTCCCTCACGGCCCACCCACTCCAAATTCAATTTAATTTATACTCTTCCCAAAGCCCACCCACCCCATAATTCAAAAATTAAAATTTGCAACCCTTGTCTTCTTCCCCTGTTCTACGGTTACACGAACCAGAGTCTCTAATCTCAATTTGGGTAAGTTTTCATTTTGTCCCAAATTTTAATTTGTCTCAAATCTCAAATATAAATTCATCCCTCTCTCTCAATAAATTGGGTAAGCTTTCTTTTAATTTTTTTAGCTTTAATTTATGACAAATTTGAGGATTTTTGTGAAGTGGGTTATCTTTTTGAATATGTATTGTAGTTTGTAATCATGCATCGGTATTTTAGCAAAAGATCGAAGAGTTCTGTTGAATCATCAATTTCGATTGCCAACCAAGAAAGAATCAATGTTGGTAGCATAGAATTCAATCTTGAAGATATAATTAGAATCAATGTTGGTATCATAGAATCAATGTTGGTAGCATAGAATTCAATCCTGAAAACTTCTCGTGGACTGAACGTACGACTCTTCCCTACCAACTTAGAACTTATATTACTGATGTAATTGATAAAGACGAATTCTCCAATATTGAAGATTTGGGAAATTTAGCAAAGATATTAGTTGCTACTGGAAGAGAGAAAGCTTTCCCATTGTTGTATCGTTTAATTGAATTGACGCTGATCCTTCCAGTTGCAACAACATCTGTCGAGAGATTATTTTCTGTCATGAAACTTATCAAAACTGATTTGCGAAGCAGAATGGGAGATGAATGGCTGAACGACATCATGGTTGTATACAATGAAAGAAAAATCTTCAAAAGAATTGATAATGAGACTATTCTACAACGGTTTCAAGGGATTGCGAGTCATCGAAAACAATTATCATTTACAAGTTCTAGTGTCTCAGAAAAATTGTAAAAAAATCCTATGTAATTGAATATTTTATTTAATTTCAAATTATTAAAATTTTTTTAATAGGTTGTGTAGCACCCCTAAACGCTACAACCCCGCACCGTTGTATTTCTCGAGTGGATGTGAGACCTAGCACCCGAGAGATACTCCGGCGAACGGACAAGACAGTACGATAACAGAGTATAAAAGTAACAATGTAGCGGAAGATAGTAAAAATTTAAAACTTTTAAAACATGAATAAGGAATACCACACACAAAGCCAATAATATTAAACAGGTAGTATCAGTACGAGAGCATTACAGTATTAAGGCAAAATAGAGTATGCAAGCAGCATAATGTACTATGTACATACTCAGAATTTAAGCACACCAAAAGAAATCCTGATAATATAAACTATGACACCTTAGAGCTTCAAGATACCTCTAAAGCGTCGTTCAGCAAAATACCTGAAATCACGAATTGAAAAGAATAGGAGGGTTAGTCAAAGTGACTAAGTGAAGGGATAATTGAGCTTATAACTATCATGAGTTTTAAAGGACTAGAGCTTTCACCAACAAGATCGAGAAACAATAAATCAATAACAATATTTGGTTCATATTGATTTTTCAAATAACAGGGAATATGGGAAATATATGTTATATTTTGAAGGTATGAACCACTTGACAAGAATATTTTATGCCCGCAAGTTAGGCAATCTCCAACCTTAACTCCTTATAAAAACCTTTAAAATTAGTAACGACACTGATCAAGGTGTCGATACTCAATAAAACATGATAAAACCAACCTTCTTCCTCCGGGTGTCACATAGGGGAGCAAACCCTAGTGACGATATACAAGATGTTGGGAGGGACGTACCTTTCCCGACACTTGATGTGGAGTAACCAACCTCCGATTAAACCATCATCAAGGTCTAGTTGGCGGTCGGTATTGTAATAGCCATTGGCGCACGCCTCCCGGTCTATTACTCTACCATAACCGTCGGGCCCACATGAAACAATAGATTTTACTTGCTTAACAATACGAGAATATTTCAAGATAAAACCTTGATTTGAATATTAGACGAGTATAATTTTATATTGAAATTATTTTTCCCAACAAGGGATAGTATTATATAAATAGGGAGATAAACAAATCAATACTTGGGTAGGCCAAAACATTTTTATATATATAGTCATGATTCCAGTTGAAAATATTTTAAACCTCACCTAGTACGATTTTGAGATCAGACAAAGTCTTGAGGATCCCACTGCTCGATATTAACTTTGCCTGAAAGTAGTAAACTACTACAAGCTTAAGTCTAAGTTCTTACTATGCTAATGAAGTATGAGAATATGAAGGAATATAAACAAGGAATACTAGCAATTATACAAGGAAGTTCCTATATTCTAGAATTTAAATGTTTAAGTGAATTCTCTAATTAAAGTGATACTATTAAATTTTATTTTCTAATTGAATAATTATTAATCAAGTTATGAACCTAATCCTAAATTCCTAAGAATAAATCAAGTTAAATATTCAAAATTACTACTTGAATGTTCATAAGAGTCTAGCCATAATGCTTGATCACTATCATGATCCTAATATATAATTAAAGCATAAATAAACAAGATATATCAACTTTGCATGAAATATAAATTCAAAATTTTAATTCCCTATGCATGTATTTATTCAAATTTGCAAGAACATATTCATAAATACCTAAACATTATTTAAACTATAATATATACTAAAACATGAAATTAATTAAATAAGATCTTCAAATGTACGCAGTAATATTACTAATTTATTAACTATGAACTAAATTATAAAACATGATTACCAAGTACTGAAATTCCACGTTAAAACATTAATTAAACATATAACTTTACTTATTCCTAATTACGAAACATGAAAATAAAATATGATTTCATACCAAAGCATTAACTAGGCATGCATTACTAATACTAATTATACTACACAAAAAATTATTAAATAAAGTATAAAAGAAATAAGAAAAGAAACTAACCTATTGAGTAGGGAAAGCTCTCGTGAGCTTGGAGAGGAAAGAGAGAGTTTTTCTGTGATTTCAGTGGTGTGCCAAGTGTGAGGAATTAACGGCTATTTATAGGTGAGATTTAGGACAAGAAAGGTATTATAAGATTTGTATAGATATAATCTGATTTGTATATAGATAAAGGATAATGTAATGATTCTTATCAAATGTCAGAATACTCATCCATTCAATAAGAATTCTTATCCTCGCAGGATTAACAACCGGATCTTTCAAAGCATGATGTAAGAGATGACTTGGGTAATTATGTAATAATTTGATTAAAAAAATGTTATAACCATTTAAATTAGAAATCTTTATAAAACATGCTACTGTTGGAATTGGGGGTTGATTAAGATATCAAAGTTCATGAAATAAATCAAGGATCATTTTGACTGTAATATTGGATATGAAAAAATGTCCCGAGCAAAAACCTAATTTTTATAATGAATAGTGATTTTAGGGCAAAATGGTAATTTTGACATAAAAATTTTGAAAATGGTTTCGGGCTATAGAAAGCAAGTATAAGCTTTATAAAAATATAGATTTCAAACTTCTATGGCTCTACGGGTGAAATGATGGAATATCGACTCGGTGGAAGAATAGTGATACGAGATTTGAAATATAAAATTCCAAAATTGAAAATATAACTTATAAAAACATATAAATCTCATAGGAATGCAATGCATGAAATAATTTAAATGGATCGAAGCTTATAAACGCTTTCTTATACCCTTATCTTACAATTCTCAACTTGGCCCTGATCTGGGCTGTCACAGGTTGAGTTTCAAGAATTTTCATCCCCGGCTGCCGAGAAATTCTGGATCCGCCCCTGTTCATGACGTATTTTATGTGAGTTATTTTATGCAAATATAACTAGCATGTTTATTTTGTGTTCTTTACAACATTCGGAAACTAGAAATTTATGTTGTTTGTCCCTGTTAAAGTTACATAATATGGACTGGTCATTATTGTCATTGGAGAACTTCTTGGATATAGCAAAAGGATTTTCCATGAGCCCTTTGCCTTGTTTTTCTAATTTGAGCGAATTGTAGTTATTTGCATGTCATTAGGTTGATAGGTATGCTTAGAAAACCATAAACAACAAAGTTGATGTTCTCCAGAATTTTTTCCTGCATATGTTTGTAGACTTTGTGTTTTTGTTTTTCTCCACTCAAGTAATTTTTTTCTTGAAATGAAAAACTAAGGACTAAAATGATTATTTGTAAAACTAATTTGATAAAATAAAGAATTATTATCGTAATTGTCTTATTTTGAAAACTGTAATGACTGTATGAGGAATTAATAAGAAGGTATGAAGAAATATTTTCAAAATAGTGAAGAATTGTCGCTGCAAACTGTATAGTCAAGGTAATTGAAAATCTATTTTGAAAAATTAAAAAGAAAAAAATAAGAAATTAATATGACTATTTGAAAAACTAATTCGAGAAAATAAAGAACTATTATTGTAAACTTTAAAACTTATCTTGCAACCCTTTAATAACTAAATGATGAACTAATACGGAGATATGAAGAAATATTTTTTTGAAAATGAAGACTTGCGTGGCAATTGGTAATTGAAAACATATTCTGAAGAAATGAAATGAAAACATAAGGAACTAATATGAATGAGTGAAGAACTAAATAATAAGAAAGAATAACTATTGTTTCAAGTTGTAGAAAAGGCAATTGAAATCTATTATAAAGAATCCAAATGGACAAATGAGAAACTAATACTAATAATCGAGGAGCTAAATACAGAAAATGAAGAAACTAATACTAATAGTCGAAGAACTAATCAGGTTGCCAATTGAAGAATCTATTCATTTAAGAATTATCTTTTAAAGTATATTATTTTAAAAAAGCAATATAATGTCAATAAATGATTAGTGAATACATTACAAATAAAACAAATTTGTTTCTAACTTATGACAAGTCAAATGATGATAATATATAAATCATCAATAGTTAATGAGTGAAATACAAACGTAAACTTTTGGCTTCATGAGAATTTGGTTCTTAAATATTGTATAATAGATATAATTTACCTAAATGTATCTTATTAGAGTATTTTTCTTATTTATATATTACTCGTTTTGTATTTCAATCATCAAGTCCATCATTTGTGTTTGTAATTTCTTCTTAGATGATATTATAATATTGTAATAAATATACTTTATCAAAATATATTAAACCAATAATTTTTATGAACATTTTATGTGCTTACCATAGGATTTGATGATATTATATTATAGTATTTTACGTAATATATTTTAAAAGATCATCTTTAACGACGTGAATATATTGATGGGTTCCAAAAGGGGTGGGTCAGAATCCGATCACTTTAGAATTTATTTGAATGGGGAAATCGCCAGAAGTCGCCGGAAAGAAGGGGGGTTCTACCTGCTAGGACAAACACACAAAAGAGTCAGAAGGCCAAGCTGGGGAAACTGGGGGTGGTACCCAGTTTGGCTCTCCGACGCTCAAGTCAGATATAGATCTGAAAGAGAAGAAGTAAGTTTTTTAGGAGTTGTAGCAATGGAGATCGCTTACCGTAAAAGAGATAACTCTGTTTATTTATAGTTGAGGGTCAGGGATCCTTTGGTCATTTGCCACATGTGGTCCTGGCCGAATGTTGCCCTAACACGTGGCGTTGTGAGAGAGAAACCTATGAGGAATCTTCTGCAAAAGCTGCTGGGAGTTAGTGTTGGCAACAGTGGCAAGTGCGCGGGCATGTACGGTGTGTCAGAGAGCCGTTTGGAGGGTTGGTGACGAGGGCTTGGGAGCACGCTCGTGACAACCAAAAGCCATGGAGGCCAAGAAATCCGCCGGGGGGAATGAGGGCCCAGGCTCGTGTAACAGATTGCAGGGGAGGCCTTTCTGAGGGAACGTAGCGCTCGAAGAAGGCTCCTTCTGATGGATTGGAATACTAGTCATGTCGCGTGAAGAAGGCGCTCGTAGGAGAGCGGTGACAACGGTCACGTGCGAGGGTGGCAGGGACAACACGTGTTCTTGGAGGATGCTGGCGCTTTAATGGGTTCATCGCTCGTTCATGACTACTGTAATCAGCTGGGTAAATGCTGTTCTCTAAGAAAGGCCACGTGTCCAAACGCGGAACGAGTGGATCTTGACCCCATCATTTTGCCCCCTCAATTCTGCAGTCCTTTGTAATAAAGGCTGTAGAATTCATCATGTGCAATCCTCCGATCGTGGCGCTCGGGAGGGTTTTTGGCGTGTTGTTCAATATTCTTTCCGATTGCATCATTAATGGGTCCTTTCGTCTGATTGCTTGTCGTGTCCAGGCATTAAATGCTGTCCTTTCTTCTGACCCTTTGGAGCATACAAGAATTAAATGCTGATGCGCGTGGGGCGCGTGAGACTTGAAAAGTGTGCGACGTTTCCATAAAGTGAACGGTTTCCTAGGCGGGAAATGATTACCCATTTTGAATTCCTTGCCAGAAACGTACCAACTCCCATCCCTATAAATGAGGGATCCCGTATCCATTCCACTTCTTTCGCGAACACAACTCTCAAGCACCCTTCTGTAAAATTTCTCCGTAGACCAGTCTCAAAGCATTCCCTCCTTCCTTCAAGTTCTTCCCAGAAATCTTAAGGTAAAATTCGGTGAACTTTTCTAACTCTGTCAATTTTAGGATCATAAACTAGGATTGAGTGACTTCCCATCTCGATTTCTCCAAGAATCCCTGTCCTTTTTGGAAAAACCCCATCTTCCAGTTTTTCTAAAACTTTTCCTGGGGGGAGATTTTCTAAAACTTTTCCTAACTTCCCCCTGACCATGGCCAATCAACGCGTTGAAGAATTAGCCCGGGAAGTAGGGGAGATGGCCACCCAAAATTCATCTCCATCGGGATCATCCAGGGATGGAGGGTTGGAAGGGGCCATGACCGCCATAGATGTAAGGGACCCAGAAGGGGTTGAACCCCTTTTCGAAGAGATGAATTTGGTGATGGAGGCAGAGAGACAGGGGGGTACTCTTCCCCTTACTGCAAGTGCTACTCACCCTCATCGCCATACCGTAACAGTAGCGATGGCGGCGCCGGTGTCGGATGCCGAGGAAATAGCAGGGCCTTCTGAAAGAGCCAGTGACAAAGGAAAGGGCAAGAACCCTCAGAAGCCCAAGAAAACCAGAAAGCCCAAAGGATCCAAGGAGGGTGGAAGCTCAGGCTACCAGGCTACCGAGCGCACTCCAGACGAAACTCCTAGCACGGTTACTCTAGGAGAGGTGAAAACAATGCTGGCGCCTATCTTCTGGGACGAGCGTTTCATATGGAGAATCCCTGCTGAGCACGAGCGCGCCAATCATCCTCCTCCTGGTGAGATGGCCATTTATGTAGATGCCGTCAGCTCTGGAGGCTTGAGGTTCCCTATTTCGGCCCCAATGGCACGTTTATTGAATGACCTGCACTTCTGTCCTTCCCAAATTGTGCCCAACGGCCTAGCCTTATTAACAAGCTTTGTGATTCTGATGAGAAGCGTTGGTTACGAGCCCTTCACGCGAAATTTTACTGCACTCTTCCAAGTAGTTTCCTCATCACGCTTATCTCCTGAGGCAGGTTTTTATTATATTCAAGCGAAGGCTCATACCAAGTTAATCAATTCCCCCTCCAGCACATACGGTCCTGACTGGAAAGAAAAATTTGTTTTTGTCAAGGCTCCCCCAGAAGAAGGCTTTGGGGTGCCCTCAAGCTGGGGCTCAGTTTCAAAGATCCGTTTGGAACCTGCCCTTCCCAAGGACTGGGTCAAGAGTCTAGTTGAAGCTCTAAGGGACGAGGGCCACCTTATTGAAGCGAAAGATTGGATAGACGACGCAGAGCTTATGTTCCTGTGTGACCTGTCCAACGACCCTTATTATCTTGACAATCCCCCGGCTCGTGACATGGAGAGAGATGGTTAGATTCTTAGGGCACTAACCTTTATATAGGGACACTAACTGCCTTTATCTTTTCCCAATTTTGCATAAATGATAACTTATTTCAGGGAGTTCTGACTCTGGTGCTTGCTTTTCTTGTAGGAGCATATATCTTAGAGATGGCAGGAGGAATTAGACATGCCGCTCATTTTGCTCACGCTAACAGGAACCAGGCCCCGCAAGGGGAGCAGCAACGCCCCCGAAACAGGGGTAGCAGGAGGGACGCTCGAGGCGCAAGTTCCTCTTCGAACGTACAACCCCCTCGTGGCAAGGGGGAAGACCGTGCGGCCAACTCTGCTGGCGGAATAATGGTTCGACCACCTCCCCCTCCGGCAGACTCAAGGGTGCCCGAACTTCCCGCTGTTGACCAAGCCATGCCTCCTTTGGCCATAAGCGAGGCACAACCAAGCGCCAGTATATCCTCCCGTAAGAGGAAGAGGATGCCCGACACTCTAGCAATCAGGGGCAAAGGAAAACAAGTGGTTGAAGGCCCTAAGGGTGATGGAGAAACCACCTCCTCAGAAGAGGAACACTTATGGGCGTTCACTCGACGAGGGGATAGGAATTTATCAGGTGCCTCCGATGGCGGGCCAGTTCTGTTACGACCCGGTACGCTAGCCCAATCCATCAGCGAGGACCTCTATGGCAGGGCCCAATTCTCGGCGGATCACAAACACTTGTTCAACGAGCCTGTGGAGATGGTAGCCCTGGATGCAGCGCACGCCCTGATCTCCGTAAGTCTCTATACTTTTGTTGTATCGCGTATTTCCAATACTTTTTTGCTGAAATTTTTTCTTCCTCTTGAACTCGTACAGCAAGTACTCCCTCGGCTCAAGAACATTCAAAAGCGGGCCTCCGTTTATGCCGATCGCAAAGCGAAGTACAAGAAGATGGCACGTGCTAACGATCCGACTCAAATTCAAGCGGAGCTGGACACTGCAATTGCCAAGTATGAGTCTCTCAAAGGCTTATACAGAAAGACGGAGGGGGAGTTGAAGAAGTTGAAGGAGGATTTCGTGGCAGTGGAGAGCGCTCGAAATGGCTTGAGCGGAGAGTTGGCCCGCGTGGGTGAGGGCTTTAAGAAGGCAGAGGCCGAGCATGACAGCTGGAGAACAAGAGCTCTGGGGGCTGAAAGGAAGCTTAATGACACCGTGAACGAATGGCCCCGGAGCCTTGAGCGAGCAAACAAGGAGGCCCTCATTAAGTTTTGTCACTCTAAGGCCTTCAACTTCACAGCCTCCCTGCACTGTCTGGATGAGGCCCAAAAGGCCTTCAACTTGGCCATCGATCAGGGAATCCACAAAGGGCTGACAGACGCAGCCATTCGAAAGGCGGAAGGGATGGGGCTCATGTTCAATGAGCAGTGCGAGGAGGATGGCGATGACTTGAATGATCCCTCAGACTCAATTTCTGAGCCTGAGTATGAGTTCCTGGTCAAACTCCTCCAGGATGAATACATGGATGCCCATCCAATAGAAGATGCTCCTCAAGCCGCACAAAATGATCCGCCTGAAAATGAGCCTCAAGGGCCTGTTGGGGAGGATGCCCATGCCCCGGTTGCTGAGGATGCTAACGCGCTTGCTCCTACTGCTAATGAGCCCAACGATCCACAAGTGCCCAAGCCACCCGTTGCCCAACCTCAAGAGCCAGAAGGCCCAGTTTATGGTCCAGTGGCTCAGAACATCCTTGTGGTTATTGATGAAGACATCGCTCCTGCGGCTTGAAATTCCATCTCTGCAGCCTCCCTTTTTTTTTTTTGCATTTCTTCTTAACTTGTTTTAACGCTTACTCCTTTTGTAATGATGCTCCTGGGCCTTCAAGCCTATATTTTGTAACTTAGGCGAAGGCCTTAATGAATAGAATTTCTCATTTCCATGATACTGTCTTTACCTTTTTCTTGATTGCGAACTTTCACTTTGCCCTTATTGCGAACAAATCTTGTAGTTATAAGATTGTGTGTAATTTGCATGTTTCATATAGGCTTTTGATGCTTAGGAGATTTTGTCAAATCTTGCAAAACTTTGAAAATTTTCACTAAGTCTTGAGTGATCATGAGGGTCTTACCAAGAGACTGCCCTCGTTCAAAATTTGTAAAATTCATTCTTAATCTGGGGAAATTTTGCTGAGTCTTGGGCATTTGCAAGGGTTTTACTGAGAAAATGCCCTTGTTCAAGATCTGTGAAATTTCTTCCTAATCTTGGAATTTTTACTAAGTCTTGAGTATTTGCGAGGGTCTTACTGAGTGATTGCCCTCGTCTTGGAATTTTTGCTAAGTCTTGAGTATTTGCGAGGGTCTTACTGAGTGATTGTCCCCCCACTCAAGACTTGGCGGAATTTCCCTCTGACGACGTTGCTGTCGGATTATCTTGCTCGTATTGGCCTCCATTTTTGGATTCGAGCGCAAGACGTCGTGACAGACGACCAAGGTCTACTTGGGATTTTCATTGTATTTCTCTTCCATTTTATTAAGTTGGTTTTAAGCGTTACCGGTCTACCCTTACGAGGGCGTCCCCCCGCACGGGTTAGAGTGCTGGCAAGCGTAACCCATGTGAAGTAATAGTGACCAACCACGCTCGTAAAGACGGGGGGCGTGGGTCTTATATATTCATGCAATTAAGAAAGTGTAAGCATAAAGATATTTGAAAAGAATTCGCCGTAACTTACTTGTGATTTGAAGTACATAGAACTTGTTAACGGGATTGTTACATCATAGTTTCTAGAGAGCTTTTAAACGTAAAACCGCCGGAGGTTGCATGCGTTCCAAGGGCGAGGCAAACGCTCTCCTTGAAGTGTCTCCAGGGTGTATGTGTTGTTAGCTCTGATTTGTATTACTTTGAACGGTCCTTTCCAGTTGGGGTCTAACTTCCCCACATGTCTGGATATTTCAACTTTCTTTAGAACCTAGTCTCCCAAATGGAAGGTTCTTTCCTTCACACGCTTATTGTACTGATGAGCCACATATGCCTTATATCTGTGTATCTTAGCCCAAGCTTGGTTTCTTTTCTCATCCAATAGGTCCAACTCCAGGCGCCTGTTACTTTCGTTAAATTGAGGCTCGAAATAAGCTACACGAGCAGATTCATTTGCAATTTCAGCCGGTATCATTGCTTCTGACCCATACACGAGCGCGAAAGGTGACTCGCCCGTGGCAGCTCGGGGAGTAGTACGATAAGCCCAAAGCGCTCCTTGTAGCTCTTCTGCCCACTCACCCTTTTTACTTTCCAGCATTGTTTTTAAGTGCTGCAAAATAATTCTGTTGGTGACTTCTGCTTGTCCGTTGGCTTGGGGATGGCCTACGGAGGTGAAACGTTGTTCAATCCCCAATTCCGAGCACCATTCTCGTGTGTCAGCGGCTATGAACTGGGATCTATTATCGGAGATAAGCACCCTCGGAATGCCGTATCTGCATATGATGCTTTTCCAAATGAAATCCCTCACCACCCGGAAGGTAATCTTCGCCACTGCCTCGGCCACAGCCCATTTGGTAAAATAATCGACGGCCAAAATGACAAACTTCTTTTGTCCAACAGCGATGGGTAAAGGGCCCACTATGTCTATTCCCCACTGGTCGAAGGGCCAGGAAACATCTACTGGGACCATTTGAGCGGCCGGCAGTTGAGGGAGATTGGAATGGAATTGACACTTCGGACACTTTCTGGAGAATTCGAGGGAGTCATGCAGAACCGTGGGCCAATAAAACCCACTCCTTAAAATCTTCTTAGCCAGAATACGCCCCCCTGAGTGATTTCCGCAGCTCCCATTGTGAATGAGTTCGAGCGTTTCTTTCGCTTGCGAGGGCCTTAAACACCTCAAAGGAGGCCCTTGAAACGACTTCTTGAACAGTCTCCCCTCGGAGTCTAAAGAGAATCGGGGGGCCTTGTTCCTCATTTTCCGCGCCTCCACCTTATCGGCGGGATAAATACCATCTTTAAGGAACCTGACGATGTCATCCAGCCAACATGGTTCAAGTGGATCAATCATAACGACCGCCTCTTTGGCAACTCTTTCCTTGATCAAAGGTTCCTCCATCCTAAGGAACGTTACAGAGCGCTCAGAAGTACCTTCCAACGCCGAAGCAAATTTTGAAAGAGCATCAGCGCGCTCGTTCTCGGCCCGCGGGACTTGCAGCAGATGAAATTCTTTGAACTTTCCAATGATTTCCCGAGCCTTTCCCAAGTACTGCACCATGGTGGTTTCTCTAGCCTCATAAGTTCCTTCAATCTGGCTCGCAATTAACTGTGAATCTACATACGCCATAATCCTGGAGGCTCCACTCTGAGAGGTAATTTCTAACCCCTGTACAAGGGCTTCATGCTCTGCTTCATTATTCGTGACTTGGAAATCCAACCTAATTGCGAAATCTAACTCAATCCCACTGGGGTCCCGGAGGGCTACCCCTGCTCCTCCCCCTTGGGAGGTTGATGAACCATCCGTGTGCAGGACCCATAATCCTTCGTTCTCAGGAACGGCGGATTCTAACTCAGAGTGTTCCACCAATAAATCAGCTACAACCTGGGCGTGCATGGCAGCTCTAGGCTCGAAACATAGATCAAACTGACTTAATTCAATGGCCCATTTTATCAGCCTTCCTGATACGTCTGGTTTGGACAGAACCTGCTTCAAAGGTTGATCAGTAAGTACTGTTATTGAATGTGCCTGAAAGTAAGGCCTCAGGCGCCTTGATGCATTAATGAGGGCAAACGCAAATTTCTCGATTTCCAAATATTTTTTCTCTGCTCCCTGCAATGTCTTGCTTAAATAATAAACGGGCAAATGCTTCCGTTCTCGTATAGCTACCAACACAGCGCTCGTGGCATCGGCCGAAACAGAAAGATATAGGAATAGCTTCTCGCCTCCTATGGGTTTAGTCAGTAGAGGAGCGCTCGATAGATAAGCCTTCATATCTTGCAAAGCCTTTTCACATTCTTCCGTCCAAGCGAAGTTCCGGGCATTCCTCAAAATCTTGAAAAAAGGGAGATTCCGATCCGCCGAGCGCGAAATGAATCTATTCAAGGAGATGATCTTTCCTACCAGTACTTGCACTTCCCGGAGGTTTCGAGGGGAGGGGATCTCCAATATAGCCCTGATTTTCTCAGGATTGGCCTCAATTCCCCTCTGACTGACCATGTACCCTAAGAACTTTCCTCCTTGCACTCTGAAGGTGCACTTTGAAGGGTTCAATTTCATCCCATAATGACGCAAAATTGAAAAGGCACGCCTGAGATCCTCTAAATGCGAGTCTTGACGCTCGTTTTTGACAATCATATCGTCAACGTAAACTTCTATAGACCCTCCCAGTTCATTCTCAAACATTTTGTTAACGAGCCGCTGATATGTAGCTCCAGCGTTCTTCAACCCGAAAGGCATGACCAGGAAGCAATACACCCCTAAATGAACAACAAATGAAGTTTTGGGGCGGTCTTCAGGAGCCATAAAGATCTGATAGTACCCTTGAAAGGCGTCCATCATGCTCATTAGTTCGCATCCAGCAGTTGAATCCACCAGTTGGTCTATCCGAGCCAACGGGTAATGATCCTTAGGGCAAGCCTTGTTAAGATCAGTAAAATCATTGCACATTCGCCACTTGTTTGCATTTTTAGGCACCAAAACCACATTACACAACCATTCTGGGTATAGGATGGGCTCGATGTACTGAGCTTCCAGGAGTTTATTAACTTCTTCTTCGACAACCCTCTTTCGAAAGCCGTGAACATCTCGCTTTTTCTGCTTGATGGGCTTGAAGGAGGGATCTACATTAAGCCTGTGGACGATGATGCTTGGGTCGATTCCGGTAAGGTCAGACGCTTTCCACGCAAATACGTCAAGGTTCTCTCTGAGGAAGTCAATCATCATGATCTGCGAGGGTCCTGAGAGGTTTGATCCTATCTGAGTAGTCTTATCCCTGTTTCCAGGCTCTAGCTCAATAGTAAGGAATTTTTCTGAGGGCTCGATCCTTACCTCAGGGCGAGGAAGTTCGAGCGCCCTCTTTTTCCCTACCAAACGTCCCTCGCGAGTGGGATCCTCCCCCTCCTGCTCGTCTGCTTCTGAGGAAGACTCTTCGACAGACCCTGGCGGAGCATTTTCGAGGGGGTCTTGTGTGTTGGTATTCTTCTTCTTCTTATTTTTCTTTTTATTCAACTTTGCCCTTTTCCGCAAGGGACCATCCTCATTTAGGTTGGCAAAATCAACGGATTTCTTAGTGGACCCAATTTGGAAAGCTCTCTCCGCCTTAGGCTTTCGGAGAGATAACATGTAGCATTCCCACGCCTCACGCACGTTACACAATACTTCCCCAACACCCTCAGATGTGGGAAATTTGATCTTCTGGTGGTAGGTGGAGATGATTGCTTTGAAATCGACGAGGGCGGGGCACCCAATTATGATATTATATGGAATATCAATCTCTACCACAGCGTAAGTAACTGTGAGCGTCTTATGTTGAGGGGCTCGGCCAAACGAGGTGGCCAAGCGCATCTGCCCTCGGGGGACAACCTCTGATCCTCCAAAGCCAATGAGGGCTGTTTTAAGAGGTTCCAGTGGGAGGTTAGCATTCATCTTTAAAAATGTGGCATAAGGCAAAACATTAACAGAGCTTCCACTATCCACTAATACTCTTCTTACAACATGATTGTGGACATCTACACTAACCACCATGGGGCAGTCAGAAGTTTCACCTTCCCCCTGGGGTGTTACAATGTGCCCTAAATCCCTATCATCAAAGCCTATCACATCGTTCTCTCGGGAGTGCTGATCCTTGGCTTTTTGTATAGCATAAACGGACTTGGGCACGGATGAGCGCTGGTCGTAACTCCGGGCATATCTCCGCCGAGCGGCATTTGAATCTCCCCCTGAAGGGCCTCTCGCTATCATGTTGATGACCGCAAAAGGCGTATTCTCCAGATCAGGGGCCTTTCCTTTGTTGTTCCGACAGCTACTGGTCTCAGGGGGGCCTTTTCCTCGTGGACTCCTTGATCGGGATGGGCTCCTCCTTTCATCCCTGGAACGACCCCGACAGTGCTCATCAAAGCGCTCCAGCACTTTTACAAATTCCTTTAGATGCCCCCCCGCAACGAGCCTTTGGATCTCAGCTTTCAGCTGGCGACATTCATCCGTGTCGTGCCCTTTCTGCTTGTGGAAGGCACAGTACTTGCTGGAACGTTTCAGAGACTCGGTCTCTCTCATCTTGATGGGTCTCCTGAAGAGCTTTTTATCGGAAAGGTTATAGACCTCGGAGTTCGGTCGAGTAAGTGGAATACGCTCGAAGCGTCGAGGGGGCAGCGGCGACCTCTTGCGCTCCTGATGGCGCTCCTTCTTAACTGCGATCTCGCGTCCTCGTTCAGGGTGGCGTTCATTTCTTATGGGGCTATGATGCCGGGGACCATTCGTCCCATACATATCCTCGAGCGCAAAAAAAGGCTCGGCAACCTCTCTTAAGGCCATAAGTGTCCCTGGCCTTCTCTCCACGATGGCATCAGCAAATTTCTTGCTCACATACTGTTTATGATCCACAGCCTGAAATAGCATTGGGATCAAGAAATCCATGGACGACCTCTCCACTTGTAGTATCTCCTTGTTGAAGCGGGCGAAGAACGAGCGAAGAGACTCACTCTTGCCTTGCACCACGTTATAGAGGGCAGTGGGCGCAGTGACTGGAGCTTTCAGGGAATTGAAGTGGTTGAGGAAAACATCGGCCAACTCTTTGTATGAGTGAATCGAGCGGGGTGGCAATCGCTTGTACCATTCTTGCACCATTCCCACCAAGGAAGTGATAAAAACCTTGGCCCAATAGTTGCTGGAATGCTCATAGAGGTGCATCAAATGTAAAAAATGATCCAAATGCTCGGCTGGATCGGTCGTCCCGTCGTATCGGTTAATGGAAGTGGGAATTTTGGCCATCCCGGCTTGGGCCATTAAAACTTCTTCCATGAGGGGAGAGCCCCTTGTCAATGGGTGATAATCATAAGTGCCGAAGTTCTCTTCTGGCTCTCTCCGGCGAGGGACCTGTGGCTGTCGGTCCTTGTGACGAGCATCTCTGTCATCGGCTCGTTCATCCCTACTGTGGGAGATCTGAGACCGTGCACGAGAGAGCTGTCCAACCATGTCTTTCAAACACTGCAGCTGGTCTTGCATAGCCGCGAGGATGTTAGGATTCACCTCACCGTCCCGGTGTCCTTGTCTGCCCGCACGGGAAACCCTCCTGGAAACGTGGGAGTCCCCCTCATTCTCGTTAACCCTCTCAGTGGGCTCCCTGTTTCTGTCTACAGGGAGCCACTCGTTTTCGCCCTGGCGGGGCGCCTCATTAATTGGTGGTAGTGGTGGCACCCTGGGGACGGCCTGGGCTTCCCTAACAGGGAAAGCTTGCAATCCGCCCAAAGGTGCTGCGGTTTGAGTGGCCTGCCCAGAGGGGAAGTACATAGAATGGAATTTTTCCCACGCCCCCTGAGCCGCCTGAACCTCACACTGGGTATACAAAGCCCTCAATTGCTGCGTAGTTAGGGGAGGTAACTCTACTCCCTCGACCTCCCTAGGAATCACCACAGGGAGCTGGATTTGGCCGGCGAGGTACGGTTGAACCGGCGGCATCATAACAGCGGGAGCAATTTTGTATCCCGGCGGCGGCATCATATATCCCTGACCTCCTGGGTTTACAAGGGCATGCACCCCTTGAGTTTGGGGAGGGTGTGAAAGAGCAAAGTGAGGAATTCCTCCTGCAGCGCCGGAAGCTGGTAGTGCTGGTGGTGCCGGTGGGAGAACGGAAGATTCGACCTGCACGGCCGCCCCGGTGAGGGGTACCCCACCTTCAGCGACGGTAGAGGGTGGGCCTCCGCCCACAGGGATGGTGGGTACGATGGTGTTGACGTCTGGAGAAGTGTTATCTCCTCTTCCCGCAGCTCTGGATCTTGTAGCAACCATAGTTGTGAAGATTTCAGGGGTGTTTGCTTTTCAACTAGCAGAAGAGATGGAAGAGGCGGAGAGATGGTTTCCCACAGACGGCGCCAAAAATGATGGGTTCCAAAAGGGGTGGGTCAGAATCCGATCACTTTAGAATTTATTTGAATGGGGAAATCGCCAGAAGTCGCCGGAAAGAAGGGGGGTTCTACCTGCTAGGACAAACACACAGAAGAGTCAGAAGGCCAAGCTGGGGAAACTGGGGGTGGTACCCAGTTTGGCTCTCCGGCGCTCAAGTCAGATATAGATCTGAAAGAGAAGAAGTAAGTTTTTTAGGAGTTGTAGCAATGGAGATCGCTTACCGTAAAAGAGATAACTCTGTTTATTTATAGTTGAGGGTCAGGGATCCTTTGGTCATTTGCCACATGTGGTCCTGGCCGAATGTTGCCCTAACACGTGGCGCTGTGAGAGAGAAACCTAGGAGGAATCTTCTGCAAAAGCTGCTGGGAGTTAGTGTTGGCAACAGTGGCAGGTGTGCGGGCATGTACGGTATGTCAGAGAGCCGTTTGGAGGGTTGGTGACGAGGGCTTGGGAGCACGCTCGTGACAACCAAAAGCCTTGGAGGCCAAGAAATCCGCCGGGGGGAATGAGGGCCCAGGCTCGTGTAACAGATTGCAGGGGAGGCCTTTCTGAGGGAACGTAGCGCTCGAAGAAGGCTCATTCTGATGGATTGGAATACTAGTCATGTCGCGTGAAGAAGGCGCTCGTAGGAGAGCGGTGACAACGGTCACGTGCGAGGGTGGCAGGGACAGCACGTGTTCTTGGAGGATGCTGGCGCTTTAATGGGTTCATCGCTCGTTCATGACTACTGTAATCAGCTGGGCAAATGCTGTTCTCTAAGAAAGGCCACGTGTCCAAACGCGGAACGAGTGGATCTTGACCCCATCATATATAATTTGCAAGAAGATCACTTTATTTTCAGGAATTGTTTCTTCATTCAGCCATATTAGTTTCTTAATTTTTATTTTTAGTTCTTCAAAATAGGTTGTCAATTGTCTTATCCACATTGATAGGGTCAAAATACACTCGCCCCACGTTTGGATACGTGGCAATCCGAGATAATAACACGTGTCCTCTCGGGATTAAGGCAAGTCATTCACGAGCGTACAAACGCCCCGAGCATCAAAGTCCCACAGGGACACGTGCCATCCCTGCTGCGCGCATGAGCCATCAACGCTGCCGCTCTCTGATGAGCGCACTCCGCCGTACCAGGCTAAGCTCCACTCTATCAAGGAAACTCTCTTTGAGCGCTACTCCCCCTCGGGGAAACTTTCATTCCCCCTCATTGTATGAGCCTTGGCCTTCATCCCCTAGCGGATTCCTTGGTCTCCAAGGCTCTTGGTTGACACGAGCGGGCTTTTAGCCCTTGTTACCAACCCCCTAAAACGGCTCTCTGACACCCCGTATATGCCCGCACACCTACCACTGTTGCCAACAATAACTTTCACCAGCTTTTGCAGAAGATTCCTCTTAGGTTTCTCTCATAGCGCCACGTGTTAGGGCAACACTTGGTCAGGACCACACGGTGCAAATGACCAAAGGGTCCCTGACCCTCAACTATAAATAGACAAGTTCATCTTATCCACTGTAAGCAATCTCCATTACTGTAACTTCATACTTCACATATTCTCTTTCAGATCATCATCTGACTTGAGCGTCGGAGAGCCAAACTGGGAATCACGCCCAGTTCCCCCAGCTTGGCCGTCTGACCTCTATTTCTTTGGTGTTTGTCCTAGCAGGTAGAACCTACCATCTTTTCCGGCGATCATCATCGGTTTTCCCCACCCTTAAACAAATTCTAAAGTGATAGGACTCAAACATGGTTACCACACGTTCCGGAACAACAGGGGGAGGAGATAACCTTCCCCAAGATGCAAGCGGCCGCCCTATTCCGCCCGTGGTTGGCGGCGCGTCCCCAGCGGATGGGTCCGCCCCACCCCTGGAAACAGTCGCTCCCCCCATGGGTCCATTCCCCTCCGCTGCAGCTGCAGGAGGATCTGGGATTCCAGTTTCCCAGAATCAGATTCACGCACCGCCGGCCCAACCTGGCACGTACCCCTATATGATGTCGCCGCCGGGGTACACCTTGACCCTGACTCCCATGATGCCGATGGTCCAGCCGTACCGTGCGGGACAGATGCAACTGCCTATCATCGTCCCTAAAGAAATCGATGGTGTAGAACTGCCGCCCCTGACCCTCGAGCAGCTGAAAGCTTTGTATACGCAGTGTGAAATCCAAGCCGTCCAAAACGCTTGGCAGAATTTCACCACCGCTTATTTCCCTCCAGGAACAACCGATCAAGTGGCCCCTCCACGAGGATGGCAGGTTCATCCTCTAACTGCGGCTCAGAATGTTCAACAAGCTCGGCCGCCACCGCCGCCAGCCCAGGAGAAGGAAGCGCCCAAGAAAGGAGGGAACGAGCGTCTCCAGGCCAGCAAAGATAAGGGCCCGGTGGATAGAATCAACTTGGAAGATGAGGGAGACTCTCATGCCTCCAAAAGAGCTTCCCGAGTCACTAAACAAGGGGATAAAGAGAAAGATGGAAATCCTAACCTCCTCGCGGCTGTGCAAGACCAGCTGCAGGGGCTAAAGGATATGGTCGGACAGCTCTCTCGAGCGCGGTCTCAGATCTCCCACAGCAGGGATGAACGAGCCGATGCCAGAGACGCCCGTCCTAAAGACCGCCAGCCACGAATCCTCCACCGCCAGGAGCAGGAAGAGAATTTTTGTACTTATGAATATCATCCACTTGCGAGAGGCTCCCCCATTGTAGAAGAAGTTTTGATGGCCCAAGCAGGAATAGCCAAAATCCCCACCTCTGTCAACCGCTATGATGGGACGACCGATCCAGCGGAACACTTGGATCATTTCTTACACCTGATGCACTTGTACGAACATTCGAACCACTACTGGGCCAAAGTCTTTGTCACTTTCCTAGTAGGAATGACTCAGGATTGATATAAGCGGCTGCCGTCATGCTCTATACATTCGTATGAAGAGTTGGCCAACACTTTCCTAAACCACTTCAACTCTTTGAAGGCCTCCGTCACTGCACCCACAACACTTTACAATATAGTGCAAGGCAAGAGTGAATCTCTTCGCTAGTTCTTCGCCCGCTTTAACAATGAGATATTGCAAGTGGAGAGGCCTTCCATGGATTTCTTTATCCCAGTGCTCTTTAAGGCTGTGGATCACAAGCAGTACGTGAGTAAGAAGTTTGCCGATGCCATTGTAGAGAGAAGGCCAGGATCCCTCATAGCCTTGAGGGAAGTTGCCGAGCCGTTCTTCGCGCTCGAAGATATGTATGGGACGAATGGGCTCCGGCACCATAGCCCCATAAGACACGAGCGTCACCAGGAGCGGGGTCGAGAAGATGTTATCAGGAAAGAGCGCAAGAAATCTTCTCCGGCTCCTCGACGTTTCGAGCGCATCCCCCTTACAAGACCCAACTCAGAAGTTTACAACCTCTCTGACAAGAAGCTCTTCAAAAGACCCATTAAGATAAGGGACACTGAAGCTCTAAGACGATCGAACAAGTACTGCGTTTTCCACAAGCAGAAAGGGCACGATACAGATGAATGCCGCCAATTGGAGAATGAAATTCAGAGGCTTGTCGCCGACGGCCATTTGAAGGAGTTTGTACGTGCCCTGGAGCGCTATGACGAACGCTGCAGTGAGAAGTCTCGGGATAGAAGAAGAAACCCATCATGCTCAAGGAGCCCCAACGGTGAGGTCCTCCAGAGAACAGCTCTCGTGGAAAACAGAAAATGGCAGAGCAAGAAAATGCCCCTTTTGCGGTAATCAAGAGGATCCTCGGGGGGAGACTCCAACGCTTCAAGACGACGGTTCATCCGGAGTTATGATCAGCGCCCCTCGGAACCCAAGTCAGTCTATGCCATCCGGGAGTCCAGGGACGACCGCTCAAAAGAACATGATGTGATAGGATTTACAGACAAGGACTTAGAACATATTGTAACACCCCGTGGGGCTAGTGAAACCTCGGACTGCCCCATGGTGGTTAGCTTGGATGTCCACAATCACGTTGTAAAGAGGGTGTTAGTGGATAGTGGAAGCTCTGTTAACGTTTTGCCCTACACCACGTTCCAAAAAATGAATGTTACCAACATCCCGCTCGAACTACTCAAAACTGCCCTCATTGGCTCTGGAGGTTCAGAGGTTGTCCCATGAGGGCAAATTCGCTTGGCCACTTCATTCGGCCGAGCCCCACAACGCAAAACACTCTTGGTCACCTACGCGGTGGTAGGAATTGACATCCCATACAACATCATAATCGGGCGACTGGCCCTTGTAGACTTCAAAGCGATTATTTCCACCTACCACCAGAAAATCAAGTTCCCCACCCCTGAGGGTGTCAGAGAAGTTTGGTGCAACATACGAGAAGCCTGGGAGTGCTACATGCTATCCCTCAGAAAGCCTAAAACAGAGAAAACATTTCAAATTGGGTCCACCAAGAAATCCGTTAATTTCCCCGATTTGGACGAGGACGGTCCCATGCGCAAGAGGGCCAAAATGAACAAGAAAAAGAACAAAAAGAAAGATCCCCACAACAAAGATACCCCCGAAACTGCCCCGCCAGGGACAGTTGGAGAGTCTTCTTCTGAGGAAAGCGAGCGTGGTCAAAGGGAGCCTATGGATGATGGCCATCTGACGGGAAAGAAAAGGGCGCTCGAGCTCCCCCTTCCAGAAATGAGGATTGAGCCCTCAGAGAAATTCCTTACTATTGAGCTAGAGCCAGGGAACAAGGATAAAACTACCTAGATTGGGTCCAACCTCTCCGGACCCTCGCAGATCATGATGATAGACTTCCTCAGAGAAAATATTGATGTCTTTGCATGGAAAGCCTCGGATCTTACCGGGATTGACCCAAGCGTCATAGTCCACAGGCTCAACGTGGACCCATCCTTTAAGCTAATTAAATAGAAGAAGCGAGATGTGCACGGCTTTCGGAAGAAAGTTATTGAGGAGGAAGTTAACAAGCTTCTTGAAGCTCAGTATGTTGAGCCCATACTGTATCCGGAATGGTTGTGTAACGTGGTACTGGTGCCCAAGAGCGCAAATAAGTGGAGCATGTGCAATGACTTCACGGATCTTAACAAGGCTTGCCCTAAAGATCCTTACCCATTGCCCCGCATAGACCAGCTGGTGGACTCAACAGCGGGCTGCGAACTCATGAGTATGATGGATGCCTTTCAAGGGTACTATCAAATCTTTATGGCTCCAGAAGACCGCCCCAAAACTTCATTTGTTGTTCACTTGGGTGTATATTGTTTCTTGGTCATGCCTTTTGGACTCAAGAACGCTGGGGCCACTTATCAACACCTCGTCAACAAGATGTTTGACAAAGAAATTGGAAGATCCATGGAAGTGTATGTCGATGATATGATTGTTAAGAGCGAGCGTCAGGGCTCGCACTTGGAGGATCTCAAGCGCACTTTTGCCCTTTTACGCCAGTATGGGATGAAATTGAATCCCTCAAAATGTACTTTTGGAGTGCGAGGAGGAAAATTCTTGGGCTAGATGGTCAGTCAGAGGGGAATCGAGGCTAATCCGAAGAAAATCAAGGCTATTTTGGACATCCCTTCCCCTCGTAATCTCCGGGAAGTGCAAGTGCTGGTAGGGAAAATCATTTCTTTAAACAGGTTTATCTCGAGTTCGGCGGACAGAAACCTCCATTTCTTCAAAATTCTGCGCAATGCTCAAAATTTTGCTTGGACTGAGGAGTGTGAGAAGGTATTGCAGGACATGAAGGCTTACCTTTCGAGCGCTCCGCTCTTGACCAAACCAGTTGAGGGTGAGAAGCTATTCATGTACCTCTCCATTTCAACTGAGGCAACGAGCGCAGTTCTAATAGTTGTACGGGAGCGTAAGCACTTGCCTGTTTATTATTTGAGCAAAACATTACAAGGGGCCGAGAGGAAGTATCTGGAAATTGAGAAATTCGCGTTTGCCCTCACCAATACATCACGACGGTTGAGGCCTTACTTCCAAGCACACTCAATAACTGTCCTCACTGATCAGCCTCTGAAGCAAGTGCTATCCAAACCAGATGTATCAGGAAGACTGATAAAATGGGCCATTGAGTTGAGCCAGTTTGACTTCGAGCCCAGAACTGCTATACAAGCGCAGGTTGTAGCGGATTTGCTGGTTGAACGCTTCGGTTTTGAGCTTGCTGTTCTAGAGAACGATGGTCTATGGGTCTTGGACACGGATGGTTCCTCAACCTCTCAAGGGGGAGGAGCAGGGGTAACCCTTAGAGACTCTAATGGAATTGAGTTAGACTTTGCAATCAGGTTGGATTTCCAAATCACCAATAACGAGGTAGAATACGAAGCCCTCGTTCAAGGATTGAAAATTGCTTTTCAAAATGGTGCCTCCAGAATTACCGTCTATGTGGATTCCCAATTAATTGTGAGCCAGATTGAAGGAACTTATGAGGCTCGAGAAACCACCATGGTGCAGTATTTGAGCAAAGCCAAGGAAATTATCGGGAACTTCAAAGAATTCCATATACTCCAGGTCCCACGGGCAGAAAACGAGCGCGCTGACGCTCTATCAAAATTTGCCTCAGCCTTGGAAGGTATAAGTGAGAGCTCTGTCACGTTTCTTAGAACTGAAGAGCCTCTGATAAAAGAGCAGGTCACCAAGAGAGTGCTGGCTTGATGATATTATAAGATTTCTTAGAGATGGCGTTTGTCCCACGGACAAGGTGGAGGCCCGAAAAGTCAGAAACAAGGCCTCTCGGTTCTCTTTAGACTTTGAGGGAAGATTATTCAAGAAGTCGTTTCAAGGATCCCCGATGAGATGTCTAAGGCCCTCACAAGCCAAAGAGACGCTTGAACATGTTCACAATGGAAGCTGTGGAAACCATTCGGGAGGGCGTATCCTAGCTAAGAAAATTCTAAGGAGTGGGTTTTATTGGCCCACGGTTCTCCAAGATGCCATTGAATACGCCAAGAAATGCCCCAAGTGCCAGTTTCACTCTAACCTCCCTCAACTGCCAGCCGCTCAGATGGTCCCTATAGATGTCTCATGGCCTTTTGACCAATGGGGGATTGACATTGTGGGTCCCTTGCCCATTGCTGTCGGACAGAAGAAGTTTGTCATTTTAGTTGTCGATTACTTTACCAAATGGGCCGAGGCTGAAGCCGTAGCAAAGATTACTTTCAGGGCTGTGAGGGACTTCATTTGGAAAAACATTATCTGCAGATACGGCATACCAAGGGTGCTCATTTCAGACAATTGGTCCCAGTTCATAGCAGGTGACATGCGAGAATGGTGTTCAGAGTTGGGTATTGAGCAACGTTTTACTTCCGTAGGTTATCCCCAAGCCAATGGACAGGCAGAAGTCACCAACATGATCATTTTGCAGCATCTGAAAAGCATGCTAGAAAGCAAGAAAAGTGAGTGGGCCGAAGAGCTACAAGGAGCCCTATGGGCGTATCGTACAACTCCACAAGCGTCAACCAGAGAAACGCCATTTGCCCTCGTGTATGGGTCTGAAGCCATGATACTAGCAGAAATTGTACACGAATCCGCTCGTGTAACTTATTTTGAGCCCCAGGATAATGAAGTCAACAGGAGCCTGGAGTTGGACCTGATGGAGGAAAGAAGGGACAATGCGTGGGCAAAAATGCACAAATATAAGGCAGCTATGGCACGATAATACAACAAGCGTGTAAAAGAAAGAACTTTCCAACTGGGACACTTGGTCTTAAAGAAAGTAGAAGTATCCAAGCATGTGGGAAAATTGGACCCCAACTGGGAAGGTCCGTTCAAAATCATACAAATCAGAGCTAACAACACTTACACCCTGGAGACACTGCAAGGCGAGCGCTTGCCTCGCCCTTGGAACGCATGTAACCTCCGGCGGTTCTATGTTTAAAGTTCTCTAAAAATGATGATGTAACAATCCCACTAATGGGCTCTATGTACTACTCCAAATCTCAAGTAAGTTATAATACATTCTCCTGAATATTTCTATACTACTACTTTTAAATTATGCAAGTGGATAAGACCCACGTCCCTCGTTTCTACGAGCGTGGTGGGCAATCAATTTCAATACGCACGATGTTATTGCACATGGGTTACGCTTGCCAGCGCTCTACTCCACGTGGGGGGACGCCCTCATAGGGATAGCCTGGTAACGCTCACAACCAACATGATGAATCAAAGAAAAACACAAGGGAAACCCTAGTAGGCCTTGGTTGTTTGTCACAAGACCTTGCGCTCGAAGACGGGATCGCTTGCAAGTCCAAAAAGTCAACGGTACAATCACGCTCGTTCAACAGTACCGTTATTCGGAATGAATTTGCTCAAATTTTGAACACCAGGGCGTTCGCAAGGGGGTGATCCCCGCGCTCGTTCAAAGGCAGCCAATTTTTACAAAATTCTTGTTAAGTCTAAGTTAAAAGTTCTCTGAGAAAGAAACTCACACGCTTACTTGAAGGTTTGAATGGATTTATATGTGCGAAAATTTTCACAAGTC
Organism: Lantana camara; assembly: GCA_037501455.1. NCBI lineage: Eukaryota > Viridiplantae > Streptophyta > Magnoliopsida > Lamiales > Verbenaceae > Lantana > Lantana camara. The sequence continues at coordinate 24,412,572 of CM074856.1, read as the reverse complement.
TTGAGCGAGGGCAGCCTTTCAGTAAGACCCTCGTAATTACTCAAGACTTAGTAAAATTTTCTAAGTTTTGAAGCAAAATTTTCACAAGTCTTGAACAAGGACAGCATCCCAGTAAGACCCTCATAGCTACTCAAGACTTAGCTGAAATTTTACATCTTTTACTTAGCATGTTACCCAGAATCTTAGCGTCATGAGATTTTATTACAACAAGCGCAAAGTAAAATTTCGTAATCAAATAACACAAGGAATAAAAGGAGACACCATTGCGAGAGAAAAAATCTTCATTCATTGAACTTTCATTAAGTTACAAAATAAGGGCACGTGGGCCCTTAGAATTCCTACAAAAGTTAAAGCACTAAACATAAAAGAGAAGGAAATTTCAACATAAGCATACGGAGGGAAACTTCAGGCAGCAGGGGCAGCGTCTTCATCCAGAACCACAAGGATATTTTGGGGCACAGGACCATGCACAGGGGCCGTCGGCTCTTGTGCTTGAGGGGCTTGTTCATCCTGGGCCGCTGGCGGAGGAGCAGGCTCGTTATTTCCTTGCGCTGGTGGGACTATGGGCTCATCACCCCCAGCGGGAGCCTCTTGGCTTGCTGGATCTTGAGCGTTGCCAGTTGGCGCCACGGGCTCGTTTGTGGGAAGATTTGTTGGGACGGCGCTGGCATTGTTGGTCCCCTCACCTTGTTTCGCTTGAGAGGCTTCCTCCGGAGGATGAGCCGCCATGTATTCATCCTGGATGAGCGTGACCAGGAAATTGTACTCAGGTCGGAGATGCTGGACTCAGGATCCTCGCGGTCGTCGTCCTCCTCAGCACAACGCTCGTTGAACATGAGCCCCATGCCCTGCGCCTCGCGAATGGATGGATCTGTTAGGCCCTTGTGGATACCCTGCTCAATCGCCAAGTTGAAGGCTTTTTGGGCCTCGTCAAGACAGTGCAAAGAGGCCGCAAAGTTAAATGCCTTGGAATGGCAAAACTTGATGAGCCCCTCTTTGACCGCTTGCTCAATGCGATGAGGAAGCTGGTTCTTGGTATCTGCAAATTTCTGCTCCGCCTGAGCAGCCCTCGTCTTCCATGCGTCACGATCGGCCGTGAGCTTTTCATGGCTCTCCTAGAGGTTATTATATTGCGTGCGCTAACTCCTACGAGTGGTCTCAGCGTTCGTAAAATCCTCCTCCAGCTTCTTCATCTCAGCCTCCATCTTTTGGTGCTCTTTCTTAAGAGAAATGTACTTGGCTTTCTCTATATCCAAATCTTCTTGGATTTGAGCAGGATCGTTCGAGCATGCCATTTTCTTGTACTTGGCCTTCCGATCAGCACAAATTGTGGCACGCATGTAAATGTTCTTTGCCCTCGGAAGCACTTGATGCACAGGCTCGAAAGGGCAAAAGTGTTAGTAAAATTTTTGGAAAAAGATATCTTCATAAAATAAAATTCGAGGAAGAAAAGGGGACTTACAGAAATTAGGGTGTGCACCATATCGCTAGTCACCTTTTCAACGGTCTCGGAGTACAGGTGCTTATGGTCAGCCGAGAATTGGACCCTCTAGTATAAGCCCTCACTGATGGTTTGGGCGACTGTTCCGTGCCTTAATAATACGACACCACCATCTGCGGAGCCCTTGTAGCTCCTATCCCCTCGACGCTCAAATCCCCACAAATGCTCCTCCTCTGAGGAGGAAGTATCTCCGTCGGCCTTGGGGCCCTCCACAACTGCTTACCCTTGCCAGTTATGGAAAAAGCATCGGGCATTCTCTTCCTCTTTTGGGAAGTCTGAGCAGCGTTCCCCTGAGCCCCACTTATGACCACGCTCGCAGCGGGCCTCGTTTGATTGACGGTGTTAGGGTTGACCGCCCTTGATCCACAGCAATTGGTGGCCGTGCCACTATTCGATTTTATGTGTGGGCTGCTCGATTCTCTCCGCGGCCTTGTGACGTTTGAGCGCCAGTTGCAGCGCTTGAGCTGGTACCGTTATGACCGTCATGACCGTCGCCCCGTTTGGTCCCTCGGCCTCGTGGGTTTTGCTGATCTCCCTGATTGGCTCGGCACATGTTAGCATTGGCAAACCTAGCAGCGTCCCTGATTCCTCCATCGGCCATGATAATATTTGGTCATGAGACAAGAAAACAAGGGTTAGAAATCCTTGCGCAAATTTTTTCAGAATACAAGTTATGAATGCGGAACACAAGCGTGCAGTTAGTGCTCTTATCTAAAAGTTAGTGTCCTAAAATCTAACCATCTCTGTCCAAATCTCGTGCGGGAGGGTGATTGAGATAGTGTGGGTCACTGGAAAGCCCAAAGGAATAGAAGCTCCTCATCATCTATCAAATCCTTAGCTTGAATTAACCAACCCTCGTCCTTCAACGCTTCAGCCAGATCCTTCCCCCAATTCTCAGGAAAAGTGGGTTTTAGGCGATTCTTCACAAGGAAGCCCTTCCCACGCGAGACCCACTCTCGTAACACCCCGAAATCATCATCCGCTGGGGCTTTTATGAAAATAAACTTCTCCTTCCAATCTGGCCCATAGGTGGATGATGGAGAATTGATCAACTTCAGGTGGGCCTTTGCTTGAACATAATAAAAGAAGCCCGTCTCAGGAGATGAGCGTGGTGAGCTGACAACTTAGAACAGAGCGTTGAAATTCTGCATTGAAGGCTCGTAATTGGTACACTTCATGAGAACTACAAAGCATGTTATGAGCGCAACGCCGTTGGGCACGATTTGGGAAGGGCAAAGAGCCAGGGTGTTCAACATGTTGGCCACTGGGACTGGAATTGGAAATCTTAGGCCCCCGGAGCCAATCGCATCCTTGTAAACCGCCATTTCGCCAGGTGTGGAATGGTTGGCGCGCTCGTGCTTGGTTGGGATTCTCCATGTATAACGCTCGTCCCAGTAGATTGGAGCCATAACAGACTTTATCTCCCCCAGAGTGATGGTGCTGGGAGTCTCGTCCGGGGTACGCTTGGTCGCCTGCATACCCTAACCCTCACCCTCGTTTGACACTTTGGTCTTCTTGGCTTTCTTGGGCCTCTGGGACCTCTTTCCTTTGCCCTTGGCAAGGGTTCTCTTTGAGGGCCCCGTTTCTCACTCAAATTCGGGGGTCGGGGCAGCAACGGCGACGGTTACTGTTTGGCGGTAAGGATGGGTGGCACTGTCCATCAACGACAATACCTCTCCTTGCCTTTCCGCCTCAAGTACCATGTCCATTTCTTCGAAAAGGGGCTCAGCCCCATCCGGGTTTCTCTCATTCATGGCCATAACGGCCGCATCCAATTCTTCGTCCCTAGGGGAACCCGGAGGAGATGAACTCTGGGTAGCCATCTCCTCAACCTCGTGGGTAAATTCGTCTACATGATCTCTAGCCATGGCTATTGCAGAATCTGGAAGGGATATGAGGATTTTGGAAGCGAGGGATGTTCAGGGAGATCTGGGATTTCTGAAGAAAGTGGATCTTGAGGAGTTACTAAATCCTAAATCTGATTCTAAGGTTAGCAAAGTTAGAAGATTTCACCGGAGATTACCTTGAGTTTTCTGAAAAAGGAACTTGGAAGTGAATTGCGAATGCTTGGAATTTGCTTTGCAAAGAGTTTTTCTGCAAGATATGCTTTGAAGATATGTTTGCGTAAAGGATGAATCGGATACAGAATCCCTTATTTATAGGAAGGGAAGTTGGTACGTTTCTGACAAATAATTCAAAATTGCAATCATTTCCCGACTAGGAAACCGTCCACTTTATTGAACCGTCACATACTTCCTAAGAATCACGCGGCCCACGCGCATCAGCATTTAATGCGCAAACGTTTTAAGCGGTCAAAATAAAGGATTGCATTTAATGCATAGACGTTTCAGGCGGTCAGAAGAAAGGACCGCATTTATGGTGCAATCAGAAGGATGATTGCCCAACACGCCATGTCTCGAACAAGCGCCACGCTCGATGGACTACATTGGTAGAATTCTACAATACCTTATTACTAAGGGCTATAGAATTGGGGGGTAAAATGATAGGGTCAAAATACACTCGCCCCACGTTTGGATATGTGGCAATCCGAGATAATAACACGTGTCCTCTGGGGATTAAGGCAAGTCATTCACAAGCGTACAAACCCCCCGAGCCTCAAAGTCCCACAGGGACACGTGCTATCCCTGCTGCGTGCATGAGCCATCAACGCTGCCGCTCTCTGACGAGCGCACTCCGTCGCACCAGGCTAAGCTCCACTCTATCAAGAAAACTCTCTCCGAGCGCTACTCCCCCTCGGGGAAACTTTCACTCCCCCTCATTGTATGAGCCTTGACCTTCATCCCCTAGCGGATTCCTTGGTCTCCAAGGCTCTTGGTTGACATGAGCTTGCTCTTAGCCCTCGTTACCAATCTCTGACACCCCGTACATGCCCGCACACCTACCACCGTTGCCAACTCTAACTTTCACCAGCTTTTACAGAAGATTCCTCCTAGGTTTCTCTCATAGCGCCACGTGTTAGGGCAACATTTGGTCAGGACCACATGGTGCAAATGACCAAAAGGTCCCTGACCCTCAACTATAAATAGACAAGTTCATCTTATCCACTGTAAGCAATCTCCATTACTGTAACTTCATACTTCACATATTCTCTTTCAGATCATCATCTGACTTGAGCGTCGGAGAGTCAAACTGGGAATCACCCCCAGTTCCCCCAGCTTGGCCGTCTGACCTCTGTTTCTTTGGTGTTTGTCCTAGCAGGTAGAACCTACCATCTTTTCCGGCGATCATCATCGGTTTCCCCCACCCTTAAATAAATTCTAAAGTGATAGGACTCTGTACCCCATATTCAGACCCTTCACACATAATTTGCAACATGATTTTATTATTTTCAAGAATTTATTTCATCACTTATTCATATTAATTTCTCATTTTCTCAACTTAGTTTTTCGACATGGCTTTTTAATTGCTTATAATTTGCAATGAAATTTTGTGTTCAGGATTTTAGTTATCCACTTATTCATATTAGTTCCTCATTTTATCATTTGCGTTCTTCAAAAATCAAAATAAATTATTCAATGTGGAAGGACAGTTCCTCATTTGCAAGACTGGGTTATGCTACTGACCGTATAAGTTCCTCAATTTTTGTAATCGATTCTGCAAATATATTCTTCTTCTTTTTTCCGATACTCTAGAAGGTAGAGATTGGAAATATATTCTTCTTTTTTTTTTTCGATACTCTAGAAGGTAGAGATTGCAAATATATTTATTCTTCTTTTTTCGATACTATATAAGTTAGAGATTACAAAGATATTTATAAATTACTGTTAAATTAAAATTCCTTCTTTTACACTCAATTATTGGATTTTAGTGAAAACAAACTTTGAGAATCCATTTTCTTACACTTCAATCATTAATTTCCCTTTTCCCTTTTTGATTTCCTCACTAAATTAAATCCAACGCCCACTTCAATCTAAACGTTTTCCCATATTTCAATTCTAAAAACAAATAATGGTCAAAATAAATACCAAAGTCGGGCAAAACCATATTTCACTTCCAAGAAACAAATCATGTTCAAAGTCGGACAAAACCAAAAAACAAACATAAAAAATTATCAAACCAAAACTTGAATAGTTCAAAGTTGGACGGCTTCATCTTTTCACCACAGTACTAGTTTTTTTTTTTTTCTTTTCTTAGTACTTGGTGGTGTCACAAAGGCGGGCTCCTTCATCTTCTTTTTTCGGTTTATTCTCGACCTAACATTCTCAATGATACTAGTAGTCTCCTCAATAACATTTACTCTGTCATTCCTACTTTTCATTCTTTTTTCTTTTCAGATGTAGGAATCATTGTCAGAATCTACTGCAATTTGTTCAGTTCCAACTAAGACATCAACAACACTTCCATCACCAACTTTCTCTTTCTTCCCTTTCTCATCCCCCTCATCATCTCTAGTCTCGTTCATATTTTCGCCATCAATAACCTCTAATTTTTCTTACATATCAACATTACCATCATCGTTATCATTATCGTTGTCATTATTACTCGTGTCGGAACCTCCGAATACACTTGTAGCATAATCATCCTCATCCTCATCCTCGAATGTGTGCTCCACTGGAGATAATAATTTATGCTCCCTAAGATCGGCGCGCATTGATATGTTCAACCTATGTAATAATATTTTTGTTATGGATAATAAAGTTCTAGTTTAACTAAATATAATTTCAAGTAGAAATTATCAATATTGTTCAAAAGAGAAATAAAAAGTTCTAGTTTAACAAAATATAGTTTCAAGTATAAATTACTAATAATGTTTAAAAGAGAAATAAATTTTACCTCGCCAGGGGTTATCTGACTGAAACTATTATACGCATTTTCCTTTTTACTAGGCACTTTATTTTTTCTCCATTTGAAAAGCCATGGGAATGCAAGTAACTTTCGAGGAACTCCATACCTTGGGAAATGCTTGATGAACCAAGCCTAATATTCAAATATCAAATCAAATAAATTACAAACATATAAAAGCACCACAATGTAAAATAAAATTAAAAAACGCATTGCATTGCTTACCATTAAACCCACGGTGCATCCGTCAACAAATTTTTGGTTTTTCTGAACATATTTCTTGATCGAATAAACCAAAAACCTATAAACCGCATTACCCCATGCATACAACCCAATATGTTCTAAGTTATCGACATAGCATATCAACCCACGAGGCAATATGTAACTATAGGTAGGGAACAATAAACAACTAAAAACAATTAATATATAGACTCTCACAAAATCCTCAACACCTTCACTATCAGTTCTACCCACCAACGCAACCAATCGAGCCTCAATTTTTGGACGAACTACCAAAAAAGGTTTATTATCAAAATATACATGTAACATACGAGATTTCAATTTAGCGGACCTGTCAACCGGATGACCAATATGCTGCAAACCCATTACGATAGAAAATTCGTATGGTCTAAAGGGAACTATAGTAGTCCCAAACCGAAATTCATTAAGTCCACAACTGAATCGCTCCAACATATATCCTATATGAGCATATGAACTGGCAATTGCAGGCATCTTGAGAAATGATGCAAATGAGGTTTGTCCAATTGGCTCTTTCTGTTCACTAGTAATGTTCAAACGAATTTTATCAATTATATCTCTAAAATATTTTACCGAACAATGATATATAATTGATTGTTCCCTACGGCATACACTTGTTTCTTCACCCCTTTTTGCGAATCTATTCTTGCTCTTAGAATTTGTGGACTTTAATCGTACCATATCTGTAAGAGTTATACATTTATCAGTGGCAGTACTGCATATAGAAAAATACTCGATCGAATATATTTTCTGATACCATCGTATCGATTGTCGGGAGGTTTAATGTTGTCATTACACAATTGATCAAAAAAAAAAAAAAAAAAAAATGTAATCAACTTTGCTAGAACTTTCATAGTTTTTTACTATAATGATACAATCAATATATTTTCGAATAATTATTGATATAAATGGTAAATATTAAAACAATAACTCAATGTTCACTCCCACTCAGAGCAACACCCATATGGAGATTCAATCAATATAAAAACTTCATTAATTCTTGAAAACAAAATTAGAAAAAGAACAGAATAGTGCATTAGTAATTTTAGTAAATACGAACAAAATAAACACAAATAAGGATGTTCTACGATTCCTAGACAGGATTAGGAGCTAGGGGAATCATGCCCTTAACCTAAGACAATTTTGAAGGGATGTTAAATGATAAATTGACAGAAAATTTTTACGTTGAGAGGTGGTTTCCGATTGGAAATCGGCAAATTTACTCTGGAATGCTCTTCGTGTCCACTGATGAAGTTTTACATAGGGAATATTTTGATTCCCATAGACGGAAGCGAGAACATGATGGGTTGGGCAGCCATGCACTCGGTTGTGGTAGGCTAAATCAGAGAGAAAGAGTAGTAGGCAACGGCGACGAGTGGTGGTCGGCTGCTGGAGGTGGTCGGACAATGTTGGTGCTATCAAATATTGATGGTTTCCGGCAAAGGAGCCCACAAGAGATTGTCGGCGACGATGTGGGTGAAAGCAGGAGGAAATTTGTTTATTTGTGCCTTTCAAGTTTGCATTTAACAAAATAACCCTCAATTTTATTTTATATTTATTTTTAATGTAATAAATATAAATTCAATTATTTAATTATATAATGGGACTGCTTTGAAAATATTGATTTTTTGAAGGACTAAACTGCAAATAATTGAAAAAGAACCAGAAATAAAAAAGGGAAAAGGAAAAAAAGCGATCGCTTTTTTTTTTCAGTTAGATTTCAACAACCGAAAAAAGCGATTTCACAGAAAAAAAAGCGATCGCTTTTTCAGTTGTTGAAATCTAACTCCTAAAAAAGCGATCGCTTTTTTTCCTTTGAAATCGCTTTTTCCGTTCTCAAAATGAAACTCCTGGAAAAGACGATTTCAAAAGAAAAAAAGCGATCGCTTTTTTTTTTCAATTAGATTTCAACAACCGAAAAAAGCGATTTCAAAGAAAAAAAAAGCGATCGCTTTTTCAGTTGTTGAAATCTAACTCCTAAAAAAGCGATCGCTTTTTCCGTTGTCAAAATGAAACTCCTGGAAAAAGCGATCGCTTTTTTTTTTCAGTTAGATTTCAACAACCGAAAAAAGCGATTTCAAAGAAAAAAAAGCGATCGCCTTTTCAATTGTTGAAATCTAACTCCTTAAAAAGCGATCGCTTTTTTTTCTTTGAAATCGCTTTTTCCGTTGTCAAAATGAAACTCCTGGAAAAAGCGATTTCAAAGGAAAAAAAGCGATCGCTTTTTTTTTTCAGTTAGATTTCAACAACTGAAAAAAGCGATTTCAAAGAAAAAAAAGCGATCGCTTTTTCAGTTGTTGAAATCTAACTCCTAAAAAAGCGATCGCTTTTTTTTCTTTGAAATCGCTTTTTCCGTTGTCAAAATGAAACTCCTGGAAAAAGCGATTTCAAAGGAAAAAAAGCGATCGTTTTTTTTTTTCAGTTAGATTTCAACAACCGAAAAAAGCGATTTCAAAGAAAAAAAAAAAGCGATCGCTTTTTTAGTTGTTGAAATCTAACTCCTAAAAAAGCGATCGCTTTTTTTCCTTTGAAATCGTTTTTTTCCGTTGTCAAAATGAAACTCCTGAAAAAAGCGATTTCAAAGGAAAAAAAGCGATCGCTTTTTTTTTTTCAGTTAGATTTCAACAACCGAAAAAAGCGATTTCACAGAAAAAAAAACGATCGCTTTTTCAGTTATTGAAATCTAACTCCTAAAAAAGAGATCGTTTTTTTTCCTTTGAAATCGCTTTTTCCGTTGTCAAAATGAAACTCCTGGAAAAGACGATTTCAAAAGAAAAAAAGCGATCGTTTTTTTTTTTCAGTTAGATTTCAACAACCGAAAAAAGCGATTTCAAAGAAAAAAAAGCGATCGCTTTTTTTCCTTTGAAATCGCTTTTTCCGTTGTCAAAATGAAACTCCTGTATATACATCAAAAATATAATTTATTTAATGTGCACTTAGCATGAACGTTTGTCCTTTCATCAATTAAATATTACTCATGTAATTTTTAATTACATTGATTAACAGTGGTTTTGATCTTTAATACGCAAGATTTGTGTTTACAATCACTTGGTGGATAAAGCGACTCCGGAAACAAAGTATTTCAACAAATAGCCCCTTGTAATACTAAAACGTGATTAACGGTGCAATTTCCATCAAAATTTAAATAATTCGCTCGATTTTCAGTGGTCCAAATCAAACTCCTGGAAAAAGCGATTTCAAAGATAAAAAGCGATCGCTTTTTTAAGTTGTTGAAAAACGATGTATCTCTAACTCCCAAAAAAGCGATCGCTTTTTTACTTTGAAATCGTTTTTTCGGTGGTTCAAATCAAACTCCCGGAAAAAGCGATTTCAAAGAAAAAAAAGCGATCGCTTTTTTTAGTTGTTGAAAAACGATGTAACTCTAACTCCTAAAAAGGCGATCGCTTTTTCAGTTGTCCAAGTCGAAGCAACGGACAAAGCGATTTCAAAGGAAAAAAGCGATCGCTTTTTCTCTTTGAAGTTGAAAAACAATTTAAGTCTAACTCGTAAAAAAGCGATCGTTTTTTTTTCTTTGAAATCGCTTTTTCACATGTCCAAGTCGAAACACCTGTAAAAAGCGATTGCAAAGAAAAAAAACGATTGCAAAGAAAAAAAACGATCGTTTTTTTTCGAGGTGATGAAAAATAACATTTGAAAAGGCGATCGCTTATTTCATTTGAAATCGCTTTTTTAGTCGTTCAAAAGAAACCGATGGAAAAAACGATTGCAAAGAAAAAAAGCGATCGCTTTTTTAAGGCTATAAAATTTAACTTTAAAAAAAGCGATCGCTTTTTTACTTTGAAATCGCTTTTTCAATTGTCCATGTGATACTCCTGTAAAAAGCGATTGCAAAGTAAAAAAAGCAATCGCTTTTTTAAGGCTATAAAATTTAACTTTAAAAAAAGTGATCGTTTTTTTACTTTGAAATCGCTTATTTCATTTGAAACCGCTTTTTTAAGTTGTCCAAAAGATTCCGATGGAAAAAGCGATTGCAAAGAAAAAAAGAGATCGCTTTTTTCGAGGTGATGAAAAACAACTCCAAAAAAAGCGATCGCTTATTTCATTTGAAATCGCTTTTTTCAGTTGTCCAAAAGAATCCGATTGAAAAAGCGATTGCAAAGAAAAAAGCGATCGCTTTTTTTCGAGGTGATGAAAAACAACTCCAAAAAAAGCGATCGCTTATTTCATTTGAAATCGCTTTTTTAAGCTGTCCAAAAGATTCCGATGGAAAAAGCGATTGCAAAGAAAAAAAGTGATCGCTTTTTTTCGAGGTGATGAAAAACAACTCAAAAAAAAGTGATTGCTTATTTCATTTGAAATCGCTTTTTTCCGTTAAGCGATTTAGTTCATTCAAGCGATTGTGTTCCTCGCTTAAGCGATTTAGTAAAAAACATGAACCATCAGTTAAGCGATTTGGGTTTTCGCTTAAGCGATTTAGTTAAAAACACGAGGAATCATTTAAGCGATTGGATTCGTCGCTTAAGCGATTTAGTTCATTCAAGCGATTGTGTTAAAAACATGAACAATCATTTAAGCGTTTGTCACAATCGGTTGGAGTTACAATTAAATATACCCGAGTTCTTTCACTTTAACTTTAATACAATTATTTTGAGTGTTAATACGCACATTTTTTTTTTTTTTTTTTTTGCAATCACTTAGTAATTGAATGTTAATGATGGCACATGATTAATCGATTTATGTTTGTCGCTTAAGCTATTTAGTTAGAATACAAAGAATCATTTAAGCGATCGAATTTGTCGCTTAAGCGATATAATTGAATATATTTCATGTAACACTAATAATATATTTCATGACGAATAAAAGATGTAACACTAATAATAAAGTATTTCAACAAGTAGCCCCTTGATTACTAAAACATGATTAATGACACAATTTCCATTAAAATATTAATAATTCATTCGATTTATGCATATTATAACTTAGAAAAGTTAATTTTTTAAGATATTGACTTTAATCTTTTAAGCGACTGAGTTTGTCGCTTAAGCGATTTAGTTGAAAATACAAGGTTCATTTAAGCGAATAGGTTTGTCGCTTAAGCGATTTAGTTGAAAATACAAGGAATCGTTTTTAAGTGATATCTTCATCATTTGGAGACTGGAGTTATAATTACGAAAACCCAATTTCTTTTACTTTAAATATAATACTTATGATGAACTTATCATTAATTTTTGTCCTATGATCAATTAAATACAATTCATGTAATTTTTAATTATATTGATTAATAGTTGTTTTGAACTTCAACGCACAAGATATGTTTTTACATTCACTTGGTGATCGATTGTCCCCTGAAACAAAGTTTTTCAACAATTAACCATCTTGATTACTAAAATATAATTAATGGCACAATTTTCATTAAGATAGTAATAATTCACTTGATTTATACTTATTATAACTTAAAAATTTTAAATTTCTAAGATATTGACTTTAATCGTTTAACCGATTGGCTTTGTCGCTTAAGCGATTTAGTTAAAATACAAAAAATCCTTTAAGCGATTGGGTTTATCGCTTAAGCGATTGGGTTAAAAATATAAAGAATTCATAAGTGTTGACCAATTTTCATATATATATATATATATATATATATATATATATATATAGTTCAAGAAAATACAAAGGATTTAAGCGATTGTGCTCGTCGCTTAAGCGATATAGTTGAAAATACAAGGAATCACTTAAGCGATGTCCCAATCGGTTGGAATTACAATTAAATATGAAAGATGTGCACATCCTAACAAAAAACATGTGTTATTTAATGTAAACTTAGCATTAATGTTTGTTCTTTCATCAATTAAATATAATTTATGTAATTTTAAATCATGTAACTCTAATAACATATTTCATGATGAATAAAAGATGCATATACACCAGAAATATAATTTATTTAATGTGAACTTAGCATGAACGTTTGTCCTTTCATCAATTTAATATTACCAATGTAATTTTTAATTACATTGATATGTTTTTTCAATCACTTGGTGGATAGAGCGTCTCGTGAAACAAAGTATTTCAACAAATAGCCCCTTGATTACTAAAACATGATTAATGGTACAATTTCCATTAAAATATAAATAATTCGCTCGATTTGTGTATATTATAACTTAGAAAAGTTAATTTTTTAAGAAATCGACTTTAATCGTTTAAGCGATTGTGTTGGTCACATAAGCGATTTAGTTAAAATAACAAGGAACCATCCAAGCGATTGGGTTTGTCGCTTAAGTGATTTAGTTAAAAATACAAGGAACCATCAAAGCGATTCAGTTTATTTAATTTGAAAATATAAATAAGCGATCACTTTTTTGAAGGCGATTTAAATCTAACTCCTAAAAAAATAATTGCTTATTTAGTTTGAAATCGCTGTTTCATTTGTTCAAATCAAACTCCTAGAAAAAGTGATTTCAAACTAAATAAACGATCGCTTTTTTTAAGGTGATGAAAACGATATAAGTTTAAACTAAATAAACGATCGCTTTGTTCAAATCGAACACCTGTAAAAAGCGATTTCAAAGGAAAAAAGCGATCTCTTTTTCTAAGTTGAAAAACGATATAAGTTTAACTCGTAAAAAAACGATCGCTTTTTTTTCTTTGAAATCACTTTTTCACATGTCCAAGTCGAACACCTGTAAAAAGCGATTTCAAAGGAAAAAAGCGATCGCCTTTTAACTTTACAATCGTTTTTTTTGCTTTTTTAGTTGTCCAAGTGATACTCCTGTAAAAAGCGATTGCAAAGTAATAAAAAACGATCTCTTATTTCATTTGAAATCGCTTTTTTTCGTTGGCCAAAGTAAACAAGCTGGAAAAAGCGATTGCAAAGGAAAAAACATATATTTTGTGAATAAACTAGTATATACGAATAAACGATATTACACATTGTAACAAAAGATGCATATTGGAACAATAGATTACAAATTTCCAAAAATCAATATCCACATTTACAAAAGTGAAGTATGATCAAAGATGTATCAATTTGAAAAAGCAATTCCAACGGAATCCCCAATAGTTTCACCTCTTTCGGAAGCAATTCTTTCAGCCACTGCACTCAAAACATGGGGCATGGCCATTTTAGTTTCACTTGATGTAGCAGATATTCTCCGTGGCTGGGTACATACTATTTTACAAGCCTTTCCTTTGCTCCACGCATGATCCAGAAGAAAACTTGGGACCTGAAATATTCCATAAAATGATAAATTCCATGTGTACTAAATGAGAAAGAAAAAAAATGATAACGGAACAAAAACAGCCACAAGATGTCGGGAATGGCACCTGTGTTGTTTTCCCACATCCAGTTTCACCGCAAACGAGTACAACCTGTGTTAACAAGATGAAACCAATAAGGGATTATGATATAATGAAATGGGATATCAAGTGGCGTAAACACATTGTTTAATTTACATGTGGATAACCTGATTAGACTCTACTGTGGACGTAATAGCTTCCTTAAAAGATGCAATTGGAAGTTTGGACTTTTCCTCTGTAATCTGCACAAAAAAGCCCACAATTACTGGCCATAATCATGACAGCTAAATCTGATGTATATAGTAATAATATGAAATGAAAAGCTGTAATAGACCTTTCTCAAGCTTGGGTCCTTCTCTCTTTTGAAAGCAAGTGATTCCACCTTGTTTGCAATTTCAACCTCAGTCATCGCAGGTTTGGAAAACATATCATCTCTTATAGACTGTAAATTATTATGTTTTCCACTACTTTCAACAACTTTATTCACTGTCGGCGCCGCATCATTGGGAGGATACTTTGAAAATAAAACCTGTAGAGCAGCTTGTGCTTCCCCTGAAAATCTGAAGGAAACAAGATTTTCCTTCTGTTTTACTGAGCGTCCTTTTTTTATCTTATAAACTGAAACACGGCGTTGCTGCCCCAACCTACAGAGAAAAGATCAATCATAAGAAAAAGAAAGGAAATAATATTTATGAGAATAGATTCATAACGATAAAGTTCAAACGTTGTTGCATCCTATCAGACCATACCCAGAACGTTTGGACTTCATACCCATTTTCCTGCAATACATGTGCACTGCAGCTCGCTCGTGATTCGACAAGTTATCCTCAAATTTGTATACTGCATAGTGAGAATTTTCATATGAACTCTTTCCTCACAACATGTTAAAATATGCATACAGTCCATAAAGAAAGATATAAAGAACGTTTGGCCCTTTCAACAAAGTGAAAAACAAGCCTCACGTATAGCATTAAACAGACTCAGGAAAGAACTAAGCTATGCATAAGTTCATAAATAATAATATCAAGTACATTTAGCCCTTTCAACAAAGTGAAAAATAAGCTCCACATCTATTACTAAACTGTATGACAAAATTTAACTATTTATGCAGTTCATAAAGAACTTTTAGCCCTTTCAACAAAGTTAAAATCAAGCTCCACATCTAGTAACCGACTATTCATCGCAAAATTAAGCTAAGACAACTCCAGTTTATTCTATTTCATGACTGTTCGGAACATATCACCCCCGTTGGCAATATTCCTGGCAGTACTAAGAGATTTATACCTGCTAAACACTAACTTATCCTGTAGAAATTAAATACCTCCATCTACCAAACTCCATGAATTCAGCTAATACATAAAATCCAGAATGCAACGGAGAAACCATATTACCAATAAACATACAAACGGAAACACTTACAAGAAAAATCAATGATCAAAACACAGCACAAGTACAAATAAGAATAAAAACAAGACGAACAACACATTAAGACGAGCTCCCAAAAGCTCAACCAACCAAAACCGAACTACAACACACACCATCTTCAGACCATACAACCCAAAGAAACCCACATTCCTCCCTCTTCTCTCAACACATACTCATACCAAAAAATAGGGTCGAAAAACAAAACTAGGACTACTGCCCATTTAACAAGACAAGATTTTTAACATACCCTCTGCACCGGAAACTCGAAACTGCTCAAGAATTTGAGTAATCTGAATGCGGGTGCCCTCAGCAACAGTTGAGGCTTTTTGCTGCAGTTGGTTTCCGCCTTGATTCTGTCTCTTGTTCTTCTTCGGCGGCCCCTTAGCAGGCGAACTCGGAGCCATTCGCTTTTTCTTGTTTTTACCTATTTTTTCTTTTTGTCTGCGGGGATTGCTATTCAAGATTCAGTTTGAGTGTGTTCTTCCCCGATTCTCGATTCTTGATGTTAGGTTTTCCGCAGTTGAATTTGGAGAAATGCAGAGAGCGAAAAGGGTTTTATTTGTAATATATAAAAATTTAGGGGTGAAAATAAAATATTTCAAAGTAATAATTTGTATTAACTATTAAAAGGGTTATCTATTAACTAAGCTGAAACTTGAGGGTCATTTAATTAAAAAGAAACTTAAAAGATCTTTTTAATAGAATGCCCCGTGAAAGCAGGGGGGTTTTCGCTTTATGCTTGGGTGAGAATTGGGGCAAAATTCAAGTTTTAATTGATGAAGGAATTAGAAAAACAGGTAAATAATTAAAATAGTCTAAATAATAAGGGACACTTAATTATAAGAACCAACAATCCTTATAATTTATTCTAAACCCCCCAATTCAAATTTTATACATTTAACATCCCCAATATACAATACATTTTTCCTAAACCCCCTAATCACCTAAAAAGTCTATTTTGTCCCTATTTTTTTACTTTGTCCACACCCTTTTTTCTTCCTCCACACCTCATCTTCTTCATCATCTCCTTCATCCTTCAATCCGCCGGACCGCCGCCGGACCACCACCGGCCGCCGCCGGAGGTGGTCCAAAAATTCCCAAAAAATTCACCGGGGACGTACTCCTCGTCCTCGTTCCATATCTTTGATTAGTTTCACAAAATTCTAAGCCGTTTGTCCCCAATTTCAGATCTAAGAATTTTAGATCTAAAAAAGAAATGTCCATAACTCCCAAACCGTTTAACGAAAATCGATTCCGTCAATTGCAATGGATTTTTCGTGTCGAGATCTTCAAGATGTTATGAATAGTACCCTAGAAACTCGATTGTATATCCGCTTTGTGCTTTTCCTTATTGTAATCATAGACAATCTTTGAATGAAATAACGAATTGAGGCAACACTTCTTTATATGCTCTTGTTTGGTATGCGTTTACTTTATCTGTGCATGTATAAGAACTCCCCTAATCCTGATGACTTTAGGAATCTACCATTTAGGTGAAATGGTTCATGAAACGAGCCCTATATCACATAAGTCATGATTAGTAAAATACTCCAAGCCGATGAGTCCTACCGACAGTGGGAGTGTCAACCTGACTCCTCTAAGGCTTGCTTGTGGGATCACGCCCTTAAGAAGGACCACCTTGTTTCATGGAGGTGCAAAGTGTATAGTTGATACGTGCGTGATACATGAGGGTGCTTACTTTAATAAGTAAGTTCACTGAGGTGCCCCGTGTGAGAGGATTCCTAAATGGGAAAGGAAGTTTCTATTTCAGGAAATGGAAACTACCAGATTAGGAAATATCTCACGAGTCATTGATGTGATTAATTGATCCTTAGACTTGAGGTTCCTTGCCACTTTATGAGTTAACTCTGTAGTCTTAGGTATAAGCTTTAAAGGGTGTCGCCTTAGACAACTGATTCAAGGCTTATGCTATGCTGGGGCTGCACAAGTGATTCATGAAAGTGAATGAGAATCAAGAAAGGACCTACACTTGTATTTTCAAGGTGATCTCTTATTGTGTAAGTCATTCATATGCCATATGGAGTCCTTGGCCAAGGCAGTAGATCAAGACATCAAGAAAAGGGTTTCTTGGATTGAGATCAAATGGATATGAAATGCACTTAGCTTTAAGACCGGATTATTAGGGTTCTGATTATTCCCTTACCCTAGATCTTGGTTGAGAGATAGTAAGTAGGAGGATTGTATCTCACATGAATCAATGACTTAAAGGTTCTGTCGAATCCGAACATTCCAATTCAGCTAGGGGTTAAACATCTGTTGCTAGACTATGGTCGTTTAATCTGTGGACTGATTAATTAATTAGTGAATTAATTAATTAGGGTCACTGCTAATTGAATTGAGAACCTAGAGGGTCACACACAACAACTTGGTTACATGAGTTGAGGCTTGAAAATGATTAAACGAGTTAATCGGGCCAAGAGGGTTCCACACGTGTGAACCACACGTGTGGCTCACGTGAGTGACACGTGTCCTTGTGACACGTGTCTCACACGTGTGTAAATATATGTGTATATTTATTTATGTGTTAAATAATTAATGTGATTAATTATTTAATAGACTTTGGTTTAATTTTGAATTAAAAAGAAAGTCTTATTTTGGAGAAAAAAATAATCTAGTTAATTAATTACGAATTAATTATTTAGATAAAATAAGTTATTTATTTTAAATAAATAAAGTATAAAATTATCCAAAAATAGTTTGGATATTTTAGCTCTCTTAAAAGTTGACTTGAATTAGAATTCAAAGTCAAAGTTGGAAAATACTTGATGATCAAGTAATAGGAGAGAGAGACCAAAACCCTAGCCCATAAGGACTAGGATTTTCGGCCAACCCTCCTTCCTATATATAGGGGAGCTCGAGCTCCCCTTGAGGCTAATTGATGATCTTCTTTTGGTTCATGTGTTGAACACCATCCTTTCTCCAAGATAAATTAAACCCTAGGTTAAACCTAAACACTAACTAGAGAACTAGCATCCTTACTAGTTAGATTGTGATCAAGTTGGTGGACTATCTCTAGAGAGCTTCAAGTTAGAAGTTTGAAGATTCGAGCTTTACCAACGAGAGGGGATCAAGCCGCGAGAAGAGCGTTCTTGGGTGGCTTGAAACGCTTCAAGGAAGACAATTAAGAAAGTAAGTTTCTAATCCCTACGAATTTGGTTACACGATTGCGAGCCCTAGATCCTTTTGTTGGAAAAATTTTAAATTTCCGCTGCTTTCTGATTCGTGTTTTCCAACAAGTGGTATCAGAGCCATCTCGTTAATCGTGTTTCTGATTCATCTCAATTATTCTGAATTTGGTAGAAATTCTTAGGCTTAGATGCGAATTAGGTATTCATGAGTTCTTTTAGAAAGCCTGAATTACGAAACTGTAATTTTTCTTGAATTTCTGAAACTGTTTTCTTAAATCGTGTTTTTGAAAACCGTTTTGGTTGAAATCCTTTTAAATCATGTTTTTTAAATTTTGGATTGTTGTTGGTTTTGAACTGAAACACAAAACACGAAAATCGCGTTACGAAAACGCGAGCCTAGCCGTGCTAGGACGTCGTACGCCCAGGCCCGCACCGTCCCGCACAGCAGTCCCGCAGCCGCGCGGGACTGCCCGCCCGTCCCTCCCGCAACCGCGCGGGAGGCCTGCCAGGCGCGCCCAGGCACGCCCGCCTGCTCCTCCCACAACCGCGCGGGAGCCTCCCGTCGCCCGCCTGCCTTCCCGCCTAGGCGAAGCGCGCGCGATGCGTGCGGTCGGCCTGGGCTGGCGTGCGGGTGAGGCCTCGCCCTCGTTTCGCGATCTTGACTTTCGTGAGGCCTCGCCCTCGTTTGCGCGATGCATGTTAGGTGATCATGGGTTTAGACTTATGTATGGTTTTAATTTATGCACATGGATGGTTTAAATTGGGGTTGGAGCCCTATAGTTGCGTTTTTCAATTGAGGTTGGAGCCTCACTTATGTGCATACTGTTATGTGATTTATTATGTGGCTTTCCATATTAGTGTTTTTGAGGCCGGGGTATGCCCCGTGTATTTGTCTAAGGCCAATATGAAGATTGAGCCTTATTACTTTATGTCTTTTTCCTTTTATTGTAATTTGAGAGTAGAGATAGGTGGTGAGGTTTTATTTTCATTTGGGAGACAATGCACCCATGGAGTAAGATAGACCACATTCAAGTAACAAGGAGGCCATAAGTGAAGACCCCTCAAAATGTTAGGGAGGGGAATCTCAATTGTAAAAATGTAATAGAGATAGGGCTCGTATTTTGTTACCATTTCCCCTTATGTGATTTAAACTGTTTATGTGGCATGTATGATAGAACTTGTGATTGTGGAGTGGCTCCCACATATCACGCATAAGATAGGTAGAACCCATGATCATTACATGTTAGTTTCATGCTAGGACATGTTATCTATTTATGTGCTTGTTTGAAATGCATTTAAGTGTACTTGCATTAATCAAGACTAATAAAATTGGATAACATATATGTTGGTGAGGTCGAACCGGACAACTCTCCGGTTGATTCGAAAATTCCCATTAAATATTAAGCTAATTTCGAACAAATAGGTATTTAATTCGAGATGCAAATTTTGAATTAAATTCCTAGCATTCTATCAATAGGTTTTAAGTTTAGTAAGTAAAGCTACTTATTGTCCGCGAGTCGTGGGATAGCTAGTGGAGCTTATTAGTTCTTAGTTACCTAATGATCATTTTAAATGATCAATATTTCGTGATCAATTTTGGCAAGGGCGATGTCCGCGAGTCGTGGGTCGTTCGAACTAAGTTTTGATCATGATCTTATGATTGATGGGTCTAGCTTAACGCCTAAGCAAATATGGATGTCGCACGAGTCGTGGGTCCATATTAAAAGATAGGTGATGCAAAAATAATTACTAAGAGTTCTAAAGGTGTTAGAATTGGTAGGTTGTACCTACCTAGGGTTTTACTTAGAATGTCCCCGAGTCATGGGTTCGAGGTAAAATGCCTAGGATCTTAGTACCCATTGGGAAACGTGTTCCTCTTAGATCTTTGGGAATTATAGATCTTTGAAAAACAGTGGGAGCTACATTAGATTAAAGACCTTATCTTTTGTATATCGTTATAATTCAACATGCTCACTAGTTCTCTGTTTTACCATTTAGGTCTTAGATTCTGTGATTCTCTACGTGTTTTGAAATGGCAACCAAAAACCCTCTTGTATCGATCCTCGAGTCAAACAAGTTGACTGGTCCCAACTATTCTGATTGGCTGAGGAATCTAAAAATCATTTTAGATTCTGAGAAGAGAACTTATGTTCTCTTCGAAGGGGAGCCTAGTCCCGAAGGGGAGGCTCCCACTCGGGCCGAGCGGGACGCGATTCAGAAGTGGAAGGATGATAATCTCGAAGCCTGTTGCCTTATGTTGGCTAACATGTCTCCGGACTTGCAAAGGCAACATGAGGCCATGGAATTTGCTTGGGAGATTTACGACCACTTAGAGCAACTTTACAGCCCTCATGAACGTGTTACAAGGTATAACACTTCAAAGGAATTGTTCCACTTGAGAATGAGGGAAGGTTCTAGTGTCCATGAGTATGGACTCAAGTTTCTCGCCCTTACTGAGAAACTTGCTTCCATGGACATGCCACTGAAAGATGAGCTTTCAGTAGACTTGTTTCTAGCCTCGCTCCCACCATCATTCAACCAATTTGTCCTTAACTTCAATATGAATCATGCTGGTGCTACTGTAGCTGAGCTGATTAGTCAGCTTGTGACTGCTGAAAGCACGATCAAGAAGGACAATAAGGTTTTGATGGTGAATGCTCCATCTTCCTCTTTTGGGCCTTCTAAAGGTAACGGCAAGAAAGCCCAAAAGAAGAAGAAGAAACCCCTTAAGGCCCACTGGTGGCGTTTCGAAGGGGAAGGCCCAAAAGAAGAAGCGTGATCAGAAAGAGGATGTTTGCTTCCATTATGGCAAAGCGGGACATTGGAGGAGAAATTGCCCAGAGTACAAGGCTACCCTAAAGAAAGGTATGTTTCTCGTTGAAATAAATATTTCTATTAATTCTAGTTCTTGAGTACTTGATACCGGTTGTGGAACTCATATCTGTAATGATGTACAGATGCTAAGTGAAGTCCAACAACTCAAAGAAGGAGAATGTGTCTTGAAGATCGGCGATGGCTCAAATGTTGAAGCTCGAGCTTTAGGCACAATTAGATTAGATTTAGGTAGTTTTGAGTTAATCTTAAATAAAGTCCTTTATGTACCGAGAATTATTCGTAATATAATTTCAGTTCCAATTTTAGATTGTGAAGGTTATGAAACTTATATTAAGAATGGTAAATACTTTATCAAACGGAACAACTCTTTCGTTCACATCGATACTCTAAGTAATGGACTTTATCTAACTCAGAATATCAATATTATGAATATACAACGAGAAACTAAACGTAAGAGAGATGACAAAGTTTCAGCTCCTTTATGGCACGCTAGATTAGGATAGATTTCCAAGAACAGAATTAGCAAGATAAACACTTTAGGATCATTCTTTGAAAATGATCTCAAAGAATTGACTTCTTGCGAATCCTGTCTCAAAGGAAAAATGTCCAAAGTCCCTTTTAGAGGAACTGTGGAACGTGCCACTAAGGTTTTGAATTTGATCCTTTCTGATGTTTGTGGACCGCTTAGTGTAAGCACTAGAAACAATCATCAGTATTTCATAACCTTTACTGATGACTTTAGTCGGTATGGTTATGTATACTTAATGAAGTATAAATCTGAAGCTTTTGAGAAATTCTTAGAATTTCAAAAGGAGGTTGAGAACCAAACTGGTCACAAGATCAAAGCACTTCGATCTGATCGAGGAGGCGAGTATCTTAGTGAAGAATTCCTTAATCATCTCAAAGATAATGGGATTATCTCTCAGTGGACCCCTCCGGGAACTCCTCAGCTTAATGGAGTTTCTGAGAGAAGGAATCGAACCTTACTTGATATGGTTCGTTCCATGATGAGTTTCACTGACTTACCACATTCTTTCTGGGGTTATGCCCTAGAAACTGCAGCAAAGATTTTGAATCTATTTCCCTCTAAGTCAGTCCCTAAAACGTCCTATGAAATGTGGCATGGTAAAATCCCTAGTTATTCTTACTTAAGAATTTGGGGTTGTCCTGCTTACGTGAAGAGGACAGTGGGAGATAAGTTAGAATCTCGTTCTAACTTATGCTACTTTGTAGGTTATCCTAAGGAATCCATAGGATACTACTTCTATGATCAATACGAGCAAAAGGTGTTTGTTTCCAGAAATGCCACTTTTCTTGAGGAACCGTTCCTTAAAGAAAAGAAATGGAAGATCATAGAATTAGAGGAAGTGCAAAGTGAGCCCACGCCACCCACTGAAGAGACGTCCCCTACTGATCAACCACAACCAATCACGGATTTCGATACACATGAAAATCCTCCTCTAAGGCGTTCCGAACGTACTCCTAGATAGCCGGAGAGATGGTATGGATTCTTCCATGAAATCTCTCAAAAGGATAATGATCCTTTAACATATGAGGAGGAACTTTCAGATTCTGACTCTGAACAGTGGATAGAAGCCATGAAATCCGAAATGGATTCCATGAACTCCAACCAAGTTTGGACCTTGGTAGATTTGCCTGATGGGGTCAAACCCATAGGTTGCAAATGGATCTTTAAGAGAAAGCTTGGAGTTGATGGAAGCATTGCAGCCTACAAAGCAAGACTGGTTGCAAAAGGATTCACTCAAAGACCCGGCGTGGACTTTGATGAAACCTTTTCGCCAGTTGCAATGCAAAAGTCTATTCGGATCATGCTTGCCATTGCTGCGTCTTATGACTACGAGATATGGCAAATGGACGTGAAAACTGCCTTTCTCAAGGGTGACATTGATAAAGACATTTATATGGAGCAACCCATAGGTTTCACATTCAGTGGGAGTGAGCAAAAGGTTTGCAAACTCCAAAGATCAATCTATGGATTGAAACAGGCTTCTAGGAATTGGAACATTCGATTTGATGAATCAGTCGAAGCATTTGGCTTCATTCAAATTTCGAATGAATCATGTGTGTATAGAAATGAATTGGAGACCTCAGTGCAATTCTTAGTACTTTATGTAGATGACATCCTTCTTATTGGGAATTCGAAGGATGACATGAAAGTGACTAAGTTATGGTTATCGAACCAATTCGAGATGAAAGATCTTGATGATGCGTCCTATATCCTTGGAATTAAAATCTATCGAGATAGATCTAGAAGGTTAATAGGACTATCACAGTCGATGTACATTGACAAAGTATTGAAGAGATTCAATGTGGAGTCAACAAAGGTTAAGAACCTTCCTATGAGTGTAGGAACATGTCTTTCAAAGAAGATGTGTCCTAAGACTAACCTTGAGAAGGAAAGAATGACTCATACACCTTATGCATCAGCAATAGGTAGCATAATGTATGCAATGTTATGTACTCGACTGGATGTGGATTATGCACTTAATGTTACAAGTCGTTTCCAATCTGACCCTGGAGATGGTCACTGGGCTGCCGTGAAGAATATTCTTAAGTACTTGAAAAGTACTAAAGGTTTATTCTTAGTTTACGGAGGTCAGAAAGATCTTACTGTCGAAGGATACTGCGATGCAAGCTTTGCATCTGACTTAGATGATTTTAAGTCAATGTCAGGATACATTTTTCTGCCTAAACGGCGGAGCAGTGAGTTGGAAGAGTTCCAAGCAAACTACCACTGCAGATTCAACCACTGAGGCCGAATACTTAGCTGCAAATAATGCAGCTAAGGAAGGTGTTTGGATTAGAAACTTCATTCAAGAGTTGAATGATGTTCCTAGCATGAAAGACCCCATTACTGTGTTTTGTGACAACACTGGGGCGGTTGCTCAAGCAAGAGAACCAAGATCTCACCAACGGACCAAGCACATTATGAGGAAGTATCACCTAATCCGTGATATTATCAAAAGAGGAGATGTACAAATTGAGAGGGTCACATCAGCAGAGAACGTGGCAGATTCACTTACTAAACCCCTTAGTCGAGAAGCTTTCCAAGGTCATCTTCAGAAGATGGGACTTAGAGTAGCTTTAGAATGGCTTTGACGGGCAAGTGGGAGATTGTTAGGAATAGTGCCCTAGAAAGCCGATTGTATATCCGTTTTGTGCTTTTCCTTATTGTAATCACAGACAATCTTTGAATGAAATAATGAATTGAGGCAACACTTCTTTATATGCTCTTTTTTTGTATGCGTTTACTTTATCTGTGCATGTATAAGAACTCCCCTAATCCTGACGACTTTAGGACTCTACCATTTAGGTGAAATGGTTCATGAAACGAGCCCTATATCACATAAGTCATGATTAGTAAAATACTCCAAGCCGATGAGTCCTACCGATAGTGGGAGTATAACGCCCCGACTTTTCAGACGTAAAGGTACGACGTATGTGTTTACCAATTTACGCGAATTAATTGTTTTTACGTGTTTTATATTTAATTTTATTATAAATTGTTATTATTTTATTTTATTATATTTTATTTTAATTTATTATTATTATAATATATTTCGTATTTAAGTATATATATATATATATATATATATATATATATATATATATATATATATATATACGTTTATTTATTTTATTATTAATTTAATGATTATGCTAATTAAGTGTTATGTTAATTAATCATGCTTTAATTAATTAATTACGTTAACTTTAATTTAATTTATTTAATATTAGAATTAATTCTTTTGATTTAAATTTTATTGTATGAATTTTAATGTATATATGCATGAATTGCATGAAATGTGCATGTTGATTATTTGGTGCTTCGTTCTTATATGAAATGATATCGAAATGTCATGAAAATGGAGTATGTCGTAAATATATGTGTTATGAACATGCCTATATGCTCGGATTATGTTTTCGAATTTATTTGATATGTTAACGAATTTAATTTGAATCGAGGAACCAAATCGGGGGCTAACGAGCACTTAGCGTACCCTTGGTTCCGAATTTAATATCTTGAGCTCGGGAACTCGGATTCGAGTTCCGTCAACTCCGCTGAACTCGTAACGAAAATTCGAGTTTAGTAAACTTAGCCTTATATTTTTCCATAATCATTTGAACCTCCGAAATCCAACCGAAAAACCAAACGGCATCAAAATGACCACCTTTCACTATATTGGCCATAACTTGAGCAAAACTTAGCCAAATTAACTATGGTTGGTGGCTTTGTAACCTTAGTTCAACCCTCTATCACTCCTTACCTGCCCCATCTCGATCTAACCCTCACACAAACCCAAAAACTTCAGCCAAAGCTTCTGCATCTCTGTTTTCCCGCAACAGTGCAATCCTTGAGGTTTTGAGCTCAAATCTCGATCAACCTTCATCCAATCATCAAGGTGAGTTAGGATTATGTTGTACATGCATCTCTGGTTATTTTCATCCTTTCATCACTAATTTTAACTCAGATTTCATAAGGTTTGGAGCTTGAGTGTGAACAGTTAGGTTTTGTTGAGTTCTTGAATCTCTTTGATCTCTGAGGTGTTTTGGTGACATATATATGATTCTTATACTTCATTTATGACTGAGTATGGTTGTATTAATTGTTGGTTAAGAGGTTGGTGAGATATCATCAATGAAATGAATATGTATTACTTAAACTTCAAACTGGAATTTGGCTCTGCTCACGTACTGTGCTGCTGCTAACTTTTGGGAGATGCTTTGATGTTATATGTTATCTCTTTTTACCTCATATGTTAGAGGAGGATTGGTTGATTGATCATGCTTGGGATGGCTTTGTTCTTTTTTTCCAGTTTGCCCTGTTTTTCCCTTACCGAAACTGCTGTTCTTTTTCTTCTCTTTTGTTGCGTTGTTGGGTTGGTTTCCTGGGCTGATTGTTATGCATTTGAAGCCCCTTCTTATCTCATGCTTTGGCTTGAAAAGGATTGCAGCTTTTGTGCTTGGTTGGCTTGGGTTGAACTTCCCTTTTTCCTTCCCCTGTTTTTCCCGTATCTGTCTGCTGCGTCTGTAACCTCTCCCCGGGCGGGGAGAGTTCCTTCTTGTGGAGTGCCCGGCCGGGTACTTCTGCTGCAGCCTGCAGAGATCTTCTGTAACTCCTACCCGGCCGGGGAGTTTTGCTTGGGATTGGCTACCCGGGCGGGTAGCCACTGCTGAACCTCTGCTTCTTTTTCCTTTCTTCTTCTGTTTCTTTCTCCTCCCTTCTTCTTTCCTGGTGTTGTCTCGAGGATCTGAGTGTGTGTTTGTGTTGCTGCTGTTGCTGCTCTACTTGTGCAGAGGTGTGTGTGTGTGTTTGTTCTTGTTAAGCTGTTGCGGCTGTTTCTTCCTGTGCGTGTGTGAGTTGTGTGCAGATTTGGTAAGAGCTTGATTTGGTTGCTGCTGTTCATCCTTGTGAATGAATATATATATATATATGTGTACAGTGTGCTTGTGTGTGCGTGCATGGCTTGTGTGTGAACTTGCATGCATGTGTATATGATATATAGTATATATTTGTGTGTGTGCGTGCATGCATGGGTAATGTATATATATATGTATTAATTATGTTAATATATTATATGCATGCATGCTAATTACGTATATATATATACATATGTTATTATATAATTATATATATATTTATTATATTATATATATTTATTATATATTTTAAATATTATTTGATTTAATTCAATTCTTGAAATTAATTGATTTCTATTCCGCGTATTTAAATTACCGACTATTGTTTGAACGTTTTATTTATTTTATTCCTAATTGTGAATATGAATATTACTTGCTATGATTATTAAATGGAATTTTAGATTAATTGATATGAATTATGAATTTATGAATTTATGAAATTGAATGAAATATATGAACGAATGGTTTGATAATATGTTTTAAATTCCTTAATAGTGCACATGAACATTTTTATGATATAACATGATCTTTTATGCATTCATGTCATAGTCACTTCATTGCCGAGCGTCATATGTGGTTATTGAGTCTCATACATTTTCTTTTGCACAGATTCGGGTTTGGTCGGAGACGAGGGCGAGCATTGAGACGCTTGTGCCTTTCTTTTTGCTTTGAAAAGGTGGGTTTTTCTTCTACTAGTTAAAACAACCTTATATGTCCCTTATGTGCAAGATTTAAGCCAAAATTAGTATATTATGTAAATCGAGTCATTTCGGGTAAATGATTTCAAACGTATGACCCCTTTTATTGTGAAACCCTACCTTTTGTTTTGGCGAGACATATTTATGATTGCACGGGCCCCAGGACTTAGTATATGTGGCTAACCGAGGAAGCAAGGGCTGACGGGGATCCCATATACTAGTTCCAACCAAACTACGGCGAAACGGACCTCGTCAAGGAGTTTTTGATGAGGAAACGTTAACCGGGCTTTGAGAACTCATGAACCTCATAGCCACATTGATATGATTCGGTGGTCGGGCCTTGCAAACCCGTCCACCACCCGGAGGAAGAAGGTGTATATGAATGATTATGATCATGATATGTATGAGCACAAAAGATATGTATGATAATGAATGAATAATTGATTATGATTACACGAGGTGTAGGTTGGAGATTGTGCACGCCCACTCGCCGTGCCATAAACCCTTATGAATAATTATGAATGAATATGAGCGTCGTAATCCCGTTGATGTTTTCTTTGTTTTAACCACTTGGGAAATTCTTATCAAACTTCACACGGGATTAGGGCTTGCATGTATGTGTTTAATTTATGCAATATTATATCTTATGCCCCATTTTATACCCACCAGTCTCTTTTAGACTGAACCCGGATGTTTTCAGTTGTTTTGTGCAGGTATAGGAGTGCTAGGCGAGAATACAAGTCGTCTAGGTCTTGCATTTATGTTTAGCACTTCTTTTCAGTCTCATATATTCATACTATTATTGCTATTTTGTATATGATCATAGTATAGCATGGAGCGTCTTGATTTGTAGGCCATGAGTGCCGTGGAATACTTGAATGCTTTTGTATATCTATTTTGGAGCTTGGTAGCTCATTGTATATATGCTATATCGTTCTTGCTTCCGCGTTTTATTTTACTCTGATTTTATGTTGTCTTGAGTTGTTTGGTTTAAGGGTTAGTCCCGCCTAGCATAGCGTGTGTGTTGTGTCCCCGTTCGCCGTGGATTTGGCACGTGTATTGTAACATCCCGCTCGTCCGGCCTTTCCAGGTACGCCCTCACGGGTGAGCTATGTGTGCTTTTAATTATTTAATTATGTGTTTATTATACTTTTTATGTGATATATTTGAATTACTTGAACGTATTTGACCTTATGAGACTTATTTGTACATATTTGTTCTCTTTGTTTCGTTCTTGCTCCGTTTGTGTTCGTTTTCGTTTTCGATTCTTGTGACTACGTGCTATGCGTGACTTATGTGTGTCATGTATGCGTCTTTGTGATTGTTACTTGCTTTTGAGTTCGTTTGATACGGTTTTGAAAACCGATTTATGTTTTAGAGACATAAGGGCCTAACGAGCTTTAGCGCACCTTGTGTTCTGGAAGGCGTAACTTGAGCTCGGGAATTCGGATTCGAATTCCGGAAGATGTGTTGGATTCATAACGAAGAAAGCAAGACAAATAATTAAGATTCATATTTTTCTAAGCTCATTTGATTCCCCGTTTTTAGACCGGAACGAGCCCCTTTCGCCTTAAAGCTACCTTTTGACTTAATTGAGCTTTGTGGACCCCACTTAAACCCTAACCAACCCTTAACCATGACTTATACCTTGGGTTAAGCCCTCTCTTGTCCCTTAAGCTGCCAAAACCGAGCCACTTCCCTCTCCCCCACAAGAAAGGATCAGCTCCAAGAGGAAAAGAAGAGAAATGAAGAAACCCTTAGCCATTTTGATGATTTTGAGCTCAAATCACATCCGAATCTTCTCAAATTCGAAAGGTAAGCTTATGATCGTATTCTACACTCTCTCTTATCTCTTATATGTAGATTTGAGCTTATTCCCTTGGTTGGTTGATGAGATTGAGCAAGCATGTGAATAGTGTAGGTTGGATGATTTTGATGATTCTTGCCTTCTTCTTGATTCCCTTGAGTTTGGATTATTATACGTTGCTCCTTTAGCATTATTCTAAGTGTTTATTGCATCTCCTTTCATGGTAGTTGAGTTATGAGTGATTGGCCTTGGATGAGTGCTTGAGAAATGGATGATATATCTTGATGCTTTCCCTCCCCTTTCTTGTTTTGATTCTTGCATGTGTTGTGGCTGAATTTGTTTCTACTTTTATGGTATGATTATATGATGAATTGATGTTATTTTCATGCTTGCTATATGTGTTTTTGATGGCCTAAGAGACTCCTTAAGGCTTGATACCGAAATGCCCTGTTTTTCTCTCCAAAAACTGAAATGTTGTTGCGTTATTTTTCTATCCCTAACGCATGACACGGCCGTGTCATGTTATAACTGGAAGTGGACACGGCCGTGTTAAGCTCTCGACTTTGGGCCCTGATTTAATTTAAACCGGACACGGCCGTGTCCGACTTCTTTGCATTCTGGACGAGGCCGTGTCCACTTAGTAGGTATTGGCCGGGTGGAGTTTCTTTCGTCGTTTCGTTGCTTTTAATTACTTTCTCTTGTCCCTTTTGTGACCTATATGCATTGTTAGCTTAATATATTATCTGTTATCTTGTATAATATGAATTTATAGCTTGATTTGCTTGCTCATTTTCGAATTATGACTTCATATGTGCGATATGCTCCTCTAACGTGTGTTTATGACTTCTTGCCTTGTTTATATGCCTCGCATGATCAATCCTTGCTCTCTATATGGTATGAAAACTTTGATAACATGTTGTATGATATGATATGCGTGTTATATGAAACTTATGGATTCGTTTGACGTGATTTATGAGACATATGATTAAATATGAACTTGTATGCATTATATGTCAATTTGTTAAGCTTCATACGCATCACTCACATTTATATACACATATGCCGAGCGTCTAATGTGGTTCATTTTGAGTCTAAGGTTGTCCTTTGCCTTTGTTTGCCTTTAGGTTCGTTCCTTGGTTGACGAGGTTGTCTTCTAGGCGTCCGTTTGCTTCCTTTGCTTCTCGGAGGTGAGGTTTCTTTCTTTTTAGCTATTATGACCTACAACCCTAATTGTAATTTAAGCCCGCATACAAACTATATATACGTATAAATAAGTGTTTGATATGTATTTTGCGGGAATTGGCCCATTTGCTATGAAATCCATTGAAAAGGCTTTTATATGTATATAAGCTAAGTTTTGTTTATTCGTTTTCGAAAAGGGTTGGTGTGCGTACGTGTTAAGTTTTGACAAGAAAAGCTTTTGTGATAAGTCCGTTTTGTGAGATATGTGTGTGAGTTATGTGATCTGTTTGGGCCCCCGGAGATTGTGGGTAAGGGAGACCCGGGATGACCATTGGGGTCGCCGGTTACTACCCCTGTGCACTTCTCCACCAACGGGAGGCTTAGTTCTCTTATGCCGACGGAGCGCATTTTGGCATGGCCGTCGAAGGAATCGGGCGGGATCCCCCGGTTCATCAGTTCTGTTCTGTAGTGGGAATTGAGAGGGGCACCTCTCTTCCCCAATGGTGTAAAGGTGGGATTATTTTATGAGTTTTGCTTTAGTCTGAGTAAGTGTGTGTGAGAACTCGTTCTCGTCGTGTTTCCGTTTATGCTTATGTATCCGATACGTTTGTGAAACGGGGTGGACTCCTAATTTGTAAAACTTGTTAGATTTTGGCCTTTGGCCCTAACTCTTTCTTCGTATATATAGTATCACGTGTTAAACCTTTTGGAATGTAAAAACCACTCCCGATTCATGAACATTTTCGATTGGTATATGCTTGGCTCTTATGTATACGTATGTGTGCGTGTGTTAGCCCCCTCACCAGTCTCTAGGATTGACCCTCGTTGCTACTTCTCTTTTTCCCCTTTGATTTGAGCTTTGCAGGTACCCGGTTGGGAGTCTGGCTAGGCGGCTGTTGTCTTTCGAGTCTTGGGAGTTGTTCGAGTCTTTGTAGAGTCCTTGCATTTGCATATTTACTTTCCCGCTTTGGTACTACGTATATTTGGTACTATGTATAAATAAATATAAGTTATGTTTTGTAATCTGAAGCCTTGAATATTTCTTTAGCCCGGGGTGGGCCTAGCATGTTGAAATATGTATATCTCTTTCTGAGCTTTTATATCTGTAATTGGTTTGTTTTGTGATCCTGTGGCTTCCGCACCTCTGATTTAATTTATTGCGCACTCTGTTCAGGGTCTAGACCGCCTAGCCTAGAGTTGATTTTTGTATGTCACCCGTTCGCCATGGTTCGATGCGGGGATGGAGTTCCCCTTTCGATACCCGTGTTGGACTATGGTGCGGGGGATGTGGCGCCCTCCGCTCCGGGGTGTTACATGTATGGACTTCCATTTCATATACGGGTCGGGTCTCGGTGCGGGGGATGTGGTACCTTACGCTCGGGTGCTACAGGGAGTGTCAACCTGACTCCTCTAAGGCTTGCTTGTGGGATCACGCCCTTAAGAAGGACCACCTTGTTTCATGGAGGTGCAAAGTGTATAGTTGATACGTGCGTGATACATGAGGGTGCTTACTTTAATAAGTAAGTTCACTGAGGTGCCCCGTGTGAGAGGATTCCTAAATGGGAAAGGAAGTTTCTATTTCAGGAAATGGAAACTACCAGATTAGGAAATATCTCACGAGTCATTGATGTGATTAATTGATCCTTAGACTTGAGGTTCCTTGTCACTTTATGAGTTAACTCTGTAGTCTTAGGTATAAGCTTTAAAGGGTGTCGCCTTAGACAACTGATTCAAGGCTTATGCTATGCTGGGGCTGCACAAGTGATTCATGAAAGTGAATGAGAATCAAGAAAGGACCTACACTTGTATTTTCAAGGTGATCTCTTATCGTGTAAGTCATTCATATGCCATATGGAGTCCTTGGCCAAGGCAGTAGATCAAGACATCAAGAAAAGGGTTTCTTGGATTGAGATCAACTGGATATGAAATGCACTTAGCTTTAAGACCGGATTATTAGGGTTCTGATTATTCCCTTACCCTAGATCTTGGTTGAGAGATAGTAAGTAGGAGGATTGTATCTCACATGAATCAATGACTTAAAGGTTCTGTCGAATCCGAACATTCCAATTCAGCTAGGGGTTAAACACCTGTTGCTAGACTATGGTCGTTTAATCTGTGGACTGATTAATTAATTAGTGAATTAATTAATTAGGGTCACTGCTAATTGAATTGAGAACCTAGAGGGTCACACACAACAACTTGGTTACATGAGTTGAGGCTTGAAAATGATTAAACGAGTTAATCGGGCCAAGAGGGTTCCACACGTGTGAACCACACGTGTGGCTCACGTGAGTGACACGTGTCCTTGTGACACGTGTCTCACACGTGTGTAAATATATGTGTATATTTATTTATGTGTTAAATAATTAATGTGATTAATTATTTAATAGACTTTGGTTTAATTTTGAATTAAAAAGAAAGTCTTATTTTGGAGAAAAAAATAATCTAGTTAATTAATTACGAATTAATTATTTAGATAAAATAAGTTATTTATTTTAAATAAATAAAGTATAAAATTATCCAAAAATAGTTTGGATATTTTAGCTCTCTTAAAAGTTGACTTGAATTAGAATTCAAAGTCAAAGTTGGAAAATACTTGCTGATCAAGTAATAGGAGAGAGAGACCAAAACCCTAGCCCATAAGGACTAGGATTTTCGGCCAACCCTCCTTCCTATATATAGGGGAGCTCGAGCTCCCCTTGAGGCTAATTGATGATCTTCTTTTGGTTCATGTGTTGAACACCATCCTTTCTCCAAGATAAATTAAACCCTAGGT
This sequence comes from Lantana camara, assembly GCA_037501455.1. Taxonomy (NCBI): domain Eukaryota; kingdom Viridiplantae; phylum Streptophyta; class Magnoliopsida; order Lamiales; family Verbenaceae; genus Lantana; species Lantana camara. Next base: position 24,379,442 of record CM074856.1, on the reverse strand, counting down.
TAAACCTAAACACTAACTAGAGAACTAGCATCCTTACTAGTTAGATTGTGATCAAGTTGGTGGACTATCTCTAGAGAGCTTCAAGTTAGAAGTTTGAAGATTCGAGCTTTACCAACGAGAGGGGATCAAGCCGCGAGAAGAGCGTTCTTGGGTGGCTTGAAACGCTTCAAGGAAGACAATTAAGAAAGTAAGTTTCTAATCCCTACGAATTTGGTTACACGATTGCGAGTCCTAGATCCTTTGGTTGGAAAAATTTTAAATTTCCGCTGCTTTCTAATTCGTGTTTTCCAACACAAGATCCATACAAAAAGTGTCGAAAAATATCACCGGAAATGAGAGACCCATTTTCCATTTTCTACTGAAATTTTGCAGGTTTCGGTCGACCTCTCCGGTGCCTTCTCCGACCATTTTCCTGAGACGTGGTTACCACCAATGAAGTCGCGTCATCAAAATGAGTCAAAGAACGTAGCCGGCATCTCTGGAAAGTGGCCGGAGATGCCGCCGCTGCCGCCACTGGGAGTCCTGAGTTTTCTAGAAGAAAAGGAAAAAAAAAAAAAGAAAAAAGGAGGAAGAAGAAGAAAGGGGCATGGGGGGTAATTTTTCATATTTTATTAAGGGTATTTTAGTCTTTTTATGCGAATTGGGGGGTTTAGAAAAACTTTCTTGAATATTTGATCCTTAATACATAAAAAAATCATTTGGCGGGTTTAGGAAAAGTATTGGGATATAATAGGGATGTTTTATTAATAATCCGAAGTAATAATTAATTAAATAATAAAGGATAATTTTGTCATTTTAAACTAATTAGGAAGTTGATAAAAAATTAAATTCTAAAACATGGAGTTGACTAAATATTTTTCAAACACGGGGAATATACTGAAAATTTAGATGACATTGAGGGATTAAACCCCAGACCACCGTAAATTAAATGAATATGAAATTAAGATATTCCATCAATTTTAAATTTTAAATCGACCTTTTATGACATTTTATGTTGTCTTAATCTTGATACTTGAGGTTCTATCATACTCATATTTAAATTTCTATATTATATTAGTTAAAAAGCGATGCTAATACACAAACAACATATATGATTTTTTTTTTTTTTAAATTATAAATCAAGGTACCTATCGTCGATTAAGATGACTAATCAGATTTATTGGTTTAAAGGAGCAGATGGCTTAAGCGGTAAGCATCTACACCACCTGTGAAGTAGTAGCTCACGGATTCGAATCTTATTGGGGATAACTGGGGAACCAGCATTGATCCTCTTAAAAAAAAAAAAAAAAAAAGGTTACGGGTTCTAGTCTTATCAGAGGCAGTTGAGGAACCAGCATTAATCCTCTTAAAAAAAAGAAGATTACAATGACTAGTCTACTCGCTCAATTGTAAACACCTTAATAGGGTGGGACAACTGACCACAAATAACATATTTACTTTTAGAAAATTTATTAATTTTTCATTCTATAATTTATTTAATTAAATATAATATTTTACCATAACAAAATAAGAACAATCAAATACCAAGCGGTGTAACTTATCTATTAGGAGTAGGGAAAGTTTTACACCTACGGTGTGCGAGCTACTCCACCTCAAAAAAATATGGGATATAGGGAAAAAAAGGAAAGATCAATTTTTTTTCTCTATTAAAATGTTATTTATTTTGAATAATAAATCATGTATACCAAAATATTTAACCTGGTTAAACATAAGAAATTTTCTTGAATCTTAGGTTTGTGTCACACGATTGTGAACACTTCAAAGTAATCTTGCATACTTTTTGACGGTTACCATCAATTTTGTAATTTACATTCTAATTTTTATTTTTTATGTTGTAAGTGATAATTTCTCTTCTATTTGAACAAATGCATAGTTTTGGGTTTTTTGTGAGGGTTGTTATGGGTATAAGGTTTTTTTCGGGGGAAAATACAAAATCAGTATACCAACTGACCTTCACTAGCGTTTTCAGGACACCAAAATTTTCGGTGACAAAAAAGTCCAGTAACTCCAAAAATGTTTCAATTTAAGGACAAACGCGCCGGAAATTGCAAAATCATCACCGGAAATAAGTTGACGTGTCCAATTTGATGACGTGTCATTGCCATGTGTTAAGGGTTGAGAGACACGTCAGCTATTTTCCACGTCAGCGGGCTTTTTCCCATATTTGATGCAATTTTGTAGTTAGTGGCCTTTTTTGTTGCCGGAAAAAATAAGTGTCCTGAAAATGTTAGTTGGGGTCAGTTAGTATCCCGATTTTGCATTTTTCTTGAAATAATGAATTATAGGGTCAAATTAAAAACCTTATCTATATGAATTAATGAACCTCAACGCCTGTAATTTTTTTACATAGATTAATTATTGATATATGACATGACTTAATTTCGTCGGACCATGTGGCACGCCCTCAGAGGACCAATGTGGACCCCGAGCCACTATGGCCAACCCAAAGACAGCTACATATACGCCACGTACGCTCCACATCGATCCACGTGGAGGTCGAAGAAGGCCACGACGTGGACACTGGAAGCCCTGCCATACGGCACCCTAAGCCAATTCAGATAGATAAAACGACCTCAAGGCTAGCCTCACTTGTCTAAGACAGTAGATCGATAAGACTAGAGCCAAATCGATCTGGCTCTAGCTCACCCCAGATCGAGATGATACGACCTCAGTTCGATCGTCCTGGGGCATATCCGATCTCACTTGAAAATACGGACGCTGATGACAGAGTATCGATCCCTCAGATCAATATCATACCTCACCAGATTTAAGACGGATCAATATTGATCGTACTCGAAATCGATTTGGTACTCTGGTTAATTCCGAAGCCCGAATCACTTAGAATTTATAAGGATGGGATGACTCTCAATCGGATCTGAAAAGAGTACAAACGTGAGCTGAAAGACAAATGGGGGGAATGGGGGTTATAACCCAGTTTGGCACTCCGACGCTCAAGTTAGATACTTGCTCAAAGAAGTTAGAGTAGTACTGAAGGTCGAATGAACAGTAATTGTACTTACCAATGCCATAAATGCTATGGATATTTATAGACCCAATGTGGGTGTGTGACACCTGTTTACGCACTGGAGGTGCATTTAATGCTCTGGCCAATTTGCTAAGGAACAGTAAGTACGGTACGATACCTTTATGTCAAACTTGGTCCCTTATTTCCCCTTACATGTCTCGACTCCTTATCGTGCTCTTTGACAGCTATACGGCCTTGCACGGTCGATCAGTTCGGCGGTCGAGAAATCCTTTTGAGGTCAAGAGCCTCACGTGGTGGGGGTTGGTACCCAAATACCTTGTCCGGTGGATTGACCTCTACGGGATGCTCGTCGACCGGTTATGCTCAAGGTGTCGAGGCCGGCCGACTGGCTCTCCCAACAGAGTATTGTGTTGATGTGTCAATCCACGTGGAGCATGTTGTTGAGGTGTCACTCCTTAGTCATCGGGCGACACGTGGCGACACGTGGCGCTCTTGGAAAGTGCCCCGTCAAATATATATTCGCACTTCATTATTTAATTCCTCGATAGCTTTTATCAGGATTCAATATATACCACAAAATGATATAGTTTCAATATTATTATTTCAACAAAAATGCAAAATCGGGATAATAACTGACCCCAACTAACATTTTCAGGACACTTATTTTTTCCGACGACAAAAAAGGTCAGTAACTACAAAATTGTGTCAAATCTGGGAAAAAGCCCGCTGACGTGGCTCTCAACCCTTAACACATGGCAATGACATGTCATCAAATTGGACACGTGAACTTATTTTCGGTGATGATTTGGCAATTTACGGCGCATTTGTCCTTAAATTGAACCATTTTTAGAGTTATTGGACTTTTTTGTCGCCGGAAAATTTAGTGTCCTGAAAACGCTAGTGAGGATCAGTTGGTATCCTGATTTTGTATTTTTCCCGTTTTTTTGGCAAGCACTATTGATGTCCATACTCAAAACCCAATTTGCTCATTCAATTAGGCCGACAAACTCTTCTCTTTGAGGTATGCTCGCTTGCACCCCACTATTAGTTCGTACACCAGGTTTGGTTCTTCCATTCGAGAAGATGAAAGTTCGTCAAATGGGTGCAGAGAAAAAACCCGTCTAAATAACCCTAAGCATTCCAAATAAACTCCAATTGTTAAAACTACTATCATTTCAATTTGAAGTGAGTTAACTGAGACAAATAACAACTATTTATCCTTTTTATTAATCTACAGTTTCGTTGTGGGCACTTCACTTCTCTTCATCTTTGTTATTTTGCTCTTATGTGTTGTTATTTTCCAGTAAGGACCTACGATCTCAGCGTCCAGGCCAGTCCCGGTACAATCTGCTTGTTGTTCCCTGTTGTTTTCTATATTTTTTTTTAATTCTTAGCTAAAGTTGTCTTGTCCATCTCTCTGTCCAAGGAATTTTATCACTAAAACAATGTTTTTCCCTGCGTAGTTTCTGAGTCATCCTCAAGAAGTATGTCGTGAGATGACTCTTCATGAGATGAGATGTCCGCAACCATGTCCTGTTCCATTTCTTATTTGTTTACAAGCCATGAAATCTCCTCATAACTCTCAGCTAAAACCTTATGGGTTTCTGCATCCTCCTGTTCTAGTCATTCCTTAAGGTTTCGATTGTTATCAATCTGCTCTTGTTGTTCGATAATGTCTATTTTTTCCCTATTATAACTTTGATGTCTGCGGCCTTCTCGCTATTCCTGTTCCATCCAATCTTCTTATCCTTGACCTCTGTCTATTCCTTTCTTTGTTCGGCGCCCTTAAACCTAACAGTGCAGTTCTGCGTTGTCTTATTTTCCTTTTCCACTGTGTCCGTCCTAACTCCGACATCTTCCTCCCGTGAACCCACGCTTCCCTGTTCTACGTTGTCCCTATTAGAATAGTTTTTTTATTTATGAAATAGCTAACTATATCTCATGTAGTATCTAGGACGGTCTCGTATTTCACGTCAGTTCCATATAATCCTTTCTAATTTGCACAAAAGATCTCTATAGTGGTTGTGCCACATCCACTTCGACATAGAACCTTGGTTTGATCGTATTCTTCCCTTTTGTTGTTGCCTCATCTGCTCTCAACAGAGTTCCCAAAGCTGATGTTATTGTATATGCACCCCTTCTCCTTTATGATCTATGCTTTGAGTGTTGGATTTTCTATTTAGTGGTCTCACATATTTAATAAATTGTACATGGGGTACCTCATAATACGAGCCCAATTGAGTGATCTACTTAAGATTTATTTAATTAGATGGGCTTATAGAAATATTTGTTGAAGTATGGGTCTTTTATGTGTAGAAACCCGTGGACATTTAATTATGATTGATGGACCCATAATTAAGGTGCCCTACTTTTGGTTATATATTAGAGTTGTGGTCCCTAAGTCAGATACGTTCTTTGTCTTCTTTTCTGTCCCATCCCAGAAAGAATAGAATTGACGGCGTATCAAGGTTTAGAAGATCATAACTTTGGATTACCGAATCAACTACGGATTACTATGGATCAAGGAATGCTTTCACTTGTGTGTTCTCGATGATTTCGACATGTTTGTTACGGCTTAGTGATTTTCCCTACAAGTGATATCAGTGTCACTCTCATGTCGAAGGATTGAGATTTATTTTCGATTGATAACAAATAGATCGAAAATTGAATGTGGTTATTCAATAAATTGAGATTTATCTCTTTGTATGCAATTCGATCGAGTCTGATGTTGTATATTTCTTGTATGATTTATGCTAAATTCATGAATGTGTCGTGGGGTATACAAATTGATAGTGATTATTTGTGAATTCAGTCGTGGATTTGAGACTCCCAAAAATGTTGAAATTTCAGTTTATTACATATTGGTTTCATAAATTAATCTTGAATCCGTGTACAGTGGTTGATAGTTATTGGCTAAAGGCATGAGTTCTAAATTGGCTTAATTGTTTAATTGTGTAACTCATAAGGGACTTAATATTATATGTTTTATGGCCGACATAATTGGTGTTATGCATAATCTTGCATATATATGGATATGTAGGTTGGGAATTTAGGTTTCTGTTACACAGTGTATGTATTATGAATTTGATGGATTTCTTGATCTCGTAATCATATACACGTGGATACATTACATATAACTGGAACTTAGAACTCTTGATTTCATTTGTTGACTGGACAAACATGGTGATGATGACAAGTACTAATATGATGCCATTATGTTTCGGTAAATTACAAAAATTGATTAGATTGAACTAATATGTTACCAAAGTAACCTCTATTAGGTAAAATTTAGTTGATTTTTGTTGATTAAGCTATCTTTTGTTTTCTATACGAAATAATCGGCCCAAAGGAAGATTATTTTGGCCGGATAATAATAGTCATGAATATGTGATACATTTGTGTTAACATGCTTACAATATGTCGGTCCAAAGAAAGGCATATTGTAAGGTCGTTTCTAGTTATCAATATTTTGACTATGTATAAGAGTACCACTTACAAATTGTTATTTCTGTCCAAAGACTAAATAATAATGTTGTGCTAGGTATCTTGAGATGGGCCCACCAATGCATATATATTTTGATATTTGGTTTTATCTTTGTATATACATGTTTCAATGTTTAGTTAATTGTGAGCATATTATTTTCTTTTATAGTGTCTTCCATATCTGTCAACTTGAACAACATCCCTGAGCTTAATGGTTCTAATTTCAAGCAATGGAAAGAGCATATTATGATTATGCTTGGTTGTGCGGATCTCGATCATCCATTAAGGTTTGATCGCCCTGCGGATCTCACTGAAACTAGCACCACTGTACAGAGATCCACATACGAGAAGTGGGAGCGATCAAATCGCATGAGTTTGATGATCATGAGGCGCTCAATTCCGGAAGCCATAAGGGGTGGTATTCCCGATGAAGAAAATGCCAAAAATTTCCTTGACCAAATAGCAAACCAATTCAAAACTAATGAAAAGGTTGAGACCAGCACTACTCTTAGTAAGCTGGTTTCTATGCAATATAAAGGTAAGGCAAACATAAGGGAGTACATCATGGAGATGTCTAATCTTGTGACAAGACTTAAGGGCTTAAAGCTTGAGGTGTCGGATGACATACTTGTGCACTTGGTCTTGATCTTACTTCCTGTACAATTTAATCCATTTAAAATCTCCTATAATACTCAAAAGGAGAAATGGACTCTGAATGAGCTTATAGCTCAATGTGTGCAAGAAGATGAGAGACTGAAACAAGATAGGACTGAAAGTGCTCATTTGGTCATGACTTCTAAGGCTAAGGCTACCACCAATAAGAGGAAAAGGAATAAGGATAAGGAAACTGCAGAATTTGGGACGACCCAACCTAAGGTGCAAAACAAACAGAATTCGCTTATTTCCTGTTACTTTTGCAAGAAACTTGATCACTTAAAGAAGGATTGTCCCAAATACACCTCCTGGCATGAAAAGAAAGGCAGACTTCTCAACTTTGTTTGTTTAGAAGTTAATTTGGCTTTAGAACCTAGTGACACTTGGTGGATAGATACGGGTGCAACTACTCACATAAGTGTCACGATGCAGGATTGCCTAAGGTATTAAGTACCATCTGATGCTGAAAGATACATCTATGTGGGAAATGGCAATAAAGATTTAGTGGAAGCTATTGGTGTTTTTAGGATTCATTTAGATACTGGTTTTTATTTGAATTTGGAAGAAACTCTCGTTGTACCGTCATTTAGATGGAACTTGATTTCTATTTCTTATTTGGACAAATCTGGATATTCTTGTTTGTTTGGAAATGGAAGTTTTGTTTTTTCTTTAAATTCAAATGTTGTTGGTACTGGTACTCTAACTGATAATTTGTATAAATTAAACACCAAAGCTTCAACTGATATTGAAAATCTGCATTCAAGTAACTTTGGTACTAAACGCAAGTTAACAAATGAGAATTCATCAATGTTGTGGCATAAGCGTTTAGGACATATCTCTGAGAAGAGAATACAGAGGCTTATATCACAAGGAATTCTTGATTCCCTTGATTTTACAAACTTTAAAATCTGTATAGAATGTATAAAGGGAAAACAAACAATTATGAGAAAACTGGGTGCCAATAGGAGTAAAGAACCTTTAGAGTTGATACATACAGATATTTGTGGTACATTCCCTACAACATCTTGGAATGGACAACGATACTTTATCAACTTTATTGATGATTACTCTCGTTATGGATGTCTATACCTAATTCATGTGAAGTCACAGTCTTTGGACGTGTTTAAGGCTTTCAAAGCCGAAGTTGAGAATCAACTAGGCAAGAAAATTAAAGTTGTCAGATCTGACCGTGGTGGAGAATACTATGGCAGATATGACGGATCCGGTGAAAAATGTCCAGGACCCTTCGCCAAATACCTAGGCAAGTGCGGAATTGTACCTCAGTACAGCATGCCGGGGACTCCAAGCCAAAATGGTGTATCTGAGAGACGAAATCGAACTCTTAAGGATAAGAAGTATGATTAATCATTCTTAATTGCCAGAATCACTTTGGGGCGTCACTAAAGACTGCAGTTTATATTTTAAATCGAGTTCCAAGCAAAGCAGTAGATAAAACCCCGTACGAGTTGTGGACAGGTAAGAAACCTAGTATTGAGCACTTGCATGTCTGGGGATGTCCAGTTGAAGTTAGGCCTTATAATCCTAAGGAAAGGAAACTGGATCTAAGAAAAATTAGCTGCTACTTTGTAGGTTACTCGGAAAGGTCTAGAGGATATAAGTTTTATGACCCCTCAAACAAGTCCTTTTTCGAAACGGGAAATGCTAAATTCATTGAGGATGATGACTATAGTGGAAGGGATCAAATTGGAAAGATTGTGTTTGACAAGGAATGTTTTAACATTCCCACTACAGTTGTAGCTGAGAATGATTGGATAAATATTCCTATCACTCTTCAGCCTGCGAATTAAGATAATTTGGAAAACATAATCACATTTGGGATTCCTACTGAATCAGTTCCGGGTCCATCATTTGTTCAAAATAATGAATTAGGACCCACTAAGTCAGATCTAGAATCATCATCTATTCAAGATGATGCACCACAACAACCTCAAAACGAAGTGCCTATAAGGAGGTCCACTAGAGAAAAGAGGAAAGCGATTTCAGATGACTATGTCATTTACCTCCATGAACATGAATTTGATATGGGATTGCAAGACGACCCTACGTCTTTTAATCAAGTAAAATTGTATTCAAACTCTAATGAATGGATCAAGGCCATGAATGAAGAGATGAAATCCATGATGGACAATGGCTTTTGGGATCTTTTCGAGTTACCACAAGAAGTAAAACCAATTGGTTGTAAATGGATTTTTAAAACCAAACAGGACTCAAACGGTAACATCGAAAGATATAAGACACGCCCTTATTGCCAAAGGTTTCACTCAAAGGGAAGGAATTGATTTTAAAGAGACTTTCTCTCCAGTTTCAACGAAAGACACTTTTAGAATCATTATGGCACTTGTAGCTCATTATGATTTAGAGCTCCATCAAATGGACGTAAAGACAACATTTCTCAATGGAGACATTGAAGAAACTATATACATGGTGCAATCGGAGAACTTTGAGTCCAAAGACTCAAAGCACCTAGTATGTGAACTCAAAAAATCCATTTATGGTCTAAAGCAGGCGTCCCGTCAGTGGTACCGAAAATTTGATAAGGTGATTTCCTCTTTTGGTTTTAAGGAAAACACTGTTGACCAATGCATATATCTCAAGATCAATGGGAGCAAATTTATTATCCTGGTGTTGTACGTAGATGACATTCTACTAGCAAGCAGCGATATAAGCCTAATACGTGAAACCAAGAAATTTCTATCAAGTAAATTTGAGATGAAAGATCTTGGGGAGGCGTCATATGTTCTGGGTATACAGATCCATCGGGATAGTTTCAAAGGTATACTCGGCTTATCGCAAAAGGCCTATATTGATAAGGTGCTGAGCTGTTTTGGCATGCAGAATTGTGCACCAGGGGACACACCTATATCAAAAGATGATATATTTAGTTTGCTCCAATGTCCTAAAACTGACCTTGAGAAGAAAGAGATTGAGGAAATCCCTTATGCATCTGCAGTGGGGAGACTCATGTATGCTTAAGTGTGTACGCGTCCGGATTTAGCGTACATAGTGGGGATGTTAGGCAGATATCTAAGTAACCCGGGAATGGATCATTGAAGGGCAGCAAATGGGTTATGAGGTATCTACAAAAGACTAAGGATTACATGCTCACCTATAGGAGATCGGATCACTTGGAGATCATTAGATACTCCGATTCAGACTATGCTGGATGCCTTGACAGCAGAAAATCCACATCAGGTTATGTCTTCGTGATGGCTGAAAGAGCTGTCTCTTGGAAAAGTGTCAAACAGACACTAATAGCTTCTTCCACTATGGAGGCTGAATTTGTAGCATGCTTTGAGACATCAAATCAGGGGATATGGCTCCGAAATTTTATCATTGGGCTGCAAATTGTCAATGGCATTGAGAGGCCATTGAGAATTAATTGTGATAATAAGGCTGCGGAGTTATATTCAAAGAACAACCGGAGTTCATCTAAATCTAAGCATATAGATATTAAGTATCTGGTTGTGAAAGAAAGAGTTTAGAGTCTTCAAGTGTCAATAGAGCACATAAGTACAAACTCAATGCTAGCGGATCCACTCACTAAGGGTTTGCCACCTAAAGTGTTTCATGAACATGTGGCTCATATGGGTGTCATCAAACTAGATGACATGTCTTAGTGGTATGAGTTTGTGGTTTTTTCGTCTTGCTTATTGACATGTTTTTTTATGTTCTGTACAGACTGAGGTTTATAAGACAAATAAAATTTTATTTGATTGAATACTCTGACAATAAGGATTTTAGCTTTCTATTGCGGTTTTGCATTAAGTATTTGAAAGTGATTTGGGACTCTTTGAATCATAAGGTAGGACCAGTTGGAAATAGGTATGACTAAGATCACATTACATGTAATTTCCATGCTACATGCCATACTTTTGATCTATGTCATTGATTGTGTTAGTATTGTGACCATTGTTCGGTTTAGTTACAAATTGTGTAACGAAAGACGCTTTGATCCTATAATAACATAATTGATGGACCAGATTGTTTGGGAATATTTCGAAAGTAGAGATAGCATAAGTTTGCGCGCACTAAAGTTTAAAATCATGTACAATTATTTGGAAACATATGTGGACCAAGTGGGAGATTGTTGGATTTTCTATTTAGTGGTCTCACATATTTAATAAATTGTACATGGGGTATCTCATAATACGAGCCCAATTGAGTGATCTACTTAAGATTTATTTAATTATATGGGCTTATAGAAATATTTGTTGAAGTATGGGTCTTTTATGCGTAGAAACCCGTGGACACTTAATTATGATTGATGGACCCATAATTAAGGTGCCCTATTTTTTGTTATATATTAGGGTTGTGGTTCCTAAGTCAGATACATTCTTTGTCTTCTTTTCTGCCCCCATCCCAGAAAGAATAGAATTGACGGCGTATCAAGGCTTAGAAGATCATAACCTTGGATTGCCAAATCAACTAAGGATTGCTATGAATCAAGGTACGCTTCCGCTTGTGTGTTCTCGATGATTTCGACATGTTTGTTACGGTTTAGGGATTTTCCCTACATTGAGGTCCATAAACGAAACCCATACGGGCACAATTGATGACTTGATTTCAGGATCCAAATCTGGCGTCCATTTAAAAATGCGCATCTAAAAATCCTTAAAATACCAAGTGTCTTTAAGAAAAAGTTTGGCATAATTGTTGTGATCCTCACATTTAATCAAGATATGCATTTGATTTAATAAGCTCAGTCTGACCTCCTTCATAGAAGCCATCTGTTGGAAACAATACTCGAGGTATCGCATGGAGGGATAACCCCGAGTAAATTTCCCAATAAGTGCGTACTTAAAATCTTCACAAAGTTCTGCCTCTTCCTTAGAAAAAACCACCGTTAGTCTCCCACGATATTCAGTAGCGTGCCACTAGAGGCGTTAAAGTCTCCAAATCAAAGCTCTTAAGCTTCGCTATCTTGTTCGGTAACTGGAAGTCCATAGGCCTCAATGCTTCGTGGCTACCACTTTGGTGTACGAGATGTCTGGAGGCTTATTGGCCCCTGGCAAGGCTATGGGGTGATCTCCCTATTGGGTGGCGAGCCCGAGACAGAGTGAAGGTATAGCGCAATATTTCAAAAAAAAATTCGCCATAACCTCATTATCAAAATATTTCTAAAATATTTTAATAAGCAGCTGAACAAATTGGGCAGTATAACTCTAATATATAAATGCATCGATAACATAATTTTAAATCATATATCATATAATCATAATATGCAAATAATAATTTTGGCAGCATAACTGTATTACAGTACTGCAAAATTGGCTATCAACCTTACTTTTCCAGCACCTCGATTATTTCTCGTGAAACCGGCAGAGCTTCCCCACAATATCCCCGGTTAAGATTTCTATAGTATGGGCTCCGACAGTATTTCGCTAAATATTTTGAGAAAATAATTTTCTAGAAAAACACTTTTTTCTATTTTCAGAAAATCCCTATTTTCTAATAATTAAGTGGATTATATATTAATTATATAACCACCTAATTAAGTAAGTAATTAATCCTTAATTAAGGATTAATTAATTGTAGAGAGAGAGTGTGTCGGATGGCATTTAAACTAGATGAAAACTTTCTAAAACTTGAATGAATAAAATGAATAAGGGACAACGATATTTATAGGCCAAAAACAAGGGACATCGGTGGGTTTTTTGAATTTTTACCGTAGCTCCCAAGTTCTTTTAGTCAATCTGATAGCGCCACGTAGAAGCTTGGAGTGCACGGGACGCAACGCCGCCGACCACGCGCCATTTGGACATGGCACGCGCCGCCAGAAGGCTCTGCATGAGCATGGCGCGCTTGGGGCACACAGTACTACGAGGAGGTGCCGCGTGTCCGGTCCGAGCGGCCCAACCGGGCGGTTCAGCCATCAGACTGGTTCAGCCTTGAACCGGTCGGTCCAAACGGGTCTGAGTCATTTACGACGTGGTAATTTCCCACCGTGCCACGTGTTCGGGTCGGTCAATCCTTGACCGACCCTATCCGACCCATATCCGAACCCTAGCTCTGACCCAGACCGTTCCAGATCAATTCTGGGGCGTTGACGTGTGCTGATGTGGCGCAATCCTGACCATCCACACGGCGTGCCACTTGGCGCTTGACTCGCTGACGTGGCGTGACACGTCAGCTGCCACGTCAGCACATGCCACGTCAGCATTTTTTTTTTCTCGAAAAATTTTATTTTCTCCAAAATAAAATTCCGGCATTTCCAACTCTTTGGAATCTAATTTAGTTTTCTCAAAATAAATCTCTTTTCAAACACTTTAAAAATTTATTTCTCTCTCTTTTTAATATTTTCTCTTTGATCTTCGTTGGGGCTTGTGGGGGGACCTGCATGACTAATTAATTTTAGCTCCAAACGGGTCAATCTATTATGATCCCATGATAATAATTGATTACCATTTAACAATATTTAATTCCAATAATAAATATTGTTGAACTCTAAAATTAATTAAATTATTCACGAATTTTTCGATCTAGAATAATTTTGCATTTTACTCCTCTGTACAGACATCCATGAAAAATAAATCAATACTACTATCATTTATTTTTCACTTCCAATCTGAAATTCTTGATTCACCTTAAGTTCAAATTTCCTGTATGTGAAACACATTCAACATACAACTTCGGTGACGCACACATGAAGTACTTTGGCCAAAGTTTTAATTCGAACTTTTGTAAATCTATTTCAGGGATATCTCTTAACCTTCCAACAAGGCTACAGATTCCTCGATCAATATTTCTCTTTAGCACATTTCATGCAATCACCGAACGTACAAAGTATTTTGCCACCCGTTACCGAGACCTCACTTCTGAGTACATCACAGTGACTAAAACTACATGCCTAAAGTCGAAACATTGACAGGATTAAGAGTCTAATGCTTTTGCTTATTTTAGATAGCAGTATAAAATAAAAAATCTCAGTGGTCCAGTTCGATTTTTCCAATCTCATTGAAAATCATCAATGTGTTATAATCGGAAACTCCATTTCCCTATGACGAAAGACTAATCATCTTATGTAACACATTATAGTCTTGATAAGAACATCTTCTTAGCATACTGACTAGAACTTTAATGACACGTGATTTTTGGTATTTAAAGTCTTTTCCTGTGAAATACATTTCATATAAAAATACCATCACACGTCATTAATTATTAAATTCGTAAAATATTCATAACTTGCTATAATTTCAGTTTTATTAATCCAAAGTATTTACAATATAATTGGATTTTCAGGACATTAATCCCAACACTCCCATGGTAGAAAACACAAAACGGTGCAGGAACCCCAGAGATAATCATTTTCAATAATAATAGTTTTTATTTGCACATGCATCGAGTGTGTGGAGTTATTAATTATTTAATAAGTAGGAGGACCAAATTTGGTTTATTCATTACAAAAATATGATTGTAACTGAATTTTTAAAAATTCATAAATTCAATTATTCGCTTTCTATCTTCTCACTCCTATTTAGAACTGTAAATGGATATTCAAAAATCTTATATTCGTCTGCATCCAAGTCCATTTAAGTAGGATATATATTATTCATATTCATTTTAAAGAGTATATTATTCGCATCCGATAATAAATATTTGAATTATAAATTGATAAGAATATGATAATTAGATATTCGAATGGTTTAATATCACAATTCATTTATTTATCTATTATCCGATTATTATTATTATTATTATTATTATTATTATTATTATTATTATTATTATTATTATTAATGTTAATATACTTGCAAAGCCAGCATCACTGTTTTCAAAACTGGATTGGAGGTCGAATGGATATGTTCACTGGTCACTGGTTCGACCACCGATCGAACTAATATGACATCATAAATAATTAATTATTATTTTATTAATTTATTTATATGATTATAGATATAAATAGATTTATAGTTTCCAATATCTAAAATAAAAAGAATTATTCTTTACCCAACAATTAAGAAACTAATTTAAAATCTATTACACAAAATTATATTTTTTCACAACACAAACATTTATTATTTACTAAAGATTTCATAAACCTAATATTTATTATTTATGAAAAAAATGAGTATATAATCATAATAATTACCCTATGTAATATATAATCACAATTATTACCATATGCATGACTACAACATAAAAGCCCAAAAACAAATTACATAAAAAAATCTTACCCTAAAACATTGAATTCGTCTATCACCAGCCGCAAAGAGCAGTGTCGGACTCTCTCACCTGAGTATTTTCTTCTGCAATAATTTTCATTGATTTCTGAAAAAAGAAAACAACATCCGACTAACTAAAAAAGTTGATGTTTTGACTGGCAGTCAAGTTAAATTGAAGAGATTTTATTTGAAATTCAGTCGGAAAAGGGTGTTTACTTGCGAATAAAGGGCTGCTTGGGAGATTATGGTATGAAGTCCAGTCTTAAAGAAGATGCCGACTGTGGAAAAATTGAAACGCCTGACGCATAACCATGGAAAAAAATAGAAATAATCCACGGACCGGCGGTTCGGTCTGATTTTCAGGACCAAACATTCGATAATTGTCATGTTTTTTCAGTCCTAAGCTGTTCCGAACCTTATCGATTGTTTAGGGTCAATCATCATTTGACGACATGTTTTTTAGATCCTAAACTACTCCGAACCTTACCCATTTTTTATGATCGGTCACCATTTGAATCGATTGAATCGACTGGTCCAGTTTTCAAAATACTAGTCTTCACAAAACCCTTGAAATCTGTGGGTCCCAGTCCAGCCCCTGAAATCCGTGAGGGTTAGTCCAGTCCAACTTTCAAAATATAAAATATTGGTTGGCATGAAGCACCTGAAATCTATGGAGACCAGCATTAAATGCTTGATACACTTCTACGAGGACTAGCATTAAATGCTTGATACCCTCTGTCGTACCCTGATACAAATAAACTGTGTAGTCCTTTTTGTTTGTTACAACTGTTGGGAATAGTGCCCTTAAAGCAGCTTTTGGCTTTACTATTTCCTTGTAAAATCACAAACAGTATTTGAATAATAAATGAAATGATTTTGTTCATAGGCAATCACTTCTTTATGTGCTTATTTATGTTTGTTTGGGTTTGACTGTATTTTGCATGTATTGAACTCCCCAATTCGATGAGGTCGTTAAGAACTTTGTCGTTATGGTAACGACACATGAAATAAGTTCTTAACTCCATAGGTGAGGATTAGAAACTTCTCCAAGTCAATGAGTCCGACAGACAGTGGGAGTCTCGACCTTGACTCTTCTGAGACTTGCTGATGTGATTATGTCCTTTTAAAGGATCACTCAGTTTCATGGAGTGATAAGTGCATACGTTGATGCGTTCATAATACATAAGAGTGATTGTCACAAGAACTTCATCACTGAGATGTCCCGCGTGAGAACATTCCTAAATGGGAAAGGAAGTTTCCAGAAACTTCCAGATTAGGAAATATCTCACAGGTCAATGACGTGATTCATTAATCCTTAGACTTGAGATTCTGTAATGTCTCATATGAGCCAACTCTGTAATCTTTAATATAGGCTCAAAAGGGTATCGCTATATAGACACCTGAACCACGACCTATGTTGGGATTACATAAGTGGCATATGTAGAATTAGTAGAATCGATAAAGGACCTACACTTGTTAAGAACAAGAATGATCTCTTACTGATTAAGTTGTTCGTAGTCCATTAAATATTAAACCCTTAGCCAAGGTGGATAAAAGATCAAGACATCTAGAAAATGGGGTTTTCGAGGATTCAGATCGAAATGGATATGAAACGAACTTAACTTTAAAGATCAAAAATATTTGGGCTCTGAGAATATTCCCATGCCTTAGTTCTTGATTGAGAGATGGAGTTGTAGGAGGATCGTATTTCACTGATTGTCATTGACTGAAAGGTTCTTCGATTCATTTCGTTATTCGGCTAGGGGTCACACACCCATTGCTAGATTACGGTATTGTGATCTGTGAAGTGATTAATTAATTACTATCACTGCTAATCGAATAATGAACCTAAAGGGTCACACACAAATGCCAGAATACGAGGGTTATGGTAGGATGTTAATATGATTAACGAAGGATCAAATTGTTAATCGGAAAAGGAGCTGTAACGCGTGAGCATTGCCACGTGTCAAGGACACGTGACTGCCACATGTCACGCATGCCTGCGTGGCTGCCACGTGTCACGTACAAGTGGCTGATGCGTGGCTCTGACGTGTGTTTTATTTCACACGTGGATTCTTTTCTAGAAATTAATTAATTAAATTGTAATTAATTAATTTTGGTCTTTTAATTAATTATGAATTAATTGTTAAGACTATTCTCAAATAAACTTAACCCAATAAATAATTAATTGGGAATTAAATTATTTATTGAATCTTGACTTTTAACTTTAGGAAAGTTGAAAAGTCCAACTTCCTATTGTAGGAGAGAGAAAGTTGTTCTTGCAAAGACTTGGAGAATAAGTTAAGAACTTATTATTCAAATTAAATTAAATAATTAAATTAGTTAATTAGTGAGCAAGAAAACAAAGCTCATTGGTTTAGGAAACCCTAATAGGGTTCTAACCACCTAGTATAAGTACTAGGGGTGGTGCTTCTCTTAGTTTTTTAGACCAACACTGGAGAAGTGTTAAGTTTTTGAGAAAACCCAAAAGAAAAGTTTTCAAAGTAAATCCTAGCCAAACACAAGCCATAGAACTAGCATTCTCACTCGCTTGATCGTGTTCTAGGACTGGTGTGGATACGCTTTGGAGGGCTTCTAATTTGGAGTCTAATTCGAAGGCTTTTCGAGGGATTTCGCTTGAAGGGTGTTCGTAAGGCGGTAACGACATCACTAAAAAGCTTCTAACTTTGTAAGTTTCTAAAACACCCTACGATACGATTCGAAAATTGCAAGACAACGGTTAAACTTTTGGAAAATTTTAAACTTCCGCTGCTCAACTCTTCCGTGTTTTCCAACAATAACAATCCCATGGCTCAAATAAACTGTGCATTCCTTTTTGTTTACTATAACAAACCCACTTATGCACAACCAAACCCTATAAATACCTTTAATATTTATAACATCTGGTAAGTACTTATTACTATTCATCAAGCATTCATTCTCTTCCATTCCTTCTTCGAACTGTTTGCTGAGTTTAGCATTAGAGCGTCAACGCTCGGAATAACCTTTGCCATTCGAGTTGTTTGCTTATTTTAGCATTAGAGTGTCAACGCTCAATATAACCTTCGCCATCCCCACCCGTAATCCCTAACTTGGCTCGATTAGCTCACATTTACTCTTTCTCAGACGTCTTTCAAGTAGAGATTTTGATACTAAAATAAATATTTAAGTGTTAATTGTGCAGTCAAATTAGAGTCACATCGGCTGAAGCAATTTTAGACAAGATCAGAGTTAATATATGCTAAAATTACCTACAACCCCTCTCTATTAAAAGAATACAATTTGATGTATTTTTCTTATTTATGTTGTTTGTATTTTTTTTTTAAATAACTTGTTATTTAGCTTCTAATAATTTGTTTCTAACTTTTTTGGTGGAGAATTTGTTATTTAACTTCGGGCTAAACCCGGCAACCCCCCTGTCCTTTTTGGATTTTTGCACTTTCCCCCCTCTCCTTTTTTTTTTTTGCATTAAACCCCCCCAACATTTGAAAAATCACACACTTGACCCCTTCTCAAAAACTTTAACAAAGCGTATCTGTACGATGCTGATATCAAATGTGTTGATATGATATATCAAATTGAAGCTCTCGACGCAAGGAACACAACAATGGTCTCGAAATCAAAATCCGACAACGGACGAAGAAGAAATTATCGGTCAAATGTGACGCACGACAAACGAAGTGTTTGGTGGATAATAGGGTCGGATGGGGTATGAATTTTGTTCTCCTTGGAGAGACGAGCACGATGGCGGTGGTCTTGGAACTTGGATCGCCATGACGGAGGAGAAATCGATAGTCAAAACTTGGTCGAAGGGGTCAAGTGTGCGATTTTTCAAAGGTTGGGGGGTTTAATACAAAAAAAAAAAAAAAAGGATAGGGGGGGAAGTGCAAAAACCCAAAAAGGATAGGGGGGTTGATGGGTTTAGCCCTTTAACTTCTAAAAAATTTATGCCAATGGGTGTGTGTGTGTTTGGAAAAAACTTCTAAAATATTTTACAATTTGTTAATTAATGTTGGTATGAATTTAAAATATGATTGTGTTTTGAAATTGTGTTCCATTATTGTTAGTAAAAGAATGTATATAAAACATGGTAAACGAATTCAGATTAGAATATGGGATAATTTGCTAATCGAACATTATATTCGGATAATATCCATAAAATTTGAATATGGATAGTACTTTTCATTATCTCTTGGATATATGAATTCAAATTTAGATAACTGAGTATAATAAATAAATTCAAATTTGAATACTCTGCTCCGATTAATAACTGGTCACACTTGCACCGCATATGTAATTCAAATACTATATATCTTCTCCAATTAATACCTGTTTACACCAAATACTATATATCCACTCCGATTAATATCTATTTACACCCCTATTCCTATCACAGTATCTGGTATATTATTGTTTAGTATCTTTTTTTTTTTCATATATCTTTTCTATGTTTTCCGATCATTCTTTTCTCCAATCTAATTTTACAATATTAAATACAATGTATTTCCATCTTTGTTTCTCATTCTTCCTAGCAAAATTTCCTTTACTTATTTGCTTTATTAAAAATATAATTTACTTTATTTTGAATTATTATTCACTTATGAAATCACATATACAGAATTTAATTGTATATTTTTTTTTGTTAACTTCGCACACACATGAAGTAGGCCACAGTAACTATTACAAATTATGCATGCACATATATTCTAAATAAAATTTTAAAATTTGTAGGGGTCAATTGTGCCTCCCCAATCCTTACCACTAATCTTTCATTTCTCAAAGGATGTTTCAATAAACTAATTGACGAAAATATACAATAAGTACATTTACAATGCTTAAAAAATGAGAAGCCAATAATTTGCTTCTTAAAACGCTAATTGCTAACCAAAATTGATGGCAAATCAATCACACACTCACCAATAATGAACAAGCATGAAGCCCCGCCAATGTGATTGCTCAACAAAGTGATTTAATTAATTTCATTGATATTTAATACATCGAACACAAGCATTACTTAAGCATATTCAAGGGCATAATAAAGCTTCGAAACTCGTCTTCTCAGCAGCGGCTCCACTCTAAAAGAAGCAATCTTGCCCTGCCATTTCTTCGCTTCATACATCTCGTTCCATGCCTGTATTATCTCATCAATATTGAATCCTATGCCTGAAACATCATTGAAAAACATCAGAAAATGAACTCTTAACAAAGTATTACATTTTCATATAAAGGCCGAACTGCATATACTATCCCTGATGTTTGGGTTGTTAGAACAAAAAGAAACTCAAGAATCAAACTTATGATTCGACCACTAAAATTTCATGTTTCATTCAAAATATCGATCGGGTAAAGGTGTCATCGTAACTTTGCAATTTTTATTTACGAGTATTTTAGCACCTACAAAAAGATACAAGGACTTCAAAGTTATTCATAATATCCATGGGATCATTTTATAACTATCGTAAATCTCATTTGTCGTAAACATAATTGGTCATGGTTAAATGCAATATTCATAAATGTATGTATGTATATATTACCTTCCAATGCCGTTTCATTAGAACAATGATTCTTGATCATAACACCAATATCAGTTGGCGAAGCTCCAGCAAGTTCAAATTTCTCAACCGCAGCCTCCAAACACTCCTGCCAAACGGGAAGCCCCAATTTATACTCCATGATCGACCTTTCATACAACATGGTCCCCCACAAAACGTATATCTGAGACCGTATATTTCCTGCCTGTTCCTCCGCATCGTCAACCGAGACATGTTTGAACAAACCCTCCAATTTCATCTTCTTCAACAAAACCTCAACCTTATTTGCCTTAAACATATCATTCTGTCTCTGCTCCTCTAAATCCTCCCACATCGAAAACCCCCTCTCCATGTTCTCCTCGGCATTGTTGTAAAGCACGAGCACTTCCCCCGAAGGCCACTCTTCAAGATCCGTTTCTGTACTCATCGCGTAGTACCATGAGAGCTTCGCCTGCTCGAATTGTTGCTGCCCTAACCCTAAAACCGCTTCGTAGAAGTTGGGTTTTATCTTCAATGCTTCCTCATATCTCTCGCCTGCTTTCTTGAACTCTTCTTGTGCCCACTCATACGCGAGTTTCACGTGCTCGAGTAGAGATTCCCTAGAATCCTCCGTCAGGTATACTTTTCTCCTCGCCCGAGACATGTGAACATTGCCCCAGTTAAACAAAGCTAAAGCTGCGAGTTCTTGAAACTTATCTGCAGCGACGCCGAATAAGTCCTGAGCTTCATCACTCGTGACGGTTTCTTCCATGGCTTCGGAGTACAGCTTTATGCCGACCTCGTGAAGGTCAATATAAGCGTCGACATCAAAACCAACGTAATGCTTGAAGAACTGCGCAAACTGGATGATCCAATCGCTTATGCAAATCGACTCGCTTTGTGCCAACTCCTTACGCTTGCTCAATTGCTTGTTAGTTTGATCAGCAACGGCTTTTTGTTCGAGCTTCTGCTTTTCTTTCTTGACCCATTGGAAGAACGGGTCCTGATCAGGGCTAACTTCAATGAGGAACAGCTTGACGGAGCCCCGGCCCGCCGACGATTCGGCCCACCGCAGTTCTTGGGTCGAGGTAATGGTGACCATATCGCCTTCGTGATCCTTGTACTTAACAAGAAGAGCTTTGGCACTAGGAAAACGGTCACTAATGATTTGTCTCAATTTCAAGACGTCACAGTTCAGAGGAATTTGTGCCCACCTTATATCTTCGCCAAACACTAGTTTCACGGTCCTTCTCGACTCATCTTCTGTTGTCCCGTTGTTTATTTTCTCCTCCTCGACGACTAATTTGTCCTCGGTCGACGTCTTTTCATCCGTGAAATCATCGGACATCATCATAGAACTTACACCAACATCGCTAATATTTCTCAACCCCTCAATCTTGCTTTTATTCCTTGTTGCAAGATTGATGCTACTCTTATTCTTTTTCAATTTCTCTTGAAGGGAAACAGACGGATCGTACTCGGGCAATGGGACCAAATTGATTGGAGTTCCGCTGAATGATCTCGATCCTTGTCTCTCAAATGTTTTCGTCACCCTCTCTTCAATTTCAGTCGCCATTAGGTTATTTGGCTCCATCTTCAACACTATTCTAACATCTCTAAGCGCCAAATCCAGTCTATTCAACGTCTCGTAACATCTGGCTCTTTTCAGCAAGGCCTTGCTATACTTCGGGGTGACTTCGAGGGCTAAATCGCATTCACGGATTGCCCTCGGGTATTCGCTTATGCCTAATTGCATGTAGCATTCGGCCATGTTGCTCCGCAGGTATGATATGTCAATGTGGTTTTTTGGAAGCAATTTTATGGATTTTTCGTACTTTATCAAGGCGGCCTCATACTCCCTTCTCTGAAATAACCTATTGCCATCTTCTTTAAGCTCGTGGGACATTGACATGAATAATTGGGTGTCTTGCTCATAAGATTTTACACCACTTTCCATAGCTCTAATTTGTCTCAAACTTATCTCACGCCATTTGTCCCCATAGTTCTTTTCTTTTCCACTATTCTTCCTCATTTTTCTCTAATAACAAAAAGATATTAAACTACGAAAAAAACTCAAGAATTTTGTGCCTAAATCAAATCTTTTCCTATGAATAACGAATAGACCATCTAGACTTATATGAACAGAAAAATGAAAGAAAAGGAATTATAGAACATTAGAACATAGAAAACCCACAAAAGTTGAGGAAATTAATTCCTTCTCGTGAAGATCAAGATAAGAAATTATGATGTATATGATGGAACTGATGGGGGAAAATATATATTTATTTGCAAAATACTCAATCTTATTCAAACCTTTCAATAGTTTCTTGGGATTTTCGAAGAAAATCAAGAAATTTTGTTGGTTTGATGAATGAGTTTATGCGGTGGCAGATATAGGGGAAGGAGAAAAACCACCAACTATGAGGAAAAAGTGAACATGCCGAAGAACAAAAACAACCGCTTTGCAGCTGCAAGTAAAAGCCACAAAATAAATCAATATCATGATACCAAAATAAAAGAAGGAAAATTATTTCTATATTTTGCGAAAATTAATTTCTAGACAATGGTTGCCAAGGGACAAACAAGAATGTGGGACCGTATTTCACTGGTGCTCCGAGATTGTGGGAGACGACAACATGTGTAACAAATTGACTATTTCTTAATCGTCTTAGATTCATCGTCATTCGTCAAGAGAATTACTCCTTTTCTTTTGGTAAATGGGTTTGAAGAGACACCCCAAAATTGTTGTGATTTATTCTCAATGTATTCAATTGGTCAATTCGGTAATAAGTTCAAAAATTTTATTGGGAATATTTCATTTTTCGTCATTTAAAGATGCCCTTATTCGATTTTGGTCATGATCTTTTATCATTTATCACTTTGCATCCTTTATGTTTCAAAAAATCTCAATTTCAGTCTTTTAGGTAACAGACGTTAAAAAATTGACGGAATAAGGCGCGTGTCACTCACGCGCCACTCACATTATTCAGGGCACGTGAATAACACGCGCATTTTTCCGTTAAAAAATTAACGTCCGTTACCTATAGGACTGAAATTGAGATTTTTTGAAACATAAAGGATGCAAATTGATAAATGTTAAAAGATCAGGACCAAAATCGAACAAGGGCATCTTTAGAGGACCAAAATGAAATTTTCCCAATTTTATTTAAATATTATATATATGTGTATAAAATTAATAGTAAGTTCAAATAATATATAATACTCTACATCTATATATATGCATATATAATTGTGCTCTTCACGAACTATTAAAATAATGCTAATCTCTTTTCTATTTTAATTATATTAGACAACCTTGACCCATTGTGCTCTACACGAACTATTAAAATAATGCTAATCTCTTTTCTATTGTAATTATGTTAGACAACCTTGACCCAGGGCACGAAGGTCTTCTTAAAAAAAATACGAAAATGTTAAAGATATAGTTATAAAGAGTTAATTGCACCAAAACCCCTGTGTTTTTTCAAAATTGTAAGAAAAATCCTCTATTATAAAAACTAATTCAAAAGATCCTATGTTATTTATTTTTTGCACACCGCCCCCTCGTTCCATTTGGTCAACCATTAACTATCTTAACCCTAAAATACCCTTACATTAAATGCTAAAATAATATAAAAAAATATTCATATTATATGTATTAAAAATAAAAATATTATAATAAATATACATATAATATTAGTAAATAAATATATATATAAATATTAAAATCACTTTTTAATATTATTAAAGATATATATTAAAATTATACATATGAATTAATAATTACTTATTAAAAATATACATATAAATGAATAATTATTATCTTTAAAACACTGTTATAAATAAAAATATACATATGTATATTTATATGTTTCTATTAAAAATTATATTATTTATATTTACATATACAATTAATTAATTAATTAGATATATATATATATATATATATATATATATATACTATATATACACAATATATCCCTAATACAATTATATTAAATAGGGTTAATTACACCTAGCCGCCATATTAGATGGGGTAATTATAACTCTCCAACATTTTTAGATTAAATTACAAACACCATCCACTAAGAAAATATTAATTATATTGAACCCCTAAAGTTCCATCCAAATATTGATGACATCAACAAAAAATTTAATAAAAACCATAAAATACCCTTATTGACTAGGTCAATTTTTATATTCCCATATTATCCTTTGGTGTTAGATTGTAATTTACTCTATTAAAATAGGTGTTCAGTGTAATTATTTTTGTTAATTTATTAAATGATATCACTTAGATTTTCATTCAAACTATAATCAATTAGTTTATAATTTTCGTCAAATTGTAATTTTGATTTTCGTTCAAATTCGGTAAAATTGTAATCTTGACTGGGGGTAAGAATTAGAATAAATTGTACGCGTAATGCAATATCTAGTAATATTTTGACATTATATAATGTAATAGCAGCCATGTTTAAACCTTAATAACACATACCCAATCATAACGCTGCATTATAATTCACGAAAAAGTACATTGCAGAGACAAACACAACGCATAAGTAAGAGGCATGTGTTGACCTAAGAATTTTTCATATGATAACCCTTAAATAAGTGTCATTCAATGGCAAAAAAAGAAAAAACCCATAACAGTAGAAACAAATCCTTTCAAAATCTGGTACTGAGCAAGCAGCCAAAGTTTATCCAAAAACCCATAGCAGTAAACAAGGCTATCATAACCCATACAGCAGCAAAATGTAATTAAAATCCAAAGTACCAATAAACTTCCATCCACCAAAGGAGTTGATTATCAGTCCAAATCCATAATCGGCCAATGATTTTGAAGATATCACTTCCAAATTAATAAAGGCCAACAGCAGCAGCTGTTTCAATTAAGGGCTCAAGCATTTCTTTGGTTGGGCTTGGATGACATCTGCATAGGAAATAAATTGCCACGAGATAAGCAATAAACAGAAAAATGTAATCATAGAACCATAATGATTATGGACAAAGCATCACTGTACAAGGAGGCTAAGCAGCAAAATTTTACATTTCAAAGATCAAATTCAGTAAAGCTAATATAGTATGTTTCCTCGAGATGCTTCTCTAATGTAATCAGAACTGGAAAATAAATGAAGTAAAAGAATTAGCACACCATCTGGATTAAGGAACTGACAAAAGAAAATATTTCATTAAATAACATGAAGGATTTAAACTGAAACACGAACACTGAGTAGCAAAATCATGCTTACTAACCGAATAAGAACCTCTCAAGATTCTTCTTCAACACATACATAACCACACCAATCAGGGTGAAGTAGGGAAAGTGGTTGCTTAACAACATGAACAACCTCTTAATCAACTATTTAGTCTGAACATTAATTCAAAAAAATAACTAAACAGGAAGCTGAAAAAGGATGCCTCCAACTTGATCAACCTTTGTCTTCCTCTCCATAAAAAGCTAGAACCAATCAAAGGAAAGACCTTTCACCTTTCAAAACTCACTTCTTGGAGAAACGCACAAATTCAAAAAAAATAAAATAAAAATCACCACAATATCAAGAAAAGCACACCAAACGTAAGCTGAACCCACGAATAGAAAAGGTTGAATTTACAAAACAGAGCTTCCAGTTTGAGAAAATAAATCAAAGCAGCAAACTCTGAACCACTCAGAAGAAATATAACCATACATCACGAAATTGAAAATAGGATAAACTTAACTAAAAATTTGGACCCTAAAACACCAACGAAGAATATATAACAAACCAAAAAAAATAAAAAGCCCTAATTTTCTTGGTTCAAAATCGATTCAACAGAAGTATGAGGTTACGGATGATGTATAAAAAGAACAATACTCCAGAAAACATGCTAAGAACGAAGATTTCTGAGAGAAAATTTTCTAAAATGAGGAAGTCCATACCTTTCATGGTGAAAAGATAATCGAACCACTTACAGCTGCCTAAAAACGGTAAATCCACCACGAATTCTGCTAAATGAAACAGAACGAACAAAATTTTGGCAAAAAATCTCTCGAAATCAAGCTGAATGATGGGTTTTTTTCCAAGATTAAAGCATGGAGAGTTCAGGGTTTTCGGACAAGGGTTTCTCTCCTTTTTCAGATCTTTGCAAAAACATTGAGGGGCACAAATGTCAATTCAAAATTAACAATTTTTTGCCTTTTTTGTGAAATGATTTAACGGAATTTTTAGGGGCATAACGGGAAGTTCACATAATTTTGAACGAAACCCTAAAAATTTGGGGGTTCGTTGTAATTAATATTTTCCTAGTGGGTGGTGGTGTAATTTAATCTAAAAATGGTGACGAGTTGTAATTACCCTATCTAATATGGGAGCTAGGTATAATTAACCCTATTAAATATTATATCTAACCCCACCCCACCCCACTCCACCCTTCTCCTTCCACGCTAAGCGGACATCCCGCCGTCGCCTCCACCCTTTCTTCCTCCAACCTCAGAATTATTTCGCCGCAGCCGATCCCCTTCCCCCGTTTTCTCTTTTCCGCGTTGCCAACTGCCTTCCTCCCTTTTCTCCTTCCCCCGCCGTCGACGACATTTTTTCCCCATCCACACAGACACCGCCGACAAACCTCCCTACAGGCGGTGACCATCCTTTTTCCTTTCCCCACCCACATAGACGCAGTCGACCGCCCCCCCCCCCCCCCCCCCCCCCCCTGCCGCCATAGTCTTGCGGGTGGTGTCGTGACCCACCCACACCCCCCCCCCCCCCCCCCCCGCCCCCACACACACACACACACACACACACATATATATATATATATATATATATATATATATAATATTGTGTTAAATTAAAATATATATGTGTATATATATATATAAGATAGGGTAAAATAGTCCTTTTACATGTAGAAGTGAAGAAAATCTCAGTGCTACTCGCAATCAAACGCGCGTGGAACACCAACAATGTTTGTAGGGGTTTTTTTGCAAACTTTTACCAAACATAAGGTTTTTTAGGAGATTTTTTATATGTCAGGGTCTTTTTTAATTGTTTCGCCTAATACAGGGTAGTTCCATACATTTTTCCCATGATATAAATAATGGATATTATGAATGCCCATTGATTGTGTAATTGATTAATTTATGGATTAATATTCATGCTTAAGGTTAAATTGAGATTTATTGATGCATTGTAAATACACTGACTAATGAAATAATAATTTTCTCTTCTCTCTCAATTCTTTTAGTATTACTTTTATCTTATTATTCTTGTTTTTGTTAAATAGTTTCATAACACATTATCAGCACGATTAGCTTGAAAGTTGAAGATAAGTTTGATCTGATAATACGATCCATACAAGAGAGATAAAGAATCGCTCAAAGGTAAACTTTGTACTCAGTATATGATTCTATTGTATGTTTAATATATTTTGAATCCGAAAATGATATCAATTCATGCCTAACTATATTTACAAAAGAAAATTGAATTTCATTGACTTAATTTATAATAGTATTGTTTACATATAATTGTTATGTTCTCATATGATTTCTATTCGGAACTTTTTATTGCATAAATAGATGAAGTTTAGCACTAAATCAATATGTTGATATATGTTATCACTACATAATCATTGCATGAGTTTGGAATAATTAAATACACAACAATGATTTTGGTTTGTTCTTATTTGTGAATACTTTATTCAATTATATGAACTCGTTTGTCGGAAACAGTATCAATATGATGATATACCTGAAGAAAGTTTTTCTTAGTGTGATAAGTGAAATTTAATATTTACATTGTAAGGTTATGAAAATCAAATTTATTCGTAATTTCTTATTTTCTAATTCAAATTGAATGAAAAATAGTTATATACATTTTGGATCTATTTCAATTTAATCATGTTTTTGGCATTTTGGATAATGGCGGCATTATGATAATGTTCTTAATGTAAATGATCATGATAACTAATGAGATGGCTCTGAATTATTCTTGTTTTCACTCACTTAAATATACATGATATTTATATTTTAATTTTTCACAGGCAAATTAATCGACTTACCAACAATGATACGTAAGTTCAAACATGACTCATCAAATCAAGTAGAACTAAACAACTGATCTTGATTTAGACAAATCGACTCGCTCGGCTCTATAGGGCCTGCTGGGGTCATCCTGTACCTCTAATTATTATAGTTGAATTTTTAAAAACTTAGTTTAGCATAACTACATAAGATCTTACGTCTATGTTCTATTATGTGTGTGTCGATTTAAAATTAATTGATGGAAGTTTGTTATTATTTTCTTTATTATAATTTGAAATATTGATGATTATTAATTAATAGACAATTAGAAGAATAGTCGGTAGGGGTACAAAAGCAGAAAATTTCTTACTAAAGTTTATTGTTTTATTTTCAAATCATGAATTTGTTTTATTATTTTATTTTTTCAATATATTAAACAAACCACTATTACAATCCAACGAATACATTAATATCTCTTAACTAAAACACAAATAATATATAGGGCATAATCAATAACTAAATACAATAGTAGTACCTTAACAAATAAAAAAAGGAGTACCCACAAACGGGTTATGGCCCTGTAATGTTTATAAGGGCTTTTATTTATGTCCGAAACAAATATGATTTTTTTTTTAATTTATTATCTTTTTTTTCCAAGAGGATCAATGCTGGTTCCCCAATTATCTCCGATAAAAGTCAAACCCGTGACCTACTAATTTACAGGTGCAGATACTTACCACTTAAGACATCTGTTCGTATATTTTATGAATTTTTTTGTTTTGATAGGTAAATGGTTGATAGTTTAGTAGTTTAGTAATTCAATTTCTTCATCACATGTTATTTAATTTAATAGGAAGATAAATATTATGATAGCATATTATCTTTTTTCCCTTTTATTTTTTGAAAAATTGTATATTTGAGACATAAAATATTTTATTTGAATTTTTTCTACTCTAATTTGATGATTCTTATTATGAGGATAGTTATTTAATTTTCTTTTTTTCAATTTTATCCTTAACCCACCGAAACATAAATCCCACCAGAAAATAAGTATGTGGTAGTGTTTTATTTCCAGGGCAAAATCACCATGCATGCCACGTGGAAAATTTATATTTTTTTTTGATAGCCAAGGCCCTCGTAAAAGAGGGCACAAACATCAAGAGCAATCAGCAGAAACAAGTTCAACAAGGAAGGGTGGTAAAACAGGGCCACCCTCGTAGGCCGGAGCTGCATTACGAGCTAAAGTATGTGCCACAACATTGGCATCACGACGAACATAAAAGAACTTACAACAAGAAAAATAAGAAGCACCCAACCTAATGTCAAGAACAATATTACCAAGCGCCGAGTCATCAACCGACTCCGCCACAATCTTGTTAATGATATTAAGACAATCACTCTCGATGATTATATTCATCCAACAGTGGGCACGCGCGAAGTCCAAAGCCCGGGCGATAGCAATCTCCTCCATCGCTTTCGGTTCCAAAAGACTTTCAAACCTGTCACAACTGCTGGGAGGTGGGCCCAGAATAGTAGCGGTCCGGGACCAAATTTTAAAATTTTTTCTTATAATACAAGTATTAAAATATTTCTAAAACATTTTAATACAATAGCGGAAGACTAGCCGGATCTACTCAAGTATATACATGCAATTGATAATAAATTTTAAATCACTTAAGCAGATAAATATCTAACATGCAATTAACACTTAAGAACATATAATTTATCATGCTTAAAATAATACAACGGTAAAATATTACCGTACTGCAAACATGACTATCTAACGGCATTTTTTCAACTCCCGAATTCTACTCCCGAGAACCCGATACCCGATCTCCTCGTGAAACCGGCAGAGCTTCCCTGCAATAACCCCAGAGAAACCCTCAGAGTGTGGGCTCCGAAACTATTTCTCTAAATACTTAGAGAAAAAAACTTTAAACTAGAAAACCCTTTTCAGGGTTTAATCTCCCGAAATTAGCGTTTTATAAAAACACCTAATTAAAATTAATTCCAAATTAAATCGGAATTAACTAGGAGAAAAGGGATATGGTTTCAAAACCGAAAGTTCAGCCAAAACCTCTCCCAAACTTGTGAATGAAAAATGAAGGGCCAAGACCCCTATTTATAGGGGAAAAACCGAGGGCGGCAAAATGGTAATTTCATATCCCACTTGCGTATGCAACTTGAACACGAAAACCGAGGTGACCAGGTTGAAGATCTCAGCACCACGAGTCCAACGCCGCCCGCCGCTCGCCGATCCGATGCCTCACGCGCCCCCACAAATGGCCACAAGATGGCGCGTGTATTGTACCTTCGGCTAAGGTTTTCTCATGACGTGGCCGATTCTGATTCGGCCAAGTGTCCGGGTCGGTCCTGCCCGAATCTGACCCTATCCGTTTGAACCGGGTTTGGCCGATCCGTTTACCCGTTGACCCGGACCAAATCTGGACCGTACATGGGTGCTGACACGGCGCGCCACGCAGCGCCCAGTCAGCGCCACCTGGGGCCCGTTCTGTTGACGTGCCTTTCCACGTCAGCTGCCATGTCATCCCGATGCCACTTCATTTTATTTTATTTTTTTTATTTAAAAAAAAAAATTTAAAATTTTATTTTCTCCAAAATAAAATTCTGGGCATTTCCAATTCTTTAGAACTTTGATTTATTTTCTTAAAATAAATCCCTTGGCTTATTTTCAAACACTTTGAAAAATTATTTCTCTTTATCCTTTTAATATTTTCTCTTTGGGTTTTCAATTGGGGCTTGCAGGGGGACATGCAGGATTAATTATTTTTAGCTCCAAACGGGTTAATATATTATCATCCCATGATAATAATTAATTACCGTTTAACAATATTTAATTCCACTAAATGAATATTGTTGCACTCTAAAATTAATTAAATTATTCACGAATTTCTCGATCTAGAATAATTTCGCATTTCACTCCTCCGTGTAGATATCCATGAAAAATAAGTTGTCACTACTATCATTTATTTTTCATCTCTAATTTCAAATTTATTGATTCGCCTTAAGTTCAATTTCTCTGTATTTGAAACACATTCAACATACAACTTCGGTGACGTATCATGCGAAGTGCTTTGGCCAAAGTCTTAATTCGAACTTTTGCAAATCTATTTTAGGGATATCTTTTACTTTCCAGCAAGGCCACAGATTCCTCGATCAATATAACTCTTTAGCACATTTCATGTTGTCACCGAACGTACAAAGCATTTTGGCCACCCGTTACCGAGACTTCACTTCGAGTATATTACAGTGATTAACACTACATGCCTAAAGCCGAAATATTATCAGGATTAAGAGTACAATGCTTCCTGAGATTTTATTCATTTTAGATAGCAGTATAAAATGAATAATCTCAGTGGTCCAGTTCGATGTTTCCAATCCTATTGAAAGTCATCAACGTGTTATAATCGGAATCACCATTCTCTATGACGAAAGACTAATCATCTTATATAACCACGTTATAGTCATGATAAGAACATATTCTTATCTTACCGACTAGAACTTTAATGACAATCATACACCATTAATTATCAATATGTGAAATACTCACAACTCGTAGTAAATTCAGTTTAATTAATTCAACAAATTGAATTTTCAGGGCACTAATCCCAACAATCTCCCACTTGCCCTAAATTCAATTTGGCCACACATCTAAGTC
Organism: Lantana camara; assembly: GCA_037501455.1. Classification (NCBI taxonomy): domain Eukaryota; kingdom Viridiplantae; phylum Streptophyta; class Magnoliopsida; order Lamiales; family Verbenaceae; genus Lantana; species Lantana camara. Next base: position 24,346,951 of record CM074856.1, on the reverse strand, counting down.
TTATTCCTTCCACATGAGTGTCAAAACTCGTTTTGCACTCTTTTACGCCAATACTTTAGTGAAGGAATCTATTAGATGTTTCTCTGAGCCAACAACTGGGAAATCATGAATCCAATACATCTAACTGGCTGCTTCTCAAGCTACCATGTATTTAACTTCTATGGCGGTGTAAGCAATACAAATCTGCTTAACATTCCCCAATTAACAGTTGCTCTTTCTAGAGTAAACACGTATTCTGATGTCAAACATCTAGAATACAAATCAAACTGTGAATCCGAATCTGTGTATTCTATTTAAATGAGCTCACGATTGTAGTAGACAAGCATATAAGCTCAAGTTCTTCTCAAGTACTCCAATATATGCTTTCACTACTACCCAGTGTCAGATTTTAGGGTTTGACTAATATCTTCTGACTTAGACCTAATTCATAATAGACAGTTGGCCCTGTAATAATATGACATACATAAAGCTTCCACTACGGAACTCTAATCATGTCTTCTATCTCTACAGTTGTTTTAGGACACTGATCCCGAGATAGATAAATTCCATATCTAAAAGGTAGTGAACCTTTCTTGGAATTCGTCATATTATACCTTACCAGCATCTTATCTGTATATGCTTCTTGTAATAAACAAATTCTTTTATTCCTATGATCACGACAAAAGTCTGATCCTTGGAATATTATTGGTCTCACTTAGGTCTTTATTTGTCAAATAGATTTGACAATCGAATCTTGACCACTGATAAAATTCTTGCATCATTCACAATGAGCAGAATATCGTCCACGTACAAAATGAAAATGTTACAACATTATCATGATGTTATTTTGTACACTCATGATTCATCGGGCAATTGCACAAATCGAAAGAATTTAAATTGCCTCTTTAATCCTGATGTTTCATGATTCAGACGCTTGCTTAAGATCACAAAATGATCTATTAAATTTGCATACTATATGCACCTGATTTCTAGTTGTGAAGCCTTCAGGTTGTGTCATGTTTTTCTTCTTGAAGGTGCCCGTTCAAGAATATAGTCTTTACATCCATTTATCTAATCTCATAATCGTTAATGAGATAAAATAGAGAGGATAATGGACTTAAGCATTGCTATAGGCGAGAAGATCTCACAAATGGTCTCTTCTTTCTGGGTAAAATCCCTTGCCATAAGCTTTGCTTTAAAGTCTCTACTTTTGTCCATTTCTCCTTTTATCGTCTTGTAGAACCCAATTATATCTAATAGGGTTTAATGCCTTCAGGCGCCTCTACAAGTTCAAGACTTTGTTAGAATACAGAGATTCTAATTTAGATTCCATGGATATTGATCAAACGGTCAGCGTCTATATCTTCCACAGCTTCATTACACGTGACAGGATCAGATACGTTAGATTCAACCACTTGGTTTAATCTTAGGTATCTTGTCAGGTATCCTGACAATCCTCCAACTACAATGATGCTCTCGTGTACACGTCTGTACATCAAATGTTGTATTTGGTACATCACATGTATCCAATATATTTTCAGTTATCACGGGTTTATGGAAATCAGTATCTAATACTGTTATTTCTTTTAACACTACTTTGCTTCCACCCTTTGTGGTTATCTATACAATTATCTTTGAAATATTCACAAACATCTTTTGTGATTTCTCAAATTACAAAATATACCACCTCTCGTTCTTCTAGAATAACCTTAGAACAAGTAAACCTTTATTCTTTATTCTAACTTGTCAGGATCCATCCTTAACACATGGACCAGGCTACCTCAAATCCGAAAATAAGAGATACAGGGTTTTCACCCTAACTACAGATCCATCAGTGTTTTAGGAACTGACATAGATAGAACTAGGTTTAGTGTGTTTTGTCGTTTTTGAGCACAAGACTCCAAAACAAACTTCATAGGGTAGCATGACTCTTCATGAATCTTACCATCATTATCAGAGTTCTATTTATCCTTTCTGCAATACATCATTGCTAAGACGTATTTCATACAGACAACTGAGATCTAATCTCATTAGAGAGATTTTGTTTAACTCTGAACATAGATACTACTTCGAACCAATCGAAGTGCCTTGATATCTTTTCTAATTTGACTCTTTAACTTCAGTCTTATATTCTTTGAACTCTTCAAAATACAGACTTAATGTAACGCCCCGTGTTTTCGTCGTACAGGTATACGCGCCACACGTGTGATTTTCTGAGAGTTAGGTTAATTATTTATTTAATCTCGTACTCGCATGTGTTATTATTTGTTAATCTTACTTGAATTATTTGACTTAATTGAATTATGTGAAATATATGAATTTTGTTCCCACTTCATACCATATAAGTATTTCATATTATTCATTCATAATCATTCCTTAATTTTCTTCTAACTTATACATATTCTATTTCATTTCATAAGCATATCATATTTTCTATATACTCATATAGATACACTTGAAACTAATTTCATAAAATAAGTGATATCATATATATACCATATATTTACATACTCACACAATCACAATAGATAACTATAAGTAATACATTTATATATATCATAGACATAATATCTAACTTTTATTTTATACATATAACTATTATATCTATACATTATATACATATTATATATCAAATATCTTCATTTCACTTTATATGTATATATCATATATCTATACATTATATCATACATACACAAACACACACCAAATCTCTACAACACACATACACCCTTTCTCTCATTTTCATCACATTCATCTTTGATCAAGAAAGAAGAAGAAGAGAAGGGAGAACCAAGCATCCATTATCATCATCTTCATCATCTCATTATCATCCCATCTCATCCTTCTTCATTTTCTTTAAGGTATGTATGTATATATATGAATGTGTATGTGAGTGAATGTTATGAATATGTTAGGGATTTTAATTCTAAGCTTGATAACTTGAATTCTTGGGTGTATATGCATGAATACATGTTGATCTCTGCTTGAGTCTTGAATTATTGAAGCAAGAAGGTGTATATGTATATGTGTGTATATATAGATGTATATATATGTGTGGGTTTGTGAATTAATGTATTTTAATTTGCTCAAAACTTGCATTTGATGTTTCTACATGATATATATGAGTCTTTTGCATGATATATGATTGTTTTGGAGCTTTTTGGTTGAGTTTGCTTGGGGTTTTGATCCCTTTTCTTCCCTCCTCGGAACAACCCCTGTTTTGCTTTTTTTTCTCGCCCAGAAGGACTACCCGGGCGGGTAGTTTTTTGTACTTAAAAGTACCCAGGCGGGTACTTTAGTCCAGAGAGTTTCTGCACTCTTTTTCCCCGGTCGGGTACATTTAATCTTGTATTTTCCCCGGCCGGGTACTCCCTCATTCAAACTCGGATTGACCTGATTTTTGAACTGTTGGAAACCTCTTGAAGTCTAGAACAACCTCCAATTAGAATAACATTAATATCTTTTCTCATTTGTGAGATATGATCGTTTGAAAATTGTGTCGCCATTTTGCCGAAAATCTGCAATCACCTAACTTCGAGTGTACACCATTTTCTCCTCATTTTGAAATAAAAAACGAGCCTTATATCCTCGAAAAGGTCTTTGTGTCTAGTTTCATATCCAATGGATAAAACCCAATTCCCACTTCTATAACTCAAGATATTCTTGTTTTACCACAGCATGCGCATTTCCGAAAATTGTCCATTTTTACCAAACTTCACCAAAACCCCTCATATTGCAATCCTTTCACTTCCTTGGCTCCCGTATGTGACTTGTATGAATTATATGATTGGTTAATTGATAATTATGTTATTATTTGACACTCTTTGATCTTTAATTGTTCAAACTTGATTGTTAACTCCGTGCCTTACATGAAATGAATTCATTTGATTAAATGGCATGAATACATGACCTCTTTGAGTGTAATTGCATCTCCTATATGTTAATTGAATGTCACACATGTTATAACACGATATACCACTTTATGAGCATTGTCGTGCGTCTTTTTTGGTAACATATTGAGTCTCCTCTCACTAGTACACATTGTTACTTTCTCTTGTACTTTCTCTTGTACAGATCATGAGCATGTATTATTGAAAAGTTTGATCAATATTATGTTGAAATTTAAATTTTGTTGAATTAGTTGTTGCATTTTGCATCAATATGTGCTTTGGTGCGAAATATGTGTCATTTACATTTACTAACCGGCATGAATTTTTATTTAAGTTTAGTTGTGACTGTAGGATAATATTACCACAACGACCCATGGCCAATCTTTATGGTTACAACAACTTGTCACGAGTTTTTCTTCCAAGTATGAGAAATTGAAGAAGACTTTGGGGATTTAGTAGGATTCGGGTGATTGATGATCTTCATACCAACACTCTAGGTTGGGAGCTTGAGCTTGAGATGGAAACTACATTTTTGGGAGAATTGAAGGTTAAGATCAGGATTGGAAGACTCCATATGTGGTGGTAACTTATGGGTTTTAATTGTTGTTGATGGGTATTTGATGAGATGATGGTGGGGCGTGTGATGTAGGCAAATCACTATATCAACCTACACGCCTACTCTACGAAGATTATATAACCGGATGCAACGGGATCGTCTGACTCAAAAAAAAAAATGAAGTGAAGGAAATATCTTGAAGATATTACGGTTCGAAGCTTAGTTCGGTAGGAAAGGATGAAGACCTCAAGGAGACTCCATATACAATAGAGTGAATGGATGGTAAGCAAGGTAAATTATCGAGGAAGGACTTTCGAATAAATCAAGCCTCTGGAAGTTAAATTTGGAAGAGTTAGAGAAAGCCCATTGATGCTGTAGATATGATACAACTTCATGGAAGATATAGAGCAACCAAGGGAAACGATAAAGAAAGGCAAAGGGCCTTTGGAGGGAAATTATGTTCTCAAATGTAAGCAATTGGGGATAAGCCGTCTAACCAATTTGAATTCCTAAGAGGTAAGTCAAGAGGACTTGATCAAGAAGAATTCGGGTTCAAGAATCACAAAAATTTTGGACATTGAAGAAGATTTTAACAAAGGAATCAGCATGGGAAAAGAGTCAAAGGGCCGGTTTCGGGAATGTGGAAGGATTGGGCTTAAGTGACAACTTTGGATTGAGGGAATCTTATCCCTCAAGTTAGTGGGAAATTAAGAATCAAATTCGAAGTAAGGAGATTTTTAAAATTTGGAATGAGGGAGATCGGGAAGAAAGAAATAGGTGGAGACACTTCGAGTTCTAAGAGAATGAAAAGTTTGAGAGGCATCATCAACCCAAGGACTCGGATATGGAAGGCATACGAGCAAGTAATAACCTCAGATCATGAGAACATACCACTTGATGCAAAGGAATTCGGAAGAGTGTTAGATAGCACAAGGAATGTGAGGAAACCAAGGAAGTTAGAAGACCGTGGGTGAGCAAGAGGTGAACAACAGAATAGAGAGCAAAGGATCAAACCTCCAAGCTAAAGCTTACCTACATGGTGAAAGGTACTCGCATTCATGCCACGTGTACCATTCATTGTGTTAAAACATTTAATTATCTTATATATGTCTTAGATTGATTTAATTTCCCAAACGTGATGCATACCCTGATTGTCGAATATGTGCTACATGCATTGAGCATTCTTACCCAACATGCATAGCTTAGTGTTCGCTTGGTAGGAAGCCTTTTTCACCTCATATTTCACGTGCCATTTCAAACAAGTCATGTTTGGGTCAAGAATGAACCTTTGGTTGCAGAGAATAGAGCAAGTGTGATGGAAACTTTGAGGTGTCAAGAATTGAATTGGAAGAATTCTTAAGGGGGAGATCATGGCCAAGGAATAAATTTGAACTCTTGGTCGTGCTGAAGAAATATTTCTAGTGGGAACTACGGAAATGTAAGATTTAATAAGTCAAGGGACTCTACCAAAGTTATAAGGAATAATTTGGCAAGTTTTGGCACTCGAAGAATGGCAAGGCTAAGATACCTAGAGCTTCAAGGAAATTGTTGAAAGAAACGAGCACTTGAGTGGATAAAGGTGCAAGTTTCAGGAAAATTTGGGAGTCGTGTCGATAAGGAGAAAAGGGTTGATCGATGGAAACAAACCAAAGTCATCGATCTCTTATGTTGGTGGCGTATGAACTCAATCTCCCAAGGGTGGAAAAGGATGAGTTATATTGTGAATTTCAATTTCCGAGTTAATGGAGATGAAGAAATTACAGAAATGATGAAGAGGAATGGATAAAGAAGCCGATCTGATCACCATATTCCGTGATGGAAAGTGAGAGTCAATTTAACCGAGCGTTGAAAAGTGGATGTCTACAAGGTGCGATAACGTGAATGAGTCGGGTTCCGGTTCGTTGGTCATTTCTTCATGAAGAGCCGAGGACATTCTAAGGAAATAAACCATAACCTGGGTTAGTAAAAATAAGCTCAAGTTTCGGAGATAGAGGGGATACAACTCGCCATGGAGAGTTAGAGATTGTAATTTGAATTTCCTGCAAGAGTGGTTCGAACAACTGGGAACGGCAAACATGACTCGTTAGGAAAAACAAGTTGATCGGGTTAGACAAAGAGAACACTTAAGAATTTGGAAGTGTAAAGAGAGGAAAAGGAATCGAGACTGAGTTACTTGAAAGATGGGATGGACTGATGACCGGGCAGGTGTATAAGGATAAAAAGAAGGAACTCTAGAAAACAACCCAACGGATGCATTGGCACGGGCAATGAGAGCATAACCATCAATTTTATTACTTCGGTGAACTGTACATCGAACATTCATGGCATATTCATACATGCAACTTTAATTTGAACAATTTTATGATGTTATATGCCTTAATCACTAATTGTATTAATTGCTTTTGTATGATACTCGGTGTTTTTGATGTTCTTACTTGTTCTTTGTGTGATTGTTGTTTAATTTTTGTTTTGGGGGTTTTCCCTTTTCGTGTTTGAGAGACGGGGTTCTCTCATTGCTTGGTTGAGAGACGAGGCTCTCTCGTTGTTGCTTTCTACTTGTTTAGCTGCTCTGGCGGTAGTTTAGTTTTGCGAGTGTTTAGGCTTCCCGGTGAGTTAAGGGTCGTGGATGATTCAACAGATGAGTTTCAACGATCGTACCAGAGTAGTAGATTGAGGATGGTTCGATCTTCTCAACATCGAACCCGAGCTTGGAATCATGAAGAGTTCGGTTAGGCTCATGGTTGTGAGTTAGTGGTTATCTAAGGCACCATACTCATTTCAAACCGAGCCCCAAGAGTTAGGTCGTAATGGACTTGAGTGATAGGAGATGAATCCGTTGGACCCTCTTATTATACAAGTCCTACCGAACCACTCGCTTACCACCGGATCTAGTTCGAGGACAAGCTTTCTCCGCAACGAGTTAAGACCCCTGTTGCTTGAAGAACTTTTCCGAACTAATTCCTATCGGGGTGTCCCGAACCCGTGTGGGATGAACACGGGGAAGTTGTGCTTAGAGTCCAGAACTCGAGGCATTGGACCTGAGGATAGGTCCTTCTTAAGGGGGAGAGGTTGTAACGCCCCGTGTTTTCGTCGTACAGGTACGCGCGCCACATCTGTGATTTTCTGAGAGTTAGGTTAATTATTTATTTAATCTCGTACTCGCATGTGTTATTATTTGTTAATCTTACTTGAATTATTTGACTTAATTGAATTATGTGAAATATATGAATTTTGTTCCCACTTCATACCATATAAGTATTTCATATTATTCATTCATAATCATTTCATTAATTTTCTTCTAACTTATACATATTCTATTTTATTTCATAAGCATATCATATTTTCTATATACTCATATAGATACACTTGAAACTAATTTCATAAAATAAGTGATATCATATATATGCATTTCATGCCTACTTTGGGAAACATGCATATTTATATATACCATATATTTACATACTCACACAATCACAATATATAACTATAAGTAATACATTTATATATATCATAGACATAATATCTAACTTTTATTTTATACATATAACTATTATATCTATACATTATATACATATTATATATCAAATATCTTCATTTCACTTTATATGTATATGTGTATGTGTGTATATATAGATGTATATATATGTGTGGGTTTGTGAATTAATGTGTTTTAATTTGCTCCAAACTTGCATTTGATGTTCCTACATGATATATATGAGTCTTATGCATGATATATGATTGTTTTTTAGCTTTTTGGTTGAGTTTGCTTGGGGTTTTGATCCCTTTTCTTCCCTCCTCGGAACAACCCCTGTTTTGCTTCTTTTTCTCGCCCAGAAGGACTACCCGGGCGGGTAGTTTTTTTGTACTGAAAAGTACCCAGGCGGGTACTTTAGTCCAGAGAGTTTCTGCACTCTTTTTCCCCGGTTGGGTAGATTTAATCTTGTATTTTCCCCGGCCAGGTACTCCCTCATTCAAACTCGGATTGACCTGATTTTTTAACTGTTGGAAACCTATTGAAGTCTAGAACAACTTCCAATTGGAATAACATTAATATCTTTTCTCATTTGTGAGATATGATCGTTTGAAAATTGTGTCGCCATTTCGCCGAAAATCTGCAATCACCTAACTTCGAGCGTACGCCATTTTCTCCTCATTTTGAAATAAAATACGAGCCTTATATCCTCGAAAAGATCTTTGTGTCTAGTTTCATATCCAATGGAAAAAACCCAATTCCCACTTCTATAACTCAAGATATTCTTGTTTTACCACAGCATGCGCATTTCCGAGAATTGTCCATTTTTGCCAAACTTCACCAAAACCCCTCATATTGCAGTCCTTTCACTTCCTTGGCTCCCGTATGTGACTTGTATGAATTATATGATTGCTTAATTGATAATTATGTTATTATTTGACACTCTTTGATCTTTAATTGTTTAAACTTGATTGTTAACTTCGTACCTTACATGAAATGAATTCATTTGATTAAATGGCATGAATACATGACCTCTTTGAGTGTAATTGCATCTCCTATATGTTAATTGAATGTCACACATATTATAACACGATATACCACTTTATGAGCATTGTCGTGCATCCTATTTGGTATCATATTGAGTCTCATCTCACGAGTACACATTGTTACTTTCTCTTGTACAGTTAATCTCCAGGGTGGAGACTTCCGAATTGAATAGGCACCCGTATCAATCTTGTTTCTTGTCTCGTGGTATTCCAGGTGAGGGTGTTTTTGTTCTAGAATAATTATCAACCCTATAACCCTTATGTGATATGTTTTGGCCAAAATCCTAATTATATATTTATGCATTGTTTTCAAGCAAAGTCATTGAGTAAATTCTTATCGAGTAAATATTTTCAAGGAATAAATCAATTGCAATGAAATGTATTGGAATGTTCTAACGTAACGAAATGTTTTGGCGAGATAACGCACGTCACGTTCATGTTATTGGGCCCGGGAAAACGTGGTCTTGGATACCGGCACGGCATCGGGCCATCGGGCAATCCCTTATCACATAGTACCCTTTGAGATTATCCTCGCGCGACTTTGGTGGCAGGAAGGCGGGATATTTTTGAGCTGGTGGTTAATCCGCCGAAGGAGCGGGAAGGAGTCATGATCCCCCGTCTCGAAACATCACGTCACATCACGAGGTGGTAGGGCCTTGCAAACCCTTGCACCGTCCGGAGGTAGAAGGTTGGAATGTTTTACGATTATGTTCATGTTTACGTTATGCACCGTGCGGGAAGGCCGGGACACGGATTGCCCAAACGACTATGTTTTATGAATGCATGTATTATTATGTATTGTATGATCACGTATTCAAAGTATTAAATCATGTTAATTGTACACGGTCGAAGTTTGGTTGGAGATAACGCACGCTCACTCGCCGAGCCATAACGATTATTCATGCATTACGAACTTAATAAATTTTAATATGGATTAGTCGCAAAGACCGAGCATTGGTAAATGATTTCATGTCCTTCATGGGAACTAACTTTAATAAAACCTTGCTTACGATTTATGACTTGCATGTGCTTGTTTTTATATATGCGTACAACTCCTGCTCACTCAGTCTTCTAGAGACTGACCCCTCGTTTCCCCACTTTCTCAGTCTTTGCAGGTTTTACTAGGCGGGAGTCAAGTCTTAGGGATTTTCTCGAGTCTCACTTGTACACTCGAGTCACATTCTACATTTATTATGTTTACCTGTATCATGTATTTTACAGGTCTGTGTGCCAACGTATGATTTATGAATTATTGAATTATTGATTATTGATTCGGGACAGGTTGCATGTTTAGCTAAACCCGTTGTTAGGTGCATTTGGATTTAATTATATTTATGAATTGTTTGGGCTTGTAGTGATTAATGGAATTTTATTGTTGGCATAATTGCTTCCGCATTGCACTCGTACTGTTTTTGGTTGTTTGGTACAGGGTTAGATTCCACCTAGTTAGGAAAGTCTTTATTTTATCACCCGTTCGCTATGAGTCTGGTTCATGCTGGATCATCAATTTCATGTGTAGACTAGACTTATAGTGCGGGGGATGTGGTGCCTATCGTTGTGGGTGCTACACTTAAGTCTCATCAAATAAACATATCTGTATCTAGAGTAATCATTCAAATGAATGATGAAATATCCAAAACTTTCTCTTGCTTGAACACTCATAATATCATATGTCTGTATGAACTAACTCAAGCAGGTTCATGGCTTAAATACCCTTTGTCTCAAAAAGGCTTCTTGGTCATTTTAACTTTCTAAATAGGACTCGCAGATTGATACTATTTTCAAGTTAATAGGACTCAACAATCAGTCTTTGTATCCTATTCAGATTCAATTGACCAATAGATAGGTGCCATGTAGAAGTTTTTCTTCTTAGATGGTAAGTCAAGCTTCTTAATGTTAAACTTAAATTAGGGTTTTCTTTGAGGTATAAAAGACCACCTTTTATTGTGCCAGAGCAAATAAACCTTTTATTTTGTTTAATGGTAAACCTTTGTTCAAAACAAACAGTTAAACCATTAGTTATCAAATAACTCACAGAAATTAAATTTCTGTTTATACGGCACGTGTAATAGAAAACCCTATTGCCAAAATACAATACTACAGTTCCTACTGCTAATACAATTACACTTGTATTATCCTTGAGCAGTAGTTGCATGTTAGCCGTTTTTCAAACTTTCTGGTTAGTTTGAATTTTCGCAACGAATTGCAAATATGATTAGTTGAGCTTGAATCCATATTCCAGGAGTCTGGTGAATTTCCAACTAAACATACTTTCAACGAGTAAGATATCTTCATATCTTATCTAAACGGCGTAGCAAATTGACAAACTAAGTATTTTGGATAATTTCCTTTCCAATACCCGTTACCACCGAAGTAGAAACACTTTTCCATTGTCGAATTTGAATTTCTATTTCTGAATCTTAGATTGAGAACTTTTCCTTTTTCTTTCTTCCACTTACTGGCTTTTTAGGCCGTGGATATTGATGTCTGATTTAAGAGAACTTTTCCCTTTGTCTATATCACCCTTTCTGCAATATTGAGGTCGTTTATTAGTTCAGGTTAGGTTTTTAAAAGAATTTAAAATTAATCTTGAACGTTCAAACGACTTAGGCGGAGAGTATAGGATCGTATCTTGTCTGTTAAGATTGTTTCTTTAAGCACAGAGGTTTCAATCTCGTTCAGATTAGTTATCATAGCATAATATGATTCTGAATCGGTGATCCTTCAAACATCTTCATAACTAACAACCTTCTTATTGGCTCGTACCTTCGTACGATTCTGTCTTCAAAACATGTTCTTATCAGTAGACATCTCATGCGTCTGATGCTCAAGAACTTTTAAGACAGATGTCAGGACATAAAACTAGCCAGATCATTACACTTGATCTGTTTGGAATAAGCGTCTTTCTAATCTTGACTGGCTGTAGTTTCTGGAATTTTTGGATAAGGTTCAGTGAGTACGTAAACTTTTATGTCTCAACACGATGTCAAGATTCATTTCCTAGTCAGCATAGTTGAACCCTTACTAGCCTATTTCCTTATAAACAAATAGTTTGGAGTGGGCTAAGAAATAAATAAATGCAAGTTATGATTAAGCATTTCACTTTCTTCTGCGTCTAACCAATAAATGAAATCCACGTAAGCATTTTGATTTATGCAATGGTGACTTAACTAACTGCAGTTGACTCCCCGGAGGCGAGGTTGAAAACCGCTTAGAAAAACAAGAACTATTCTTAATTAACATGTCATCTAGGTAACTCTTACCAAACAATGTCAATCCACCACGTCAACCCTTGGCCTCTAAGTAAATGTAACAGAGCTCCGAAGGGAGGTTAATACTAGTTAGTCAAGTGTGCACCATTACCTAGAAGTCCTTACGAGTAGGTCAAGACACTCCACGGAGGCGTGGTCGAGCTGACTTTCCCGTATTTCATTCTATCCGTAGAAGTCTAATCTTGTATACCGCAAATATATACCCGTCGAAGGGAGTAGTATACATCCACTATACTATAGACGGGTAATGGAGGCCGTGAGAATCCAACTCTTTTCATCTCGCTCCCACTTGAATTTTTAAAATGTGTGGATTATCTTTTGATTATTTTATAATCACTTTTGGCATCTTATTGTCAGAAGTGATTAATCTAATTAATACGCTCCCTCTAGGATTACTAAATCATATTTAAAATCTCAATAATATTTTAAGGCAATTTAATAACTATTTATTAATTAGGCCGAAAGATATTAGTCCCATTATACATCTCGTTCAATCTCTATAAAACATTATTATTTAATCACATTAAATAAAATGCGCATAATTGTAAATAACATAATATCTCATATTATCATGATCATGCCATAAAATAAAATAATTAAGCATGCTTTGATATAATTATCACATAATTATCATGCTTAAAATAAATGGCATAAAGTAAACATGTCATAAATAAATTATCTCATAATTTAAATCATATTTACTGATTCGGTAATTTTTTAGGAAAAACAATTAAATTGTTTCCCAAAAAATACCACTCCACGTAAATTCCTAGGAAACACTAGAGGGGTCATAAACGGTCCAACTTAAAAACTAGCCTCATTTGACAGAATTTACGTGCACAGTATCAGATTTAAAATTATGCATCGCATGCATCATATCAATGTATGTATATATCAAGAGTACGACTCTGATACCAGTTGCTGGGAGGTGGGCCCAGAACAGTAGCGGTCCGAGACCACATTTAAAAAAAAAAAATTATAATACAAGTATTAAAATATTTCTAAAACATTTTAATACAATAGCGGAAGACTAGCCGGATCTACTCAAGTATATACATGTAATTGATAATAAATTTTAAATCACTTAAGCAGATAAATATCTAACATGCAATTAACACTTAAGAGCATATAATTTATCATACTTAAAATAATACAACTGTAAAATATTACCGTACTGCAAACATGGCTATCTAACGACATTTTTCCAGCTCCCGAATTCTCCTCCCGAGAACCCGATCTCCTCGTGAAACCGGCAGAGCTTCCCTGCAATAACCCCAGAGAAACCCTCGGAGTGTGGGCTCCGAAAGTATTTCTCTAAATACTTAGAGAAAAAAACTTTAAACTAGAAAACCCTTTTCAGGGTTTAATCTCTCGAAATTAGGCGTTTTATTTAAACACCTAATTAAAATTAATTCCAAAATAAATCAGAATTAAGTGGGAGAAAAGGGATATGGTTTCAAAGCCGAAAGTTCAGCCAAAACCTCTCCCAAACTTGTGAATGAAAAATGAAGGGTCAAGACCCCTATTTATAGGGGAAAAACCGAGGGCGGCAAAATGGTAATTTTACATCCCACTTGCGTATGCAACTTGGACATGAAAACCGAGGTGACGACGTTGAAGATCTTAGCACTGATGGGGTCAAAATACGCTCGTCCCACGTTTGGACACGTGGCAACTCAAGATAACGACACCTGTCATCTTGTGATTAAGGTAATTATTCATGAGCGTACAAACCCATCGAGCGTCAAAATTCCCACAGGGACACGTATCATCTCTGCTTCGCATTTGCGCGATCAACGTTGCCGCTCTCTAATGAGTGTGCTCCGCCATACCAGGCTAAGCTCTCATCTATCAAGGAAGCTCTCTTCGAGCGCTATTCCCCCTCAGGGAAACTTTCACTTCCCCTCATTGTATGAGCCTTGGCCTTCATCCCTTAGCGGATTCCTTGGTCTCCAAGGCTCTTGGTTGACACGAGCGTGCGCTTAGCCCTCGTTACCAACCCCCTGAAACGGCTCTCTGACACCCCGTACATACCCGCGCACCTACCACTGTTGCCAACACTAACTTTCACCAGATTTTGCAGAAGATTCCTCCTAGGTTTTTCTCCCAACGCCACGTGTTAGGGCAACATTCGGCCAGGACCACACTGTGCAAATGACTAAAGGGTCCCTGACCCTCAACTATAAATAAACGGATTCATCTCCTTCACTGTAAGCAATCTCCATTACTGTACTTTTGCAACTTCTTTACTTTCTCTTTCAGATCATCATCTGACTTGAGTGTTGGAGAGCCAAACTGGGAATCACCCCCAGTTCCCCCAGCTTGGCCTTCTGACTTTGCTTTGGTGTTTATCCTAGCAGGTAGAACCCCCCATCTTTTTCGGCGATCCTCAATTGGTTTCCTCACCTAAACAAATTGTAAAGTGATTGGACTCTGTACCCCATATTCAGACCCATCATTTTTGGCACCGTCTGTGGGAAACCACGTTCTCAATTCATCTTTATCTCTCTTTTTGCTAGTCGAGAAACAAACACCCAGCACCTTCATAACTATGGTAACTACAAGGTCCGGAGCTGCGGGAGGAGGAGAGGATCTTCCTCATGATGCCAATGTCACCACCATCCCATCCGTCATCATTGGCGGAGCACCACCGGCCGGAGGAGTGCCTCTGCCGACAGATCCTATGATTCCGCCACCAGCGCCACCCGTTTCTGGCGCCGTTGGAGGTACTCCCCTCCCCACTCTTCCACAGCCCCCCCCCCCCCCAGAACCAGTAGGTTCATTGTCATGCGAATCCAGGAGGACAACCCTATATGATGCCGCCTCCTGGATATATGCTCACCCTTTCCGTCATGATGCCGGCGGTTCAACCATACCATGTCGGGCAAATCCAGCTCCCGGTGGTGATTCCGAGGGAGATTGAATGGGTGGAGTTGCCCCCTTTGACCCCTCAACAGCTGAGGGCTCTTTAAGCCCAGTGTGAGGTTCAGGCGGCCCAGGGTGCATGGGAGAGATTTCATTCCATATATTTTCCCTCTGGGCAAGCCACTCAAGCCACCCCTCCTTTGGGTGGATTGCAGACATATCCGCTTGGGGAGGCTCAGGCAGTCCTAAGGGCTCAACCGCCGCCGCCGCCGCCCGCCAAAGAGACGCCCAACCAAGGCGAAAACGAGCGTCCCCATGCGGACAGGGGCAGAGAGCCCACGAAAAGAATCAACGATGATGAGGAGGTTCATTCTCGTGCCTCCAAACGAAGGCTACAAGCCTCCCAATGAGGGAGCCAGGTGAAGAAGGAAAATCCCGACGTCCTCGCAGCTGTGCAAGACCAGCTGTAGGTGTCACGCCCCGGGTCCGCGGGCCCGTTGGACGCGAGCGCAAGTCTCCAAGCCCACCGAGTATAACCTGAAATTGGGCCTAAACCACTGCCCGAAAGGGATATCCAATGGTTATACTTGGACTCTTTAACTTATATACTGAACTTAACATTCATACTTTTCCGATGTGGGACAGGGATGTCACAATCACCCCTCTTTCAGAATCGCGACGTCCTCGTCGCGGCATGACATATAGCCCATGACCGACTCATCTGCGTTGGGACTCTAGAGGTGGCTCCTACAGGCACAAGAGGTGGCTCCCACACATGTAGCACTTTGCCCCGTATAGCACTTAGCTCCTGCGGCTGACGAGCGGCTCTGATACCATCTGTCACGCCCCGGGTCCGCGGGCCCATTGGACGCGAGCGCAAGTCTCCAAGCCCACCGAGTATAACCTGAAATTGGGCCTAAACCACTGCCCAAAAGGGATATCCAATGGTTATACTTGGACTCTTTAACTTATATACTGAACTTAACATTCATACTTTTCCGATGTGGGACAGGGATGTCACAGTAGGAGTTGTAAGATACGGTGGGACAGCTCTCAGGAGCACGACCCCAAGCTGTCCCACCAACCGCACGCTCCCCACCATGTGAAAAAACCAAGGACGCTCGACGCAATGTCCGCCAACCGTACGCTCCCCACCATGTGAGCAGGAGAAAAATTTTAGATGTTACATCCATCATCCGCTCGCGAAAGGGTCTCCCCTTGTGGAAGAAGTCTTGGTAGCCCAAGCTGGCATGGGCAAGGTCCCGACATCCGTCAACCGCTACGACGGGACCACCGACCCTGCAGAGCATCTGGACCATTTTTTGCATCTGATGCACTTGTACGTGCACTCCAGTCATTACTGGGCAAAAGTATTTATTACCTCCCTCATCGGAACGGCCCAAGAGTGGTACAAGCGTCTGGCGCCAGGATCGATCCACTCATACGACAAGCTCACCGACGCCTTCCTGAACCACTTCAATTTCTTGAAGGCACCCGTCACTGCACCCACAACACTTTACAATATAGTGCAGGGCAAGAATGAAACTCTTCGCTCGTTCTTCGCCCGTTTTAACAAAGAAGTATTGCAGGTGGAGAGGCCCTCCATGGATTTCTTGATCCCAGTGCTCTTTAAAGCTGTGGATCACAAGCAATACGTGAGCAAAAAGCTTGCCGACGCCATCGTGGAGAGAAGGCCAGGAACCCTCATGGCCTTAAGAGAAGTTACCGAGCCGTTCTTCGCGCTCGAAGATATGTATGGGACTAATGGGCCCCGACACCCTAGCCCGGTAAGACATGAGCGACATCTGGAGCGGGGGCGGGAAGATGCTAGCAAGAAAGAGCGCAGGAAATCTCCTCCCACCCCCCGCCGTTCCGAGTGCATCCCCCTTACAAGGCCGAACTCGGAAGTTTACGCCTTGTCCGATAAGAAACTCTTCAAAAGGCCTACGAAGATGAAGGAAACTGAGGCTTTGAGACGCTCAAACAAATACTGTGTTTTCTATAAGCAAAGGGGGCATGATACGGATGAATGCCACCAGCTGGAGGTTGAAATTCAAAGGCTCATCGCTGGGGGCCACTTGAAGGAGTTTATCAAGATGTTGGAGTGTTATGATGAATGTTGCAACGAGCGCTCAAGAGAGAGAAGGAGGAGCCCCTCGCGTTCAAAAGGCCCACGGAGGCGAGGCCTCATAGAGAGTAGCCATCGAGGCAAAGGAAAGGCCCCAGAACAAGAGAATACTCCTTTTCCGGTCATCAACATGATAGCAGGAGGTTCCTCAAGGGGGGATTCCAACGCTTCCCAACGCCAATATATCCGGAGTTACGATCAGCGTCCAAATCGGTTTATACCATTCAAGAGGCAAAAAATCAGCGGTCGAAAGAAAATGATATGATAGGATTTACTGATAGTGATTTGGAACATATTGTAACACCCCATGGGGTCAGTGAAACCTCTGACTGCCCCACGGTGGTTAGCTTAGATGTCCACAATCACATTGTAAAGAGGGTGTTAGTGGATAGTGGAAGCTCTGTTAACGTTTTGCCCTACACCACGTTCCAAAAGATGAATGTTGCCAACACCCCGCTCGAACCACACAAAATAGCTCTCATTGGCTTTGGGGGCTCTGAGGTTGTCCCACGAGGGCAAATTCGCTTGGCCACTTCATTCGGCCGAGCCCCACAGCGCAAAACGCTCATAGTCACCTACGCAGTAGTGGAAATTGACATCCCATATAACATCATAATCAGGCGACCGGCTCTTGTCGATTTCAAAGCGATTATCTCCACTTACCACCAGAAAATCAAGTTCCCCACCCCTGAGGGCGTCAGAGAAGTCCTGTGCAACGTACGAGAGGCTTGGGAATGCTACATGCTCTCCCTCAGAAAGCCCAAAACAGAGAAAACATTTCAAATTAGGTCCACCAAGAAATCTGTAGATTTTCCCAATTTGGACGAGGATGGCCCCGTGGGCAAAAGGGCCAAGATGAACAAGAAGAAGAACAAAAAGAAAGACCCCCACAACAAAGATATCCCCGAGGCTACCCCGCCCGGAGCAGTAGGAGAGTCTTCTTCTGAGGAAAGCGAGCGTGGTCAAGGGGAGCCTATGGATGATGGCCATCTGACGGGAAAGAAGAGAGCGCTTGAACTCCCCCGCCCAGAAATGAGAATCGAGCCCTCTGAAAAATTCCTTACAATTGAGCTAGAGTCAGGGGACAAGGATAAAACCACCCAGATTGGGTCCAACCTCTCTGGACCCTCGCAGATCATGATGATAGATTTTCTCAGAGAAAATATCGATGTCTTTGCATGGAAAGCCTCGGATCTTATCGGGATTGACCCGAGCGCCATAGTCCACAGGCTCAATGTGGACCCTTCCTTTAAGTCAATTAAGCAGAAGAAGCGGGATGTGCACGGCTTTCGGAAGAAAGTTATTGAGTAGGAAGTTAACAAGCTTCTTGAAGCTCAGTATATTGAGCCCATACTGTATCTGGAATGGTTATGTAACGTGGTACTGATGCCCAAGAGCGCAAATAAGTGGCGCATGTGCCATGACTACACGGATCTTAACAAGGCTTGCCCTAAGGATCCTTACCCATTGCCCCGCATAGACCAACTGGTGGACTCAACTGCGGGCAGCGAACTCATGAGTATGATGGACGCCTTTCAAGGGTACTATCAAATCTTTATGGCTGCGGAAGACCGCCCCAAAACTTCATTTGTTGTCCACTTGGGTGTATATTGCTTCTTGGTTATGCCTTTTGGACTCAAGAATGCTGGGGCCACTTAACAACGCCTCGTCAACAAGATGTTTGAGAAAGAAATTGGCAGATCCATGGAAGTGTACGTCGATGACATGATTGTTAAGATCGAGCGTCAGGACTCGCACTTGGAGGATCTCAAGCGCACTTTTGCCATTTTGCGCCAGTATGGGATGAAATTGAATCCTTCGAAATGTACTTTTGGAGTGCGATGAGGAAAATTCTTGGGCTACATGGTCAGTCAGAGGGGAATCGAGGCTAATCCGGAGAAAATCAAGGCTATTTTGGATATCTCATCCCCTCGTAACCTCCGGGAAGTACAAGTGCTGGTAGGGAAAATCATTTCTTTAAACAGGTTTATCTCGCGCTCGGTGGACAGAAACCTCCCTTTCTTCAAAATTCTGCGCAACGCTCGAAATTTCGCTTGGATTGAGGAGTGTGAGAAGGCATTGCAGGACATAAAGGCTTGCCTTTCGAGCACTCCGCTCCTGACCAAACCAGTTGAGGGTGAGAAGTTATTCATGTACCTCTCCGTTTCAACCGAGGCGACGAGCGCAGTTCTAATAGCTGTACGGGAACGTAAGCACTTGCCTGTTTATTATTTGAGCAAAACATTACAAGGGGCCGAGAGGAAGTATCTGGAAATTGAGAAATTCGCATTCACCCTCATTAATGCACCACGACGGTTGAGGCCTTACTTCCAAGCACACTCGATAACTGTCCTCACTGATCAGCCTCTGAAGCAAGTGTTGTCCAAACCAGATGTATCAGGAAGACTGATAAAATGGGACATTGAGTTGAGCCAGTTTGACTTAAGTTTCGAGCCCAGAACTGCTATACAAGCGCAGGTTGTAGCAGATTTACTGGTTGAACGCTTCGATTTAGAGCCTGCTGTTCTAAAGAACGATGGTCTATGGGTACTGCACACGGATGGTTCCTCAACCTCTCAAGGGGGAGGAGCAGGTGTAACCCTTAGAGACCCCAACGGAATTGAGTTAGACTTTACAATCAGGTTGGATTTTCAGGTCACCAATAACGAGGCAGAGTATGAAGCCCTTGTGCAAGGATTGAAAATTGCTTTTCAAAATGGAGCCTCCAGGATCACCGCTTATGTTGATTCACAATTAATTACGAGCCAGATTGAAGAAACTTATGAGGCTCGAGAAACCACCATGGTGCAGTATTTGAGCAAAGCTAAGGAAATTATCGAGAAGTTCAGAGAATTCCATTTACTCCAGGTCCCACGGGCAGAAAACGAGAGCGCTGACGCTCTATCAAAATTTGCCTCGGCCTTGGAAGGTATCAGTAAGCGCTCCGTTACATTTCTTAGAACTGAAGAGCCTCTAATAAGAGAGCAGGGCACCAAGAGAGTGGTAGCCATGATCGATCCGCACGAGCCTTGCTGGCTTGACGATATTATCAGATTTCTTAAAGATGGCGTTTGTCCCACTGACAAGGTGGAAGCTCGGAAAATCAGAAACAAAGCCCCTCGGTTTTATTTGGATTCTGAGGGAAGGTTATTCAAGAAGTCATTTCAAGGACCCCCGATGAGGTGTCTAAGGCCCTCGCAAGCTAAAGAAACGCTCGAGCTTATTCACAATGGAAGCTGTGGAAACCATTCAGGAGGGCGTATCCTCGCAAAGAAGATCCTGAGGAGTAGGTTTTATTGGCCCACAGTTCTGCAAGACGCCATTGAGTTTTCCAGGAAATGTCCTAAGTGTCAATTTCATTCTAACCTCCCTCAACTGCCAGCTGCCCAGATGATCCCTATGGATGTCTCATGGCCCTTTGATCAATGGGGAATCGACATTGTGGGACCCTTGCCCATCGCGGTCGGACAGAAGAAGTTTGTCATTTTGGCTGTGGATTATTTTACGAAATGGGCCGAGGCTGAGGCTGTTGCAAAGATTACATTCAGGGTCGTAAGGGACTTCATTTGGAAAAACATTATCTGCAGATATGGCATACCAATTGTGCTCATTTCAGAGTTGGGTATTGAGCAACGTTCATAGCAGCTGACACCCGAGAATGGTGTTCAGAGTTGGGTATTGAGCAACGTTTTACTTCCGTAGGCCATCCCCAAGCCAATGGACAGGCAGAAGCCACCAACAGGATCATATTGCAGCATCTGAAAACCATGCTAGAAAGCAAGAAAAGTGAGTGGGCCAAAGAGCTACAAGGAGCCCTATGGGCGTATCGTACAACCCCACGAGCATCAACCGGAGAAACGCCATTTGCCCTCGTGTATGGATCTGAAGCCATGATACCAGCGGAAATTGTACACGAATCTGCTCGTGTAGCCTATTTCGAGCCCCAGGATAATAAAGTCAACAGGAGCCTGGAGTTGGACCTACTGGAGGAGAGAAGGGACAATGCGTGGGCAAAAATGCACAGATATAAGGCAGTTGTGGCACGACAATATAACAAGCGTGTAAAAGAAAGAACTCTAACTGGGAGACTTGGTCTTGAAGAAAGTGGAAGTATCCAAACTTGTGGGAAAATTAGACCCCAATTGGGAAGGTCCGTTCAAAATCATACAAATCAGAGCTAACAACACTTACACCCTAGAGACATTGCAAGGCGAGCGCTTGCCTTGCCCTTGGAACGCATGCAACCTCCAGCAGTTTTATGTTTAAAAGTTCTCTAAAAATGATGATGTAACAATCCCACTAATGGGCTCTATGTACTACTTCAAATCTCAAGTAAGTTGCAATACATTCTCTTGAATATTTCTATACTACTACTTTTAAATTATGCAAGTGGATAGGACCCACATCCCTTGTTTCTATGAGCGTGGTTGGCAATCAATTTTAATACGCACAATGTTATTACATATGGGTTACGCTTGCCAGCGCTTTACTCCACGTGGGGGGACGCCCTCATAAGGATAGCCTGGTAACGCTCACAACCAACATGATGAATCGAAGAAAAACACAAGGAAAACCCTAGTAGGCCTTAGTTGTTAGTCACAACGCCTTGCGCTCGAAAACCGGATCGCTTGCAAGTCCAAAAAATCAACTGGTACAATTGCGCTTGTTCAACGGTAACGTTATTCGGAATGAATTAACTCAAATCTTGAACACCAGGGCGTTCTCAAGGGGGTGATCCCCGCGCTCGTTCAAAGGCAGCCGATTTTTACAAAATTCTTGTTAAGACCAAGCTAAAAGTTCTCTGAGAAAGAAACCCACACGCTTACCTGAAGGTTTAAATGTATTTATATGTGCGAAAATTTTCACAAGTCTTGAACGAGGGCAGCCTCTCAGTAAGACCCTCGTAGTTACTCAAGACTTAGTAAAATTTTCTAAGTGTAAAAGCAAAATTTTCACAAGTCTTGAACGAGGGCAGCCTCTCAGTAAGACCCTCGTAGTTACTCAAGACTTAGTAAAATTTTCTAAGTGTAAAAGGAAAAAATTTCATAAGTCTTGAAAGAGGGCAATCTTCCAATAAGACCCTCTTGCTTACTCAAGATTTAGCTAAAACAAGACATATTTTACCAAGAATGTTGCAGATAATCTTAGCATTATGAGATTTTATTACAACAGGCACAAGGTAAAAATTCCACAATCAAGAAAATAAAGAGAGACATCATTATGGAAAAAGAAGAATTTCATTGATTGGGGCTTTCGCCAAAGTTACAAAACAAGGACTCGTGGGCCCTTAGCATTCTTACAAAGAAAAAACTAAGCTAAAAGAAGAGAAGTTTCATCATGAGTAAAGGAGAGGAATCATCAAGCAGCTGGAGCAACATCTTCATCCAGAACCACCAGAACGTTTTGGGCCACGGGACCATGAATGGGGCCTGCCGGCTCTTGCGCTTGGGGGGGCATGTTCTTCTTGGTTCTGGGCAGCTGGAAGAGGCACAGGCTCGTTGTTTCCCAGCGCTTGGAGGGCATTGGGCTCATTGGCTTCATTGGCAGGAATGGGGACATTATCAGCGACAGGAGTGGAAGCCCTAACGACGGGCGCCAGAGGCTCATTTGTTGGAGGGTGTTCAGAGACAGCACTAGCATCGTTATTCCCCTCACTTTGTTCTGCCTGAGAGGCTTCTTCCGGAGGATGAGCCGCCATGTATTCATCCTGGATGAGCATGACCAGGAAATTATACTCCGGCTCAGATATATTGGACTCAGGATCCTCGCGGTCGTCGTCCTCCTCAACGAAGCGCTCATTGAACATGAGCCCCATGCCCTGCACCTCACGAATGGATGGATCAGTCAAACCCTTATGAATGCCCTGCTCAATCGCCAAGTTGAAGGCTTTCTGGGCTTCATCAAGGCAAAGAAGGGAGGCCGCAAAGTTGAACGCCTTTGAATGGCAAAACTTAACGAGCCCCTCTTTGACCGCCTGTTCAATGCGATGAGGAAGCTGGTTCATGGTATCCGCAAATTTCTGCTCCTCCTGAGCAGCCCTCGTCTTCCATGCGTCACGATCAGCCAAGAGTTTCTGATGGTTCTCATTGAGATTGTTATACTGCGTGCGCCAACTCCTCCGAGCGGTTTTGGCGTACTTGAAGTCATCCTACAGCTTCTGCATCTCAGCCTCCATCTTTTCGTGCTCTTCCTTAAGAGAAAGGTACATAGCCTTCTCTGTATCCAACTCTTCTTAGATTTGAGCAGGATCGTTCGAGCGTGCCATTTTCTTGTACTTGGCCTTCCGATCAGCATAAACTGTGGCACGTATTTGAATGTTCTTTGCCCTCGGAAGAACTTGCTGCACAGGCTCGAAAGGGCAGAAGTGTTAGTAAAAATTTTGGAAAAAGACATCTTCAGAAAATAAAATTCGAGGAAAAAAAGGGGACTTACAGAAATTAGGGCGTGCACCATGTCGCTGGTCACCTTTTCAACCGTTTCAGAGTACAAGTGCTTCTGGTCCGCTGTAAATTGGACCCTCTCGTATAAGCCATCACTGATGGTTGGGGCGACTGTTCCGTGCCTCAGTAGTACGGCACCTCCATCTGCGGAGCCCTTGTAGCTCCTATCTCCATCGCCACCCTTGGGGCCCTCAACCACCTGTTTGCCTTTGCCGGATATGGTGAAGGAATCCGGCATCCTTTTCCTCTTTCTAGAGGCTGAGGCGCTTGTTCCTTCAGGATCTCTGATATTAACGCTCGTATGGGGCCTGGGCGGCGGAATCGGAACCGGAATAATGGCCCCACTTGTTTGAGAAGTGGCCGGGGCCCTCGGAATCACCCTTGTATCCGGATTGGATGTTTGATTCCTCCCTCTACCTTGACTGGCGCTCGAACCTGTAGCTTGATGACCACCATGCTCATTGCCGCGACCAGCGCCTCGGGGTGGTTGGTTCTGCTGATTACCTTGGTTGGCCTGGCGTCTATTAGCATTGGCGAAACGGGCAGCGTGTCGGATTCCTCCAGCCATAATGATGTTTGTTCCTGAGGCAAGAAATAACAACGAGGGTCAGAAACCCTGAAGCAAACTTCACAAAATACAAATTACAAATGCAAGTGAACAGTTAACATCCCTATCTACAAGTTTGTGCCCTAAAATCTAACCATCTCTCTCCAAATCCCGAGCGGGAGGGTTGCTGAGATATTGGGGGTCGTTGGTAAGTCCGCAAAGCAATAGGAGGTCCACATCATCTATCAAATCTTTGGCTTGTATCAGCCGGCCCTCGTCCCTCAGCGCTCCAGAAATCCTTAGCCCAGTTATTAGGAAAAGTGGGGTCTAAGCGATTCTTCACAAGGGAGCCCTTCCCGTGCGAGATCCACTCTCGTGATACCTTAAAATCATCATCCGCTGGGGCTTTTACAAAAATAAACTTCTCCTTCCAATCTGGCCCATAGGTGGATGATGGAGAATTGATCAACTTCAGGTGGGCCTTAGCTTGAACATAATAAAAGAAGCCCGCCTCAGGAGACGAGCGTGGTGAGCTGACAACTTGGAACAGAGCGTTGAAATTCTCCATTGAAGGCTCATATCGAGTGCACTTCATGAGGACCACGAAGTACATTATCAAAGCGAGGTCGTTGGGCACGATTTGTGAGGGGCAAAGGTTTAAACTGTTTAAGATGTTGGCCACTGGGACTGGAATTGGAAATCTTAGGCCCCCCGAGCCAATCGCGTCCTTGTAAACCGCCATTTCGCCAGGAGAATGATGGTTGGAACGCTCGTGCTTGGCTGGGATCCTCCATGTGTAATGCTTGTCCCAGTAGATTGGAGCCATAACAGACTTTATCTCCCCCAGAGTGATAGTGTCGGGAGTGTCGTCAGGGGTATGCTCGGTCACCTGCATACCTGGGCCCTCACCCTCGTTTGGCCCTTTGGCCTTCTTCGCTTTCTTGGGCCTCTGGGGCTTCTTCCCTTTGCCCTTGGCCTGGGCTCTGTCTGAGGGCCCCGCTTCTCCCTCGAATTCAGGGGCCGGGGCAGCAACGGCCATGGTTACGGTATGGCGGTGAGGATGGGTGGCACTCTCCGTCAACGGCAACACCGCTCCTTGCCTCTCCGCTTCAAGTACCATGTTCATTTCTTCGAAAAGGGGCTCAACCCTATCCGGGTTTCTCTCATTCATGGCCATAACGGCGGCATCCAATTCTTCGTCCCTAGGGGAAACCGGAGGGGATGAACTCTGGGTAGCCATCTCCTCAACCTCGTGGGTAAATTCTTCTACATGATCTCTGGCCATGGCTATTGCAGAATCTAGAAGGGATATGGGGATCTTGGAAGCGAGGAATGTTCAGAGAGATTTGGGATTTCTAGAGAAGGTGGAATTTGAAAGATTACTAAATCCTAATCTGATTCTAAGGTTAGCAAAGTTAGAAGATTTCACCGGAGGTTACCTTGAGTTTTCTGGAAAGACTTGAAGGAAAGTTTTGAATGCTCTGAAACTTGTTTGCAAGGAGTTTTCTGCAAATTTGTGCTCTGAAGATTTGCTCGCGTAAAGGAAGATATGGATGCAGAATCCCTTACTTATAGGGATGGGAGTTGGTACGTTTCTGACAAATAATTCGAAAATACAATCATTTCCCGCCTAGGAAACCGTTCACTTTATTGAAACGTCAAGTACTTTCCAAGGATCACGCACCCCACGCGCATTAGCATTTAATGCGCAGACGTTACAAGTGGTCAGAAGAAAGGACCGCATTTAATGCATAGACGTTTCAAGCGGTCAGAGGAAAGGACCGCATTTATAGCGTAATCAGAAGGATAAATTGCCCAACACGCTACGCTTTCCCCAACAGCCACGCTCGAAGATTTACTTTGACAGAATTCTACAGTCCTCATTATTAAGGACTACAGAATTGGGGGGCAAAATGATGGGGTCAAAATACGCTCGTCCCACGTTTGGACACGTGGCAACTCAAGATAACAACACCTGTCCTCTTGTGATTAAGGTAATTATTCAAGAGCGTACAAACCCATCGAGCGTCAAAAGTCCCACAGGGACACGTATCATCTCTGCTTCGCATTTGCGCGATCAACGTTGCCGCTCTCTAATGAGCGCGCTCCGCCATACCAGGCTAAGCTCTCATCTATCAAGGAAGCTCTCTTCGAGCGCTATTCCCCCTCAGGGAAACTTTCACTCCCCCTCATTGTATGAGCCTTGGCCTTCATCCCCTAGCGGATTCCTTGGTCTCCAAGGCTCTTGGTTGACACGATCGTGCGCTTAGCCCTCGTTACCAACCCCCTGAAACGGCTATCTGACACTCCGTACATACCCGCACACCTACCACTGTTGCCAACACTAACTTTCACCAGCTTTTGCAGAAGATTCCTCCTAGTTTTCTCTCGCAACGCCACGTGTTAGGGCAACATTCGGCCAGGACCACACTGTGCAAATTACTAAAGGGTCCCTGACCCTCAACTATAAATAAACGGATTCATCTCCTTCACTATAAGCAATCTCCATTACTGTACTTTTGCAAATTCTTTACTTTCTCTTTCAGATCATCATCTGACTTGAGCGTCGGAGAGCTAAACTGGGAATCACCCCCAGTTCCCCCAGCTTGGCCTTCTGACTTTGCTTTGGTGTTTATCCTAGCAGGTAGAACCCCCTATCTTTTCTGGCGATCTTTAACTGGTTTCCTCACCTAAACAAATTGTAAAGTGATTGGACTCAGTACCCCATATTCAGACCCATCAAGCACCACGAGTCCAACGACGCCGGCCGCTCGCCGATCTGATGCCTCACGCGCGGCCACAAGGTGGCGCATGTGTTGCACCTTCGGCTAGGGTTTGCTCATGACGTGGCCGATTCTGATTCGGCGACATGTCCGGGTCGATCCTGCCCGAATCCACCCTATCCGTTTGAACCGGGTTTGGTCGATCCGTTTACCCGTTGACCCGGCCCGTTTCCGGACCAAATCTTGACCGTACATGGGCGCTGATGCAGCGCGATCCTAGCCGCACACGAGGCGTCCAGTCAGCGCCACCTGGGGCCCGTTCTGCTGACGTGGCTTGCCACGTCAGCTTCCATGTCATCCCGATGCCACGTTATTTTATTTTATTTTTTTATTTTTTTTATTTAAAAAAAAAATTAAAATTTTATTTTCTCCAAAATAAAATTCTGGGCATTTCCAACTCTTTGGAACTTTGATTTATTTTCTTAAAATAAATCCCTTGGCTTATTTTCAAACACTTTGAAAAATCATTTCTCTTTCTCCTTTTAATATTTTCTCTTCGGGTTTTCAATTGGGGCTTGCAGGGGGACCTGCAGGACTAATTAATTTTAGCTCCAAACGGGTTAATATATTATCATCCCATGATAATAATTAATTACCGTTTAACAATATTTAATTCCACTAAATGAATATTGTTGCACTCTAAAATTAATTAAATTATTCACGAATTTTTCGATCTAGAATAATTTCGCATTTCACTCCTCCGTGTAGATATCCATGAAAAATAAATTGCCACTACTATCATTTATTTTTCATCTCTAATTTCAAATTTATTGATTCGCCTTAAGTTCAAATTCTCTGTATGTGAAACACATTCAACATACAACTTCGGTGACGTATCACGCGAAATGTTTTGGCGAAAGTCTTAATTCAAACTTTTGCAAATCTATTTCAGGGATATCTTTTACCTTCCAGCAAGGCCACATATTTCTCGATCAATATAACTCTTTAGCACATTTCATGTTATCACCGAACATACAAAGCATTTTAGCCACCCGTTACCGAGACCTCACTTCGAGTATATTATAGTGACTAACACTACATGCCTAAAGCCGAAATATTATCAGGATTAAGAGTACAATGCTTCTTGAGATTTTATTCATTTTAGATAGCAGTATAAAACGAATAATCTCAGTGGTCCAGTTCGTTGTTTTCAATCCTATTGAAAATCATCAACGTGTTATAATCGGAATCACCATTCCCTATGACGAAAGACTAATCATCTTATATAACCACGTTATAGTCATGATAAGAACATATTCTTATCTTACCGACTAGAACTTTAATGACACGTGATTTCGGTATTCCAAGTATTTTTCTATGAAACACATTTCATATAAGAATACCATCACACGCCATTAATTATCAATATGTGAAATACTCACAACTCGCTGTAAATTCAGTTTAATTAATTCAACAAATTGAATTTTCAGTGCACTAATCCCACCAACAACACCAACCCAAGCAACTCCCAACGTGGTCCCGAACAGCAATGCCCACGCCAACTTCACCTTTCTCTTTAAAAATGGCTCCATCCACATTAATCTTAACAAACCCCACCTCAAGAGGAGCCCAACGAGATGTCTGATCAAAGTGATCCAAAGGGTGCTGGTTCACAGAAACAGTCGGGAGAGGGTCAAGCAACGAGAGAGCAAAGTTTAAAAGTTCATCCGGGCGCCAAGAACACCCCTCAGATCTCACCTTATTTCGAAACCACCATAACCCCCAAATAATCAAAGCAAAACGAGCACACTGGCCCTCATCAAAAGCTGAAAAAGCAGTCTCGATCCACTCGTGGACTCCTCCCAAAAATTGCAAAATAGGAGTCCATGGGAGGAACGAGATTGCCCACACTTGACGAGAGAAAGGGCAAGCAAAAAGAGTGTGCTTGATATCCTCAGGCTCTTGAAGGCAAACCGGGCAAATATTGCTCACAAAGCATCGCCTTGAAATAAGATTAGAGGCAGTCGGGAGGATGTTGTGATACGCACGCCACACAAAAACACGGACCATATGAGCCAATCGTAGTCTCCAAATCTTTTTCCAGAGCGGCTTAAACCTAGAGAGTGAAGAAGAGGCACGTGCAGCCTGTAACGCCCCGATTTTCAGACAATCAGGTACGCTCGACACGTATGGGTTTCGAGCGTTAGGACTTTATTTTATTATTTTGTTTGTTAATTTATATGTGTTATATTAATTTCCTAAATTGTTTACAACGTGATTACGTGTAAATTATATGAAATTCCATTTATTTCGAGAATTCTTGTATGCATGGAATTTAATTGCTACATGAATTAATTGACCAATTTGATTTAATTGCTTAATTGTCCTTAATTGTTCGTTTACATAATTTAGAGGACCAAATTGCATGAAAACCTTTGAGGACTAAATTGATCATTTTTCAAACCTTATATCCTCAATTGCATTACTTATAGAACCTAAAGGATTTGATCATCAATATTACATTTTCCCTTAATATATCGGTGTATACATCTCTTCCTCAATCATCATTTTTCATTTCATGCCAAACATTTCAAATTTGCTTCCTCTTTTCACCGAGCCAAACATATCAAGAAGGCAAAGGAAGATTTCATCAAATTCATCATCTCTTTCCAAGAAAATTAGGAGTTTTGGAGCTTGATCATTCATTTCATCATCTTCTTCTATTATTTTCATTCCAAGTTATTCTCCAGGGCGGAGATTGTGGATCATGAGCACGTTCACGCATTCACGAGTCATGTGTCGCCTGTCAGGTGAGGTTTAATTTCTAGTTATATAGAACCTGTATAACCTTTACGTGATTTTTGGCCAAAGGTATTTATAGTTATAAGTTCATGAAATCACTTATTACTTCAAGCATGTTAGTGTTCACGAATCAAGCATGCCATGTTCATGGAAGCAAGTTCATGTGTTCTCCTAGTCAGGTCCTCCTTAGTGAGGGCGCTGGGCTGGTCTTCGGGGCTGGTGGTTGTCCGTCCAATCACAGGAAGAACAATACCCTATCGTGTACGTGTGTTCTCTTGGCCAGGTCCTCCTTAGTGAGGGCGCTGGGCTGGTCTTCGGGCTAGTGGTTGTCCGTCCAATCACAAGAAGAACAAAGCCCTAGCGTGTACCTGTGTTCTCCTGGCCAGGTTCTCCTTAGTGAGGGTGCTGGGCTGGTCTTAGAGCTAGTGGTTGTCTGTCCAACCGCAGGAGGAACAAACCCTATCGTGTTACAAGCAAGCCATGTATTGATTGCATGATTTCCAATCCATGAACGTGTTACATGATTACACTATCGCACAATTGCACAATAATTGAATTGCATGATCACCTAATGATTAACAAGCAAGCAAGCATGTTTATCGATTGCATGAAAATAACAAGTATTTAATATTGATAGTTGTATTCTCGGGCAAAGCTATATTATTATTGAATTTGTATATTTATCTTTTATAAATCTTTACCCTAGAATATAACTTGCATGTTATCTGCTCTAATATGTATATAAACCCCTCACTCGGTCTTCACAGACTGATGCCTCTGCTGGGATGCGGGCCCAGAACAGTAGCAGTCCGGGACCACATTTTAAAATTTTTAATCATAATACAAGTATTAAAATATTTCTAAAACATTTTAATACAAAGCGGAAGACTTAGCCGGATCTACTCAAGTATATACATGCAATTGATAATAAATTTTAAATCACTTAAGCAGATAAATATCTAACATGCAATTAACACTTAAGAGCACATAATTTATCATGCTTAAAATAAAATAACCGAAAACTATTACCGTACTGCAATCATGGCTATCTAACGGCATTTTTCCAGCTCCTATCCCACTCGTGAGACCGGCAGAGCTTCCCTGCAATAACCCCAGGGACACCCTCGGAGAGTGGGCTCCGAAAGTATTTCTCTAAATACTTAGAGAAAATAAAATTTAAACTAAAAACCCTCTTCAGGGTTTATTCTCCCGAAATTAGGTGTTTTATATAAATACCCAATTAAAATTAATTCCGAAATAAATCGGAATTAACTAGGAGAAAAATGGGACTTGGTTTCAAAGCCAAAATTTGGCCAAAACCATCCCAAAACTGAATGGGAGAAATGGCAAGGGGATCAGCCTATTTATAGGCAAAAACTCGAGGGCAAAACGGTCATTTTGGATACAAAAGTAAGGGCAAAATGGTCATTTTACATCCCCACTTGCGTGTACAACTTGGACACGCAAACCAAGGTGACCACGTCGTAGATCTCTCAGCCACGAGTCCAACGCCGCCGGCCGATCGCCGATCGGAGGTCTCACGCGGCCACAAGACGGCGCGTGTGATCACTTGCCGGCTAGGGTTTCCGGTGACGTGGCCTCTTCAGGAGATGCCACGTGTCCGGATCTGGTCCGGCCCTATCCGGGAACCCGACCCGTTGACCCGGTTAACATGATGACGTGGCGCGATCTGGGCCGTCCACGTGGCGTGTCACGCGGCTGCCCAGTCAGCGCCACCTGGGCCCACTTGCTGACGTGGCGTGACACGTCAGTGCCACGTCACCTGCCACGTTAGATTTTTTTTTTTTTTAAATTAAAATTTTATTTTCTCCAAAATAAAATTCCGGGTATTTCCAACTCTTTGGAACTTGATTTATTTTCTCAAAATAAATCCCTTGCATATTTTCAAACACTTTGAAAAATTCATTTCTCTTTCTCCTTTTAATATTTTCTCTTTGGGTTTTTAATTGGGGCTTGCAGGGGGACCTGCAGGACTAATTAATTTTAGCTCCAAACGGATTAATATATTATCATCACATGATAATAATTAATTACCGTTTAACAATATTTAATTCCACTAAATAAATATTGTTGAACTCTAAAATTAATTAAATTATTCACGAATTTCTCGATCTAGAATAATTTCACATTTTACTCCTCCGTGTAGATATCCATGAAAAATAAATTACAACTACTATCATTTATTTTTCATCTCCAATTTGAAATTTATTGATTTGCCTTAAGTTCAAATTCTCTGTATGTGAAGCACATTCAACATACAACTTCGGTGACGTTATCACGCGAAGTGCTTTGGCCAAAGTCTTAACTCGAACTTTTGTAAATCTATTTCAAAGATATCTCTTACCTTCCAGCAAGGCCACAGATTTCTCGATCAATATAACTCTTTAGCACATTTCATGTTGTCACCGAATCATACAAAGTATTTTGGCCACCTGTTACCGAGACCTCACTTCAAGTATGTTACAGTGACTAACACTACATGCCTAAAGCCGAAATATTGTCAGGATTAAGAGTACAATGCTTCCTGAGATTTTATTCATTTTAGATAGCAGTATAAAATGAATAATCTCAGTGGTCCAGTTCGATGTTTCCAATCCTATTGAAAATCATCAACGTGTTATAATTGGAATCACCGTTCCCTATGACGAAAGACTAATCATCTTATATAACCACGTTATAGTCTTGATAAGAACATATTCTTATCTTACCAACTAGAACTTTAATGACACGTGATTTCGGTATTCAAAGTCTTTTCCTATGAAACACATTTCATATGAGAATACCACCACACGTCATTAATTATTAATATGTGAAATACTCATAACTTGCTGTAAATTCAGTTTAATTAATTCAGCAAATTGAATTTTCAGGGCACCATTCCCAACAATCTCCCACTTGCCCTAAATTCAATTTGGCCATACATCTAAGTCTTATTCCTCCCACATGAGTGTCAAAACTCGTTTTACACTCTTTCGCGCCAATACTTTTAGTGAAGGAATCTTTTAGATGTTTCTCTGAGCCAACAATTAGGAAATCATGAATCCAATACATCTAACTGGTTGCTTCTCAAGCTACCATGTATTTGACTTCCATTGCGGTGTAAGCAATACAAGTCTGCTTAACATTCTCCAATTAACAGTTGCTCTTTCTAGAGTAAACACGTATTCTGATGTCAAACATCTAGAATACAAATCAGATTGTAAATCTGAATCTGTACACTCTATTGAAACGAGCTCACCACTGTGGTAGACAAGCATATAATCTCAAGTCCTTCTCAAGTACTCCAATATATGCTTTCACTACTACCCAGTGTTAGAGTCTAGGGTTTGACTAATATCCGCTGACTTAGACCTAATTCATAATAGACATCTGGCCCTGTACATAATATGACATATATAAAGCTTCCGCTGCGGAACTCTAATCATGTCTTCTATCTCTTCAGTTGTCTCAGGACACTGATCTAGAGATAGATAAATTCCAAATCTAAAAGTTGATGAACCTTTCTTAGAATTTGTCATATTATACCTTACCAGCATCTTATCTATATATGCTTCTTGTGATAAACCAATCTCCTTATTCCCATGATCACGACAAAAGTCTGATCCTTGGAATAGCATTGGTCTCACATAGGTCTTTTCTTGTCAAAATGATTTGATATCCAAATTTTGACCATTGACAAAATTCTTGCATCATTCCCTATGAGCAGAATATTGTTTACGTACAAAATGAAAATGTTACAACATTATCTTGAAGTCATTTGTACACACATGGTTCATCAGGCAATTGCACAAATCCAAAGAATTTAAATTGCCTCTTTAATTATGATGCTCCATAATCTAGACGCTTGCTTAAGATCTTAAATCGATCTATCAAGCTTGCGTTATATGCACCTGATTTCTGGCTGTCAAGCCTTCAGGTTGTGCCATGTATCTCTTCTTCTTGAAATTGCCCGTTCAAGAACATAGTCTTTACATCCATTTATCTAATCTCATAATCGATAATGAGATAAAATGGAGAGCATAACGGACTTAGGCGTTGCTACAGGCGAGAAGACCTCATAACTGATTTCTTCTTTCTGGGTAAAATCCCTTGCCATAAGCTTTGCTTTAAAGTCTCTACTTTTGTCCATTTCTCCTTTTATCATCT
Source organism: Lantana camara (assembly GCA_037501455.1). Lineage (NCBI taxonomy): Eukaryota > Viridiplantae > Streptophyta > Magnoliopsida > Lamiales > Verbenaceae > Lantana > Lantana camara. Next base: position 24,313,064 of record CM074856.1, on the reverse strand, counting down.
TGTAGAACCCAGTTTTATCTAATAGGGTTTAATGCCTTTAGGCGCCTCTACAAGTTCAAGACTTTGTTAGAATACAGAGATTCTAACTTAGATTCCATGGCTTTTGACCAAACGGTCAGCGTCTATATCTTCCATAGCTTTATTACACGTGACAGGATCAGATACGTTAGATTCAACCTCTTAGGTATCTTGTCAGGTATCCTGACAATCCTCCCACTATAATGATGCTCTCGTGTACATGTCTTTACATCACATGTTGTATTTGGTACATCACATGTATCCAATATATTTTCAGTTATCACGGGTTTATGGAAATCAGTATCTAATACTGTTATTTCTTTTAACACTACTTTGCTTCTACCCTTTGTGGTTATCTATGTAATTATCATTGAAATAATTCACAAACATCTTTTGTGATTTCTCAAGTTACAAAATATACCACGTCTTGTTCTTCTTAGGATAACCTTAGAACAAGTAAACCATTGTTCTTTATTCTAATTTGTCAGGATCCATCCTTAACTCGTGGACCAGGCTATCTTAAATCCGAAGATAAAAGATACAGGGTTTTCACCCTAGCTACAGATCCATCAGTGTTTTAGGAACTGACTTAGATAGAACTAGGTTTGTTGTTTTGTGTGCAAGGCCCCAAAACGAAATTCATAGGGTAGCATGACTCTTCATGAATCTTTACCATCTCTATCAGAGTTTTATTTCTCTTTTCTGTAATACATCTTTGCCAAACCGTATCTCATACAGAAGGTTAAGATCTAATCTCATTTGAGAAATTCTAATTAACTCTGAGCATAGATACTTATCACTACTTCGGTCTAATCGAAGTGCCTTGATATGTTTTCTAATTTGACTCTTTGACTTCAGTCTTATATTCTTTGAACTCTTCAAAATACAAACTTAAGTCTCATCAAATAAACATATCTGTATCTAAAGTAATCATTCAAATCAATGATGAAATATCCAAAACTTCCTCTTGCTTGAATAATCATAGGATCACATATTCGTATGAACTGACACAAGCAAGTTCATGGCTTAATACCCTTTGTCTTCAAAAGGCTTCTTGGTCATTCTAACCTTCTAAATAGGATTCGTAGATTGATACTATTTTCAAGTCAATAGGACTCAACAATCAATCTTTGGATCCTATTCAGATTCAATTGACCAATAGATAGGTGCCACGTAGAAGTTTTTCCTCTTAGATGGTAAGTTAAGCTTCTTAATGTTAAACTTGAATTAGGGTTTTCATTGCGGTATAAAAGACCATCTTTTATTGTGCCAAAGCAAATAAAACTTTTATTTTGCTTAATGGTAACCCTTTGTTTAAAACAAACAGTTAAAGCCCTAGTTATCAAATAACTTACAAAATCAAATTTTTGTATATATAGCACGTATAATATTAAAACCCTTTCGCCAAAATACGACTTTATAGTCTTTACTGCTAATACAATTATACTTGTATTATCCCCGAGCAGTAGTTATGTGTTAGCCGTTTTTCAAACTTTTTGGTTAGTTTGAATCTTTGCAACAACTTGCAAATATGATTAGTTGATCTCAAATTCACACACCAGGAGTCCGGTGAATTTTCAACTAAACATATTTTCAACGAGTAAGATATCTTCATATCTTATCTAAACGGTATAACAAATAGACATACTAAGTATTTTGGATAATTTCTTTTTCCAATACCCGTTACCACCGAAATAGAAACACTTTTCCATTGTCGGATTTTGACTTTCTATTTCTGAACCTTAGATTGGGAACTTTTCCTTTTCTTTCTTCCACTTACTGGCTTTCTAGCCCGTGGATATTGATGTCTGACCAAAGAGAACCTTTTCCCTTAGTCTATATCACATTTTTCTGCCATATTGAGGTCGTTCATTGGTTTTGTAAAAAAAATTATTTAAAATAATCTTGAACGTTCAAACGACTTAGGCAGAGAGTATAGGATCGTATCCTATCTGTTAAGATTGTCTCTTTAAGCACAGAGGCCTTCAATCTCGTTCAGATTAGTTATCATATCCATAATATGATTCTGAAACAGTGATCCTTCAAAACATCTTTGACTAACAACCTTTTTCGTGGCTCGTACCTTCGTACGATTCTGTTTCCAAAACATGTTCTTATCAGTAGACATCTCATGTGTCTGATGCTCAAGAACATTTAAAACAGATGTCAGGATATAAGACTAGCCAGATCATCACACTTGATCTATTTAGAATAAACGTCTTTCTAATCCTGACTGGTTGTAGTTTCCGAAATTTTCGGATAAGGTTCAGTGAGTACGTAAACTTTCGTGTCCCAACACGAAGTCAAGATTTATTACTTAGTCAGCGTAGTTGAACCCTTACTAGCCTATTTCCTTATAGACATACAGTTTGGAGTGGGCTAAGAGAGATCGTAATTATAAAACTGAAATAAATAAATAAATGCAGGTTATGATTATGTATTTCACTTTCTTCTGCGTCCAACCAATAAATGAAATCCACGTAAGCATTTTGGTTTACGCAATGGTGACTTAACTAACTGCAGTTGACTCCCCGGAGGCGAGGTCGAAAACCGCTTAGAAAAGCAAGAACTATTCTTAATTAGCATGTCATCTAGGTAACTCTTACCAAACAATGTCAATCCACCACGTCAACCCTTGGCCTCTAAGTAAATGTAACATAGCTCCGAAGGGAGGTTAATACATTACTTAGTCAAGTGTGTACCATTACCTAGAAGTCCGTACGAGTAGGTCAAGACACTCCACGGAGGCGTGGTCGAGCTGACTTCCCCGTATTTCATTCTATCCGTAGAAGTCTAATCTTGTATACCGCGAATATATACCCGCCGAAGGGAGTAGTATACATCCACTATACTATAGACGGGTAATGGAGGCCGTGAGAATCCAACTCTTTTCATCTCGCTCCCACTTGAATTTTTAAAAGGTGTGGATTATCTTTTGGCGTCTTATTATTGGAAGTAATTAATCTAATTAATACCCTCCCACTAGGATTACTAAATCATATTTAAAATCCCAATAATAATATTTTAAGGCAATTTAATAACTATTTATTAATTAGGCCAAAAAATATTAATTCAATTATGCATCCCGTTCAATCTCTATTAAACAATATTATTTAATCACATTAAATAAAATATGCATAATTAAAATATCATAATATCTCATATTATCATGATCATGCCATAAAATAAAAATAATTAAGCATGCTTTCATATAATTATCACATAATTGTCATGCTTGAAATTTTAAATGACACAAATAAATATGCCATAAATTAAATCAATTAAGCATGCTAGTATAATTATCACATAATTATCATGCTTTAAATGGCATAAAGTAAACATGTTATAAATAAATTATCTCATAATTTAAATCATGTTTACTGATTCGGTAATTAACCAGGAAGATTATTGAAATCGATTCCCAGAAAAATACCATTCCACGAAAATTCCCAGGAAACACTGGAGGGGTCACAACGGTCCCACTTAAAAACCAGCCTCCTTTGACAGAATTTACGTGCACAGTATCAGATTTTAAATTATGCATCGCATGCATCATATCAATGCATGTATATATCTAGAGCATGGCTCTGATACCAGTTGCTGGGATGCGGGCCCAGAACAGTAGCAGTCCGGGACCACATTTTAAAATTTTTAATCATAATACAAGTATTAAAATATTTCTAAAACATTTTAATACAAAGCGGAAGACTTAGCCGGATCTACTCAAGTATATACATGCAATTGATAATAAATTTTAAATCACTTAAGCAGATAAATATCTAACATGCAATTAACACTTAAGAGCACATAATTTATCATGCTTAAAATAAAATAACCGAAAACTATTACCGTACTGCAATCATGGCTATCTAACGGTATTTTTCCAGCTCCTATCCCACTCGTGAGACCGGCAGAGCTTCCCTGCAATAACCCCAGGGACACCCTCGGAGAGTGGGCTCCGAAAGTATTTCTCTAAATACTTAGAGAAAATAAAATTTAAACTAAAAACCCTCTTCAGGGTTTATTCTCCCGAAATTAGGCGTTTTATATAAACACCTAATTAAAATTAATTCCGAAATAAATCGGAATTAACTAGGAGAAAAATGGGACTTGGTTTCAAAGCCAAAATTTGGCCAAAACCATCCCAAAACTGAATGAGAGAAATGGCAAGGAGATCAGCCTATTTATAGGTAAAAACCCGAGGGTAAAACGGTCATTTTGGATACAAAAGTAAGGGCAAAATGGTCATTTTACATCCCCATTTGCGTGTACAACTTGGACACGCAAACCAAGGTGACCACGTCGTAGATCTCCCAGCCACGAGTCCAACGCCGCCGGCCGATCGCCGATCGGAGGTCTCACGCGCCCACACGCGCGGCCACAAGGCGGCGCGTGTGATCACTTGCCGGCTAGGGTTTCCGGTGACGTGGCCTCTTCAGGAGATGCCACGTGTCCGGATCTGGTCCGACCCTGAGCCGGACCCGGTCCGGCCCTATCCGGGAACCCGACCCGTTGACCCGACTCTGGACCCGTTGACCCGGTCAACATGATGATGTGGCGCGATCTGGGCCGTCCACGTGTCGCACAAGTGGCGTGTCACGCGGTTGCCCAGTCAGCGCCACCTGGGCCCACTTGCTTAAGTGGCGTGACACGTCAGTGCCACGTCACCTGCCACGTCATTTTTTTTTTTTTTTAATTAAAATTTTATTTTCTCCAAAATAAAATTCCGGGTATTTCCAACTCTTTGGAACTTGATTTATTTTCTCAAAATAAATCCCTTGCATATTTTCAAACACTTTGAAAAATTCATTTCTCTTTCTCCTTTTAATATTTTCTCTTTGGGTTTTTAATTGGGGCTTGCAGGGGGACCTGCAGGACTAATTAATTTTAGCTCCAAACGGATTAATATATTATCATCACATGATAATAATTAATTACCGTTTAACAATATTTAATTCCACTAAATAAATATTGTTGAACTCTAAAATTAATTAAATTATTCACGAATTTCTCGATCTAGAATAATTTCACATTTTACTCCTCCGTGTAGATATCCATGAAAAATAAATTACAACTACTATCATTTATTTTTCATCTCCAATTTGAAATTTATTGATTTGCCTTAAGTTCAAATTCTCTGTATGTGAAGCACATTCAACATACAACTTCGGTGACGTTATCACGCGAAGTGCTTTGGCCAAAGTCTTAATTCGAACTTTTGTAAATCTATTTCAAAGATATCTCTTACCTTCCAGCAAGGCCACAGATTCCTCGATCAATATAACTCTTTAGCACATTTCATGTTGTCACCGAATCATACAAAGTATTTTGGCCACCTGTTACCGAGACCTCACTTCAAGTATGTTACAGTGACTAACACTACATGTCTAAAGCCGAAATATTGTCAGGATTAAGAGTACAATGCTTCCTGAGATTTTATTCATTTTAGATAGCAGTATAAAATGAATAATCTCAGTGGTCCAGTTCGATGTTTCCAATCCTATTGAAAATCATCAACGTGTTATAATTGGAATCACCATTCCCTATGACGAAAGACTAATCATCTTATATAACCACGTTATAGTCTTGATAAGAACATATTCTTATCTTACCAACTAGAACTTTAATGACACGTGATTTCGGTATTCAAAGTCTTTTCCTATGAAACACATTTCATATGAGAATACCACCACACGTCATTAATTATTAATATGTGAAATACTCATAACTTGCTGTAAATTCAGTTTAATTAATTCAGCAAATTGAATTTTCAGGGCACCATTCCCAACAGCCTCCACCTTTCAGGTTATTGCAGGTGCACGCTAGGCGGGAGTTGAGTCGAGTCGAGTCCAGTTCATGTAGTCGTGTCGTCCGTGGTTCGAGTATTTAGTATTATTGTTAATTATGGAATTGTAGTTATTGTTAGTGTTTAATTGAAGATGATAATGTAGTCATATGTAACTTTAGAATATATCTTAACTGGAAAATGAGAAATGTCATGATTGGATAAATGGAAATATTTGATAGAAACTAGTTTATGCTTCCGCTTTATTTTGTTGCATGTATTAGTAATCCCGCCTAGCTTGTCGTGTATTGCATTGTCACCCGTTCGCTATAGGTTGGTTCATGTACGGATTGGCCATTTCGTGTGTGGATTGACCTATAGTGCGGGGGTGTGGCACCTCCACGTGTAAGGGGGTGCTACACAGCCCCATCAAGCGCAAGAGCCACTCTATGAGCACTCCGAACCGAGAAAATGCCACTCTTCTCAAAGTGCCAAATAAGCTTGTCATCTCGAGTCGAGGACCCAAGAGGAATACTCCGGACTAAAGCTGCATCCGATTGACAGAAAGTTTCATCAACAAGTCTCAGATTCCACCCGGCACCATTAGGGAGAATAAGATGTGCCACTTTAGTAATTATCGGGTCACGAGGTTGTCGAATAATGGGTCTGAAAGAATTCGGTCTCGGCAACCATCTATCTCACCAGATATCCACTGCCCTCCCATTCCCAATGCGCCATCTAGATCCAGCCACAATAATGGGCTTCGCAACATGGATTTTTCTCCAAGTAAAGGATGGCGAACGTCCAAGACCCGTACCGAAGAAATCTATCTTAGGGAAATATTTTGCTTTAAGAACTTGACTCAAAAGGTAATTGGGGGATGTCAAGAGAAAATAAAATACCATCAAAGCATCTCATCTTCTTAAAATATTTATTATTAATAAAAAGTAAATATAATAAAAATATTCTTGTAATTAAATGTTCTATTTTAAGATATATATAGCTAAAGATATAATAAATCCTACAAGTTAATATATAATAAAATATATGTAACTCTAATTCTAATTACATGTGATATATTTAGTTAATTATATATAATAAACATCAGATATATACATAAAAAAACTTATTATTTAATAAAAGATTCATGTTAATTAATTAATATATTTAGAGAAAAACCCTATTGTAGCACCCCTTACGGCATTCTTTTATTTCCCGAGACTTTATTGCTTCTATTGGTTGTTAGTTCTAATAATATGTAAACTTGAAATCCTTCCGATTACTCTCTTGTATTATAATTTGAACAAAATTTTATCCCTCATATGGTATTTCCATTATATTAAAACTTAATAGGGTAATAAACTATCGTTTCATACAGTCTTATGATAATATTTAATGAAAAAAATAAAAATCCTTGGATATTAAATACTAGAAAAGAATTAGTCACCGTTATATTCACTCTACTTATCACACAGTTAGTTGCACATTACAACTTCATTACTCTATAAGCTGCACATTTAGTTCCAACTACACATTTAGTTCTAACTTGAGTTATTTCCCGTTTTGAGTTATTCACTCGATCACACAGTTAGTTACATATTACCACTGCATTGCTCTTATTCTATAAGCTGCACATTTAGTTCTACCTTGATTTCTTTCCCGTTTTGAGTTATTCACTCTACAGATCACGCAATTACTAACACATTACCACTTCATTACTCTATAAGTTGCACATTTAATTCTACCTTGAATTCACCACATAAGTAAACAAATTGAAACAACCTGAACAAACAAACACTTCATTACAACCTCTAAACCACGGACACGCCTAAAAAATGGCCCGTGCAGTGTCCGACACGTGTCGGACACGTCTGAAGGAGTGTCCCGAAAAAAAAAAAAAAAATTTTGGGACACGGCGAGGTGGAGTGTCCGACACGGCTCGGACATGGCGGGACAAATTTGATCATTTTTTTATGTTTTTTTTAATATTTTTTGAATTTTTTGGAGAGAAAATTGAAATAACAAAATTTATTTTAGTTTTTAATATTATATATTTTTATAAATATTTTATGTTACATAGATTATACTTATAAAATATTTTTATTTTTATATAAAATATATTTATTTATATAAAATATAGCCGTGTCGGAGCCGTGTCGTGTCCTAAAATTTTGAAAAAATCCGTGTCGCCGTGTCCGTGTCCGTGTCGTGTCGTGTCCGTGTCCATGCAACATAGATTACAACATAAGTAAACAAACTATCAGTGAACTATCTTGTCTAATTGACAGAGAATCCGAAAAAATAATTAGCATTCAACTGACGCTGAGAATACATACTTTTGTCCTCCTTGTAGCAGCACAAGAAATAGGGCACGATGACTAAATTGATTCTTGTTGTCACTACATATCCTTATCCTGCTGTCGTCGTGCTAATTCATGTTGGTATAAAATCACCGTGTATACTTGTGCAAAAATATATTTAGCAAATAAATATATCAACGAAAACATATTTATATTATATAATCACATTTATATCATATGATCAAAATAAAAATAAAATTAACTTAAGAAAACGTACTTGAATGCAAATTAGTGAATCGAGGCCCGTGTATTACACGGTTTCTTTAAGGCTTTATTCGTCCTTTACGGTGCTTTAAGGTTGATTTGAACAGCCTCCCAAGATACAAAGATTCTTCAATAACCAAAGGAAGCACTCCAATTGATTACTCCGGCGAACTAAACTAATTGGAAACTCTTCTTATGATATGAAAGGTGTAGTGAGTGAATTCGTAGTGAACACACTTCAGTGAATTTATGAGTGAGTAAAATGAGTTCTATGCACTCCTACTCATAGATGTTGACGTGTCTCTTCAAAAGGGGTGTATAACTTTTCATAATTAAGTAATAATATTAAACACAATTAATTTCTTAATCTCCGAAATTATACGAATGTAAGATCACACTCTTTCGGACCAGTAACGACTCTCAATGGCAAGGAGTGCAGTTTGAATGCATGCAACGATTCACACAAAATTGCATTATATGCAATTTGAACACATGCAACGTTTCAGAACATAATTGCATTAAATGCAATGTGTCACTAAGGCTTCCTTTCCCTTTCATAACAATTACTAGATGCATCCCTTCACAATTAAGATAAGGTAATTATCTTAATTAGTTGCACTTATCGAATGCCCCGTATAATTGTGTTTTTATTAATTTCTCAATTTTAATTTTCTCATTCAATAATTATTAAACTTTGATAAATAAATTAAAATAAAGGAAAATTTTCATTTTTAGTCCTCTAAAGAAGGTCTTGTTCGTTTTTGGTCCTAATCTATTTTCTTTTCTCATTTTACGTCCTTTTAGATTTAAAATTTCTCAATTTTGGTCCTTTTGCCAAATAGCGTTAAAAAATTGATGGAAAAGACCACGTTGAAGGTAATTCTTTTCAGCCCGAAAACTGCATAATGGCGTTCAACGTAGCAGCAACAAAATTGGAGGGAAAATTAGGATATTGATAGGGTTTGTCACACTTTTCCCCCAAAAAAACCCAATTAGGGTTCTTACTTCTTCAATCTCCATGGCTGCTGCAAATGGTGTTGTAATGTGCTTCTGTGGGCGGAATTCGACCCTGCGCACTTCGTGGACTCCATCAAACCCAGGGAGAAGATTATACACTTGCAATAACAGTGATGGAGCATGTGGTTTCTTTGCTCGGGAAGATCCTCCCACGTGTGCAAGATCCAAAGTTATAATTCCTGGGCTTCTTCACAAGATTAACGAGCATGAAGCTAAGATTGGTAGGTTGAAGAAGAGAGAGGGCCGCAAGATTAACACCATTTGCAGTAGCCATGGAGATTGAAGAAGTAAGAACCCTAATTGGTTTTTTTTTTTTTGGGAAAAGTGTGACAAACCCTATTAATATCCCAATTTTTCCTCCAATTTTGTTGCTGTTACGTTTTAGTGCCATTATGCAAGTTTTCGGGCTGAAAAGAATCACCTTCACGGGCCACGTGCGTGGCACGTGGTCTTTTTCGTCAAGTTTTTAACGCCGTTTGGCAAAAGGACCAAAATTGAGAAATTTTAAATCTAAAAGGACGTAAAATGAGAAAAGTCAATAGATTAGGACCAAAAACGAACAAAACCTTCTTTAGAGGACTAAAAATAAAATTTTCCCTAAAATAAATTATTTATCAAAATTCCAACAATCCCCCACATGAATGGAAAATTACCCCTTTTGAAGATATGCATATGCACACACAATTTGAACAGTTTCCGATTAAGCGATATTGCATCGAGCGAGGCTTTGAACCTTCTCTAGTGTGACCTATGGGATATACTTGCCAACTAGTGAACATCATGTCTTGAACTATTCGGCTTTTGTGTATACCAAGACAATAGGACTTCACACAATATCACTTAGAATTAGTTTGAAATTCTCATTCTTGTTTCACTTCGGCCCTGAACAACTCTTGGAATTTTCGTGAGTACCCTCTGAGAATTCAGCCTTTAAAATTCTCATAGGATCGGCCCCAATCCCTACTGATATAGGTGACTCTTTTGTTAAGAGGCTTCTCTTGTACCTGCTCTTGAAAATTTTCAAGATATTTGAGTCACTAAAAGTAAAACTTAACCTCCTTACTTATCATGTGACACTGTCTATTTATCATAAGAATAGGCAGTGAGCTAAGTTTAACCCCCCACACTGCCCTCACACGTTGAGTTGCATTTTCATAACTTGTTTTTCCCTTTGAACCTATTTCTTGGGATATCCAGTCACATAGGTAGGGTTCCCATTATGGTATTAACTTATGGGCTTAAGTCTCATTCCCCTCTGAAAGCGGATCCGCGATGTTATCTTTCGATTTTATATAATCGATAGAGATAATTTCATTTAAGAGCAATTGTCTTACGGTATTATGTAACGCCCCGATTCCGGATGAACAGGTAAGCACGCCACGTGTGCGTTTTGAGCGTAGGATTTATTTAATTCTTTAATTTCATAATATATTCTTACGTGGCATTTCATATTTTTATAAAATTCATGAAACGTCATTTATGTGAATTACTTGAATTCGTATCATTGAAAATATTATTTCATGACACGGAAAATATTTACTGCTTGAAACCATAATCGGGAGTGTTCCAAATTACCAAACTGTCCCTAGTTGAATACTTCTTTAAACTTTTAGGGACTTGGTTGACTAATCTTTTAAGATCTAATTGATCATATTTTAAAACCATGTATACTCAATTGCATACTCTCATGAGCTAGAGGATTAATTGGCAAATTGGCACATTTCACACATTTCAAAAATGGGTTTTACGTAATGCATCTCCAAGCTTCTTCCTTGTTCATTTTTTATCCAAACATTTCCAACTTTGCTTCCTCATTCTTGGTTCTCCAAGAAGAAAAAGGGAAGAAGTGATTGTTCATCCATTTTGTCAAGAATCTCAAGAAAATTTGCCAAACTTTGGGAGTTAATCATCATCATCATCTATTTTCTCCATATTTTCATCTTCAAGGTTGGTTTGGCATGAATCTATGAGTTTGATCATATATGTATAAGTTAGGGTTTGAGTTTGATGTGCTAGATGAATTATTTGGAGTTGGAAGCATGGTTGGGTGATCATATCATGAATTATGGCATGATTTCTTCATGAAATTGTTGGAAAGTTGAGCTTGGTTGATCAAAATGTGCATAAGCATGAAACTTGAAATTCTTGATTATATTTCATATCTTGGATGTGTAAGTGTTAGTTTATCATCTTATGAACCTATATGCATCATACTTCCAGAAATAATAGCATCTGGGGATCAAAAATTGGATTATGTGTGCTTTGTTGATCATTGCCGAGAGTTTTGTAAGTTGCAGAAATAGGGAACGGCCGTTCCCAGCCTCAAGGCATTGTGGGAATGGGCGTTCCACTCTTTTAAATTAAAACAAGGCGGCCGAGCGTGGGAACGGCCGTTCCCATTTTGGCCTTGGTGCCGGAAGGGCCGTTCCCAGCTAAGGCGCGTTTTTGAAAAGGAAATCGGTGGTGCGCTTTTGGGGATTACGGGAACGACCGTTCCCATTTTTCAAAGGGGACCGGAACGGCCGTTCCCACCTGACTTGCAGAACAAAATTCACTGCATAAAATTACGAAAATGACCCCTCGATCCGACGACTTCTTTGACCCCGAATTGCTATAATATGTGTCATTATGAAGTGAAACAACATGTTATCATGCCACATTGTATTTTCATCGTCGTCTCGATACATTTCCGCCGTTCGTCATATTTGGTCCCTTTTAGGTCTTGTCTCATGTGTACACGTCATGTTTGCACAGGTCAAGAGGGCGTGGACGAGGAGCAGGCTCAGTAGAGTATATCCTTGTCATATTTTGTAAGAATAGGTGAGGTTTTGTTTTGAATAAATCGAACCCTATAACCCTTATGTGCTATTTTCGGTCAAAACATACTATATTTATAAATGATTTCAAAACCATGAATATTTCAAGCAAGCAAGTCATGATTTCAAGCATGTTTGGCGAGTACATGATTGCACGTGGGCCCGAGGGTAATTCTTGAGCCAACCGGGAAAGCAAGGGCTGACGGGTAACTCCTGAATTATCCTCACATTGTTGGGATCACCCCCGAAGCCACTAGGAAATTGGTGGTGGAAGGAGTTCCGTGTCTAGAGGGTCATGTCCTCTACACACAACATGTCGTGGATAGTCGAGCCTTGCAAACTCGCTATCAACCGGAGGAAGAAGGAGACTGGGGATTAATCCGGCATGTCGGGTTATCCTCAGGTTATCGCATGATTTCAAGCATGAAATTGTCTATGTGAGCACTAAATGGAATTGCATGATCATGTATTGAATTGATAAAACAAGCACGTATTGTCACGTTTGGTGTAAAGGTTGGAGAATCACCCCTGCTCGCCGGGGTCACATGTTCATGAAATGTTTAAGCTAAAATGTTAAAGTGATTGGTTGTAATCTCGGGCAAAGATTAAGTTTCTTGAATTATATATTCCTTTCATTTCCAAAGTCTTCACCCGAGGCTACACCTTGCATGTGAAGTGTGTTATATATATTTATTGCCCTCACTCAGTCTTCGGTAGACTGATACTTCACTTTTCAGGTACTTGAGCGCGTGGCCGTGCTAGGCGGGTGTCCAGTCGAGTTTTGTATTTTCACGAGTCTAGTACCGCACCTTCATGTATATCACTTTTAGTATCTTTTATTATGATCGTTACTAGCCCCTTTTGCATACCTGAATATGTATATTATGAAAAAATGATAATGTATTAATAGTTAAGTTGGTATCTATACATATCTATTCGGTAAATATGGTACCTATATGTATGAATGATTTTATTGCTTCCGCTTTCATTATCATGGTTGCTCTGGATTTGTTGGGGAGAGTGTCCCGCCTAGCTCGTCATTTTATTGTCACCCGTTCGCTATAGTTTTGGTTTATGTATGGACTTTCCATTTCATACGTGGATCGAGGCTATAGTGCGGGGGATGTGGTGCCCTGGGGATTAGGGTGCTACATCTACAGGTGGTATCAGAGCCCGGTTGCAAAACCGATGTTCTCGAGTCGTGTCAAGTCAGTCTAGGTCGCACGGCATAGGATTGTATGATACTTGAGAGTCTGCATTTCACTAAATTACTTGATTACTTGAATTTTTCTGCCTTATTTGAGTTATTTGATTTCTCTTGAGGGTGTGTTTATTAACATTGTTGAATTATATGCACACATTCGCATTTATTAATCAAGCCATGCACGTGTAGTGATCTGATTTCAGGATGGAGCACGACAGACACTCCAATGACCGAGCCTCGAGACATAGGCAACATCATCATCGCCGACATCATCATCGGGAAAGGTCACCACCTCCTCCACCTGCCCAGGCACAGCCCCAGGATTTCATGAACGCGGTAGTGGGGCTAATTGATCAGAGGCTACAGGACAGGGTTCCTCCACCCCCGCCAACACCGGTAGCACCTCAGGAGAACCCCATTTCTGCCATATTGCGAGAATTTCAGAACCAGCGTCCCCCGAAGTTCTACAAGGGTGACGATATTCAGGCAGAGATGTGGCTGAAGGAGATCGAGAGGATCTGGCAGCTTATCCCTTGTGATACTCAGGAGAAGGCTCGCTGTACACTTACTCTTATTCAGGGCGAGGCCTATTCTTGGTGGGAGAGCACTCAGATCGTTTTGGAGGCAGCCGGGATAGATATTACTTGGGAGGTCTTCGTACGGGAGTTCAGAAACAAGTATATTCCTCCAGCTTCCCGTACTCGCAGGTTGAGGGAGTTCACCGAGTTGAAACAGGGAGGTAGATCTGTGGGGCAGTATATCGCCGAGTTCGAGAGACTTTCTCGCTATGCACCCAACATAGCGAATGATGACTTTCACAAGGCGATGCAGTTCGTCCAGGGACTCAGGCCAGATATTCAGGAGGCGCTGAAAGCAGCCAATACCAGCACTTGGGCCAAAGCTCTAAAAGTTGAGGATTCAGATATTTCTAGGAGAGCTACTCAGCGGACTGGACAGGCTTCGGGCTCGAGAGCAGGTCAGGGATCGAGATCGGGAAAGAGGCCAATGATTTACTCTGCACCTCCAGCACAGAAGGACTCCGGGAAGAAGTTTAAGGCGACAGGACCGTTACCGAGAGGTCCTAGAGCTCCAGCACCACCACAGCCACCTCAGAGACCGGGCTGCAGATATTGTGGGCTTCCTACACACAACTATGACAACTGCAGACGCCGGTTAGGCTTATGTTTGATCTGCGGGAGCGACGAGCACTTGGTTGACGGTTGTCCGAATCGTCGGGATCCACCACCTGCAGGTCCGAGGCCACTTGTGAGAGCCTGGGCTTATGCCCTCGCTGGGGAGGAGCAGGATGCTGAGATAGACCCCGCCGCGGTAGTTGAAGGTATTATTTGCATCCATGGCACGAACATCCATACATTATTTGATCCAGGAGCTACACACTCCTTTCTTACGCACTCTATTGCTATTACCTTGTCTTTGCCTGCTATGTGTACTTCTGTGCGCTATCTAGTTAGTACTCCTTTCAGCAGTAGGCGAGAGACGGATCAGGTTTACAGGGATGTTCCAGTGGTGATTGAAGGCCGGGAGTTTCTGACAGATTTCATTGTTATGCCAATGGAGAGATACGGGGCTATATTGGGGATGGAATGGTTATACCGACATTGTGCTACAGTTGATTGTCGGGCTAAGAAGGTTCAGTTGGGTTCAGAGGTTACCACGGGCTGTACTTCGAAGACCGTACCTCTACTTTCTTTTTCAGAAGCTCGGAAATTAGTCAGAGAAAGGGCTACAGGGTTTATTGCTTATATTCTGAACAAGCCCAAGGATCAGGCGAAATTAGAGGACACCGAAGTGGTAAAGGAGTTTCCCGAGGTATTTCCAGAAAAGTTGGATTCTTTGCCTCCTGAGCGAGAAATCGAATTTCTGGTCGATCTTTTCCCGAATGCTGAGCCGTATTCAAAGACTCCATACCGGATGGCTCCAGCGGAATTAAAGGAATTAAAAGTTCAGCTAGAAGCATTGTTGGAAGTTGGGTATATTCGACCGAGTTCTTCACCTTGGGGAGCACCAGTTTTATTTGTAAAGAAAAAGGACGGAACTTTAAGAATGTGCATCGACTATAGGGAGTTAAACCGGATGACTATTAAGAACAAGTATCCCCTCCCACATATCGAGGAATTATTCGATATACTTCAGGGTTCCAAAGTTTATTCAAAATTGGATTTAAGACAGGGATACTATCAGCTGCGAATCCGAGCAGAGGATATTCCTAAGACAGGATTCAATACTCGGTACGGGCACTACGAGTTCGTGGTTATGCCGTTTGGATTAACTAATGCCCCTGCAGCTTTTATGGATATGATGCACCGGACTTTCAGGCCTTTTCTCGACAAGTTCGTGGTGATTTTTATTGATGATATTCTAGTTTTCTCAAAATCAGCCGAGGAGCACACGAGACATCTCAGGCTCGTTCTTCAGACCTTAAAAGAGCATCAGTTGTTTGCTAAGTTTAGCAAGTGTGAATTTTGGATCGATCGGGTTTCCTTTTTGGGACATGTGATTTCGGGAAAATGGTTGGAAGTTGATCCCTCGAAAATCGAGGCCGTGCTCAAGTGGGAGAAACCAACAAATGCCTCGGAAATTATAAGCTTCTTGGGATTGGCCGGCTATTACAGAAGGTTCGTTCAGGATTTTTCTAAGATTGCTGCGCCGTTGACCCGATTGACAAAGAAAGATATTAAGTTTGTCTGGGACGAGAAGTGTGATCAAATCTTTAACTTTTTGAAAGAAAAGTTAGTCTCAGCCCCGGTGTTAACTTTACCCGAGGGTTCAGAGGAGTATGCAGTGTACACAGATGCTTCTAAAGAAGGCTTAGGTTGTGTTCTGACTCAGAAAGGAAAAGTGATCGCTTATGCTTCCCGAAAGTTAAAGGAATATGAAAGGAGTTATCCAACACACGACCTAGAGCTTGCAGCCGTGATCTTTGCTCTCGGGAAATGGAGACATTATCTTTACGGGACTTCCTTTGAGATTTTTACCGACCACAAGAGCCTCCGGTATTTGTTCACACAGAAAGAGTTGAACATGAGGCAACGGCGATGGATGGAAAAGCTAGAGGATTATGATTGTACAATTAAATACCATCCCGGGAAAGCAAACGTGGTCGCTGATGCACTTAGCAGGAAGGCGAGTGTATCGAGTTTGGAAATAAAGGAAAGTGATGAAGTTGTTCCAATTGTGTTAAAAGCTCGGGTTTCTAATATCACTATTCAACCGGAACTGAAGTATCAGTTATTTGAGGCTCAGAATAAGGATCCGGAAGTTCAGAAGCTTGTAAGTAAAGTTAAGGATGACCCGAAGAGTCCGTTTGGGTTTGATGAGACCGGGTTACTTCGTTTTAAAAATAGAGTGGTAATGAAGAATTGAAACGGGTCCTACTTGAAGAAGCTCACAAGTCAACCTACTCGATCCACCCGGGAGGAAACAAAATGTATAAGGATTTGAAGCAATATTATTGGTGGAACGGGATGAAAAAAGACGTGGCGGAATATGTGAAACATTGCTTGACTTGCCAGAGAGTGAAAGCTGAGCACCAAAAGCCTGCAGGACTTCTACAACCGTTACCTATTCCCGAGTGAAAGTGGGAACAAGTAACGATGGACTTTGTTTCCGGATTACCGATGGTTAAAGGCGGGTTTGGTGGAATTTGGGTAATAGTGGATAGATTTACAAAGTCTGCTCATTTTTTACCGGCCCGGATGTCTTATAAGATCCCGAAGTTGGCTGAAATTTATAACAGAGAGATTATCCGACTTCATGGCATTCCGGTGAGTATAGTTTCAGACCGAGACCCGAGGTTTACTTCTAAGTTGTGGCAGGAGTTACAGGCCATTTTGGGGACGAAACTTAAGTTCAGTACAGCATTTCACCCTCAAACAGATGGTCAATCTGAAAGGTTAATCAGATATTTGGAAGATCTTCTTCGGGTTTGCGCGATGGATTTTCAGAACTCGTGGGCAGAACAGCTTCCTTTAATCGAGTTTGCTTATAACAATAGCTTTCAGGCTTCGATCGGGATGGCTCCTTATGAACTTCTTTATGGAAGAAAGTGCCGATCTCCGTTGTTCTTCGACTTGGAGGAATGGAAATGGTCGAAACAGGAAGGAGTAAAGAAAGGTGAAAGATTCGAAAGGTCTTCCAAAGTTGTTCAGGCTATGATTGAGAAAGTACAAATGATTCAACAACGGATGAAAGCCGCGCAAGATAGACAAAAGAGCTATGCCGATAAGCGCCGAAGAGATCTAGAATTTGAAGTTGGTGACCGGGTATTCTTGAAGGTGTCACCAAGGAAAGGTTTCACCCGGATCGGGAAAGGAGGGAAACTTAATCCTCGCTACTTAGGTCCGTTCGAGATTCTTGAAAGAATAGGCGAGGTAGCCTATCGACTGGATCTACCACCGAGTCTTACGGGGATTCACAACGTGTTTCCTGTTTCACAATTAAGGAAATATTACCCCGATAAGACCACGATTCTCCCCATGGAAGAAGTTAAGCTGGAACCGAATTTGACTTTTGTTCAGAGGCCGGTTAGAATTTTGGATTGGAAATTTCAGGAATTGAGAAACCGGAGAATTCCCATGGTTAAAGTGTTGTGGAGAAGCGACAAAACCGAGGAAGCTACGTGGGAAACGGAAGATAAAATGAAACGGTTCCACCCGGAGTTGTTCACACAAGACTAGAGAATCTGGGGACCAGATTCTTCTAAGGGGGAGAGAGTTGTAACGCCCCGGTTCCGGATGAACAGGTAAGCACGCCACGTGTGCGTTTTGAGCGTAGGATTTATTTAATTCTTTAATTTCATAATATATTCTTACGTGGCATTTCATATTTTTATAAAATTCATGAAACGTCATTTATGTGAATTACTTGAATTCGTATCATTGAAAATATTATTTCATGACACGGAAAATATTTACTGCTTGAAACCATAATCGGGAGTGTTCCAAATTACCAAACTGTCCCTAGTTGAATACTTCTTTAAACTTTTAGGGACTTGGTTGACTAATCTTTTAAGATCTAATTGATCATATTTTAAAACCATGTATACTCAATTGCATACTCTCATGAGCTAGAGGATTAATTGGCAAATTGGCACATTTCACACATTTCAAAAATGGGTTTTACGTAATGCATCTCCAAGCTTCTTCCTTGTTCATTTTTTATCCAAACATTTCCAACTTTGCTTCCTCATTCTTGGTTCTCCAAGAAGAAAAAGGGAAGAAGTGATTGTTCATCCATTTTGTCAAGAATCTCAAGAAAATTTGCCAAACTTTGGGAGTTAATCATCATCATCATCTATTTTCTCCATATTTTCATCTTCAAGGTTGGTTTGGCATGAATCTATGAGTTTGATCATATATGTATAAGTTAGGGTTTGAGTTTGATGTGCTAGATGAATTATTTGGAGTTGGAAGCATGGTTGGGTGATCATATCATGAATTATGGCATGATTTCTTCATGAAATTGTTGGAAAGTTGAGCTTGGTTGATCAATATGTGCACAAGCATGAAACTTGAAATTCTTGATTATATTTCATATCTTGGATGTGTAAGTGTTAGTTTATCATCTTATGAACCTATATGCATCATACTTCCA
The DNA here is from genome assembly GCA_037501455.1 of Lantana camara. Taxonomy (NCBI): domain Eukaryota; kingdom Viridiplantae; phylum Streptophyta; class Magnoliopsida; order Lamiales; family Verbenaceae; genus Lantana; species Lantana camara. Next base: position 24,294,047 of record CM074856.1, on the reverse strand, counting down.
GAAATAATAGCATTTGGGGATCAAAAATTGGATTATGTGTGCTTTGTTGATCATTGCCGAGAGCTTCCCCTGTTTTTGCTCTGTTTTGTAAGTTGCAGAAACAGGGAACGGCCGTTCCCAGCCTCAAGGCATTGTGGGAACGGGCGTTCCACTCTTTTAAATTAAAACAATGCGGCCGAGCGTGGGAACGATCGTTCCCATTTTGGCCTTGGTGCCGGAAGGGCCGTTCCCAGCTAAGGCGCGTTTTTGAAAAGGAAATCGTTGGTGCGCTTTTGGGGATTACGGGAACGACCGTTCCCATTTTTCAAAGGGGACCGGAACGGCCGTTCCCACCTGACTTGCAGAACAAAATTCACTGCATAAAATTACGAAAATGACCCCTCGATCCGACGACTTCTTTGACCCCGAATTGCTATAATATGTGTCATTATGAAGTGAAACAACATGTTATCATGCCACATTGTATTTTCATCGTCGTCTCGATACATTTCCGTCGTTCGTCATATTTGGTCCCTTTTAGGTCTTGTCTCATGTGTACACGTCATGTTTGCACAGGTCAAGAGGGCGTGGACGAGGAGCAGGCTCAGTAGAGTATATCCTTGTCATATTTTGTAAGAATAGGTGAGGTTTTGTTTTGAATAAATCGAACCCTATAACCCTTATGTGCTATTTTCGGCCAAAACATACTATATTTATAAATGATTTCAAAACCATGAATATTTCAAGCAAGCAAGTCATGATTTCAAGCATATTTGGCGAGTACATGATTGCACGTGGGCCCGAGGGTAATTCTTGAGCCAACCGGGAAAGCAAGGGCTGACGGGTAACTCCTGAATTATCCTCACATTGTTGGGATCACCCCCGAAGCCACTAGGAGATTGGTGGTGGAAGGAGTTCCGTGTCTAGAGGGTCATGTCCTCTACACACAACATGTCGTGGATAGTCGAGCCTTGCAAACTCGTTATCAACCGGAGGAAGAAGGAGACTGGGGATTAATCCGGCATGTCGGGTTATCCTCAGGTTATCGCATGATTTCAAGCATGAAATTATCTATGTGAGCACTAAATGGAATTGCATGATCATTTATTGAATTGATAAAGCAAGCATGTATTGTCACGTTTGGTGTAAAGGTTGGAGAATCGCCCCTGCTCGCCGGGGTCACATGTTCATGAAATGTTTAAGCTAAAATGTTCAAGTGATTGGTTGTAATCTCGGGCAAAGATTAAGTTTCTTGAATTATATATTCCTTTCATTTCCAAAGTCTTCACCCGAGGCTACACCTTGCATGTGAAGTGTGTTATATATATTTATTGCCCTCACTCAGTCTTCGGTAGACTGATACTTCACTTTTCAGGTACTTGAGCGCGTGGTCGTGCTAGGCGGGTGTCCAGTCGAGTTTTGCATTTTCACGAGTCTAGTACCGCACCTTCATGTATAGCATTTTCAGTATCTTTTGTTATGATCGTTACTAGCCCCTTTTGCATACCTGAATATGTATATTATGAAAAAATGATAATGTATTGATAGTTAAGTTGGTATCTATACATATCTATTCGGTAAATATGGTACCTATATGTATGAATGATTTTATTGCTTCCGCTTTCATTATCATGGTTGCTCTGGTTTTGTTGGGGAGAGTGTCCCGCCTAGCTCGTCATTTTATTGTCACCCGTTAGCTATAGTTTTGGTTTATGTATGGACTTTCCATTTCATACGTGGATCGAGGCTATAGTGCGGGGGATGTGGTGCCCTGGGGATTAGGGTGCTACATATTATGTCTACGACGTATGTGTTGAGAATTACCGTTATACACACTATTTTGTTCATTTGTAATATAGCATACCCAACCATTTTAAAGAGTTGATCGATGACCATCATAAACTAAAGTTTCTTTAAAGTTTAATATCACATCTCTAAAACAATATCTATGATATTGATATCCTCCTCACAGGTGCAATAGAGAAACTCGAGCCATTCTTTCCTAAGAAAGTTCTATTGTGTCCCTTCATTCACATAGAAATGTCATTTTTTTTCTCCAATAATATTATTATTATAAATAATATAATTGTTCCATTTAGATAATATATGGTTTTATGTATATATACATACATAAATTTATATAAGACACAATTATAAACAATGTTTATAACTGTCGAAGCAATGCATCCACTAATCACACCCTTTCGGAGCATTGACACTTCTTCTATAATCAGGATATACTTATTTCATAAGTAATCTTGGCACTATTAATTACCAATACCGAAGTCCTAATTAATTGAAGATATAATGAAGACACTTCTTCGTATTAAATGAAGATACGATAACACTTCTTGAATAGGGTATAATATTTCATAACTAAATTGATAAGACACAATTGAAATCAAATTCTCAAATTGTCGAACCAAAGTCCACACAATTAGTCACAACCTTTCAATTTAGTTTCACAACTTTTCAATTTGATTTCTAACTTTCCGAGTACACCTCATTTGGTTTACACCTTTTCATATAATGCAACTTCTTAAAAGATTAGTTGTTAATACCGAAACAGTGATTAACTAATGGAAAAGGTGTCTCTTCAACATACATGGTAATTCATATCAATATTTCAGAACGAATTGGACACCGGCACACCCTTAATTGACTTGGTGGATTAAATAAATGAAAGGATACCTTCATTAGTCCGTGATGGTGGTTTAGGTGTCTCTCACACCTTTCCATTAAATATTTTACTTAATCATTGTTCCATCCATATATATGTAAAGATATGCATATATAAATATATATATTCAAATACATATTATTTTATAAATAATATAAGCGCTTCATCCTATATATTTTCACACAAATATAATAGAACCAATAAAGCCTTAAACTTGTTAGTATAAATTATGTATACTTGTGCAAAAATATATTTAGCTAATAAATATATCAATTAAAATATATTTATATCATATATATAATCACATTTATATCATATGATCAAAATAACAATAAAATTAACTTAAGAAAGTGTACTTGAATGCAAATTGATCAATCGAGGCCCGTGTATCACACGATTTCTTTAAGGCTTTATTCGTCCTTTGCGGTGCTTTAAAGTTGATTCGAACAACCTTCCAAGATACAACGATTCTTCAATAACCAAATGAAGCACTCCAATTAATTACTCCAGCGAACTAAACTAATTGGAAACTCTTCTTATGATATGATTAGTGTAATGAGTGAGTTTGTATTGACCACACTTCAATGAATTTATTCATTGTGAATTGTTCGTTTTAAATAAATTCTATACACTCCTATTTATAAATGATGATGCACCTCTTCAAAAGGATGTTTAACTTTTCATAATTCAGTTATGAATTAATAAGACACCTTTTCGACATAACACCTTTTCGAATTAAGTGACAACCATTCATCACAACTATATATTGATTGATCATATCTCTTGAACAACATTACATATATTATATATAAATATATCCTTATTAATTATTAACTTTAATCTTAATGTTCTCGTCCAGTAATTATTAAATTTTGATAAATAAATTGTATCAAAATTCCAACAATTCGGCTGTGGTCGCCGTTGCTGCGGCCGATCCTTATCCTGTCCTCGTCTCGCGCTAATTCGGTCATGGTCGCCGATGAAGTGGCAAGGTGGTTAGGATAATATAGAGAATGAATTGGGAATTGATTTTCAGCCGAAAAAAGAAAAAATAAAGAGTAAAATATACTTTTTTAAAACTTATCTCAGATTTTTTAATTTGAAAAATGTAATAAATCTCATTCAATAACTCATGGTAAAGAGCTAGTATATTTGCATCTACTTATGTACACCAAAATCCTCATCAAAATTTGACTTGTGTCCATTTCGGATCTCCAGGCCAAACAAGATCCGACCCATTTTCTCAGGCCAACGTCATTGCCGCCGCGTGTAACGGCGGAACCACCCACGAGCCCTAAGCACTGGACACGACTGAGAGCCGGCTCGGCCGCGACTGGAACTCTCCACGGCGGCGCTGGTGGTGCGAGGACGGCCGAATCAAGGCCGCCAGAGTTCTCTTCACCAAATCACCTTCCACATTACCAATTCGCACCAGAGAATTTTTCATGGCGGATCTCCCCGAAACTCGGCCGTTGACGAACCCGTTTTTGTGTAAGCTGCACCTGAACGAACCGGGGTGGTTCGTGGGCGAACACATGCACGCCCGCCTCCGCGAGGCGGCGCCCGGAGATTTCTCCACCCTAGGAACGGAAATAGATCTTTGCGGTGAACGGGGGCGGTCCATAGAGAAGCTGAGAGAGGGGGAAGCGTAGTGGCAGAGCTTTACGGGGGCGGCGGCGGAGGGCCGCCGTAATGAACCGGTGGTGCTGAAGGCGGAGGAAGCGGCGGAGCCGAATGTCTCGGAAGGGGAGGTTGATTGGAGGACCGGTCCGCTTGATCTGCGTGGTGAATAAGCCGCCATTGAAGGAGCTTTGATTTATTTATTGTTGTGTTTATTTTTTGAAGAGAGCAGTGGACTTAGAGTGTTGAAATTGGCAAACAGAGATCATCTTCAGCTATGGATTTATAGTGATAATCTGGATCCGTATTGCTTTCCGGGTTTTCGGATTGTAATGTGATATGGGTTGTCGGATTTCAAATCAACGGTCCAGATTCTATCTGGATTCTGACCAAGTGGTCCATATGACCACATCTCATGAGACCTAATACTTAGATGCAAAGGAAAAAAAATTTAGAATTGGAAATTGTTAAGTTCATTTAACCTCAATAAATTCATAACGAGTTCCAAAGTATTTTAGACTAAAATAACCTAAAATATGTGTGTATTAAGGTGCACTTTACTAAAGTTGCATATTCATGTCACCTCATATGTAATTATATGCATATGATCGAGGGTTACAAATTTTAGAAGTATTTCTCCTCACCAAATTTAATTTTTCAAAAGAGTAATTGTGTTTATTTTAATTTTTTGCCTTTATAAGAGAGAAACAAAATTACTTCTTATTTGGTGCAGTTAGAGACAAAGATTATGAACTTTATAATTTCGTTATTTCTTACATTGCGGAAGAGTTAAACATTGTGGTGTCTTATCTTCCCTCTCCCATTTTGAATAAATAAAAACAAAATATCTTAATTCCTATCAGATGCAATAATTTAGAGAATTTGTCACATAAAATTTGTTTTATCAATCGAGATAATCTTTATCTGTCATAATATTAGCACAATAATTGTTCTTCCTCCAAATTACTTTAGTAATTTTGCGTGTCAAAATGGTCCCGAAAAGGATTTACAATATTTAATTGAGTGATCATAAATGGCAAATGAATTTAGTTTTTCTATTAAAAAAAATGCACATTGTTGATTTCCAACAACTTCCCATGGTATTCCAATTGATGATCTAAGTGTAGATTCTTAGTGCTAAACCATTTACTTGTCTCAATATATTAAGTAGGAATATAAAAATATATCTTCAAAATTAAAAATAAGAATTGTTTATCTCTGCAATTGCAAGACCTTAAACAAAATCAAGAAAAGCAGCAAGAGTGTTAAGAGAAGCAAACAGAATCAATCCAACGGATAGAAGAAATGTTGTCTGGATTCATGAGATTGGTTGGAGGACTTCCACTTTTATCTACACCTTCCCAACGTTCAAATCTTAACACAAATCAGCCTACAAATGATGGATCAAACAATGAAGATGCAGAAGACAACTAATTGAGGTGTGTTTATTTTTAGATAAAAATGCATGTGAATTTATTTATAAATTTAACTGAGTGTTACAAATGATAAATTATATGTTTTTGCATAAGTTTGTTAGATTATGACTTGGTTTGAATGTGAAGAATGTTTAAAGGTTTTTATTTTACCTTCTCTTATTTGGGGAGCATGAGTCAGGTTTGTATTTCTGGTTCTTTTTCCTGGTTTGATATATGCTTAAATATTTTTAGAATAAATGTATTCTGTGTTTTCTAGGAATTTCTCAAATTAATTAGAGCACATGATAATTTATCCTTACCCATTTGTTTTTCAGGGTTAATGTTTGCCGAATGTAGAAAAGGTTAACTGGACTCGAGTCTTTGCTATTTTAGGAGGGACGCTTATGAGAGGGCTTATGTCTGACGGAGTGGTGATGAGATGTAACTGTATGGTTCTGCACGAGTTTGATGAATTATGACTTTATAAGATTGACTTGTAGTTTGCTTTGATAATTGGAGTGGTGAATTAGATGGAATCGGATGGTTTTGCAAAAGTTTGTCGGATTTGTAGTACTTTTATTACATTATATCTAGTATAGCTTGGATTCAATGTGAAGAATGTTTCAAGATTTTGGGTAAAATGAATGTATTTGGTTTTTCAGATTTTGATTAGTCATACAAAATGTATTTCAGATTAAGAGCGGGTATAATAATTAATAAAAAAAATATTATTTTAAATTTTCCGAGGGAATTCCGAAGGAAATCCTCGGAAAATAAAATAAAGAAGAATTCGGTCAAAATGATTTCCGAGGGAATTCCCTCGCTCAGTTTTTTAAATATATTAATTTATTATCCGAGGGAAGTCCCTCGGAATTCGTTTTGTCCATTTTTTTTTAAAAAAATTCCGAGGGACTTCCCTCGAAAAATTTTTTGGCCAATTTTTTAATTTCCGAGGGAATTCCCTCGGAAATATTCTTCTCGGATAATTTTCCGAGGGAATAACTTATTGGGGAATTCCAGAAAAATATTTCCGAGGGAATAACTTATTGGGTATATTCCGAGGGAAATAAAATGATTTTTATTTCCCTCGGAATTCCCTCAGAATTATGTTTCCGAGGGATTTCCCTCAAAAAAATTTCCATCGGAACGAATTCCGATTAGGGTTTTTCCGAGGGAATGGATTCCCTCGGAATTCGTCTGTTTTCTTGTAGTGTGATAATACTACACAACATACCTTTCTAAGTTTCAAAAATTACAAATGAATCTATTACGGTTGGATTTTTTACAAAATCATTCTTCAATAGATTATATCTCACCACTAATTAGTTCTTCACTGCTAATTTAGGGGAAAAAATTAATCATGAATATCAATTTGTAAACGATTTACGTATTGATTCTGTAACGCCCCGAATTTCAGACAGTCAGGTACGCTCGACACGTGTGAGTTCGAGCGTTAGGATCTTATTTTATTATTTTATTTATTCAATTTACAAGTGTTATGTTAATTTTATAAATTGTGATTTAACATGATTACATGAATTAATTGTCCAATTTGAATTAATTGCCAAATTGTCCTTAAGTGTTCATTTCCTTTTCTTAAGGACTTAATTGCATGAAATATTAGGGGACTAAAGTGATCATTTCCCAAACTTGATACACTCAATTGCATGCCTTATGGAGTTAGAGGATTTAATCATAACTATCACATATTTCCCCAAATATATCACGTTATATGCATCTCTTCTACAACCATCATCTTTCATTCATCAAGAATCATCATCCCTTTCCTCTCTTTTCTACCGAGCCAATCCATCCAAGAAGGGAAGAGAGATTTCATCATTTCTTGCCAAAATCTTTGAGGAATTGGGAGTCTTAGGCCATCATCTTCATCATATCTCCATCTTTTCTTCTCCTTCTTTCATTCAAGGTATAGATGAGCATATATTTGATTTCTTGAATTTATGTATGAAGCTAGGGCTTATGATTCAAGTTTGATAATTCATGTATTTGGTGTTAGAATCATGATTAGGAGCCTTGAACTCGAATTCCTTGCATGATTCTTGAGAAATATGGAATTATATGATGAAGTCATGGTTGAGGAGATGAGGATGGTTTTGAGTGATCAAGCTATGATTTGAGTGCTTACATGAGGCCTTGTGGTACTTTGGACATATATGTATGTTAATCCCCAGAATTCTTGCATGATATAAGTGAAAGCATGAAGTTTAGGGTGAAATTGGCCATGGTTCGAAGGTCCCCTGTTTCGACCCCTGCTTCTGTGTTTCTGTAAAACGGGAACGGCCCTTCCCGTTTCCTTTGCATTTGGGAACGGCCGTTCCCATCAATTTGAATAATGTGCAGGCGGCGGAAGAGGGAACGACCGTTCCCACTTTGTCTCACAGACGGGAACGGCCGTTCCCACCTTCGGGAGCAGTTTCGGGAGTGGGGGAACGGCCCTTTCCATTTTACATTAAAACCTGGAACGGCCGTTCCCATACCCCTGGAAGTGCAGAAACATTCTGCATAAAATGGGATTTTTGGGACGTCGTTCCAATGGCCTATTTGATCCCGAATTGCTATTATATGATTAATTATATGTCGAAACAACATGTTTTCATACTACATTGTGTATTGCTCGATGTCTCGTGTATGATTATGCCGTGCGTCATTATATGAATAATATGATTGAATTATGGTCTCATGCACGCACATTGTCCCGTTTCTTGTCCAGTTACTCTCCAGGGCGGAGATTGTGGCTCATGAGCACGTTCACGCATTCACGAGTCGTGTGTCGCCTGTCAGGTGAAGTTTAATTTCTAGTTACATAGAACCCGTATATCCCTTATGTGATATTTCGGCCAAAAGATATTTATATTTATAATTTCCATAAACTATTGACCACGATTGATAGCTACATTTTATCAAGTCATATATCATTTCACGCAAGTCATGTTTCAAGCAAGCAAGCCAAGATTGTCCATGTTCATGATTTCAAGCATGTTTAGGCGAGTAGCATGATCGTTCACGATGGGCCCGAGGGTAGTGACTAGAGCCAACCGGGAAAGCAAGGGCTGACGGGTAACTCTGGTGCTATCCTCATCACATTTGGGGTCACCCCTGAATCCACTAGGAGGTTAGTGGAGGAAGGAGCTCCGGGCTTAGGGATTCATGTACCCTCTGCTCAATATGTCGTGGATGGTGAAGGCTAGCTACCTTCCCATCATTGGAGGGAGAAGGAGACTGGGGACGAGTCCGGCACCACGGATGCGCCTCGGGTTATTTCATGATTGTTATTCCATGAATATGTTACCTGATTACACTATTGCACGATAGCACGATAATTGATTGCATGATCACCTCGTGATTAACAAACAAGCAAGCATGTTCATTTGGAGTAAGGTTGGAGACCGCCCTCACTCGCCGGGGCCATGTATTGATTGATTGCATGATAATGAACAAGTATTTAATATTGACAGTTGTATTCTCGGGCGAAGCTATGTTATTATTGAACTTGTATAATTATCTTTTATAAACCTTTACCCGAGAATATAACTTGCATGTTATCTGCGCTAATATATATGTAAACCCCTCACTCGGTCTTCACAGACTGACGCCTCCACCTTTCAGGTATTGCAGGTGCGCGCTAGGCGGGAGTGAGTCGAGTCCGGTCCAGTTCATGTAGTCGTGTCATCCGTGGTTCGTGCATTTAATTATTATTATTATTAGTGTTAATTCTGGAATTGTAATTATTGTTATTCTTTAATGGAAGACGATAGTCTAGATTATGCACTACTTGATAAATGAGAAATATCATGATTGAACTGAAGGAAATAATTGCTATTGTTGAAGTATGCTTCCGCTTTATCATGTCGCATGTTTAAGTTTCCCGCCTAGCTTGTCGTGTATTGCATTGTCACCCGTTCGCTATAGGTTGGTTCATGTACGGATTGGCCGTTTCGTATGTGGATTGACCTATAGTGCGGGGATGTGGCACCTCCACGTGTCAAGGGGTGCTACAGATTCTCCAAAAAACTTCATAAATTACTCGTATATTACATGAAAATAATGTGTGGGTTGTTGTGAAGAATTAATCAGTGATGAAATATAGTCAATTCAAAAAACATTTTGTGGAAAATTCGACCGGAATGAATTTATTTATAGTTTTTCAAATTTTAAAGGATACGTTGTGTAATATTTTCATTTAAGTATAAGCTATAATTACCCAATCTCGTAGAAGGTATAGATATAAAAGTACACTTAAAAATAGAAGGAAGAATATGGGATTTAGTTATTTTTGTAGAAAAAAGTTTTTACATGATTGATAATACTAATAATAACAACAATTTTCCTAAATTATTAAACATAAATAACTATATTAACTTCATATCTTAAGTGTAGATAATTCTAACCCTTAAATAATCCTAACAGCATGTTTATAAATGAATATAAATAATCTGAAATTCCACCAGTTCAACTAAATCAAAATAAAAAGAAAAGAAAATGCAAAGAAATATTAACAATTTGAATCTAAAAACAATCTCTTTAGACCTAAACAAGAAAAATAAGAATAAAATAAAATAAAATAAAATAGTTATCTAACTTCACCACCCAAGTCCCAAGACATTGGGAATCGTGTGATGCCGCCTTCATCTCGTGGCAGGCAAAAACGACAAAGTACTAGGCCGTTTCGATTAACGACCTTTCCGTCTGGAAGAGCCATACGTGGGGATGCATGCCACGTACATCATCTTCTTTGGTGACACACTCTATATACATCCCACGTGTTCACGCACTAATATTATTTTAATTATAGATAAAGGGACAATAATATTTTAATATTTATTTTTACCTTTTTATTTATAAGAAAGAGAATATTACATAATAATAATAATAATGTTTCCTGAATTCAAGAAGATTGGTTTTCTGATTCAGAGGATCGGAGTCGAACACATGTGGGCTTCGTCATGTCTGTCCATAATTTGCCACATTTCTGGGTACATTTTGTTCATTTATGTAGGACTTGCGGGTTTGTTGCGGACCAACATTTTTTGAAATCGGATCAGAAGTCGGACTGATAAATTTATTGGTTATTGGTTTAATTGATTTGATTAATTTCCCCATTAATTTCAGCGATGTGATATAATATATAATTATTATTTTAATTAAATATATAATATTTGATCGAGCCAAATTTTGGATCGAGGAATTCGAGTGACGAATTGGTTGTACCGCTTAGAATTTATGGATTGGGGAATCCGCTTCTCTAATCAATCTCTGGGAAGGAAGAGGAAACTTGAGTTCGAGACCGGCCAACTCAGGACGAGGGAGGATTTTACTCTGGTTAATATTCCGATGCTCAAGTTAGCACGCTATGGATGACTCGAAATGAGAAGATAGAGAAGAAGTGTAATAAATGAGGCTTATCTGCCATAGTAAATGTAGGGGTATTTATACCCTTGACCATAATGATGGCGCCGGTTATCGCGGGTGGCGCTCAAACTGGCACCTGCACCACTAGATGACTGCATTTATTGCTTGATCGGCCACTTCCAGGGTGAATTCTTAGTGGCCACATGGGTTCCTCGAGGTTAGGTCATCTCGAGAACTTTCTTCGAGCGATTTTTTGTGAGCTATAGGTCGAGGATGGGACTATACTGTTGATATTCAGCTAAGCTCATCCTATCGACCCTGAGGTCGAGAGAGAGGTCTACGCGTCCATCAAATATCATGCATGTAGTGCCTCCCCTAACACTACAACCCCCGCACCGCAATACTCCCCGAGTACAGGTTAGATCTAACACTCGAGAAATGCTACGACAAACGGTTTAGATAATACTTAAGTAAAGCAGGACACATTGCAGCGGAAGAAAGTGAAATCTAATAAGTGCGCAGAAGTGCTAATGCACACTAAGAACAAGTGTTATTACTAATGATGTAACTGACATTAAAGGGGAGTATAACATGGTGACAGGCTGGTGTAAATATAAAGGTAGCTGATTTAAGATGTAAATATACTTAGAACTATGAATCTCTAGAATCAGTTCTGACCTACTATGGGTGACACCTTAATACTTCAAGATACCTCTATTTGTCGTTCCCTTGATTACTGAAACCATGCAGTTAAAAATGACGAGGAGTTAGTCAAAGTGACTAAGTGAAGGTGTTTTACAAATATACGTGTATTTATATCTTTATATGATCAAGAAGATCTTGATCCAAAATATTAGCAATAGGATACAACAAATATGAAACGATTCATAATAAATGTTAAAATAGGGTTAGAGGTAATTTGAAATATTTGTAGAAATATGAACCATTTGTAATAAGAACTTTAATGCCCGCAAGTTAGGCCTCCCCATCCATAACTCCTTAAATATTTTGTAAAACAATACCGGCCTAATCAAGGCGCGAATGCTTTAATAAAAACCAATATGATAATACCTCCTTAACTCCGGTTGTCGCTCCCAGGGAGCTACCCCGCGTTGACATAAACAATAAGCGGGAGGTCATACATCTCCCTTATCTCTTGGTGTGTAATAGCTAACCTCCAGCTAAACCACTATCAAGAGTTGGTGGTAGTCCGCCTCACCAACAACACCCTCGGCCCGATACCTTCCGGGTAATTGCTCGATACGGATATAGCCGGGGCCCTTAACAGTAATAATAATGATAAGATGGTATTTTTCTTGCTTTCCAGGAATCAATGTTTTGATAAGATGGACTTAAATATATATAGCGTCCTAGAAAAACGTTGATTCTGGCATAAAAGTATTTTTTTTTCCTTTAGAAGGGATATTGTAGTATAGTATTGTGTATATAGGGTAATAAATCATAAATAATAGTTAGACTTGAAAATAATTTTATATAGATTCATATGTATAAGCATGATTCCAATTGAAAATATTTTAACCCTCACCAATACCTATAGTCAGACACAGTCATGTGGATTCACTGCTTGATCCTAATTTCGCCTTAGAGAGAGAAAGGCCTAGTTCGAAACTTAGGGAAAGCAGGTGAGAGATTTGTGTGTTCTTGGAAATGAATTTGGGGTGGTATTTATAGGTATGATTTTGGGACCTAGAGGGTATTTTTGAATAGTTAGGGTAGTGACTCACAAGATAGGGTAGGCTAGGTGTATTCTTGTAGGGTACTTAGGTGTATAGCTAGGTGTATATGTGAGGTAAGTGCATATGTATACAAAATTAAATCATAAATACATCATCTATAAATTAATTCAAAAATAGGTAGAAAATAATACTTAAAAAGTTCATGAATCTCTAGATTAGAGTTTGAAGTGGGAAAAATTACAAAAGAAAAGGAATCGAAAGAGCTTTCTGATGAATATAAACACTTAACGTTTAAACGTTTCAAGTTAAAGTAGTAAGCGTTTGGAATTTTGAAAAATATGATAAAATACATAAAACGAAGCTAGGATGTGAATTAATTTATGAGAAAGTGTTCATGATTCATAAAATAATTTGAAGATTATTTTGAGTATAATATTGGATATCAAAAGCCGTATGGTTTAAAAGTTAGTTTTTACGGCGGGAATAGTACTTTAGGAAAATTAAGAAAAATTTATAGAATGAGCTAGGATTTGAACTAAGGTTTGGAAAAGGTCTTAAAACTCATAAAATAATTTAAGGATCATTTTGGTTATAATATTGAATAGGGAAAGTGATCAAATTCGAAAATACTTAAATTAGGGTTAATTAGGGTTTTTCGGTCGATTTTTGCTACTACGGAAGTTACAATGAGAATTAGGGTTCGGAATCATCAAATTTCGCAAGGATTCATTTGACCTCGATATTTGATAGGTAAAAGTGTCCCAGTAAATTTCTACATTTGGGAAGTGAATAGTAACTAGGACCTAATGGTAATTTTTTGCTAACAACTTTCATAAAATGTTTTGGGATAACAAAAGTTAGGATATAAATCCGGAAAATGTGAAATCTAATTTTCTAAGGTTTCATAAGGAATATGTGAAGGTTTAGGCTCGGTGAATGAATAGTGATATGAGTATCGTAACGAAATAACATTAAATAATCGAGGCATAAAAGCACATAGTTCACATAGAATGCAATGCATAATGGATTGATGCTTTCTTCTAACCCTTTACTTACCTATTTCTTCTTGGCCCCAAAATCAGGGTTGTTACAACGCCACATCAGCGGGTGGGGTCCTGCCGTGTCATTCGCCCCCCGAAAATCGCCAGTTAATGCTGACGTATTAGCATCATTTCGACTTTTGAGGAGGGCCCCACTACATCATTTTGTCGTTTCACCTTCCCAATTCCAGACCTTTTATAAATAAGGGGTCGGTAGATTCATTTTTCTACTTCATACATAAAAGAGGAGTAGAGTGTCAGAGATATCCAAGAAACTGGTCGAGCAAGCATTTAGTAGAGAACAAAGTCCGTTCGAGCCTTCCTTCCTTTGACCACAACCTCCTAGGTATCCTCCAACTTAGCTTTTTAGTATTCAGCAGATTTTGTATATTCATTATATGGCTTCGAGGAAGGAGATCCCCACATCGACCGAATACACTCTGTCCCTCGATTTGTCAAAAATCTCTATCCCGGCTAAGTTTGTAAGGGAAGAGATTTAATTGCATGTTGAATGCCTCTGTTGTGCTCGACTTGCTCTTCTTACGAAAGTGAAGAATGAGATTTACGGTGAGCCCCTATATATATATAGTGGGTAAAATGGCAGGAATGAGAAGGTGTAAAGGCACCATAATTATTAGTAGGGCCTGCCTTAGGAACTCAAAAGGTCAGAGCCACATCACCTCTAATCCAAAACCTTTTAGGGGGCTCATGACATGGTATGGATCCACTGCCCTACATGGCAATCTCTCGTAGTGACACATAACTGCTCACTGTCACCGATTGACCTATCCATTCGACAACGAAGTTGGATTAAAACTATACTTGCCAAGGTTAGATACAACATGCCCAATACCTGACCCTAACCTCGCGGACACCAATCATTTGATGGCTTGATCCCCATATGGCTGGGTAAGTGGCCACATAGCCTACTAATTGTTTACAGAGTAAGTAACCGACCGCACATTTAATGTACCGAAGTAGTGTGCCAGGTGTCAACCTGAGCACCTTATATGGCAGCGTCTGCTACCACTCCACGGTTGAGGTTATAAATACCCCCTCATTTATTTGCCATGTAAGCACATTGAATGCCCTCCTACTTCTAATCTCATATTCTCAACATGACCAAATCGCTGACTTGAGCGTTGGAGTGCCAACATCCGGTAAAACCCTATCCGGTACCTGGCTGGTCTTGAACTCACATTTGCTCCTCCTTACAAATAACCTCGAGGTCGAGCAAATTTTTAAAATACAAATCTTTGAGTGATCGAACGGATCGAGCTCGAGTGTCTCTCTCCGGATTTTAGCTCGATCAATATCCATCTATAGATATGTAAAGGATTTTTTTCCTTTCTAATAATTATTTTGTAAACAATATTAATCAATGAGCTCATTTATTAAAATTAAAACATTTTTTAAAAAGGGAGAAAAAGTATTGAAGTTAAAATTGCATAATTTTGTGATATATATGTGTTTTTATGTATGTATTTAACTAGTCTAGAAATTATTTTTACAAGAATAAGTTGAGAAAAAATGGAAAGAAATATAGTGATTATATTGATGACGTGTTCACTATTATTAAATTACTGACTGATTCGACTAAAGCAATAATCAACTACATAACCAATAATTATTGAGGCCACCCATGTCATATTCACTAATTCGGTAAAACTATTTCACCATTTTATGATTCCTACATGATCAATGCACGATACATTTTGATGATCAAATAAAATAATATAAAAAAGAAAAAGCAAAGAAATACTATTTATAGCATAATATTGTGTGCTAGGGCAACATTTTTGTGCCTCCTTCCATTTTTAGCTACATTTCTTAATAAATTTATTCTTTCTTTCTTCTTTCTTCTTCTTCATTCCTTCTCCTCTGAAGAAAGACTCGCAACACAGGTCTTTCCTCGAGGTCCACAACAACTCAGAAATAAATTATGAGTTCGTTTGACAATCCGTGGGGGCAAAACGAGCCCTCAGAGCCACCTCAAAGGCTGGGGGGCACATCACCAACGATGTCGGATAAGTTTAGAGACTCGTTTGGGCGAACAAAGGAGGTGGCCTCTGTGGGGTTGGAGAAAACGAAGGAAAAATCGAAGGTCGCGGCTGAGAAGGCTAAGGAAGGGACCTCCAAGGGCATGAGTTGGATCAAGCTCAAGTTGGCTTACACCAAAGAGAAGCTCTTCCGTGATAAAAATTAAGGCTAAAGATTAGTAACTTTTGATTCTTCATGCAATTATATATTGCCATTGTAGATTAATTAATCAGCATTGTTTGAGTTTTTTAAGGTTTTCTAGTTCTCGTTAGACCAACTTTAGGGATTGGAGCTGATTTTGGTCTATATGCTTTGTTTTGTTGATTGATTGGTTGTACATATATAAATATATTTTTGTAAGGAAGGGAAGGATGATTCTTTAGTTAAATATTTACATAAAATTGTTTATATTTACGATTGCTTTGCTCAACAATAAAAATTTCAAATTTGGTTTTTCTCATTTGTTGGAAATTTTTGTGAGGCTGAATTTCAACTTAGACCTCCTATATGATAAAGATATTGAAGATGATGACACTCAAAGCACATATGTGATTGAAATTTCGGAAATAACGGGGTCCAATATATGAGATCTAAAATTAGATTTTCCTTAAATACGTACTAATAAAGTTTAGTAGAGAAGATTTATGCGTCCATATTAATTAGTTTGATTAGTTTCAATAATATATATAAAATATTTAAAAGAAGAAATAGTTAAATTCATAATAAAGCCTAAGGTAACAAACCTTTGTATGAACATTGAAAACGATAGGAAGTAACTTCGATGACAAAGCTTGTGAAATTAAATGAACAATACTGCACGTAGGGGTGTCAAAAACAAACCCAACCCGTCAACCCGACACGACCCACCCGCCTTTTTTTCAGGTTAGGGTTGGGGGTTTTCGGGTCGGACCCGAAATCAACCCGGAGAGGAGAGAGAAAAACGGGTTAGGGTTAGGGTTGACCCGGGTTGACCTGAAAAATGAGTCGGGTGACCCTAGAACCCGAACCCACCCGAAAAACCCGACCCACCCGATTTAAATGGATACTATATAATATGAAAACCCTAATTCTAATTCATTTCTTCAATCCTCAGATCCAGATTCAGCAGCCGCAGCGGTGCTTCTTCTCTTTCTCCACCACTCGCAGCCGCCACGTTCTCGCCGCCGCTCGACGCCGCCTTCATCGTGCCGCTGTTGAGTACAGGTATGTTCAAGCTTTCATCTTTTCTTCCCTTTTTTTTTTTTTCGAAATTCCTTTTGAATTTCTCTTCTTCTCTTTCTCCACCACTCGCGGCCGCCACCTTCTCGCCGCCACTCGCTGCCGCCTTCATCGTGCTGTTGTTGAGTACAGGTATGTTCAAGCTTTCATCTTTTCTTCCCCTTTTTTTTTTCCGAAATTTCTTCTGAATTTCTCTTCTTCTCTTTCTCCACCACTCGCGGCCGCCACCTTCTCGTCTCGCCCTCGCCTTCATCGTGCCGTTGTTGAGTACAGGTATGTTGAAGCTGTCATCCGTTCTTCTTCTTTTTTTTTTTTTTTTTAATTTCTTCTGAATTGATTGTGGATTAGGGTTTGAGATACTGGAATTTTAGGTGTAATCGCCATGGATTAAATGAATCTTTGCAACCGTAGCCTCCAAGATTCAGGTACCTTAGTTTATTAAGAATAAATGGAGAAAAAAATTGTTTAATGTTTACATGTAAATTATTTGGTCTTCTTTCCGATTTAGTGTTTACATGTAAATTTGTTTAATGTTTACATGTAAATCGCTATTGTTGTGATACAGGCATGTTTTGTTTATTCACATTGACATATTACTTGTCACTTTTCTAATTTCTACTCTGCCTTTTACTTATTGCCGAGATTTCATCCACTTGAGGTTGGCTTGGTCTCACTAGGATGCTAGAGTCGATTATATATTTGATTGTTGGGTGTAAATCTGCAGTTTGATTTGTTTTTGGCACCTCAGATCGATGATGCAGTCAAAATATTCAGTGTGGACATGGTAAGCTTCTGCTGATACCTTATCATAATAAACTTTTCAAGTATCATTTGAATCAAATGTTCTGCTATTTATGCATTAACATTCCTCAAGGCGTGTTAGCCTTTGTTTTTCTTTTCAAATTTTATTTTTATTAGTGTACCGAATCAACCAAAACCGCCCAAAAGCGTAAACGGCATAAGGGTATTTCAGAAGAGAGTCGCATGGTGGGGGTCTGGGGGAGTCTCTGTTATTACCTAATTTAGAGAGGGTGTATGTATATTTATTCCTAACCTTAGGGGCTGTTAATGTAATTATCCATATACTGTATGCTTTGAACATTGTTTTAAAGGCATTATCAAATAACAATCCCATCCTTACAACACCACCTTTTCTGGATTTCACTTGTTTAATTTCTCAAACTTTACAACATTTAAATTCTGATCAAATCTTTGTACGCATAGTTGTATGACTCTGAATCTTTCTATGATAACCCTTTTTTCCAGAATGAATTCCCTCTACTGTCGAAGCTTTATGAGTCATACAACGACAACTCTGCTTTTAAAGAAGCTATGGCTGGAAAGCAGTTTGATACTCCACCTGAGGCAAGGTATTGAGGTTATGAACTTGCATTCCAGTGGCTAACTCTTGTGATTGATTGATGTAATAAGATTGTAGATTTCTCTGTTCTGACTTCTCTCGCTATATATATATATATATATATACATATACATACATATAGATATAGATATAGTTGTATAAGTGTATGGCAGTGTCTTCAAAGTCCAGATTGGATGAGTTCACCGAGAATATCATGGCTATGTATTTGAATCAAAGCGATGATCAATCTAGTACGGGTACTTATGTTGTTGATTGATAGGTAAGTAATCTATTTTATATTTAATATATGAATTCTTAATATTTATTATGAATCTAATTTTACTTGACTTGCTTATTAAATTAGGTGGCAGGGTGAAGATGATGGAAAAGGAAAACTAGCCTATGAAGCTTATTTTAATTGAACTTAGCTTGTCAGTTTTGGGATGCAAAATTTAGTTTGTCCGTTTTTGGGAAGCCTATGAATTTTTTTTTTCCGGGATGTTTGGTTACTTGAACTTAGTTTGTCAGTTTTTTATGTCATGCACCAAGTTAGTTTATCAGTATATGTGTAAGTTAGTTTTTATGCATATTTAGTTTATGAAATTGTAATCTGATTGAATGGAGATTTCTGTAATGGTTTCATGCACTTCAATTCAGCAAAAAAGTTCCAAAAAAGAATAAGATCAGAAATTAAAAAAAAAAAGTTAAAAAAGAACCGGGTCGGGTCGGGTCGATCAGGTGGGTCGGGTTAGTGGGTGACCTGAAAATAATCAGGTCAACCCGAACCCAACCCTAACCTGATAGGTTCAGGTTCGGGTTCAGCATTTCGGGTTCATTTCGGGTTCGGGTTGGGTTCGGGTTAGGCCTTCTTGTGTAGTACCCCCATCCCAACCCGACCCACCCGAATTGACAGCCCTAACTGCAGGGATGGATGGACATGATTGATATCAATTACACTCAGATCCTTCGTGCTTGACTTTAGTACACTTTTAAATAGTACGTTTTTGTCCTTCATCCTTATTAATTATAATTAAACTAGTATAAATCACTTGTTATATATGCATGAAAGTCGAAGAAAAAAGATTTATGTCCTAAAATATAGTTTTAATTTCAATAATAGTTGTATATAAAAAAGATATTAATTAATCATAACCTCTAATGCACCGACACTTCTAAAAATATCAGTTTGTCGTGTCAAGTCATGTCAGACACGTGTCCGGCACTTCTCACGTGAAAAATTCACAAAAAAATCCGTGTCACCGTATCCGTATCATGTCGTGTCCGTATCGTCGTGTCCGTATCCGTGTAACATAAATCATAACTTATAAGTACTAAAATTAAAAAATAAATATATTTCGGCATACTTATGTGATCTCTAACACACACACATATATATATATATACTTATTAATTATAAAATTAAACTAGTATAAATCACGTGTTATATAGGCATGGAAGTTGAAGAAAAAAGACCTAAAATATAGTATTAATTTCAACAATAGTTGTATATAAACAAACATTAATCATAACTTATATATAAGTACTAAAATTTAAAAATAAATATATTTCGTCGTACTTATGTGATCTCTAACATTATGAGTCAAATTATAAATGTGTGAGTTCATATATATATATATATATATATATATATATATATATATCAAATTACATTTAGGTACCCTCAGGTTAGTCCTAATTACAAATTATACCCTGCACTTCTGGAAACTGCAAATTAATCCCTGAAAGTGAAATGGATGTGTCGTTTGAGATCCTTCTATTCTGTTGGGGTTCCGTTATTTTTTTAGAACTTTCAAAAATAGCCCTGAGAACTATTTTGTTATATATTAAATGTTAAGGGCTCGTTATGTTAACATTTATAAATTTCAGGGATTATTATATGTATGTTTGCATTTAAGTTATATAAAAAAATTAATATTTATCGTTTTAATTAACAATATGTGTGTTTTTATCCGTACATTTTTTTAATAATATGTGTATCTTTACCCACACGTTATAGTTATAAATATCTGCATAACAAGTCTTACTATTTAATAAAAGATTCAAATTAATTAATAAATATGGTTAGACAAATTAAACTCTTCTTTCCCACAATCTTTTGGTTGAAATTTTAATTAATAAATTCCATATGCGTGCAAGTGTACATTGTCAATTATAGCACATAAGATGTGGAACCCACAGAAAAGGGAAACTAATCAATCACTCAATATTTTCTCCAATCGATAAACCAAAACAGAAAACAAAGGTGACTAGACTACTAACTAAAGCAACAAAACAACTAAATAACAAAAATCATAAATAAACAGTCAGCCAAGGGGATGATAATAATGCAATGTAGGGCTCGAATCGATGCTCAACAAATACTCAAATTTTCACAATTCTAATCATATATATATATATATGCAAGCTTCTCTCGAAGTCAGGCACACATGTTTAAGTGTTTGTGTTGCCACTCTTGTGGTCAACATCCAAAAGCAATTTAAACCAATCAAACAGGATTAGAATGAATTAAATAGCAGTGGCTAGTCATACACTATTCAACCACAAATTTCTCAAAAAAAAGATTAAATCTTTTCGTACCTTTAATTCTAAGTGTTTAGGAATTAATATCCAAATTGACTAACAATCCTTCGATTTGGAAGAAAATTCTCAGATTCATGCTAAAGTTGAGCAGGCTTCAACATACATTTAAAAACATAATTCCTTCACATAGAAACCTTAAATATTCATACGAGAATATCATTGAACACACACACTATACAATTATCATCCCCTTGGCTAAAGGGAACTAATTAATCTACAAACCAACAATTAACAAGACACTAAACAATAACTAAACTAATTAATCACACAAACAAGGATTCGTAATAATTAATTCGTAAACAAAGTAGATGAATTATTAAGAATCCACAACCACTTCATGAGACATTAGTTTACTAGAAAACATTAATTAAATCTATAAAGAAACGAAATTGTTTGAAGGAAAAGCGTAGGAAATTATAGATGCAAATCTGAGGTTGTGGAGGCATCTTCTCGCATTTGCTCGGGTCTCCATCCTCGCAGCTCCTCGTCACCTTTCCAATTCTCTAGACTCAAAAACCTAACTCCCCTTGTGAATAAATCACAAAAATTGCGTTTATTAGAGCTAGATTGCCTTTTAATATGTCTAATGTGTTCGCCTCGCGATCGCTAAGATTTGTGCTTCTTTCATTGACGGCCGCGAGAAGGGCAGCCCTTCCGGTAATTTTAGTACGTTGCGGCGGTGACACGCTTCTTTATGTTTTGGTCGCGCCCGCGACATGGAGTTTCATGACAGTTCTTCTTCTTTTCCTTCGCGAGCGTGATGCTCGCGCCTATTTTCATCCCCTCATGGCTTAAGTGCTGAAAATGGCCTTTTTGGTACTTTAATTCCTCATTTATGCTTTGTTCTTGCCATTTTCGATATTTTAGCCTCCAAAGTGAATATTACCTAAAATTGGAAAATTTAACCAACATAAGGCACAAATATGGCATAAAACTACACGAAATTTATGTTAGGAATAGTGCCCTTAAAGAAACATTTATGATTTACTATTTCCTTGTAAAATGACAAACAGTCTTTGAATAATAAACGAAATGATTTTGTTCATGGGCAATCACTTCTTTATGTGCTTATTTATGTCTGTTTGGGTTTGACTGTGTTTTATATGTTTTGAACTCCCCTAATCCGATGAGGCCGTTAAGAACTTTGCCCGTATGAGAACGACACATGAAACAAGTTCTTAACTCCATAGGCAAGGATTAGAAACTTCTCCAAGTCGATGAGTCCGACAGACAGTGGGAGTGTCCTGTTGAGACTTACTTATGTGATTATGTCCTTTTGAAGGATCACTTAGTTTCATGGAGTGATAAGTGCATACGATGATGCGTTCATAGTACATAAGGCACTACTAGAAAAACAACCTGTAATGACGCCCCTAATATAACGCTTTTGTTTTGCCGTCACAAAAAATGACCTGTTGTGACGCTTTTCCATTAATTGCCACTTTATATTTAATTTAATTTATCTATTGAATTTATTATTAAATGAATTGAAATTGTTAAGACATTTTTGCACTTAGCGTCATAATAGATAGAATATATTAAGGCGCTATATTAAAAGCGTCTTAATATCATGTATTATCATGACGCTTTTATATTAAAAGCGTCTTAATATAGTTAAATATATGGATTTTTGTGTGTTGTTTTCAGCTGAAAAAACCGAGGGAATCCTTGCACAGAAAAAGGAGGGAAGAAAATTGGGGAAGAAAATCGAGAGGGAACCTTCACTTTCCAATTTCATCTTCAATCTCAACATTACACTTTCCAAATTGCCAAAATTTTCACCTGAAGAGGAGAAATTGCAGAAGCCACCGAATCGGAAGAAGTCGATCCTTCTGGGTTTTGAGAATCTGAGTATCTTTCTGGGTTTTGACTCCACCGTCGGCGACGCTGTGGACCTCCGCCACCAGCCTCCACCGCCGGCTGCATCCTCCTCTTTAAAGTAAAACGCGAAGAAGAAACTCGCCGCCGCCGCCCAAGTTATAGACAGAGTTTCGGCAATGAATATGGAGGGCGAGGACCCACTGAAGGCTAATTACGGCGATATCGAGTTGGACGGCCTGAAGTCGAAGGAAGTGTCCGGTAAGAACTGGACAGAAGTAAAAAATTTGAATGATGAATTGAAGGGGAAGTCGGTGTTGGTGTGGGGGCGAGCACAGGCAATCCGCGCCGTCGGGAAGAAGATGGCTTTTATCATGGTTAGGCAGCGGGGGTTTATTGTTCAGTGAGTTTTGACTGTGAAGCCTGATGTGGTGAGCTCGCAAATGGTGAAGTTTACAACTGGCTTGAGCAGGGAGAGTATTGTTGACATCGAAGGAGAAATATCGGTGCCTAATCAACCCATAATTGGTGCCACCCAGCAGGTTTGTTTGTTTCGTGTAAATTGTTAAGGATGTTGAAAGAAATTTGGATTTGAATCTGGAACTGTGTGATGTCTGACTTCAGCTATATGTTTAGCAAACTAACCTTTTTTGTAAGGGAACACGTTTTATATGCTAGCCAGCAGGCTTTTGTGTGTTTTCTGTGTATAAATTGTGAAGAGTTTTCAGAGGTGTTCGGATTTGAATCGGGAACACTTTGAATGTCGTGTTTAAGCTATACTTTTTGCTCATTATGTGATACAACTTATGTGTTGTTTCATATTGTTGAATAATGCATTTTCTTGTAAAGTAAGTGAATCGGCCTTCATCACGTTTAAACAAGCCAAATAGAATGGATAAGTGCTTACATTGGTGTGTTTTTTGATATTTTTGTAGGTAAATGTGAATTGTGTATGTATGCTTTCTATCTCTGGTCATTCAGAATCTTATGCTTGTTACAGTTTGTGTTGCTTAATAAAATGTCCCATAGATAGTTACTGAAACAAGCAAACAGAAGAATACTTGACTTTTATTTCATTTATTATTAGTTTGTTTCTGGCTTTGTGTATTGCAGACTTCCATATATTATGATGTCCTTTTGAGACGGATTATTTAGGTCCCTATGTTTGCAACTATGCTTATATATCCTGTACCTGTTAGCCACTTGGCTTGATTAGTTTATAATCAGAATGACTGAATTGTAATTTTAGGAATATGGTTGTCATTTCTTTTGTTCTTTTAACTATTGTATACCTGATTGGTTTAATCTTTTATTGTTATAGGTGGAAATTCAAGTGAGGAAACTCCATTATGTGAACAAGGCTCACTCCAACCTGCCCATCAATATTGAGGATGCAGCTAGAAGTGAGGTTGAAATAGAAAGGGCCTTGCAGGTATCTTGCTATGTTTTAGTACATGTTCACTTTCAGATAAGAATGCATGCTTCACTTCTTTTATCTAGGAAACTGAATTGGGTGTTTGTTGAAAATGCAAGCAGGTGAGCAGCTTGTTCATGTAAATCAGGACACTCGCTTGAATTTCAGAGTCCTTGACATGCGCACTCCTGCCAATCAGGGGATTTTTCACATTCAGTGTCAAATTGAAAATGTAAGAACACGTGTATTCTGATTTTGCATATGATTTTTACCTTTTTTTTTTGCGATTGTCCTCAATTTCTATTTTTAATTTACATCAATGAGGTGATTGTTTGATTTACAACCATAATCATGGCCCAAGTCTAAAAATATGCTAACCCATAATTTTTTACATCTTCATGTAGATATTTAGGCAATTCTTGTTTTCTGAAGGTTTTATTGGTATCCACACGCCAAAATTGATTGCGGGCTCTAGTGAAGGTGGTTCGGCTGTTTTTAGATTTGATTACAAAGGAACATTTGCATGTCTGGCGCAGTCACCTCAATTTCATAAACAAATGTCCATTTGTGGCGATTTTGGCCTTATATTTGAGGTTGGTCTAGTCTTTAGGGCAGAGGACTCATTTACACACAGACATTTGTGTGAATTTACTGAACTTGATGTTGAAATGGAGATCAAGGAGCATTATTCAGAGGTGTATGTGTATTATTTTCTTGGAACTTTACTATTTCCAGGTTCATTTTTTAGGTCATAACTGAGCTTATTCATGCAGGTGATGGACGTTGTTGATCGCTTATTTGTAACTATGTTCTACTATTTGAATGCCAATTGTTCAAAGGAGCTTGAAGCCATCGATAGATAATATCCTTTTGAGAAACTGGAGGTTCAGACATCAGTCAATTTTATGTTTATTTGATGCTATTTATAATGATTCGAAACTGATGAAGGAAAGCATTTACTTATATCTGTCCTAAAAACTTAGAACTTTATATTCAAATCCCTTTTGTTAGCTGATGCTCATTATTGAATTTGAATATGCAGTACTTGCGGAACACTCTACGGCTTACTTTCGAAGAGGGGGTTCAAATGCTGAAGGTAATAAATCAGTTTTGATACAATGTCGAAAGAGATCCAACTTTATTTTTATTCCAAGAGTAAATATTCTAACAGTCAAAATTAATTTTTTTAAGAAACTTGTGTAAAAAGTAATATTTTTGTCGGTCAACCATTTTCAGCGGGACTTAATTCAAGAAAAAAAGTAACTTTATGGAACGTAATTTGAGAACTAACAACTGTTGGAATCAAAATTGAAAATGAGTTATATTATGGGACGAAAATGATAATTTTCTTTACCATAAAATATGATGAAAAATTAGTGATTGATTTATATTAATTATGTTTATAATTAAACAATAGAGTCTTTTTTTATTTTCTTTAAACAATATGACGGAAAAAATTGAACAATAGCGACTCTAAACAAACCAACTTATAATAATTTTTCTAACTTAATAAAAATCTTAAACAAGAGACCACAAAATTTTATTCAAACAAAATTATACACTTACAGGGAAAACATTGTTGTGTTATGTATAATAGTATAGATCACTTTGGTCCGTAATGTTTAAATTATAACATGCTGATCATTCTAATTACCCTTTCAATCACCGCTTGCATGTATCAAACTGGACAAATACTAATAAACACAAAATTAGCTTGTCCTCCACAATCTACACGCGATTAATTGAAATTTGAATTTTGGTAGATGCGACTTGGATGTCCTAAGTGGAACTTGTTATTTGGAATTAAATCGCTTTTGAAAATGAGAGAATTAATTTGTTGTCCAATTTACCTTACCATAATGGATCACTTTTTTTTTTTTTTTTTTTAAAACGTACGCACCCAAATAATTAGAGGGATTTGAATTCGAATTATTATCTTGAAGAAAGAATTCTTTAACCACTTGCACCAATTCTTATTGACATACCATCATGGATCACTTGAAACTATATAAAACCTTTATAACTCCCACAAAGCCTCGACAGTTCAAAGTCATTACACCAAGAATGAACCACAAAAACACATACAAAAGTTTGAATCTGTAAAATATTGTGTTCAGCTCAAAATGCAGAGAAAAATAAGAAATTAACCTCTCACCCATAAAATAAGAGATTAATTCATCTTTCTTTAAAATCTTACCATCAAAGTTTAAGAGGTCAATCAAAAAAATCAGATCAATTGTCTCAATCATTATATCTCAATTAGGGCCATATTTATATACATACGGGCTTGATCATTAGAATAAAGCTTTGTACCAAATAAAACCATTTAAATTTTGTCTATAATTTGGTGTTTCCCCTGCGGCTTGATCATTAGAATAAAGCCTTGTACCAAGTAAAACTATTTAATATGCTTAACATCTAGAAAATTATAATTGTATTTCAGACCAATAACTTAACCTGATTTGATTTTTGGCTCGATAAAATAGCTCTTGCATATTATGGTAAAAGCATTTCTTCCACGACTTGAGGACTTTTGACTGATTTCCGGTCAATCGAAAAGGGAATGAAATTTTCGACTGGATCCGAAGAGTAGGCTCATCATTCAATATGTAGAAATTGATCAGGATTTATACAAAATCTCCTCAGCAGAAATGTATCAAAAAGAGTTCTCTTAAGTATTCTACAATGATCGATGTTTCATGCGGTCCATTCAAGTGGGCATCGTTAATAATTTATTAACACGAGATAATATACATGTATGACCCATTATAATGTAGTGTACGTACGTTGTAACTTAAACTTGATGAGTAACAGAAAATTGAGTCAATGAAATAAGCTATAATAAGTATTTTATTTGATCATAAATATATATAGTAACTCAAAACACATACATACTGATCAGAAGCTAATAATAGTCATCTCTCTACTTCCCCCTCTCCCCTTCCATCTCTCACTCCCTACAACTACTAACTGTTGAAGCACACACACACATACACACACACACACACACACATATATATATATATATATAATTAGGTTATCAGATTCTAAGAAGCATATCTATGCTGCCGGCGCCACGTGAGTGGAGTCGTCATCATCATCGTCGTCGTCGCCCTCATTAAAAATATCAACGCCATGAGAAACTGGAGCCCTAATTTCATTCTGGGCAGAATTACGGCTTCCACTCTCATACCCACTCACAAAAATCACCATTTTTAGGAGTGACAGAATAAAAAGAGATGCTTATAATGTGAGATCAAAAGGAAGTAATAAGTATACGACTCTAGATATATTGCTCGACTTCTACGAGGGTTAGAGAACACACATATATGTCCTATTTATAGCTCAATGAAATTCTGCAAAAAGATGCCATTGTTGTGGGATGTTACTTTCCAGAATCACTTTATTGTGTGCAGTATAAGATCTGTAGGGGCACAAAGTAGTGAAAAAAGCAGAAGTTAAAGTTAACTGATGTGGTGCACCTTATTAGACTACTATACAATTCTCCAAAACAGCAGTGCATGAGTTTTGCTTATGCTCACACGTGGTCTCCAACAGTATAATTCAGCTCTTGTGATGAACTTCGTGTGCCCTTCTGTTCCACCTCAGCTGAGATGAAACATGAAAATTATAAAATCAAACAGAAAAATCAATACTCACATTATTCACAATGTACGACATATATGAATTATAATAATTAAAAAGGTAAAATAGAAAAAAGAAAACACAGATTCTCTTCTCAATCCCCCTCTCTATTCCTTTGCCAGCTTCCGCCACCAACGCTGTGCGGGAGTTGCCTTTATGTTGGTGATTGTGTCGGAGGAGGCGCCGGTGATTTGGTGGAAGTGGAGAGGGCGGCTGTGGTGTCGTGTAGGTGGATGTCCCGTGGTGGTTTGGACTGTGGAGAAGAAGACGATTGTTGATCTCTATGTTTTATTTGCCTGGCTTACAATTCTTTTTAGATACAGATGGAATAGATTTTAATAAATAATAACAAGATATTTAAATTTAATATAATTTATGATATTACCATCTAATATTTTAATATTGACAATATGAATATTTTCATATATTGAGTATTAAAAAAATTTATTTAATTGGACGAATATTTATCAAGCAATATATATTACATTTTTTTTATCTATATTATAATTTGAATTTTCTTTTTTAATTTTATCAACAGTTGCATGAACTTTTTTAAGATTAATTGGCAAAATGGTAATCACTTAAGTTTTTCCCGCAATAAATATTGCAAACAATTTTAAATTTATAGAACTTAATTGTATGTCACAATAATAGAGTTATTTGCATCCAAAACCCTGTGTAATTCGAAAAGAGTAAAAAAAATTCTATACAAAAAAAAGTTTAAAAGACTCTTTGTTATAAAACTTAAACCTACTGCCCCTTTTCATTATCCGATCAATTGAATGACGTGATTTGACTAAAATATCCCTCCTCATCACAGATGCACTCAAACAAAATTAAGGGGATGGAAGTATCCCAAAGCAGGGGATCTCTAGTGGTGCCTGAGAGGCCTTTCGAGGGACCCTAGCTTCTTGTGTTTCGAGGGGGACTTTATGGTTTGGTAGTGAGGCTCCGGGGTATTCTCTTGGTAACTGGAACTCACCATCTCATCTATTTTTTGGGCAAATCTTGCGGCACCATCATCGGACATGGTGACGGAAAATGGTCAGAGAATTACCAGATGAGAAATAAAGGCTTTCCTATTCTAGAGTCAATTTGCGAAAAATTAGAAGATGAAATGTTAGCACAATACCTAAAGACTCGGAAAATGAAGAACTTTGAAAGCTATGGAGATTGCCGAAAAATGCCAAGGGTGACCATAAAACTTGAATGCTCTGCAAAATCTGGAAGTGTAAAAAGACGAAATGGAATGAAGACTCCCAATTTATAGGAGAAGAAGTTGGTGGGATTTGAGCAATAAATTCAAACATTGCAATAATTCCAGCCTAGGGAACGTCCTACTTTTGTGAAACTTCGCGCACGTTCCTGGGACACTGCATCGTTTCCTAGAATCTCACACCTACGTGCCCCCTCCATTAAATGCACAACATCTCTAGCGGTCAGATGGCAATCTCGCATTTCATGTGGTGCAGGTCGAGCGCGTTGAGCTATAACGTCCCGCCTTCATGACACCCCTCGCAATTCAAAATCTAACTCTATGAGCCACGATTTTGTGACTATAGAGTTCGGGGGTAAATGATGGGGCCCAATTATAATAAGGCCACGCTATCACACGTGGATCCTCGGGAACACGACGCGAGAACCTCAAGGCCACCTCACTTTCCCACATGAGTTCCTCAAGTTTCAGAATCACAAAATAACAAGGTCCTCCATTGGTAAACGAGCATGGTATTCGGACATCTGAAAACCCAGGACAACCCTCGAATTCGAAGCGCTTGAGAGTGATCCAGATTGAACACAAAGTCCCTCTCGAAATGAAAGAAGCTAGGGTCTCTCAAAAGGCCTCGTAGGCACCACTCGGGATCCCCTGCTTTGGGATATTTCCATCCCCATACACATGAGTGCGCCAACCCCTGAGTAACAACCCAAGTGCTTTCTAACACATAGTACATGAACTTGCTCCCGCTACAGGTCCTTCAGGAAGGCCTACGGGTGCTTTTTCCTTAAACATTCCTCATTGGGCTACGTGTCTAGGGAGACATCCCTTTTGTACCTGAGCAACATAGAATTATCAAAGGGTCCTCACCCTCAAACTATATATACTCTAAGATTCATCTCCATCAGTAAGCGCCAAAAAATTCGTTATATGGACCTTAAGGGACATAAATGTACTTTTACAAAATTCGTTAATGGACCTCACACAAAACAAAAAATACAAGGACTACAATGTAATATTTAAAAAAATAGGGACCAGATTGTAATTAGATCTAAACTGAGGGTAGTTGGATGTAATTCTCCCAAAAAAATATAAGGTTTCTTTGGAGATTTTTTTATTTTATATTTTTTTTTTTGACAAGGTTAATTTTGCTCATTTCGAATTACACAGGGTTTTGGGTGCAAAGAGCTCCACAATAATAACGACATGATTAAATTGTCTAAATATATACTTAAGGAAAACTAATATTTGACAACCCTATATTTATATCTAATTACCATGCAGTCCATTTAGATCAAAAATTTACATTTTAGTCACTGTTAGTCTTGTTTGGTTTGAGGTCCTGAACAGAATTCGTAAAAGTACACTTATAGCCTGATGGTTTGTATAAGTATTACATTGAATATATGACCAAAAATTTCAAAATCATCCCTAAAGCTTACAAATATAAACAAAACAATCCCTATAAATTATAAATTTAACAATAGAGTCTCTGGAGTTACAAATCAATTAAAAAAATTGGAAAACTCTAACAGACGTCAGGGACCACAAACGGCTCTCAAAATTTAGGGATTAAAATATAATTTCTCGATTTAGATGAATTGTATTGTATTGTAATGAGCCTAAATGCACAATAATCACATGTAAATTTCTCTATACTTAATTACAATTACTTTGCAATTTTGATTATAGAATGAATGTAATGTATAATATATGGACAGAAAAATCATATGAGGGATGTAGAAAATAACATAAGAACGCGATAGCATCATTCACGAAAAAGTGGCTCTGCAACAACCGACAATGTCACTAGAGATGATAGGGGGTTGGATTGTAAGGTTTGTCCAAAAAGTTTAGTCACAATTCCATCACCATGGTAGAGTTGATTGGGCCTAGAGAAGGCCACTCCATAGCATAGGGGCGTCGAGTTCCTAATTTGATCGTTGAAGTTGCCAATTTGTTAAAAATTGTTGATACTTCAACCCACCATTTGGGACATTTATTGAAGATTGTAGAATTTTTTTTCCAGATTATCTTGAAAATTTGTGATATAACACACTAAAAGAGACAGAAATGGTGTTAGCATCCTTGTCAAACTTGGGCATATAGAAGTGATGGGTATATTACTTACTAAAGGCCTTGGATCGGAGTACTTGTTTGTGATGAGGTTTTCCTTAAAAAAACTATATATTATTTTGTAAAAATAAAGTCATTTGGAAAATTGATTATACATAATATACAATTAAGGGAAAATTGCAAAATCGAGATACCAAGTCCCCCTATTTTGCATTCCAAGGACAGTTCATTTTCCGGTGGCAAAATAACCCCGTATCTCCCAAATTTTGCAATTTAGGGACAATTTTGGCAGGAAACCGCCCGACCCTGCCTGAATACCCGACACCGTGTCCATGTGTGCTGACAGGTCTGCATATGTGTCATGAATGCTGAGGTGGACTGCAAAATATGTCCACATAACAAAATACGTGGCATGAACACTCTGTTATGGAAACAAAAAATTTTAAAACAAAAGGGTATTAATTTAATGTAAAAGAATGACCCATACAATATCGACTGAATAATAAAATTGTCCATTGATTCACCTAAGAACACTTTGTCTTCCACACAACCAAGAAGCATAAAACTGTTCATCTTCTGGCGAAAGAAAACCCTTCCGCGATCTTCTGCAACAGGCGTTCACTCTAATAGCGACGGTGTACTCCAGCATCTAGTGAAGATGGTCCGTGTTCGTACGGATGGTATGGAGAAGATTCCTCCCCCTCTTTACCGTAAGTCCCAACTCAAAAAATGAGTGGTCCCCTATGCTTTATTTGTGGTGTATTTGTATGTGAACTTGGATTCCTTTTTTATTATTCTTGCTTTGGCCGTACTCGCATTTTTTTGGATTATCGGTGTTGTAACTATTAAAGTAAGGAGTAGTGCAGAACATTTGTTGTCCCTTTTGGTCCACCGTGCTAATTTGTCTTTGTTTTGTTGGAACGCTACAGATCCGGAGTCGACAACCATTACTTTAGCAATTTATTATGGGGGACAGCTAGAAAATGGCCAGTACGTTAGGGGTAAGGTATGAAAGCTTGATTATGTGGATAGTGTTAAGTTGAATTTCAGTTCCCTTGATGAGTATGTGCAAGATTTAGTGAGAGAGGGCATAAAAAACAAGTTTACACTGCCATGTCAACTGGGTTTAAAAAGTTGTCCTCTGATAAAGACCTGAGACTTTATGCAAGCAAATATCTGAAGAAGAGTAGAGAGTATTTATTGTTTATTCAGGTAGTGGACAATGAGAAAGTGGATGAGTTGACAAAAAAGAAGGAGCCTGTTGCCAAAGAAAAACATGCAGAGGGGGTTGATTTAGGTGCTGAAGAACCAGCTGCTGACTTAGGTGATGAAGGCAATAGGGTGGAGCATAGCCAAGAATGGATTGAGCATTGTTCAAACATTGAAAAGAATGGTGCTGAAAGGGAGAGCAGTGTGGAATTTTTCGGCAGGGTTGAGCATACGCAAGAGTGGATTGACGAGTACAACCGTAGATATCCGGGAAACCAAAACTCTCAACCACATTAATCCGAAGAAGATGATGACTATGAAATGGAGAGTATGGATAATACAACTGAGGATGACAGATTCTACGATGACATTGTGGAGGATGACATTGAACCTCATTTTACTGTACAAAAGGATAATGAGGATGACTGTGAGTAATTAAATTATGATGAAATAGTACCTGATTCTGAGTTCGACGATGATTTTGTGATGCCCTCAGCTGGTGAGGCAACCAATGATGACAGCTTGTACTCAGATAATGTTGCTTCTAGTGTTGAGTTAGGAGCTACGGAAGCTGATTCTGCAGATGTTGAGGGAAGCTTAGATGAATGGTCTGAGGATGATGTTGTAGGTGACGATGATGATGATCTAGACATGGCCAAGATTTCAGACGACGAAAATCAGAAGCCTCAACTCCCAGCTTTCAATCCATGCAACGTATTTGATCCTGAATTTGAGGTTGGTCAGACATTTGCTAATCAAAAGCTGTTCAAAAAATGTGTTGCTAGTTTTGCAATCAAGACCCGTCGCACCTTAAAATGTAGCAAAAGTGATAGTCAAAGGGTGTATGTGAAGTGTGCAGTCAGAAGATGTCCTTTCAAAATGAATGCTATCAAGATTCCTTCAGAGGAATTTGCTTTTGTGTTGAGGGAAATGAATCCACTTCATACCTGTGGGGAATCCTTCCATGTCAAGAATTTAAAAACACTATGGCTAGCAGAGAGATTTGTTCATCACTTTAAAATTAATGCTAAAAGGTGTGTAAAGGCTTGGAGACTGGAGGTTCAGCATGAGTTGGATGTCAGCATATCTACGGATCAAACGTATAGAGCAAAGAATCTAGCAATTGAAATGATTCAAGGAGACCCTGACTATCAATATTCCAAGCTGTGGGACTATGCAGAGGAATTGAGAAGGACAAATCCTGGCTCAACTGTAATCTTGGGAACAGATGGTGATGAGGGTGAGCTACGGTTTTCTAAATTATATGTATGCTTTAGTGCTCAGAAAAATGGTTTCAAACACTGCAGGCCAATGATTGGAGTTGATGGCTGCCATCTAAAGGGACCTCATGCAGGGGTGTTGCTAACTGCAGTAGGGGTAGATCCAAATGACAACATATACCCTTTGGCTTATGCTGTTGTCTCATCTGAGACAAAAGACAATTGGATTTGGTTCTTCACTGTACTTAAATCAGACCTTCTGTTACAAAATGGATTGGGGTTTACTTTCATGTCTGACAAACAGAAAGGTCTGATATATGCCTTACCTGAGGTATTCCCAGCAGCTGAACAAAGGTTTTGTGTTAGGCACTTAATAACTAACATGAATTCTGCTGGACACAAAGGCTTGCTCTTGAAGGATGCAATCTGGAAAGCAGCTGAATCTAGTACAGTTGGTGAGTTCAAATCTGCATTGAATGAAATCAAAGCCAAGTTTCCTGAGGCTGCTGATTGGCTCAAAGACAAACCTCCTTCAGAATGGAGCATGAGTCACTTCTTGGAAACATCAAGATGCCATCAGCTAAGCAACAACTCATGTGAATCCTTTAATAGCAGCATATTGGATGCAAGGGTGAAACCTATTCTCACAATGCTTGAATGGATTAGAGAATATTTAATGAAGAAATGGCAGAAATACAGGGATCTTGCTGAGGAATGGGATGGTATGGACTATTTACTTTAAATATCTTTTCATGAAGTCAACATTTGGCATAGTTTATTGATATTTGATATTGTTTTTTGTTTGGCAGGTCTGTTCTGCCCAAAAGTAGAGCAAGCACTTCAAAAGCTTGGGAAAAAAGTAGGCGGTTGCAGGCCAATAAAAACTTCAAGGGCTCATTTTCAAGTTCAAAGCATTGATGGCCAGTTTGCTGTGGACCTAGATTCCAGAACTTGTTCTTGTAGGAAGTGGGAACTAACAGGTATTCCTTGCAGACATGCACTCAGTGCTATCTACGATCAGAAGTTAGATGAAACAGATTTTGTAGATTCTTGTTACTTAGTGAGCAATTATAAAGATGCATATTCTGGAATAATTATGCCAATTAGTGGCCAAGAAGTTTGGGGATCTACAATGTTTATCCCTCCCCTTCCCCCTAACTTTGGGAGAAGAAAAGCTGGTAGACCTGCCATATTGAGGAGGAGAGGGCCAGATGAGCCAAACCCAAAAAGAAAGAGAAGAGCCAGAGGTAGAGGGTCTGGAAAGCATGATGGGACTGAGAAGTTGAGGCGATTTCAGGATACCATTCACTGCAGTATATGTGGAGGTGCAGGCCATAATGCCTTGTTTTGTAAGGACTTACCAGATAGTGCAAAGGCTAAACTAGAGAAATTGAAGAGAAGGGCATAGGCTGTAAGTTTTGTTAAGTTTATATATTATCATTGCTTCCAGTATTGGTATCTCCTTAGAAATTAATAAATTGTATTGCAGGAGTTTGGTGAACCATCAAATGCTGCTGACTTGGGAACAGAAAGTGGGCCTCACCAACCTAATGATGTGGTATAAAAATCTTTATGCTGTTGTTTCATTTAATCTTATGATAATATGTTTTTCCAAGGTTTACTAAGTAAGTATTTTATAGGATGCACATGACATTTTACCACCAGCACCTGTATCAAATGAGGCGGAAGATGATGGCCCAACACAGACAACTATCATTGATCCCATTTACTCACTCCCACAGCAACCTACACAGAATGGGCCTACAATGTATGAACAACTCAGAATGGGCTCACAGACAACTGATGATGAAGCGATCAGGACAACAATCTCTGCAATTGGTACCAACAAAAGAAAGAGCAGACAAACTCAAAGGGTGAAACTCAGAATCCCCCCTACAATGGTTGAGCAAAGCATTATCATGTCCCAACAAAGTGTTTGCAGCAGTGCTCCACCTCAAGACAAAGTGATTGTAAAGAAAGGTGGGAGAAAATTCATGTCCCTATCAGTTGCTCCGCCCAGCACACAACCTTAGATTAGAATGCAATTTCATGTGTACCTATGTTTTGAATGTCTGACCAAAACTTTGATTATTTAATTTTGGTGGTCAGTGGTGTTTTGCAAGGGTTTAGGAACCAAACTTGTATTTTGTAAGGTGAAACTTGAACACCTGTTTGATGGTTCATTTTATGTTTTGGAATATATTTCATTCTACAAAGTCACTGGAATTGCTTACTAAGCTATGAGACTCGTTTTTTATTATAACCATGTACAAGTACTAGCAACATTGTATAGATTATAACCAAAATTAACAGGTCTCATTCATACTTGCCTGCGGGAATTACATAATATGACGGCTACAATACAAACTTTGAATGATATACTAAGCTACACAAGCACTTTGACAACCAAAATACGTAGAATAAATCCAACTGCACAACTAAGCCATATCAGCATCATCTTAATTGTGTCAATCTTGTGCTTGTACTCAACATCCCTTAGCCTCATTTCTTTGTCTTTCTCCATCAACTTGGCCTCCAATTTTTTCACTTCTTTTTCCAGTTCTTCATTTTTCCTGAGCAACCCAGGTATAATTACTTGTGCCCTTGCGCACATTTCATCATCAAACCACTGGAAGAAATTGCATGTCTGCAATGGGTTGAGAAAGAGATTACAAATAATTATACCATACTACATCACACAAACTCATGCATTTTAAATTAAGATTACACACTTACCCTTTCAACACAAGTGTAGAAAAGCCTTCCTGGGTTGTTGACAGTCCAGGATGTCCGCATAACCGTGTGTGCCCCACAAAGGCACCAGCATGGGTCGAAGTTCTCAAACCGGTGAGAGCTTGCGCTAGTCGACGGCATCCAATTTCTTTGCGAAGCAAAATTGACAGACGGGTTCTTGAGATTTAGGGTAAGGCTACCTTGTTTTATAATTAGGGTTCTTAGCCAAGATCTAGTTGGTATGGATAAAGTAAGGAGCTATTAATAATATGTGTGAAAGGATGGATATAAGCGGGAGATTTTCCCTCCTTTAGTTGCTTATGTGAAATGATTTTTTATTAAGTCAAAAAGCCACATAACCAGGTTTTGCGTAGGTGTACAAGGTGGTTTCAAAAAAGTGGTATTTGTATGCCATGTAAGACTCGGGTCGGGTATTCAGGCAGGGTCGGGCGGTTTCCGTCCAAAATTGTCCCTAAATTGCAAATTTTGGGAGATACGGGGTTATTTTGCCACCGGAAAATGAACTGTCATTGGAATGCAAAATAGGGGGACTTGGTATCCCGATTTTGCAATTTTCCCATACAATTAATATGAAATTAACAATCAAATTGATGAAAATTTTTTAGCTCAATAAATTTATGTTATTAAATTTAGGGGTAATTACATCTAGGTACCTTGTATTTAGGCCTAATTATAATTTAGTCCTCGCACTTTCGTTTATTACATATTAGTCCCTAACATTTCATGTTCGTTTGAGGTCCCTAGGTTCCGTTAGGTTTCCGTTAAATTTTTTTTTTTTTCCAAAAATACCCTGAAGGACTGTTTTGTTATATCATAAATTATCAAGGGTCGTTTTGTTATTACATGGAAACAGCAGGGATGATATTGTAATATTTTTCATTTTTTAAAAATAGCCGTTGGTGGCTGTTTACAATATCATCTCTTCTGTTTTCATGTAATAACAAAACGATCCCTGATAATTTAGGATATAACAAAACAGTCCCTCAGGGTATTTCCTAATTAAATAAAAAAATTGAAGGGTATTTTTGGGATTTTTTTTTTTAACGGAAACCTAACGGAACCTAGGGACCTCAAACGGACATGAAATGTTAGGGACTAATATGTAATAAACGAAAGTGCGAGGACTAAATTGTAATTAGGCCTAAATACAAGGTACCTAGATGTAATTTCCCCTTAAATTTATTTAATTGCATTTCTATTTACAGCAAACTTATATCTTATAATGCAAATTGTATTTTTTTTTTCTTCTTATAATGTAAATTATAAAATTTTAGAAATTTGACAAATATCAAATGTCCTTATTATAATCTATATGTTTAGAATGAGCTTTTTTTTTTCACTATATGAGAAGTTCATTTTCACATATGTGTTATAAGATTCTTATAATTTATGATAGAATTATATGCACCAAACTCCCTTGTATTATTCGAAATTGGCGTAAAAAACCCCGTGGTATGAAAAATCTCATAGAAAACCTTGTGTTTTCTAAATTTTACACAGAAAACCTTATGGCTGGCAATTGCATTATATGTCCGGATTGTGCGAATTTTCTTTAGAAAAATGTTGATTTTGTATTATATGCATGGTCTCTTGGTTTTTACAATTTCAATTTTTACCTCAATATTTATAGAATTTCTCAAATAGCTCCTAAAATAATTTATTTTAAAATTCAAATTTTTATCCATTAATTTCTCTTTAATGTATCCTTTTACCAATTTTTGATTTATATCTTTACTTTCATCGTTTTCTTTCTAATAAGAACATTTGTAGCATTTATATTCTTCGTT
This sequence comes from Lantana camara, assembly GCA_037501455.1. NCBI lineage: Eukaryota > Viridiplantae > Streptophyta > Magnoliopsida > Lamiales > Verbenaceae > Lantana > Lantana camara. Next base: position 24,255,888 of record CM074856.1, on the reverse strand, counting down.
TATTTGTTTTATATATCCTTTCCAATATATTTTTTTTATATTCTACTATATTTCTTTGTAATTTTTTATTTATAATTTTTTTTCTAATTTTTGCTTTTTTTTCATAAAAAAGCGCAACACGTGAGGCTCAAACAACGCTTTAGGTCTTTATGTTTAGTTTTATAAAATACAGGGTTTTTTATACTAATTTTTGAAACATAGGGTTTATCTTACATTTTTTATATTTCATAGGGTTTTCCTAGCAATTATCTCATTTATGATATATAGAGTTATTTATATTTGGACTCCTCAAAAGTTTTAAAATAAGAACTGACGCATATTAAATTTTATTTATATATACACCCTCGTTGAATTTTTATATTACCATGAACCCCCATCCCATTAGGGTTTGAAGAATTGTTGTTAATTTTAAATATGAAATTACATTTTTACTGTTTACCCTAGCTAAAAGATATATTTTTTGTTCCTAAGTTTGCCCGTCCTAATTTATTAAGTAGTAATGGTGTCATATATAATAGATTTTTTTACTAAAAAACAAATATTAAAACAATCAATTGACTTCCTATTGAAATTCAAATAGCATCCGAAAGACACAAAAACAATCATACAACCCTTTATATTTCGACCAACTTGAAATTCTTATTCCATAAGATACAAAAGTAGTCAGGTATCAATATGCAAAATATCTAGTTTGCAGTGCCAAAGTAGTCACCTAAAAGACACCAAAAACAAGTTCCAAAATATTCATTCAAACTAATAGCTTATTTCTAATAGCATTATTGAAATTAATTTTGGAAATTCTGAGTTGGGACATAACTTGTGGATAGATCACTTCCTCTTACTCTTGTTGGTCTTTCACTTCTTCTTGATCTTATTCCATAAGTTGACTCCACCTCCTATAATATTTATGCAATAATTAAATTCAAGCAAGCGTTCCATAATTCGATATAAACTAAAATAAAGAAACAATAGAAACTTGATTATTAGCACCTGTTATAGAGTTTCTTGCAGGAACCCTTGGCGTTATTCTTAATCCTGCTTGGTTGTTGTTGCTTCTACCTCACCCGCTTTACAAGTTCTTTTGTTGTATCTAATTTGATGACAAATGGTGCACTTCACATTAGGCATTTTTCTTGTTGGCACCACCCTTGGTTCTTTCCTAACTTCCCTTTTTGTGCGCCTTTTAGGTCTACCCGACTTCCTTTCAAAATTAGATGGAATGATCTTTTGGGGGCCTGTAATCTCTATATCTTCTATCTCAAATGCAGGATCAACTATGTCATGCATCTTATTGGTGTAATACTGTCTGAGAAGATATTTGGTTCAGTCTTAATAGACCAACCCCTTAATGGATCATCAGGTATTTCCTCATCAATGTCATTGTAGGCCTCGAACTCATCCTTGGACTCGTACCCTAATAAAGCAGGATCACTTGTAGACGGAAGTTCCATATCACTCACTGCAAGATCATCTACACCTAAAGAGGAATCTGACCCTCCATCCTCTTGTTCACCATCGTTTGCACCTGTTCCAGCCATATTTTGGCATGCTTCAGTTTTATTTTGGTCTATTTAAATTCCATTTTGACACTCATAATTTGTGCCTTCATCAAGAAAGTCCTCTCGAACATGAAAGATAATATGTTTAAGAAGCTCTTCATTTGCACCTTGTTCAGTTTGCTTCTCAAAAGATGGTGTTTCTTCAGCATGTTTTTCATAGTCTCTGTATTCTTCAACTCACTTTTCATAATCTTCAAGTTTTTTACTAAATTCCTCAACACTTTTTTCACTGATGATTTCTTCCGACCTCTCTTCCATATCACCCATATAAGGTATAGGTTAGCCCATATTTTTCATTAATACCCTGATTCGCTTTCGACTCTATGCAAACATATTCATTAAATCTTCATATTTCCAAACCCTAATCCTTTCTTCACCAATATAATCACAACTTTAAAACAACATTGCATTCTTCAACTCAGGTTTATTAGGAAATGCAACTTCCCTAATATCAGCTTCAAGCAATCTCAAAGTGTAGTTCTTAGGATTTACCCCTTTTAACATTACTTTCTCACCACTGTAATGTACTAGGATATTATGACTCTAGCAATCTTATATGACCCTAAATTAAAAAAGTAGAATAATCCATGAATACGAACTTGACAAAGAAATACAAATATATCCATCGAAATAGTAATTACACAAATTGCATGCCTTATTTTCTACTTAAAAAACTAATACATTACAAAAAAACGAGCAACTAACAACAAAATAAAAATCCCCCCCCCCCCCCCAAAAAAAAAAAAACCTAACTTTTTCCAGATTTCAAAAACAATAGTGTGACTTTCATTACATGAATAGAAGTAAAACTAAAAAACTCAAAAAAATAATTTTTAGAAAAAAAATATCTAAAAAGAAAAAATAAAACTCACCATAAGCCCTTAAAAAACGTGATATCCTTTCAACATCTTCAAATGCAGTGGTGGAAAATGCAATATTCAAGTTTAATGATGTTATTCAAGTGATTTGGGACTTCGATCCATGGTTTTTTTCAGAAGTTTTAGAGGAATTTTTTTCTGTCAAAGGCAAGAAAGAAAGAACATAAGAGAAGGTAGGAAAGTGAAGAAGAGAAGACATATGTTATAATAAGAAGTCAGATTTCTTTTTGTTGGACTCTTAAGAGGGCAAAAAATTGATATTACAAATAAACCTATTATTGATTTTTTCTATATTTGGAAATACATGGTAAACTTTGTATTTGAAATAAAATATTGACAGAGTTAGGGTTTTATGAATGAAACCCTAACGTTATGTAGGTTCATAATGAATGAAACCCTAACGTTATGAAGGTTCATGGTAATATGAAAATTCAATGAGGGTGTATATGTAAATAAAATTCAATATATGAGCCACTTGTTATTTTAGAACTGTAGCACCCGTGACGATAGCCGACACATCCCCTACACCATGGGTCTAGTCCAAATATGAAATGAAGTAGTCCACACATAAACTGAATTCACGACGAACGGGTGATAAAAAAAAAGACAACCTAGTTAGGCGAAATCTAACCCTGTACCAAATAATGAGAATACAAAACATGCAGTGCGGAAGCATCATTAACAAATATAAATCCCAATCAATCCAAATAATACGTTTACAATTATACAATGGGCTACAAGCCCCAAAACATAAACATAATTAATCAATTCAACATGCAACCTAGCAAAGGGTTCAACTAAGCATGCAACCTGTCCCGAATCTATATTCAATAATCCATATTGGCTCTCATGTCCGAATACATAAAAGCATACATATAAATCATAACAATGTGAAATGTGACATGAGTGTACAAGTACGACTTGAACAAGAACATTAGGACTCGACTCCCGCCTAGAAAACCCTGCAAGAAACTGGAGAGGTGGAAAGAGGGTTTAGTCTCTAGAAGATTGAGTGAGCAGGAGCTGTACATATATATATATAAAAACATGCACATGTAAGTCATAAATCTCGAGCAAAGTTTTATGCAAGTTAGTTCATTTTGCATTTCTGAAATAGGGGATCATTTTCATTACTTCAACTAGTACCGATTGATGGGAGAGAGATATATGTGGATTAGTACAATTATTGGCATATTTAGGATTCCAAGAGAGACTGGGTCTGGGTTTCTATCCATGTAAGGGAATAGAGTACCATATCTTTCTCAGGAGCACATACACAAATGGAATTTATTTCTCGTACGATACAAAATGAATTTAACAAAATGACCATGGAATCGCAAAAAACTATCAAAATAAAAGAAGTAATAATAACTATAAATATACCAAAGAACCTTTTTTTTTTTTTTTCTAATTCCTATGACACAATTGGAGCTTATCGGTAGAAACGAATCAATTCAGAGAGTCCTTTGTGGCTCCGGTGGCGGCTAGATCAACGCGTTATTGCTTCAAGAGTCCGCGAGGGGTAAAAGAATAGTTATCAATGCCCGGACTTTACAACTATATTCCAATTTAAAGTCATTAAGATTTACAATTCATGAATAATAGTGGCTCGGTGAGGGAGCGTGCATAATTCTCCAACAAAACTTCGACTGTGTACTGTAAACAAGGTTTGCATTTTCGAGTACTTGAACATGCAATACATTAATAATACATTCATGTAATACATACAAGAACCATAACCGTTTGGGCAATCCGTGTCCCGACCTTCCCGCACTGTGAGTAATAATAACAACAAATAACAATAACAATAATCATAATCATAAGTTCCAACCTTCTTCCCCCGGAGCGGTGGCCAAGTTTAAAAGGCCTAAACCACCTAATAATGACAACATCCGCGCGCGCGCGGGGGGGGGGGGGGGGGGGGGGATCATGACTCCTACCCTCTCTTTCAATGGGTTAACTATCGGCTCAAGAATATCCAGCCTTCCAGCCTCCTAGGTCGCGCGAGGATATTCTCAAAGAGTACTGTATGCAATGGCTAATCCGATGGCCCGATGCCGTACCGGTTTTCATTCACACATTTGTTGGAAAAACGGGTTCAATACGCAATGGAAATTTAAAAATTTTCCTTCAAGGAATCGTGGGCTTGCAATTTTTATTTCGAAACTCAAGTTTCTCAGTAACTTACTTTACTAGAAGCTTTCTTGAAACGTTTTGAGCCACCCTCAAACGTTCTTCATGCGGTAATGAATATCTCGTTCCTTGATTGGTTCCTTTCTTTAAGACTTCAAAGTAGAAGCCCTCTAGAATGTATCCACACCAGTCCTAGGCACAAATCAGATTAGTGAGTATGCTAGTACTATAATCTCTATATTTAAAAAAAATACAAAATGAGAAATTGAGAGCAAGAAATTTCTCCCATTAAAACCCAATCGATGTATGAAATAATTCACGCTTGAATTCCAAAGAAAAAGCTCCATCTTTTCTATGGGTTAGAGTTGAGAGAGGTTTTTCTTTTCTTTTCTCCAGAATAAAGAATGACACTTCATGAATGTCGGTCTAAAGAGAATAAGAGAAGACTCTTCTCTTTTAATATAAGAAGAAACATAATTTTAAGAGAAAGAGTTTCATTCTCTTCTCTAATTCTATTTTACGTAATGAGATAATTAAGATATACTTTATTATTAATTGAATTATTAATAAATATCTTTATCCTAACAACTTTAGGAGATTATCTCTTATTTATTTATTTCATGAATGAATAAACTAAGACATTATCCATTATTTATTTCACAAGTAAATAGTTTATAATATTACCCTTTTATTTATTTCACAAATAAATAACAAGGATAATAACTACATGATATTATCTTTATATTTATTTCATAAATAAATAATTATGATAACAACAACTTGATATTATCTTTGTATTTATTTCATAAATAAATACTAATAATAACAACTTGAAATTATCTCACTTATTCAATTCATACATAAATAAGTCTTGATATTTTCCTTTTATTTCTAAAATAACATAAGCTAATATCTTCTCCTTTACTTCTCAAACAAGGATGATAATATCCTTTATTTATTTCCTAAATAAGTAAAGTTAGATAATGTCATATTTATTTCATAAATAAATAATGCCAATTTCCAATTAATAATTAATTTACGAGCTTCTTTATTCTGGATTGGGCCTTACAATTAATTCTCTAATTAATTCTAATGGCGTTTTATAATTAATTCTCCAATTAATTGTATTTGGGATTTACAATTAATTCTCCAATTAATTGTACTTGGGTTTTATGATTAATTCTCTAATTAATTATATTCGGGCTTTATAATTAATTCTCCAATTAATTATATTTGGACTTTATAATTAATTCTCCAATTAATTAATACATGGTCTAATTTCTCAATTAAACCACGAGCCCAAACTTGCTCACGTGCCACATGTGTACTTTACACGTGTAGTTTCGTTTCGATTAATTATTTGATCTTTCCATCAATACCCTTTCAACCTGGCATTTGTGTGTGACCCTCTAGGTTCAGTATTCAGTTAGCAGTGAGCCTAATTAATTAATACACTTATTAATTAATTAACTCATAGATCACACAACCGTTGTCTAGCAACAGGTGTGTGACCCCTACCCGAATAACGAATTAAATCGAAAGAACCTTTTATTATTGACATCAATGAGATACAATTCTCCTATCATTCCATCTTTCGATTAAGACCTAGGGTATATGAATAATAAGAGCCCCATTAATCTTAATCTTAAAGCTAAGTTTGTTTCATATCCTTTTGATCTCAATCCAAGAAACATTTTTCTTGATGTCTTGATCCACTACCTCGGCCAAGGGTTTTAGGATAGTATATGAATGATTTATACAATAAAAGATCTTCTTGCCTTAAGCAAGTGTTGGTCCTTTATCAATTCTCACATGCCTCCATGTGCCACTTTTGTAACCCCGATATAAGTCAAAATTCAATTGTCTCGAGCGAACCCTTTTAGACCTATATCTAAGATTACTTAGTTTGCTCATATGAGACATCAATGGAATCTGAAGTCTAAGGATTAATTACTCATTCCATTGACATGTGAGATGTTTCCTAATCTGGAATTTCCTCTTGTAGAAGTGAAAATTTCATTTCCCATTTAGGAGTCTTCTCACGCGGACAACTCAGTGTACTTGTTCTGATAATGAGCTCCCTCACGTATTGTGTATGCATCAACTTATGCATTTTACACCCTACGAAACTGGGTGATCCTTCTTACAGACACAATCCCACAAGCAAGCCTCAATCGAGCCTAATTGACACTCCCACTATTCGTTGGGCTCATTGACTTGGAGTAGTTTCTAATCCGACTTAAATTAGGGCTTGTTTCATGTGTCATTCTCCTAATGACAAAGTCCCTAACAGCCTAATGAATTAGAGGAGTTCTAATACATGCATACGTAATAGAGACACACATAATAAGCAATTACACATAAAGAATTATTTGCCTATGATCAATATCACACGTCTACTATTCAAAGATTGTCTATGATATAAAGAAAGTCCCAAAGTGGATTTCAACGAATCAGCTTTCTAAAGCACTATTTCCAATAATCTCCCACTTGCCCGTAAAAGCCATTCAGCACACTTTAAGTTCTATCTTCTCATGATGTATTTTGAGAGTCTATTGAGGTCTTAGTTCTCTTACTTGAGCAACCTACCCATATGCTCATACATCATGATAATAGAGTTATTTCATGCTAGGAACTTCATCTAACTATTAGATGGAGTTTCTTACCCAAACAATTAACTTAACGATATTAAATACGGCTAAGTATTCAACCTTGTGGTCAAATTCTTAGTGTCTTCTACTTGGAACTCTTTCCAACACACTTCTCTACCATTCAGGTAGAAAGTGTATCCTTAGATTTATAATCATCCATGTTTGATGTAATGATTACATCAAAATATCCTTTAATGACAGATCTTGTTGGGCTTTTAAAACATATCCTCATTTCTTCTCAAGTACTTTGAGGTTATTTTCACAGCAGTCCAATAACCTTTTCTAAGTTCAAATTGGAATCGGCTCACTGCGTGTTCGCTGTTAAGCCATATGTGTTGAGTACATAACTTTGCATATATTATGCTCCCTTTTGTTTAAGGGGTTTTGGACATTCTAACTTTCTTGAAGTTATATTATGGCACATCCTCTTTACAAGAGATGTTCCATTGTCCTTTGGAGATCCTTCGCTAAGAATCTTCCATACTGTACCTCGATTGTGATAATCATGTTATTCTCTTAGATCTATCACTATAGATATTTACACTGAGAATGTAGGATGTATCACCAAAATCTTTCATCTCAAACTGATTCCTAACCAGGTTTTGGTGACTTTTATGTCATCCTTTACATTCCTAATGATGAGAATGTCATTTTCTAAACTATCAAAATTGAACTAACGTCTCTAACTCGTAGTTTTACACTTAGAACTTATTCAAACTTCATATGAGTCAAAAGATTTATCTACTTAATGAAATCGAATGCTTCATATCCTATGAGCCTTTATCAATCTGTAGATTGACCTTAGGGGTTTGCAAATCTTTTGTATACTCTCACTGAATGTGAGATCCGTGGGACGTCTCACGTGCAAGTCTTTATCGATCACTTATTGAAAAAGATAATTTCAAATTCATTTATCATATCTCATAATCACAATATATAGACATGCTAATCATAATCCAAATGGACTTTGCATTGAAACCAAGAACGTTTCATCAAAGTCTACTCTTTAGTCTTTGAATGAAGCCCTCAAGAAATATAGCTTGTTATAATGGTTGTAACATTTCCATTTACTCCAAGCTTTCGCTTATAGATCCATTTGCACCCTATGAGCTGATCTTATTAAGTGGATTAACCAAGGTCTAAACTTGGTTTGAGTATATGGAATCCATTATTGATTTTTAAGGCCTATTTACGCTGCTCATGGATTTAAATTTAAATTAAAGGACAAATAGGTACTAAATACGTGACGCCCCGTCTCTTCGGTAATCCAGGTACGGAGTCACGAGAGAGTTTAATTCCGTATATTTGTTAATTATGCGACTTGCATGCCTACGTGTCAACGTGAATTTAATTTTAACTACGTGTGCCTTAGAATTTAATTAATTGTACTTGGACTCAATTGTCCAATATTTGTAAATTATGGACTTAATTGTAATTAGGGTGTTTTGGGCCTCATAGCTACTTTGAGCTCGAGAATTCGAATTTAATTTCCGACCCTATCATTGGATTTGTTTTGGCGATTCAGATTTAATGGAATTAACCTTATATTTTTCTAAAGCCAATTATTCGCCCTACTGTTTTAAAATCCGATCCGAGTGAATCGGACCCCGTTTTAACTGTCCTGTTTGACCGGCCCTAAAAAAGGCCATTCCCTTTCATTTCTTCCCCATTCCACATGTGACAAGAGAGAAAGGAAGAGGAAGAGAAGAAACCCCCCATTTGGCCATAAAGCTTAGGAGCTCGAGCTTGCAAGATCCGACCGTTCGATTAACTATTCAAGGTAAGATTTGTATTTCCCTCGTTATGTGCTTTAATTTTATACCTTTTTTATGCCACGAATATGTGCCTACGTGTTGTGTGGGAAAGACGATGAATAGTGGTGGGTTGGGGATTTTATGTGTTTAAGCTCGTTTCGTGAACTCTTACCTATGAATATGTGTTCTCCGTGTCGTTCATGCTCCGTTGTGTGATTTTTATTTGATTTGGGTTTGTGGTGTGGCGTTGGGGTTGTCTCCTGACGCCATTGTTGTTGTTGCTCTTTCTTGTGCTCGAACCAGGTGCAAACGGCCGTTTCCAGCTTCAAATGAGTGTCCAAACGGCCATTTACGTGGGGTTCACTTGCGGTCTCTGAGGGCCCAAATGGCCATTTTGAGTTTTGGTCTGTGGCCAGGACGGCCGTTCTGGGCGGCACTCTTGGGTTTGTGGTGTGGCATGTGTGGTGTTGGGGTTGTCTCTCGACGACATTGTTGTTGCTGCTCTTTCTTGTGCTCGAACCAGGTGCAAACGACCCGTTTCTAGCTTTGAAGGAGTGTCCAAACAGCCGTTTGTTTGGGGTTGACTCGCGGTCTCCGAGGGCCGGAACGACTGCTTTAAGTTTTGGCCTGTGGCCAGAACGGCCGTTCCCGGCGCCGGCTCTTGGGTTTGTGCAGAGCCATTCCAAATGGTTGTTTTCAGTTTGAACTGTCAGTCCAAACGGCCGTTTGGAGGGCGTCTGTCCAGGTCAGGAGGTGCTGGAATGGCCGTTTGGGAGTTTCTTATTTCCGAAACGACCGTTTTGTGGGCTCTGTGTTGTTTTTGAGTTTTGCTTGTTTCCTGATTATTTTGGTATGCCTTTTATTTGCTTTTACTTGAATTATACTCATGTTAATTATGCATTTTTCATCCCGAGCTTTAGTGTATGCTTTTATTTGCATGATTTAATATGCACTCGCTCCGTATGCTTTTCCTTTATACATGATTACATTAATTGTGCACATGAACCTTTCTTAACGTGAATTATGAGCATGTTGTGCTTTGTAATGCCTTCTACCAAATGTAACGTGATTTAATATTAATGCATGATTATTTTATGCATGAGTATGTGGCTCATGATTCAATATTAATACATGATTATTTTATGCATGAGTATGTGGCTCATGACTTCTATGCCAACCATAAGCATATGTCGTGCGTCAACGTGGTTCATTTGTTTGTCTAAGTCTTGTTCTTGTGTTCAATTTGTTCAGGTGCACCCGGGGTGGTGCTTTGTTGGCCGTGTTGATTTTGGGGTGGACCGAACGTCGTGTCTTCGGCCTCGTCGATGTAAGGTGAGGTTAGGATATAGTTAAACCCTAATGAAATGTGCCCGTTTTCGATTGCATGTGACTTATAAGCCTCTATGCATATACAAATATGTGCGAAGTACGGATTTTGATGGTGTTGTCTTATGTTTGAAAGTACGAACGCTATGTATGAGCCTATGTATGCTTAGTTTTGGATGAGATGTATATGTGAATTATACGTATGATATGATAAGTACGACATGTATGAATTATGTTCCTCTGTAGCGGGTTAAATGAATGTTCTGTTCTGTGAATGTTGGGCCCCGGAGATTGTGGGTAAGGAATCCCGGTACGGCATCGAGCCATCGGGCTCGGCCTGGGCATAGTATCCACTTGATAAGGATCAACCCAGAACCCAACAAGAGGTTTGGTTGGGGGATGGAATCCTTGGGCGTGAGAATCATGCACTCACGACCCACACATACATGTTTGGATGGTTAGGGCGTATACACCCTTCCATCACTGGAGTTGAGGTTGGTCTGATATGTTCTGTCTGTAATTTTTCTGCTTTATTTTTGTTCTGATATGTTCTGAGGAGTTTAGAGAGGTTGGAGCTCGTACCCTCCGAGCATTCTATTCTATTTGTTATGTTAAGGTTCGTGAAATGGGGATAGATTCTAAATTAAGTTAAAATTTGAAAGCGTTTTAATAAATTAAGCTAAGTTCTGAATATGTTAAGAATTGTTAAGTTTTGATAAGAATGTTCGGTAAGCTAGGTTATGAACGTATGTATGATATGTATAAGTTAAGTTTGTTTTGTTTGACTCTACCAATTAAGCCCTATAAGTATATATCACGGGAAAATGATATAGTGTGCAAAACTATCCCTGCGTTCATGAACATTATGATTTTGTACGTGCTTTACTCTCTCACTCTTATATATATAGTGTGTATGTGTAGCCCCTCACTCAGTCAGTGTGACTGATCCTCTCCTTCCCCATGTTTTTAGTTTGCAGGTTTAGCTTGGAGTTTGTGTTAGGCGGAGTAAGTCAATCTTGGAGTATATTTCGAGTCAAGTCTTTTGTTTTATTTAAGGTTGTCTTGCATTTGCATTTCTTTAAATACGACTTTTGTATGAGATATATATGAATGTGGAAATTGGAATTACGTTATGTATTGATATGAAATTTTCGGGGCAGGCTTCTAGGGATAGTTGAACCCGTTGGACTTATATTTATTGTTTGACATTCAGGATTAGGTATTTATGCTAGTTGAACCCGTCACCTGCTTTTATATGTTTTCAATTTTGTATGGCTTATTTCCGCTTCCTCTTTCTTGTTGTTTGGATTTTGTTATTCAGAGTCTACGTTCCGCCCAGCTTAGGTATGAGTCTGTCAGTCTCCCGTTCGCCACTACTTGGTTCATGTACGGACTTTCCATTTCATATGTGGATTGGGGTTTGGTGCAAGGGATGTGGTGACCCACCGTGCGGGGTGCTACAAAATATATATTTCAATTAAATCCACATACTGTACATAATTGACAAGTAGGGATAATTAATATAATTAAAGCACATAAGTTATGTATTAACAATTAAATCATGCCACGCATAAATTATACATATGATCAAACACATAAAACATAATTAAGACACTTAACACTTCGTCTGACCTCAGTCGTGACGTCAAACCTGACCGATCTGAAACAAGGGGTGTCACGAAATGCCCCGATGACACCATTATTTCTCCCTACTTAGGTACTGTGTGAAATATGTGGTAGTTATCATTTTTATAACACTTGTTCTTTTGTTTTTGCAGGAAGATAAGGGATTGCAGAGCCATTACAGTTAAATTCAATGTACAATTAGTAGCATCCGGACCAATTCCAAGGTCTATCAGCATTCTAACCGTTTTAATATCAGTCCCCACCTCCACCTCAACCCGAGGAATACCAACAGCAGAGATTGGAGGTCGTGATCAAAAGATTTATAAATAGGAATACTGAGATGGTAGAAAATCAAAGGCTTGAAGCTATTTTCCAAAACTTCCTTATCGCATCCACTGTTCTATTCAAGAACTTGGAGACACACATTGTTTAGGTGGTTAAAGCCACCAACAAAGTATGCAAGCTCGAATTGATCAGTTGGAGAGGACATACTACGAAGCCACTACACTTAGAAGTGATACAAAAGATCAAGAACTACAAATTCCGATGCAATTCTTAGAAAAAACAGCTAATAGAGAGTGGGAGATTGAAGGCGAGCCACAGAAAGTTGGAGTTGAAAAGTTAAATACAGAGCTCTCCTCACTTCCACTAGTTCATTCTCCACTCGAAGTGACACATAGCTTAAAGAATCTGATGTCATTCATTGAACCACCAACCTAATCGATAGTTCTGAGAAGTATCTGAGAGGAATCCGCAAGGAGTTGTTGGCAAAGTTGGAGGTTGAAGGTGTGAAATTTGAAGACCATTCAAGAAACAGTTGGAGGTTTGGCAAGCAGAAACCAAAAATTGATCGTGGGTGCGAGAAAAGTAAACTCACGTTGTGTTATTCTTGCTTATTAATCCAAGATTAAAATTAAGAAGTCGAGCTAAAGACTGTAAATTTAGAACTAATTCTTTTCAGCTTTATTTTTCTATTTTCTCTACATTTCGTTGTCTATGAAAAAGTTGGAAATAATTGATGCATTTTTGCTATTCCTTGTTGGTGTAGGTTTGCAATGGACTTAAAGCGTGTGAGTTGGAAGAACTGGTCAAATTCAGGTTATTTATGTTTTTGCATAAGGTTGGAAAAAGTTAAAATTGATTGATATGCATGTTGATGTGGTGATATTGAGCTTTTCATTGAAAATTTTATGTTTGAGAAATGAGTATGCATGCGTACAATTTGATTGATATGATGAATTTGAATGAATGTTGGGTTAAATGTGCAACTATGTTTTTCTTTCGTCGAAAATTTTTTGGGATTTTAAGTGCATGAGGTTTATCAAATTCAATGTACTATGGTTTTTGTTGCATATATTAGCTTGAAAATTTATTATCTCGCATGTTTAAACACTGATTTTTTACTACTTGGTGATTCTGACACGAGTTACGGCCGCAAAGAATTTCTTCTTACGAGAATCGCGGCCGTAAATTACCTTGCTGAAACCTTCTGTACAACGCTTTAGCGACCGCAAATCTTTCTTGAACAACTCGATGGCAGCCGAGAAGACCCTATCACGCCCGCAATACGGCATTTTAGTCCCACACATTTTTCGTACCTTGTCACGGCAGTGATGCATCACTGCATTTATGTAAGTTCAGCCGGGACGAACCCACTTTCAGCCATGAAAATTCATTTTAAAATTTCTAATGCTACCTCTTTTCTCATAATGCACATATACCACCATCACACAATCCTCAAATCCCGACAACCTGACATGGTATGTTTCCATCTCTCTCTGTTTTGGCTTAAATTCTCGAACTCTACTTTTGTATTGCAAAAATTTTAAAACACTCCTAACCCTTTGTCTGAGTATAGTGATGTACCCCGTCCCCCTTGAGTTTCATGTTTTTATATTATTATGTTTATTCACACTGAGAATTTATTTCTTTTTGCTTTGGATATTGGTATGAATTGAAATTCCATATTTTTAATTTCCCGTTTTGGAAACCTTGAATGCTTTGAAGGTTAAATCATTATTGCATGTTGGTCTAAAACAACTTGATTAATTCCTTTTTTTCTCCTATACTTCTATCTATTTGTTTTATGCATTTGGTGTAGTTGTAATGATAGGATTGGGTTTGTTGAGCCTGCCCCTTCAATAGGTCTCATCATAAAACAAAGAGTTTTCTTAACCGTTATCCATTTGCATGAGGACATTTAAGATTTGAGGGGAGGGGGGAGAGGATTGTAGAGCTTAATTGTTATATCTATTTAATTGATTATCCGCTTGATTATTGCTTTATGATTTAAAAATGCATTGATTTTGTTAAAGTTGTCTCCAGTTTTAAATTTTTTGCTTAAGATAGTTGTTGAATTATTGCATGATTGAGTTATGCTAATTGAGTAGGTGAAAGATTGTGCATTGTTTAATGAGTTTAGTATGGTCACATGGCCTTATTTTTTTGGTGCACTTGTCAAACGATTCTATGCATTCTATCGCTTTGAGGACTTTTATATGTTTCGAATAAGACTTTATTATAAATTAGAGTGCGTTCTAGTATCTTTGAAAATGAAGTCTACTTGGTAATTGATAAAGGAAATGACTTACGCCCTCGTTGTCTTGAAATCTGAGCCTTAATTTTAGTCTTTCACTAAATAACACTAGACTTATTGACCCTTCTGAGCCTTTGGAGTTGTGCTTATGTTTTTTCTAGCCGCATTACGAGCTCGAAGCACAACCATATATTTCCCACCTTTATTGTAAACATACCAAATTTTGCTCTTTTGTGCTTGAAAAGTTAGAGGTTTGATTTATTCACTTGAGAATTTGTGCTAGAAAAAGAAAAAGAAAATATAAGAGAGAAAAAGTCAAAGAAAGAAAGAGCAAAAGAAAAGAAAATATGAGAAGAAGAAAAAAAATGGAGAAGAATGTGTGTTGAAAAAGAAAAGATGTAGGAGTATGAAACATTCAAGTGTGGGGGAAAAAAGGAAAGTAGTTGCTGTGAAGTGAAAGAAAAAAATGCGAAAGAAGTAGAGTACAATAGTGTAAGTTCGATATTTGAGTTACTTGTCCAAATACTTCCATAACTTAACCCCGAGCCTACATTACAAGCCAAACAAAGACCTAAAGATCCCGAGTCATGATCTCACTAAAAAAGTGGAGTTAGACATGAAAAGTGTCTCTCTAAAAAGTGGTTTGGTTCTTAAGAGAAGTTCATAAAATAATTCCAGTAATTGAATGTCATTATTTTCTTTGTTCAATACACACACTTACACAAGGGTATATTACTTGCAATTTTCTTATTAATCTTGCACATGTGAGTAATGCTTTGATGGGTTAGATTTGATTTTTGTGATAACTCGATGATAATCTTTGCAAATGTGTTGAAATTGGATTGACTTTTCTTAATGAATTCCGTATTACTCGAGGACGAGTAATAGTTTTAAGTGTTGGGGTATTTGTTCCACATAAAATACTTGATATTTTTAGCATATATTTCGTGTACTTTTATACCATAATTGTGCCTTATTGTGCTTAAATTGCCCATTTTTAGGTAATATTCACTTCGAAGTCAAAAATATAGAAAATGGAGTGAAAACGAGTAAAAGAGAAAAAAAAAAAAAGATTATTTCTGGAGTAATTTGCTGCCGTTAATCATTTATGCATGGATTATTGGCCGCCGCAAAAAATAGAACCGAAAACCTACTGGCAGATTTTTAGCCCGCCGGCTAACTTTTTTGATGGCCGCTAAAAACCCCGTCAGACAGCTTTTATGAGCTTTTCACGATTTTCGGCCTAAGCTTATTTCTTGATGATTTTTGCATTATAAAATGATAGTTAATAATTCATATTCTACACATTGAGAGTTAGGTTTTGGAGTCCAGAGAGTTGGAGATAGGGGTGGGCGTTCGGATCGGGGAATTCGGGCCCCGTCCCGACCCGATCGGGTATTTTCCGAACGGGACGGGGTGTTCGGGAAATTTCGAGTTCAGGACGGGTACCCGAATCCCGAATAATATTTCTAGCTCGGGATCGGGGAGTGATTTGGTACCCGTTTTCCCCGATCGGGTACCCGAACTACCTGACCTTAAAATTTAAAAAAAAAAAAATTATATATATATATATATATACAATACGTATATTTTTGTCTAACCAGACACTATTTTGCCTATTTGTTTCTCATTATCAGTTCTCCATTCTCACCTTATGAATTATCGTTTTGAAGCTTCTCCTCTTCTCTCATGCCATCGTCTTCGCTGTTCAAAATTTTGAAGTTTCTCCCCTTCTCTCATGCCATCGTCTTCGCTGTTCAAAATTTTGAAGTTTCTCCCCTTCTCTCACGTGCCACAACCACAGATTCTCTTCTGTTCTTCACGCGAAGGGCCATATCGCAATTCTCAGCACCAACGCCATCTCCAACCGCCGCCGGTAAGGCACTGCTCCAATATTAGCCCTAATTTTTAACAATTAATAACCATAGCCGGCAAGGCATCGCTGCTCCTTGAGTTAATAGTTAATACTTAATACTAGCCCTAATTTTTAACCATTAATAACCTATTTAGATTTCAATTACAAAAAGATTTGGCCCAATAAATTAATTGGTTGGAATCCCATTTCGTGAATCACAAAATAGGCCCAATAAAAATGTAAAAAAAAGAAAGAAAGAAAATAAGTCGGGCTCCCCGAGCCCGAGCCCGAGCCCGAACCCGTCCCGAATCCCGAACTCCCCGACTAGTCGGGTATCCGACATTTTCGGGACAGACTCGGGCACATAATTTTCCATCCCGATCCCGAACTCCCCGTCCCGCGCCCACCCCTAGTTGGAAAGGCAACGAGAAGCTGTGAGGATGGAGACGTCCAAGTAAATGCGAGATAACAACACAACAATCTCATATTTGCACTACTAAGTTCCTATGCTTTTTCATAGAACAATTTTTTTTTCTTTAATTTGTGTTTTCTAATAAACTAATGTCTCATCGAATGGTTTTTGGGTTCATAGTTAATTTATTGACTTTGTTTATGGATTAATTATTGTGAATCCTTTGTTTATGAGATTAATTAGTTTAGTTATTACTTTGTGTCTTGTTGATTGTTGGTTTGTCAATTAATTAGTTCCTCTTAAACTAGGGGATGATAATTGCGTAGTGTATATGTTCGATGATATGCTCGTATTTCTGGTTTTTATGTGATGAAATTATGCTTTTACTACATGTTGGAACTTGCACCACTCTAGAATGAATTTGAGAATTTACTTTCTAATTGAGAAATTAATTTGAATTCTGATTAGTGATGGCAATGAGCGGAGCCGGCTCGCGAGCTCCATGAACCGGCTCGGTGAAAGCTCACGCTCAGGTTCAAGAATGGCGAGCCAAGCTAGGGGTGCGTTTCGAGGCGAGTCGAGTTTGGCCAAAAAAATCTAGCTTGAGCTTGAGCTTGAGCTTGAAAATTATTTGCATGGCTTGAGATTGAGCTTGAGCTTGTCAAGCTTATTTTTTTAGGGCTTGAGCTTGGCTTGCCCAAAATTCGAGCCGAGGTCGATTCGACTTGACGAGCCAAGAGATTTGTTGGATATTTTTTAATTCTCATTCAATAATAATATTAAACAATAACAAAGATATTAAGATATATAATATATATAGTATATTAATATTTCTAAGTTTTTTATATCATTATTAATAAATTATAATCATTAATATATACTTGATATTTTAGATTATGTACGAGTATTATTAATTATATTAGAATAAACTATAAATTATGTAATTACACAATAAAAGTTATTAACTAATATTTTATTAAAATATATACTTATTTATTATTTAGTTATTAAGGTATATGATATTTATTATTTTATTATATTAAATATTTGAGTGAATATTTTACGAATATATTTTTGTATTAATAATATTATATGGTCTAATGTGTCATTGTAAAATAATATATTATTAAGACATATTATGATACAAAATTTAGTAAGGATCATACATATATTATAGATAATATATAATATAGTAATAAATTATGTTATATATCTTGTAATTATACCAAATAAATTATTAACTAATATTTTATTAAGATATACACTTATATAATTAATTATTTATTATAGTAGATTGAATCTATTTTTTATTAAATTATTTTTTTGGGTAAATATTATATATTATCATAGTAATATGTTAGTAGTATTGTATAAAATGATATGTTGTTGTAATTATTGAATTGCGATATTATTAAATCATATTTATTATCAAAATAAGTAGATAAAAATATATAATATATCATATATTTACTATTTAGTATTACTAAATCATATAAATGTAGATTAATTTACTGCATATTTATTTATATAAATTATTAAACATTATAATATATATAATACACTTATCAATATATGTATATAATATAAATATATATATATACTAGCTTGCGAGTCGGCTTGCAAGCCTCGAGCCTCAAAGAAATAGGCTTGAGCTTGGCTTGACACATAAGCCGATCTCGATTAAGCTTGGCTTGAGCTTGATACCGTTCGAGTTCGAGTCAAGCCAGCTTGAGGTTAGCTTGTGCGGCTCACAAGCCAGCTTGGCTCAGAGCACACCCCTAAGCCAAGCAGAGTCTTGGCTCGGTTCATCGCTCCCATGAACCAAGCCCGAACCTTATTCTGAACCATGAGTTATATATATATATATATATATATATATAATGTATATTATATAATAATATTATTAATAATTTAATATATATATGTACAGAATCCCAAAAAAAAAAAAAAAAAAAAAAAAACGTTAGCCCTCACTTCCTCAATCTTACTCACGCAGCCACCCTCAGGCCCTCAACTTCATTCACGCAGCTCCACCTTAATTCTCCCTTCCAAGCCGCCAGACGCAGCCTTCAATCATACATCCCGTCGTCGAGCAGGTCCCCCTTCCTTCCCCCACCTCCGCGCACCACCACCTCCGCAGCCCCACAGCTACCCAGCGCTACTACCTCTGCGGCGCCACCATCTCTGCAGCACCACCGCCGGCCGCCTCTCCTTCCTTTTGTTTTTTTTTTTTTATTTTTTAAGTTCGGGTTTGTTGTACTCCTGAATTTGGGCGTCACATTATTTGCTACTTCAGAAATTTTGGGTTTGATTAAATTCCGTAAAGGAACATAATTTATGGATATAGAACGGTAATCTTAAATTAAATTATTTTGTATGTTCTTGAATATTTGCCGGTGGAATGGAAATCTGAAATTTACGGTGTTATTGGCGTAGGTTCTTATGTAGAAATCTGGAAAAATATTATTTTTGTGTTGTGAAGGCCTGGCTCGTGAGCCAGCTCGAATTGGTTCGAATCAAGGCCGGAGCAAAGAATTCCTGGCTCGTTGGCTCGCGAACCCAATTTTCTAAGAGCGAGCCCGAGCTCGAAACTTGAAAATGAGCAAAGGCTCGGCTCATTGTCATCCCTAATTCTGATGAATAATTCCTAAATATTTAGAATTAAAGGTGCGAAGAGATTCGATTTTTTTCTAAGTAATTTGTGATTAAATAATGTATGATAAGCCGCTATTATTTAATCACTCTTATCCTACTTTATTAGTTTAATCTGTTTTTAGATGTTTGACCACCAGAGTGGCTTACACAAACACTTAAGCATGTGCGTCCTACTTTGAGAGAAGCTTGCACTACATTTGTGATTAGGATTGTGAGAACCTGAATATTTGTTGAGTATTGATTCGAACAATGAAATGTAATATTGTCACTCCCCTAGCCATCTATTTATTTATTGTTTTTATTATTTATATGTTTGTCCAGTCTAGTTAGTAGTCGAATCAACCCCTGTTTTCTATCTTGGCCTATCGATTGGAGAAAACATTAAGTGATTGAATGGCCTACAATTGATTATGTACACTTGCACGCATATGGGGTTTAATTAAATAAAACTTCCACAACATGGGGGTTAGTCCCTACATCTAAGTTCCAATCTTGGTCACTTGAAAAGAATGAGAAATGTGAGGGGTTTTCTAAGTAATATCAGTTCAACGTATGTTGATGAAACTAGACCTAGACGGAATAAATAAGCAATGATTGTCAAGAATTTTTGAAGTGTTTTGTCACTTACAAACATCAAGGATGTAAACTCCTTTTCAAGAAGTGTGACACCCCGACCTACAGTCGGTACAGGTAGATTATGTGGTTTAATATTAATTGCATTTTAATTAATTGTGTATGAATTATATGAATTTATATGAATTTATTTGAATTAATTGATTATGTGATTTTGGTGTCTTGGACTTATTGAACCCTTAACCTCTTAAACCGAATTAAACCGAACCGGAAACCTTAAACCAAACCCGTGAACCGAACCCGGTTAAGCCTTAAAAGTGAACCATTCTTTCCTTCCTTCTCTCATTCTCACGTAATAGCAGCAGTAGCTTTTGGCCAAGAAAGAAGCAAACCCTCCATTTTGATTCAAGCTTCAATCAACCATAACTTCTCCATTTCTTGACCAATCTCTGAGCTTAAGTAAGTTTCGGAAACCTCTCGACATGCTCGTCATTTCTATGGTTTAAATTCTTCTCTTGGAGCCTTGGATGGTTTCTTTTGATCATGATGTGAATAGTAAGGCTTTAGCTTAAATTTTGAATATGAGTTATATACTTGTTATATTTTGAATCCTAGCTTTATATATGAGCTATATATGTTGTATTTGTTGCATTTAGTGCTTGAAAGCATGTGTTAGTTGAGCATTTATTGAGATTATGGGTTTAAGCTTGTTTGTTTCATTCTTGGATCATTGATGTTTAATCCCGTTTTTCTTGAGTTTTATGAGTGGTTTATGTCAAGCATGATTTGTATGAATTGATTGTGCATATTGGTAAGTTGTTACAGCTCTTAGGTCTTGGATTTTGCCATTTTTGGCCATTTTTGGAAGCTTCCCCTGTTCTGATTTTGCTTCTGTAATTCGAACCAGGCCGGAACGGCCGTTCCCGTCCCAGTTATAAACTGGGAACAACCCTTCCGGGCCCTGTTCATGACCTTTGCCGAGAGTGGGAACGGCCGTTCCCAGTTTGAATTGGGAATGGGAAGGGCCGTTCCCATGATCAAAAATTTTTAGTTCAAAGTTACAGACACGCGGGGAGAAGTTCGGGTAGTTGGGAACGGCCCTTCCCGTCCCCAGTACAAACTGGGAACGGCCGTTCCCATCTTCCAGAAACTTTTAGCGAGGCCAGGAACGGCCGTTCCCTACAGTGAAAGGGTCGTTCCCAGCCCAGCCGAATCCTGGGAGCTGCTACTGCTTTCCGTTTTCCATTTTGTGCATACTTAAGCATTTCTTTGCTTTTCTTTTGTTTGTTTAAGGTTGTAATTTAATTTTAATTGCTTAATTAATTGGGAATAATTGCTATATGTTATGTTTTGTGATTTATATGTTTCATTGCACAATTGTTTCACATCCAAGCATGAGTCAAGCATATGCCGAGCGTCTTAGTTGGTTCATTTAGTGTCTAAGTCGTGGGCTTTTGTTTCCTTTTCAGACGGAGCGGCCGGGGTCGAGCCCGAGGCTTAGGGTGATCACTTTCTTTACTTCCTACGTACAAGGTGAGGATTAGGTGTTTGTATAGCTAGTCGACCTATGACCTTGTATGTCGTTTTCTTGTCCTGCATGTGGATAAATTATATGTATATGTAAATAAGTGTTATGTAATATATGTTATGAGTTTGTGAACCAACTTTGATTTTGAAAAGTAGTATGAAGGTATATGTGAGCCATTGAGAAAATGTTTAATTTCTATATGTTAGCGAGTGGAACCATGAAAGACTGGTTATACGTTGTGATTTGTGTTTGTGAGCTCGAGGAGCTATGGGTAAGGAGCCCTCGGGACGGCATTGGGTCGTCGAGGTTAAACCTGTGCATAGTCTTCACCCGGAGTATCACGTGCGACCTCGGGAGCTAGGGAAGGCGTGATATTCCGATGCCTTCGGTTTACCGGGGAGGACCCGTTGTAGGTTAGCTACCTCTCGGGGGTTTGATATGATATGGATGGTTAGGGCCAACGCGTGGCTCTTCCGTCATTGGAGAAGAGGATGTTTTATGGTTGATGTTTTGTGTTAAGAGGAGTAAAGGTTGGAAGCTCGTTCTCGCCGAGCATATGTTATGTTATGTTATGTTTGGGAAATATGAATCGGGATAGAGTTGTAAATGATTTCAAGTATAATATGTTGTTTTGAAAGTTTGGTTTATAAAACCTATTTCGGTTCATAGGTCCACCTTTTGTTACGTGCTATGCTTTATATTTATTTAGGGTGTGGGTGTGCGTTAGCCCCCTCACTCAGTCAGTTGACTGACCTTCGTTTACTCTCTTAGTTGCAGGTTCTTTTGGGGCTTGAGCTAGGCGGATAAGTGTGTCGTTGTTACACTTGTCGGTTTAGGTTTTGCTAGTAGCTTTTACTCACCTGCATTTATATCATTTTGTATATGTCTATTTTGGATAATTGTTGCTTGAGCCGTGATGGCGTTTGTACAGGAATCTAGTGTTGGTACCTATATGTAAATAATGTGAATACGTAAGTGATGGTACCTATAAGTATATATGTGATGATCTTTTGTCGTTGTTCTTATTTATTTGCTTCCGCGTACTCTGGTTTGGGTGTGTTTAGCTCCGCTTAGCCTAGAGTGTGTGTTTGGTCTCCCGTTCGCTATGGTTCGGATTCGGGTACGACATTCCATTTCGTATTCGGGTTTGGATTATAGTGCGGGGGATGTGGCCCTACGTGTGGGTGCCACATCCTTAAGTGGTATCAGAGCGCGGTTGCAAAATCGGGCTCTAGTGTCGTGTGAGTCTGTCTAGGTCGTACGGCTTAGGACAATATGATTATGTGATTTTATGACTATATGACTTGAATATGTAATTACTTGATTACTTGACTAACTTTTACTTGTGCACATGGTCATATACTAATCCACACGCATTCATTTTATTTGAATTGTGAATTTCAGGATGCCTCCAAGGAGACAAAATAACCGCGAACGTACTCCCGATCTTAATGAACCGGCTGCACAAAATGCTCCTCCGCCACCTCCTATGAATGCGGAGAACATTGTTCAAGCTCTTCCTAATCAACTTCGACAAAACCAAAGGAATCAAAACCCCGTGGAAGGCCAAGATATTTCCGGGGTATATAGGGATTTCCGTAGCAAAAATCCTCCAAACTGGTATGGGGGAGATGATATCAAAGCGGAGGAATGGCTATCCGAGATTCGAGGAATTTGGGAAATATGTCCGGGGAGCTCCCAAGATAAAGCGGTTTGTACGGGACGTATTATCCAATGGCAAGCGGCCGTTTGGCTTAGGAGTGTACGGTCCAAGTTGGAAAGGAATGGAATGGAATTCAATTGGGAAACTTTTGTACAAGAGTTTTATGAGAAGTATGTGCCTCATAGTGCTCAAGAACGTCGGTTGCAAGAGTTTATGGATTTGAGGCAAGGTACTCGGACGATGGAGGAATATATTCTAGAATTTGAGAGACTCGCTCCTTATGCTACTCACATCACCGATCATGATGATCACAAAGCTCGTAAGTTCCTTCATGGACTTCACCGAGACATTCAAGAGTCGCTCAAAGCCGCCAATGTGAGTACTTGGGCTAAGGTTACAAAGAGGGCATTACAAGTTGAAGCCCAAAATATAAGGTTGAAGCCTCCATCTTTCTCTTCTTCTGAGAGCTCGGGATCCGGCTCCGGATCGGGTAAAAGACCAGTTTCTTATGCTCCGAGAGCTCCTGTTCCACCAGCTTTTCGTCCCCAGGGTTTCGGGAACAAAAAGCCCAGATTTACCGGTCCCGTGGCACCTCCTGCAGTTCCTGTTTTACCGGCTCCTGCTCAGGCTCCACCTCTTTGTTCATTTTGTCAGGGAAAGCATCCGGTTGAGCGTTGTTGGAGACTTCTAGGCAAGTGCTATGTGTGCGGATCCTCCGAGCATAAGGTTGATACTTGTCCAAAGAAGAGGCCAGCGGTTCCAGCGCGTGTATATGCTCTTGAAGGGGAAGAGGAAGCAGCCGATGTGGATCCTAACGATTTGATTGAAGGTACTATAAACATTCATGGCATATCATTTCATGCATTATTTGATCCCGGGGCTACGCACTCATTTATTTCCCGGGATCTTGTTGCTTCTTTGCCTCTGCATGATGAATTATCTGTGCATGTGTATGTGGTGAGTACCCCGTTGGGAGGTTCTTTGGAAGTTGACAGGGTGTTTTCTGAGTTTGCGTTCAAAAATGGATGAAAATGGAGAAATCAAGTTTGTGGATGAGCGATCCAATAAAAATTATGTAAGTGCTTTATTTTATTGAAGTATTGTTAGATTCTTTGACATATTATCCCCTGTGCTTATCCCATTATAAAAAGAGGATTTGACT
Organism: Lantana camara; assembly: GCA_037501455.1. Classification (NCBI taxonomy): domain Eukaryota; kingdom Viridiplantae; phylum Streptophyta; class Magnoliopsida; order Lamiales; family Verbenaceae; genus Lantana; species Lantana camara. The sequence continues at coordinate 24,231,577 of CM074856.1, read as the reverse complement.
TCATTAATAGCAGGAAATTTCTTCCAATATTATCTTTGTTACTTTACATTCATGTGTATATGTATAAATAAATTTTAAGTTTCAATTATTTGTTTGGTAGTACAAATGGGAAAAGAAAAGAACAGAACACCAGATCCCCCAAGATTTGCAGGGCACGTTAATTGAGTTTCAGGTGAATACATATCATATTTGTTTCACAAGAACAAAATAATTTATGTGTTGGTTAGAAAATTAATTGAAGTTTTGTTCATTTTAAATAGGACTGGGCACAAGATCAAGGTGGCCCAACCAAAGATGGATCTGTGTATGGACTTGGAGGTGCAGCTTCATTTGTGACCATGCGTATGACCTCAGATCCTCCACTTACATCTGCATTGGAGAAGGCGATGGAGGCCGCAACTCAAAAATTGCTAGCAGTTCAGGTCGAGGAAAATAAAGAGATGAAAGAGGAAAATAAAAAGATGAAGGAGCAACTTGACTTGTTAAAGGAAATGGTCATGAGTTTATCTTCCCAATTTCAAGCTGCTCAGACACCTTTTCACCATCTAGCCGTCCAAGCATCATACTTAATGTCTCCTTCGGGATTTATGCCTTCTTCGGGGTTCGTGTTAGCTGGATTCGTGCCTCGCCCAGGATTCACAACCTCTACAGCAGGTCAGGTACACAACATTACTACTACATCCACTCAATTAATTACTGAAAAGAGAAAAAAAAAAACAAATTAGCCTTAATGAGGTGGGGAAGGAGTGGGATGGTGATGATGAGGAGAATGACGAGGAGGAGGAGGAATGAGAAGTGATAACTATTGTGAATATTTTATGAATGTTTTGTGAATGCCGATAGCTTTTCGTGAATCTATTGACTATGATAGATGTAACTTTTGGGAAAAACATTGACGTAGATGTTGGATATAGGTAACTTTGGATTAGTTGGCATAAATGTTGGACATAAGTAACTTTTATAGCTTATGCTAATATAGGTAACTTTTGTAGATGGTGCTAATTTCCACAAACTTGTAAATGTGGCTATTTTGGATATATTTGTAGATGTTGGTGATTGTAATCTTGGTTAATTTTCACAAACTTGTAAGTGTGGCTTGATAATGGCAGTGAAACATAGCATTTGAGGATATGTGCATGCTCTTACCTTTATCTCATTTTAGTGATATGATTGATTGTGGCATTTAAAGAGAATAACATGATTCTCTAGTTAAATATATAAGTGTTTGCAGAAGTTCATATTGCTATAAATTATTAGGGCAAATTACATCCACCACCGCTGAGGTTAGGCCTAATTACAAGCCGGTCCCTATTCTTTTAAATATTACACTATAGTCCCTATATTTCTTGTTTTTTGTGAGGTCCATTAATGAATTTTGTAAAAGTACACTTATATCCCTGAAGGTTTTGTGAGTGTTACATATAATGTATGACCAAAAATGCAAAATCGACCCTAGAAGTATACAAAAATTAACAAATTAACAAGGCTTAGGGACTACATTGTAATATTTAAAAGAATAGGGACCGGCTTGTAATTAGGCCTAACCTCAGGGGTGGTGGATGTAATTTGCCCAAATTATTATTGTTGGTATTTCATTATTCGTTTATGTATTTTGAATGATTGTTCTTGATATATTGGTCGATTATAAATACAAATTTAGAATTACATTTATTTAAAAAATATATGGCCTATTTTTGTAATCGAATTTACAACCAATATTTTTACTTAAAAATATAAAATTAAAATATTAAATATTTCGCAACCTAATTTCGGTTGCAAATGAGAATGAAAAAATAAAATATAATTCCCTTTTTACAAACGAATTTCGGTTGCAAAGTTGTTTTTTTCTTTTTCAATCATTTTTGCAACAATAAAATTAGTAGCAAAATTCTATTGCAAATTAATTTTAAAATAGTAAATAATTTAATTTTGCAACCGAATCTCAGTTGCAAAATTGCTAAACAATACTCCACCACAATAAATTCGGTTGCAATAATCATGTGTCACGACAACTTTGCAATTGAATATTCAGTTGCAAAATTAGTCATACTTTTGCAACAAAACATTCGGTTGCAAAGTGACGTGGCTTATGTTCCACGTCTACGGCACTTGCAACCAGATATTTGGTTGCTATTTCGGTTGCAAAAATTGGTTACTAAATTTTGCAACAAAGGTTTTTGTAACAGAATATTTTCGGTTGCAATTTGGTTGCAAAAAACCCTTTTTCGGTTGCAAATTCAGTTGCTAAACGCATGTTTTCTAGTAGTGTCGTGGAGTAGTGATCCCACGACAGAGGCCGTCGACATCAGGATTCCGACGATGGTTTTACCAATGGTTGCTAAGCCGTCAGTTAGCCGTAGCAATTCCGTTGGGATTCCTTATACCAGCGGAAACCGACGAAATTTCCAAAAATCCCGTCGGTTTTTCCCATCAGAACTCGGGCAGATTTTTGTAGTGCCCATTCCATATAAATTCTAAGGTGGTGCACACCTCATCATATATCTACACATATATAATACGTATAATACATATAATATATATATATATATATATATATATATATATATATATATATTATGTTCTAACAGTCAAAATTAATTTTTTTAAGAAACTTGTGTAAAAAGTAATATTTTTGTCGGTCAACCATTTTCAGCGGGACTTAATTCAAGAAAAAAAGTAACTTTATGGAACGTAATTTGAGAACTAACAATTGTTGGAATCATAATTGAAAATGAGTTATATTATGGGACGAAAATGATAATTTTCTTTACCATAAAATATGATGAAAAATTAGTGATTGATTTATATTAATTATGTTTATAATTAAACAATAGAGTCTTTTTTTATTTTCTTTAAACAAGATGACGGAAAAAATTGAACAATAGCGACTCTAAACAAACCAACTTATAATAATTTTTCTAACTTAATAAAAATCTTAAACAAGAGACCACAAAATTTTATTCAAACAAAATTATACACTTACAGGGAAAACATTGTTGTGTTATGTATAATAGTATAGATCACTTTGGTCCGTAATGTTTAAATTATAACATGCTGATCATTCTAATTACCCTTTCAATCACCGCTTGCATGTATCAAACTGGACAAATACTAATAAACACAAAATTAGCTTGTCCTCCACAATCTACACGCGATTAATTGAAATTTGAATTTTGGTAGATGCGACTTGGATGTCCTAAGTGGAACTTGTTATTTGGAATTAAATCGCTTTTGAAAATGAGAGAATTAATTTGTTGTCCAATTTACCTTACCATAATGGATCACTTTTTTTTTTTTTTTTAAACGTACGCACCCAAATAATTAGAGGGATTTGAATTCGAATTATTATCTTGAAGAAAGAATTCTTTAACCACTTGCACCAATTCTTATTGACATACCATCATGGATCACTTGAAACTATATAAAACCTTTATTACTCCCACAAAGCCTCGACAGTTAAGTCATTACACCAAGAATGAACCACAAAAACACATACAAAAGTTTGAATCTGTAAAATATTGTGTTCAGCTCAAAATGCAGAGAAAAATAAGAAATTAACCTCTCACCCATAAAATAAGAGATTAATTCATCTTTCTTTAAAATCTTACCATCAAAGTTTAAGAGGTCAATCAAAAAAATCAGATCAATTGTCTCAATCATTATATTATATCTCAATTAGGGCCATATTTATATACATACGGGCTTGATCATTAGAATAAAGCTTTGTACCAAATAAAACCATTTAAATTTTGTCTATAATTTGGTGTTTCCCCTGCGGCTTGATCATTAGAATAAAGCCTTGTACCAAGTAAAACTATTTAATATGCTTAACATCTAGAAAATTATAATTGTATTTCAGACCAATAACTTAACCTGATTTGATTTTTGGCTCGATAAAATAGCTCTTGCATATTATGGTAAAAGCATTTCTTCCACGACTTGAGGACTTTTGACTGATTTCCGGTCAATCGAAAAGGGAATGAAATTTTCGACTGGATCCGAAGAGTAGGCTCATCATTCAATATGTAGAAATTGATCAGGATTTATACAAAATCTCCTCAGCAGAAATGTATCAAAAAGAGTTCTCTTAAGTATTCTACAATGATCCATGTTTCATGCGGTCCATTCAAGTGGGCATCGTTAATAATTTATTAACACGAGATAATATACATGTATGACCCATTATAATGTAGTGTACGTACGTTGTAACTTAAACTTGATGAGTAACAGAAAATTGAGTCAATGAAATAAGCTATAATAAGTATTTTATTTGATCATAAATATATATAGTAACTCAAAACACATACATACTGATCAGAAGCTAATAATAGTCATCTCTCTACTTCCCCCTCTCCCCTTCCATCTCTCACTCCCTACAACTACTAACTGTTGAAGCACACACACACATACACACACACACACACACACATATATATATATATATAATTAGGTTATCAGATTCTAAGAAGCATATCTATGCTGCCGGCGCCACGTGAGTGGAGTCGTCATCATCATCGTCGTCGTCGCCCTCATTAAAAATATCAACGCCATGAGAAACTGTAGCCCTAATTTCATTCTGGGCAGAATTACGGCTTCCACTCTCATACCCACTCACAAAAATCACCATTTTTAGGAGTGACAGAATAAAAAGAGATGCTTATAATGTGAGATCAAAAGGAAGTAATAAGTATACGACTCTAGATATATTGCTCGACTTCTACGAGGGTTAGAGAACACACATATATGTCCTATTTATAGCTCAATGAAATTCTGCAAAAAGATGCCATTGTTGTGGGATGTTACTTTCCAGAATCACTTTATTGTGTGCAGTATAAGATCTGTAGGGGCACAAAGTAGTGAAAAAAGCAGAAGTTAAAGTTAACTGATGTGGTGCACCTTATTAGACTACCATACAATTCTCCAAAACAGCAGTGCATGAGTTTTGCTTATGCTCACACGTGGTCTCCAACAGTATAATTCAGCTCTTGTGATGAACTTCGTGTGCCCTTCTGTTCCACCTCAGCTGAGATGAAACATGAAAATTATAAAATCAAACAGAAAAATCAATACTCACATTATTCACAATGTACGACATATATGAATTATAATAATTAAAAAGGTAAAATAGAAAAAAGAAAACACAGATTCTCTTCTCAATCCCCCTCTCTATTCCTTTGCCAGCTTCCGCCACCAACGCTGTGCGGGAGTTGCCTTTATGTTGGTGATTGTGTCGGAGGAGGCGCCGGTGATTTGGTGGAAGTGGAGAGGGCGGCTGTGGTGTCGTGTAGGTGGATGTCCCGTGGTGGTTTGGACTGTGGAGAAGAAGACGATTGTTGATCTCTATGTTTTGTTTGCCTGGCTTACAATTCTTTTTAGATACAGATGGAATAGATTTTAATAAATAATAACAAGATATTTAAATTTAATATAATTTATGATATTACCATCTAATATTTTAATATTGACAATATGAATATTTTCATATATTGAGTATTAAAAAAATTTATTTAATTGGACGAATATTTATCAAGCAATATATATTACATTTTTTTTTATCTATATTATAATTTGAATTTTCTTTTTTAATTTTATCAACAGTTGCATGAACTTTTTTAAGATTAATTGGCAAAATGGTAATCACTTAAGTTTTTCCCGCAATAAATATTGCAAACAATTTTAAATTTATAGAACTTAATTGTATGTCACAATAATAGAGTTATTTGCATCCAAAACCCTGTGTAATTCGAAAAGAGTAAAAAAAATTCTATACAAAAAAAAGTTTAAAAGACTCTTTGTTATAAAACTTAAACCTACTGCCCCTTTTCATTATCCGATCAATTGAATGACGTGGTTTGACTAAAATATCCCTCCTCATCACAGATGCACTCAAACAAAATTAAGGGGATGGAAGTATCCCAAAGCAGGGGATCTCTAGTGGTGCCTGAGAGGCCTTTCGAGGGACCCTAGCTTCTTGTGTTTCGAGGGGGACTCTATGGTTTGGTAGTGAGGCTCCGGGGTATTCTCTTGGTAACTGGAACTCGCCATCTCATCTATTTTTTGGGCAAATCTTGCGGCACCATCATCGGACATGGTGACGGAAAATGGTCAGAGAATTACCAGATGAGAAATAAAGGCTTTCCTATTCTAGAGTCAATTTGCGAAAAATTAGAAGATGAAATGTTAGCACAATACCTAAAGACTCGGAAAATGAAGAACTTTGAAAGCTATGGAGATTGCCGAAAAATGCCAAGGGTGACCAGAAAACTTGAATGCTCTGCAAAATCTGGAAGTGTAAAAAGACGAAATGGAATGAAGACTCCCAATTTATAGGAGAAGAAGTTGGTGGGATTTGAGCAATAAATTCAAACATTGCAATAATTCCAGCCTAGGGAACGTCCTACTTTTGTGAAACTTCGCGCACGTTCCTGGGACACTGCATCGTTTCCTGGAATCTCACACCTACGTGCCCCCTCCATTAAATGCACAACATCTCTAGCGGTCAGATGGCAATCTCGCATTTAATGTGGTGCAGGTCGAGCGCGTTGAGCTATAACGTCCCGCCTTCATGACACCCCTCGAAATTCAAAATCTAACTCTATGAGCCACGATTTTGTGACTATAGAGTTTGGGGGTAAATGATGGGGCCCAATTATAATAAGGCCACGCTATCACACGTGGAGCCTCGGGAACACGCCGCGAGAACCTCAAGGCCACCTCACTTTCCCACATGAGTTCCTCAAGTTTCAGAATCACAAAATAACAAGGTCCTCCATTGGTAAACGAGCATGGTATTCAGACATCTGAAAACCCAGGACAACCCTCGAATTCGAAGCGCTTGAGAGTGATCCAGATTGAACACAAAGTCCCTCTCGAAATGAAAGAAGCTAGGGTCTCTCAAAAGGCCTCGTAGGCACCACTCGGGATCCCCTGCTTTGGGATATTTCCATCCCCATACACATGAGTGCGCCAACCCCTGAGTAACAACCCAAGTGCTTTCTAACACATAGTACATGAACTTGCTCCCGCTACAGGTCCTTCAGGAAGGTCTACGGGTGCTTTTTCCTTAAACATTCCTCATTGGGCTACGTGTCTAGGGAGACATCCCTTTTGTACCTGAGCAACATAGAATTATCAAAGGGTCCTCACCCTCAAACTATATATACTCTAAGATTCATCTCCATCAGTAAGCGCCAAAAAATTCGTTATATGGACCTTAAGGGACATAAATGTACTTTTACAAAATTCGTTAATGGACCTCACACAAAACAAAAAATACAAGGACTACAATGTAGTATTTAAAAAAATAGGGACCAGATTGTAATTAGATCTAAACTGAGGGTAGTTGGATGTAATTCTCCCAAAAAAATATAAGGTTTCTTTGGGGATTTTTTTATTTTATATTTTTTTTTGACAAGGTTAATTTTGCTCATTTCGAATTACACAGGGTTTTGGGTGCAAAGAGCTCCACAATAATAACGACATGATTAAATTGTCTAAATATATACTTAAGGAAAACTAATATTTGACAACCCTATATTTATATCTAATTACCATGCAGTCCATTTAGATCAAAAATTTACATTTTAGTCACTGTTAGTCTTGAAAATTTACATTTTAGTCACTGTTAGTCTTGTTTGGTTTGAGATCCTGAACAGAATTCGTAAAAGTACACTTATAGCCTGATGGTTTGTATAAGTATTACATTGAATATATGACCAAAAATTTCAAAATCATCCCTAAAGCTTACAAATATAAACAAAACAATCCCTATAAATTATAAATTTAACAATAGAGTCTCTGGAGTTACAAATCAATTAAAAAAATTGGAAAACTCTAACAGACGTCAGGGACCACAAACGACTCTCAAAATTTAGGGATTAAAATATAATTTCTCGATTTAGATGAATTGTATTGTATTGTAATGAGCATAAATGCACAATAATCACATGTAAATTTCTCTATACTTAATTACAATTACTTTGCAATTTTGATTATAGAATGAATGTAATGTATAATATATGGACAGAAAAATCATATGAGGGATGTAGAAAATAACATAAGAACGCGATAGCATCATTCACGAAAAAGTGGCTCTGCAACAACCGACAATGTCACTAGAGATGATAGGGGGTTGGATTGTAAGGTTTGTCCAAAAAGTTTAGTCACAATTCCATCACCATGGTAGAGTTGATTGGGCCTAGAGAAGGCCACTCCATAGCATAGGGGCGTCGAGTTCCTAATTTGATCGTTGAAGGTGCCAATTTGTTAAAAATTGTTGATACTTCAACCCACCATTTGGGACATTTATTGAAGATTGTAGAATTTTTTTTCCAGATTATCTTGAAAATTTGTGATATAACACACTAAAAGAGACAGAAATGGTGTTAGCATCCTTGTCAAACTTGGGCATATAGAAGTGATGGGTATATTACTTACTAAAGGCCTTGGATCGGAGTACTTGTTTGTGATGAGGTTTTCCTTAAAAAAACTATATATTATTTTGTAAAAATAAAGTCATTTGGAAAATTGATTATACATAATATACAATTAAGGGAAAATTGCAAAATCGGGATACCAAGTCCCCCTATTTTGCATTCCAAGGACAGTTCATTTTCCGGTGGCAAAATAACCCGTATCTCCCAAATTTTGCAATTTAGGGACAATTTTGGCCGGAAACCGCCCGACCCTGCCTGAATACCCGATACCGTGTCCATGTGTGCTGACAGGTCTGCATATGTGTCATGAATGCTGAGGTGGACTGCAAAATATGTCCACATAACAAAATACGTGGCATGAACACTCTGTTATGGAAACAAAAAATTTTAAAACAAAAGGGTATTAATTTAATGTAAAAGAATGACCCATACAATATCTACTGAATAATAAAATTGTCCATTGATTCACCCAAGAACACTTTGTCTTCCACACAACCAAGAAGCAGAAAACTGTTCATCTTCTGGCGAAAGAAAACCCTTCCGCGATCTTCTGCAACAGGTGTTCACTCTAATAGCGACGGTGTACTCCAGCATCTAGTGAAGATGGTCCGTGTTCGTACGGATGGTATGGAGAAGATTCCTCCCCCTCTTTACCGTAAGTCCCAACTCAAAAAATGAGTGGTCCCCTATGCTTTATTTGTGGTGTATTTGTATGTGAACTTGGATTCCTTTTTTATTATTCTTGCTTTGGCCGTACTCGCATTTTTTTGGATTATCGGTGTTGTAACTATTAAAGTAAGGAGTAGTGCAGAACATTTGTTGTCCCTTTTGGGTCCACCGTGCTAATTTGTCTTTGTTTTGTTGGAACGCTACAGATCCGGAGTCGACAACCATTACTTTAGCAATTTATTATGGGGGACAGCTAGAAAATGGCCAGTACGTTAGGGGTAAGGTACGAAAGCTTGATTATGTGGATAATGTTAAGTTGAATTTCAGTTCCCTTGATGAGTATGTGCAAGATTTAGTGAGAGAGGGCATCAAAAAAGAAGTTTACACTGTCGTGTCAACTGGGTTTAAAAAGTTGTCCTCTGATAAAGACCTGAGACTTTATGCAAGCAAATATCTGAAGAAGAGTAGAGAGTATTTATTGTTTATTCAGGTAGTGGACAATGAGAAAGTGGATGAGTTGACAAAAAAGAAGGAGCCTGTTGCCAAAGAAAAACATGCAGAGGGGGTTGATTTAGGTGCTGAAGAACCAGCTGCTGACTTAGGTGATGAAGGCAATAGGGTGGAGCATAGCCAAGAATGGATTGAGCATTGTTCAAACATTGAAAATAATGGTGCTGAAAGGGAGAGCAGTGTGGAATTTTTCGGCAGGGTTGAGCATACGCAAGAGTGGATTGACGAGTACAACCGTAGATATCCGGGAAACCAAAACTCTCAACCACATGAATCCGAAGAAGATGATGACTATGAAATGGAGAGTATGGATAATACAACTGAGGATGACAGATTCTACGATGACATTGTGGATGATGACATTGAACCTCATTTTACTGTACAAAAGGATAATGAGGATGACTGTGAGTAATTAAATTATGATGAAATAGTACCTGATTCTGAGTCCGACGATGATTTTGTGATGCCCTCAGCTGGTGAGGCAACCAATGATGACAGCTTGTACTCAGATAATGTTGCTTCTAGTGTTGAGTTAGGAGCTACGGAAGCTGATTCTGCAGATGTTGAGGGAAGCTTAGATGAATGGTCTGAGGATGATGTTGTAGGTGACGATGATGATGATCTAGACATGGCCAAGATTTCAGACGACGAAAATCAGAAGCCTCAACTCCCAGCTTTCAATCCATGCAACGTATTTGATCCTGAATTTGAGGTTGGTCAGACATTTGCTAATCAAAAGCTGTTCAAAAAATGTGTTGCTAGTTTTGCAATCAAGACCCGTCGCACCTTAAAATGTAGCAAAAGTGATAGTCAAAGGGTGTATGTGAAGTGTGCAGTCAGAAGATGTCCTTTCAAAATGAATGCTATCAAGATTCCTTCAGAGGAATTTGCTTTTGTGTTGAGGGAAATGAATCCACTTCATACCTGTGGGGAATCCTTCCATGTCAAGAATTTAAAAACACTATGGCTAGCAGAGAGATTTGTTCATCACTTTAAAATTAATGCTAAAAGGTGTGTAAAGGCTTGGAGACTGGAGGTTCAGCATGAGTTGGATGTCAGCATATCTACGGATCAAACGTATAGAGCAAAGAATCTAGCAATTGAAATGATTCAAGGAGACCCTGACTATCAATATTCCAAGCTGTGGGACTATGCAGAGGAATTGAGAAGGACAAATCCTGGCTCAACTGTAATCTTGGGAACAGATGGTGATGAGGGTGAGCTGCGGTTTTCTAAATTATATGTATGCTTTAGTGCTCAGAAAAATGGTTTCAAACACTGCAGGCCAATGATTGGAGTTGATGGCTGCCATCTAAAGGGACCTCATGCAGGGGTGTTGCTAACTGCAGTAGGGGTAGATCCAAATGACAACATATACCCTTTGGCTTATGCTGTTGTCTCATCTGAGACAAAAGACAATTGGATTTGGTTCTTCACTGTACTTAAATCAGACCTTCTGTTACAAAATGGATTGGGGTTTACTTTCATGTCTGACAAACAGAAAGGTCTGATATATGCCTTACCTGAGGTATTTCCAGCAGCTGAACAAAGGTTTTGTGTTAGGCACTTAATAACTAACATGAATTCTGCTGGACACAAAGGCTTGCTCTTGAAGGATGCAATCTGGAAAGCAGCTGAATCTAGTACAGTTGGTGAGTTCAAATCTGCATTGAATGAAATCAAAGCCAAGTTTCCTGAGGCTGCTGATTGGCTCAAAGACAAACCTCCTTCAGAATGGAGCATGAGTCACTTCTTGGAAACATCAAGATGCCATCAGCTAAGCAACAACTCCTGTGAATCCTTTAATAGCAGCATATTGGATGCAAGGGTGAAACCTATTCTCACAATGCTTGAATGGATTAGAGAATATTTAATGAAGAAATGGCAGAAATGCAGGGATCTTGTTGAGGAATGGGATGGTATGGACTATTTACTTTAAATATCTTTTCATGAAGTCAACATTTGGCATAGTTTATTGATATTTGATATTGTTTTTTGTTTGGCAGGTCTGTTCTGCCCAAAAGTAGAGCAAGCACTTCAAAAGCTTGGGAAAAAAGTAGGCGGTTGCAGGCCAATAAAAGCTTCAAGGGCTCATTTTCAAGTTCAAAGCATTGATGGCCAGTTTGCTGTGGACCTAGATTCCAGAACTTGTTCTTGTAGGAAGTGGCAACTAACAGGTATTCCTTGCAGACATGCACTCAGTGCTATCTACGATCAGAAGTTAGATGAAACAAATTTTGTAGATTCTTGTTACTTAGTGAGCAATTATAAAGATGCATATTCTGGAATAATTATGCCAATTAGTGGCCAAGACGTTTGGGGATCTACAATGTTCATCCCTCCCCTTCCCCCTAACTTTGGGAGAAGAAAAGCTGGTAGACCTGCCATATTGAGGAGGAGAGGGCCAGATGAGCCAAACCCAAAAAGAAAGAGAAGAACCAGAGGTAGAGGGTCTGGAAAGCATGATGGGACTGAGAAGTTGAGGCGATTTCAGGATACCATTCACTGCAGTATATGTGGAGGTGCAGGCCATAATGCCTTGTTTTGTAAGGACTTACCAGATAGTGCAAAGGCTAAACTAGAGAAATTGAAGAGAAGGGCATAGGCTGTAAGTTTTGTTAAGTTTATATATTATCATTGCTTCCAGTATTGGTATCTCCTTAGAAATTAATAAATTGTATTGCAGGAGTTTGGTGAACCATCAAATGCTGCTGACTTGGGAACAGAAAGTGGGCCTCACCAACCTAATGATGTGGTATAAAAATCTTTATGCTGTTGTTTCATTTAATCTTATGATAATATGTTTTTCCAAGGTTTACTAAGTAAGTATTTTATAGGATGCACATGACATTTTACCACCAGCACCTGTATCAAATGAGGCGGAAGATGATGGCCCAACACAGACAACTATCATTGATCCCATTTACTCACTCCCACAGCAACCTACACAGAATGGGCCTACAATGTATGAACAACTCAGAATGGGCTCACAGACAACTGATGATGAAGCGATCAGGACAACAATCTCTGCAATTGGTACCAACAAAAGAAAGAGCAGACAAACTCAAAGGGTGAAACTCAGAATCCCCCCTACAATGGTTGAGCAAAGCATTATCATGTCCCAACAAAGTGTTTGCAGCAGTGCTCCACCTCAAGACAAAGTGATTGTAAAGAAAGGTGGGAGAAAATTCATGTCCCTATCAGTTGCTCCACCCAGCACACAACCTTAGATTAGAATGCAATTTCATGTGTACCTATGTTTTGAATGTCTGACCAAAACTTTGATTATTTAATTTTGGTGGTCAGTGGTGTTTTGCAAGGGTTTAGGAACCAAACTTGTATTTTGTAAGGTGAAACTTGAACACCTGTTTGATGGTTCATTTTATGTTTTGGAATATATTTCATTCTACAAAGTCACTGGAATTGCTTACTAAGCTATGAGACTCGTTTTTTATTATAACCATGTACAAGTACTAGCAACATTGTATAGATTATAACCAAAATTAACAGGTCTCATTCATACTTGCCTGCGGGAATTACATAATATGACGGCTACAATACAAACTTTGAATGATATACTAAGCTACACAAGCACTTTGACAACCAAAATACGTAGAATAAATCCAACTGCACAACTAAGCCATATCAGCAGCATCTTAATTGTGTCATTCTTGTGCTTGTACTCAACATCCCTTAGCCTCATTTCTTTGTCTTTCTCCATCAACTTGGCCTCCAATTTTTTCACTTCTTTTTCCAGTTCTTCATTTTTCCTGAGCAACCCAGGTATAATTACTTGTGCCCTTGCGCACATTTCATCATCAAACCACTGGAAGAAATTGCATGTCTGCAATGGGTTGAGAAAGAGATTATAAATAATTATACCATACTACATCACACAAACTCATGCATTTTAAATTAAGATTACACACTTACCCTTTCAACACAAGTGTAGAAAAGCCTTCCTGGGTTGTTGACAGTCCAGGATGTCCGCATAACCGTGCGTGCCCCACAAAGGCACCAGCGTGGGTCGAAGTTCTCAAACCGGTGAGAGCTTGCGCTAGTCGACGGCATCCAATTTCTTTGCGAAGCAAAATTGACAGACGGGTTCTTGAGATTTAGGGTAAGGCTACCTTGTTTTATAATTAGGGTTCTTAGCCAAGATCTAGTTGGTATGGATAAAGTAAGGAGCTATTAATAATATGTGTGAAAGGATGGATATAAGCGGGAGATTTTCCCTCCTTTAGTTGCTTATGTGAAATGATTTTTTATTAAGTCAAAAAGCCACATAACCAGGTTTTGCGTAGGTGTACAAGGTGGTTTCAAAAAAGTGGTATTTGTATGCCATGTAAGACTCGGGTCGGGTATTCAGGCAGGGTCGGGCGGTTTCCGGCCAAAATTGTCCCTAAATTGCAAATTTTGGGACATACGGGGTTATTTTGCCACCGGAAAATGAATTGTCATTGGAATGCAAAATAGGGGGACTTGGTATCCCGATTTTGCAATTTTCCCATACAATTAATATGAAATTAACAATCAAATTGATGAAAATTTTTTAGCTCAATAAATTTATGTTATTAAATTTAGGGGTAATTACATCTAGGTACCTTGTATTTAGGCCTAATTATAATTTAGTCCTCGCACTTTCGTTTATTACATATTAGTCCCTAACATTTCATGTTCGTTTGAGGTCCCTAGGTTCCGTTAGGTTTCCGTTAAATTTTTTTTTTTTTCCAAAAATACCCTGAAGGACTGTTTTGTTATATCATAAATTATCAAGGGTCGTTTTGTTATTACATGGAAACAGCAGGGATGATATTGTAATATTTTTCATTTTTTAAAAATAGCCGTTGGTGGCTGTTTACAATATCATCTCTTCTGTTTTCATGTAATAACAAAACGATCCCTGATAATTTAGGATATAACAAAACAGTCCCTCAGGGTATTTCCTAATTAAATAAAAAAATTGAAGGGTATTTTTGGGATTTTTTTTTTTTAACGGAAACCTAACGGAACCTAGGGACCTCAAACGGACATGAAATGTTAGGGACTAATATGTAATAAACGAAAGTGTGAGGACTAAATTGTAATTAGGCCTAAATACAAGGTACCTAGATGTAATTTCCCCTTAAATTTATTTAATTGCATTTCTATTTACAGCAAACTTATATCTTATAATGCAAATTGTATTTTTTTTTCTTCTTATAATGTAAATTATAAAATTTTAGAAATTTGACAAATATCAAATGTCCTTATTATAATCTATATGTTTAGAATGAGCTTTTTTTTTTCACTATATGAGAAGTTCATTTTCACACATATGTGTTATAAGATTCTTATAATTTATGATAGAATTATATGCACCAAACTCCCTTGTATTATTCGAAATTCGCGTAAAAAACCCCGTGTTATGAAAAATCTCATAGAAAACCTTCTGTTTTCTAAATTTTACACAGAAAACCTTATGGCTGGCAATTGCATTATATGTCCGGATTGTGCGAATTTTCTTTAGAAAAATGTTGATTTTGTATTATATGCATGGTCTCTTGGTTTTTACAATTTCAATTTTTACCTCAATATTTATAGAATTTCTCAAATAGCTCCTAAAATAATTTATTTTAAAATTCAAATTTTTATCCATTAATTTCTCTTTAATGTATCCTTTTACCAATTTTTGATTTATATCTTTACTTTCATCATTTTCTTTCTAATAAGAACATTTGTAGCATTTATATTCTTCGTTTATTTGTTTTATATATCCTTTCCAATATATTTTTTTTTTTATATTCTACTATATTTCTTTGTAATTTTTTATTTATAATTTTTTTTCTAATTTTTGCTTTTTTTTTCATAAAAAAGCGCAACACGTGAGGCTCAAACAACGCTTTAGGTCTTTATGTTTAGTTTTATAAAATACAGGGTTTTTTATACTAATTTTTGAAACATAGGGTTTATCTTACATTTTTTATATTTCATAGGGTTTTCCTAGCAATTATCTCATTTATGATATATAGAGTTATTTATATTTGGACTCCTCAAAAGTTTTAAAATAAGAACTGACGCATATTAAATTTTATTTATATATACACCCTCGTTGAATTTTTATATTACCATGAACCCCCATCCCGTTAGGGTTTGAAGAATTGTTGTTAATTTTAAATATGAAATTACATTTTTACTGTTTACCCTAGCTAAAAGATATATTTTTTATTCCTAAATTTGCCCGTCCTAATTTATTAAGTAGTAATGGTGTCATATATAATAGATTTTTTTACTAAAAAACAAATATTAAAACAATCAATTGACTTCCTATTGAAATTCAAATAGCATCCGAAAGACACAAAAACAATCATACAACCCTTTATATTTCGACCAACTTGAAATTCTTATTCCATAAGATACAAAAGTAGTCAGGTATCAATATGCAAAATATCTAGTTTGCAGTGCCAAAGTAGTCACCTAAAAGACACCAAAAACAAGTTCCAAAATATTCATTCAAACTAATAGCTTATTTCTAATAGCATTATTGAAATTAATTTTGGAAATTCTGAGTTGGGACATAACTTGTGGATAGATCACTTCCTCTTACTCTTGTTGGTCTTTCACTTCTTCTTGATCTTATTCCATAAGTTGACTCCACCTCCTATAATATTTATGCAATAATTAAATTCAAGCAAGCGTTCCATAATTCGATATAAACTAAAATAAAGAAACAATAGAAACTTGATTATTAGCACCTGTTATAGAGTTTCTTGCAGGAACCCTTGGCGTTATTCTTAATCCTGCTTGGTTGTTGTTGCTTCTACCTCACCCGCTTTACAAGTTCTTTTGTTGTATCTAATTTGATGACAAATGGTGCACTTCACATTAGGCCTTTTTCTTGTTGGCACCACCCTTGGTTCTTTCCTAACTTCCCTTTTTGTGCGCCTTTTAGGTCTACCCGACTTCCTTTCAAAATTAGATGGAATGATCTTTTGGGGGCCTGTAATCTCTATATCTTCTATCTCAAATGCAGGATCAACTATGTCATGCATCTTATTGGTGTAATACTGTCTGAGAAGATATTTGGTTCAGTCTTAATAGACCAACCCCTCAATGGATCATCAGGTATTTCCTCATCAATGTCATTGTAGGCCTCGAGCTCATCCTTGGACTCGTACCCTAATAAAGCAGGATCACTTGTAGACGGAAGTTCCATATCACTCACTGCAAGATCATCTACACCTAAAGAGGAATCTGACCCTCCATCCTCTTGTTCACCATCGTTTGCACCTGTTCCAGCCATATTTTGGCATGCTTCAGTTTTATTTTGGTCTATTTAAATTCCATTTTGACACTCATAATTTGTGCCTTCATCAAGAAAGTCCTCTCGAACATGAAAGATAATATGTTTAAGAAGCTCTTCATTTGCACCTTGTTCAGTTTGCTTCTCAAAAGATGGTGTTTCTTCAGCATGTTTTTCATAGTCTCTGTATTCTTCAACTCACTTTTCATAATCTTCAAGTTTTTTACTAAATTCCTCAACACTTTTTTCACTGATGATTTCTTCCGACCTCTCTTCCATATCACCCATATAAGGTATAGGTTAGCCCATATTTTTCATTAATACCCTGATTCGCTTTCGACTCTATGCAAACATATTCATTAAATCTTCATATTTCCAAACCCTAATCCTTTCTTCACCAATATAATCACAACTTTAAAACAACATTGCATTCTTCAACTCAGGTTTATTAGGAAATGCAACTTCCCTAATATCAGCTTCAAGCAATCTCAAAGTGTAGTTCTTAGGATTTACCCCTTTTAACATTACTTTCTCACCACTGTAATGTACTAGGATATTATGACTCTAGCAATCTTATATGACCCTAAATTAAAAAAGTAGAATAATCCATGAATACGAACTTGACAAAGAAATACAAATATATCCATCGAAATAGTAATTACACAAATTGCATGCCTTATTTTCTACTTAAAAAACTAATACATTACAAAAAAAGAGCAACTAACAACAAAATAAAAATCCCCACCCCCCACCCCCCCCCAAAAAAAAAAAACTAACTTTTTCCATATTTCAAAAACAATAGTGTGACTTTCATTACATGAATAGAAGTAAAACTAAAAAACTCAAAAAATTAATTTTTAGAAAAAAACTATCTAAAAAGAAAAAATAAAACTCACCATAAGCCCTTAAAAAACGTGATATCCTTTCAACATCTTCAAATGCAGTGGTGGAAAATGCAATATTCAAGTTTAATGATGTTATTCAAGTGATTTGGGACTTCGATCCATGGTCTTTTTTCAGAAGTTTTAGAGGAATTTTTTCTGTCAAAGGCAAGAAAGAAAGAACATAAGAGAAGGTAGGAAAGTGAAGAAGAGAAGACATATGTTATAATAAGAAGTCAGATTTCTTTTTGTTGGACTCTTAAGAGGGCAAAAAATTGATATTACAAATAAACCTATTATTGATTTTTTCTATATTTGGAAATACATGGTAAACTTTGTATTTGAAATAAAATATTGACAGAGTTAGGGTTTTATGAATGAAACCCTAACGTTATGTAGGTTCATAATGAATGAAACCCTAACGTTATGAAGGTTCATGGTAATATGAAAATTCAATGAGGGTGTATATGTAAATAAAATTCAATATATGAGCCACTTGTTATTTTAGAACTGTAGCACCCGTGACGATAGCCGACACATCCCCTACACCATGGGTCTAGTCCAAATATGAAATGGAGTAGTCCACACATAAACTGAATTCACAACGAACGGGTGATAAAAAAAAAAGACAACCTAGTTAGGCGAAATCTAACCCTGTACCAAATAATGAGAATACAAAACATGCAGTGCGGAAGCATCATTAACAAATATAAATCCCAATCAATCCAAATAATACGTTTACAATTATACAATGGGCTACAAGCCCCAAAACATAAACATAATTAATCAATTCAACATGCAACCTAGCAAAGGGTTCAACTAAGCATGCAACCTGTCCCGAATCTATATTCAATAATCCATATTAGCTCTCATGTCCGAATACATAAAAGCATACATATAAATCATAACAATGTGAAATGTGACATGAGTGTACAAGTACGACTTGAACAAGAACATTAGGACTCGACTCCCGCCTAGAAAACCCTGCAAGAAACTGGAGAGGTGGAAAGAGGGGTTAGTCTCTAGAAGATTGAGTGAGCAGGAGCTGTACATATATATATATAAAAACATGCACATGTAAGTCATAAATCCCGAGCAAGGTTTTATGCAAGTTAGTTCATTTTGCATTTCTGAAATAGGGGATCATTTTCATTACTTCAACTAGTACCGATTGATGGGAGAGAGATATATGTGGATTAGTATAATTATTGGCATATGTAGGATTCCAAGAGAGACTGGGTCTGGGTTTCTATCCATGTAAGGGAATAGAGTACCATATCTTTCTCAGGAGCACATACACAAATGGAATTTATTTCTCGTACGATACAAAATGAATTTAACAAAATGACCATGGAATCGCAAAAAACTATCAAAATAAAAGAAGTAATAATAACTATAAATATACCAAAGAACCTTTTTTTTTTTTTTCTAATTCCTATGACACAATTGGAGCTTATCGGTAGAAACGAATCAATTCAGAGAGTCCTTTGTGGCTTCGGTGGCGGCTAGATCAACGCGTTATTGCTTCAAGAGTCCGCGAGGGGCAAAAGAATAGTTATCAATGCCCGGACTTTACAACTATATTCCAATTTAAAGTCATTAAGATTTACAATTCATGAATAATAGTGGCTCGGTGAGGGAGCGTGCATAATTCTCCAACAAAACTTCGACTGTGTACTGTAAACAAGGTTTGCATTTTCGAGTACTTGAACATGCAATACATTAATAATACATTCATGTAATACATACAAGAACCATAACCATTTGGGCAATCCGTGTCCCGACCTTCCCGCACTGTGAGTAATAATAACAACAAATAACAATAACAATAATCATAATCATAAGTTCCAACCTTCTTCCCCCGGAGCGGTGGCCAAGTTTAAAAGGCCTAAACCACCTAATAATGACAACATCCGGGGGGGGGGGGGGGGGGGGGGGGGGGGGGGATCATGACTCCTACCCTCTCTTTCAATGGGTTAACTATCGGCTCAAGAATATCCAGCCTTCCAGCCTCCTAGGTCGCGCGAGGATATTCTCAAAGAGTACTGTATGCAATGGCTAATCCGATGGCCCGATGCCGTACCGGTCTTCATTCACACATTTGTTGGAAAAACGGGTTCAATACGCAATGGAAATTTAAAAATTTTCCTTCAAGGAATCGTGGGCTTGCAATTTTTATTTCGAAACTCAAGTTTCTCAGTAACTTACTTTACTAGAAGCTTTCTTGAAACGTTTTGAGCCACCCTCAAACGTTCTTCATGCGGTAATGAATATCTCGTTCCTTGATTGGTTCCTTTCTTTAAGACTTCAAAGTAGAAGCCCTCTAGAATGTATCCACACCAGTCCTAGGCACAAATCAGATTAGTGAGTATGCTAGTACTATAATCTCTATATTTAAAAAAAATACAAAATGAGAAATTGAGAGCAAGAAATTTCTCCCATTAAAACCCAATCGATGTATGAAATAATTCACGCTTGAATTCCAAAGAAAAAGCTCCATCTTTTCTATGGGTTAGAGTTGAGAGAGGTTTTTCTTTTCTTTTCTCCAGAATAAAGAATGACACTTCATGAATGTCGGTCTAAAGAGAATAAGAGAAGACTCTTCTCTTTTAATATAAGAAGAAACATAATTTTAAGAGAAAGAGTTTCATTCTCTTCTCTAATTCTATTTTACGTAATGAGATAATTAAGATATACTTTATTATTAATTGAATTATTAATAAATATCTTTATCCTAACAACTTTAGGAGATTATCTCTTATTTATTTATTTCATGAATGAATAAACTAAGACATTATCCATTATTTATTTCACAAGTAAATAGTTTATAATATTACCCTTTTATTTATTTCACAAATAAATAACAAGGATAATAACTACATGATATTATCTTTATATTTATTTCATAAATAAATAATTATGATAACAACAACTTGATATTATCTTTGTATTTATTTCATAAATAAATACTAATAATAACAACTTGAAATTATCTCACTTATTCAATTCATACATAAATAAGTCTTGATATTTTCCTTTTATTTCTAAAATAACGTAAGCTAATATCTTCTCCTTTACTTCTCAAACAAGGATGATAATATCCTTTATTTATTTCCTAAATAAGTAAAGTTAGATAATGTCATATTTATTTCATAAATAAATAATGCCAATTTCCAATTAATAATTAATTTACGAGCTTCTTTATTCTGGATTGGGCCTTACAATTAATTCTCGAATTAATTCTAATGGCGTTTTATAATTAATTCTCCAATTAATTGTATTTGGGATTTACAATTAATTCTCGAATTAATTGTACTTGGGTTTTATGATTAATTCTCTAATTAATTATATTCGGGCTTTATAATTAATTCTCCAATTAATTATATTTGGACTTTATAATTAATTCTCCAATTAATTAATACATGGTCTAATTTCTCAATTAAACCACGAGCCCAAACTTGCTCACGTGCCACATGTGTACTTTACACGTGTAGTTTCGTTTCGATTAATTATTTGATCTTTCCATCAATACCCTTTCAACCTGGCATTTGTGTGTGACCCTCTAGGTTCATTATTCAGTTAGCAGTGAGCCTAATTAATTAATACACTTATTAATTAATTAACTCATAGATCACACAACCGTTGTCTAGCAACAGGTGCATGACCCCTACCCGAATAACGAATTAAATCGAAAGAACCTTTTATTATTGACATCAATGAGATACAATTCTCCTATCATTCCATCTTTCGATTAAGACCTAGGGTATATGAATAATAAGAGCCCCATTAATCTTAATCTTAAAGCTAAGTTTGTTTCATATCCTTTTTATCTCAATCCAAGAAACATTTTTCTTGATGTCTTGATCCACTACCTTGGCCAAGGGTTTTAGGATAGTATATAATATATATAGTATATTAATATTTCTAAGTTTTTTATATCATTATTAATAAATTATAATCATTAATATATACTTGATATTTTAGATTATGTACGAGTATTATTAATTATATTAGAATAAACTATAAATTATATAATTACACAATAAAAGTTATTAACTAATATTTTATTAAAATATATACTTATGTTATTATTTAGTTATTAAGGTATATGATATTTATTATTTTATTATATTAAATATTTGAGTGAATATTTTACGAATATATTTTTGTATTAATAATATTATATGGTCTAATGTGTCATTGTAAAATAATATATTATTAAGACATATTATGATACAAAATTTAGTAAGGATCATACATATATTATAGATAATATATAATATAGTAATAAATTATGTTATATATCTTGTAATTATACCAAATAAATTATTAACTAATATTTTATTAAGATATACACTTATATAATTAATTATTTATTATAGTAGATTGAATCTATTTTTTATTAAATTATTTGTTTGGGTAAATATTATATATTATCATAGTAATATGTTAGTAGTATTGTATACAATGATATGTTGTTGTAATTATTGAATTGCGATATTATTAAATCATATTTATTATCAAAATAAGTAGATAAAAATATATAATATATCATATATTTACTATTTAGTATTACTAAATCATATAAATGTAGATTAATTTACTGCATATTTATTTATATAAATTATTAAACATTATAATATATATAATACACTTATCAATATATGTATATAATATAAATATATATATATATACTAGCTTGCGAGTCGGCTTGCAAGCCTCGAGCCTCAAAGAAATAGGCTTGAGCTTGGCTTGACACATAAGCGGATCTCGATTAAGCTTGGCTTGAGCTTGATATCGTTCGAGTTCGAGTCAAGCCAGCTTGAGGTTAGCTTGTGCGGCTCACAAGCCAGCTTGGCTCAGAGCACACCCCTAAGCCAAGCAGAGTCTTAGCTCGGTTCATCGCTTCCACGAACCAAGCCCGAACCTTATTCTGAACCATGAGTTATATATATATGTACTGAATCCCAAAAAAAAAAAAAAAAAAACCTTAGCCCTCACTTCCTCAATCTTACTCACGCAGCCACCCTCAGGCCCTCAACCTCATTCACGCAGCTCCACCTTAATTCTCCCTTCCAAGCCGCCAGACGCAGCCTTCAATCATACATCCCGTCGTCGAGCAGGTCCCCCTTCCTTCCCCCACCTCCGCGCACCACCACCTCCGCAGCCCCACAGCTACCCAGCGCTACTACCTCTGCGGCGCCACCATCTCTGCAGCACCACCGCCGGCCGCCTCTCCTTCCTTTTGTTTTTTTTTTTTTTATTTTTTAAGTTCGGGTTTGTTGTACTCCTGAATTTGGGCGTCACATTATTTGCTACTTCAGAAATTTTGGGTTTGATTAAATTCCATAAAGGAACATAATTTATGGATATAGAACGGTAATCTGAAATTAAATTATTTTGTATGTTCTTGAATATTTGCCGGTGGAATGGAAATCTGAAATTTACGGTGTTATTGGCGTAGGTTCTTATGTAGAAATCTGGAAAAATATTATTTTTGTGTTGTGAAGGCCTGGCTCGTGAGCCAGCTCGAATTGGTTCGAATCAAGGCCCGAGCAAAGAATTCCTGGCTCGTTGGCTCGCGAACCCAATTTTCTAAGAGCGAGCCCGAGCTCGAAACTTGAAAAGAAGCAAAGGCTCGGCTCATTGTCATCCCTAATTCTGATGAATAATTCCTAAATATTTAGAATTAAAGGTGCGAAGAGATTCGATTTTTTTCTAAGTAATCTGTGATTAAATAATGTATGATAAGCCGCTATTATTTAATCACTCTTATCCTACTTTATTAGTTTAATCTGTTTTTAGATGTTTGACCACCAGAGTGGCTTACACAAACACTTAAGCATGTGCGTCCTACTTTGAGAGAAGCTTGCACTACATTTGTGATTAGGATTGTGAGAACCTGAATATTTGTTGAGTATTGATTCGAACAATGAAATGTAATATTGTCACTCCCCTAGCCATCTATTTATTTATTGTTTTTATTATTTATATGTTTGTCCAGTCTAGTTAGTAGTCGAATCAACCCCTGTTTTCTATCTTGGCCTATCGATTGGAGAAAACATTAAGTGATTGAATGGCCTACAATTGATTATGTACACTTGCACGCATATGGGGTTTAATTAAATAAAACTTCCACAACATGGGGGTTAGTCCCTACATCTAAGTTCCAATCTTGGTCACTTGAAAAGAATGAGAAATGTGAGGGGTTTTCTAAGTAATATCAGTTCAACGTATGTTGATGAAACTAGACCTAGACGGAATAAATAAGCAATGATTGTCAAGAATTTTTGAAGTGTTTTGTCACTTACAAACATCAAGGACGTAAACTCCTTTTCAAGAAGTGTGACACCCCGACCTACAGTCGGTACAGGTAGATTATGTGGTTTAATATTAATTGCATTTTAATTAATTGTGTATGAATTATATGAATTTATTTGAATTTATTTGAATTAATTGATTATGTGATTTTGGTGTCTTGGACTTATTGAACCCTTAACCTCTTAAACCGAATTAAACCGAACCGGAAACCTTGAACCAAACCCGTGAACCGAACCCGGTTAAGCCTTAAAAGTGAACCATTCTTTCCTTCCTTCTCTCATTCTCACGTAATAGCAGCAGTAGCTTTTGGCCAAGAAAGAAGCAAACCCTCCATTTTGATTCAAGCTTCAATCAACCATAACTTCTCCATTTCTTGACCAATCTCTGAGCTTAAGTAAGTTTCGGAAACCTCTCGACATGCTCGTCGTTTCTATGGTTTAAATTCTTCTCTTGGAGCCTTGGATGGTTTCTTTTGATCATGATGTGAATAGTAAGGGTTTAGCTTAAATTTTGAATATGAGTTATATACTTGTTATATTTTGAATCCTAGCTTTATATATGAGCTATATATGTTGTATTTGTTGCATTTAGTGCTTGAAAGCATGTGTTAGTTGAGCATTTATTGAGATTATGGGTTTAAGCTTGTTTGTTTCATTCTTGGATCATTGATGTTTAATCCCGTTTTTCTTGAGTTTTATGAGTGGTTTATGTCAAGCATGATTTGTATGAATTGATTGTGCATATTGGTAAGTTGTTACAGCTCTTAGGTCTTGGATTTTGCCATTTTTGGCCATTTTTGGAAGCTTCCCCTGTTCTGATTTTGCTTCTGTAATTCGAACCAGGCCGGAACGGCCGTTCCCGTCCCAGTTATAAACTGGGAACAACCCTTCCGGGCCCTGTTCATGACCTTTGCCGAGAGTGGGAACGGCCGTTCCCAGTTTGAATTGGGAATGGGAAGGGCCGTTCCCATGATCAAAAATTTTTAGTTCAAAGTTACAGACGCGCGGGGAGAAGTTCGGGTAGTTGGGAACGGCCCTTCCCGTCCCCAGTACAAACTGGGAACGGCCGTTCCCATCTTCTAGAAACTTTTAGCGAGGCCAGGAACGGCCGTTCCCTACAGTGAAAGGGTCGTTCCCAGCCCAGCCGAATCCTGGGAGCTGCTACTGCTTTCCGTTTTCCATTTTGTGCATACTTAAGCATTTCTTTGCTTTTCTTTTGTTTGTTTAAGGTTGTAATTTAATTTTAATTGCTTAATTAATTGGGAATAATTGCTATATGTTATGTTTTGTGATTTATATGTTTCATTGCACAATTGTTTCACATCCAAGCATGAGTCAAGCATATGCCGAGCGTCTTAGTTGGTTCATTTAGTGTCTAAGTCGTGGGCTTTTGTTTCCTTTTCAGACGGAGCGGCCGTTGTCGAGCCCGAGGCTTAGGGTGATCACTTTCTTTACTTCCTACGTACAAGGTGAGGATTAGGTGTTTGTATAGCTAGTCGACCTATGACCTTGTATGTCGTTTTCTTGCCCTGCATGTGGATAAATTATATGTATATGTAAATAAGTGTTATGTAATATATGTTATGAGTTTGTGAACCAATTTTGATTTTGAAAAGTAGTATGAAGGTATATGTGAGCCATTGAGAAAATGTTTAATTTCTGTATGTTAGCGAGTGGAACCATGAAAGACTGGTTATACGTTGTGATTTGTGTTTGTGAGCTCGAGGAGCTATGGGTAAGGAGCCCTCGGGACGGCATTGGGTCGTCGAGGTTAAACCTGTGCATAGTCTTCACCCGGAGTATCACGTGCGACCTCGGGAGCTAGGGAAGGCGTGATATTCCGATGCCTTCGGTTTACCGGGGAGGACCCATTGTAGGTTAGCTACCTCTCGGGGGTTTGATATGATATGGATGGTTAGGGCCAACGCGTGGCTCTTCCGTCATTGGAGGAGATGATGTTTTATGGTTTATGTTTTGTGTTAAGAGGAGTAAAGGTTGGAAGCTCGTTCTCGCCGAGCATATGTTATGTTATGTTATGTTTGGGAAATATGAATCGGGATAGAGTTGTAAATGATTTCAAGTATAATATGTTGTTTTGAAAGTTTGGTTTATAAAACCTATTTCGGTTCATAGGTCCACCTTTTGTTACGTGATATGCTTTATATTTATTTAGTGTGTGGGTGTGCGTTAGCCCCCTCACTCAGTCAGTTGACTGACCTTCGTTTACTCTCTTAGTTGCAGGTTCTTTTGGGGCTTGAGCTAGGCGGAGAAGTGTGTCGTTGTTACACTTGTCGATTTAGGTTTTGCTAGTAGCTTTTACTCACCTGCATTTATATCATTTTGTATATGTCTATTTTGGATAATTGTTGCTTGAGCCGTGATGGCGTTTGTACAGGAATCTAGTGTTGGTACCTATATGTAAATAATGTGAATACGTAAGTGATGGTACCTATAAGTATATATGTGATGATCTTTTGTCGTTGTTCTTATTTATTTGCTTCCGCGTACTCTGGTTTGGGTGTGTTTAGCTCCGCTTAGCCTAGAGTGTGTGTTTGGTCTCCCGTTCGCTATGGTTCGGATTCGGGTACGGACATTCCATTTCGTATTCGGGTTTGGATTATAGTGCGGGGGATGTGGCCCTACGTGTGGGTGCTACAAGAAGTTATATCTTCTAGTTAAGTAAAACATTGAAAACTCTGGGGTGTACTACGATTGGATATAAACAAATAAAATTGGCATTCCTATGACTCAATGGAGATATTTTCAATAATTGGAAGCTTGTAATATCCTGCTAACGTTACTTTTCGTCTGAAGTTTCTAAGTTAGCTCGATGTACTAGTTGCCCAAGTTATACATAATGGGAGGCTTTTGATCGAGTGATGAAGTACCATAAAGGAGCCAATTCACTTGGGTAGCAATGTGAAAAAGTTCCCTAAAGCGTTTGAGGATTTTAGTGATGCAATTCGGACTGCCTGTGACACCCCGTTTCTTCGACAGGTCAGGTATGACGTCACAAGTGATTTATTTACGTATTTGAGTTCCTTTAATTTAATTTATGCACTAATTAATTTGCTTAAGTGTTTAACTTGCCCTAATTATTTTATGTGAATTCAGTGCCGAGCATGCAAATTCTATGAAACTAATTGAATTATATGATTTATGGATGTAATTGTATGATATTAGAATGTTTTAGGGTTGGACCTAATTGATATTTTTGATAAGTTTGAGGGTTTATTTGCAAATAGGCCATTCTTAGACCCTTTCCAGCTAACTTGAGCTCAGGAATTCAGAAATAGCTATTGGATTTGTTTTGACGATTCAAGTCCAATGTAATAAGCCCCGTAGTTTTCTGAAGTAGTTTGAACCCCCCTAAACTTTAAAGTTCGATCCGAACGAATCAGATTCTTGACCCTACCCATTTTGACCCTTGGTTGACCCATTTCTAGCCCCATTTCAACCAGACTTCAACTCTTTCTTTTCCATTTCATACCCCTATTACAACAGCTTCATGTGAGAAATAAAAGGGAAGAAAGCCATTGTCATTTTCACCTTCAAGTTCAAGTATCTTGTCCGTTTCTTCGCTGATTTTCGATCCGAGGTTAGTTTTGTGTTCGTCAGACTCAATCTGTGTTCCTACACCTCTTTTGTGTCCCGAAACTATGCTTAAGTATATGATTGATTTCAAGCATGAATAGTAAGGTTTTAGCCATTTTTGAATTAATGAAGCAATCTTATGTTATATGAACTTATGATTGTGTTTTCTTGACCTATTGAGCTTCTATGTTGCATTATGAACTTGTTTTTCATGGTAGTTGTGTAATTAATAATCCACTATTAATGAACTTTGGTGTTGAAGCTTGAGAATTTGAGTTTGGTTGAGATTTTTTTCACCTTTGTTGCTTCATTTGACTGCACGCATGGATAGGGGTTGTTGTTGCATGATTTTAGATGGAACTTTGCATGGATTTGGTGGTTTAATTGCTACCCTATTCATGCCCTACTACTGCTATGATTCATTTGTTGTTGTTGTCACGTTTTGGAGAAGAAAGCACCTGTTGTAATCGCGAACGGAGGTTCGCATCACCAAGGCATTGCAACCGAACGACCGTTCGGTTATGCAGGGGATTTGTCCATGCAAGAACGGCCGTTTTGGCCTATGGTTTAGCATGAAGAACGGATATTTTCTAGGCCTGAAGTCAGCCCCTGCAGCTGTGAATGGCCGTTCACTTTTTGTGAAAATTTTGATGAACGGCTGTTTGCATGGCTGCATGCATGCATGAACTTCGTATGTTATGTTTGACTTATTATTTGATTTCTCCCACCCCTAACTTGATCCCAACATGTTAATAACCTATATTATGATATGTTATGATGTGTATATGAATTTTATGGTATGATTTATGAGGAATAAACGTTAATTATGTGTATGAACGTTTAAGTGCTACATTATGACATTTCTTTGCATCCATTACATTATTTTACATCACCGTGCATCTAATGGTTCATGATCAAGTCTAAGTCTTAAGTTTACGTTTGTTTATCTCAAAGTTTCCTTCGGGAGGTGTTGGATTAACCATCTAGCTTCTTCTTGATCATCAACACTCGATTGCGAGTTCTTTTGGTAAAAAGGTGTGGTTTAGATTTGTTTTCTTTTAGTTATTGCGACCTACAACCCTATGTGCTCGTTTTCATGCCCGCATGCGACCACACTATTATATTTATATAATAGATATGTGTTGATTATGTAAGTTTATGACTTTGTCAAACGATTAAATGTTTTCGAACTATAAGTATGAGCATATGTAAGCTTGAAAATATTTTGCAACGAGGCTATGCTCCAAACCGTGTGCTTTCACGCAAGCTATGGACTGCCTTAACATGATATGGATTAGGATGACGTGGAGAGGTACGTTTAAAGTGTATGCCAAGTTATAAGATAAGGTATGCTCGATAAGGTACGTTAAGTTATATTATACTCTGTTGCGAGTTGAGACTTCAAATATAGGCATATGTATGAATAAGTTCCGTTACGTATGTTGGCCCCGGAGAAGTAGGTAAGGATGCCCGGGAGGGTGTTGGGCCGTTGGGTTAAGCCTATATACGATCTCCATTTGAAGTACTTATATGCGACTCAAGGAGTAGGGGAGGCGTAGTGCTTTGAGCCTTCGGTGGATTGCCGGAGAAGATACTTGTGGGGATTATTACCTCTTGTGTATACAAAACAGGTTGGTAAGGGTTAATGACCCAAACCACCATAAAGTAAGGATAGATATACTTTATGATTTTGGTTTTTATACATATGTTTGAGTAGTAAAGGTTGGATGCTCGTACTCGCCGAGCTTTTGTATGATATGTTAAATATGAAACGAGACATGATATTTAAATTACGTTATCCTATGTTTTGAATATGATTTATATACGTTTGTTTCGAAAATGACTTTGGTATGCAAAACCCTACTCCATGTTCATAGTCTTTTCTTTTGAATTTGTGCTATGCCCTATATTATGTAGTGTGTGGGTGTGCATTAGCCCCTTCACTCAGTCGGTAGACTGATCCCCTCCTTTCAACTTTTAGTTTATAGGTTTTTGTTCGAGCTAGGTGGAGGAGTGAGTCGGTCGTGTATCACCGGTCATCTAGGTTGAGTTTGCATTTCATTTTGCATACTTTGGGATATTTGTATACAATTCGGATATGTTATGTATATTTTGGATTTTATATTCAATACTATGTTGTACTTAGTCATGATGGCTTTATTATTCCCTATCTTGACTCATTGACGACTCGTATGCATGCTTCCGCTACCTTTGTTTCTTTGTTACGCGCTTTGAGTTCGTTTTAGCTCCGCCTAACCTAGCGTGTGTGCTGGTCTCCCATTCGCTTTTACTCGAGCACGTATATGGATGGGTTTGGGCCTAAGTGTGAGGATGTGGTGATAAGGTGCACAAGGTATGTGTGTACTCTAGATAGAGGTGTTATCTCCTGAAAGTCTTATAAATAGACTATTATAATTCTTGAGGTAGAGTTATATGCAATGAAAATAATTGGAACTGAGGCTGAATGGGAATATGAATTACCCATTGTAGCCAAGTAGGTACCAATCATTGTTGTGTGTTGTGATAGTCAATCCACTATTACAAACATTAAAAGTACATGTACGATCAAAAGACAAAAGAACATGTATTTGGAAGGATATGGCAATTGATTTGGCTGGATCTAGAAGAAAGTATCATTGTCCTTTTAATAAAGGACTTGAGGTATCATTTGGTTCAAAAATCCAGGTTGAGGAAGAGACTGAAACCCATGTCGTGATAAATCTTCAATAGGAACCCAACCTACCAAGTGGAGATCGCATGCGGAGGTTCAATATGGTATAAACAAGCTGTCGGATGTATTTGTTGCATCTAACTTAGAACTAGTACCTGTGTCTATCCTCTGGTACTTACCTGGTAAGCGCTGAAACTACAAATAAATGTAAGAGTTATACTCTGAATGGGATCTAGATCTATTTTATGAAGAGATGTGGGCAGTGCACCTTTGGAGATCCCTACTAAGTGAATATTCTCGTGTGGCCACTGTAGAGGAAAAGGGTTATTTCTTGAAAATGTTCATGAACATGACATGACACATGACCCTAACATGTCAACTTGATAAATTACTAAAGCTCTTTCGAGCATGTTGTTACCAATGGCTCTGTCATACCTAAGGTGCCAAATTCAAGGTGAAACATTCTATTTGTCCATGTGATAGGAAAGTCAGATAACTAAGGTAGCGGTTCAAACCAGAAGGTACCGTTCTACTGAAAGCATGTTGCTGTAATTTTGGCGGCCTTTATACTATGGATTTGTGGGGGATTGTTAGAATTTGACATTATGGAGGGATAACAAATTCCTTGGTAGTAATCTATAGAATAAAGTCCATAAAATATTGAATAAATCGGAAGCAATTTGTTGCTAGTTGTTTATATGAATTTGAAATAAGGCTCATATCAAACAGTTACAAATAGTAATTGTGTGACATTAATGGATTGGTATCTGGTCAAAAATATACCACACGTTTCTGTAACCTTATTTCAATATTATGACTATCTTAATTGTCAGGTTTATGGTCTGCCATAAATAAGGCAATTAATGATCATTGATGTCATGACTCCATTCCTATAAATCTGAAGTTGTAGACCTTGGAATATGAGAGAAATAGAGAGACAAGTATGTAACATGTGGTGAATTAGGAAGAGCTAAAAGTCTAGATTTCTGGTTTGGTACTGAAAAATACACTTTGCTACGAAAACACACACACGCTGATACTTGTAAGTCAGTCAAAAAACATACTTCCACACATAACACGTGTTTTGAAGTACCAACCATACACCACACTCTTTCATAAGAGTTTTGGTTTAGTAGTCCAAGTGAGATTCTTTTGAGATCATGCGTATCAGTGATTGTCTTATCCTCGAAGGAGCTTTGCAGCAACCCAACGCATTGGTAGTGGGGTGAATACTTCTTTAAGACAAGTCGGCTTTGTTGGCGATTCAGTCATAACAAATGATAAATCTCTCAATTTATCTTTTCTAGTATTGTTCTAGTTTTTGGTAGTCATGTGAATCTGTTCTGGTATATTACTGATACTTATCCTTATATGTCCTACACTCAACTGGAACTTACGTTATGACAAGCATGCAAGATCTACATTCTAGTTTTTCCACTCATATATTGGATATGTAGGGAACTTGTATTTACATCTTAATTTATATGTTTTAGCATGCTTTTAGTATTTATATTTTGAATCACATGTCTTGTTGCACATCATACGTATATTGCAAAATTTGATTATTTATTCTATTTGATAATCTGGTACTTCCACAAAGCTAATTTCCAACACAATCATTTCTTTGAAATAATTTTAATCATGAAATCATATCCTAACATTAGTTTAACAAAATACTAGGAAGGCAATAAATAGAAAGGTAAAACAAACTAATGTAGCGATTGTGTCTTCAAACTTTAAGTTGAGTGATCCTTTGTCTTCTTCGATAAAAGTTAGCCAAATTATATCTCTTAGGTTCAGGTAAGTTTATATAATTCAAAACCTAGCTTAATTAGGATGAAAAACAACTTTTCCCTTGAATTTAGCAATATTAAGCAAGCAACACGATTTGTGAGTGCTAAAAACCACGGTCGTGCCGAGCTAAAAAATAACTGCTCATAATTAGTTGGCACGACCGAGTCGAATTTTACTCTAAAAGTCAATATGGTTGTGCTGGTTCTCAAAAAAAAAATTGACAACTCCCTTTCTTTTAATACAAGTGTATTATAATTGTACTATAATTGGGCACGACCATGCCAAATTCTGAACTGCATCACTTGAGCATGGTTGTGTTATACAACCCGGTTTTAGGCATTATTGAGCCTAAACTTGCACTAATCAATTCGTTTTCATTGAAAGCACTCTATAGGTACAAGAGTGTGCGAACATTTCCTTAATTAATTTAATGATTTATTATTATTTATTTATTTATTTTCCCATTGAATTTTCGGGGCACCTTGTTAATGTGCCACATGTTACCACGTGCCTGCACAATTGAAGAGGACACGTGGACATGTCTTGCCACGTGAACAAACACGTTCCCTGATGACACGTCACTAACATGGCAGGTCGAATCCCGTCGATTCCTCTTCTTGCCCATTGGTTAAACGCTCGATTCATATCTCGATCGGGGGATCTCGGTCGATCCAAGCACCCTCGAACCCCCCAAAGTCAATGTATTTCGACCATGGCGTCATCTAGATCGCTAAAGTCACCGACTCAGCAAAGAGATCGACCAGGAGTCTTCAAGCGGCCTCAGTAGCTGGAGCTCCCAGCAAAGTACAGAAGTACTTGATCGACCACGTTTGACACAATCGATTTTACAATACTTTTTACGTACTTGTTGTCCCCTAACCACACTGCATAAAATGCACTGTTAGTGCATGGATAAATGTCACGCATACTTCTCATTCTATAAATAGCCCCAACATTTATGTCATTGGTGAGCTTTTCACCATTCATTCGACTATCTATACTTTGCTCATTTTACTTTGAGTAAATATCTGACTTGAGCGCCGCAGTGTCAAAACTGGGCAAACCCTCTAGTCCTCTAGTTTGGCCTTTACCACACGTTTGTTAATCCTTGAACAATTAACCTTCGAAAACCACGTCTTACAAATCATAAGTGGTCGAGCTATCAGATTCGAGATATGTCCGCCGACTGATTTCGAGCACAATCACATCTCCAAATCTTTTTTTTATTTTTTATTTTAGTATTCTCTTTTATCTCCCTCGTCCAATATTTTCTTTGGACCACTTGCCTCGTCCCTCATTAGTAGTAAACCAGTAGAGGACCAAATACGCTCATATAAGAACACTCCGATTTAATGTTTTGCACTAACCTAGGAGTACAATTTTTTCAAATGAATTGCTCAGAAAGGAGAGTGTAGTAGGATTAATGGATCGGGTTCCTGCGGCAACCGAATTATCTTTACGTGTCGGCTTCACTGGACATGGAGGACATCTCCGACTTGAACCTTTGCCTCCTGTCGAACGCCCCGACCCTCTCCGCTCACTCCCTGATTTCATTCTGGTCAGAATTGTTTTCTCTGCATTATGAGTATTCATGTCAAAAGATAATCAATCTCAATTTTTATGAAGGCAGAGTTTGTGAGTTAGGGTTATTTTGGAAGCGTTCATATCATTTCTGCTTAACTTCGTATGTGTAGTTAGATTGCTTCTCCTCGTTATACATTTTCTATTTCGTCCTGGTTTGGGCCTTTTGAAGGCAGTACTTGGGTCGTAGTTTGTGAGCATTAACTGCATAATTAGTTCGTATTTGTGTGGCAGCCACCAGCATTCGCTAAGGAATCACCAGAGACATTAAAGGAGTATGTAAAAGAGAAATATTTACTACCTAGATTGGATGAAGATGTTTTTTCTCCGCAAAATGCTGGTAGGCAATGGGAATTTGACTGGTTTGACAGAGCTGAAATTCAGGTTGAGCCATCAGTTCCACGGTCTGTGGTTGTTCCATCTTGGGAAATGCCATTCAGACGCAAAGTGTGTGAATCAGGATTGAAGAGGTGGGAGCCTGAGTCAGTGCAGGTATGAATTGGAGCTCCACTTCTCTTTTCTATTGTATAAATAATATCATTTTTTTTTTTTTTGCAATATGCCATGATAACATCTGGATTTGCATTATTTTTGTTTTTGCTACTGAGGAACCAACCGCTTACTTAATGTTAGGCAGGATGCTATGCTGTTGTGTTTGATACTAGACTTTGTCCCGGTAATGTCCCTTAGTTCAGTCACAAATGAAGGCTCAAATAACACCAGTGCTTTGTTGACTGAACATGTTCAGATAAACATGACAAAACATGGCACCTGAAGATCTACATTTATAAGCCAACCATTACACACACACACATATATATATATATATATGGTACTGGTCAGGATCATTTTTTCCATGTATTTTCCATCTTCCTTACAGATTCTATTCACATTAGCTCTGGAGAATTCTGCGCTTCATTTTAGGGTTAATCTCATGGTCATGGTACTTGTAGGTGGATGTCTCAGAACTGACTATAGGGTCTGAGGATTCCGGTGCTTTGCCACGTATTGCTGGACCTGCGAAGGACTTCATCAGAGGAAGTATCAACAGCCGTCCTTTCCACCCTGGTGGATTAGATAATGCTGAGTCTTTGGGGAAAATTCTTCCTGATGGTGCTTGCAATGGTGAATGGGCACATGAGCTTCTACTTGGAGGTCCTGCTCAAGTCCTTCCCCCAGGCTTTAAAGATGGACTAGATCTTGGTGATCTAAAGGTAATTTCTATTTAGTAATGAAGGAGCCTTAATAAAAGAGCCTAATGTTGCTCAAAAATATCGGTTCAACGTTTAATATTCAAAATTTTTGAAGGCACACAAGTCCACGTGGAATGTGTATGAGAAAGCCAGTGTGGACAAGAACGTGTCAGATGTGAAACTGGTTAGTTGAAGTACTTCTACGAATTTCTAGATTAATTGTGCCATGGGAGTATATAAATCCCGTATGCTAATCCTTTATAATTACCTAGATATAATAATGGTTTATTTTTGCTGTTTCATTTGATGATGTTCGTCTGTTTTTGTAAACTGCAGAACAACCTATCGGTGCAGTTTGATGAGTTGTTCAAGAAAGCTTGGGAAGATGATGCCATAAAATTTGAGGGATATGGTTAGTTTAGTGCTCTGTGCATATAAAATTTCTGATTCTATGTTCTGTATACAAGAGGTGGTTTTGTCACCAATGTCTTAGCCCAAGCGAAGCTGAGTTTTACTTCTTTATCTAATAAAATCAGCAATCTGCCCTGCAATATAATTGTCGTGACTAAGAATGTTAAGCATGTGAGGATTTATGTGGTGTAGGTTGCATGTTATATATGGTAGAATTTTTTGTGGTTTGTTTTGTATTACTATGTATGCAGTAGGAGCAACTTTGTATTAATGATCGATTATCTCCAGTTTTGGTCTTTCACTTGGGGTTCTAGGAGAATTGGGGGTATGAGGGGACGAAGAGAGTGTTCGTAGTGCTTTTTTAGTAGGTGGTGGTTCTAGTAAGTGTTTATACTTTATATAATGTGCAGCCTTAACTTCGTCAATCTTAGTTCCATATATCATTATTCTAACCCAAATGGGGTACTTTGACCTGACTGTAATTACTTTGGTTAGAGGGACAGAAACAACAGGTTCCTACTTCAGCATGTGTGCTATCCCTTGTGCTAATTTTATATCATTATGTTCCTGAGAGGATTATCCTAGTCTTGTGAAGTGATTTTCTACTTCTGCGAGCAAAATAGACAAGCATACCTGCATTTGTGGCGATGATTTCTTCATTAACTGCTACCTCAAGAACTTGTGAAACTTCGATTTGCATTTGCCTCAGTAGTTCAAATGGTTTTGCGTTTGGACAGTATGTTCTTGCTCTTTATCGAAATCTTTGACATTTGGTGGTTGATTAAGTGGAGTTGAGAGTTTCACCATGATTGTATCGTTTTTAAATCTCATGAACCAAACATTTCTCATGAGTCGGCAATATCTAGTTTCTTAATTCGAGTAGGCTAATGTTGCAGCTGTTACTCAGGTAACATGCCAGAATCAGGAACTCAGATGGAGTCTGTGACTGGATCTCTTCAAATAGAAACTGAGGCAGAGGAGTTGCACATTGATGATGTTATGAAGAAAGAGACATCTATTCTTGACGAAATTTTAGTTGAATCAGCGGATTCAGCACTAAGCATGATTCCAGATACAAAGAGTGGTGGGCAAAAGCAGAAAGAGGTAATGGCTTTTCATCATTTATGATAGTTATTCCATGATATATCTGACTAAATCGATGATTATCTTTAGGGTTGGGTTCTTAGTGGTGGCAGTGAAGAAATTGCGGAAAGGTTTCATGAACTTGTTCCTGATATGGCACTTAATTTTCCCTTTGAACTTGATCCGTTCCAGAAGGAGGTATTTATCATTTCTAAGTTATTGGTTTACAAACTTTGAACCCTCCCCTCCTTTAGTGGTCGTGTTACTGAAGTAAGTTTTGTTTTGAATTTATTACAGGCCATATATTATCTTGAAAAGGGGGATTCTGTTTTTGTGGCAGCTCATACATCAGCAGGAAAAACAGTTGTTGCTGAATATGCATTTGCTCTAGCTTCAAAAGTAAGTCGCTGTTTTTCTACTTCTGTGCTTAGTAATTAGATGGTACGATTTCCAATTCAAACTTGTGGTTCATTCATTTAATTTTACCCCTGCTTGAAGCTTTCATTTTGAAATATTCTTGGACTTGAAATTGGTATTTACAGCCTGTAAAGCTCTCAATTCTTATTTAGCTCTGAACTGCTGCAGCATTGCACGAGAGCTGTATATACTGCCCCTATTAAGACCATCAGCAATCAGAAGTACAGAGATTTTTGTGGAAAATTTGATGTTGGCCTCCTCACTGGTGATGTTAGCTTGAGGCCTGAGGCATCTTGTCTCATCATGACTACCGAGATACTAAGATCAATGCTCTATAGGGGTGCCGACATCATCCGCGACATAGAATGGGTGATTTTTTTTTTTTTTTTATTGAGATTTGTCATTATGTCGCAATGTCTCATCTCATCTTACTTAACATGCCAAACTGTACAAATTTTACATCTTTGTTGCCTTTGGGGTGTTGTTCTGAAACTCGTGGTGTTTGCTAACATTGTTTGTTGAAGGATAGGTTATATTTGATGAAGTGCATTATGTTAACGATGTCGAAAGAGGTGTGGTTTGGGAAGAAGTTATCATCATGCTTCCCAGGCATATCAACTTTGTGCTACTTTCAGCTACGGTATGTATCAGGATTGAACTATGCTTTTCTGATAATGGTCAACCTTGTCATGTTGCACTGTGCTCTCACTGCTTAGCATTCTGTAAAGTTCGTCGTTTATCTATAAAATATATCAAACCATTTACAGTTTTAAATTTAAGTATAGTATTTAAACTAATCTTTTTGAAGTTATGTATACAATATTGAAAGGTAGTATAATTAAGTGTTAATACTCTAATAAGGCAGGTTCTGATATCGACATGGTGTTTTTTTTCCTAGTGGGCTGATTATGGGCTGACTTTTAATAATAAATATATGGGTGACTTTTAGCGTTAAATTAATATTTAATGGGCTTAATTTTAAGTTAAAAAGAAAAGTTGAAGGTTAAAACCTAGTTTAAATGGTAAAAAGAATAGAACAATCCCATGAAGATGACTTTCTGACTTCTGTGAAGAACTACCCGGCCACTTCTAAAGATAACAAACTTCTTTTGTCATTTATGACATGGTTTTTAATTTCTAAATTAATTTCACTAAATTTATTACAATATATAGATAAAATTAAAAAATTGTAATATTATATCGCCTCATTCGCCTTTTTGTTGCCCGCCTCTCACCTTGAAAAAGTACATCTCACCCGCCTCTCGCCTTTCATAACTATGCCTTACAGACATTTCATATAGCAAAATAGTTCTGGAAATCAACATATGATTTACCAAGTGACCCATCATATTTGTTGATATATGTTTTTACCTTCTGATTTATTTGACTATATTAATGAGAAAACAATTCTATACAAAACCAGAGAAGTTATGTTATGAATCTTTATCTTGCCATTAGCACTGCACCTTGACTCTCTAGCCTACTTCCGTCCTACAACTTCCCCTATCCAATTTCCCTTGCACATGGAAAGTCATCCACACTAAGTTCGTAGCTATCTATTTTAGAGCGATTCTTTTGGAAAATATGATGTAAAATTGAAATTTTAAGTTAACCTTCTAACCGGTGATCTAGATTGAGAACTCAGTTCTCACAAAATGGCGACACACACATGAGAAAATGAAACCGTTGTTTCTGTGAAAGTCATGACAATTTCCAAATTGATGTCCAAATACTTTATGTCTTCGCTAATTCACTTATGATGGGACATTTCTGTGCACGGGGTTATACAGTGTGCTTTTCTCTGTTTACCTGTTATTTTATCATGTTACAATATTAGTAATCTCTCTTTTTTTTAGGTACCAAATACAATTGAATTTGCTGATTGGATTGGTAGGACGAAGCAAAAGCAAATTCGTGTTACTGGGTTAGTAGCATCCTCTCGTGAAATTTCATCCCCACTAGTATACATTTTTGTGTATTACTTGGTTTTGTAGCATGCTTAATGGAAATCCTATATATTTCTAAAAGTTAATTACGACCCCACTGAAGTGTCTCCACTATAATTGGGAGTTAGATACCACCAATTTGGTATGTTGAATCACTTTTATCATCATTGAAACTAATATCCATTAAAAAACCTTATTTCTTTGGGATAAAGGATATCAGGACGAGCCAGATCAACAAGGAAATCATGTTCACCCAAATTTGAAATTTGAACCATCTAAACGTGAATACCAATTAGGTCATGGGTCCTAAAGCCAATTCAATTTCCTACATTTCCCACTGATAGTGAATATCCTCGTGCAACTTCTCAAGACATCTTTCGCTTCATAGGGGCCTGAGGTACGCTCAATTGAATGAGGAATAATGAGGAAAGTTATGTAAATTCACCATCTGCCTAAAATGTTAACACTTCCCACAAAATAAAAATCTTAATAGTTTCTCAAACGTAAATAATATGCATTCAGTTCGATGAATCAATACCACCAATGGCAATTAATTTTGTGTGCAGGTGCACACACAAACACACATGCATATGTATATTTATAATGGCAATTAGATTGGGTTTTACGTTTACATAGTTCAACAGCCAATCTGTAAATGCTGAACAGCGGTCGCTTTCTATCTTCCCATTGAATCATGAGCATACGTTATTGTATTGGGGATTACGACTAGAGTAATCACTTGTTAAATGTTAATGCACCTTTGAATTTGAAGAATTAGTGATACTCCAAGGAAATTCTTGGAGAAGATTTGGGCAAAGAGAATCATGGAAGAGAGTATGTTGGAGAAATTAGTGACTGGTCACTCAATTAGGAAAAGGATCTTACACAAACAATTTTACAACATAAGTTTCTATGCAGTAAGAAATATAAAAGTTGATGGAGGTTTGAATATGGATCCAACTTTAACATGTATCAGACCTCATGACAGCCAAAATGTGATTGGACATATCATAGTTTGGTGTCTGTACATTGTAAAAACCTTAAGGGGATGCTGTAATTGACCCAATTTTTACTTTGACGTTGAACTTGTGGCTTTGTGTCTAATATGTGATATATTCTTCAAACAGAACCACAAGAAGACCAGTCCCCCTGGAGCACTGCCTTTTTTATTCGGGAGAGCTTTATACAATCTGTGAAAATGAAAAGATTATTCCTCAGGGGTTAAAATCTGCCAAAGATTCTTATAAGAAGAAGAACTCAGCTGTGGTAACTGGCCCTGGATCTCATTCTGGATCCTTAGCAGCCAATGAGCGGGCCAGGAATATGAGGCGTGAAAGTTCTTCTCATTCAAAACATAACAAGCATTCTGGACCCCAGAGTACGGTGAACTCTGTGGCGAATTGGGGTACTCAAACTAGTGGTAGTAACAATTGGAGTTCGAGGAGATCAGAAGCGTCAGTATGGCTTTCGCTTATCAACAAGCTCTCAAAGAAATCCCTCTTGCCTGTATGATTGAAGAGTTACATTTATTGCATTTTCTTTCTGCATATGCCGATAAATCCATTTAGTAGTAATATGTCAGAGCTCTACAATCATTGCCTTAGGTATCTAAGAAGTTCTAATCGTGCCTACTTTATACATGACCTATCCATATCTCTGGTCTAGCACTTCTAACAATTGTGCATATTTAAACTATTTAATTTGAGGTACATGGGATGCGACTGATGTAGATGCCTTTGATTCATGGATAGGGAAGTAAGAACCTGTGCTTAACTGGTTGGCTTGTGCTGCAGGTTGTTATATTCTGCTTTTCGAAGAACCGCTGTGACAAATCAGCTGACAACTTAACTGGGACTGACCTGACGACTAGCTCTGAGAAAAGTGAAATTCGAGTCTTTTGTGATAAAGCATTTTCAAGGCTTAGAGGATCAGATAGAAATTTGCCACAGGTGTGGTACTCAAATTTTATTGTAATGATTAAGTTGAGGATGATTGGATTTTGATATGCATGTATTACAGGTTGTTAGACTTCAAGGCCTTCTCCGGAGGGGAATTGGTGTGCACCATGCAGGACTACTTCCCATTGTTAAGGAAGTTGTTGAAATGCTTTTCTGTCGTGGGGTGGTCAAGGTAAATGGCATACACTCATTTTATCTTTTGGATGTAAAAGTTCTTGTACAATTTGCATTTAGTTCATGAAATTGGTACATTACATTTGTCATTGCATTTAGTGATAATATTTTTTTCTGTATAATAAATACATATATATCTTGGATCCAAGATCTGGGAAATATTCCAACACATATATCTTGTCATTTGCCTTGTAAAAACACTAATCTGGAAATCTTAATGTAATCGAATAAGAATTTCAGTAACTGAGAAGTAAAATTTCAACTGTATTGTCATGTACTTTTACTAACATTCTTTCATAACCTAAGAGAAGAAAAATTGTCTTTACTGTTCGTCGTGTTGAGATTTTAGATCCAATTATCCTAATAAGATCACAGTAAACTAAAGGGGAAATAAATGGTGCTAAATCTGGTATTTGTCTTTTTGTATCTGGGGAAAAAAGGTTTTGTACATCATTTTGATTTGACATGATGATGTTTTCGTGTAGACAGGCATAGAATCATGTATTGCATGCATTATCTTCTCATTCTCTTTTAACGTTAGTCCTTGTGTTATCTGTAGATTCTATTTTCAACGGAGACATTTGCAATGGGAGTAAATGCACCCGCAAGGACGGTAAGCTGTCACTACAGTGACAAATGGATAGTCATTCCTTAGATTTTCTATGTGTTGCATTTTCCAAAATCGGATTTCTATATACATGACTTTAATTTGTTTCTAGTAGGTCAAGAAGGAACTTGTTAATGACCTTTTGTGGAATCACACGTCACCATTCCTAACTTGCCTTATCAACTTAAAGTTTGGTTTCAATTTCATACTTGATCTTTCTCATGAACTAGGGTTTTCGTGTCACATACTGTTCAAGTACTTTTTACTCACCCAATCTATATATGAAATATACCTTTGTGAATCAGTGTGGTCCCAGCAAAAGCTGCAGGTGCATCTGCTGCCATGTGACTTCCTTTAGTGAATTGCAAAATGATGCTTTTCTATTTCTTATAATCTTGTTTGTCTTAAGTTCCCATCTAGGAGTCAGTTTGCTAATAATTCTCATGTCAGTATCAGGTTAAAGATTTTGATCAAATATGCTCCTTTTTTTCATGTCTAAATTTCCCTGACTTGTCTTTGGGCAGGTTGTGTTTGATTCTTTAAGGAAATTCGATGGCAAGGAATTTCGGCAATTACTTCCCGGAGAATATACTCAGATGGCTGGTCGTGCTGGCAGGAGAGGACTTGATAAAATTGGTACGGTGGTTGTGCTGTGCCGTGATGATATTCCTGAAGAGAAAGATTTGAAGCATGTCATACTTGGTAGTGCAACTAAGCTCGAATCTCAGTTTCGGCTCACCTATATCATGATCTTGCATCTGCTTCGTGTTGAAGAATTGAAGGTATGGATTGCTTTGATTACTGGAGGAAAAAGGGTTTCGGGAAACTGCATAGGTGCTGGGTAGAGGACAATATGGTCGGATTTTGATGTAGGAGGTTTTGTTTAGTGAGTTGGAGCGATGAGCCCAAGACTAGAATGACCCTCAACAAAGAGTATTATTGAATATAAAATTCTTCAAGACACCTGATTTCCTGAGACTATACATTTAGCTGTTTAATCGGACCGACTGCTGTTCCATAAATAGCATAGAGCTCTTTCATGATGATGTTGGAAACCAAATTCTTACTCAAATTTTCTCTCCTAGTTCCTTCTCCGTTTTGGATATCAGTAAGGAGGCCAAGAAATTAAGGTTGTTATGATCACTAGATGTCCTTGCGACAATTTCTTTTTTCTTGTTTCAGCTGCTGGCACTTTGCTATGATTTCTCCAATTGATCAGTTAAGCTTCCTTTTCCAATGGTATAGCTTTGCGAAGATTATGATAGATCCTCGAACTCGTAGGTAGTGTTATCAGACCGCAGAGTACAACAGTTAGTTTACCTAGTCAAGTACTACTAATTCATGCATAATGGATGATCCTCATCTTTATATCCCAAAAGCCATTGTTAAAATGTGAAACCATGACCATGGTCCAACATGATGGCCTAGTGATCACCATGAGTTCCCCACAACCCTTACCTCTGTGACTATCACGCCCTCCTCCTCCAGCGGCATCACTTGTTTGCACCAACCCGCCATCCTACCATGGTCTTGTATGTTTTTGTTGCAGTAGTCCAACAGATTGCGTACCATGAAATCTGCAGCTTAAACATCAAAATCCTTTTTAATATTCATCAACTCAATAATAGTTGCAAGGTGAAATAAAAAAATATTATTCATATATGTCATTGTGATGGCAACAATCGAATTCAGAACAAGATGAAGAAAAGGAATACACGGTATTGATTGTTGCCAAAAAACAATACATGTTTGTGTTTTTTCATGCATTTCACCGAAAGCTTAAACTTGCTTTGCTTTCAGTTGGGCTCCTACTCTGCATAATTTTATAGTATCTGTTTATTTGATCTCATGCTACAGAAAGTTAAGGGTTAGAACATAGGTTTAAATAGAGAACATGCTGTTATATTCAGGAATGACCTTACCACCCCCGCCGCACCACCTGAATCCACCCATGCATAAGTGAGAATGATGTTGTAGTTTCTAGATAGTTAGGGGACTAGCTCCAGCAAAATGGTTCTGATTTTCGTTTGACCACATTTTAGTTGCTAGTTTACTGGATTGATTAAGCTTTACTAAGTACTGTATTGATCTCGCTGGTGATTGATTTCTTGGTAACATCATTGCAGGTGGAAGACATGCTGAAAAGAAGTTTTGCCGAATTTCATGCTCAGAAAAAGCTTCCTGAGCAACAGCAAC
This sequence comes from Lantana camara, assembly GCA_037501455.1. NCBI lineage: Eukaryota > Viridiplantae > Streptophyta > Magnoliopsida > Lamiales > Verbenaceae > Lantana > Lantana camara. Next base: position 24,187,855 of record CM074856.1, on the reverse strand, counting down.
TTCTAATGAGAAAGCTTGCACAACCTACAAAAACTATTGAGTAAGCATAAATGAACAAACTCATATATCGCAGTTTGAGTTGAAGAAACCAATTAATGTGATTAACTGTTTGTTAGGCCCAGTTTTGAATAAGTTAGCTTTCTTGAAGCTAACCAGTTTCTCAAGAATCGTTGGGTATTTAGATGCTCCAAATAGTGTGGTTGTTCCCATGCTAAAGAAACTGGAGAGGAACATAGTGCATTCAGATGCATCAATTTGTGTGGCTGTTTCCATACTAAAAAAGTTTGGGCATGCTCTATAACTCGCAGACCCTGCTCCATTCTTTTCCTTAGCATTTTAGCTCTCTTGTCTTCATTCCCATGTAGGCTTAGCCAATTTTCTTCTTCACTTCAACATTCCAATCAGAGTTCTCATAGCAATTTAGGATTTTTCTCTTTGGTATGGACTGTAAAATATTTTCCATGTGTCCATGGAATAGAGACTGTTGCAGATTATTGCCTCATTTCAAACAGGTGCAGCTGCATAGTTCGCATGCATACAAGCACCCAACTTCCGAAATGTAAATTGTAATATGAGTCCCATAATTTCATTATGGTCCTGTTCAAGTAGTTTTTTTCTCAATTTCCTCCTTCAATATGTGGTTCATTTGTCATTCATTCTAGCTATCAGTTTTACCGAATCTCCATCTGCTCTTTGAGTGTATTGTAGTTGTCTTCTGTATGCATCTCTTTAGATCTGTTCAAGATGTCAAATTGGTCTTGATTGTCCTGCTTTAATACCCTTGCTGGGTATTTTACTCTATGACCAGAATGTAATCTTTATCTACAAATAGTCCAAATTAATACATATTTGATGTATCTTTTCTCAACTTGAGTTCATCATCCCTTTCTGTCACTTAAGTGTTTTTTTTTTCAAAAAAAAAAAAAAAAGAGGATCATGCTGGTTCCCCAACTACCCCCAGTGAGACTCGAACATGTGACCTAGTTTCTTTGCAGTAACTTTGCAAGTCGATCTCCACATCTTCAAGATCGGCGTGCTACTCTTCTTTCCTCTCCATTTTCTAAGGCCATTGTTATTTCATGAAGTTCGTCATAATTCTTACCTCTTCCATCTGGAATTAACAAAAAATATTCCCTGCGATTATGGCTAAACCAGAACCTTCCTATCCTTTAGCCAAACTTCTACTTTAAGTGACTTTAAACTGAATTCCTGCTGCTGGTCTTCGGGAGATATTTTAGTCCAAGTATGATAATTTTTTCAAGTCATATGTTTTATTGAGTTTGTATATGTGGATGCAGGTGTATAAAGGGTGAACCAGCAATAGAGGATTATTATGAGATGTACACGGAGGCTGAAAGTTATGGCAAAATGATAACAGAGGCAATCATGCTGTCCCAAGTTTCTCAACAATACCTTTCTCCAGGAAGGGTGGTTTTGTTGAAATCACAATTGGTGAGCCTACATGTTCAAATAATTTGTAGTGATATAATGGGCATGTGTACTTCATAGTTCATAAGTTATGATGATTTTGGATAGATGAGGAATGGGATGACAGTTCAGATAATCATTCATCCCCATTTCTTAAATGCAATGGCTGAACTCACATATGACCAAGTCTGTACCTGGGCTTGAGTTTCATCTTGGGATTATCAGTTTTGAACCTAAACATATGGTTGAGGGTAGATAATGCTCATATCCAACCTTGCCTTCAAAGAAATCGTGTGATGCACGGTTCAAGGTTTGTTAAATCAGTTGAGTTGATGAGAGATCAGTTCTATGTCGTTATAATTTTCTTCTGTGGATACATATTTCTCATAGAATATGAGGATAACGTATGAATGCTTGCTTTTTGTGTTTTTTCTGTTTTCTTATTTATTTATTTTTTAATTTGAAGGCCCAAGACCACTTACTAGGTGTTATTGTGAAGACACCTTCAGCTACTTATAAGAAATACATAGTCTTAGTCCTTACTCCTGAACTGCCTTCAATCTTGAAAACTCAATCGGATAGTAGAGAGAAAAAAGGTGCTGATTTCCAAGTGTTGGTACCAAAATCAAAACGTGGCTTGGAAGACGAATATTGTTCTTCAATCATGTCTCGTAAAGGATCTGGTGTTGTTAATATAACACTACCACATCGTGGTTTTGTTGCTGGAGCGAGTTATGAGGTTAGAGGGGTTGAGAATAATGAGTTCTTATCGATATGCAATAGCAAAATAAAGATTGACCAAGTTCGACTTCTTGAGGATGTTAGTGCTGGTGCCTACTCAAATACCGTGCAGCAGCTGTTGACTCTGAAATCTGATGGGAATAAGTTTCCCTCAGCTTTGGATCCTGTGAAAGGTATGTCAAAAACATGATTTTGTAATTGCATCTAATTCCCGTGTCAGATAATACAACCAAAACTCTTGCCTACAATGGCTCATGCAAAGCTGGTGTTTCATGACTATGGTTTAGGATAGCTTTGCCAGCAACTTTATTGAGCTGTTTCTGTATTACTGACGTCTTGTGTGGTAGAAAGCTAATAACATAAGCTTCAGCAAATGTTTCCACAATGACAGCAAGTGATGGGGGCTAGGCAAATTTAGTAATTACATTCAGATAGTTAAATTTCTTCTATCTTTTTTTTTGTTTGTTCGTGGAGATAATAGATGAAAAATGAGGATCAAAATTGATGACTAATGAATGTCGGGTAAAGGCAAAGATGAGTGAGAATAGAAACTGCCAAGTGAACTCTTTGAGGAACTACATTAACGCAAGGTGATCTTTAGGAGCTTTTTGGCTATTAGATTGGTTCAACAAAGTGATGAGTTTGCTGCTTAAATTCTTCAATATAAACACCAATATGTATGGCAATTGAAATAAAATATGATATAAGGAAATATTCGAAGTTTTAACATACTTAAAATTACCTTAGAACTACTTCGGCTTCTGTAACATAGGTAGAATACTTCACTTGCCTCAATTTGCCAGCATCTTTACGATGTTTTCATTTGTATCTTCCTTTGATGGGTTCGTATGATTTTGGGATCAACTGATAGTCTTTGGTAGTAACTGTTTAATTGTATTGCTGCTGGTGTCTGGTACTTTTTAGTTGCTTGGCGGTGGATCAATGAACTAAAGAATAAGTCTTTGTATGTAAGATAGTTTGTCCCCAGAACACGCATAGGTTATACTCACCGATAAACGGACACTTCTACAAATATGATTTTTCCGTGTCATGTCGTGTCGTGTTCGTATCCGTGCATTATAGGTTATACACAATGTGTGAGGAAAGGTTTTATTTGCCATCAGAGCCGTTGGCCGATGCTAGAAGTTGTCAATACTTTCTTTATTCCATGTGGGTTGGGTACCGTAATCACTTGCTCGTCAAGACATTGCAATCCAGTATTCATCCGGATAGCCTGAAATCCGGGCATGAACCAATGGATGTTGGTTTGATCCGAAAATGAAAACTTAGTCCCGTAAAAGCTTTCACATAGAAAAAGGGCAAGGTGTGTTGGGAAGCAAAAGCTGTAGTTCCTTGATAATCCTAAAATCGTTTTGAAAATTATCTAAATTCTGGACTGTGCATATTTGTTCTATCCATATTCATGTTTTCTTTTGTGTCTGTCTAAATAACGGACCTTGATACTGCAATCATGAGCAGATTTGAAGCTGAGAGACATCAAGGTTGTCGAAAATTACTATAAATGGACCAACTTATTGCAGAAGATGTTACAAAGCAAGTGCCATGGTTGCATCAAACTGGAGGAGAACATGAAGTTAGCTGCGGAATTGAAGCGACATAGAGAGGAAGTGAATGCTCTTAAATTTGAAATGTCTGATGAAGCACTTCAGCAGATGCCGGACTTTCAGGGTCGGGTACGTGGCTCATCTGAGTGCACAAGTGCAAAACTTTATTTAGGAAAAATGTCCCTAGTTTGGGTAATTTATTATTATACTGATATATAAAGCTCAATGATATATATTTAACATAGTAGTCTGGTCTTTGTAGATTGATGTTCTGAAGGAAATTGGATGTATAGATGCTGATCTTGTCGTGCAAATTAAAGGCCGTGTTGCCTGTGAAATGAATTCTGGGGAGGAGTTGATATGTACAGAGTGCTTATTTGAGAATCAACTGAATGAACTGGAACCAGAAGAAGCGGTGGCAATAATGTCCGCGTTTGTCTTTCAGCAGAAAAACACTTCTGAACCTTCCCTTACGCCAAAGCTCGCTCAAGCTAGAACGAGGTACCCTGTTACTATTTCCTTGCATTTTTGTTCACAAAACCTTTCATTAGTTTTGTCAGATCTGATTCTGTTATCAGTTTTCAACAATCCTTGAACATTCTGCTGGTCATCCATATGCCTTTTCTGTTATCATTTTATTACGAACACTGTATTTTATATCTAGTAGTTGTTATTTTCTAGTTTTAGCTTTCTGGCCTTGCAAAGAGAGCAAAGGGATTCCTGGACAAACTTGAAGCAAGAATTTTGCGTGGTTTTTTTACTGCAGATCCCTTAGATGCACCTTTGATCCTGTTCTAGGGTTTATAAACAGTTATTGTTTACATGTATTGTGCTTAATAACTTTTGGAAAAGATGATCTGCCTCTAAACGCTAGTCTGATGGACTTGCAGAACAGCGGTTGAATGCATGTAAGCGTTCAAGTGTTTTTTCACCCTGTATGATTTAGGATTATGCTGAACAGAACAAAACAAATGGGAAGTGAACATCGGAAACTAAGTGTCTTCCCATGTTTCTCTACACAAGAAACCTCTGTACTAAATACTTTTTGAATGTAACCGTGTAGCATGGGAAAAACAGACGAAATACTGCATAATCACAGAAACATTTAATTTCACTTTAAGTGATTTTACCAAAGTTCAACCAAAAATAGCTTTGTTTTGGATGTTGTTAACTTTGGTAGAAGAGGATTTTCATTACTTGTATAAAACACTAATACATACAACACTATATATACAAGAGAGTAGGAAACCCTAAAATAACCTACCAAATATACCATCCTATACTAGCCACACAAAATATAAACATGTTTTAATATGCCTTTTAACAGATGTGTTTGTACCATAGTTAAAAACACTCACCTGAGGCACCGAGGCCACAACTCAGCACCTGATTCTACTTGGGGCGAGGCTCAGAACAAAAAGGTGCTCAAAAGCAAGTGCTTTTCCCACCCAGATCAGGTGTTTAGCTTGAGCCTTGAAGCGATGCCAGGGACTTCAAATAAAGAGGCTTTGGGTTTTATATTATAAAGTTAGTGATATGGGTCATAATGGCCACTTAAATTAACAAATATTGATTGGGCTGACTTATATTGAATAAGTACAAGAAGAATTAAAATTCCTGATGTTATGAAAAACACTATGCAAATCACACAACACAACCTCTATAGGCCGGTTTATCACATTGGCCTCACCTTGTAAAGGTACCTGTCGCCTAACTGGCACCTCTCTTTTATAGCAATGCTTCATACTGTTCAAGGTTTATTTTGGAAGTTTTCAAGGATCAATTTGTTCCAATTCTAATCACATGTTTAAATTACAATTTCACCAAGTTCATATGTATAACTGAATTTCATTTTATTTGTTGGTTGCTAAAGCACAGGATTACTGTTCTATGTCGATTATGCTAAGTCATAATTGATTAGATTAGTGTTTACTTTTTGGATAGGGAGCAATTAATATCATTTTCCTTTACTTCAGATTGTATGATACGGCAATCAGACTTGGAGAGCTTCAGGCAAACTTCAAATTGCAGGTTGATCCTCAGGAGTATGCCCAGGAGAATCTCAAGTTTGGTCTGGTTGAAGTTGTTTATGAATGGGCAAAGGTAGTGTTTTCTTCCTTTCCTCCCTCGTAGTCCCACCCATTGATCCTATCTGTTTCCTTTTACGACTCCTCTTTTACATTTCCCATTCTAATTTATGGTTAAATTCATTAATCCCCCATAAAGTAGTGGCCTTTGGACAATCAGTTTCATTCAATCCTAAGATTCTTAGATAATGGAAATTGTTAATGACTTGGAGCATGAGAAAACATCCCTACAAATGCGCCTAGGATGTTTCATTCTACTATATACATCTGGTTAGATTTCTTGTATTATCTTCACCGTAGACATGCTATATATAAAGATAGGATTGCGTTGTCTGTTGAATAAAGTCCCTATCTTTATATATAGCGTGTATACTGTGAAGATAATACAAGAAATCTAACCAGATGTAAATAGTAGAATGAAACCTAATTGATATCTTGAAGCTATTTTAACTAGATATGAACTGCTATTAGATATTAAATTCTAGGGTTAATTAATAACATGTTTAAACCATTTACGAAAAATACCCTCATACTTGAGAAATTATGTAAATCCCCTAAGGTTTTAACTTAGGCTACAACACAAGTTACTCTGACAGAAAATGCTGATGTCAGCCTCTATATTTTTTAGATGCTTTTGTGATATTCTAAAAAGCTGAAGGGTGTACTTGAAATAATGATCTTTTTGTAAATTGAGTATTTAATAATGTGAGTTTTATTAATTCTTGTTATTTTTAATTTAAAATTTGAATTTAATTGAGTTATCTCAGGTATTTTTTTTATTGATTTACGGTGCCCTAAGAAATGATATCATAGTATTTTCCAAAATAAGATTTTGAACTCATGCAATAGTATGGCATTCACCACTCCATTCGAATTTTTTTTAATTACTTTCATAGGATTGAAGCGCTGTATGACATGATATTATAAAATTTTCCACATTAGACCTTAAATCGTAACACAACTATAAAAACATAACATTTTTAACACTGCATTTTTCTATACATGTTATGGTAAGTTAATGAATTTTGTGACATACATGAGCTTCAGATCATTTAATATTCACAAAAAATCTGTTTTTGTGTTTTCCATCCAGTTATTTTTGACAAATAGTCAACAAGTGCAACTTGTATTTTCTCGGGTTTGACTGTTTTTCATAAATATTTTATGTATTGGGATGGGGTTAAGGGGAAGAAATTCATATTTAACTCTTCGTGATTGCTTCTCTTTTTTGAGTTTCCCACCCAAACTAACTGTTGACTAACGGATAGCAGATATATTCTATTCAATAGGTGTCCGTAGACTCTTGCTTCAATGAACTTGGAAAAAAGGGCTAATTTTACCTACCTCCCTTGTGGCTTTGTGTACGTAGATTAGACTCTTTAGATTTGGATAGTTTATCCCCATCTCTCCTGATTTTAAATGCTAGTTTACAAATAAGCCTAGTGGTTAACTTTCTTAATGGATTAGCTAAGTTCTATCTTGGAACCATGGGGAAGAGAGGGCGTACTCTTAGCTATTAGGCTCTAAGATATTAATATTTCTTGGATTAATAGATCTTAATAATTGATGATCTAAACTGGAATATATTAGATCTCACACGAAATAGAGCGGTTGCACTGTGCCTGTTTATTAAAGTTTAGTTGGAGTTCTAATGATATACTAGTAATATGAAATATGCTAGATAACATAAGAGTCCATAGGTATAAGTGGTGTCCAATTACAATTAAGCCACCGTTAAAAGGAAATATTTTAACAGTTCAATGTAAAATCTACTGCGTTGTATTTTTGTGATAACAAAATTGTCAGTCCTATGTTACTTATGTAATGCTAATTGCCTTTTGAATTGCAGGGTACTCCATTTGCCAATATATGTGAACTTACTGACGTTCCGGAAGGCATGATTGTTAGGACAATAGTGAGGTTGGATGAAACATGCCGTGAATTCAGAAATGCAGCAGCAATCATGGGTAATTCTGCAATGCACAAGAAGATGGAAATGGCATCTAATGCAATAAAGAGGGATATTGTCTTTGCTGCGAGCTTGTACATTACTGGGGTTTAGTTCCGTCCAAGCTGCCTAATTACTGTACATTTGTGGAAGGTTTCTCGTTTGAAGTCATGCGAGGACACAAATTATTTCAATTTCGGGGGACAAGGAATGAGTAATTTGCTTCTTTTGTAGGGTTTTCTTCTGTTTGTGCTATTAGAAAATCAAATTTCCGTTAGATGCCTAACGAATGGATAAAGACAGTTCAGTAATTCATTCTAAGCGTCGATTTTTTCTGAAGACACTCTTGATTGAATGTTTGATGCCTGCCCTAGTTGCTATGATGCACAGACACGGACACGGCGACACGGACACGACACGATACGGATACGGCGACACGAATTTTTTCTTGAATTTTTCACGTGAAGAGTGTCGGACACGAGTGTCCGATACGACACGACACGGCAAAATGATATTTTTAGAAGTGTCCGTGCATCATAGTGGCTAGTTGTCGACAGTTACTGTATGATTTGGATTTTGACGGAGTAAAAAAGTAAAGAGACTATGGTTTCTTTTCATTTTTATCTTTTGCCCCCAACAAAAATTCATCGACACATAGTATAATGGGCTGGTTCACTTTTCTTCTTTTTGGCAGCACCATTAGCACATGGATACTCTAATTACATAGTTCAGCTACGTTGTAATCTAAAAAAATCCACGTTGATTAATTATGGTATTTCTAGGGTGAAATTTTAATTTTAGTGCACTGTTCATGTGCATAGTTTAAAAATGGTGTATTTTTCCAGAATATTTTAATTCTGGTGTAAGACGCGTTTTGGAAAAACGTCTTCACTATTCATATGATGAAGACGTTTTTCAAGAAAACGTCTTCAATAGAATTTCTCGTTGACCAAATTATTTGGGCTCAGGGACGATAAATATTGAAGACGTTTTTCAAGAAAACGTCTTCACTAGTGAAGACGTTTTCTTGAAAAACGTCTTCATTAAACGGCGAAATTAATTACAGAGAGTCTGGGTTCTCTGCAGCAGAGAACCCTAAATTCAAACACTGCGCGAGAAAGGGGATTAATGGGCGGATTTTTAGTGAAGGGAAGATAACGGATAAGATGGGTTTTGTGAAAAATTCGTTGGATAACTTATCTGAATAGGCCTTCATCTGAGTTTGGTTTAATTATCTTTAATATAATTAAAGTTTAAAAACTAATAAAAAATAAAAATTATAAAATATGAGAAAAAAAAAATATATAATAAACCAAAGCGGTTAGTTTCTCACATAGAAAATAGTTAAAATATAAATTAAAAAATATTTGGTAAAAAAAAAAAAAGAATATAAAAGAAGAGAATAGAATTATAAAAGTAAGTTGAGAGAAAAGTGGAGGTGAAACACGTTTTGGATGTGATGAAAAAATAAATTAATTAATTAAATAAAAAAAATTAGAGACCAATCCAAGAGACCACATTTGTCTCTCGCGCTTAATATATAGTATAGATAACCCAACTATGTTCGTCTCATACTATGCTACTTTAATTAGTTATGATTTTTGAAATTTAATAATTATTAGTGACATATAAATTTTAATGTTATGTATATTATTGATTTGATTCGGAATAATAATTAAATGATAATTAGAGAAAGAAACATTAATTAATTTCGCAGCTTAATAAAATATGGGAAAAAAATAAAAATATATTTCGTAAATGATAATTTAGGGTTCTCTGCAGCAGAGAACCCAAACTCTCTGTAATTAATTTAGCCGTTTAATGAAGACGTTTTTCAAGAAAACGTCTTCACTAGTGAAGACGTTTTCTTGAAAAACGTCTTCAATATTTATAGTCCCTCAACCCAAATAATTTGGTCAACGAGAAATTCTATTGAAGACGTTTTCTTGAAAAACGTCTTCATCATATGAATAGTGAAGACGTTTTTCCAAAACGCGTCTTACACCAGAATTAAAATATTCTGGAAAAATACACCATTTTTAAACTATGCACATGAACAGTGCACTAAAATTAAAATTTCACCTATTTCTAGGGTTTCACATTTAAAAGGTAAAAGAAAAATGATTGTTATCTGTATATCCCAACATCACAATATAGTTCGCAGAAGATGGTTAAAAAACCGCCTAAATACAAAATCGAAATGAAGTCAAATCATAGAGTGCTTAAATTCTTATATTAAACCTGTTAGTCTGAGACTTATTTCGACATTTGCCCATAAATGAATTCCTATTCATAGAGTGGTTAACGAAATGGATAATCACTAATCTGTCAATTTGGGGGTAACAAGGAATTCAAATAATACCCATTCGTAGAAAAGGAAAGGTTTTTGTGTCAAATATTACCTAAGGGTTAGGGATAAGGAAAAAGGGAAAAATGAATACATTGTACAGGATCATGTCGAAATTTGGTGCCTGTGACACCCTGTCCGTTCGGCCGTACAGGTATGATGTCACAAGTGAGCTGTATGTGCATTTAAATTATTTATTTATGCTCTTATATGTTAATCTTTGAGATATATGAATTATATGAATGCTTGAATACGTGAGCTTTGACTGAATGCATGAACTTTGCCCTAATTTCTTCTATGACTCCGATATGATCCGTTTGACTTCGAATTTGATTCCGAGCTTTGTGGCTACGTGAAATATTTGATATATATGTTTTATGAACTTGTCTATGTGTTTATTATATGCTTTGAGACTCGTTTGACTAGGTCTTGGACCTATTTTGTGATTTTTGGGACTTAAGGTCCTTAAGTGCAAATTAGGGCACCTTGGGTTCCGGTTCGCATAACTTGAGCTTGGGAATTTGGATTCGAATTTCAAAACCAGCATTGGACTCGTTTCGACAATTTGGATCCAATGGAACTAGCCCCATATTTTTCTAAGCCAGTTAGAACATCCGGAACTTTAAAATTCGATCCGAATTGACCAGATCATTTGACCCGACCCGTTTTGGCTTGTCTTGACTTTTTTGACCCTTTTTCTCTACCAAATAAGCCCCAACACTCTCATTTCTCTCTCCTTCGCAAAAACCAAGCTAGGGCAAAGGAAAGGAAAAGAGAAAGGAAGCAAACAAGAACCCCTCACTCCGATCCATTTTCAACTATTTGAGCTCAAGTTTTCTTCAAACTCATCCATCTCTTGAAGGTAAGTACATTTTCGGATTCTCCATCACTTGGTGCATCATTTGATCTATGAATAACATGCTTTGAACTTGGTTTGATTGGTAGGTTGAATATAACATGAATAATTATGGGTTTTGTCAAAAATGTGAAGAACTTGCTTATCTTTGCTTCATTTGAAGATATGAGACTTGTTTTGTGTTCATTGAAGCTTCCTTGTTGCATTCTTGGTCTTGTATTTGTTGAAGCATAAGTGTTGTGTGATATGCCATGAAAGCAACTTGATTTTCTTGCAATGGAAGATGGATATATGCTGAACTTTATGCCTCTCTTTGATGTTCATGTTGTACCGTGTGGTTTTGTGATGATTTGTGCAAGTTTTTGGCTTGCTTTGGACCTATTTCGTGCTGCTTTGTTGTCTTACTCCCTTGCCCTGATGCTGCTCTCATTTACCCTTGTTTCCCCTCGTTCTTGGCTGCTGCAGGCTGCTATTTTTTTTTCCGAAGAGAAAGCAGCCGCGTGGCCGTGCATGTCTTGCCCTTCAGGGGCGCGAAGCCGTGCATAAGGCCTCGAATTTATGGCCTTTATGCACGGCCATGCAAGAAACAAAGGGGTGTTGTACGAGCCCATACACAACACTTCGAATTTTTTGTGATTTTGGGTTGCATGACCTCGCAAGGTTTGTATAGAGATCTCGTACGGCCGTGTATGCAAGTGATGTGTTGTGTGAGTGTTTGTTTGCTTTTCGTTGCCCTTTTCCGCACCGTTTATGACTCCTATGTGTTGTTAACTTATTATAAGATGTGTTATGATTTATGTTTTGAATTTATGGTATGATTTTGATGCTTGTATACAACATATGGACTTGAATGCTCTGAGTGTTACCTCTTATCATTTGATTTGGATCACTTGCATTCATTTGCATTTGCCGAGCATCTATATGGTTCATATTGAGTCTAAGTGTTGTCTTTGCTATTTAGATTGTCCATGTGGAGTAGCTTGTTGGTGTGGGGCCGCTCTATAGGTGTGATTCGGATTTGCTTTGTTCGTTCCTTTCACTCAGGTGAGATTTTCTTTCTTTTAGTTACTTCGACCTACAACCTTATATGTATTTTGAGCCCGTATGCGACTTACGTGTGTGTGTGTGTGTGTGTGTGTGTGTGTGTGTATATATATATATATATATATATATGCGTGTTCGATATGTATTTTGAGGGATTTTCCCTCGGGCAACTTCTCCCACACTCACACACCACTAAATACAAGATCATACAAGTATAAAGAAAGCTTAGGTGATCACAAAACAAGTCTTAAACCAAGAAATAACACAATAAGATGCATACGATTCAAGATTTCTACAAAGCCCTTATTATTCACCTTATTTCTCATAAACCATGAAAACTCAAGTTAAAACAAGAATTAATCTGATGAAAAGAAGCACAAAAGAGTGGAGAATAAGAATCCATTCTTACTTTGAAGCTTGTAGAAGAAAATGGTGAAGATTGACCTAAAAAGGTGCGAGGCATGGGGGTTTGCTCTTCTTTTCTTTCTTCTTTCCCTTTCTTTGCATCTTTTTTTCTTTTCTTGTCCTTGTGTGGACCGAAATGTAGGAGGGAGAGAGAGATAAGGGATAAGTTGGTAGAATAAGCGTTCAAATGGCTTAAACGGGTCAAATATGGCTTAAATGGGCGAGTTAGAGGATCCGATACAAGCTGCTAGATTCGGTGAAATTTTGGAGGTTCGAACGGGCTTAAAAAGTTATGAAGCTTATTTTGTTGGATCCAAATAGTCGAAACAAGTCCATGGGTGGTGTCAGAATTTGAATCCGAATTTCCAAGCTCAAGTTATACGGTCCGGAACCCAAGGTGTCCTAATTGCACTTTAGGCCCTTATGTCCCCAAAATCAAAATAGGTCCAAGACCTTGTAAAACGAGTCTAAAGGAGTAAAATAAACACGTAAATGAGTTCATAAAACATATAATTTAAATATTTCATGTATTCACAAAGTTCGAAATTAAATTCAAATAAAAGAAGTTAAGTATGAAAAATTAAACATTGAATTAAACACATAGATCATGGAAATCACTTAAACAAGTGATTTAGCATATAATTTAAATTAAAAGAACATTAATACGTAAATAAACCCTCTCGTGATGTCATACCTGCCTCGTCGGAAAGACGAGGTGTCACAAATATAAGGCCAAGATTATTCAAAAAAGTTAAGAACTACACATAAAATTATTTCCACTATTATCAACAACGGAAAAGTTTCATTGATGCACTTAGAGTTTAGTTATAAAGGGATAAACTTACTGAGCATATGTAATGAGCAGTATTTGTTTTGAGTCAGATCGGTAAGACATGAGTATTGGTAACTCTCAACAACTCCTACAAAAGTACCTTCAAGCTGTGGAGGTGGAGGATCAACCAAAGATAGTTGACGTGAAAATAGACAGCCAAAATTTCATCTCAAAGATGCAATAATGAGTCTAAAGGCCATGATGTACGATTGGAAGGGGTTATTGACTGCCACATTGCACAAGGAAGCTTAGGACAAACATACTGTGACACCCTAAAAGGAGGGCACCACATCCCCCGCACTATGAACTCGGCCCACACATGAAATGGAAAGTTCATAAATGAACCAAGCTCACAACGAATAGAGACAGAACAAAAGCAATCCTGTGTCAGGCGGGACTAGACCCTGTACCAACAAGTCAAGAGAAACAAGTATGTGGAAGAAAGGCAACAAACATTCACAACTGACAAGGTAATTACAATTCAAACAATTAAAGAAAGTAAATACGGGTTCAACTAATCCAAGCAAACCTGTCCTAACCTGTCCCGGAACAATACATGGTAATAACATAAAGACGGGTTTAACTAGAGGCCCTAGAAACCTGTCCCGAGTTCAATAAAGCGATAAAGATATAAGGTGACTTACGAAGCCCGAATACAAAGTAGGAAATGAATGTGTGGTACAATGCAGTGTATACAGGACTAAGACTCGAACAAAGACCTCAACAGACTCCCATCTAACAACCACTGAACCTGCAAGACAACCACTAAAAACAAAAAGAGGGAGGGGTCAACCAACTGATTGAGTGAAGGGGCTACACACGCATATATATATATATATATATATATATATATATATATAAACAGGCAATCAGGCAGGCGTAATTCCACTGTACGTTATTTGTTATTAAGAACGAGTTACGGGATTCAATAATCAATCGATACGTATGGTGGAATCACGTTCATTCATGCAATCAGGTAAGCAGGATGTACAATGCATGTTTCGATATTCGTATACCCTCTGTTGATGCTCATTTTACCTTAACGATCCATGAGCTCCGGTTGCTGAACAGGGACTGGGCATGCCAGAGGTTACGGATATCTATGTATTACATTTTAGGGGACCCGACGAATGATACAGTTTCGTATCATAAGAGACTTTAGAGCAGTCTCGGGCTCGTAAGAAAAGGGGATGAGATAGAGGGATAATCCAGTAAAGATCGACCGGCCGGAGAAAGGTTGAGACGAGAGAGATTTCAGATTAGAGAGATTAGAGAAATTGAATTATTATTGCTTAACTGTAATGAAACATGAACTAACAATATATAAAAGTAGGATATCCTAACCCTAGTAGAATTCTCCACTACTAAAACTTAACTATCAAGTAACTACTACTAAACATAATCCTATTTCTAATATATATCTTAAATATAATTAAAAGATATCAATCTATCCAATCCCTATTCTTATTCTCTCTTGATACGGCATATCTTCTACTCTTCTCTCTTGATATACCATATCTCTGTCCATATCACTCCCTTGCCCATCAAAAACCACCTCGTCCTCAAGGTGTAACTCGGGAACAACCCATCGAACATTGCCCATCGGTTCCCATGAGATGGCATCAAGAGACCCAAGAGGAGTTGTTTCTGAAATTACAGAAGTTGGCTTATCTGAAATTACAGAAGTTGGCTCTTTCGAAATTGGTTTCTCAGGAGTTGTTTCTACAAGCATATAATTAATTACTTGTTTTTCCACATAAGATCCTTCTCCAGTTGCATTCTCAGCTCCCACATAATCATTACTGTTCGAATTCTCTTCACAATGATCGATATCTTTTTTAAAAGCCCTTACAGTGTGGTCATCTTCAACTGCATGAGTATTTTCTTCAGACACCGTCCTTAGATTCCACCACACACTTTTGATAATCCAAAACCGATCTCGTCTTCAATCCCATCTATTGTGCCTTTGCTAAAAACCCAAAATAATCTACATTCAGCAGATCGAAATGACATATAAACTTTTGGATAAAATCCACCCAAGAGTCCACTAAGTTATTGATCGAAACCAATCAAGGGCTGGCCCCTCCAGCATCAAACCAACCTTATCCAATCGAGAGTCTTCTGGAATGCCGTAGAACACAAAGTATTTGTGGGCTTGAAAAATACATCCTAAGGGGTTGTTTCCGTCGCACTTAGGCATCTCAATCCACAACTTAGGTATTGGATTGTGGTTGAATGTTGGATGGGCTTCGGCACACCGAATCACACTGGACGAATCTGAATCTGCTCGCAAAAGGTAGACTGACAAGTCGTGTTGCAATTTCTGCATCGTTTGATTGAGTTGTTGCAATGTTGCTGTGTGGGAAATCATCTGTCCAACAATTCGTTGTTGGAATTTTTGAAAACTTGCCTTGGACATTGCGTCTCTCAACTAGAGCACCAACGAAAGCACCAATGATACGGTTTCATATCATAAGAGACTTTAGAATAGTCTCGGGCTCGTAAGAAAAGGGGATGAGATAGAGGGATAATCCGGTAAAGACCGATCGGCCGGAGAAAGGTTGAGACGAGAGAGATTTCAAATTAGAGAGATTAGAGAAATTGAATTATTATTGCTTAACTGTAATGAAACGTGAACTAACAATATATAAAAGTAAGATATCCTAACCCTAGTAGAATTCTCCACTACTAAAACTTAACTTTCAAGTAACTACTACTAAACATAATCCTATTTCTAATGTATATCTTAAATATAATTAAAAGATATCAATCTATCCAATCTCTATTCTTATTCTCTCTTGATACGGCATATCTATCAATCTATCCAATCTCTATTCTTATTCTCAACTTCCACTTATTAACATGACAAGAACAGGACACGTATTCAATCAAGCAAGCACGAATCAGGATTTTATTTGCAATTTATCAATAACGTGAAAACATGTACAATTTATCCTCTTTACATCGGTGATGGTTCGGGTAGCTAACCCTCACCATCCAAGTCACAGTGGTCTTCGGGTTCATGACTCCCCAAGTCGGAATCCCATCTTCCACCAAACCTCTTGGCGGATATCCAAAATGGATCTAAATAGACAAAATGGATCCAAAATGGGTAAAATGGATCCAAATGAGTAAAATGGATTCAAAATGAGTAAAATATAGGTAAAATAAGTCAAAGTAGGTAAATTGGATCCAAATGGGTAAAATGAATCCAAGTGGGTTAAATACATCCAAGTGGTAAAATGGATCCAAATGGGTAAAATATGGATAAAATTGATTAAAATGGGTAAAATGGATCCAACTTGGTTAAATTGATCCAAGTAGGTAAAATGGATCCAAAATGGGTAAAATATGGGTAAAATGGATCCAAGTGGGTAAAATGAACCTAAATGGACAAAATAGATCCAAAATTGGTAAAATGGATCCAAATAGATAAAATGGATCAAAAATGGGTAAATGGATCCAAAATGGGTAAAATATGAGTAAAATGGATTCAAAATGGGTAAATGTGGGTAAAATGGATCTAAATGGATTAAATGAACCCAAAATGGGTAAAATGAGTTCAAGTGGGTAAAATGGATCCAAGTGGGTTAAATGGATCGAAAATGTCTAAAATGTAGTAAAATGGATCCAAGTGGGTAAAATGAACCTAAATGCACAAAATAGATCCAAAATGGATCCAAATGGATAAAATGAATCCCAAATGGGTAAAACAGATCAAAATTGATAAAATGGATCCAAAATGGGTAAATTGGATCCAAATGGGTAAATATGGGTAAAATGGATCTAAATGAATAAAATGAATCCAAAATGGATAAACTGAGTTCAAGTGGGCCAAATGGATCCAAATGGGTAATATGGATCAAAGTGGGTTAAATAGATCCAAGTAAGTGGGTAAAATAAATTCAAATGTGTAAAATGGATCCAAAATGTGTAAAATATGGATAAAATGGTTCTAACTAGGTAAAATGAATCCAAATAGGTAAAATATATCCAAAATGGGTAAAATGTGGGTAAAATAGATACAAGTGGGTAAAATGGATCCAAATGGATCCAAAATGGATAAAATAGATCCAAATGAGTAAGATGGATTCGAATGGGTAAAATGGATCCAAAATGGGTAAATTGGATCCAAATGGGTAAAATGGATTCAAAATGAGTAAAATATGGGTAAAATGGATCTAAGTGGATAAAGAGGTAAAAAACGAGCCTAAAACAAGTAGAACGAGTCCAAAATAGGTCGAACTGGTTGAAAAACGGGTGAGATGGATAGGAATTTGATTACAAGTCTAATCTTAATCAAATTCTAAATCTAACTCGAATAAATTGTATCCACATAAAAAAACTTGTTTATAATTTTAATTAAGATCTAATTCTAAGTGTAATTATAATTGAGTTTTATATCAACTCTATTTAAATTCTTATTTATATAAATTTAATAAAATTCAATCAATATGGCAATTATGTAAAATGTAAATTAGATACATAAAATTATTTCGACCGAATAATATATTTTCTACTAAACTAATCATAATGAAATTCTAATTGTTTAACTTTAAATAAACGCATCTCTTTTTGTCCGTAAACTTTTGGCTAATTCTAACCATATTACAATCATGTATGTCTTCCTAATTAACAAAATTGTATAATTTAGACAAATTATATAATATTAACATTATAAATCACGTTATTCTCAAATAATAATCACATGTTTATAGAAAAAAATTATTTTACTAACCATTATTTTAATATTCTATTATATGATATTATAAAAATACGAGTTAATTTTTGAAATTTATTGGTCGTCAAAATATCCTTAAAATAATGATTTCACTAATGTCTAATTAAGTTAATTATGTAAACCAATATGTATTATAAATTATTATTGAAATTTTATAAGTACTTAATTATGGATAGAAATTTGGTTACAAGTCTAATCTTCATCAAATTCTAAATCTAACCATAATAAATTGTACCCACATTAAAACCTTGTTTATAATCTTAATTAAGATATAATTCTAAGTGTAATTATAATTAATTGTTATATCAACTCTATTTAAATTCTTATTTATATAAATTTAATAAAATTCAATAAATAGGGCAATTATGTAAAATATAAATTAGATACATAATAATTATTTAGATCGAATAATATATTTTTTTACTAAACTAATCATAATGCAATTCTAACTGTTTAAGTTTAAATAAATACATCTCTTTTTTTCCGTGAACTCCGTTTAATTCTAATCATATTATAATCATGTATGTCTTTTTAATTAACAAAATTATATAATTTAGACAAATTATATAATATTAACATTATAAATCACGTTATTCACAAATAATAAATTAATTATTATTTTTTAAGTATATCTAATCCTAAACCAATTATCATTTCATAAATTTTTATCTAATTATAATACACAGTATAATTTAAATATATTAAATATATTTTTTTTAATTTTCGGGTCGGGTTGGGTGGGGTTCGGGTTGTTGGGTCACCCGAATAATTTTTCGGGTTGAATCGGGTCAACCCGAAACCCACCCGAACCCGGCCTCTCTCCTTCGGGTCCATTTCGGGTCGACCCGATTCCAACCCGACCCGAACCTGATATTTTTCAGGTTGGGTCGGGTCGGGTCGCAATTTGACACCCCTAGGTGAAACTTCCTAAGGGATGGATTAAACTTAATACTGATAGGAGTGTTTTTCAAGATTCTTTCTCTGCGGCTACCGGTGGGCTAGTTAGAGATGAGTATGAACAGTGGTTGTTTGGGTTCTCTTGTAAACTGGGCAATGTATCTATTAACATGGCTGAATTATTGGGGATAAGACAAGGTCTCAGATTAGCTGCGAAGATATGAAAAGATTTGGGTGGAAAGTGATTCGTTGATCATTGTCACGCTTATACACAAATCTAATCTCCACCTGGATCAACATCCACTTGGAAATTTGATCGTGGATTGTAAGGCTCGCTCTTCTTAATTTACCTTGGGAAGCAAAGATCACACGTTTGGTGCGAAAGTAATAAATGTGCAGATTTACTTGCGAGAAAAGGCCACTTGTGCGACAATCTTACGGTTTGGGATAGCCCGTGCGCTGATCTTAATACTCTTCTTATGGAAGACTGCATTACTACTTGAGACTCTTTAGTCTCCTTTTTGTACCAAAAAAAAAAAAAAAAAAAAAGTTTAAATAAACTTATATGAAATATACATAAAACTAAAACATAAACATAAGGTATGAAATAAATATGGATAAAATACCTATTTCGATTCATATTTTATTAAAATATAAAATTTTGAATTAAAAATGCAAATCTAACTGATATTACAAATATATAATCATATTTTATGTATTATTACTTTTCCCCTGAGGGTAGGATTGGAAATGATACTGGCATCATCAAAATTTAACACCGTTATTAATAGTTGGGGCAATTTGTAGAGAGAGTGTAAATCTCAGGGGGGTGTTCGTAATTTCTCAAACCTCAGGGGAAAATCCGTATTTTAGTCATATCTCAGGGGGCTGTTCATAATTATCCAAAAATAAATAAATAAATTTTTTTTGATGTAACATATGTTATCGTTGTCCAATTTAAAGTTTATTTTGAGAGGTGTTTATTTAATTTCACGAGAATTGGTTGGGGCATTCGCCCCCTCCTATGAAAGAGTGTATGATGGTGTTACTTGATCATTCTTCTCGATCAAGCTCCAAAAAACAATAGAGGTTCAGGTGAAAGCTTGTTTGATGTTCTAATGTTGCAACATAACAGGATTATGCATCCTAATCCTATAGGGTAATTGTGCTGCATTCTGTGAAGAGATAGAGTCAATAAGATGTTAAGAACTAAAATATGTATAAGAATCTCAACCTATTTTTCCAATCGCTAAGCGAACTTCGTCGGCTCTGCTTCTATTAATGACAAAAGTTTATTTACATCTTATAAGAGTCTTATCATCTTGTTTTGTTCAAACATTTAAGAAAAATTGTTATATGTTATGGGGATAACTGCAATGACATATCCTAAAGTTTGGCATAGTTTCACAAATTTCCTCTTAAGGGTTTGAGTAAATTCAAAAAACTTCCACGGTGAAAGAATTTGCATTAGAATTAGATCCATGAGTTTTGATGATTTCATTGTTAACTTTTTAGGAATATTCTAATTTTCCATTGACAGTTACTAAATAACATTTGACAATAAATTCATAACTATAATAGCAGGAGGAGGTCAAATCTTAAAAAGTGTCTAGGGAAATTCTTTAATTTCTTGAATTTTAGAGAGAATATGTCAATATATTTATCCGTATAGTATATATAACTCCCAACAACACAGAAGGTGTGAGAGCTTATATAAGTTCTTTCAGAATAGGCTTAAGCCTAACATCATTAGAAAGTTAACATTTTCATACAAATCATTTTACCCATGTGAATAGATGTGTCCTCATGATTGTTATGGAGGTTTCGGTCGAGAGAGGACACCATTGTATTTCGAGTCTTAATGATCGTTGAACCATGAACAATTGTATCGCTTTCTTGGTTTGGATTGGTTTATATATATGAGGTGGGGTACTCGGTAATAACCCTTCGGCTCTAAAAAAAAAAAAAAAAAAAAAAAAAAAGTAACATTTTATAAATTCGACTAAAAATGTGCATCCGGAATCCGGATGGACCCTGCGAAAGAGATTGAGCTGCTGGAGCAACTTGTCGATGATGATAAAAGACCAAGATTATTCAAAAAAATTAAAAATTACACAGAAAACTTATTTCCACTATTACCAGCAGGGAAAAAAAACCCATTGATGTGGTTAGAGTTTAATTACGGGGGAATAAACCAGCTGCGCAGTGCAATAAACGATATTTGTTTTTGAAGCAGAAAACTAGACATGCATGTTGCTAAATTCAGCCACTCCTACAGAGTACTTTGTAGTATTTATAAATCTATTTTTGTAGCATTAAATGCAATATTTTGGAAGTGATGAAACTCCAATTTCTTTCCAAGGATTTTTGGATTTTGTACTCTTGTATTTGATGATATGATGCATGAACACAGACACGACAACACAGATACGATACGACACGGATATGGCGATACGAATCTTTTTAGAATTTTGGGACACGACTATATTATATATAAATAAATATATTTATATTTATTAATTAATTTAAAATAAGATATTTATAAGAGTAATGAATATTATAAAGTTAAATAAAATACAGTCATATCAAATTTAATAGTTAAACTCATTATAAATAATATTATTACATTTACGTGTCACGATATTATGAGAAAAATTCAAAATAACAATAAAAATAAAAAATTTAAATTAATAATATATTTTAGTAAATGTATTTTTTTCAAAAAAAATATATACATAATCCTTAAATTTTAGAAAAAAATATAAAAAAATAATTTTTTTCTTTTAGTTTTCCGGATCCCGGCCGTGTCCTACACTTGCCCCCTGCCGTGTCAGAATTTTTTTTTTTTTTTTATATAATTTTGGACACTTTTTGCCATATCGGACACATATCGATGTTATGTCTAAACCATGTCCGACACATGTCCGACACTGCACGGGACGAAAAATCGTAGTGTCCGTGCATTAGAGGTTTGATGGTTTTCAGTGTATTTTGGATCCATTTTAAGTATTTCTGTTAAAGAACCATTAATATGAAATTAATGGAGTTGGTCTTTCTATAAACACCCTTTTAGAAACAAGGGTGGCTAATTTAGGAAAATGTTATTGGTACATTAAACAATCTGCACTTACGTACTAACATAAATATTCGATCGAGAAGTCAGAGCTGCCAAATTAGTTGGGCTATTGGGCATAAGTTTACGAATTATAAATTAACCCACCATTATAAAATGGTCAAAGAATCCAAAGAGCATGTGAAAGGAATGACTAATGCACATGTAAATGGAATGGAAATGATCAAACATTACATTCCAACTTGGTACAATTACATCAAGAGTTGAAACCGTCGACACAATTGAGACCTACTAAAACGGCAGAAACCAGAGTACCAATTGAATGAGAAAATACAAAGATTCTCACTGGTAAGTTACACTACCGTCTGTACATCGCCTCCGGATATCTCCGTCGCCCATGGTTCCATCAGCAGGACACAACACATTTCCTATAAAGAATCAAGGCAATAACAGTGAGGCCAGACAAGAAATAGGCTTCATAAGACAGATGAACAACTGTTTTAATAAATCGCCTTTTAACACTCAAAAATGCTTCTAAAGATAAACATAAACCTCTTGCAATTATAAATCAGATAGACAATCGGGTAACAAAGCATCTTTACAAACACAATGAAACAAAGTATTTGCTTAAAAATGCAGAGCAAGAAACTCGTATGGGATACCAGTTGGAGCTTTCTGCAGCAGCACCTACAAGAATAATTGGAGAATCTGATTCAAGTATTCAACATTGCCTTACACATCTTTTCTTTCCAAGCTTAAATGAAACCAAGCTTAATTTAACCTAATAAAACTTCCAATAGTCCCATTCACAACTCTTGAAACTTAGCTTATTAGGTATAATCAACTCAGCAATTGATGGTTAAAATTAGCAAACAGGATCCTTCAACAACCACCATCTCCTGCTAGAAACCCCAACGCTGCTCGGTTTTGTAACATGATACTTTAAACTCAAGGAGATGCTTTCCAATAAAGAGTTATTCTTTTAGGATAACGACAGGGGTGGAGTGAGAATCCCTTCTTACGAAATCAAAAGGAAACGAAACATACGATTAAACCAAAAAAAAAAAAACCTATCTTTTCGTTGATAATATAACCCTTGCTGGGTTTTAATCCTCATAAGTATTGTAGACCCCATTTACACTCCCTTTATCCTTTACTTCATTACCTCAAACCAAATAAAAAGCAATAGATCCTCATCCAACTCACTAGCAACACCATTTCCTCTCATGGTTTGGCCTACTTATTGTCATCATGGAACTGAAAGAGTCGAGTCTAACCATAGAACACAAAAATTATTCTTGTAATACTCATTAACTGAGAGGCTATATCAAAATTGACCCATTTATTCTCCGGCACAATAAAGCAAGTTAAAGCCATTTAATCTATATACAGAACACATACTTATTACCAACTCATGAAATAATTTCATCATATTCATTCACAACAAAAAACAGGGGCACATACCTAATACAACAGAAATAAACCCTCCTAATTGTTCTTGTTGCTCAAACTCTCCGAATGAGGAGGCAACAACGGAGTCCCGTTCTTGGGCAACTTAGACAAAATAGGTCTCCGATGTCCTCCTTCCTCAGCTTTCCCGAACAACTGCTTCCTCAGAACCTCATGTAAGTGTCCAAACAACTCCTTCTTCAATGCCTCAAACGCCAAATCCAACCTTTCCAGCTGTTCCATAGCATTCTTGTTATACATAAACAGTCCATAATACAAATCAAAACTATCACTGGCTGTATTCTCCACCAAATTCAACAATGTCTCGTAACCCTTTGTATTAATCGGAGTGCTCTCTAACTGCAGTTTCTCAAGAATCCTCCCCATAGTGTGGGTGATAAATTGGGATCCTGCAGCGTATTTGTCATGTTCTGCGCAGGTCATCTCTACCATGGTACATCCTTCCTTCTTGAAAATATCTAAGAACGTGTCAACTCTAGTGACCCTCGACTCCTCGTCGCCAATCCTAACCTTATCGAACACGAACGGCAAATTCTGCCAGGTGTGTTTTCCACTCTCGGGACCAAACATGGGGTGAGTGCACAGAATATCAAAATGATTGGGAAGATACTGGAGAAAAATGTTTTTCGGGAATTCCTTCACCGACAGAACATCAACAAAGAGCGTGTTCCGCTTGAGGCGCTGGAGGGGCAGAGCTCTGAGTACAGATTCGGTCGAGATTATCGATGTACATATAAGGATTACATCCGGGTGCTGTTCGCAGAGGTCGTGGAGATCGGGGAAGAAGGCGGCGCCGATTGAATGGGCGATGGAGTTGTAATTAGATCGGGAATGCGCATAGACCATGTGGCCTTGGCGTATGAACGCCTTCGCCAGAAATTGACCGAAGTTCCCAAATCCTATAATGGCGATTTTGAGCTTTGTTGACTGCGTGAAGCGAGTGACGAGATGCGTTTCGTAGTCGTACGGCTGTGCAGCGTCGATTGCGCGCACTTGGAGGCGGTGAGGACGGAGGTGCCGCGGCGGAGAGGAAGAGAAGGATACATGGTAGGAATGGTGGTGAGGGACGAGGGATGAACGTGAAGCGGCGGCGGATGAAGAGGCGGCGGCGGCGGCCGCCGTGTGTGTGGATGTGGATTGAATGGTGGAAATCATTGCCGCCGCTGCAATTTTTATGTTTTCCGCTGTTTATTTCGGGCTTAATTACTCTAAGTGAGAGCAATTGCGAGGTGTGCGTGTCTATATGTCCATATATATATGT
The DNA here is from genome assembly GCA_037501455.1 of Lantana camara. Classification (NCBI taxonomy): domain Eukaryota; kingdom Viridiplantae; phylum Streptophyta; class Magnoliopsida; order Lamiales; family Verbenaceae; genus Lantana; species Lantana camara. Next base: position 24,163,160 of record CM074856.1, on the reverse strand, counting down.
AGGTGGAGACACGGTGAGTTTTGATGTGCGTGTGGAAGAGTGAAGTTGGTGGCAATGAAGGGGTTTGGTGTGGGTATTTTTATAGAGGGGGTCGGTGGATGGGGAGCGGAGACTAGGGAGATTTTACCATTTTTTTGGTAGTTAGAGATGTAAAAATGGAGGCTGCAATTGTGGGCTTCTTCGATGTTTCTCTTTTTCTTTTTTTTTTGAAGGAAACGAGGCCCGGAGGGCCAACCACTTAAATTAAATCAGCAAGAACACTGTCCGAAGCATACAAAGGAATATCAAAAGAACCAACGCAAGCCGAAGCCGCATTACGAGCCAATAAATGGGCGACAAAATTCACACCGCGACGAACACAAGAAAACTTACATCTAAAGAGATTATCAGAAATGCTTCTAATATCAATAAAAAGATTGCCTAGCGAAGAGAGATCTTCCTCCACTTGTTGCATATTCTTCATTACGTTCATGTTATCTCCCTCGAAAATCAAGCGTTGCCAGCCAAAATCTCTAGCCAGTTTCACAACCGAAAGAGCTGCAAACGACTCAGCAAACTTCGGATCGGCAAAGTGAGCCCGACGATCCGTTTCCCATCCAACACAATTACCATTAGCATCCCTTCCCACCACGCCTATACCAATTTCGTTATCTCTCTCGAAGACGGCCCCATCAAAGTTCACTTTTATCCACCCCTGGGGAGGCTTCACCCACCGAGTCACCGCTCCCGGGACCTCCATCTCCGCTGAAGCAGCCTCAACTACGGCAGGAGTAGAAAGGAAAGAATTTGCCGCGACTACTACTTCATGAGGCATCCTACACGACTCCTCCACTCTCTTAGTATTTCTGTTAAACCACATCATCCACAGCACTGTGGCCATCCGTGCACTATCCATCTTCGATAAAGACTTTAGAGCTGCATTCACGCCCTCCTTAAAGTTCCCAGCAAGCGGTTCAATCGTGCGCCATGGAAGCCTGGAAAGTGCCCAAATCTGGCGCACCATCGGGCAACTCACCAAGGCATGCTCTACCGTCTCCCCCTCTTGGCCTCAGTGCACGCATATATCCTCGACGTCACAGTGGCGACGTATCAGATTACTACAAGTAGGGAGGATATTCCTACATGCCCGCCAAAAGAACATCTTAACTTTCGGCATAACCTCCAACATCCAAATATTTTTCCACACCGATTCATTGCCAGAAAACGAGAAAGAGCAGTTGTCCCGCGTTGCCAACTGTCGGGCCAAGTGGTAAGCCCCTTTCATCGTAAATCGACCATCCTTCGCGTAGTGCCAGACCAATACATCCTCCCTTCTGAACTCACCCAACGGTATACCCAAGATGGCCTCTGCATCATTCTTGTAGAAAGAATTCACCACCAACTCCTCATTCCACTTTGGGATTTCCGGCACCATAAGGTCCGAGACCCATTCCGGGTGCACCAAAGCGTCCCCACGGAACACAGGGCGAAAGTCCCTCCACTCAGAAGCCATCTGTCCCTCCACACATGCACATTCTCCCCATTCCCAATACGCCATCTAGTGCCCACTGCAAGAAGATACCGGGCCTGGAGAAGACTTCTCCATGTCAAAGAAGGAGAGCGACCCAAGCGTGCATTCCAAATATCCGAATGAGGAAAGTAGCGAGCTTTGTAAATCCTCCCGAGAAGGGAGTCCGGACTACGAACAATCCGCCAAAGTTGTTTAGCGAGTATGGCAAGATTGAAGAGTTTCAAGTCCCGGAACCCCAAACCACCGACCTCCTTCCTATCACACAGACGGTCCCAAGAAAGCCAATGAATCTTCTTAGACCCCCGACTGTTCCACCAAAATTGTCGAATAACCGACTCCATATTCTGAATTAGATTGTCCCGGAGCAGAAAGCAGTTCATAGTATAAGAGGGGATAGCTTGCATCACAGCTTTAATGAGAACCTCTTTGCCAGCCGAGGATAAGAATTTTTCAGAAAACCCTTGGGCTTTTCTCCTCACCCTATCAACGAGTCCCTCGAAAATACCTTTTTTTAGATCTCCCAACCGTAGAAGGTAGGCTAAGGTAACGATCAAGTTGGTCCACCCGATGAACACCTAACTCCGCAGCCCAGGTATCCTGCAACTCCACATTCACATTTTTACTGAACACTATAGAGGACTTCGACCCATTCATAGTCTGACCAGAGACCCTTTCATACTCCATTAACACCTTCCACACCCCTACCATTGCCTCCTTACTAGCGAGGCCACAAATCATCGTGTTATCCGCGAAAAGGAGATGGGATACACGAGGAGGCCCCCTGCAAACCGACACACCCACCAAGTTGCTTAGATTCTCCTGTTCCTGCAAAAGACCTGAAAGTACTTTTGCACAAAAAAAAAAAACAAATAAGGGGAGAGAGGATCCCCCTGTCGTAGGCCTCTCTCCGGGACCAGGAAGCCGAACTCAAGGCCATCAAGCAAAAAGGAGAAAGAAACAGAAGTAACACAGGTCATCACACGGTTAATAAAGAAGTGGGGAAAGCCTAATTTTACCAGAACCCCGCGAAGGACCCGCCATTCAACACGATCGTAAGCTTTGCTCATATCCAGCTTCAAGTTAAAGAAGCCATCTCTCCCTGCACGCTTAGTCTTAATGAAATGGTTAATTTCGATGGCCACAAGGATATTGTCGCTTATAAGACGATTAGAGATAAAGGCCGACTGACAAGGGGAAATGATACTATCAAGATGTGGTTTTAGGCGATTAGCCAGGGACTTAGAGGCAATTTTGTACACCACATTACAAAGGCTTATGGGGCGAAATTGGGTGATAAGGTCCGGGGACTTACATTTGGGAATCAGAACAATATGAGTAAAGTTTAAGCGATTATCAAAGCGACCATTGTTCAGAAAATCTAAGACACAAGCAGTAACATCTTTACCAATAATATTCCAGTAGCGCTGTAAAAAATTTTTTTGGGGGGGGGGGGGGGGGGGGATGCCATCAGGCCCGGCGGATTTGAGGGGATATATATATTTCAAAGCACGGTTTACCTCCTCAGCGGTGAAAGGGCGGGAAAGCTGTTGGAACATATCCTTATCCATTTTATGCGAGACAACCGGAGAGCATCGTCAATCTCAGCTGAGACCACCCAACTAGAAGCAAAGAGATTCCCAGAGTAGTTTTCAATCACCATACGAATACCCTCCTCTGAACTACGGTTGCCATTATCATCTTTAAGCCCTGAAATATGGTTCACTCTCTCACGCTGTGAAGCCTTGTTGTGAAAGAATTTGGTGTTCTTATCCCCCTCACGTAACCAGTGCTCTTTAGCTCGCTGTTTCCATTTCAGCTCCTCCTGGCCTAAGAGAATACCCAAAGCCTCCTTAATCTCAGACTCCCGCTGTTTAGATTCCTCTGTGATTGTACCTTGTCTCAGTGCTATCAAATCTTTTTCCATGCTCTCAATCGATTTTTGGGCATCATCCCTCGAGGTTCTACACCAGTTTATAAGACCCAACCTACACTTTTCAATCCCCATCAAAACCGAATCCTGAGGGTTCGCAGTAAAGTTCCCCGACCACGCATCTTCAATAATTCTCTTGCAGTCATCTACTTTAGCCCACATAGCTTCAAATCTGAAGGGCCGATTCTTCTTTTGCTGCCTCGGTAAAGGCTCTTGTAAAACGGTCAGAATTGGGACATGATCTGAGCAAGAAGCTGATAAGTGAAGGACCTTGGCTCTTAGGAAGAGAACACACCAGCTATCCGAAGCAACGGATCTATCCAACCGAGCTCGGATCGTATCAGGAACTGCACGGTTACGAAACCAAGTGAAAGGAAACCCCGAGAACCCAAGGTCCGAGAGTCCTGCATCCGACAAAGCGTCACAGAAATCATGAATACGGCTCTCCGACTGAGAGTTACCTCCTTGTTTTTCATCGTTATGAAGTATATCATTAAGATCACCACTAACTAACCAGGGACGGGAAGATTGACGGCTAAGTCTGCGAAGCAAGTTCCAAGCAAACGGTTTGTTACGAGTGTCCAGGGCCCCATAGAAACCAGTGAATCGCCATGAACTCTCGCAGCCCAAGTCATTAACAGTAACATCAATATGGTAAGAAGAGAAGTTTTGTAGAGTCACATCCACGTCCTTGCGCCAAAGCAACGCAAGTCCGCCACCTTTACCTACCAAATCCACATTAACACTATGCATATCTTGAAGAAGTTTCAATCTCTCAATTATTGGAAAACACGAATCAGAAAGCAGCGGAATTTAAAATTTTTCCAACAAAAGGACCTTGGACTCGCAATCGTGTAACCAAATTCGTAGAGATAGAAAACTTACTTTTCTTTTATTCTTTCTTGAAGCGTTTCAAGCCACCCAAGAACGCTCTTCTCGCCGCTTGATCCCCTCTCCTTGGTAAAGCTCGAATCTTCAAACTTCTAACTTGAAGTCTCTAGAGAAAGTCCACCAACTTGATCACAATCTAACTAGTAAGGATGCTAGTTCTCTAGTTAGTGTTTAGGCTTAACCTAGGGTTTATTTGATCTTGGAGAAAGGAAGGTGTTCAACACATGAACCAAAAGAATTGTCAATTAGCTCTAAAGGGGAGCATGAACTCCCCTATATATAGGAAAGGGAGAAGGGCGCCGATCCTATTCCTTGTTGGGCAAGGATTTGGTCCCTCTCTCTCCTATTACTTGATCATCAAGTAATTTCCAACTTTGACTTTGAATTCTAATTCAAATCTACTTTAGGAGAGCTAAAATTATCCAAACTATTTTTGGATTATTTTATACTTTATTTATTTAAAATAAATAACTTATTTTATCTAATTAATTAATTCATAATTAATTAACTAGATTATTTTCTCCAAAATAAGACTTTCTTTTTAATTCAAAATTAAACCAAAGTCTATTAAATAATTAACACATTTAATCATTTAATACATATATATACAATATATATATTTATTCACACGTGTGTGACACGTGTCACAGTGACACGTGTCACTCACGTGAGCCACACGTGTGGAACCCTCTTGGCCCGATTAACTCGTTTAATCATTTTTAAGCCTCAACTCATGTAACCAAGTTGTTGTGTGTGACCCTCTAGATTCTCAATTCAATTAGCAGTGACCCTAATGAATTAATTCACTAATTAATTAATCAGTCCACAGATTAAACGACCATAGTCTAGCAACAGGTGTTTAACCCCTAGCTGAATTGGAATGTTCGGATTCGACAGAACCTTTAAGTCATTGATTCATGTGAGATACAATCCTCCTACTTACTATCTCTCAACCAAGATCTAGGGCAAGGGAATAATCAGAACCCTAATAATCAGGTCTTAAAGCTAAGTGCATTTCATATCCATTTGATCTCAATCCAAGAAACCCTTTTCTTGATGTCTTGATCTACTGCCTTGGCCAAGGACTCCATATGGCATATGAATGACTTACACAATAAGAGATCACCTTGCAAATGCAAGTGTAGGTCCTTTCTTGATTCTCATTCACTTTCATGAATCACTTGTGCAGCCCCAGCATAAGCCTTGAATCAGTTGTCTAAGGCGACACCCTTTAAAGCTTATACCTAAGACTACAGAGTTAACTCATAAAGTGACAAGGAACCTCAAGTCTAAGGATCAATTAATCACATCAATAACTCGTGAGATATTTCCTAATCTAGAAGTTTCCATTTCCTGAAATAGAAACTCCCTTTCCCATTTAGGAATGTTCTCACACGGGGCACCTCAGTGAACTTACTTATTAAAGTAAGCACCCTCATGTATCACGCACGTATCAACTATACACTTTGCACCTCCATGAAACAAGGTGGTCCTTCTTAAGGGCGTGATCCCACAAGCAAGCCTTAGAGGAGTCAGGTTGACACTCCCACTGTCTGTAGGACTCATCGGTTTGGAGTATTTTACTAATCATGACTTATGTGATATAGGGCTCGTTTCATGAACCATTTCACCTAAATGGTAGAGTCCTAAAGTCATCAGGGTTAGGGGAGTTCTCATACATGCACAGCTAAAGTAAACGCATACCAAACAAGAGCATATAAAGAAGTGTTGCCTCAATTCGTTATTTCATTCAAAGATTATCTGTGATTACAATAAGGAAAAACACAAAGCGGATATACAATCGGCTTTCTAGGGTACTATTCCTAACATCAATCTTTTGACATTTGCAACGGGTCTCAGAAAGAAAGATTAACTGGGGGCGTCGGTCCTTGATCAGAGACCGGAGGTTATGAACTAGCCAGGGTCCCCCCAGACCCTGACAGTTCCAACTGAGGCAACTCATTGGGCTCGGCGGGACTGCGAGGTAGTTTCCACCGTTAGATTAGTGATGTCAGCAAGACAGGTAGAAGCCGAAGAGGCAGGGGGTAAGGACGCAGATTCAAACGCAAGTGTGGGGTTTTTGACGGTAGTAGCCTTCTTGGGTGCAGGTCTCTTACGAAACTTTCGGATATTGGGAGTGTTGTTAGGATGGGGGTTCTGGAGGTTGAGGGTAAGAGAAATGTTGTGAGTTCGTTTTCCATGTGGGGGAACAGGATGTCGGATTGAAGGGAGGTCTGTGTGAGGTGAGAGCCAGGTTGAGACAGTTGCAGGATTTCGGCCTCGGTGGGGGAGTGAGAGAGTTTTGGGCGTTGCTTGAGAGGGCTGGAATTCTCATCGTTGGGTCTAGGATGGAGGTAGCGGGGAGGGGCAGTGCTTAAAGGTGGTGAGCTATGGTCATACAAGAAGGGCGAGGTGATAGAGAGGCAATTGATAGGGGTGTTCAGTGCGGAAGAGCTGGGTTCAGGGGATCGGTGGACGTTCAATGGTTTGAAACCGGGTGGGATAGATATCTTAGGGGCTGGAGGTTGGGGCGGGGAATGTGTAGGGTATAGGTTAATGGGAGGGGAAGTGTTGCGGATAATGGGGGGGCTACCCGCGTTAAGTCGGGAGAGGGTGCTGTCACTGTGCCAAGGGGCTGTAGCATCAGGATCCCGAACAGGCCTAAGAAAACCAGGCCTATCGGTAATGGGAGAGCTTGAGCTAGAGAGAAAACCATAATCGGACCGTGAGCTTCCATTGTTTCCTTCTCGCAGCCACGGCCCAAACGGGTAATTCGGATCGGGGTCTATGAAGTCATCCTCGCATTGCAGGGGACAATACTTGTCCACGTGATCGCATATTCCACAGAGGTAACAAAAATTAGCCAACCACTCATAGCTCAGAGAAAGGTCCAGAACAAACCCCGATGGCAATTTTATAGAGAGACATCTAAGCAGTGGTTCCATCATGCAAATATTCACCCTTAATTTCAAAGAATCTGACCCGAGTCTATTAGAAGCATTCCTCATAGTCTCCTTGAATATACCAATCTGATTCCCAACAAATGCAACCACTGCCTCGGTCCGTCGTTCGAAGGGGAGGCCCCGAACGTGTATTACATAATCACACCTGTCAAGTGGAATTAAACTGGGGTCTTCACTATCTTCAACCACTTTCATAATAATCGGATACTTATCAAAGCACCAGGGTGTATTCTCCATAACTCTCTGTAAATCCAATTTATGATTAAACCGGAATAAGAAACGGTCCTGCCCCAGTTTCGTGATGTCCATACCCTTAACCAGATTCAACGATCGGATCATAGTAACACGGAAAGATTCAAAGTGTATCGAACGGCGAGAGAAAACCTTACCCACCACAGATAACCGGTGCTGACGGGTAGATGATCCCCACATCGATTCTGGCATCGCCGCGCAAGACGACTCCTTAGAGGAAAGCGTGAGAGCCTTGGTTAATTGGGAAATCTCCTATTCGGAGGTCTCCCCAGTTAAGTTGGGACGTCGCAGAGATGGCTGCATAGTATGGGAGGATATGTTCTTCCGGATTCCCGTCTGCCTCCCACTGAGTAGATATCGTTGTGCCTGAAACAAACGAAAAAAAGAAATCAGTCGGCCACCAAAGAGAAAAGGAGAGGGAACCTAAACTAGATATGTATATGCATGGGAGGGGGAGAGCGTTGCAGAGATCGATGAGAGCCAGTGGCGGTCGATGGTGAATAGCTGCACTTCGGTCGAAGTTCCGGTGGATGCTAGGGTTTGATAGGGTTTCGGGCAGTGGACCTCTCATACGAAGAGGGAACTCGCATGAGAGAGGGAAAAAAGAAGGTTGTAGATAAATTCCAAATCTCGTTTAGTTAAATCACTAAACCAGAAAGGGATAATTTCCGGAAAAACGATATTTCTTCGTGTAACAAAAAAACAAGAGATTAAAGAGATTTTCGAACGGAATAATTCTTCTTCGATTTTTATCTAACTTCAAACGGCCATTGTTCTAAGAAATTATAAATGATAAATCTATCGAATCTTGTTAGATTAGATTTAGGACCCCTGGGTTGAATACGGACGGAATCAAGAAAATTTTGGATCCAATTCTAATAAGGAGGGTTAAATGGATTCGGATTCCCATTCGTCAATATCTAATTTGAAAGAATTGGATTGGATCAAATTTTAATTTTTAATTTTTTTTTAAAAGTTAAAGAGCCCTGAAAGGCAATTTATTGCAAATATGAAAGAACAATGTCCGAAACAAAAGTAGGATATCTCCCGAACCAATGCAGGCCAAAACCGTATTACTAAGTAATTTGTGAATTATCATATTAATACAAAGCCTAATAGTAGAAAAATGATAGTTATCAAAAGACGAACAAACAAACTTAATATAAGTACGAATGTTCAAAGGAGAGAGAGGTTCTCTGTCGCGTTCTTGAGTTGGTTGACGATGTTATCTCCTTCCAATACGATCTTACACCACCAAAATCCCTTGCTAAGATTGTCGCGAACAGCAAACATAACCGTCAACTGTAGTTAGGTTTGTAATGTTTAGCTTTCTAACCGTTTCCCATCCGATGCAGTTGTCGTTTGGGTCCCTAGCAACAACTCCAATTCCAATTGCCTTCTTTTCTTTAAAAACTGCCTCAATTTAACCCACCAAAGTAGAACCAACTTCGTTTTCAACTATAGATTTAGTTGTTTACAAATACCTTCATGAAAGGCAACACTTCATGCGTCTGCTGGACGATTCCCTTCGCCTTCCTTTTATTTCGACAGCCCCACAATGCCCATAGTGTTGTGGCCACCCTTCTGCAATCTTGTAACGGGCCCGATTCGTTTGGCCGTACAGGTATGCCTTAACGAGAGTGTTACTTGCACTTTTAATTATTTATTTATGCTTTTATATGTTTATTATATTAATTATGTGCTTATTTAAATTTATATGAATTAATTGTTAAGTGTTTTATATGATGTTTGATACGTATTTGCTCGTTGCTTTTGAAACTTGACCCCGTATATGCCCGTATTTGATTTACGATTTTTGTAACTACGTGCTATGTATGAATTATGTGATTTATGAACTCGTTTATAAGCTCGTTTCTTGTTTTTAAGTTCGTTTGTTACGGTTCTTAAACTATTTTGCTTGTTAAGGAACTCGAGGGCCTAACACGTTTTAGCGTACCTTGGGTTCCGGAAGGCATATCTTGAGATAGGGAATTCGAATTCGAGATCTGCCTTCGCCATTGGATTCAATTCGACGAATCGGATCCGATGGAATTAACCTCGTAATTTTTCGGTGCCGTTTGAACCCTCGATGAAGCCTTTTTCTAGCTCTTTTTGGCCCCACCCTTGACTTTGAGCTGATTCTTAACCCAATTGTTAGAATATCATTATATATGGTATAGTTGGCTTACCGGGTTTAATCCCTAATCAATATTATTGTCTAGATTAGTAGGGATTGTTTCTTAGGGCCAATATATCTTTGTTAGTAGTTGTGAATATTGTAACAAAGAAAACCATACACAATGAATCAATTAATCAAAGTTTTCTCCAAATACTATGTTCTAACATGGTATCAGAGCAGTGTTAGAATCCTTGGGATTCAGCTTTAACATCATCATCCCAATACCAATCCCAAACCCTTGGCCGAGATTAGGCCAAAACCAAGCATGACAACCCAAATCGATATCAACCCAAAACACTCACTTTAGATTGAAAACCTATTGCGCAGCAACACCCAAACTCAATCTAAAAAATCGTATCAGTGGATCCTTGACTGTGGGGCAACGGATACAATGACCTTTGATCCATCCGATATACTAAACCCAGTTACCCCAAACCAATCAAATATCCAAACGACAAATGGAGATCTAGCTGTGGTTGAAAAAGAGGGCTCAATTCTTGTTACTCCTAAACTTAAATTGAGCAATTGTCTTTATGTGCCATCTTTGTCTTGCAAGTTGCTTTCTTTGAGCCATATTATGAAAGAGCTAAATTATGTGGTCCTGATATATCCTCGGTTTTGTTTGTTATAAGATATTCATACGAAGGAGATCATTGGGTGTGGTACTAAGCGCGATGTTTTATATTATGTTGATGAAGTGGAAAACCCCTCCAAAGCTCTTCTTTCAGCGGGAACAGAAAATACACAACTCTGGCTCTGGCACAGGCGTCTTGGTCATCCCTCACTCGGGTATCTAAGAATGTTATTTCCTACACTCTTCCAGCATAATCAGTCTTTGAATTGGTCATCTGAGACTTGTCTTACTGCTAAAAGTCTTAGGACCTCATTTAAACCAAATAATACTCGGGTTGAGTCTGTTTTTTCGTTGGTACATTCAGATGTTTGGGGACCAGCCCTCGTGACAAATCAGAATCAATTTCGGTATTTTGTATCGTTTATTGATGATTATTCTTGCATGACATAGGTATATTTTCTGCGTCATAAATCTGAAGTTTATGGTACTTTTGTGGTTTTCTTTAATATGGTGCAAACACAGTTTGGTCATAAAATTAGGGTACTCCGATCAGATAATGGACGAGAATATGTTAACCAGGAAATGCACAGTTTCTTTAAAAACACGGCATGATTCAGCAAACCTCCTGCCCTAATACCCCTTAACAAAACAGGATAGCTGAACGAAAATACAGAACCATTCTTGAAATGACCCGAGCTTTACTCACTGAAGCAAGTGTCCCGAAACATTTTTGGCCTGAGGTCGTTGCCACTGCAACCTACTTAACAAACAGGTTACCCACAAAAATCTTAGCCCAAAAAACACCACTGTCAGTTCTCCAAACTCAAACTGAAGTACCACCCCATCTCACTTTACCACCTCGGATCTTTGGGTGTACAGTTTTCGTCCATGTCCCGAAATCTGATCGGACAAAGTTAGATGATTTTGCAGTGAAGTGTGTCTTCCTGGGATATGCCCCTAGTCAGAAGGGATATCGGTGCTATAACCCCAAAACCAAACGGTTTCTTGTCATGTGAAAATCGAGTATTACTACCTCTCCCAGCACAGTAATCAGGGGGAGATTCAGGATAGTGGATCTTTGACCTGGCTTATTTATACTGATCTGATTGACCCTACACCACCTACTCCTACTTCGGAAGATCTCAGTACCATATCCACATCCAGTGATTCTTCTCCGAATGATGTCCAAAATGAGGTAACTGATCCTTCTCCACTCCCTGTTGTCATTTATGATACTATTGATTTACTAAATGCCCCTGATGCCGTGACCGAGAATGCAAAAACTCATAGGTACAATCTGCCACAGAGAAGTACCAAAGGGAAACCCCCGCATAGGTATTCACCCGATCATATATCTCGATCAGCTAAGTACCCTGTGGGAAATATGGTCAGGGGGAGTCTGTCACACGAAGTAAAGGCATTCCTTAGCAGTCTGTACAAAGAAGAAATTCCCAGAACTGTACAGGAAGCTAAACAAAATGTGGAATGGCAGAGAGCCTTGGAAGTCGAAATGGAGGCATTAACGAAAAATGGGATATGGGAGAAATGTAAGTTACCTGAGGGAAAAAGACCGGTTGGCTGCAGATGTGTCTTTACAGTTAAACATAAAGTTGATGGCTCCTTGGAAAGGTATAAGGCCCGACTGGTTGCGAAAGGATACACTCAGACGTTCGGGATCGACTATTCTGAGACTTTCTCACTAGTGGCGAAACTAGATACAGTTCGAGTGTTGTTGTCGGTAGCAGCTAATAAGGATTGGCCACTTCATCAGTTTGATGTGAAAAATGTCTTTCTGCATGGGGATTTGAATGAGGAAGTCTACATGGAACCTCCACCCGGATTCACTGAAGAGTTTGGCCAGAGTGAGGTGTGCCGACTCCAGAAAGCACTGTACAGACTCAAGCAGTCACCTCGAGCATAATTTGTTAGGTTCACACTGGCTATGCAGCGCCACGAATATCTCCAAAGCAACTCTGATCACACCCTGTTCCTAAAGAAACGAGGAGATTTGATCAAGTCTTGATCATTTATGTCGATGATATGATTATAACAGGTAGTGACAAAGAAGAAATGAAGAACCTTAGGGAGAATCTGTTTAGAGAATTTGAAATGAAGGTTCTCGGAGGATTGAAGTACTTCTTAGGCATTGAAGTTCTTCAATCGTAGAAGGGGATATTTATTTCTCAGAGAAAGTATATCCTGGATCTATTGGCAGAAACTGGGTTAGTGGATTACAAACCCGTGGAAACTCAGATACAAGTAAACCACAGACTCAGGATAGATGAAAGTGGGGAAAGAACAGACAAGGAACGATATCAACGTTTGGTTGGGAAATTGATATACTTGTCACACACACGACCCGACATCGCCTACTCAGTAGGTATTGTAAGCCAATTCATGCATCAGCCACAGAAAGAACACATGGAAGCAGTCATCCGCATCATCAGGTATCTTAAGGGTACTATAGGAACGGGGATTATGTTCGGGAGACATGGTCATCTCAACATTGAGGCATACATTGACTCAGATTGGGCGGGGAATCCGAATGACCGAAGGTCCACATCTGGGTTTATTACACTTGTTAGGGGAAATGTGGTTACCTGGAGAAGCAAAAAACAGAATGTTATGGCACTCTCTAGTGCCGAAGCTGAATTTAGGGGAATAGCAAAAGGAGTCACCGAGCTTATTTGGCTCAGAAAACTAATGGCAGAAATGAACATGGAACTAGAAGGCCCAAGTCCTCTGAGGTGTGACAATAGAGCTGCAATCAGCATCTCAGAGAATCCGGTACAGCACGACAGAACGAAGCACTTTGAGGTTGACCGATATTTCATTAAGGAGAAGTTAGAGGACGACATTATCTCCATTCTCTTTGTGAGGTCCGAAGATCAGCTAGCCGACATACCTACAAAGGCGGTCACTACTCAAATCTTCCAAATGGCACTGTGCAAGCTAAGGATTGGGGATTACATCACTTAGCTTGAGGGGGAGCGTTAGAATATCATTATATATGGTATAGTTGACTTACCGGGTTTAATCCCTAATCAATATTATTATCCAGATTAGTAGGGTTGTTTCTTAGGGCCTATATATCTTTTTTAGTAGTTGTGAAGAATGTAACACAGAAAACCATACACAATGAATCAAATAATCAAAAATTTCTCCAAATACAATGTTCTAACACCAATATTCAGCCTTTTCCTCTTCATTCTTTCCCTTTTCCATCGAAGTGCAGCAGCCAACAGAAGCAAGGAAGAGAAAACCACTATTCCTCCATCTTCTTCACAAGTTTTGCTCAACAACTTCTTCCTCCCTTCGATTCTCAATGATTCAAGGTAAGATTCTTGTTTCTCGTGATCCATGCTTCGTTTCAAGCTCTCTTTTGTGTTCATTACTTGAGGTTTCATGCATGAGTTGGTAAATGGATGAATAGTTAGGTTTTCCATGGATTTTGATACATGCTTCCTTGATGTATAAATTGAGTTCTAAGCTATGGTATGAGTTCATTTGAACTTGTATATCATGTTTCCTTTCATTAAACTTTTGGTAGTTGAGTAGTTTGTGTTTCACCATTAATGCACCTTCAAGACATGAAAATGGTGGATGGATTCTTAATGCTTTCTTTGAGCTTTTGACATGAGTAATTGTTGAAGCATGTTTATATGAACTTATATCTTGAAATTGATGGCATTTAGTTGAACTTTAGGATGGTTTTCATGCATTTTTTTGGCATTTCCCACGTGTGCCCTGTTGCTGCTGCGTTTTTTTTTCTTTTTTTTGTGCTGACAGGAATCCAAGACCGTGGATTTTTCCTTTGAAAATAATCCATGGGGGTGGATTTGAGGTAGGCCCTTTTGGGGATCAGCAGACCTGAGTCCATGATCGTGGATTTCCCTTTGAAAATAATCCATGGCCATGGATTCAAGACAGGGGCTCCCTTTGCTCCGAATCTCTCCCACCCCAATTATGATCCTAACATGTTAATTGTTATAATATGATTTATTTCGTTGTTTATTTTAATATTATGGCCTCATTTGCTAAGTTTAAATGTAATATGAATGCATGACAGTTTAAATGAAATGTTTGGTGTTTTCTTACATCTCTTGCCTCTCTTATGAACTTTAACCTTATGAATGCTTATGATATGCTATAATATGATGTTTATGAGTTCATTTAACGTGTCATGTGCTTAATTCATGAGTTGATGGTGTGTTGGTATGATATTTGCTTCGATATGCCTAAGTGTGAACTTATAGGACGTGCATTCGTATCACTTGCATTCATAATGCATTTGTCGAGCGTCTATATGGTTCATATTGAGTCTAAGGGTGTCTCTTGCTACTTGTTTTGTTCAGGGGATCATCCCGTTGGTGACGAAGTGGTTCCATAGGCGTCCGTTGCTTCTTTTTGTCCCCGTTTTGTCTCGAAGGTGAGGTTTTCTTTCTTTTAGTTAAAGTGACCTAAAACTCTATGTGATTTGAAGCCCACATGCGAATATGTATACTATATGATAAATACATGCTTGATATGTATTTTGAGGGCTTGTCCCGCTTGTCATGAATCTTGAAAAATGCTTTTATATGTATATAAGCTACATATTAATTAGTTTTGAAAAGCTTTGAGTACGTTTTGAACTTGTTGTGAGATATGTCCATGAAAGATAGGTCACTTGACATGAACTTGTACTTGACTTGTTGGGCCTTGGAGATTGTGGGACAGAGCATCCAGGTCGGCCAAGGGGTTACCGGGCAAACCTCTCGTTTATGATCTCCACTTGATAGAACGAACCCGGAACCCACTAGGAGGTTGGTGGGGGATGGATTCCTCGGGCGTGAGTAGCGCGTAACTCATGACCGATACGTACACGCTTTCTTGGATGGTTAGGGGTGTACAACCCTTCCATCACCGGAGTATGAGGTAGGTTTGTTTTGTTTTGTTTTGTCTTGCTTGACTTGAACTTGTCTTAACATGAGGAGCTTGGAGGAAACTCGTACTCGCAGAGTGGTTTGTCTTGTCTTGTCTTGAGTCTATGAAGCGGGAATAGATTCTTAGTTATTTTGGCCTCCGGCTTTTAACTTCTTTTAAATATATATATAAATATCTCTATTATCACGGGAAACATTTTGGTGTGCAAAAACCATCCCCGGTTCATGGATTATTACGATCTTGATACGTGCTTTGCTTTATATGTATATGGGTGTATGTGTTAGCCCTCTTACCAGTCTCTAGGACTGACCCTCGTTGTCTCTCTTCTTTTCTCCTTTATCTTTGTGTTGCAGGTGTAGAAGTGGTTTTTCTTTTGAGTTTTGGAGTCATGTAGCGAGTCTCATGCATCTCTTATATTTATTTTTTAATCTTGAGCTTTGGAATTATGTACTTGTTCATGTTTCGATACGAGAGCATATGTTATAATTTAATTTGGCCCGTAATGGCAAGGCTTGTATAATTAAATTATTTGATATTGTATCTTGCACATATGTATATTTGTAATTTGGATTCTGTTGCTTCCGCTTATATACTTGAATTTGTATGCACGCTTTGTATTAGGGTCTAGACCGCCTAGCCTAGGGTTTTGTTTTTGTTTGTCTCCCGCTCAGTATGGTTTGATGCGTGTGCGGAGTCCTTGTTTCGTTACACGTGTCGAGCCATAGTGCGGGGATGTGGTGCCCACCGCTCGGGGTGCTACATCCTTAAGTGGTATGAGAGCTCTAGGTTGCAAAACTGGAGCTCTTATGTCTGTCGAGTTTGTCTAGGTCATTCGGCTTAGGATTACGTGTTTGTTTGCATTCACTATATCATTTATTTGAATTATTTGTTATTATTTATATTAATTGTTCACATGAACATGCACTGAAACCCTCACATGCATCAATATTTTCTTGGAATTGTATTTCATTTCAGGAGATCTATTCAACATCAACAAGTATCACCGGGAAAAAGAACAAGAAAAACAGGTATCTTTGGTCTTCAAGAAGTTTAGGGATTTATGATTTTCCTAAGTGATTTTAAGATAATGATATCAAGGCCGAGTTCCAAAGTGATTCAAGAAAATGAAGTTGAGATTTGAAGAGTCCGGGAGGAGTTCACATGAGAAGGTTTTATTCGAAGACTTTGTTACAAGTACTTTCCATCCGAGTTCAATGATAAGAAGGTTTTAAGAATTCTTAAATCTTGAAGAAGAATGGAAGAAGACGGATGATCCTATATTATAGCTTGAAAGATTGGGCACCGATAAGGATTACCCTAAAGTTCCGAATCATTTACAAGCAAGTAGAGATGGGATTAAACCAATATTCAAATTTCAAGAGTACATAAATGGTTCGAAATGGAATGGGTAAGCAATGATTCGAGTTTTAGTTCGGGAAAGAGGTCTAAAATACAAGAGAAATCTAAAGAATTTCAAGATATCAATGATGCCTAGAATAAAAAGATTCGATCATCAAAGGTGGATTTAATGTCTCATCACCGGAATTGATTTAACATTCCAATTGTCAAGGCCCGAATCACATGGAAGAGGTTGTAGAAAGAACTTGGTGAATGTTTCAAGTATGGAGGAATTGAACATATGATGAGAGTTGCTGAGGAACAAGAATTTGAGACCTTCGAAAATGCCGTGACTTCAAGATCCCGGTTCAAGCCCAAGATGAAACTTTGGAAAGTAAAGGAATTAACACCGAGATCGATATCTCCACCATGGTGAACGGTACACGAAACATTCATGGCATTCCATACATACCTATATTATTCTTGGGGAAACCCATCTCTTTGCTATTTCTCTTCTTTGTTGCTTTTGGGGTTTACTTGCTGCTTACATTTGTGTTTCTTTTATTTTGTGTGAACTCTCTTCTTGGAGAGAGTTTGGTGAGATCGAGTGCCCGAGTGGTTGGTGATTTGTGAGGGCCGAGCTCTTGGTGGTTGCTTGAAGACGCCTTGTTGAGGTGCAAAGCTACCTTAGGCATTGGTGGTTGCTTTTAGGAGGTCCGTTTGGGGCTCAACGATATTTTCGGGAATTAGGTTGAAGGCTAGCCCGTTTATATCCTTGTGGGAGCGGTTGTTTAATCCGGGACGGTGCGACAAGCTTTGTGGCTTACCTTTGGGTTAACCGAGGGACAGAGCCAAGCTTAAAGAGACAAAGATCGTAGTTAGACTTTCTTGATGTATCCTTGAAAGTGGAATTCTTTGCCACTTGACGGAAGCATTGAGTTATCGTTGATCTTCACCCCGGATTCGAACTTTTTTAGAAGACTCTCTTTCGGAAGACTCCAGCAAGGTTGATGGAGTTAAAGGCGTAGTTCGACAAGCTCTTAGAAGGTGGTTCACTCATTTGGGTACTTCTTCGTGGAGTGCTTTTGTCCTATTTAAAGAAGAAGATGGGACTTTACGATGAGTAAACTACTGTGAGCTGTACAATTTAATTATGAAAGATTAATACCCTTCGCTTGCTTTTCGAGTTGTTTTTTTTTCTTCAGGGTTTCGTGATCTACGAGGAGTTTGGTTTCAACAAGGATATTGTCGAGTACATGTTTGAGTAGAAGAGCCGAGATTTGCCTCTGAGTAACAAGTCTCTTGTGTAGTCGGGGTATACTAGGCGAATCTTTTCAAGAATGCCAACCCATTGACATGGATGACAAGGAAGAGGGACGGTTTTGAGTGGAAAGAGGTGATTGAAGAGAGTTGCATTCGGCATCGGCTTTTGTCAACCCAAAGGTACATAAGGCTACTCGTTTTCAATCGAGGCACAAAGGAAGGCTTTGGTTGTGTGTTGCTAGCAGGAGAGTGTGGCCTTCGCCTCAAGAAGTGCAAGGTCACAAGACTCAACCCATTCTTAGTTCGAGGTTGTTCAGAGACTTGAAGAACCGGTAAGATGAAATGGCGTAAGAAGAGATGTTGCAAACTTCGTGTAATAATGTCTAAAGCACTATCGGTTGAAGACCGAGCATCAAGAACCGGTAGAATTCTCCAACTACTTCCGAATTCTATTTGGAAGTGGGAGCGAATGGTTATGGACTTTGTATCCGGTTTCCTAATGCTAAGGAGATTTCAATGAGATTTGAGTGATTGCTCATTTTAACGAGTTAGTCCATTCTCTCATGGCTTGGTGGTTCAACAGGTTTCGTGAGCTTCATTTCGGAGTTGGTCAAGGCCCCGTTTAGCACCTGAGGACAGGTCCTTTTGAAGGGGAAGAGTTTGTAACCCCCCCGATTCGTTCGGCCGTACATGTACGCCTTAACGAGAGTGTTACTTGCACTTTTAATTATTTATTTATGCTTTTATATGTTTATTATATTATTTATTTGCTTATTGGAATTTATATGAATTAATTGTTAAGTGTTTTATATGATCTTTGATACGTATTTGCTCGTTGCTAATGAAACTTGACCCGTATGTGCCCGTATTTGATTTATGATTTTTGTAACTACGTGCTATACATGTATTATGTGATTTATGAACTCGTTTATATGCTCGTTTCTTGTTTTTAAGTTCGTTTGCTAAGGTTCTTAAACTGTTTTACTTGTTAAGGGACTCGAGGACCTAACACGTTTTAGCGCACCTTTGGTTCCGGAAGCCTTATTTGAAGCTAGGGAACTCGGATTCGAGATCCACCTTTACCATTAGACTCGATTCAACGGATCGGATCCGATGGAATTAACCTCGTAATTTTTCGGTACCGTTTGAACCCCCCGATGAAGTCTTTTTCTAGCTCTTTTTGGCCCCACCCTTGTCTTTGGATCTAATTCTTAACCCAATATTCAGCCTTTTCCTCTTCATTATTTCCCTTTTCCATCGAACTGCAGCAGCCAAGAGAAGCAAGGAAGAGACAACCACTATTCCTCCATCTTCTTCTCAAGTATTGCTCAAGAACTTCTTTCTCCCTTTGATTCTCAACGATACAAGGTAAGATTCTTGTTCCTCATGATCCATGCTTCGTTTTAAGCTTTCTTTTGTGTCCATTACTTGAGGTTTCATGCATGAGTTAGTAAATGGATGAATAGTTAGGTTTTCTATGGATTTTGATACATGCTTCCTTGATGCATAAATTGAGTTCTAAGGTATGGTATGAGTTCATTTCAACCTGTATATCATGTTTCCTTTCATTAAACTTTTAGTAGTTGAGTATTTTGTGTTTCACCATTAATGCAAATTCGAGATATGAAAATGGTGGATGGATTCTTGATTCTTTCTTTGAGCTTTTGACATGAGTAATTGTTGAAGCATGTTTATATGAACTTATGTCTTAAAATTGATGGCATTTAGTTGAATTTAGGATGGTTTTCATGCATTTTTTGGCCTTTCCTGTGTGTTCCCTGTTGCTGCTGCGTTTTTTTGGTGCTGACAGAAATCCATGACTGTGGATTTTTCCTTTGAAAATAACCCATGGGGGTGGATTTGAGGCGAGCCCTTTTGAGGATCGCCTGACATGAATCCATGACCGTGGATTTTCCTTTGAAAATAATCCATGGCCATGGATTCAAGACAGCGGCTCCCTTTGCTCCGAACTTTGTTTTCTTGGTTCTCTTCGCTTTTTTTGTTTCTCTCCCACCCCAATTATGATCCTAGCATGTTAATATGTTATAATATGATTTATTTCGTTGTTTATTTTAATGTTATGGCCTCGTTTTCTAAGTTTAAATGTAATATGAATGCATGACAGTTTAAATGAAATGTTTGGTGTTTTCTTGCATCTCTTGCCTCTCTTATGAACTTTAGCCTTATAAATGCTTATGATATGCTATAATATGAAGTGCTATGATTCATTTAACATGTTATGTGCTTAATTTATGTGTTGATGGTGTGATGGTATGATATTTATTTCGATATGCCTAAGTGTGAACTTATAGGACGTGCATTCACATCATTTGAATTCATAATGCATTCGCCGAGCGTATATATAGCTCATATTAAGTCTAAAGGTGTCTCTTGCTACTTGTTTTGTTCAGGGGATCATCCCCGTTCGTGACGAGGTGGTTCCATAGGCGTCTATTGCTTCTTTTTATCCCCATTACGTCTCGAAGGTGAGGTTTTCTTTCTTTTAGTTAATGTGACCTAAAACCCTATGTGATTTGAAGCCCGCATGCGAATACATATACTATATGATAAATACGTGCTTGATATGTATTTTTGAGATCTTGTCCTACTTGTCACGAATCTTGAAAAACAATTTTATATGTATATAAGCTACTTTTTGATTTGTTTTGAAAAGCTTTGATTACGTTTTGAACTTGTTGCGAGATATGACCTTGAAAGATAGGTCACTTGACATGAACTTGTACTTGACTGGTTGGGCCCCGGAGATTATAGGACAGAGCATCCGGGTCGGCCAAGGGGTCGTCGGGTAAACCTCTCGTTCATTATCTCCACTTGATAGGACAAACCCGGAACCCACTAGGAGGTTGGTGGGGGATGGAGTCCTCTGTTGTGTGTAGCGCGCAACTCACGACCGATACATACACGCTTGCTTGGATGGTTAGGGGTGTACAACCCTTCCATCACCGAAGTATGAGGTAGGTTTGTTTTGTTTTGTCTTGCTTGACTTGAACTTGTCTTGACATGAGGAGCTTGGAGGAAACTCATACTCGCAGAGTGGTTTGTCTTATCTTGTCTTGAGTCTATAAAACGGGAATGGATTCTTAACTGTTTAAAATTGGTTATTTTGACCTTCGGCTTTTAACTTCTTTTAATATATATATATATATATATATTATCACGGGAAACATTTTGGTGTGCAAAAACCATCCCCAGTTCATGGATTATTATGATCTTGATACGTGTTTTGCTCTATATGTATATGGGTGTGTGTGTGTGTTAGCCCTCTCACCAGTCTCTAGGACTGACCCTCGTTGTCTCTCTCTTTTTCCCCCTTGAGTTGCAAGTGCAGGAGTGGTTCATACTAGGCGGTGGTCTTCTTTTTTGAGTTTTGGAGTCGTGTAATGAGTCTCATGCATCTCTTGTATTTAATTTTTAATCTTGAACTTTGGAATTATGTACTTGATCATGTTTCGATACGAGAGCATATGTTGTGATTTAATTTGGCCCTTAGTGGAAAGGCTTGTATAATTGAATTATTTGATATTGTATCTTGCACATATGTATATTTGTAATTTGGATCCTGTTGCTTCCGTTTATGTACTTGAATTTGTTTGTGCGCTCTGTATTAGGGTTTAGACCACCTAGCCTGGGGTTTTGTTTTTGTTTGTCTCCCGTTCACTATGGTTTGATGCGTGTGTGGAGACCTTATTTCGTTACGTGTCGAGCCATAGTGCGAGGGATGTGGTGCCCACCACTCGGGGTGCTACAAATCTTCTTCCCTTAGTTTCTCCAGAACTTCTGCAAGGTCATCGCAAAAATCTGTCCCTAATTTGGAACCATAGCCCAAGGTACATTTGAGAGTGCCCATGTCTGTCTAGCAAAGGGGCAGAAAATGAGCGTATGGATGAGACTCTCTCTAATCGTACCACAATGGATTCAAGTGTTTTCAACAAGACAATATCTCCGAGGAAGGTTATTTACCATAGGCAAAATATCATGGCACACGTGTAATAAGAACACCCATATCTTGGGTTGAATCTTAAGATGCCAAATCTTGCTCCAAACCTAATGATTCTTGAACCTCGGAGAAGAGTCGTCGTTCGCCCGAGCTAAACTCATCACTAAGTGTTAAGCGCTTTTCACCGAAAGTTACCCGCACGAATGCTAAGAATAGTACACACATTATCTTCATGGAAGGAATTTTGGACTAACTCCGAGTCCCACTCTATTACCCAGGGTTTTATTAGTTTCAAAACCCAATCTGGTGTGGTCACAACATCCGGGCAAAACTTAGGCCAGAAGTTTAGTGTTGAAGGAAGCCACTAGTTATTGGAAAACACAGAGTAAAGTAGCAAACTTTAAAATTTTTCTTCCAAAGGGATCGTTTGCATGCAATGTTCATTTTAAAACTTTTAGAAGGGATTCAAGAAACTTACGTAAATTGAAGCTTTCTTGTGATGTTTGATTTCGCCTATCAAACACCATTCAAGCGGATTGTCCCTTGAATGATTCTTTTTGAGAGTCCAAAGTAGGAATCCTCTAAAGCATATCCATACCAGTCCTACATCACGATCAAGCTATTGAGAATGCAAGTTATGTGGCGTGTGTTTTGGCTAGGGTTTTCGATGTGAAAAAATTTATTTTATTTTATCAAATAATTAACGTTATTTTGAACGCTTCAAGAACGTTGGTCTAAACCCTCAAAGAAGCCCAAATCCCTACATTTATAGGTAAGGAGTTCGAATACATCCCGCTTGTCCGGCCGTACAGGTACATCATAACAAGAGTGTTATTTGCGCTTTTAATTTATTTAATTATGTGATTATATGTTTATTAAATTTTTTATGCGCTTATTTGAATATTTATATGAATTAGTTGTTGAGTTTTATTACGAACTTGAACGTTTTGCCCCCATTTGATCCCGTTCTTGATTCGTTGGACCCCGTATTTGTTCCTAATTTTTGTGACTATATGATATGCATGAAATACGTGTGTTACAAACTTGTTTATGTGCTCATTTTTCATTTTTGAGATCGTTTGATACGGTTCTTGAACCGTTTTATTTGTTAGGGACTCGAGGGCCTAACGCGCTTTAGAGCGCCTTGGGTTACGGAAAGCATAACTTGAGTTTGGAAATTTTGAATCGAATTCCGAAAGTAGCGCTGGACTCACAATTAATTTGGAAGCTAAGGAACCTAACCTTTTATTTTTCTAAGATCGTTTGAACCCTTGAAATTTGTCCAAATTGAGCCTCACGCGTAGGACTACCACCCTTTACCGTTTTGCCTGTATTTGACCTGTTATAACTCCGTTTGACCCGTTTCTTAAACCCTTATCTCCTTAATTTATCCCTCTACCCTTCACACTTTCCCATTTCGGACTCCAAACCCAAGAGAGAGAGAGAAGTAGCTGCAAAGTGAGAAGAAAGGAGAAGACCCGCCACTATTCATCTCTTCCGATTTCAACCTCGTAACTTCTTCGATTCTTTTCCAATTCAAGAGATAAGCACATATTCTTTTTCTTCATCTCCTTGTGGTTGTTTTAAGACATGATTTGTAGATTTTCATTGAGTTTTAAGCATGATATGAGCATAAGTGTGAATAGTAGAGGTTTTGATGAAATTTGTGAAGAACTTGTGAATTCTTGCTTTGATTCTTGATCCGAGACATGATATATGACCTTTGAAGCATTTTTAATCTTTTCCTAGAACTATATTTAATGTACATGTTGTATGAAGTGATCTACCATGGGAGGACTTGAGTTTTTCTTTGCAAGAAATTGGACATATGTTGTGATTCATTCCTTGTTGATGTTTTGGGGTGATTTGTGTTCGATTTTAGCTTGTTTTTAAGTGTTATTTTGTTGCCTAAGACCCTCCCCTTGTTCCCCCTGATCTTGTCTGTGTTTGGGTGTGTTTTAATGTGTGTTTTGCAGGTGGAAGCGCGAAAAATATGAGGTCTGGGCTCGTTAAAGCCCGTTAGTGCACTTGTGCATAAAACGGGGGTAACGGCCATTAGTGGCTCCCTGAGACACTGACCTGACTAACAGCCATTTGTGGCTGAGGGACTAACGACCGTTAGTCACCTCAGGTTGTGTGTTTTTGTGTTGTGTTCGTTTCTTTGCTCGTTTTGTTCTTCTCCCTCCCCGATCTTGATCCTTGTGTGTTGTATGCTTGTTTATGTGTATGAATGGCTATGTTATGACTTTTTCATGCATGAGTTATGATATAATGTTGTAGCACCCGAGCTTAAGGTACCACATTCCCCGCACCATGACCCGACCCGTATATGAAATGGATTTCCATACACGTGCCAAATCATAGCAAACGGGGACACACACACACCACTAAGCCAGGCGGGACTAGCCTATCACTTAACCCCAACAACAACAATAACAACAACAACAACCAGAGTAACAGAAAAGCGGAAGCAATCGTTTATATTCCATAGATTGAGCTATATGCTCTAGGTACCAACAGTTATTCCATGTATTGAGCTATACGCTCTATGTACCAACATTTAAGTTCAAGGAAGTCAAGCCCAATACATGTACGTTCATATACAATAATCACATGCCGTCACGGCCCAAAACAATATTCATCTACCATGATCAAAAGTAAGGGTATGCAAGTGTAAGATCAAAATACTAGAGCTAGAAGCGAATGCAAGACCCAATGACTCGAATTCCCGCCTAGCTCCCTGACACCTGCACAACACAACTGAAAACCAACGGGTTCAGTCCAAAAGGGACTGGTGGGTATAAAAACAGGGCATAATATAATATACGACGATATTTAAACAGTCACATGCAAGCTATAATCCCAAGTGAGGTT
Source organism: Lantana camara (assembly GCA_037501455.1). NCBI lineage: Eukaryota > Viridiplantae > Streptophyta > Magnoliopsida > Lamiales > Verbenaceae > Lantana > Lantana camara. Next base: position 24,138,502 of record CM074856.1, on the reverse strand, counting down.
TTTAAAGAATTTCCCAAGTGGGTGAAACAGAGAAATCATCAAAAGGGATTATAACGATTCATTTACATTGGTTCATTATTGGCCCGGCGAGTGGGCGTGCATTATCTCCAACCAACACCTTGTGTAATTCATTTAAACATTCTTTCATTCTTTCTTTTCATGCATAACATTCTTTCGTGCACATTCAATAACATTTACACCTTCTTCCTCCGGGTTGGTGGCGGGTTTGCAAGGCCCGACCACCCATTCATTGACCAAAAGGGGAACATGACTCCCCAGATGGCGCTCAGCGTCCATTCCTCGCTAACTCCTAACGAGGTCCGGTTACGCCGTTAATTGGTGGAACTAATGTGAGGGATCACCGTCGGCCCATGCCTCCCCGGATATCCACTCACACTAAGTCCCTGGGCCCCATTCGTGCATAACATTCATTCTTTCTTTTCTCGCCAAAACATTTGATTCGTAAAACAAGGCTTTACATTGAAAACATTTACTCATGAAATGACTCTTTATACGTATAATAGTTTTGGCCGAAATCTTTACACATTAGGGTAGATAGGGTCATTAACTAATAGAAGAGAAACCCACCTGGAAACGACAAAAGAAGACACAAAAGCCTCACGGATTGGCCTCGTCTCCAACGAAATCAAATTCTGTGCAAGAGAGGTGAAGTGAGACTCAAAATAACCAAATAAGACGCTCGGAAATGCAATGATTATGGTATGAATGCATAAAAGATTAGGTTATGTAATGGACATGTTCATGTGCACTATTAATGTCTTAAAGACATATAAACGTTCATAGCTTCATACTTTTCATTCTTGCATTCACATAGTCCTTGAGGTCATATATCAATCACAAAACATAGCTTAATTGGAGTCACGTTACATATAATCCACAAATATGAGCCATAAACGCAATACAAGCAAGGAAAGAGACTCCCCAAAGCTGCCATTTCAAATGACACGGCCGTGTTGAGTTTTCAAAGGAAATGGACACGGCCGTGTCCGAGGTTAAAATTAATAAACTTCCCAAGTCGAGGGCTTGACACGGCCGTGTTGAGTTTTCAAAGCATTTGGACACGGCCGTGTCCGATTTTCTGAAAATATTTTTCCAAAGCCGAGAGCACGGCCGTGTCAGCTCGTCGTCAAGAAAGAAATAACAGAGCAAAAGCTCTGTTGCGCGGGGGGAAAAGCTTGCAAAACAGGGCAGCAACAAGGAAGCTCTTTAAACCACCTATACATGCTTTCAAGCCACAAAACTCTTGCAATTCACATAACTCATTCATACAAGCAAGAATTCATCCACAAAGTTGGCAAAAGATCACCCAATAACAAGCTTTCAATCATGGAGGTTTTCAAGCTTCATCAATGGCATATCATGCTCTAATCATCAAACCTTAAATTTAAACATGTAAGAATGATAGAAAGTTTACAAGAATCATTTATCAAGCATCAAATTTCACTTTAAATCAAGACAACCAAGGATCAAGCTCAAACCCTCAATTCATGCTCTTATTTCAAAACAACATGAATCCTTCACTCATGCCAAGCTATTCATAGATGAAAAGATAGAGGAGAAGATGGAGATTATAAATCCTAGCTCACCTTGGAAAAAGATCGGATGAAAGCTAGACTTGAGCTCAAGTTTGGTTGATCAAAAATGGAGGGTTTCTTGGAGTTCTTCCTTGCTTCTTGCCTTGGCTGCTATGATCGATCAAAATGGAACACAAGAGAGCAAATGCTGATGTTTAGAAAGGAAATGGGTAGGATACGGGTCGATCCAAGGCCGGTTCGTTTAAGAAAAAGGTTCAAACAAGTTATAAAGTCGAGGTTATGAAAAGGTTCGTTGTCGAAGGTTCAAATGATACCAAAAAGGTACAAGGTCAAGTTTAAAGGATAGGTATCGTCGAAACAAGTTCAACGCCGTTTACGGATCTCGGTTTCGAGGTCCGGAGCTCAAGATATCGAGAAAACCGTTCAGGGTCACCTATTATACCAATAGGTCCCCAAACTTTCAAAAAGTGGCAATTAAGCCCAAACTCAATTTCCAATTGAGTCCAAAACATTCAAATAAACTACAATCAAGCCCACGGATTACACGGAACACGTAATTTCATTCAATTAACACCAAATTCACGAAATTCACATTTTCACCATTCCGTTCACATACTCATGGCTCACATTAACATTCATAAGAAATTTTAAACAAATAAATCAAATTTTAAACGAATTCGATTAACAAATCAAAATATAAAATCATATAATTAAATGTAAATACGCACGTAACACTTACCTGCACGTGTGAAATCACGGGGCATCACAAATGTGATATGTATTGTTTTATGTGCCGGTTATGATTTCGATCCTTGTATACGTGTATGAACTTATATGCCCTATACGCTAACTCTTGTTGCTTTCTCGTATCTTTTGTCTTCCTTATGTGTTTTAAATTCATATATGATGTTGATATGCTATAATATGATATGTTATGAGTTTAAATTGCATGTCGTTGATATGATAGTATGATATTTGCTCCAATATGTCTAAGTTGAATGTATGTGACGTGCATTGCATCATATGTATTAGCCGAGCATCTAATTGGTTCATTTTGAGTTTGAAGTATATCTTTGTTGGTTGTTTTGTCTTTAGGATCATCTTTTGGTGACGAGGTGGTTCCTTAGGTGTGTTTCGATTTGCTTTGTTCGGTTTGGTCATCAAGGTGAGGTTTCTTTCTTTTAGTTATAATGACCTATAACCCTAAATGTGTTTTAAGCCCGCATGTAACTTACGTATATATATATATGTATTTAGATACGTGTTTGGTTGCTGGTACAGGGACCCGAAATGGTACTGTTCCGGGACCGTACTTTAAAATTTTTCACTAATATACATGTATCAAAATATTTCTAAAATATTTAAATACAAACAGCGGAAGACTAGCCAGAACTACTCAAGTATATACATGCAATTGATAATAAATTTTAAATCACAAAGCAGATAAATAAAGCATGCAATTAACACTTAAGAGCACCTAATTTATCATGCTTAAACAAAATATAATATAAAAATACCTTTCATCGAAGATTGCTACTGTGCCCGAAATTCACCTCCCGAGAACCCGATACCCGATCTCCTCGTGAAACTGGCAGAGCTTCCCTGCAATAACCCCAGAGAAACCCTCGGAGTGTGGGCTCCTAAAGTATTTCTCTAAATACTTAGAGAAAAGAAAACTTTAAACTAGAAAACCCTTTTCAGGGTTTATTCTCCCGAAATTAGGAGTTTATATATAAACACCTAATTAAAATTAATTCCAAAATAAATCGGAATTAACTAGGAGAAAAGGGATATGGTTTCAAAGCCGAGAACTCAGCCAAAACCTCTCCCAAAAGTTATATGAAAAAATGAAATGCTAAGGCCCCTATTTATAGGGGAAAAATCGAGGGTAAAATAGTAATTTCACACCCCACTTGCATGCACAACTTGGACACGAATTCCAAGGTGACTACGTTGAAGCTCTCATCACCACGAGTCCAACGCCGACGAGAAAGCGCCGGGATACCCCCGCACGCGCCACCTGAAGCTGGCGCTTGTGTTATACACGCGGCTAGGGTTTCTGGCTGACGTGGCCGATTCTGACTCGGCCACGTGTCCAGGTCGGTCCAACCGGACATGGTTTGAACTGACCCAATCCATTTTCGACCCGACCCGTTGACCCGGTCCAGATCTAATCTGGACCATCCACGGTGATGACGTGGCGCAATCTCTGCCGTCCACGTGTTGCGTCACCTAGCACCCAGACAGTGCCACCTCACGCCTGTCCGCTGACATGGCATGCCACGTCATCAATTTTTATTTTTTTTCCGATGAAAATTTTATTTTCTCCAAAATAAAATTTCGGGCATTTCCAACTCTTTGGAACTTGATTTATTTTCTTAAAATAAATCCCTTGGCTATTTTCAAACACTTTGAAAATTTATTTCTTTCTTTCCTTTTAATGTTTTATCTTCGTGTTTTCGATTAGGGCTTGCAGGGGGACCTGCAGGACTAATTAATTTTAGCTCCAAACGGATTAATATATTATCATCTCATGATAAGAATTAATTACCGTTTAATAATATTTAGTTCCACTAAATAAATATTGTTGCACTCTAAAATTAATTAAATTATTCACGAATTTCTCGATCTAGAATAATTTTGCATTTAACTCCTCCGTGTAGATATCCATGAAAAATAAATTAATAATAATATCATTTATTTTACACTTCTAATCTGAAAACTCCTGATTCGCCTTAAGTTCAAATTTCTTGTACGTGAAACACATTCAACATACAACTTCAGTGACGCATCACACGAAGTACTTTGGCCAAAGTTTTAATTCGAACTTTGCAAATCTATTTCAGGAATATCTTTTAACTTACCAACAAAGCCACAGATTCCTCGATCAATATTTCTCTTCAGCACATTTCATGTAATCACTGAACGTACAAAGGTTTTGGTCATTCGATATCGAGACCTCACTTATGAGCACATTACAATGATTAACACTACATGCCTAAAGTCGAAATACTACCAGGATTAAAAGTTCAATGCTCCATAAGATTGGTTCGTTTTAGATAGTAGTTTAAAATGAACTATCTTGGTGGTCCAGTTCGATGTTTTCAAATCTATTGAAAATCATCAATGTGTTATAACTGGAAACTCCATTTCCCTTTGACGAAAGACTAATCATCTTATATAACACATTATAGTTTCGATAAGAACTTATTCTTATCTTACCGACTAGAACTTTAATAACACGTGATTTCGATATCCAAAGCCCTTTCCTATGAAACATATTTCATACAAGAGTATCATCACACGTTCTTAATTATGTTAATGTACTCTTAACTTGCAATAATTTCAGTTTTATTAATCCAACAAAATACGAAGTATTTTCAAAGAAATTGGATTTTCAGGGCACTAATCCCAACAATCTCCCACTTGCCCTAAATCCAATTGGGTACACATCTAAGGCCCATCCCTTCTACATGAGTATTAAAACTCTTTTGCGCCAATGTCTTAGTGAAGGGATCTACCAGATTGTTTACCGAGTTAATCTTTACTACTGCCACTTCTCCACGTTCTACATAATCTCGAATAATATGGAACTTTCTCTCGATGTGCTTTGCACGTTTATGACTTCGAGGTTCCTTGGAGTTGGCCACTGCTCCAGCATTGTCACAGTACAATGTGATCGGTGTAAGTCCATCTTTGACGACTTCTAAATCCATCAAGAAATTTTGAAACCAATACGCTTCCTTGGCTTCTTCCGAAGCTGCCACGTATTTGGCTTCCATGGTGGACTCAGCAATGCAACTTTGCTTAATACTCCTCCAACTTACGGCTGCTCCTCCCAGAGTAAACACGTATCCAGACGTCGAACGTCTAGAATCTAGATCAGATTGAAAATCTGAATCTTTGTACCCTATGGGAATGAGCTCGTCACTACGATAAATAAGCATATAATCCTGAGTTCTTCTCAAGTACTTCAATATATGCTTTACAACTATCCTGTGCTGGGGTCCAGGGTTTGACTGATATCTGCTGACCATACCTACAGCATAACAGATATCTGGCCTTGTACATAACATGACATACATGAGGTTTCCGGCTGCCTACGCATATGGAACATTTTTCATTTCTCAGTCTCTTAAGCTGTCTTGGGACACTGATCTCGAGATAGATGAACTCCATGTCGGAAAGGTAATGAACCTTTCTTGGAGTCAGCTATATTGTACCTTACCAGCATCTTATCTATATATACTGCTTGTGATAAACCAATCATTTTATTCTAACGATCACGACAAAGTCTGATCCCTAAAATATAACTGGCCTTACCTAGGTCTTTCATGTCAAATTGATTTGACAACCAAATCTTGACTGCTGACAATACTCCTGTGTCATTCCCAATGAGCAAAAAATCGTCTACGTATAAAACTAAAAATGTTATAACACTACTCTGATGTCTTTTGAACACACATGGTTCATCAGACAACTGTATAAATCCAAAGGATTTAATTGCTTCATTAAATCAGATGTTCCATGATCTAGACGCTTGCTTAAGACCATAGATTGATCTATTAAGCATGCATACCATATGCTCCTGATTTCTGGCTATAAAGCCCTCAGGTTGAGCCATGTATATCTCGTCTTGAAGGTGCCTGTTCAAGAAAGCAGTCTTCACATCCATTTGCCAGATTTCATAATCATAATGAGCGCCAATGGAGAGAAGAATTCTTATGGACTTAAGCATTGCTACGGGCGATAAGGTTTCATCGTAATCGATACCTTCTTTCTGAGTATAAACCTTTGCCACAAGCCTTGCTTTAAAGGTTTCTACCTTTCCGTCCACTCCTCTTTTTCGCTTGTATACCCATTTGCATCTAGTAGGTTTAATGCCCTCAGGTGCCTTTACAAGTTCCCAGACTTTATTAGAATACATTGAATCTAACTCAGATTCCATGGCTTTGACCCAACTGTCTGCGTCTATATCTTTTATAGCTTCATCATATGTGATAGGATCAGATATGTCAGATTCAACCACTTGGGTTAATCCTAAGAATCTGTCAGGTGCCCTGACAATCCTCCCACTAGGAAGGGGTTGTTATGTACTTGTCCCTACATCATATGTTGTATCTGGTACATCATATGTATCCAACACATTTTCAGTTATTATGGGTTCTTGGGGTTCAGTATCTGATACTGTCATTTTTTCTAACACTATTTTGCTTCTACCCTTGTGGTCATTTACGAAATCGTCTTCGAGATATTTAGCATTAGTGCTTACAAACACTTTGTGATCTCTCGGATCGTAAAATACCCCACCTCTTGTTCCTTTAGGATAACCTAAGAACAAACAAACCTCTCTTCTTGATTCCAACTTGTCAGGATCCTTTCTTAACACATGGGTTGGGCTTCCCCATATCCGAAGATAGGAGATACTAGGCTTCCGTCCTCGCCACAGTTCCATTGGTGTTTTAGGAACTGACTTGGATGGAACATGGTTTAATATGTGAGCCGCCTTTTCGAGAGCAAAGCCCCAAAACGAACTTGGTAGGGTAGCATGACTCATCATGGATCTTACCATCTCCATTAGAGTTCTATTTTTCCTTTCTGCAACACCATTCTTCTGGGGTGTACCCGGTGCAGATAATTGAGATTTAATCCCATTTGCAGTGAGGAATTCTAGAAACTTTATAGACAAATACTCTCCACCACGATCTGATCGAAGTGTCTTGATACATTTTCCAATTTGATTCTCGACTTCAGCCTTATATTCTTTGAAATTTTCAAAAGCTTCAGACTTATGTATCATCAAATTGACGTATCTATATTTGTAATAATCATCCGTAAAAGTGATGAAATACTCAAAACCTTCTCTTGCTTGAATACTCACAGGACCACATACGTCCGTATGAATTAATTCAAGCAACTCTATGGCCCGATTACCTTTGGTCTTGAAAGACCTCTTGGTCATTTTTCCTTCTAGACAGGATTCGCAGACTGGGAGTTCTGTCAAGTCCAAAGGACTTAATAGTCCATCCAAAATTAGTCTTTGGATCCTATTTGGATTAATATGACCGAGGCGTAGTGCCACTTGTATGCCTCATTAGGCATAGGGTTTTTTCTCTTAGATGGTAAGTCGAGTTTAGTAGTTTTAAGTTCGGAATTAGGGTTTTTATCAGGATATAATAAGAAAAAACCCTTGTTTATTGTACCAGAGCAAATAAACCTTTTGTTATGCTTAATGGTTAAACATCATTCAAAATAAACACTAAAACCATTATTCATTAAACAACTAATAGAAATCAGATTTCTGTGAATAGACGGTACATATAAAGTGTCTTTTAAAATCAAAATCCTACTACCAAAATATAATTCTACAGTCCTACTGCTAATACAGATATACTAGTATTATCTCCAAGCAGTAGCTGCATCTCGCCATCTTCAAGCTTCCTGGTTAGCTTGAATCCCTGCAATGAATTGCAGATATGATTAGTTGAACCTGAGTCCATACACCAGGAATCTGGTGGACTTCCAACTAAACATACTTCTAATAAACAAGACATCACCATACCTTGTGCAGACGACTTAGCATGAAGACTGGCTAAGTATTTTGGGCAATTCCTTTTCCAGTGCCCATTTCCTCCACAATAGAAACATTTTCCTTTGCTTGGCTTAGCTTTCTTCTTCTGAACCTTACCTTTAGGACTGAAAACTTTTTCCTTTCCTTTCTTCCACTTATTGGCTGCCTGTGCCAGGAGAACCGTTCCCTTAGCTTTCATTACCCCTTCTGCCACCTTGAGTTCATTCATTAGTTTAGGTAGTGTGAAATCCAACTTATTCATAGAATAATTCTGCCTGAATGTATCGAATGATTTTGGCAGAGAGCACAGGATCATGTCCTGTTTGCTGAGATTATCCATCTTAGCACCAAGGCTCTCAATTTCGTTCAGATAAGCCATCATGTTCATAACATGATCCTGAACGGGTGATCCTTCAGACATCTTAGTTACCACCAACCTTCTCATTAGCTCGTGCCTGCGTGCATGATTCTATCCATCGAATATCTGATGAAGATGTTCCATCATGTTCTTAGCAGTAGGCATCTCATGCATTTGATGTTTAAGAACATTTGAGACAGATGCCTGGATGTAAGACATAGCCAGATCATTATGCTTGATCCACTTGGCATAGGTGTCTTTCAAAGCCTGGGTGGCTGTGGTTTCTGGTACTCCCAGACAAGGTTCAGTGCGCACACATTTCAAACCCTCGTGTCCCAACACGATGTCAAGATTCATTTTCCAATCAGCATAGTTTGAACCTTCAAACCTATTTTCCATAATAATTGATTGAAGCAGGCTAGCGGACGTCATTGTTCTAAAACTAAAATATTTAAAAATACGTGCAAGTTATGAATATGTATATTACTACTTTAGCGTCTAACCATTAAATGAAATCCACATAAGCATTTTGGTTTACGCAATGATGACTTAACTAACCGCAGTTAGCTCCCCGGAAGTGAGGTCGAAAACTACTTAGAAAAGCGAGAACTATTCTTAATTAACATGTCATTCAGGTAACTCTTACCAAACTATGTTAATCCACCACGTCAACCTTTGGTCTCTAAGTGAGTGTAACAGAGCTCCAAAGGGAGGTTAATACATCACTCAGTCAAGTGTACACCATTACCTAAAAATTCGTACTAGTAGGTTAAGACACTCCACGGAAGCGTGGTCGTGCTTGACTTTCCCCGTATTTCATTTTATCCAAAAAAGTCTAATCTTGTATACCGCGAACACATACCCGCCGAAGAGAGTAGTACGTATCCACTATACTATAGACGGGCAATGGAGACCGTGAGAACCCAATTTTTTCATCTTGCTCCCACTTGAATTTTTTAGAGCTGTGGATTATCTTCGATTATCACATAACCTATTTGGCGTCTTACAATCGGAAGTGATTAATCTAATTAATATGCTCCCACTTGGATTAATAAATCACATTTATAATCCTAATAATATTTTAAGTCTATTTAATAACTCTTTATTAATTAGGCCGAAAAATATTAGTCCAATTATGCATCGCATTCAATCTCTATTAAATACTATTTATCTAATCATATTAAATAATATATGCATAATTGAAAATACCATAATATATCATATTATCATAATCATACCATAAAATTAAAAACATGCTTGCAAATAATTATCATATAATTATCATGCTTAAAATTAAATGGCATAAAGTAAACATGCTATAAATAAATTATGACATAATTTAAATCATGTTTACTGATTCGGTAATTTTTCAGGAAAAGCAATTGAATTGTTTCCCAAAGAAATACCATTCTACATAAATTCCCAGGAAACACTGGAGGGGTCACAAACGGTCCGACTTAAAAACCTGCCTCCTTTGACAGAATTTACGTGCACAGTAGCAGATTTAAAATTATGCATCGCATGTATTATATCAATGCATGTATATATCTAGAGCACAGCTCTGATACAAGTTGCTGGTACAGGGACCCGAAATGGTACTGTTCCGGGACCGTACTTTAAAATTTTTCACTAATATACATGTATCAAAATATTTCTAAAATATTTAAATACAAACAGCGGAAGACTAGCCAGAACTACTCAAGTATATACATGCAATTGATAATAAATTTTAAATCACAAAGCAGATAAATAAAGCATGCAATTAACACTTAAGAGCACCTAATTTATCATGCTTAAACAAAATATAATATAAAAATACCTTTCATCGAAGATTGCTACTGCGCCCGAAATTCACCTCCCGAGAACCCGATACCCGATCTCCTCGTGAAACTGGCGGAGCTTCCCTGCAATAACCCCAGAGAATCCCTCGGAGTGTGGGCTCCTAAAGTATTTCTCTAAATACTTAGAGAAAAGAAAACTTTAAACTAGAAAACCCTTTTCAGGGTTTATTCTCCCGAAATTAGGAGTTTATATATAAACACCTAATTAAAATTAATTCCAAAATAAATCGGAATTAACTAGGAGAAAAGGGATATGGTTTCAAAGCCGAGAACTCAGCCAAAACCTCTCCCAAAAGTTATATGAAAAAATGAAATGCTAAGGCCCCTATTTATAGGGGAAAAATCGAGGGTAAAATAGTAATTTCACACCCCACTTGCATGCACAACTTGGACACGAATTCCAAGGTGACTACGTTGAAGCTCTCATCACCACGAGTCCAACGCCGACGAGAAAGCGCCGGGATACCCCCGCACGCGCCCTCACGCGCCACCTGAAGGTGGCACTTGTGTTATACACGCGGCTAGGGTTTCTGGCTGACGTGGCTGATTCTGACTCGGCCACGTGTCCGGGTCGGTCCAACCGGACATGGTTTGAACTGACCCTATCCATTTTCGACCCGACCCGTTGACTAGGGGTAGGCGCGGGATGGGGACTTCGGGATCGGGGAATTCCGGATCGGAATGAAATTTTGAGTACCCGATCCCGTCCCGAAAAAGTCGGGTACCCGACTAGTCGGGGAGTTCGAGATTCGGGACGGGATTGGGATCGGGCTCGGGGAGCCCGACATAATTTTCATTTTTTCCCCTTCTTTTTATATTTTTGAAAATATTTATTTAATTAATATATTTAAATATTAAATAATCGAAAAGGTTCATTTTCAAATTTTTCAATAGTTTAGCAAACATTATTAGCGCAAATTATCCAATTCCATATTTCCATCAATTTTTTATAAAATTATCATTACATAATAACATTCATCCTATTCCATCAATTTATAATGTATTCATTACAGAATAAAATTGTTACAGCCCTGTTACTCTTTTAAATTTTAAGCAATAAGGTTTTACTCATTAGTCAAATAACTTATTAATTTAATAACTTTTTTTATAATTTACAACCTAATAGTAAGTATATAATATAAGTTATATAATATATTTTCTTTTTTTTTTTTAACCGAATTCCCCGATCGGGTAGTAAATTATTCCCGGGTCCCGATCCTGAACTTTGGTGTCGGGATCAGGTACCCGTCCCGAAATTTTAAAATCCCGATTTTCCCATCCCGAACGGGAAATACCCGATCGGGTCAGGACGTGTCCCGAATTTCCCGACCTGAAAACCCACCCCTACCGTTGTCCGGGCGATGATGTGGCGCAATCACCACCATCCACATGTTGCGCCGCCTGGCGCCCAGTCAGCGCCACCTCACGCCTGTCCGCTGACGTGGCGTGCCACGTCATCAATTTTTATTTTTTTTCCGATGAAAATTTTATTTTCTCCAAAATAAAATTTCGGGCATTTCCAACTCTTTGGAACTTGATTTATTTTCTTAAAATAAATCCCTTGGCTATTTTCAAACACTTTGAAAATTTATTTCTTTCTTTCCTTTTAATGTTTTATCTTCGTGTTTTCGATTAGGGCTTGCAGGGGGACCTGCAGGACTAATTAATTTTAGCTCCAAACGGATTAATATATTATCATCTCATGATAAGAATTAATTACCGTTTAATAATATTTAGTTCCACTAAATAAATATTGTTGCACTCTAAAATTAATTAAATTATTCACGAATTTCTCGATCTAGAATAATTTTGCATTTAACTCCTCCGTGTAGATATCCATGAAAAATAAATTAATAATAATATCATTTATTTTACACTTCTAATCTGAAAACTCCTGATTCGCCTTAAGTTCAAATTTCTTGTACGTGAAACACATTCAACATACAACTTCAGTGACGCATCACACGAAGTACTTTGGCCAAAGTTTTAATTCGAACTTTGCAAATCTATTTCAGGAATATCTTTTAACTTACCAACAAAGCCACAGATTCCTCGATCAATATTTCTCTTCAGCACATTTCATGTAATCACTGAACGTACAAAGGTTTTGGTCATTCGATATCGAGACCTCACTTATGAGCACATTACAATGATTAACACTACATGCCTAAAGTCGAAATACTACCAGGATTAAAAGTTCAATGCTCCATAAGATTGGTTCGTTTTAGATAGTAGTTTAAAATGAACTATCTTGGTGGTCCAGTTCGATGTTTTCAAATCTATTGAAAATCATCAATGTGTTATAACTGGAAACTCCATTTCCCTTTGACGAAAGACTAATCATCTTATATAACACATTATAGTTTCGATAAGAACTTATTCTTATCTTACCGACTAGAACTTTAATAACACGTGATTTCGATATCCAAAGCCCTTTCCTATGAAACATATTTCATACAAGAGTATCATCACACGTTCTTAATTATGTTAATGTACTCTTAACTTGCAATAATTTCAGTTTTATTAATCCAACAAAATACGAAGTATTTTCAAAGAAATTGGATTTTCAGGGCACTAATCCCAACAATCTCCCACTTGCCCTAAATCCAATTGGGTACACATCTAAGGCCCATCCCTTCTACATGAGTATTAAAACTCTTTTGCGCCAATGTCTTAGTGAAGGGATCTACCAGATTGTTTACCGAGTTAATCTTTACTACTGCCACTTCTCCACGTTCTACATAATCTCGAATAATATGGAACTTTCTCTCGATGTGCTTTGCACGTTTATGACTTCGAGGTTCCTTGGAGTTGGCCACTGCTCCAGCATTGTCACAGTACAATGTGATCGGTGTAAGTCCATCTTTGACGACTTCTAAATCCATCAAGAAATTTTGAAACCAATACGCTTCCTTGGCTTCTTCCGAAGCTGCCACGTATTTGGCTTCCATGGTGGACTCAGCAATGCAACTTTGCTTAATACTCCTCCAACTTACGGCTGCTCCTCCCAGAGTAAACACGTATCCAGACGTCGAACGTCTAGAATCTAGATCAGATTGAAAATCTGAATCTTTGTACCCTATGGGAATGAGCTCGTCACTACGATAAATAAGCATATAATCCTGAGTTCTTCTCAAGTACTTCAATATATGCTTTACAACTATCCTGTGCTGGGGTCCAGGGTTTGACTGATATCTGCTGACCATACCTACAGCATAACAGATATCTGGCCTTGTACATAACATGACATACATGAGGTTTCCGGCTGCCTACGCATATGGAACATTTTTCATTTCTCAGTCTCTTAAGCTGTCTTGGGACACTGATCTCGAGATAGATGAACTCCATGTCGGAAAGGTAATGAACCTTTCTTGGAGTCAGCTATATTGTACCTTACCAGCATCTTATCTATATATACTGCTTGTGATAAACCAATCATTTTATTCTAACGATCACGACAAAGTCTGATCCCTAAAATATAACTGGCCTTACCTAGGTCTTTCATGTCAAATTGATTTGACAACCAAATCTTGACTGCTGACAATACTCCTGTGTCATTCCCAATGAGCAAAAAATCGTCTACGTATAAAACTAAAAATGTTATAACACTACTCTGATGTCTTTTGAACACACATGGTTCATCAGACAACTGTATAAATCCAAAGGATTTAATTGCTTCATTAAATCAGATGTTCCATGATCTAGACGCTTGCTTAAGACCATAGATTGATCTATTAAGCATGCATACCATATGCTCCTGATTTCTGGCTATAAAGCCCTCAGGTTGAGCCATGTATATCTCGTCTTGAAGGTGCCTGTTCAAGAAAGCAGTCTTCACATCCATTTGCCAGATTTCATAATCATAATGAGCGCCAATGGAGAGAAGAATTCTTATGGACTTAAGCATTGCTACGGGCGATAAGGTTTCATCGTAATCGATACCTTCTTTCTGAGTATAAACCTTTGCCACAAGCCTTGCTTTAAAGGTTTCTACCTTTCCGTCCACTCCTCTTTTTCGCTTGTATACCCATTTGCATCTAGTAGGTTTAATGCCCTCAGGTGCCTTTACAAGTTCCCAGACTTTATTAGAATACATTGAATCTAACTCAGATTCCATGGCTTTGACCCAACTGTCTGCGTCTATATCTTTTATAGCTTCATCATATGTGATAGGATCAGATATGTCAGATTCAACCACTTGGGTTAATCCTAAGAATCTGTCAGGTGCCCTGACAATCCTCCCACTAGGAAGGGGTTGTTATGTACTTGTCCCTACATCATATGTTGTATCTGGTACATCATATGTATCCAACACATTTTCAGTTATTATGGGTTCTTGGGGTTCAGTATCTGATACTGTCATTTTTTCTAACACTATTTTGCTTCTACCCTTGTGGTCATTTACGAAATCGTCTTCGAGATATTTAGCATTAGTGCTTACAAACACTTTGTGATCTCTCGGATCGTAAAATACCCCACCTCTTGTTCCTTTAGGATAACCTATGAACAAACAAACCTCTCTTCTTGATTCCAACTTGTCAGGATCCTTTCTTAACACATGGGTTGGGCTTCCCCATATCCGAAGATAGGAGATACTAGGCTTCCGTCCTCGCCACAGTTCCATTGGTGTTTTAGGAACTGACTTGGATGGAACATGGTTTAATATGTGAGCCGCCTTTTCGAGAGCAAAGCCCCAAAACGAACTTGGTAGGGTAGCATGACTCATCATGGATCTTACCATCTCCATTAGAGTTCTATTTTTCCTTTCTGCAACACCATTCTTCTGGGGTGTACCCGGTGCAGATAATTGAGATTTAATCCCATTTGCAGTGAGGAATTCTAGAAACTTTATAGACAAATACTCTCCACCACGATCTGATCGAAGTGTCTTGATACATTTTCCAATTTGATTCTCGACTTCAGCCTTATATTCTTTGAAATTTTCAAAAGCTTCAGACTTATGTATCATCAAATTGACGTATCTGTATTTGTAATAATCATCCGTAAAAGTGATGAAATACTCAAAACCTTCTCTTGCTTGAATACTCACAGGACCACATACATCCGTATGAATTAATTCAAGCAACTCTATGGCTCGATTACCTTTGGTCTTGAAAGACCTCTTGGTCATTTTTCCTTCTAGACAGGATTCGCAGACTGGGAGTTCTGTCAAGTCCAAAGGACTTAATAGTCCATCCAAAATTAGTCTTTGGATCCTATTTGGATTAATATGACCGAGGCGTAGTGCCACTTGTATGCCTCATTAGGCATAGGGTTTTTTCTCTTAGATGGTAAGTCGAGTTTAGTAGTTTTAAGTTCGGAATTAGGGTTTTTATCAGGATATAATAAGAAAAAACCCTTGTTTATTGTACCAGAGCAAATAAACCTTTTGTTATGCTTAATGGTTAAACATCATTCAAAATAAACACTAAAACCATTATTCATTAAACAACTAATAGAAATCAGATTTCTGTGAATAGACGGTACATATAAAGTGTCTTTTAAAATCAAAATCCTACTACCAAAATATAATTCTACAGTCCTACTGCTAATACAGATATACTAGTATTATCTCCAAGCAGTAGCTGCATCTCGCCATCTTCAAGCTTCCTGGTTAGCTTGAATCCCTGCAATGAATTGCAGATATGATTAGTTGAACCTGAGTCCATACACCAGGAATCTGGTGGACTTCCAACTAAACATACTTCTAATAAACAAGACATCACCATACCTTGTGCAGACGACTTAGCATGAAGACTGGCTAAGTATTTTGGGCAATTCCTTTTCCAGTGCCCATTTCCTCCACAATAGAAACATTTTCCTTTGCTTGGCTTAGCTTTCTTCTTCTGAACCTTACCTTTAGGACTGAAAACTTTTCCCTTTCCTTTCTTCCACTTATTGGCTGCCTGTGCCAGGAGAACCGTTCCCTTAGCTTTCATTACCCCTTCTGCCACCTTGAGTTCATTCATTAGTTTAGGTAGTGTGAAATCCAACTTATTCATAGAATAATTCTGCCTGAATGTATCGAATGATTTTGGCAGAGAGCACAGGATCATGTCCTGTTTGCTGAGATTATCCATCTTAGCACCAAGGCTCTCAATTTCGTTCAGATAAGCCATCATGTTCATAACATGATCCTGAACGGGTGATCCTTCAGACATCTTAGTTACCACCAACCTTCTCATTAGCTCGTGCCTGCGTGCATGATTCTATCCATCGAATATTTGATGAAGATGTTCCATCATGTTCTTAGCAGTAGGCATCTCATGCATTTGATGTTTAAGAACATTTGAGACAGATGCCTGGATGTAAGACATAGCCAGATCATTATGCTTGATCCACTTGGCATAGGTGTCTTTCAAAGCCTGGGTGGCTGTGGTTTCTGGTACTCCCAGACAAGGTTCAGTGCGCACACATTTCAAACCCTCGTGTCCCAACACGATGTCAAGATTCATTTTCCAATCAGCATAGTTTGAACCTTCAAACCTATTTTCCATAATAATTGATTGAAGCAGGCTAGCGGACGTCATTGTTCTAAAACTAAAATATTTAAAAATACGTGCAAGTTATGAATATGTATATTACTACTTTAGCGTCTAACCATTAAATGAAATCCACATAAGCATTTTGGTTTACGCAATGATGACTTAACTAACCGCAGTTAGCTCCCCGGAAGTGAGGTTGAAAACTACTTAGAAAAGCGAGAACTATTCTTAATTAACATGTCATTCAGGTAACTCTTACCAAACTATGTTAATCCACCACGTCAACCTTTGGTCTCTAAGTGAGTGTAACAGAGCTCCAAAGGGAGGTTAATACATCACTCAGTCAAGTGTACACCATTACCTAAAAATTCGTACTAGTAGGTTAAGACACTCCACGGAAGCGTGGTCGTGCTTGACTTTCCCCGTATTTCATTTTATCCAAAAAAGTCTAATCTTGTATACCGCGAACACATACCCGCCGAAGAGAGTAGTACGTATCCACTATACTATAGACGGGCAATGGAGACCGTGAGAACCCAATTTTTTCATCTTGCTCCCACTTGAATTTTTTAGAGCTGTGGATTATCTTCGATTATCACATAACCTATTTGGCGTCTTACAATCGGAAGTGATTAATCTAATTAATATGCTCCCACTTGGATTAATAAATCACATTTATAATCCTAATAATATTTTAAGTCTATTTAATAACTCTTTATTAATTAGGCCGAAAAATATTAGTCCAATTATGCATCGCATTCAATCTCTATTAAATACTATTTATCTAATCATATTAAATAATATATGCATAATTGAAAATACCATAATATATCATATTATCATAATCATACCATAAAATTAAAAACATGCTTGCAAATAATTATCATATAATTATCATGCTTAAAATTAAATGGCATAAAGTAAACATGCTATAAATAAATTATGACATAATTTAAATCATGTTTACTGATTCGGTAATTTTTCAGGAAAAGCAATTGAATTGTTTCCCAAAGAAATACCATTCTACATAAATTCCCAGGAAACACTGGAGGGGTCACAAACGGTCCGACTTAAAAACCCGCCTCCTTTGACAGAATTTACGTGCACAGTAGCAGATTTAAAATTATGCATCGCATGTATTATATCAATGCATGTATATATCTAGAGCACAGCTCTGATACAAGTTGCTGGTACAGGGACCCGAAATGGTACTGTTCCGGGACCGTACTTTAAAATTTTTCACTAATATACATGTATCAAAATATTTCTAAAATATTTAAATACAAACAGCGGAAGACTAGCCAGAACTACTCAAGTATATACATGCAATTGATAATAAATTTTAAATCACAAAGCAGATAAATAAAGCATGCAATTAACACTTAAGAGCACCTAATTTATCATGCTTAAACAAAATATAATATAAAAATACCTTTCATCGAAGATTGCTACTGCGCCCGAAATTCACCTCCCGAGAACCCGATACCCGATCTCCTCGTGAAACTGGCGGAGCTTCCCTGCAATAACCCCAGAGAATCCATCGGAGTGTGGGCTCCTAAAGTATTTCTCTAAATACTTAGAGAAAAGAAAACTTTAAACTAGAAAACCCTTTTCAGGGTTTATTCTCCCGAAATTAGGAGTTTATATATAAACACCTAATTAAAATTAATTCCAAAATAAATCGGAATTAACTAGGAGAAAAGGGATATGGTTTCAAAGCCGAGAACTCAGCCAAAACCTCTCCCAAAAGTTATATGAAAAAATGAAATGCTAAGGCCCCTATTTATAGGGGAAAAATCGAGGGTAAAATAGTAATTTCACACCCCACTTGCATGCACAACTTGGACACGAATTCCAAGGTGACTACGTTGAAGCTCTCATCACCACGAGTCCAACGCCGACGAGAAAGCGCCGGGATACCCCCGCACGCGCCCTCACGCGCCACCTGAAGGTGGCACTTGTGTTATACACGCAGCTAGGGTTTCTGGCTGACGTGGCTGATTCTGACTCGGCCACGTGTCCGGGTCGGTCCAACCGGACATGGTTTGAACTGACCCTATCCATTTTCGACCCGACCCGTTGACTAGGGGTAGGCGCGGGATGGGGACTTCGGGATCGGGGAATTCCGGATCGGAATGAAATTTTGAGTACCCGATCCCGTCCCGAAAAAGTCGGGTACCCGACTAGTCGGGGAGTTCGAGATTCGGGACGGGATTGGGATCGGGCTCGGGGAGCCCGACATAATTTTCATTTTTTCCCCTTCTTTTTATATTTTTGAAAATATTTATTTAATTAATATATTTAAATATTAAATAATCGAAAAGGTTCATTTTCAAATTTTTCAATAGTTTAGCAAACATTATTAGCGCAAATTATCCAATTCCATATTTCCATCAATTTTTTATAAAATTATCATTACATAATAACATCCATCCTATTCCATCAATTTATAATGTATTCATTACAGAATAAAATTGTTACAGCCCTGTTACTCTTTTAAATTTTAAGCAATAAGGTTTTACTCATTAGTCAAATAACTTATTAATTTAATAACTTTTTTTATAATTTACAACCTAATAGTAAGTATATAATATAAGTTATATAATATATTTTCTTTTTTTTTTTAACCGAATTCCCCGATCGGGTAGTAAATTATTCCCCGATCCCGATCCTGAACTTTGGTGTCGGGATCAGGTACCCGTCCCGAAATTTTAAAATCCCGATTTTCCCATCCCGAACGGGAAATACCCGATCGGGTCAGGACGTGTCCCGAATTTCCCGACCTGAACACCCACCCCTACCGTTGTCCGGGCGATGATGTGGCGCAATCACCACCATCCACATGTTGCACCGCCTGGCGCCCAGTCAGCGCCACCTCACGCCTGTCCGCTGACGTGGCGTGCCACGTCATCAATTTTTATTATTTTTTTTCGATGAAAATTTTATTTTCTCCAAAATAAAATTTCGGGCATTTCCAACTCTTTGGAACTTGATTTATTTTCTTAAAATAAATCCCTTGGCTATTTTCAAACACTTTGAAAATTTATTTCTTTCTTTCCTTTTAATGTTTTATCTTCGGGTTTTCGATTGGGGCTTGTAGGGGGACCTACATGACTAATTAATTTTAGCTCCAAACGGATTAATATATTATCATCTCATGATAATAATTAATTACTGTTTAATAATATTTAATTCCACTAAATAAATATTGTTGCACTCTAAAATTAATTAAATAATTCATGAATTTCTCGATCTAGAATAATTTTGCATTTAACTCCTCCGTGTAGATATCCATGAAAAATAAATTAATACTACTATCATTTATTTTACACTTTTAATCTGAAAACTCCTGATTCGCCATAAGTTCAAATTTCTTGTACATGAAACACATTCAACATACAACTTAAGTGACGCATCACACGAAGTACTTTGGCCAAAGTTCTAATTCAAACTTTGCAAATCTATTTCAGGAATATCTTTTAACTTTCCAGCAAAGCCACAGATTCCTCGATCAATATTTCTCTTCAGCACATTTCATGTAATCACTGAACGTACAAAGGTTTCGGTCATTCGATATCGAGACCTCACTTATGAGCACATTACAATGATTAACACTACATGCCTAAAGTCGAAATACTACCAGGATTAAGAGTTCAATGCTCAATAAGATTGGTTCATTTTAGATAGTAGTTTAAAATGAACTATCTTAGTGGTCCAGTTCGATGTTTTCAAATCTATTGAAAATCATCAATGTGTTATAACTGGAAAGTCCATTTCCCTATTATGAAAGACTAATCATCTTATATAACACATTATAGTCTCGATAAGAACTTATTCTTATCTTACCGACTAGAACTTTAATAACACGTGATTTCGATATCCAAAGTCCTTTCCTATGAAACACATTTCATATAAGAATATCATCACACGTTATTAATTATGTTAATATACTCATAACTTGCAATAATTTAAGTTTTATTAATCCAACAAAATACGAAGTATTTACAAAGAAATTGGATTTTCGGGGCACTAATCCCAACAATGGTATGTATTTTGTGGGAATTGGCCCGTTTGTTATGAAACACCTTTGAAAAGGCTTTTATATATACGTAAGCTATATTTTCATTTGTTTGTTTTGAAAAGGGTTGGTGTATGTTTTGAACTAGCGAGTTATGACTTTGAAAGATAAGTCTGATTTTCGAAAATTTAGAACTATGAACTTTGAAATTTGACTGGGCCCAAGAGATTTGTGCAAAGGAGCCCCGGGACAGTGTTGGGCCGTCGGGTTACTCCCGAGTATGGTCTCCACATAGAAAGGATCAACCCGGAACCCACTAGGAGGTTAGTGGGGGATGGAATCCTCGGACGTGAGCATTATGAAACTCATTACCCATACATATTGGAACGATGTTAGGGTTGGATCCACCCTTCCATCACCCGGATAAGAGGTATGTGTATTTGACCTTGTTTTCGTTTGAAATTTGAATTTGATTATGAACAGAGATAGGTTGGTTGGAAACTCGTACTCGCCGAGTTAGTGTGATTTTGATTATGAACTTGGTTCATGAAACGGGAGTGGACTTCTAATTTCTAAAATCTGGTTGATTTTGGCCTTCGGCCTTAACTCTTTTCTATATACGTATTATTACGGGCTAAAATGTTTTAGATTGCAAAAACCACGCCCCAGTTCATGAGCTTTATGAATTTTGAATATGCTCTGCTCTTATGTATATGTACGTGTGAGTGTGTTAGCCCGCTCACCAGTCTTTAGGATTGAGCCCTCCTCGTTATTTTCTTTTTCCTCCTTTGTCTTTGAGTTGCAGGTGCAGTGTTGGTTCGAGCTAGGCGGCGGTCTTCTTTTGAGTCATTAGAGTCTTATAGTTCAAGTCTTTTACATACTGCATCTTTACTTTTCAGTTCTGGTACTATGTGTAAAATATGATTTCAGATTCTCATTTTGATACTTGTATGATTTATTTGGCTGGGGGTGGGCATGGCATGTATAATCTGAATTATTATACTCTTGGTATGCATGTTTTTATATTCGTATGTTTCAGATCCTGTTGCTTCCTCCTTTGATTTCGATTTTATTGTGCACTCTATATTAGGGTCTAGAACACCTAGCCTAGGAGAGATTTTGTTTGTCTCCCGTTCGCTATAGTTTGGTGCGTGTGCGGAGTTCCCATTTCGTTACACGTGTCGGGCTATTGTGAGGGGGATGTAGTGCTCTTCGCTCGGGGTGCTACACTGAACCCTTCATGGCTTTCCTAAGCCTAATGGGTTTTGATTTCTTGCTTAATAATTCACTAATCAAACTATATCTTATAATTAAAATAACATCCTATCTTATCTTTAAGATATATCAAGAAATCATTTTCCTAAACTCTTTAGAAGTTTAACTATTTGACCTTATCTAAAATAAGATTAAATAATATATATTCAATAAATATCTTAATTCCCAATTAAATACTTATTAGGTTAATTATTGTGAAGTGGACCGAACAATTAATTCCTAATTAATTAAAAATCCAAAATTAATTAAACGAGATTTAATTAACAAAGCTTTCACACGTGTGGCCTAAGCCACACATGTCATTCACGTGACATAGGGCCCACCCACGAGTGGCCCCATTGATTAACCAATTTGATCACTTTAGGTTATTCCGATTTTACCTCCTACCAAAACCCTTATAACCTGGCATTTGTCTGTGACCTTCTAGGCTCATTATTTGAATAGCAGTGACACTAATTAATTAATACACTATTCAATTAATTAGTTCACAGATCACACTATTGTAATCTAGCAATGGGTGTATGACCCCTAGTCGAATAACAAAATGAATCAAAGAACCTTTTAGTCAATGATTATTGGTGAGATTTGATCCTCCTACCATCCTATCTCTCAATCAAGATTTATGGCATGGGAATAATCTTAGAAAACCTCTTTTTTTTAATGTCCTGATCTTTTCCACCTTGGCCAAGGATTTCATAGATGGACTACGAACAACTCAATCAGTAAGCGATCATCTTGCTCATAGCAAGTGCAGGTTCTTTGTTGATTCTAATTGTTCTCCATATACCACTTGTGTAATCCCAACATAGGCCAGAATTCAGCTGTCTAAAGGCTGTTGGAAAACACATCAGACGTACAACGAAAATTTTAAAATTTTCGACAAAGATTCATGACTTGCAATTTTTATTCTGAAACAAGAACGATTAAGTTTCAAGAACTTACATAGATTTGTTCTTTCTTGAAGTGTTATGAGTCGCCCTCAAACACTCTTCAAGCGGCAAGATCCCTCATGTGGTTCTTCCTCAAAGATTCCAAAAGAACAATCCTCCAAAGTTAGTCCACACCAGTCCTAGATCACGATTAAGCGAGGAAAAATGCCTAAAATTTCGGGCGCTACATGGAACCTAAAGGAAGATGGATGCCACAAATTTGGATTATTGCATGGGGTAAGCAGAGGGGCGTGATCCGATGTTTTTCGACAAAGGTGTTGTAGCACCCCGTACGGTGGGTCACCACATCTTTTGCACCTAAACCCAATCCACATACGAGATGGGAAATCCATACATGAACCAAGCAGAGACGAGCGGGAGACAGACAGACTCACACCTAAGCTAGGCGGGCCGTAAACCCTGACTGTAGAATATAACAACGAAAACCAATGCACATGCGGAAGCAATTCATACATTTAAACATAAAATACAAGTAGCAGGTGACGGGTTTAACTAGCATAGATACATAATCCCAAAATCAACATAAATCATAAAAGTGAACCGGTTCAATCTATCCCTAGAAGCCTGTCCTGAAAATATATATCATACCATAAATAAAGTTTACTAATAAACACTCGATTCATACAAATATACTTAACCGGAGTGCAAATTACAAATACAACGACTCGAACTAAAATAATGACTTAACAGACTCCAGGGACTTGACTCACGCTACCTAGCTCGAACTCCAAAGCCACACTGCACACTAAAAACATTGGGGAGGGAGAGGGTCAATCACACTGACTGAGTGAGGGGCTACCCACACATGCTACATATATATAAAAGAGCATAGCACATTCAAATCATAATATTAGTTAACTCAGGGGTAGTTCTTGCATGCCAAAACCTTTGCCCTTGATACATACATATAAGGGTTACTTAGCAAGATAAAGCAAAACTTAACTTAGCTTATGCATACGTATTATACAATTCCTATCATAACAAACCAATTCATATCTTATCTTATCCTTTCAAAATACCCATGTTTTATCTTATTAATAAGCATATCCCCATTTCACGAACTTTAACATATCATACATGCATAACTCGGTGGGTGTGAGTATCATAATCCATCCTGGACTTCTCATACGTATCATACCATAATAAAATAAAGCAAACATATCATAATTACATAACATACCTCCTTCTTCGGCGATGGAAGGGTGTATATCCCCTAACCATCCATTATGGGTGAGGGGAGTGCAAGATACTCCAAACCCTCAGGATATCCATCCCCCACCAAACCTCCTGGGGGGTTCAGGAGTAATCCTATCAAATGGAGACTACGCTCAGGCTTATCTCCATGGCCCGCTGCAGTCCCGGGCGTCCTGACTCGTAGACTCCGAGGCCCATTATACAGAATAGATCATATCATTTCAAAACATAACATACATAACTTGCTACATATCATATCATATCATATCATATCATAAGTATCATACCTTACCTTGCAACAACCAAGCTTTACATACCTCTCTGTGTCAAATCCTTAATATATTCCTTAGCTCGTATCTCCCGACTCATAAGAGGCACACGGTTTGAAGCGTGGTTTAATGTTACAAATCATATCAAATCATAAAAAGCATACATAGGCTTGTATATAGCATATCATACTTGCAAGCGGATAGCAAAGTCATAAAAATTACATATCTCACACGTATTTACTTATACTTAAGGCTATAGTTCGCATGCATAGAAAACGAGCACGTTTCGATAGGGTTTAACTATAAACTAACCTCACCTTACACAGGCGAAGCCCTAACATGACAAATGATCCACCCCAAAATCAGCACAGCTAATGAAACACCACCCCGGATGCACCTGGACAAGCTGAAGACATAACACAAGACTTATACTCAAGGATGAACCACATAGACACATGGCGCATGTGTATACAGTTAAGAGATGCAAATACTTAGGCAAAGCTTATATTCAAATCAATTTCATGAAAGAGAAGGCATTTCATAGCTTAACATATTCATAAAATACCTTAAAAGATGTTCATGTGCACAATTAATGCAAACAAGTGCGAATGAAAAGAAAACGGTATCATTTAATCGTTTATGAACACTTAACGTATCTAAACACTTAAAAAATATCATAAACTTATAAAACACATCATATTAAATTAATTCACATTCATATTATATCATAAATCAAGTTAGGATCATAATTGGGGAAGGATAAAAGCGTAGAATAAACATGTGACGCCCAGTCCGTACGGCCGTACAGGTATGACATCACGAGTGTGATACTTGTGCATTTAAATTATTTATTTATGAAATTATGTGATTTAAATGATATTTAAATGTTGATTATATGTTAATCTTGAATTTGATGAAATATTTGCTAATGTTATGAGTTGCACTTTGAACGTTTATGCTTGTTTGACTTAGAAATTGAGTCGTTTGCATCCGAATTCAATTTCGATTTTTGTGATAATTTGATATGCATGAAATATGTGAGTCATGAACATGCTTATATGCTTTTTATATGTTTTAGAACTTTTTTGTTACGATTTAGAACCATTTTTGTGAAACGGGACCAAAAAGGGGGCTAAAGAGCATTTAGCGCACCTTGGGTTCCGGGTGGCGTAACTTGAGCTCGGGAATTCAGATTCAAATTATGTCACCACCATGGATTTTAGCAACGATATGGAGCCAATGGAACTAGCCTTGTATTTTTCTAAGCCCATTTGAACCTCCGAAACTTCACCGACCTGAGCCCTGTATGCCAAATCTGCCACCTTTAACCATTTTAGTCATATCTAATTCATTTCTTAAACAAATGACTCCAAACCTGGACGCACATACCCCTAACTTAACCCTATCTCACCCTCATTTCGTCCTTTGCAAGAAAAATAAGGGAAAAGCAGCTGCAAAACAGAGAGAAAGAGGAAGGAGAAGAGAACTATTCACACCATTTGATTTTGAGCTCATATCTTCATGAATTCTCTTCCAATTCAAGAGGTAAGTTTATGTTTGTGTTCTTCATCTCCTTGTATTTATTTTAAGCCTGATTTTGTAGATTTTCTTCAAGTTTTGAGCATGCTGTGGACTAGGGAAGGAATAATAAGGGTTTGATGCTTTTTGTGAATACTTGTTCTAGCATGAGTTTGGTGGAGATTTGATGCATGATTCTTGATCATTTGATCTTCTTGACTTCATTAAATGACCTCTAATTCATGGTAGTTGAGTGTAGACTTGATCACCATTAATGCACTTTGGATATCTTGAAGTTTAAGATGCTTATTGAACACTTTGCCTTCATCTCTTTGCATCTACGTTTAGGCTGCTGTTTTAGGCCCTTTTTGTGGTTGTTATTGCATAATATTGTATTGGTTTGATGTTGGAATGGTTGCCTTCATCCCCTCCCCAATTGCTGCCCTGTTTTGCCTCCAAATTTTGTTGCAGCTCCAGTGGTGGTCGCGATCTCGCAAGACCATTCTTTGTAACAGCCCTAACTTGGGCCGAGTCGGGAGAGGTAAGTAAAGAGTTATTCAAGAAGTGTTTACAATCTCGATCCTTATTTACTCTTTCATGCATTGCATTCTTATGTGACTTATGTGCTATAGTTTAATTAAAAGTTCATAATTTAATAATTTCTTTTATCGAGCATGTATCTTGAAACTTTTCTCATAAGAATCTTAGAACTCTAGTATACATCCCTTTCCAGCACCTAAAACCCCTTCATATATTTCAAAACCTATTCCTACAATTTTAGGTTGGAAATTACAAAAATACCCCTACAGCCTTAGAATTTTCCTACATTCCCCGAAGTACTTTTACCACCCAATATTGTGACCAAAAGAATC
This sequence comes from Lantana camara, assembly GCA_037501455.1. NCBI lineage: Eukaryota > Viridiplantae > Streptophyta > Magnoliopsida > Lamiales > Verbenaceae > Lantana > Lantana camara. The sequence goes on along the minus strand of CM074856.1, from coordinate 24,111,595 downwards.
CTCACATTATTTCGAGGATCTTGACACTCTCCGTGAACCATGATTCCCATCCTAACTCAAGTAGCATCAAAACCGGCAAAACCCTAGCTTATAGTTCGATCGTAAATAACTCTTTACTCATCTAATTTTTTATATTCAATATTATAGTCAAAACGACCCTTGAATTATTTTATGAATTTTCATACATTTACCAAAACTCGATTCCACCCATATCATATTTTATAAATATTTTTCTTTTTAAAAATTTTCATTTTATTTTAAACAATTAGCTTTCATTCAATATTCGAAACTTTAATTAAAATGTTTCTTGAATTTTTCTCTAAACTATGATAATTTTTACAACAATTAAACTTCTTCATAGCTTCGTTTATATAATTTTCTCATGATTTTCATCATCTTTAATATTCATAGTTTATAAACGAAAACTCTAAATATTCCACATTTGTAATCAAAACGAAGCTTATTTTTCACTCATTCTTTCATTAATTTACTACTTCAAGTTTTCACCTCTCGACTCTTGAATAAATTTTATATCATTTTATATTTATTTTTATTCAACATGACATCATTCATGACAACATAGCCTTCTAGAAAGTTTAAATAAATAAATATAAATTCTCCACATTTCTTATATTATTACCAAGCATTTGTTGAAAATGTAATTCAACCACATTACATACATAATTACCAAGCACTTGTTTAGGCTATGAAGCATCCACATCTCCCTTAAACTCTTAGAAATTGCATAGAAACCCCTCATTCCTACCTATAAATACCCCCACAAGCATCATTTCTAACTCACAAATCAACACACAAATCTCTCCCCTCACTCTCCTCCCACACGCCACAACCCTCCCATTCAAGAGACAAAGGTTAGTTTTTGTGCTTTAATTTATGCTTTAATTCATGCTTTATTTTATATTTAAATTATGCAATTTAATTTATATTTTATATGTTTTAAATTATGTTAGAGAATTATGCTTTAGGAATTTATTTCATGAATTAAAGTTAGGAATTTAAATTAAGAAATGCATGTTCATTATATGAATTTATTTAAATATGTGTTTGAATATTCATAATTATGTTCTTGAATGTTAGAACAAATGCATGTTTAGAGAATTTAATTAGGAATTATTTTTCATGGAATGTTTACATATTTTGCTATATTATGCTTCAAATCTTATGTTATGAATATGAACATGATCTACTACCTAATTCTTGATGTTCTTGAAGTAGGTGTGTGTACAGTGTGCCAGTGTGTGTAAGTGTGTGTTTGATTTTGTGTTTAAAAAATATTTAATCCCCTAAGGTTAAATAGTAACCGTTTTTCAATAGTAACTTTGACTTTTGACTTTAAATATGTACTTTGACTAATAATATCATGTAGTAATTTCAAGAATTAATATAAAATACAATTTGGGTTTTTTTTTTTAAGAAATGACTTTTATCTAACAATTTTAAAATCGGGGATTAAATAATGTTTTCAAAATCGGGTTCACTTTTATTAAAAATAATCCTTAACTTGGATTCATGATTTGAATAAGAATTTCTTGGTTAATTCTGTTGTATGACTTTGGTATCAGTATGTTTTACAATAATATTTCAATTCTAGATTACCGAATTTCCTGTAAATTTACTGTTATTCATTATTACAACATGTTTTAATTGTGCTCATTCATGTGTCTCATTCGTATAGAAAGAACTTAGTTCTCTAAGTCCGTAGTAGTTCACTGCTTTCGGGAACTAGGTCTGGACAGTGGAACCCCGAATACTTTACTTGATTCTGTATCGTAGCAGGTGAGGTTAAAATATTTTCAACTGGGATCATGAGTCTACATATAAAATATTTTATTATTTATCCCAATAAGGGATCAGTCTTATTTTTCCCTAATTATAGTATTATCCCCTTCCTGGGAAAATATCTGATCTAAGGATATCTATTATCCTATTATATAAAATAAAATCCTTGTTCAAGTATAAGTTACAAACATATCATACTCAAATCCGTTTTGGCGAGTATTGGTATGATGTAACTCAATTTTATATCCAAAATGCAAGATCTGTATCTGTATCTGTTGGGCCCGGTGGTACGGTAAAACTAATAGCCGGGTGGCAAGGGCCATCGTCTATTACTATACCTGCCGCCAAATCTGATCTTAATGATGGTTTAACTGGAGGTTAGTTATTCCACATTAAGTGACGGGAAAGGTACGTCCCTCCCTCTGTTTGTATCTGGATCTCGAGGGGTTGCTCCCGACAGATCATGGAGGAAGAAGGTTGGATTGATTCTGTTATTTCTGATTTTGTTCTGTTTAAGGAGTAAAGGATGGAGAACGCCTACTTGCAGGGCATTAATACTTTATTGTCGTACGGTTCATATTTTCAAGAATCTGATACTCAATCCCTTATTGCCCTTTTTCTCAAAATAAATATGAACCAAATATTTGTATTGATTATTATTTTATTGATTTCCAGTATAATACTATTAATCTATTATTTTATTAACAGTTTCAAACTCCAAATTTTATAGTCAAACACCTTTTTCAAATAAGCCTATACGTATATATGTAGTCCCAACTACCCACCTCACTTAGTCACTTTGACTAACCCTCGTACTTTATAAATCATGGTTTCAGGTTCAACAGATGCTTACTAGAAGGTATCTTGAAGCCTAGTGTGTCTTTTAATTCGGCATGATAGTTCAAGGTTCTTTAGAATAAGTTATACTTACGAGCTTGTAATTACCTAATACGGCTATTACATGGTCACTACCTTTGACATCTATACTATGCCATCACTGGCTTGTTTATTCCCCTATCATAGTTTCAAAAGTTTTAAATTATCAAAATTTCCGCTGCAATGTTTTAATACTCTGATATGGTATAGCACTGTCCGTTCGCCGGAGTGTTTCTCGGGTGGTAGGCCTCACATCCACTCGGGAGAAGCTACGGTGCGGGGTTGTAGTGTATAGGGGCGCTACAATTCTTGGTCTCGGCCGCGGTGGTGTTTTTCTTAGCTTCGAGGGGTGAGTCATGGACGCGACTCTTTTCTTCCCTTTTGGTGTCACGACCATGACCCTGGGGATGGCTGGCTTTGAGGGTGGTGGTACGGCCACTACCTATTCATGTGTTAAAGGTGGCGCGCTACGACTTGTGGGCTGCTACATGGTGTTATTTTGCTTGCTTCATTTGTGCTTTGCTTGATCATTTTGCTTCATTTATGGTTCATATACTTTGTTAACTCTTTGTATAATATGTTATGTCCTTCATTAGGAATTTATGATGTGATTTCGATGATTATATACGAGATATGACTTGATATGACCTAATGTGACCTAAGTGCAATCTTGTTTCATTTCATACGCATCATATGCATTCATATGCAATTGTTGAGCATCTAATTGGTTCATGTTGAGTCTAAGAGTGTCTTTTGTTGTTTGTTTTGTTCAGTAGATCTTCCCATTGACGACGAGGATGCTCTCTAGGAGTCCATTTGCTCTCTTTTTCCCCCACTATGTCTCTAAGGTGAGGTTTTGTTTTTTTTAGTTAAAATGACCTATAAACCTACGTGTTTTGAAGCCCGCATGAAAATTATGTATATTATATGATATATAAGTGTATGATATGTACTTTGAGGGCTTGTCCTGTTTGTTATAAGACTTTGAAAATACTTTTATAAATATGTAAGCTCTATGTTCGTTTGTTTTGAAAAGCTTTGAGATGTGTGAGTGTGTAGCAAGCTTTGGATTTGAGAGATAAGCTTTGTGGGAAATATGAATTTGAATTTGATTTGGGCCCTGGAGAGTAGTATGGTATCTCGGGACGATCGTGGGGTCGTCGAGCTCTCCCATCAACCCTTTTCTTTGAGAGTTTTTACCTAACCTTAGGAGGTTGAGGAAGGGTGATCCTCTTAAGCCAACGAAAGCAACGTTCGAAGGTGCAAGGAAGTAGTTAAGCCTTGTCTCGTGTGACTTTGACTTATAATTAGGACTTGTAACCCTTCTATCACCCGGAGTGAGGATGTTTTATGATTTTATCTTTGAATTTGTATGACTTTGAATAAGAGAAGTTTGGAAGAAGAACTCGTACTCACCGAGTTAGTGTGACTTTGTATGAATCTATGAATCAGGAATGAACTTCTAATATTTAAAATTGGTTGTTTTGGTCTACGACCCTTAACTTTTTTTAAGTATATATATTTACTATCATGAGAAATGTTTTAGCTTGCAAAAACCATCCCTGGTTCATGGATCTCTTTGAATTTGAGAAGTGTTTTGCTCTATACGTATATATAGGTGCGTGTGTAACCCCCTCACTAGTCTTTAGGACTAACCCTCATTGTTGTTCTTCTTTTTCCCCTTTTTTTCGAGTTGCAAGTACTTTCAGGGTCTCAGAGTCATACTTGTGGTTTAGCTCGAGTCAGCATGCATCGTAGTGGTTTCATAGATATTGTATTTATGCTCTACTTTTGGAATATGTACATTAAGTTTGATACTCCGTTCTTTTGGCCCGGGATGGCATTGTAGATATGTATATGGTTTTAATATGATGGTTTCGCCTTGGATATTTGAGATATGATTATATGATCTTCTTAGCTTCTTAGCATGCTATCCTATACTTTGATTTGAATTTTATCGCTTCTGCTATTGTTTGATTTTATTGTGCACTCTGTTTGAGGGTCTAGACCACCAAGCTTAGGTGTGAGTTTTGTTTGTCTCTCGTTCGCTATTGTTTGGCGCGTGTGTGGACTTTCCATTTCGTTACACGTGTTGAACTCTAGTGTGGGAGATGTGGTGCCCATCGTTCAGGGTGCTACAAAACGTACGAAACAATGTACAAGTATTCACACAAAGGGGGAGACATGCCTAAAGAACAATCTGAGCCACGGCCATGGCTCAGATCAGAGGCTGTCGTGTCTCCCCTAAAGAACAACTTGAGCCACGGCCATGACTCAAGTCAGAGACGGAAAACCTTGTCTCCATGGCTAGATACGGCTATGGCTCAATTCCTTTGATGGGGGAGCCACCCCTTTGAGCTCCAAATTCAACCATGGTTATGGCTGTACGAGGGGAAAGAAAGGAAGGCACGCAGCAGTAGTCGGCAACAACAACACCCTTAAACACACCATTAATTCCCTAATGACATGCTTAACATCCTAAACATACTTATAACTCATGAATCATGCTAGAAAAAAGAGATGTCATTAAAACTTAAACAAGGTGAAACAATGGTGAACCAAGAAATATGCAAGAATCGAACAAGATTTCAATGAATAAATAACGAGGGAGATTACACGAACAACATACTTCAAACTTAGCTCAATTAATTCACATATGGAAACATTAGAAGTAATTTCTAACATTTTAACACTATTCATCATCTTCATCAAAGGCATGGAAACGAGCAAGAGAATCGACATTCAATCGGATTGAAATGACGCACTCGAAGAGAGGAATTTAATGCTTACCTTGGATCGTTGATCGGGCGAGAGACGGAGTCGGAACTTGAGCTCAAAGATTAGGGTGAATAGTGGAGCTTCTTCTTCCTTTTTTTTTTCCTTAGGACCGAAATGGAAGAAATGGGGGAAGGAAGAGGGTTGGTCCAGTTTTAAGCCAAGAAAAACTGGTTCGGTTTGGTTTAAGATGGGTTCGGTTCAATCGGTTAGAATTTAAATATGTAGAAGGTTCAAACGGCTTCAGAAAAAAGTGAGGCTAGTTTCGTTGGACCGCAAATCATCGAAACGAATCCAATGTCAAAGTCATAATTCGAATTTAAATCCCCGAACTCAAGTTAGCCGAAAAATAGCTTAGAAACCCTAATTCTGATTAGGTCCCTAATCTTCAATTAAATGGACTTTCGAGTCCAAACACGTAATAATTAAGCTCTAGGGCAATAAATAACTTGAAATGAAATTTATATTGACATGTTGGGCATGAGACGTCACATATTCGAAATTAAAACAATTAAATTACGTAATAAAACTCACTCGTGACGTCATACCTGGATCGCCGAAAGGACGGGGCGTCATAGATGTTTAATGTGGGTTTCTAGGTATTAGTTGCATCAGACCTCAAAGACTATTACTAATTTTAATTACCTCCCCTATGCAAAATCTTTTAGACAATTTTTTAAATGTAAAACTTAATTATATGGACTTTTTAGTATTTATCTAAAATTTTTAGTGATAATTAATGAAAAATATCAAATTATTCACAACTAATTTTAATTACCTTCCTTATGCAAAATCTTTTAGTACTAACTACACGTTTGAAATTTTAAATTTTTAGTCAAGCCCTATTTTGCATAAAATTACTCTATTATCCCTAAGAGAGAGGGGGACAAAAAAAAAAAAAAAAAAAAAAACCCATGTCTCCCCACTATTGTGGTTTCACTCCCAACACAAAGAAAGAGAAATTCTACTACCAAAAAAGAAACAGACATTCATCGACAGTAACTTTCCAAAAGGGAGAGACAACGACCACAAAGGGAGAAAGAGATAATCATTTGTGGAGAGACGGAGAAGATAAAGAGAAGCAAGAGAGAATTATTAGTAGAGAGATGAAGAAGATAAAAAGAAGCAATGGTCTTAGAGACAGAGAAGAGAGAGATTGACGAAAGAGAATTATTATTTAGAAAAATCAAGGTATCAAAATTTATACAATGAAGTATGATTTTCCCATGGCAATGTATTGGGAAGATATTCTCTTTCTTTTTCTACGATCAGGTTGAACTTTCGGTAGAAGATTAAATACTTGACCAACCCCATTTTTTCACATACTCCAAGCATTTAGGGAATTAGATTACATAGTTTGTATGAGTGTCATAGCCCCTTAATCCAGTTGCGTAGCTGGATAAACAAAAAAGAAAGTATAACATATGAACATTAAGGTAGTCAATTTTCAAAATAAGGTATTGAATTGATAACATAAGTACTAGTATAGCCCGTCATCAGTTCCGTACCTAGATAAACAAAAAATATATATATAATATATAAATATTAAGTTACTCAGTTTTCAAAATAAGGTACTAAATTGAGAATATAAGGTACTAGTATAAGAAATCTTAAATAATGTACCAAAATTTCAAAATAAGGTACTATGAAATAAAGTGAATCACCTATTGTTTGTTGAGTCACATGGTGAAAAATCATAGAACTCTTTGTTGTTGTATAATGACTCATTAATTCCTTTAAATGACAAAAAAAGAGAAAAAATGAAGGTTTTCTGTAACGTATGATTTCTATGGTAAAAGAAAAACAAATGAGAAAGAAAAAAAAATACATACTGAAGAACATCTGAATTTGGGGCAATTATTTTTAACTACCTAGTCGTGGGAGAAAATTTATTTTACCCCGATGCTAAAAATTTTAGTACTAACTCCCTATTTCCAAACTTTAAATTTTATTCACTCCCCAAACACCTAAATTGACTGCAATATCCTTAATTATTTTTTTTCCTTTTCTTATTCTTTGTTTTCCTTTTCATACTTCAATTTTAAACCTAAATAGTTTAACTTTTACGAATATACTCTAATTTTGAATTTGAATACTTTAACATTTCTAAACAATACTCCAATTATAAACCTAGGTACTTTAGGTTTTATGAGTAATACTCTAATTTAAAATGAAGTACGAACAATACTCTTTTTTCTTTTCTTTTTCTTTATTTCTCCTTCTCATACTTTAATTTTAAACTTGAGTACTTTAACTTTTACAAATAATACTCTAATTTTAAATTTGGATACTTTAACGTTTCTGAATAATACTCTAATTATAAACGTAGGTATTTTACCTTTTATGAATAATACTCTAATTTGAAATGTAAGTACTTTTACTTTTACGAACAATATTCTATTTGGGCTAATCACAGAAACCCCCCCATCCTTTGGGGGTTTTGGCACTTTCCCTCCTATACTTTCATTCTTGGCATTAAATCCCCTAACCTTTGAAAAATATTACACTTAACCCCTTCAAAAAATTTTGATCATCGATTTCTCCTCCGTCATAGCGACCCAAGCTTCAAGACCACCGCCATCGTGTTCGTCTCTCCAAGGAGAACAAAGCCCATACCCCAGCCAACCCTATTGACCGCCAAAAGCTTCGTTTGTCGTGCATCGTCTTTAACCGATGATTTCTACTTCGTCGGTTGTCGGATTTTGATTTCGAGACCATTGTTGTGTTCCTTGCGTCGAAAGTTTCGATTTGATATATAATATCTACACATTTGAGATCAACTTTGTATAGATTTGCTTTGCTAAAGTTTGTTAGAAGGGGTTAAGTGTGATATTTTTTAAAGGTTAGGGGGTTTAATGCCAAAAATAAAAGGACAGGGGGGAAAGTGCCAAAACCCCCAAAGGATGGGGGGGTTTCTGTGAAAAAAAGGTAAAATTTTATCCCAAAGGATGGGGGGTTTTTATAAACGTAGGTATTTTACCAAATGGTAATATTATTCTGTGAATCGATTTAGATACCTCATATAATGTAGTGAAAATCGTAAAAATCCCCCCAAAAAAATATCTTTACATTTTCTTGATTTAATATCTACCAAAACATTTTAAGCGCGAAACTGAAATTTCAGATAACCTATTATTTTATTTTTTAGACCAACCGGCAATCTTGACAACCATTTTTTCATCAAAATGTTGGTTTTCTAGGTATCTTGCCTCTCTTTGCTGCTTTATCACTCAGTTATGATGAATAATGTGTTTGACCTTACTCACCCCCAAAAGCTAGCTGTTGAGGGGAGGGTTGCCAAGCCATTATATATTGAGATCCACATCTTTGATTATTCGATGTGGGATACTTGACACACCCCCGTCACGCCCAGGGCCGCGGAATGCGGAACAAACTGGAGCGTGAACATTGCAGGAATCGGAACATCTGCAAGCCGGGAATCGGAACATCCGGCGGGGTGGAGAGACAGGCCTAGAATCGGACCTGCTCTGATACCATGATGAATAATGTGTTTGACCTTACTCACCCCCAAAAGCTAGCTGTTGAGGGGAGGGTTGCCAAACCATTATATATTGAAATCCACATCTTTGATTATTCGATGTGGGATACTTGACAAGTTATAAAATCATATTCAACTTCCAAGTGTGATTCATAAATGTGGAGCTTCCTGGAACACCATTAAACATTTTGTGTTTTTTATTTTTCTATGTGTCGTAATCATAAAAGAAGGATATTCATAGGGTTTTTCAACTTCCAAAAGATTACATATCAATCAAGTGTTACGCTTTTAAAAAAAAAAAAAATAATTAAAAAAAAAAAAAAATAAAAAATCAAGTGTTACTCTCATAATCTGATCCTGTGAAGAGAGCACACACGTTGTCCATTAGAGTGTGGGCACCAGTTCCCTCTTAATTTTTGTAGCAGTAAAAAAAAATTGAGTTATTTTTGAATTACTTATTTTTTATGTACAAATATCAAAATTTTAAAATTTTGTGTTTTGTCCCTCAATAATATAGAAAATCTCTTTTTTTTATCTCACCTCTCTTCCGGGAAATTCTAGGTCCCTCATATTTGATTTGGCCTTAGCCCTCAGATATCATCTTGAAAAGCTTTTACCTTTAGAATTAGGTAGATTTTTGCACTTTGCACTTCTTTTATTTTAGACCCATTCTAATTTAACACAAACAAGATTTTTCTTGAATTTCCAATTTACTGTTTTAAAAAATGCATGCGTATGTCCCATGTTCAACTTTCGGATGAATACTTTCATAGATTCTTCGGTAAATTTGTAAAATAAGACCTTCAATGCGTGGATGTTAAAGGGCTCTATGATAGGGGTTGAGTGGCACGTTGCCATTTCTCTAATATTAATTCGTCGGCTAATTACATGATTTACTATCACTAAACGCTAGGAATTGGATAAATGACATAAGCCTCAACTTAAAAAGGAGAATTCTAATCCAAATTATGTTCGACGGAACCAATTAATTAAACAAGTAAATGTATTAATTATACTTGCTATTTGATTTGTCATTCGTCTTAAATTTTCCATCAAGCATCCCTTAGTGTAAAACATTCTCATTAAATCGGTTTGACCGAGTCAGACTCGGGCTAAAATTACCTCAACTTGAATACAAGCATCACATCAACCCCGGCCTTCGATTGAACCAATTAATTAAAAAGGTAATTATATTATGATTGTCATCTGATTTGTGGCTCTCTCTAAATTTTTCACCGACCACACAACAAGTGTAAATTATATTGGTTTGATCGAACCAGATTCGTGCTAGAATTATTCAAGATTTTATAAGTATTCATAAAATATTTCTCTAATTTCTTTTAAAGAAATTTATAATGTATACTCTCTCATATATTTATAACTTCCATGAAAATAAACTAAAATTTACCAACTTATTAAAACATTTCACCACATATTCCATGTATAAATTAAAACTATTCTCTCCCTTCATACACGTATAAATCATTAATTATAATAGTTATGAACGATAAATGTGTGCAACTCTCGAGATATCTGTTTTTCTTTTCCCTAGTTACTTACTTATGGGCAATATTTTTAGCTTAGCATTTTAGTAAGTATTTTCAATTCAGATTTTTAAGCTATTATTTTGATTAGCATTTAAGTTTTAACTATCCTTTTTAGAAGCAAATCAACACACTTTCATGTTAGAGATCCAATATTTTATCTTATTGCTTTGTCATATCATCACACATATATATATATATATATATATATATATATATATACACTATTGATGAATACTCTTAAAAATATTATTTTGTTGTGTGTCGTATCGTGTCAGACACCGTATCCGACACTCTTCATGTGAAAAATTCAAAAAAATAAAAATAAAATTGTATCGTCTTATCCATACCATGTCGTGTTTGTATCGTCGTTTCCGTATTCATACATTATAATATATATATATCAAATAAGTTATGTCCGATAAATACAAATATATGCATGTATGTAAATATGTTTCATATTTGGTAAAGTTATGTTGTAATTTTTGATATTCAATAGATTATTTTATAATCTTTAAGGGTTAAAACATTTTTTACACACCACCGTTTGGGGTGTTTTGCACTTTAATACTCAATTTTTAAAAATTAAAGATTCGATATCCAACCTTTAAATTTTGTTTCATTTAAGTGTCAAATTTCAAATTTGACTTATCAAGATACCACACACATTATTTTTTTATTGACTGAATTTGAAATTGAACACTTTAGTGAAACAAAATTCGAATGTTGAGTATCAAATCCTTCAATTTCAAATTTTGGATACTAATTAAAGTACAAAATATTTGAATATTAGGTTGAAAAAAATTTTAACCCTTTAATTTTATAATTATACGAATCGTTATGTAATTGGACCTAAAATAATTTTAAGTGTGTTTAACTAGTAAACTAGAGGAAATTTTTATATGTATCGGGTTTGGGCCCCGATGTATGTACCCCCTAATTAAAAAAAATAAAAAAATTAAATAAAAGATAAATAAAATCAAAAATAAAAAAGATATATTTTTTTATATTTTTTTAATGGAGATACTGTATCGGCGCCCACAACAAGAATTTCCCAACAAACTAGACTGACAAAAATGGGAGTTTCGAGGAGACTTCATCAGGCGCAATACACAACCATATCATTTGACCATTCCTTAGTTCCACCTAACCCCTTGGTTACTGCGAAGCGCGAACTAATTTATTAATCAAGTACATTGGGTTGGGAAGACCAAAAGAGACCACATTCTTCACATGGCTCATGTGTATTCAATCGTTCAAAATTATTATTTCTGACTTAACATAAATATTATATCACGAGTACTATCTTATTTAATGACTTTTAGCCTATGTTTTGAAATTCGGACTGAACATCAAATCAGAAAATCTTATTAGTTATTGGTTTTATTGGTTCGATCATCGATCGACATGACGTCATAATTATATAATAATTATATTTAATTATATATATTATATAATATTATAAATATGAATTAAAAATAATCAAATGAACTAAATTATATAAAAAAGAGATATAGTTTTAAGTCACTTTTAATTTCTTGTTAATTTTTAAATAACATCTGTAATAATAAAATTTCAAATCATAAATCTACAAGTATAATAAAATATTTAATTAAATAGAAAAATAATCAACATCTTGCAAATTAACAATATAAATAAAAGATTGATTCAACAATATCATACTTTTACTATAGAAAAATAAATAAAAAGAATATCACCCATAGTTTATGTTTTTATAAATATATATTATAAAATATATATATATATTAAACACTATTTTCATGGTTGGTTAAATGAATTCATTTATTTTTATCCACTTGTCTTGACACATGAAAGGGATTATATTTTACTTTGAATTTAATGAATCAAAAATTGAAGTAGCACACTTTGTTGGAGTGTTCTCCTTCTATTCAAAAGGTGTTGGGTTCAAATTCTAGCAGTCCCGATAATCAAATACATAATTTTTGCCAAAAAAAAAATTTTAAAAAATCAAAAAATCCTGGCCATCCAGCCCGCTGTTGTGACACCCCGTTTTTCCGAAAAGCCAGGTATCACGAGAGAGTTTAATTCAGCAATTATGTGATTTATGTGACGTCGCATGCTATATGTGTCAACGTGAAGTGAAGTTTATTTTGTACTTGGACTCAGTTGTCCAATATTTGCAAGTTAGGGACCAAATTATAATTAGGGTGTTTTGGGCCATTCGTGGCTATCTTGAGCTCGGGAATTCGGGTTCGAATTTCGACCTTACCATTGAGTTCATTTCGACGATTCGGATTCGATGGATTTACCTTTTAATTTTCTAATGCCATTTGATCGCCTTACCGTTTTAAAATCCGATCCGAATGGATCGGATACCGCTGACCCTACCAGTTTTTGGCCGACTCGTTTCAGCCCAAGAATCCCCTTTCTCCCCATTTCCCAGGTTCAGCACAAGAAAGAGAGAGAAGGAGAAAAATCGACCCTTTTGGACTCCAAGCTTTGAGCTCGGGTTTCGCAAGATCCAACTGTCCGATCAACGACCTAAGGTAAGATTTGTATTCTACTCATTACCTGCTTCGATTTAATACCTCCTTCGTGCCTTGGATACGTGTTATTTGACTAATTGGGGAAGATGATGAATAGTGTCAGGTTGGGAGATTTATGTGTATTAGAGCTCGTTTCACGGGTTCTAATGTGCAAATATGTGATCTACATGTTATATATGTCTCGTGGTATGATTTTTGTGTGAATCGGGGTCATGGTTGTGCTGTTGCCTCGTTTTCCCTTTTTTCTGCCATTGTTGGAGCTTGGACGCAGGGGTGTGACACGCCTGTGTCACCCCCAATGAAGAAAATGAGACACGTCCGTGTCTCAAGCCTTTTTCACGCCTGTACTCTGATATGCCCGTGTCTCTATTTTGCCTTGAGGGGTGACACGCCCTTGTCCCCCCTGCCTGCACAGATGCATTGTTTTATTCTTCGTTACCTATCCAAACGAACTCCGATTGACCTGAAATTTTAACCACAGAAACCTTTTGAAGTCTAGAGTATTTTTCAATTAGAATCACCTCAATATCTTTTCTAGTTTGTGAGATATAATCAATCCATTTTGGTGTCACCACTTCACCGAAAATTTGCATTCATCCGACTTTGGGCCTACACCATTTTCACATAACTTTGAACCACGATTCGAGCCTTATACCATTCAAAAGGCCTATTTATCTAGTTTCATATCCAAGAAACCAAACTCCATTCCAACTTTTAGAACTCGAGATATTCCCATTTTTCTACAGCCTGCGCGTTTTCAAAAACTATCAGATTTTCCTAATATTTGCTAAAACCTCTCTTCTTGTGTTCCTTTCACTTCCTTGACTCCCGTATGTGATGTATATGAATTGTATGCATTATTAATTGATAATTATATTATTATTTGACACTCATTGGTCCTTACTTGCTTAAACTTGATTAATTGACTTCGTGATATATATATGAAGTGAATTTGTATACTTGCCTATTTGTGGGGACATTAATTGTGCACATGAACACGATCACATCAATTCATGACATTCTTATGATGTATTACATATGAAATCATGCCAAGAAATGATGCACCACTTCATGAACATTGTCGTGCATCCTACTCGGTTTCATTCTTGAGTCGTGTCTCACAAGTACACTGTGTCTTCTTTCTTGTACAGTAATCTCCTTGGTGGATACGTTCGTGGTTTCTCTCTTGGTCCATCTGGCACTTGGAGGTGAGGGTTTTCTTTTATAAGTGAGCTATATCCTTGCATGTTCTAAATAAGCCAAATGGTTTTTATATTAAACCAACCATATCTTTTATACCGGTTATGTACCGAAAATGCTTTATAAATCGTGTAGTGTTAACCCTGAGCCTGGTTTGCGAGATCTTGATTGCCCCCGGCTCTCCTAGTGCTGGGCTAGCCTGTGTGGATTCCTGTACCTGATCGTTGGGCCCAGGGGCTCGTGTATTGAGTGAACCGGGGAGGCATCGGGCCAACGGTGACCTCTTGCATAAGTCCCACAGTGTTGGACCAACCCGGATATCCGCCAGGAGGTTTAGTGGAAGATGGGTTCCGGTCTGGGGAGTCATGAACCCGCAGAACAAGTGAGTGGATGGCGAGGGTTAGGTACCCCGAGCCATCACCGACGTAAGGGGGTTAAATTATACATGTTATCACGTTATTGAGTAATGAAATGAATTCCTGGCTCGTGCTTGCTTGATTGAATACATGCCTTGCTCTTGTCATGTTAATAAGTAGAAAGTGAAGTCTAGGATGGAATAAATAGTCGTTCTCGTCGGGTCCCCTAAAATGTAATACATAGATATCTGTAACCTCTGGCATACCCCCAATCCCTGTTCAACAACCGGAGCTCGTGGATTGTTAAGGTAAAATGGACATCAACAGAGGGCATATGGATATCGAAACATGCATTGTATATCCTGCTTACCTGATTGCATGAATGAGTGTAATTCCGCCCGTACGTAGTGATTGACTCTTGATTCACGCTACTTGCTTTATCAACAAATAATGTACAGTGGAATTATGCCTGCTTGATTGCCTGTTTATATATATATATATATATATATGCGTGTGTAACCCCTTCACTCAGTTAGTTGGCTGACCCCTCCCTCTCTTTGTTTTTAGTGGTTATCTTGCAGGTCCAGTGGTTGTTAGGCGGGAGTCTGTCGAGGTCTTTGTTCGTGTCTTGGTCATGTTCATTGCATTGTACCATACATTCGATTCCTATTTACATCGGGCCTTGTAGGCCATATTGTATCTTTATTGTTCTATTGAACTCGGGACAGGTTTCTAGGGCCCTAGTTGAACCCGTTGTATGCTATTGTCTTGTATTGTTAATCAGGATAGGTTAAGATAGGTTTCTTGGTTTAGTTGAACCCGTATTTACATTTTTGTTTGAATTATAATTACCCTGTTAGTTGTGATTAAATGATTGCATTGCTTCCGCACTCCTGGTTTCTGTTGAACTTAGTACAGGGTCTAATCCCGTCTAACGTAGAGTGGTTCATGTATGGACCTTTCATTTCATGTGTGGACCGGGTTCATGGTGCGGGGGATGTGGTGCCCTCCGTTTAGGGTGTCACATCCTAAAGTGGTATCAGAGCTCCAGGTTACAAAATCGGAGTTCTAGTGTCTTGTCGTGTCGTGTCGTGTCGTGTCGTGTCTAGGTCATACGGCTTAGGAACTACTTGTGAACGTGTGCATTGCATCGTTCTTGAACTTGAAATGTGTTTCTTTCCAACTTTGCTGAATTGTATGTTGCATTTTTGCATCAAATTCATATCTTGGTGCTAATTATGTGACATGAGCATGCACTAATCGCATGCCTTTATTTTGAAACGAGTTATGATTTACAGGTTACGAAGATAATATCAAACCACGGCCAATCTACGACAACTACAACCTACCATAAGTTCTACTTTCAAGCATGGAAGATGTAAGGATTGCACCGGGGACTGTATACAAGAATTCGAGAGTCGTGGCCTTTCCTAAATAGGGGTTATGGTTCGAGTAATAGAGTCCGGAACGGAAGGATTAAATTGTGGGAATAATTTACAAGCCCTATTGAAGTTGGTGAATACCCGGTGGGATAAGGGTAAGGTGTATGATGTCACAACTTATAAGATCAACACATACGCCTACACTATAAGCTAATCGACCGGATTCAATGGGATCATTTAATCCAAGAATGGAGAGAAGAAAATCTTGAATGAGATGTTTAGATTCGAGGTTCAGATCAACGAAGTTGTAATGATTTTCAAGATGACTCAGGGTAAAACAGGTTCGTTAGGTGACAAGCAACAAAGATCATCAAGGATAAGCTTTCAAGTAAATCAAGCTCTTAGAAGTCAAGTTCGGAGAAGAGGGAATTGAGATACTTCGGGTTTCGGGTGAGATAGAAGCCGAATTCGGAATAGTTAAAGAAAGCCAATCAACCTCGGTGAATACAAACCCATGGAAGATATGGAGCAACAAATGGAAACGATAAAGAAAGGCAAAGAGCTTTTGGAAGGAAATTATGTGCTCAAGTGTAAGCAATTGGAAGATGAGCTCATTCAACTGTTCGAACTCATAAAGAATAACCCGAGGGGGCTTCGATCAAAGCGACAACCATGGAGAAGATTCGGACTATAATTGGAGATCAATTCTTGGGAAGAAGTCAAGATACCAATTTCTAGGGTGTAAAAGAAATTCAAGTTCAATAATCATAATCCCGGACCATGGAAACACACAAGTTGATACAAGAAAACTTTGAAGATTTAGAAGACTGTGGGTAAACAAGAAATGAACGACAAATTCGAGGAAAACCTGTAATTGAAGAAAAGATGAACAAGTTGCGGAGTTAAGCTTACCACCATGGTGATAGGTTTAATACATTCATGGCATGTGCATCATACATCGCGTTAAAATTTTAATCTCTTTTATGTATGTGTATATGTACACGTATCTCTACTTGATATAAGTGCTCCAATGTGTTGCATCTTTAATTGTTCGCTACGTGCACTGACATATTAATCCAACATGTATTGTTTAGTGTTTATTTGATAGGGAATTTTCTCCACTTCGTTCATTAAGTGTTACGCCGACCGGGCCTTGCTTGAATCAAGGAAAGAAAAGATTTTGGGTTGTAAAGCTAGAAGAAAAAAAGAGAAAATATCGAGGCTCGGGAAAGTAGAACCGGAGGATGGAACAAAGGAAGTAAGTTACTAACCCTACCAATCACTTCAAAGTGAATGTGAGTGAGATCACCAGATATGTAGCTTGGTTAGAACTATTTATACCGGGGTAGCTAAGATGAAGAAGTTAGGAATCCCCGATCCAAGAAGTGATAGAACAATTTCAAGTAATTGGGATAGGAATTCTTAAGGGGGAGAGCCAACCGGGAGATGACTTAAAATTCATGGTTGTGCTCGAACGGGTTATTTCTAATAGGAACAACCGAAATGCAAGAATCAGCAAGTAACGGGATTCTACCAAAAGTGGCGAGAGATGAAATGGGAGGTCTAGCACTGGATGCAAATTTAAAACCGAGATGGATGAAGCCTTGAGAATAATATCAGAAGATATAGGTACTTCGAGAGATGAAGATATGGATTCAAGGAACGCTTGGGAATTAAAACGAAAAGATAGGGTAATTTAGGTTACAGAATCCCCCGTTGGCTTCTTACTACCGGACATGTACGAGCTCAATCTCCCAAGGTTGAAAGAGTTGTGTTTTGTATAACAGGTCTTGTATTTGAAGGCGATGGAACCGTGTAGAAACCTCAGAATTTATAAGGAGGGTATTAGGTAAAGAAGCCCGATCAAATCATCATATTCCATGATGGATGGAGTGAGAGTCAATTTAATCGAGTGTTGGAAGTGGAATATCTAAGAGAGATTATAACATGAACAAGATGGGTTACCGGCTCGTCAGTCGTTCTTCTATTATGAGCCAGGAACGCTAATAGGATTTGGAGACTAGAATTCGAGCCACTAAAGATTAGCTCGAGCATCCGAGGAGATTGAGTATAATTCACGGAGAAGGATGAATTAATTGGGTTAAGACCAAGTGCCACTTAAGATTTGGAACTTCGGACCGTGATGTTTACTAAGGATAAGAAGATCGACCGTGGAATGGAGACCTGGTGGTCATCGAGTATCAAATATGTTGGGGATTTCAAGGCATGGCACTATGGTTAGATGAATCTTCACCAAAGAATCAAGTGTCAAATCGGATCACTACATTGAAAGATTTTCAATGAACAGTGAACGACACATTAAACATACATATCACGTGCATCATACATCCCTTTGATTGTTATTGTATGTGTTTGTCGTTAGTTACCATTTGTAGTAGTTTGAGTGAACGAGTGCCTTAGCTGCTCGGTGAGACGAGGGTCGTTCCTTGCAACGGACTTGCAATAGGTCTTCGGAGACCATGTTTAGAAGCTAGTGCCAGTTCAAGAAACCAACTTCAAACCATGAAGTAGATGTGGCGATAGAAGACCCGTTTGGGGTTGGAGAACGAGCAGTGGAAGTTCGTTAGCTACTCCACTCGTGATATCGAGTTGTGGGATGGTTTGGGATGGATTTAAACGGTGAGAGATGAATCTCTGAACGGTACATTAAATATACATATCAGGTGCATCATGCATCCCTTTGATTGTTGCTGTATGTGTTTGTCGTTAGTTGCCTCCTGTAGTAGTTTGAGTGAACGAGTACCTTAGCTGCTCGGTGAGACGAGGGTCGTACCTTGCAACGGACTTGCAACAGGTCTTCGGAGACCATGTTTAGAAGCTAGTGGCAGTTCAAGAAACCAACTTCAAACCATGAAGTTGATGTGGCGATAGAAGACCCGTTTGGGGTTGGAGAATGAGCAGTGGAAGTTTGTTAACTACTCCACTTGTGATATCGAGTTGTCGGATGGTTTGGGATCGATTCAAACGGTGGGAGATGAATCTCGTTTAGACCCTCCTATCGTACGAGACGTCCGGACTACTCATGGTCTGTAACATCCCGACTGATCAGACTTTTCAGGA
The DNA here is from genome assembly GCA_037501455.1 of Lantana camara. Taxonomy (NCBI): domain Eukaryota; kingdom Viridiplantae; phylum Streptophyta; class Magnoliopsida; order Lamiales; family Verbenaceae; genus Lantana; species Lantana camara. Next base: position 24,092,554 of record CM074856.1, on the reverse strand, counting down.
AACCTCTTATGTGCGCTATTTAATTATTTCTTTAAGTGATTATGTGATATTTAATTGCTAACGTGGACTAATTGAAGTTATTTGAACTTAATTGCTTTGGTATGAATTTGTTTAACTTGAACGTTTAATTTTCCTTCACTTTGTATTTTGCTCGTTTTAGATTCGTATTTAATTCTGATTTTTGTGAATTCGTGATATGTGTTAATTATATGCTTTATGGACTTGTTTATGTGCTCGTTATTTGTTTTGGTATTTGCTTTGATTGCCTTTTTGGGTTCGTTTTGGAGATGGGACCTAAAGGAGGCTAAAGAGCATTTAGCGCACCTTGGGTTCCGGGATGCGTATCTTGAGCTCGGGAATTCGGATTCGAATTCCGTCACCTCCGTTGAACTCGTTTCGATGATTCGGGTTTAATGGGATAAGCCTCACATTTTTCTAAGCTCGTTAAGGCCTTCGGATTTCACCGGTAACGAGCCCTTATGCTTGAGAGACACCTTTTTGACCTAATAAGTCTTTGTGGACCCCACCTAAACCTTAACCAAGCCTTAACCATGAGTTATACCTTGAGTTGAGCCTCTCTTATCCCCTTTTTGCTGATGGAAATCGAGCCAAACCTCTCTCTCTCCCACCAAAACCGATCAGCCAAGCAAAGCAAGAGGAAGAAGAAACCCCTTTCTCCATTTTCTTGTTTTTGAGCTCAAATCTTCACCCAAGCTTCTCAAATGTGCTCTTGAGTTCATTTCCATGGTTGATTGATGAGATATAGCAAGCATGTGAATAGTATGTGTTGGGAGAATTTGTTGGATTCTTGCTCCATTCTTGTTTCCTTGAGATTTGATGATGATATTATGCTCCTAGGACTTGATTCTTAGCATTTATTACATTTCCTTGCTTGGTAGTTGGAGTATGAGTGTTTGGTTTTAATTGGGCTGTTGAGTCTGTTGTTTGAGTTGTCTGCGTTTTTCTGTACCGAGACACGGGGGTGTCTCGGTTTGCCCTTTGTTGGTGACACGGGCGTGTCACCTTTTGATTTCGTTGTTCGGTTTCTGTACTGAGACACGGGGGTGTCTCAGCTTGCCCTTCCAGGGGGGCACGGGCGTGTCCCCTAGGAACTCTAGTTTTTCGCCCGTCTTTGCTTGATTTTGCTTCCTTTCCGTTACTTCTTGTTGATCCTTCTTGCCTCGTTTTCGGTGTGTATGCATGACCAACTTGTTATATTTTGTGTTAAGCCTTATGTTATGAATTTGTGACTTGATTTACGTCCTCGTTTATGATATATGTCCGGATATGCATTGAATGCTCATAAATGATTTAAATGTGGATTCATTTCATACCATTTGCATCATAAACATACATGCACATGTACCGAACATCAATGTGGTTCATATTGAGTCTAAGAGTGTTTCTTGTTGTTTGTCTTGTTCAGAGGATCTCCCTGTAGAGGACGTGCTTGCTCCGTAGGTGTCTGGTTGTCACACTTTTGTCTCCACTACGTTCGTTGACAAGGTGAGGTTTTTGTTCTTTTAGTTACTTGACCTATAACCCTACTTGATTTGAGGCCTCGCATGTGGATACGTATAATATATGGTAAATAAGTGCATGATACTTATGTTGCGTGATTTGCCCCATTTGTTATAAGAGTTTGAAAACGTTTTGTATAAGTATATAAGCTATTTTGCTTTCATTTGAAAAGTTTAGTTTTGTGCAAGTGTGTGTGTGTAAGCGAGATGTGGCTTTGAAGGATAAGCTTTGAGATATGTTTGTGTGACTTTCGTGATATGTTTGGGCCCCGGAGTGTGGTATGGTAATCTCGGGATGACCGAGGGGTCGCCGAGCTCTTCCATCAACACCTCCATTTGAGAGTTTCACCCAACCTTGGGAGGTTAGGAAGGGTGTTTCTCTTGAGCCGGCGGAGGCAACCGCCGAAGGTTTCAAGGAAGTAATTAAACTTTGTCTCGTCTGTGTATGTGGATAGTTAGGGCCGATCAACCCTTCTATCAACCGGTGTTGGGGATGGATTCTGATTTGTTTTGCTTTGCTTTGTTCTTCGTATATGGAAGTTGGGATGTGTGTGACTCGTACTCGCCGAGTTGGTTTAGCTTTGTATGATCTATGGAACGAGAGTGGATTCTTAATTTACCTAAAACTTGGAGTTTAGCTTTTGGCCTTTTTCCTTTCCTTTAACCTATGTATATACCTATATCAAGGGAATTAATTTGGCTTGCAAAAACCACTCTGGGTTTAAGGATTCTTCCGTTTTGATTAAATGCTTTGCTCTATATATATATCGGGTGCGTGAGTTAGCACCCTCACTAGTCACTAGGACTAACCCTCGTTGTTGTTTTCCCCTTTTTCCTTTCTTTTGAGTTTGCAGGTTCTTCTGAGTCAAGCTAGCGGCAAGTGTCTTTTGGGTTTACTTGTGGTATAGCTTGGGTCTTCATGCATCGTAGTGGATTTCCTTTCCTTTACTTTATGCAATTTTGGATGATGTATTCTGAATACACTTATGCTCTTTTGGCCGTGATGGCATTGTATATTTTGTATATGATCTAGCTTGAATACTTGACCCTCCCCCATTTTTGATATGTATATATGTGATCTTGGGAATTTTGTTAGCTTATGAATTGCTTCCGCTACTCTGATTTTTTTTTATTTTCGCAGTTCTTGAGGGTCTAGGCCGCCTAGCGAGGGTGTGGGTTTTGTGTGTCTCCCGTTCGCTATGGTTTGATACGGGTGCGAACTTCCATTTCGTTACTCGTGTTCGACCTTAGTGCGGGGGATGTGGCATCCTTCGCTCCGGGGGTGTTACATGGTCGGACCAAGTTCACGTGTAGGCTATACAGTGTTTGAAACCTTTTCGTGCTTGAAGACCCTTCTCTGAACTAATTCCTGTCGGGGTGTTGCGAACCCCACGTAGGACGAACACTGAAAAGTTTTGCTTAGAGTCCAGAACTCGAGGCAGTGACCCTGAGGACAGGTCCTTCTTAAGGGGGAGAGGTTGTGACGCCCCATTTTTTCGGCAAGCCAGGTATGATTTCACGAGAGAGTTTAATTCGGTAATTATGTGATTTATGTGATGTCGCATGCTATACGTGTCAACGTGAAGTTTATTTTAATTACATGTGCCATAGAATTTATTTAAATTGTACTTGGACTCAGTTGTCCAATATTTTCAAGTTAGGGACCAAATTATAATTAGGGTGTTTTGGGCTATTCGTGGCTATCTTGAGCTCGGGAATTTGGGTGGTTCGAATTCCAACCTTACCATTGAGTTCGTTTCGATGACTTGGATCCGATGGATTTACCTTTTAATTTTCTAAAGCCATTTGATCGCCTTACCATTTTAAAATCTGATCCGAATGGATCGGATACCGTCGACCCTACCCGTTTTTGGCAGACCAGTTTCAGCCCAAGAAAAGGGAGAAATCTCTCCCCTTTCTCCCTATTTCCCACGTTCAGCACAAGGAAGAGAGAGAAGGAGAAAAATCCACCCTTTTGGATTCCAAGCCTTAAGCTCGGATTTCGCAAGATCCAAACGTCCGATCAATGACCTAAGGTAAGATTTGTATTCTACTCGTTACGTGCTTCGATTTAATACCTCCTTCGTGCCTTGGATACGTGTTATTTGACTAATTGGGGAAGATGATGAATAGTGTCAGGTTGGGAGATTTATGTGTATTAGAGCTCGTTTCACGGGCTCTAATGTGCAAATATGTGATCTACATGTTATATATATCTCGTGGTATGATTTTTGTTCGAATCGGGGTCATGGTTGTGCTGTTGCCTCGTTTTCCCTTTTTTTCCGCCATTGTTGGAGCTTGGACGCAAGGGTGTGACATGCCCGTGTCACCCCCAATGAAGAAAATGAGACACGCCCGTGTCTCAAGCCTTTTTCATGCCTGTACTCTGACACGCCCGTGTCTCTATTTTGCCTTGAGGGGTGACACTCCCGTGTCCTCCCTGCCTGTACAGATGCACTGTTTTGTTCTTCGTTACCTACCCAAACGAACTCCGATTGACCTAAAATTTTAACCAAAGAAACCTTTTGAAGTCTAGAGTATTTTGCAACTGGAATCACCTCAATATCTTTTTTAGTTTGTGAGATATAATCATCCATTTTGGTGTCATCACTTCACTGAAAATCTGCATTCATCCGACTTCGAGCCTATGCCATTTTCACATCACTTTGAACCACGATTCGAGCCTTATACCATTCAAAAGGCCTATTTGTCTAGTTGCATATCGAACAAACCAAACCCCATTTCAACTTTTAGAACCCAGGATATTCCCATTTTTCTACAGCCTACGTGTTTCTGAAAACTGACAGCTTTTCCTAAACTTTGCAAAACCTCTCTTCCTGCGTTCCTTTCACTTCCTTGACTCCCGTATGTGATCTATACAAATTGTATGCATGATTAATTGATAATTATATTATTATTTGACACTCCTTGGTCTTTACTTGATTAATTGACTTCGTGTTATATATATGAAGTGAATTTGTATACTTGCCTATTTGTGGAGACATTAATTGTGCACATGAACACGGTCACAACAATTCATGACATTCTTATAATTTATTACGTATGAAATCATGCCATTACATGATGCACCACTTTATGAACATTTTCGTGCGTCCTACTTGGTTCCATTCTTGAGTCGTGTCCCACAAGTACAACGCGTCTTCTTTCTTGTACAGTATTCTCCTTGGTGGAGACGTTCGTGGTGTCTCTCTTGGTCCTTCTTGCACTTGGACGTGAGGGTTTTCTTTTATAAACGACCTATACCCTTGTATGCTCTAAATAAGCCAAATGGTTTTTGTATTAAACCAACCATATCTTTTATACCGGCTATGTACAGGAAATGCTTTATAAATCGTATATTGTTAATGCTGAGCCTATTTTGCGAGATCTTGATTGCGCCCGGCTCTCCTAGCATTGGGATAGCCGGTGTGGATTCCTGTACCTGATCGTGGGGCTTAGGGGCTCGTGTATTGAGCGAACCGGGGAGGCATCGGGCCGACGATGACCTCTTGTATAAGTCCCACAGTGTTGGACAAACCCTGATATTCGCCAGGAGGTTTGGTGGAAGATAGGTTCCGGTCTGGGGAGTCATGAACCCGCAGATCATAGTGAGTGGATGGCGAGGGTTAGCTACCCGGACCTTCACCGACGTAAGGAGGTTAAATTGTACATGTTATCACGTTATTGAGTAATGAAATGAATTCTTGACTCGTGCTTGCTTGATTGAATACATGCCATGCTCTTGTCATGTTAAGAAGCATAAAACATAGCATAACATATGTACCAACCTCCTTTCTTCGGTGATGGAAGGGTTGCACGACCCTAAACCATCCACACTTACATTAATTGTAGGCAGTGAGTTTCATGACACTCACGCCCCGAGGACTCCGTCCCCCAACCAAACCTCCTGGTGGGTTCCGGGTTCATCCCATAATTTGGAGAAGTGCACAAGGGTCATAACCGGCGACCCCATGGCCGTCCCGGGTCTCCTTTACCCACAACTCTGGGGCCCAGCATACCATCCCATACATTACATACCATAACATACCGAATCATAACTCGCTCATACCAAACATATCATAACGAAACATACGTACCTTATTCGAGCATACCTTACCTTGCAACTTAGCATATGCCATAAACGTAACTCTTCGTGTCATCCTATTCCAAGGCGCGCGAAGACACATGGTTTGGAACATAGCCTCGTTGTAAAACATTTCGAGCTTACATACGCTCATACTTATAGTTTTCAAAACCTGAACCATTGACAAAGTCATAAACAAAATGTATTAACATATATCTATAATATAAATATAATAGTATAGTCGCATGCGGGCTTGAAAATGAGCACATAGGGGTCGTAGGTCGCATTAACTAAAAGAAAATCCAAAAACCTCACCTTTTACCAAAAGTACCCACGGATGAGCGTTGGCGATCAAGAAGAAGTTAAATGATGGAACCAACACCTCCTGAACTAAAATCTGAGATAAACAAACACTAACTCATGACTTAGACTCGATCATGAACCAATTAGACGCTCGACAACTCATACGAATGCAAATGGATGCAATGCATATCATATAGATTCATACTTAGGCATATCAGAGCAAATAACGAGATATCACATAAGGAATTCAAGAATTAAACTCATATCATATGAAATAAACTCTTGATGTGTCATACTATAGGATAACATAAGTGTTCATGAGTCTAAAATGCATCAAAAAGACAAACGAATCAAGAAAGAATTACACGTAGACTTAAACGCATATCAATTCAAGTCACGTTTACACTTATCAAATGAATCCATAAAATTAGAATAAATGAATAAACATGTCATATAATCACATATTAACACGTTGAGGTCATAATTGGGGTGGGAGAAATCGAATACAATCAAGAACGAAGCAAGAAACGAACAACGAAACGAAATCGAGCACACAAAATAACACCACATGAAACACACACCCATACAAAACCGAGCGTCATAATTGGAATGTAACTCGATCTAGAAGGCAAGAAAACCCGACCGACTCACATCTCCGCCTAACTCAAACCAATACCTGCAAAACTAAAAGTTGAAATGAGAGGGTCAATCCACCGACTGAGTAAGGGGGCTAACGCACACCCATACACGTGTACATATAAAGCAAAGCACATAATAAACAAAAGACTATGAACCGGGATTGGGTTTTACATACCAAAGTCATTTTCGAATCAAACTTATACTTATACTTATCAAAACATAACAAGCTTAACATAATCGTATCATATCATAAGAGAAAGCTCATATCTCGTTTCATAATCAACATAACATACTTAAGCTCGGCGAGCACGAGCACAAACTACCCATCCTGGACTCCTCATAACATAACAAACGAAAGCATAAAACATAGCATAACATATGTACCAACCTCCTTTCTTCGGTGATGGAAGGGTTGCACGACCCTAAACCATCCACACTTACATTAATTGTAGGCAGTGAGTTTCATGACACTCACGCCCCGAGGACTCCGTCCCCTAACCAAACCTCCTGGTGGGTTCCGGGTTCATCCCATAATTTGGAGAAGTGCACAGGGGTCATAACCGGTGACCCCATGGCCGTCCCGGGTCTCCTTTACCCACAACTCTGGGGCCCAGCATACCATCTCATACATTACATACCATAACATACCGAATCATAACTCGCTCATACCAAACATATCATAACAAAACATACGTACCTTATTCGAGCATACCTTACCTTGAAACTTAGCATATGCCATAAACTTACCTCTTCGTGTCATCCTATTCCAAGGTACGTGAAGACACACGGTTTGGAGCATAGCCTCGTTGCAAAACATTTCGAGCTTACATTCGCTCATACTTATAGTTTTCAAAACCTGAACCATTGACAAAGTCATAAACATAACGTATTAACACATATCTATAATATAAATATAATAGTATATTCGCACACGGGCTTGAAAATGAGTACATAGGGGTCGTAGGTCACATTAACTAAAAGAAAATCCTAAAACCTCACCTTTTACCAAAAGTACCCACGGATGAGCGTTGGCGATCAAGAAGAAGTTAAATGGTGGAAGCAACACCTCCCGAACTCAAATCTAAGATAAACAAACACGAACTCATGACTTAGACTCGATCATGAACCAATTAGACGCTCGGCAACTCATACGAATGCAAATGGATGCAATGCATATCATATAGATTCATACTTAGGCATATCAGAGAAAATAATGAGATATCACATAAGGAATTCAAGAATTAAACACATATCATATGAAATAAACTCTTGATGTGTCATATTATAGCATAACATAAGTGTTCATGAGTCTACAATGCATAAAAGAGACAAATGAATCAAGAAAGAATTACACATAACACTTAAACGCATATCAATTCAAGTCACGTTTACGCTTATCAAATGAATCCATAAAATTAGAATAAATGACTAAACATGTCGTAAAATCACATATTAACACGTTGAGATCATAATTAGGGTGGGAGAAATCGAATACAATCAAGAACGAAGCATGAAACGAACAACGAAACGAAACCGAACACACAAAATCACACCACACGAAACACACACCAAAATTGAAGGGGGTAACGGGCGTTAGGTATGGCCATACCTTAAGCCTTAACGCCCATTACTCAAGGCAGGAGAAAAAGTTCTCCAAGTCTGGAGGAGGTAACGCCCGAAAAACCTTAACGGGCGTTAACCCCGTTGCCTTCTCCAAAACGAGAGCAGCCATGGCTGCTCTCCCCTGCATCAAACGGCTGCTCTCCCCTGCATCAAACCACAACAACAACAGTAGTAAAGTGGCAAGGAAACAACAACAAAGTAAGGATAAAAAGGTCCAAGAAACATCATAGAAACAAGCTCTAAAACTCCAAAGATCAACCAAGCAAGAGAATCATCAAAATCACAATCCCCAACTATTCACACCAAAACTCATAGCATGCTTAAAACTCCATGAAAATGAGCATAACATAGATCTAAATGACTACAAGAATGAGGAGAACAAGATCATATACTTACCTTTCAATTTGGTGAAGAAATGAAGGTGTATGGAGTCTAAAACTTGCAAAATGAGCAGTGTCCGATTTCACCCTTTTCCTTCCTCTTGGTTCCAGCTAAATTCTCCCCTTTTCCTACTGAGTTTGAGTGTGTGGTTGGGAGATAATGATAGAGGGTTAATTTAGGTGTAAATAGGCTCAAGAATTGGGTAATTTGGTTAAGAAACGAAGTAGTTATGACTAAAACCGTAAAAGGTGTCAAAGCTGCTTGAGGCTCACGTTACGGGCAAAACACGGGGGTCAAAACGGGCTTAAAAAAATACAAGGCTAGGTTCTATAGCTTGAAAATCTCATTATGAGCCCAGCGTCACCTCCGAAATTTGAATCCGAATTCTTGATCTCAAGTTATGGCCTCCGGAATCCGAGGCGCGCTAAAACTCGTTAGGCCCTCAAATCCCAAAAATAAAGAAATGGTCTCCGACCAATTCGAACAATTAAAATGAATAAAATAAACACGTAAACAAGTTAATGAAACGTATAATTCAAGTATATCACGTATTCACGTAGCTCGAAAGATAAATTCAAGTATTAGGAATTAAATACGAAAGTTAAAACGAAAAATCTAAACATTTAGGCCACATAGATCACTTAAACAATTAATTCAACGAATATATAAAATCAAAAGAGAAATTAAAACATCGAAAACCCTCTCGTGACTTCATACCTAGCTTGCCGAAGAAACGGGGTGTCACACAACGTATGCACTTATCACTCCATGAAACTGAGTGATCCTTCAAAAGGACATAATCACATAAGCAAGTCTCAGCAGAGTCAAGGTCGACACTCCCACTATCTGTCGGACTCATTGACTTGGAGAAGTTTCTAATCCTCACTTATGGAGTTAAGAACTTGTTTCATGTGTCGTTCCCATAACAACAAAGTTCTTAACGACTTCATCGGATTAGGGGAGTTCAATACATGCAAAACACAGTCAACCCAAACAGACATAAATAAGCATATAAAGAAGTGTTGCCTATGAACAAAATCATTTCGTTTATTATTCAAAGACTATTTGTGATTTTACAAGAAAATAGTAAAGTAAACATCTGCTTTAAGGGCACTATTCCTAACAAAATTATTAAGTGATCATGCAAGAATTAGGTTTCACTTAATACAGGATTCAGTTCAAGTGCACAATTACTCATTTTTCCTCCGGGTTGATGGTTCGGGTAGCTAGCCCTTACCACCTAGGATAAAGTGATCAATAGGTATATGAATCCCATTGACCGGAATCCCATCGGTCCACCAAACCTCTTGATGGACGTCCGGGTTGCTCCAAAAAGGTAGGACTCATGCAAGAGGTGGCCGTCAGTCCATGCTTTCCGGGTTTCCTCAATACACAAGCCCCTGGGCCTCAGGAAGTGTAACAGTCTCGCTAAAACAGGGCAGGATCAGGGTTTCATGTGCATTTTGAAAACATTTGATTATTTGAAATCAAAGTATATTTATAAATATATTTTGGCCAAATCAACATGTCTAGAGGTTGTAGGGTTTAATATACATATCCTAACAATTCCTCACCTGAACCGAAGTAAAAATGAAGCAAAAACAGACTCCTCGGACCCTACATGACTGGCTCGTCGCCCTCTTGAGAACTCTCTGGATAAGGAAAAAAAGATACTAGTGAGACTCGACTTAAAATAAACCAAGTACAATGCACGGTAATGGAATATGAATGAAATGATATGATTATGAAGTCAAGTTATATCTTGAACAAGTTCTTGTGCACAATTAATATCCCACGCATGCTTTAATGATAATTAGGTCATAATAAAGTCATATAAATTTCAATAAGGTATCAGGGAAAGCAATGGAAAGTAATTAAAGCATGAAATGAAGCAGGAACAACTAGACAGAAAAACAGGGGAGGCGTCACGGCCGTGTCAGAAGTGGTTGCAGGCGCGCTAGGTCACGTTACCGGCGCGACGGACTAGCAGGGAAACTCATTGTCAAGACGTCACGGCCGCGCCTGAAAGACAAATGGAACATATTGCAGACACGACGGACAGGCAAAATTGGCTACTGGATTAACATCACGGCCGCGCCAAAAAACGTCGCGATCGGGACGGGGGTCCAGAAGCACTCACTGACAAGGTGTCGCAGCCATGCCCGACTTTTAGTTAAAAAGCGTCACGGGCGCGACGGACATCCAGGAGCTAAAACTGTGCTAGCATCGCGGCCGCGGTGAAAAGCAGTTCAAAAGGTGTCACGGTAGTAGCTCATGAACAAAAAGAGCAGAACAAGGGATGGTGAAAAATCCATCCCCAAATTAAAACCACACGTTCCAAAGGCAAGAGTTCAACAAAAATTTAAGCACCAAAAGATCCAAGAACTCATGCTCCAATCCAATCAAATTCAATCAAAAAACCCTCAAAGTTGGAAATGATCACACATGCTCTAAGTTTCATATAAGTCATGTTATATATGCACATATTGTCTCACAACTTCACAAATAATGCATCTAGGTTCATGAATCCAAAATACATCAAAAGCCCTAACAAAACTTCATAAATCAACAAATACATATATACACATAGCTCACCTTGTTGGAAGAAATAAAAAGGGAAGGAGAAGGAAAAGTCTTAAGCTCAACTTCTTGAAGAAAATGGAAGGAAATCTTAGCCCTTAGCTTCCTTGGTTGGGTCGAACTTGAGGGGGAGAGAGATGGGATTGTCTTGTGCCTTATGTGTTTGTGTTGAAATGAAGAGAAATGAAGTGTATGGTGTGTGTATGTGTTTGATCGTGTATGAAGAAGGGAAGAGAATGAGAAATTACAACCAAGTCCTCAAAGAATCAAGTTCATGCAATTAAGTAACAAATCCATGAATCTTGCAATTAGGTCCACAATTATCTCATTTAAGTCCACAAGTTTCCAAAAGGTTGCAATTAAGGGCAATTAGGTATATAGTTCTTACAATTAGAAATAATTGACACTTAATCATGCTCAGGAAATTAAATACACAACTCACGTAATTAAATTCACGAAGTAAGAAATTTAAATCGCATAAATCATAAGTATCCAAATTAAATAAATTAAAGTGCACAAAAAAAATACGAAAACGAATTAAATAAATCCTAAATCTCAAAACTCACACGCATGGCGGGTGTACCTATACGGTCGAGAAGTTGGGGTGTCACAGGGTATGGAAGTAAGCAGATAAATAAAAGAATATTTTCTCCTCATTGGTCGATAAAAATTTATGTTAGTCTTTTTATTTATTTGTTATGTGAAAATTTTGATTTGATGGCCAATCATGTAAAAAGTTACTCATGGATGTTTGTTATGCTATGTTTTACTGAGTAATATATTTTATATTAGGATAAATATTTTTATCGTTCTTAATTATGAACTTTTTTTATTTTGTAATTTAAATTAAAAAATGTTTGTTGGAAAGTTTTTGTTGATTCCTCCTAATTGTTTGACCCCGTGTATCTAGTCTATTCTTGGTACAATCTTCTTGTAGGAACCTAGTTTGGAAAGTTCCAGTCAATCAAATCAACCAGGACAATTAAAAGAAGACTCCAGCTAACATTCCCTAAACTTGTGGAAAAGATGATAGAAAGTCTGCAGCACTGGATTGAAGGAAAACGAACTACAGCAGTCAAGCCCACTATCTCTTGAGTGAAGATCTCATCCCAAAGGCTAGTTCCAGAGTTGTTCAATCTATAAAGGGACTTCATCGAAGAAAGAAGACACAAGTCTATAAGTCCTTTTGAACAAGACTGTCAAGCATTAGTAAAGATTTTAGAATCCGAGTTGATTCAAAGCTTTGTTGTAAGGAGACATTTGTTCTCCGATTTTGTGTTTCAAGTGGTTGTAATCTCTGGTACCGAAATAAAAGGAACAGGATCGGCCCCACATGTGAATATTATCCCGCCACTGGTTAGCCCAGGCACGGGTTTTGTTCTCGACCACTGGTGTCCCCAGTCAGCCCAAAACACGTCCACACGGATAGGTTTCCTGTTAGGAATAGTCCCCAAGAAAGGCGATTGTATATCCGCTTTGTGCTTTTCCTTATTGTAATCACAGACAATCTTTGAATGAAATAACGAATTGAGGCAACACTTCTTTATATGCTCTTGTTTGGTATGCGTTTACTTTAGCTGTGCATGAATGAGAACTCCCCTAATCCTGATGACTTTAGGACTCTACCATTTAGGTGAAATGGTTCATGGAATGAGCCATATTTCACATAAGTCATGATTAGTAAAATACTCCAAGCCGATAAGTCCTACAGACAGAGGCAGTGTCAACCTGACTCCTCTAAGGCTTGCTTATGCGATCACGCCCTTAAGAAGGACCACCTTGTTTTATGGAGGTGCAAAGTGTATAGTTGATACGTGTGTGATACATGAGGGTGCTTACTTTAATAAGTAAGTTCACTAAGGTGCCCCGTGTGAGAACATTCCTAAATGGGAAAAGAAGTTTCTATTTCAGAAAATAGAAACTTCCAGATTAGGAAATATCTCACGAGTCATTGATGTGATTAATTAATCCTTAGACTTGAGGTTCCATGTCACTTTATGAGTTAACTCTGTAGTCTTAGGTATAAGCTTTAAAGGGTGTCACCTTAGACAACTGATTCAAGGCTTATGCTGGGGCTGCACAAGTGACTCATGAAAGTGAATGAGAATCAAGAAATGACCTACACTTGCATCTGCAAGGTAATCTCTTATTGTGTAAGTCATTCATATGCCATATGGAGTCCTTGGCCAAGGCAGTAGATCAAGACATCAAGAAAAGAGTTTCTTGGATTGAGATCAAATGGATATGAAATGCACTTAGCTTTAAGACCAGATTATTAGGGTTCTGATTATTCCCTTACCCTAGATCATGGTTGAGAGATAGTAAGTAGGAGGATTGTATCTCACATGAATCAATAACTTAAAGGTTCTGTCGAATCCGAACATTCCAATTCAGCTAGGGGTTAAACACCTGTTGCTAGACTATGGTCGTTTAATCTGTGGACTGATTAATTAATTAGTGAATTAATTAATCAGGGTCACTACTAATTGAATTGAGAACCTAGAGGGTCACACACAACAACTTGGTTACATGAGTTGAGGCTTTAAAATGATTAAACGAGTTAATCGGGCCTAGAGGGTTCCACACGTGTGGGTCACGTGACTGGACACGTGTTTGTTTAATTATATATTAAATAATTAATTTGTTAATTATTTAATAGACTTTGGTTTAATTTTGAATTAAAAAGAAAGTCTTATTTTGGAGAAAATTATTCTTGTTAATTAATTATGAATTAATTAATTAGATAAATAAGTTATTATTTATTAATAAATAAAGTATAATAATATCCAAAAGGGTTTGGATATTTTAGCTCTCTTAAAAGTTGATTTGAATTAGAATTCAAAGTCAAAGTCAAAGTTAATTGATGATCAAGTAATAGGAGAGAGGGACCAAATCCTTAGTCCATAAGGACTAAGATTTTCGGTCCTCTCCTTTCCTATATAGCTCCCCTTAGAGAGTGATTGAAGTCTTTTGGTTCATGTGTTGAACACCATCTTTTCTCCAAGATAAATTAAACCCTAGGATAAGCCTAAACATTAACTAGAGAACTAGCATCCTTACTAGTTAGATTGTGGTCAAGTTGGTGGACTATCTCTAGAGAGCTTCAAGTTAGAAGTTTTGAAGATTCGATCTTTTCCAAGGAGAGGGGATCAAGCCGCGAGAAGAGCGTTCTTGGGTGGCTTGAAACGTTCAAGAAAGATTATTGAAAAGTAAGTTTCTAATCTCTACGAATTTGGATACACGATTGTGAGCCTAAGATCCTTTTGTTGGAAAATTTTTAAATTTCCGCTGCTTTTCTGATTCCGTTTTTCGACAAGTGGTATCAGAACCACCTCGTTAATCGTGTTTCTGATTCGTCTCAATTATTCTGAATTTGGTAGAAATTCTAGGCTCAGATGCGAATTAGGTATTCATGAGTTCTTTTAGAAAGCCTGAATTACGAAACTGTAATTTTTCTTGAATTTCTGAAACTGTTTTCTGAAATTGTGTTTTTGAAAACCGTTTTAATTCAAATACATTTAAATTGTGTTTTTAGATTTTGGATTGTTGTTGGTTTTTGAACTAAAAGTACGAAACACGAAATCGCGTTACGAAAACACGAGCCTGGACGTGCTAAGGCGTAGCACGCTCAGGCCACGCGCCCGCCCGCCCTGCAGCCACGCAACCTCGCGGGACTACCCGCCGCTGCCGCCCGCCAGCGCCTAGGCGCACGTCTAGGCGCGCCCGCACATCCCTCCCGCAACCGCGCAGGAGCCTGCCGGCCATGCCCGCCAGTCCCCGCCCAGCTGTTGCGCGCAGCGCTAGCGCGCGCGTCCATGCGGGCGATGCTGCGCGACTGCCTGGTTTGGTCTCGAGCGGGCGTGCAGTCCGTTCCGGGCCCTTCGTTTCGCGATCTTAATTTTCGTGTTTAGTCCAATCCAATCCCGATTTAATTTTTCCTGAAAATTTTTATTTTATTAAATTTGAATTATTTTTGAAATAATTGTTTAAATTGGGATTTTGAAATTTTAAGCGATTTAAATTTTGGAAAAATTACAAACTTTATTTTATGAAAATATTGAAAGAATAAAATTATTAATTTTCAGAAATTAATAGGAATTTTATTGGTTTATAGTTATTCGGGTTTTATTGAAAAGGCTCTTGAACAAGAATTGCATCTAAGTCGTGTTTTAAGCTATTAGAGCTTAAAGCGAGAATTTTAATTTATTGGTTAAATTTAAATTCTTACAAAAGCATGTTAGGTGATCATGGGTACTAGTCTATGTATGCGTTACATTTATGCACATGGATGGTTTACATTTGGGGTTGGAGCCCTATAGTTACGTTTTTCAATTGAGGTTGGAGCCTCACTTATGTGCGTACTGTTATGTGATTTATTATGTGGCTTTCTATATTACTGTTTTTGAGGCCGGGGTATGCCCCGTGTAATTGTCTAAGGCCAATATGAACATTGAACCTTATTACTTTATGTCTTTTTCTTTTTAATTTGAGAGTAGAGATAGGTGGTGAGGTTTTATTTTCATTTTGGAGACAATGCACCCATGGAGTAAGATGGACCACATTCAAGTAACAAGGAGGTCATAAGTGAAGACCCCTCAAAATGTTAGGGAGGGGAATCCCAATTGAAAATGTAATAGAGATAGGGCTCGTATTTTGTTACCGTTGTCCCTTATGTGATATAAACTGTTTATGTGGCATGTATGTTAGATAGTGGAGTGGCTCCCACTTATCACGCATAAGATAGGATAGACCCATGATCATCTCATGTTAGTATCATGCTAGGACATGTTATCTGTTTATGTGCTTGTTTGAAATGCATTTAAGTGTACTTGCATTAATCAAGAGTAATAAAATTGGATAACATATATGTTGGTGAGGTCGAACCGGACAACTCTCCGGTTGATTCGAAAATTCCCATTAAATATTAAGCTAATTTCGAATAAATAGGTATTTAATTCGAGATGCAAATTTTGAATTAAATTCCTAGCATTCCATCAATAGGTTTTAAGTTTAGTAAGTGAAGCTAGTTATTGTCCGCGAGTCGTGGGATAGCTGGTGGAGCTTATTAGTTCTTAGTTACCTAATTGATCATTTTAAATGATCAATATTTCGTGATCAATTTTGGCAAGGGCGATGTCCGCGAGTCGTGGGTCGTTCGAACTAAGTTTTGATCATGATCTTATGATTGATGGGTCTAGCTTAACGCCTAAGTAAATATGGATGTCACACGAGTCGTGGGTCTATATTAAAAGATAGGTGATGCAAAAACAATTACTAAGAGTTCTAAAGGTGTTAGAATTGGTAAGTTGTACCTACTAGGGTTTTACTTAGAATGTCCACGAGTCGTGGGTTCGAGGCAAAATGCTTAGGATCTTAGTACCCATTGGGAAACGTGTTCCTCTTAGATATTTAGGAATTATAGATCTTTGAAAAACAGTGGGAGCTACATTAGATTAAAGACCTTATCTTTTGTATATCGTTATAATTCAGCATGCTCACTAGTTCTCTGTTTTACCATTTAGGTCGTAGATTCTGTGATCCTCTACTTGTTTTGAAATGGCAACCAAAAACCCTCTTGTATCGATCCTCGAGTCAAACAAGTTGACTGGTCCCAATTATTCTGATTGGCTGAGGAATCTAAAAATCATTTTAGATTCTGAGAAGAGAACTTATGTTCTCTTCGAAGGGGAGCCTAGTCCCGAAGGGGAGGCTCCCACTCGGGCCGAGCGGGAAGCGATCCAGAAGTGGAAGGATGATAATCTCCAAGCCCGTTGCCTTATGTTGGCTAACATGTCTCTGGACTTGCAAAGGCAACATGAGGCCATGGAATTCTCTTGGGAGATTTACGACCACTTAGAGCAACTTTATCGCCCTCATAAACGTGTTACAAGGTATAACACTTCAAAGGAATTGTTCCACTTGAGAATGAGGGAAGGTTCTAGTGTCCATGAGTATGGACTCAAGTTTCTCGCCCTTACTGAGAAACTTGCTTCCATGGACATGCCACTGAAAGATGAGATTTCAGTGGACTTGTTGCTAGCC
This sequence comes from Lantana camara, assembly GCA_037501455.1. Taxonomy (NCBI): domain Eukaryota; kingdom Viridiplantae; phylum Streptophyta; class Magnoliopsida; order Lamiales; family Verbenaceae; genus Lantana; species Lantana camara. The sequence goes on along the minus strand of CM074856.1, from coordinate 24,075,382 downwards.
TCGCTCCCACCATCATTTAACCCTTTTGTCCTTAACTTCAACATTAATCATGTTGGTGCTACTGTAGCTGAGCTGATTAGTCAACTTGTGACTGCTGAAAGCACGATCAAGAAGGACAATAAGGTTCTGATGGTGAATGCTCTATCTTCCTCTTCTGGGCCTTCTAAAGGTAAGGGCAAGAAAGCCCAAAAGAAGAAGAAGAAACCCCTTAGGCCCACTGGTGGCGTTTCGAAGGGGAAGGCCCAAAAGAAGAAGCGTGATCAGAAAGAGGATGTTTGCTTCCATTGTGGCAAGGCGGGACATTGGAGGAGAAACTGCCCAGAGTACAAGGCTACTCTAAAGAAAGGTATGTTTCTCGTTGAAGTAAATCTTTCTATTAATTCTAGTTCTTGGGTACTTGATACCGGTTGTGGAGCTCATATCTGTAATGATGTACAGATGCTAAATGAGGTTCAACAACTCAAAGAAGGAGAATGTGTCTTGAAGATCGGCGATGGCTCAAACGTTGAAGCTCGAGCTTTAGGCACAATTAGATTAGATTTAGGTAGTTTTTGAGTTATAATTTCAGTTCCAATTTTAGATTGTGAAGGTTATGAAACTTATATTAAGAATGGTAAATACTTTATCAAATGGAACAACTCTTCCATTCACATCGGTACTCTAAGTAATGGACTTTATCTAACATAGAATATCAATATTATGAATATATAACGAGAAACTAAACGTAAGAGAGATGACAAAGTTTCAGCTCCTTGCCATTGTACGCTAGATTAGGATACATTTCCAAGAACAGAATTAGCAAGATAAACACTTTAGGATCATTCTCTGAAAATGATCTCAAAGAGTTGACTTCTTGCGAATCCTGCCTCAAAAGAAAAATGTCCAAAGTCCCTTTTAAAGGAACTGTGGAACGTGCCACTAAGGTTTTGGATTTGATCCATTCTGATGTTTGTGGACCGCTTAGTGCAAGCACTAGAAACAATCATCAGTATTTCATAACCTTTACCGATGACTTTAGTCGATATGGTTATATATACTTAATGAAGTATAAATCTGAAGCTTCTGAGAAATTCCTAGAATCTCAAAAGGAGGTTGAGAACCAAACTGGTCACAAGATCAAAGCACTTCAATCTGATCGAGGAGGCAAGTATCTTAGTGAAGAATTCCTTAATCATCTCAAAGATAATCGGATTATCTCTCAGTGGACTCCTCCGGGAACTCCTCAGCTTAATGGAGTTTCTGAGAGAAGGAACCGAACCCTACTCGATATGGTTCGTTCCATGATGAGTTTCACTGACTTACCACCTTCTTTCTGGGGTTATGCCCTAGAAAGTGCAGCAAAGATTTTGAATCTAGTTCCCTCTAAGTCAGTCCCTAAAACGCCCTATGAAATGTGGCATGGTAAAATCCCTAGTTATTCTTACTTAAGAATTTGGGGTTGTCCTACTTACGTGAAGGGGACAGTGGGAGATAAGTTAGAATCTCGTTCTAACTTATGCTACTTTGTAGGTTATCCTAAGGAATCCATAAGATACTACTTCTATGATCAATCTGAGCAAAAGGTGTTTGTTTCCAGAAATGCCACTTTTCTGGAGGAACCATTCCTTAAAGAAAAGAAAGGCAAGATCATAGAATTAGAAGAAGAACAAAGTGATCCCACACCACCCACTGAAGAAACGTCCCCTTCTGGCCAACCGCATCCAATCACGAATTTCGATACACACGCAAATCCTCCTCTAAGGCGTTCTGAACGCACTCCTAGACAGCCGGAGAGATGGTACGGATTTTTCCATGAAATCTCTCAAAAGGATAATGACCCTTTAACATATGAGGAGGCACTTTCAGATTCTGACTCTGAACAGTGGATAGAAGCCATGAAATCCGAAATGGATTCCATGAACTTCAACCAAGTTTGGACCTTGGTAGATTTGCCTGATGGGGTCAAACCCCATAGGTTGCAAATGGATCTTTAAGAGAAAGCTTGGAGTTGATGGAAGCTTTGCAGCCTATAAGGCAAGACTAGTTGCAAAAGGATTCACTCAAAGACCCGGCGTGGACTTTGATGAAACTTTTTCACCAGTTGCAATGCAAAAGTCTATTCGGATCATGCTTGCCATTGCTGCATATTATGACTATGAGATATGACAAATGGATGTGAAAATTGCCTTTCTCAATGGTAACATTGATAAAGACATTTATATGGAACAACCCATAGGTTTCACATCCAGTGGGAGTGAGCAAAAGGTTTGCAAACTCCAAAGATCAATCTATGGATTGAAACAGGCTTCTAGGAATTGCAATATTCGATTTGATGAATCAGTCAAAGCGTTTGGCTTCATTCAAATTTCGAATGAATCATGTATGTATAGAAAGGAATTGGAGACCTAAGTGCAATTCTTAGTACTTTATGTTGATGACATTCTTCTTATTGGGAATTCGAAGGTTGACATGAAAGTAACTAACTTATGGTTATCGAACCAATTCGAGATGAAAGATCTTGGTGATGCGTCCTATATCCTTGGAATTAAAATCTATCGAGATAGATCTAGAAGGTTAATAGGACTATCACAGTCGATGTACATTGACAAAGTATTGAAGAGATTCATTATGGAGTAAGCAAAGGTTAAGAACCTTCCTATGAGTATAGGAACATCTCTTTCTAAGAAGATGTGTCCTAAGACTAACCTTGAGAAGGAAAGAGTGACTCATACACCTTATGCATCAGCAATAGGTAGCATAATGTATGCAATGTTATGTACTCGACCGGATGTGTCTTATGAACTTAGTGTAACAAGTCGTTTCCAATCTGACCCTGGAGATGGTCACTGGGCTGTCGTGAAGAATATTCTTAAGTACTTGAAAAGTACTAAAGATTTATTCTTAGTTTACGGAGGTCAGAAAGATCTTACTGTCGAAGGATACTGCGATGCAAGCTTTGCATCTGACTTAGATGATTTTAAGTCAATGTCAGGATACATTTTCTACCTAAACGGCGGAGCAGTGAGTTGGAAGAGTTCCAAGCAAACTACCACTGCAGATTCGACCACTGAGGCCGAATACTTGGCTGCAAATGATGTAGCTAAGGAAGGTGTTTGGATTAGAAACTTCATTCAAGAGTTGAATGTTGTTCCTAGCATGAAAGACCCCATTACTATGTTTTGTGACAACATTGGGGCGGTTGCTCAAGCAAGAGAACCAAGATCTCACCAACGGACCAAGCACATTATGAGGAAGTATCACCTAATCCGTGATATTATCAAAAGAGGAGATGTGCAAATTGAGAGGGTCGCATCAGCAGAGAACGTGGCATATCCATTTACTAAACCTCTTAGTCGAGAAGCTTTCCAAGGTCATCTTTAGAAGATGGGACTTAGAATAGCTTTAGAATGGCTTTGACGGGCAAGTGGGAGATTGTTAGGAATAGTGCCCTAGAAAGCCGATTGTATATCCGCTTTGTGCTTTTCCTTATTGTAATCACAGACAATCTTTGAATGAAATAACGAATTAAGGCAACACTTCTTTATATGCTCTTGTTTGGTATGCGTTTACTTTAGCTGTGCATGTATGAGAACTCCCCTAATCCTGATGACTTTAGGACTCTACCATTTAGGTGAAATGGTTCATGAAACGAGCCCTATATCACATAAGTCATGATTAGTAAAATACTCCAAGCCGTTGAGTCCTACAGACAGTGGGAGTGTCAACCTGACTCCTCTAAGGCTTGCTTGTGGGATCACGCCCTTAAGAAGGGCCATCTTGTTTCATATAGGTGCAAAGTGTATAGTTGATACATGCGTGATACATGAGGGTGCTTACTTCAATAAGTAAGTTCACTAAGGTGCCCCGTGTGAGAGGATTCCTAAATGGGAAAGGAAGTTTCTATTTCAGGAAATGGAAACTTCCAGATTAGGAAATATCTCACGAGTCATTGATGTGATTAATTGATCCTTAGACTTGAGGTTCCATGTCACTTTATGAGTTAACTCTGTAGTCTTAGGTATAAGCTTTAAAGGATGTCGCCTTAGACAACTGATTCAAGGCTTATGCTGGGGCTGCACAAGTGATTCATGAAAGTGAATGAGAACCAAGAAAGGACCTACACTTGCATCTGCAAGGTGATCTCTTATTGTGTAAGTCATTCATATGCCATATGGAGTCCTTGGCCAAGGCAGTAGATCAAGACATCAAGAAAAGGGTTTCTTGGATTGAGATCAAATGGATATGAAATGCACTTAGCTTTAAGACCGGATTATTAGGGTTTTGATTATTCGCTTACCCTAGATCTTGGTTGAGAGATAGTAAGTAGGAGGATTGTATCTCACATGAATCAATGACTTAAAGGTTCTGTCGAATCCGAACATTCCAATTCAGCTAGGGGTTAAACACCTGTTGCTAGACTATGGTCGTTTAATCTGTGGACTGATTAATTAATTAGTGAATTAATTAATCAGGGTCACTGCTAATTGAATTGAGAACCTAGAGGGTCACACACAACAACTTGGTTACATGAGTTGAGGCTTTAAAATGATTAAACAAGTTAATCGGGCCTAGAGGGTTCCACATGTGTGAAACCACACGTGTGGGTCACGTGACTGGACACGTGTCATTGGGACACGTGTGCCACACGTGTTTATTTAATTATATATTAAATAATTAATTTGTTATTATTTAATAAACTTTGGTTTAATTTTGAATTATGAAGAAAGTCTTATTTTGGAGAAAATTATTCTTGTTAATTAATTATGAATTAATTAATTAGATAAATAAGTTATTTATTTATTAATAAATAAAGTATAATAATATCCAAAAGGGTTTGGATATTTTAGCTCTCTTAAAAGTTGATTTGAATTAGAATTCAAAGTCAAAGTTAAAGTTACTTGATTATCAAGTAATAGGAGAGAGGGACCAAATCCTTAGTCCATAAGGACTAGGATTTTCGGTCCTCCCATTTCCTATATATAGGGGAGCTCGAGCTCCCCATAGAAAGTGATTGAAGTCTTTTGGTTCATGCGTTGAACACCATCCTTTCTCCAAGATAAATTAAACCCTAGGATAAGCCTAAACACTAACTAGAGAACTAGCATCCTTACTAGTTAGATTGTGGTCAAGTTGGTGGACTATCTCTAGAGAGCTTCAAGTTAGAAGTTTTGAAGATTCGAGCTTTACCAAGGAGAGGGGATCAAGCCGCAAGAAGAGCGTTCTTGGGTGCCTTGAAACACTTCAAGAAAGATTATTGAAAAGTAAGTTTCTAATCTCTACGAATTTGGATACACGATTGCGAGCATAAGATCCTTTTGTTGAAAAATTTTTAAATTTTCGTTGATTTTCTGATTTCGTTTTCCAATAATTCGGGACTTCTCCCCGGATAATGTATTCCTTTTTGAAATAAGGGTATCTGCAGTCCACGCAGAGAAAGTTTCAAGCAGTTTGAGATTTAGTCATGTTTGTCGAACACCGATTCAGGGGTGTGAGGGCAGGATATGGATGCTTTGGGATGCTGACAATATTCGGGTTGAGATACTAGAGGTCACTAATCAACTAATACACGCGAAAATTGGCCCACGGATAGGGCCAGATTGGTGTTGTACTGGGATATATGGTAATCTAACACCAAGGAAAAGGGAAGAGTTATGGAACAATCTTCGGAGCATACGGCCACAACGAACTCACCCTTGTTGCTCATGGGGGACTTCAATGACATACGGGGCCCAAGCGAGAAGGATGGGGGAAATACAGTTTCGTGGAACAGGTGCCTGAAATTTTCAGAGGATATTGAGAGTTGTGAGCTTGTTGAACTTGAAACAAAAGGGCCTTGGTTCACATGGACGGGAACAGTGGTGGGCGGACGGCGAGTAAGCGAGAGACTTGACCGTGCACTTACCTCAACCTCCTGGATTGATCAATTCCCAGATAACATTACCAAAGTGCTTCCCAAAACCCATTCAGATCAACATCCGATCCTGGTGGATAGCAAGGAAGATAGGTTGGTACGCAAGAACAAACCTTTTAGGTTTGAGGCAACATGGATTGAACACCCGGACTGTCGCAAGATTATTCGGGAACACTATGATGCAGCCCAAAGTCTCCCGGTGGCCAGTGCAACGGTCAAGGAGAATCTTATAAATTGGAACCAGCAAACTTTTGCGAACATATTCCGGAGAAAGAGACATCTGAAAGCCCGGATAGCTGGGATACAGAAAATCCCATATGCTAGGCGGGGAGATAAACTGTATAAACTGGAGGTGGAGCTGATCAAAGAATATAACGATGTACTTGTACAAGAAGAATGCTTGTGGTTTCAAAAATCGCGTATTAATTGGTTAAAGCTGGGTGATCGAAACACGCGGTTTTTCCACCTCTCTAATCTGGCAAGGCGACGGAGAAACCGTATAGCCACCCTGAAGATTGGAGATAGATGGAGCTCTGATGAAAACGAATTGAAAATGGAGGTGCGGAGTTACTTCGCTGAATTATTTGCCCCGGCTGCGCAGCATAACGCGACTTGTCTCCCGAGAAGTAACCTCCAGCGCTATATTTCTGGAGAAAATGATAACCGCTTACAGCAACTTATTTCAATGGAGGAGGTTTGAGAAGTCATTAAATCGATGTCCCCATTCAAGGCGCCTGGCCCAGATAGGTTCCAAGCTATTTTCTACCAGACCTTTTGGGAGGAAGTAGGTCCGACAATCTTCAAGCACCTGGAGGAGTGTTTTAACAACGGACAGATTCCCAAAGATATGAGAGCCGCTTACAGTTACTTGATTCCAAAGGTTGAGAGCCCAAGCCATGCGGGGGAATTTAGACCAATAACGTTACTGAATGTAACGCTGAAAATTCTCACCAAACTCTTGGTCAAAAGATTGAAGATGTTCATTGCTAACCTGGTTGACCCTATGCAAAGTTCTTTCATTCCAGGTAGGAATACGCACGACAACATCATAATCCTTCAAGAGCTTATACATACTATGTATAATTCTAAAAGCAAGAAGGGTCACGTGCTGCTCAAACTGGATTTAGAGAAGGCTTATGATAAGATCGAGTGGGGCTTTCTTAGAGAGACACTCGAATATTTTGGTTTCCCAAGAAAAATTATAGGGCTCATCATGGAGAGAGTGATGGCGATTAAACCACAAATCTTGTGGAATGGAGAACCGACGGATGCTATCCAACCTACGTGTGGAATCCGACTGGGGGATCCTGTATCGTTGTATCTGTTTGTCTTGTATATTGAACGTCTTCACTACATGATTGAAGAGGCGGTGATTTCGAAGCAGTGGAAACCCTTGTCGAGTTGCAGGAAAGGACCAAAGATAAGTCATTTGTTATTCGCCGATGATATTGTGCTCACGGCGGAGGCTTCCCAAAGTAATACAGAATGTATTAAATACATACTTGACAGATTTTATAGCGCCTCGGGGCTCAAGATGAATCCTCACAAATCCAAAGTTTGGTTTACTCCTTCAACCATAGGAAGCAGCGGAACACGGTTTTCCAAGCGCTGGATATTGGCGAAACTAAGTCCATCGGGAAATACCTAGGGGTGAACTTAGGGAATGGAAAACGATCAAATGCAGTTTACATGGAAGTCCTGGAAAAAGTGCAAAAACGGTTATCGGCATGGAAAGCCAAAAACTTGAACATGGTTGGGCGCATGACTCTCATTCAGTTGGTAACTTCTGCTAATTCTACCTATCACATGCACACGAACTGGTTCCCGGTAGGTTTTTGCAAGAAATTGGATCAAATCAATTGCCAATTCTTGTGGTCTACGGACCCGGAAAAACGAAAAACACACTTGGTGGGATGGGACAAAGTCATACGCTAGAAAAAGGAGGGAGGCCATGGAATGAAAGAGGCACATAAAAGCAACATAAGCATGCTCGCTAAGGTGGGATGAAGCGTTCTACGGGAAAAGGACAAAATATGGTGTGAGATGTTCCGAGCGAAATACTTGGAGAACTCGCATATCCTTGACTGCATGGTAAAGCCCAATGCCTCACCACTTTGGCGGGGAGTGGTTCGGAGTCTAAAAAATGTAGCCCATCAAGTCCGTTGGCAAATTGGTAATGGCAGGAAAATTAACGTTTGGGATGATGACTGGACAGGCGTGGGATGCCTGTGGGAATTGATAAATGGATAGTTTCACCCAGCGGACGAAGGAATCTCTGTTGTGGATATCATTGATGAGGAATGGCAATGGAGGCTCGACAGAATTCATGACCATTTGCCTAATGGAATAGTTGAGCTGGTGATGGAAATTCCCCTGTCAACTGATTCGAGTGCTAAGGACAGACTATACTTGGCAGGACACCTCTCTAGACTCTTTAGTTGCAAATCTGCATATGATGCTTTAAACACCCCGATGGAGAACATCGATAAATCTTGGAGAATGATTTGGAGGAGTACGTTGCCAAGTAAATTGAAAGGTTTCTTATGGCTTCTTAATCATATGAGTCTTATGTGCAACGCATTACGTCGTGATCTGCACTTGATCGAATATGGCAGTTGTTGCCGCTGCAACGCCCCTAAGGAAGACGCGATGCACATCTTCCGTAATTGCACTTCGGCCACACACTTCTGGACAAATGTGGTCGATGAGAGAGATTGGGCAGCTTTTCGATCGGTCTCAGAAGAAGGGTGGTGTATTAAGGCATGGAATTTGGCATGTCGCAACAAGGTTGCACCTAACACTAGGTGGAAGTGGGTTTTCATAGCTGGGTTGTGGGTATTATGGAAAAAAGGAAATAAATGGGAATATCAACATCGTCCGGAACCGTTGGGAATGACTTTAAACAACATGAAAGCTTTGCTCGCGGACATGGAAGCAACTAGGGAACAGAAGGAGAGCAAGAAGACTCGGAATGCTATTGCTGAATGGGGACACCCACCTTTGGGGTGGGTGAAGCTTAACACTAATGGAAGCTTGTACGACAACAAGAGAACAGCGGCTACCGGAGAAGTGGTGCGTGACGCGAAAGGAAATTGGATAACCAAATTTGGTATGAAGGTTAGAACTCCGGATATTACTGTTGCCGAATTAATGGGGTTGAGGGAAGGCCTTAAAATTGCTTGGAATAGGCGATTTGGTAATATCAAGGTCGAATGTGACGCCAAAGTGGTGGTGGAGCTCATAGAATTTGCTAACACGGAAGAACATCCGCTGGGCTTGCTTATTGAGGACTATCGGGGCCTTACACATGAGCTTTGGAATGGTGTTGTGAAGCACATACATAGGGAGGGGAATACCCTCGCGGACCGGTTAGCCAGAATTGGACAGCGTGTGAAGGAAGATAGATAGAAACTGCTGGGATCATCCTCCTGAAGATTTAGTGTAGGCGTTTCCTTTGGGCGCCCTTGCTTGCATACCAAAAAAAAAAAAAAATTGATCAAAGTACCAGTCCACCTCTCAAGGGTGTCAAGTTTCAAGATCATAATTTCAACTATGGTTTCTCAACAGAATGCAATCTGATTTTACTTTTCATGTGACACATAGACGAGATTTCTTCCACATGTCATGCGATAAATAAAAATCATATTGCACTTTGTTAAAAAATAATAACTGAGATTGAGACCTTTGATGTTTTTAGTTCATGTTACAAAACCAAAAAAGGATCATAGTTCAGGATGATAAAAATATTTATCGCTTTCATATTAGATGCATAATTTTTAAGGATAAATATTTGTAACTTTTTGAACTATCAACCTTTTTTAACTTTGCAACCTAAATTAAAAAATGTAAAAATTTGCAACCTCTTATTCTTTTTTAAGAAAACGCAACATAATTTCACTTATCATGTGATACCTAAAAAAAAAAAATCGTGTATATGTCATATGGTGAGTGAAATTAGGCTACACCTACACTTTCTTAAAAATAATAATTGCGCTTATAAATTTAGATAATTTTTAATTTAAATTATAAAAAAAAAACATAATTCATAATATTATAAATATTTATCATTGATTTTATATGACAACCATTATTACATCATATTTCAATAATTTAGCCAGAAGCATTTTAGCTTGGCACGACTATCGCCGCGGCAGCCAGTGTTCTGATTCTGACTCTAGTATATAGAGACAAAGTATTGTAGGACTGCGATTTTGGACCGTCAATTTTGAAGGAGCTGGATCCGCAAAAGAAACAATAAAGAAAAAGCATTTGGCTATTTTAATTTTATAATAATCAAATTGAAGAAACCTACATAACGTGGAGATATTTAGGTTTGGGCACATGGGGTCAGTAGGGACCACCAAGAAAACAACAAAGTAAGATTCCAATATCTTTAAAATAATAAGATTTTCGCACCTGTTTTAAAGCCCTTTTCAGCATTTGCGGGGTCCTGCTGACCTGCCATGAGCAGTGAGAAGTGACCTTTTTAGTCTTCTTCTTCTTCTTGGATACTTACCGAGTCCTAAGTCCTAACCCGATTAAAACCGACGGTCATGATTCCATATGTTAGTGAAGCCGGTCATGATTTCATATGTTAATAACGGGGTGTTTACCTTTTCTAATTTTATCTATGTTTTGAAATCCGGACCGAATCGGTCGGTCGATTGGATCGATTTCAATCGGGACCGGAAATCTATCCGGTCCGATTATACCCGATTAAAGAATCGGATCGACCCGTTTAACTGGCCGGATGGCCCAGTTTTCTCTTTCAACATTTAAAAAGAAAATCACAATTTTGCCGCACGCAGGGTTCGAACCTACATCGGGCGATTAGTTTTCAATGTCCCAACTAGTTGGGACAAATTACATTTACTATGTAAAATTCAAATTAAATTTCAGTATAATGGAGATTCTTATTTGTTTGTAATTTTAAAAAAAATATTCCCTTTCTATCCATTAATTTGTTGCGAAAAAATCCCGTAAATAATATACTCATCAAATCTATAGATTATTTTTAAAAATTGAATTTTGAAAAAATATTATTTATGACTATAAATATTACAATACATTATAAAATTCAATTTAAACATGGATACATAATTTATAGTATTTTACTTTTAATAATATATATCTATAAAAATATATTGCATGTGATATTTGTTTATTTTTCCCATAATAAAAGTATGATATTTGGTTAAATTAATCTTTTATCTATATTGTTAATTTGCTAGATATTGATTATTTTGCTATTTAGTTAGATAGTTTATTTATATATTTGTAGATTTATAATTTGAAATCTTATTATTGATATTATTTGAAAATTAATAAATAATTGAAGTAATTTAAGATTATATTTAATTTTTCATATTATTTAGTTTATCTGATTATTTTTAATTAATATTTATGATATTATACAAATATATATAATTAAGTATAATTATTACAAAATTATGACGTCATACCAGTTCGACTGATGGTCTGATCGGTCGAACTAGTAAAACTAATAACCAGTAAGGGATCCGGTTTGACGCCGGGTCCGGTTTCAAAACATAGAATTTCATTGTAGATATTGGCCTATTGTTTTGGCTTGGTGTTTACTTTTCCCATTAGGTTTTTGTGTGTTATTATTAAATTTACCGTTTTGTACTCCAATTTCAAATCATCAATCACCATCCTCTATACCCGATTTTTGTTGGTTTATATTTAACTGCACATTAAACGTGGAACTAGCAGGGAAGGAAAGACGTCAGTACATAAATCTCAATAGCTAGAGACACTCTAAACTGGATGAAAGCAACCAACTACCGAAAAAAATAGAAAATTAGAGCCAGATAAAATGCAAGAACACCTACTTTACATAAATGCAAAATATAACAATTTACAAGCCGCATCAGAGACAATACGAAATTCCAAAACATATCAACAGCCATATGGAAAAAGTACAGAAAGTCATTACATAAATCTGTAAACCATAAAGTCATTACAAAAATTATAATGCATCACAATACCATTAAACTTTATAAATACATCAATCCGTAATTAAACAACCACCAGCATATGCTTCAATTTAGATTACCCAAAGTTGAAATAGTTTCAAAATATCTAAGGTGAAGTTCACAATTTTAATATTGAAAACTTACGTAAATACAAAACAACCTGGCAGCAAAGACTAGTAGGATCAGCCCCGAGGTTTCTCTTCAATTGCCATTTGAACCATCACAGTACGAGCAGAAATTGGCATTCCAAAGAACATGTTCGTTTGTTTTGGGTAGTTCGCAAGGATGTTTGATACGTTTATGTGGTGTTGGATGGTGATGAACATAGGCTGCACCAATAGCCTCAAAAGTTGGTGGTTGCATCAACAATTACCTCACCCTTCTTTTCTACTTGTTTTCATTTCTTCTTGTTAGAGATATTGGGGGTCTGTGGGCCGGTGAGACCCTATCAAATTAACTTGGTTGACCTCTTCGTCAACAACACCGTTAGGCATTGGGGGGTGGCACGAGGACTTGAATTGATCATCGCTTTGCTTCGTTTGTTCGCGTGATGTCATATGAAATTATATAGAAACAATATAACTTAGCATTATTACTGTATACAAAAACATGATCATTAGCACCACAAACTAAAACGGAAATAGAGTTTGACTGTATATAAACAAACTAAAATATGATCATTGGCATCACACCAAGAACTAAAGATTACGGAAAACGGAAAAATCAATTCACACCCAAAACTCATGATCCTCGAAATAAATTTTGGAAAGAACAAGATATCACCACTTCATTTCCTTCTTCCACCACTTTTCAAAACTAAGTAAACCAGCAGCCATAAGAGATCACCACTTCATTTCCTTCTTACCATTTTTGGAAAAACTTAGTTAAATGAAAAGTTTCAGATTCATACTCAATTATTTTTCATCAACCAAACCAACTGTAGCTCATATAGAAGAAAGTTGCAGCCATAAATTTGTCGTAATGCAATATCATTCAACAAACAATCATAAAAACATTCTACTGCTGAGAATTGTTCAAACTTGTTTATTTCATCTAAAACGCATTGCATAACTAAAGAATTGAAGAATAATAATTACTTCAACTTAACAAATATCAATCAGACACACCGAAATCAATTCCAACATGTTGAAGATAAAGGATGTTACAGGATTGCTCAGCTATTGAAGAATGTCGCCGGCATGCTGGAAAAGGGGAATTGAAAATTTAAGCCTTAATTACAAAAGATTGATATAAAAGATAAGGGAAAAGAGAACGACGCCTACCTGCAACTCTTGTAAAAAATCGACTCCTAATACGGTAGCCAGTAGCCTTCCACAATCACCTGCAACCAAACTGATTAAAACTTATAAAAAAGGGGAAAAGTAAAATTTGGGTTATCCAGCGCCACGGGAAAGGGAAGAAAATGGAGGCAACTCTAATTTCAATGCCCTCCTCCATAATTAACACAAAAGGTTGAATAAAATGGTGAATTCCCCTCATGAGGAAAATGCATGAGTAGCGAGACACGCCAATTTTTCATGTCTTCTGGCAGCGGCAATAACACGGGAATCCTACGGGCCTGTACGGCACACTCAGGCCGCCGCATTCCAAAGTGAACAGCCGACAATTGGGGTTGAGAACCTCTTACCCCTTGTTAGAGGAGAAGTAAACGGGGCCCAAGTAGTGATTTCTTTACTGAAATGTTTCGTTTAGGGAAAATTGTAATTTTAGTCCCATTGGATTCAAATCGTTACAAGAAAGGTTTCATTGGTTTGAAATATTCAAAACATATCCCATTGGATTCTAAAAGGTTGCAATAAAGGTCCCATTGGTTTAAAAATCCAAAATACATCCCATTTGATTCTAAAACATTACAAGATTAGTTTCATATTTGATCAACTAACAAAATAATTGAATGTTTCGTTAGTGTAAAATATTTTATTTTTACCCATATTTATTCGAATTTTTAATATTTTATTTTCCCCCTTATTTTTCTCCTAATTTCCACCTCATTTACGTCATTTTATTAAATATTTTTTTAAAAAAACATTAATTATTTCCTTCCCTATATCTTTTGATTTCCACCAAAATTTTCTATTTTTTTACTATGAGTTTTTTTTTTTTTTTTTAATTTCTATAATGCATTATGGATTACAATGAAATAAATAACTCCTATTGTAAGTAATTCAAAAGGAGATTTTCATTTCTCACATCAAAAGTATCATATATCATATATATATATATATATATATATATATATATATATATATATATATATATATATATAAATGTGCCAAAAAATGTTTTCATTTATAAGGAGGAAAAAGGTAATTTTTTTAAAAAAGAACTCTTTAATAAAATGATAAAAAAATACTCTTAATAAAAATTAAAAATACTCATAAAAATAAATAAATAAATAAATAAATAAGTCCTCTAATGAGTAATCGAAAAGGAGATTTTCATTTCTTACTTTAAAAAAAATCATATTAATGTGCCAAACAATATTTTTTATTTCCTGCCCTATAAATAAAACATTGAAAATTTTGAAGTTCTTTTTAATTTTTATTAAGAGTAATATAGAATTGGAAAAAAAAAATACTCTTAATAAAAAGATAGAAAATTTTGATGGAAATCAAGAGATATGGGGGTGGAAATAATCAATTTTTTGAAAAAGAACTCCTTAATGAAACCGTAGAAATGGGGTGAGAAATAGGAGAAATATGAACGAAAATAAAATATTGAAACTAAAAAAAATATGAATATTTTATAAAAAAAAAAGGTGATTTCACAATAAAATAAGCAAAAAAGATAGACACTAATGAAATAGGTAATTATTTTGTTAGTTGATCAAATATGTGACTAATCTTGCAATGTTTTAGAATCAAATGAGATGTATTTTGGATTTTTAAACCAATGGGACCTTTATTGCAACCTTTTAGAATCCAATGGGATGTGTTTTGGATATTTCAAACCAATAGGACCTTTATTGCAACGGTTTTAATCTAATGGGACTAAAATTGCAATTTTCCCTTTCGTTTATTTGGGAGTTTGCTGGAAATTTGACTCCATATTCGTGCATTTTGTTTGATACATTTTACAAAAATTATTTCTACTTTTTCAGATCAAACTTATGTGTTTGATGTTTTTGTTAAGTACTTTTATGATTTCAAATCATTATCTACATATATCAACATTATGTATGTGCAATGCGCATATTTTTAAAATGAAATGAATGTGCGTTGTACGTTTATCATTTAATTTTATTTAAATAAGTTTAGTTATTATGTTTATTGAATAAATGAGAACATTAAAAATATCTAATTTGATTAAATAAATATAATAAAATTTTTAATGAACCATTTTAATCTTAAAAAGCTACATATGTAAAAATATTTATATGAAATCTCTCTTTCAAATCATGAACAATAAGTAGAAATTCAAAGTAGAGAAACATTCGAATAAATAAACAATAAATATATTTGAAATTATATTATTATATAAAAAAAGGTTTAAAATGTATAATAATTTGTCCAAATAATTTTAGCTTGTAAGCATAAGTAATGAGTTATAACTTTCAAATATATTTAATAAATAAAAAGACATATAAAAAGTATAGATAAAAACTTAAAAGATCATATAAAATACTATATTAATTATATTACTTTATTCCTTCTATTATTTGATTTTCATTAATATAATTTATGATTTGTTTTTAGTTTTCTTTATAAAATTTTGAAAAATCTTTTCGATGTCATTTAAAATGTAAAAGTTATATTCATTTTCAAAACTATGACTTTTGCGTCTAATCTTGTTCAATAATTCTGACCTCGATTCCATCATTTAAAATGGGAATATTGTTATTTTTTTAAATTTTCTTTTCTTTTTTATTCTATAATCAAATAAGCACATAAAGTCGAATTAATTAAAGAAATTCACCCTAAACTGGTAAAATTAGGGTTTACGGGGTTTTCTAACGTGTTATTCTTTTAAGTATGAACACTATGTACTTTGTGTGCTTATTTGATTAGAATAATAATAAATATAGTCCTAAGCCTGTAGTAGTTAATACTTTCAGGCGAAATTAGGATCAAGCAATGGAATCCACATGATTTGTCTGACTACCAGTATAGGTGAGGGTTAAAACATTTTCAACTCCAATATCTATGTATCTATATAAAAAGGTTTTCAAACCTACCTATTATTTGATTTACTAACTATATATATACCTATTACTATAGTACAATATCCCTCTCTAAGAGGAAAATATTTTTATGTCGGAATCAGGATCTTATCCAACTATTATATTCTTTAGTCCTATTATTACTAAGAACTAATTCTCGACAAAGCAAGTGAAATATTTATCTCTTATTATTATGGGCCCCGGCACGCAGCCATGTCGAGCAATTACCCAGAAGGTATAGGGCCGAAGGTATTGTTGGTGCCACGGACCGATACCAACTATTGGTAGTGGTTTAGTTGGAGGTTAGTTACTCCACTCCAAGAGATAAGGAAGACAACCTCCCGAGAACATATTTCCCAATTATTACATATATCGTCTCTAGGGTTTGATTCCCTATTGAACCGGTGGTTCGACTAGTCAAACAGGTAACCGGTAAGGCTACCAGTTCGCTCTCCGGTTCGATTTTGAAAACATTGTACTTCCGTGCAATATTAATTATTCTCTTGAAGTATTAATATGAACTTTATTGTGCTTTATTTCTTTTTCTCTAACCCAATTATTTTATCAACTATGTAAATTCTTTTTATTTACTATCTTGATCGCTTTTGTGATAAAACGTGTTTTACACCTTCAATTATATATACAGTTTATTTATCTTGCATCTCATTGCTTGGTAATTAATTCTTGTATCAACCTACGATATACAGATAGAAATGTAGTGATAAGAACACGACACGACACAAATACAATGATAAACTTTTTTTTTACATAAAAAATGTTCGATACAATATGCAATACAGAATGTCTGAAACGATACAACACCAAAACGATATTTTAAAAAAATGTTGGTGCGTTGGAGATATCAACTCTTACTCTTCTTTCTTGTTTTTGAAATGGTTTGGTAAGACCATCCTGAAAATGCCACTCATTGGAACATCTAGGGAAAGTTTGGGCCCTAGTGCCTTTGCGGGAGCCATATGGGCTTGACAACGTAAGACTATCTTGCGAATACCAGCCGTCGGAATTAGGACTGCAAACAAGCCTAGTCAGCTCGTGAGTTTGACGAACCGAGCTCGAATTGACTTGACTTAAAATCATGACTATGCGAGCTCGGTCCGAGTTCCATCGATTCCGAATTCACCATCGAGTCGATCTCGATCCCATTGTGACCAGGCTCGCGGCTTGCGAGTTGGGCCTTTATATACATATTTTTTACAATATATTTATGTATATATTTATATATAGATATAACATATAAATAATATAGTTAATTATAAGTAGTCCAAACTCCAATATTATATTATGTAAATGTACATTTATGTATCATATAATATATTATATATATATATATATATTAAAATTTTAAAAATATATGATTTGTCAATGTATATAGTTTGACAAGATAATCTCAATCATGTATGTGATGTGACTCTTAATAATATATGAGCTAATAATACAATTGATTTAATAATTCAACATAATATATATAAACACATTATCTATCTTAATAGGTTAAATCAATATTATATATGTGTACATGTGTTTTTGATATTTCATGTATTTTATATGCTTATGACTTTGTGTCACATATGTTTAATTATATATATAATTTACTAACATGTATGGTATTAACTACTATGATTTAATGAGATAGTATGTCTGTACCAAAAAAAAAAAAAAAAAAAGAGATAGTATGTAATTATGTATCATATATTATAATAAAATATGTATGTGTACTAATAATATATGAGCTAATAATGTATCTTATTTAGGAACATAATATATATGATAAATATACATTATACCTTAAATCTTATTAATATTTAGTTTACTAATGTACATGATGATATTATCTAATAAAATAACGTATAAAATATGTTATATATTATCATAGATTCATATTATATTATATCATATATGGGTTTAATAATTAATCAAACCATCAAATATATTCTTATATATTATGTATTTTTGTGTGATAAAATTTTAATAAATGTTATTTAATAAAATAATATTAATATATATGATTAATTAATTTAATTGAATTAATACAATTATAAT
The DNA here is from genome assembly GCA_037501455.1 of Lantana camara. Classification (NCBI taxonomy): domain Eukaryota; kingdom Viridiplantae; phylum Streptophyta; class Magnoliopsida; order Lamiales; family Verbenaceae; genus Lantana; species Lantana camara. The sequence continues at coordinate 24,057,255 of CM074856.1, read as the reverse complement.
ATTTATATGTATGTATTATATAATATATTATTATATTATATAATTATGTGTTATATATATATTACTAATTTTATTTTAAAAAAAGGAATTGTTAGGAAAAAAAAAGTTCAAGCCTTACTGAGCCGAGCCGAGTCGAGCCGATCCCGAGATAAGGGGGAGCCGAGTTCAAGCCGTAAAATGCCAAGCTTGATGAGCTCGATCCCGAGCTCGAGTCAGGGGAAAAAAAAAATCAAGCTCAAGCCTGTTATTTTAGACCAAACTCGGCTCGGTTCGGCTCGTTCGTAGCCCTAGTCGGAACTAGGGCTGTCAAGGGGTCGAATTCGGTCTGAATCATTAGATTCTAAATTCGAATCTGATAAGAGAACCCGATAACCAGATTCGAATCCGAATCCTATAGGATTCGAATTCATTGTTTTTTAATCCATTCATGATCGGGTCGGATCACATCCGATAAAAGATCTGACCCGATTAGCAATAAAATCCATTTTTTTAAATAACAAATTTACATAAAAAGATAAATGTAATTACATAATATTTAATAAATATTTGTTATTTAATGGATTATTTGCTAGTTTTATTTATATTTATTTAAAATAGGTTTATTTAAAATTATTAATAAAAGAAAATATATTTTTTTAGAGACAGTTTATTTTATTACAAATGGGTGTATTAGTAATTTAACACATCAATTTCTATGTTTATTAAAATATTGTAAAAACCGTATACTATTGGCAAAACCCAATAAAATATAAGAGTACAATATGCTATTTAACAACTCTAAAAAGAAGTTTTTAATTAACTAGGATAATCTATTGTAGTAAACAAATTGAATTGGGTATTTAACAAAATTTTAATATGATCGTATTAAATCAAATTAGATAATAAAATAAGAAAGTAAACATTTTCTTAAAGTAAAAATTTAAATTTTATTATTGTTTAAAGTGATAAATTTGTGAAAATTTTAATTTTAACCATTTTACTTAATATTATGTACTAGTAAATGATATATTTAATTAAATATTATATATAATTATCGAATTCGAATTCTTAAAGGATCGAATTCCTTAATTTCATATTCGCTCCCTTTATTTCAAATAACGAATATTTATAATCGAATATGATCCATCGAATACTTTTATCGGATGAATATGCTAAAATTTGGATCTAATTCGGATTAAAATATCCAACCCATTGACGGCCCTAATCGGTACGCCTAGGGGAAGTTTGTGTTCCTTAAGGCTGTAAATGGATATCCGAAAATTCGATATCCGTTCGCATCCGAATTCGTTTAAAGAGGATATTATCCGTATTCGTTCAAAGAGGATATTATCCGTATTCGATTATTGACATCCGAATTATAAACGGATAAGGATATGGTAATCACACATCCGATCCGTTTATACATCCGTTAGATATATCCGTTATCCGTAATCCGCATTCGATAACATATATATTTATACATATTTTTTATACATTATATAATTATTTGAGAATTATAAAAAATATAATAATAATAAACATATATCATATCATTTATAATAATAAACTTTATTAATTAATAACAGTGAACATATATTATAAATTATATATCATACTTATGAGTTAATGTTTGTATAAATTTAATAGATTTATAGTTAGTTATATTAATATTTGTATGTATTTAATATTTAATTGTGTTATAAAATTTTAATCTATTATTTTTATTAGAAAATGTATTTAAAATAGGTAAACGGATTCGGATTCGGATTTCGGATTCGAATATCAGATAATTCACCAATCGGATATCCTCACGGATACGGATAATCCGATATTGGGATAATATCCGTCGGATTCGGATAAGGATAACATTTTCATTATCCATCGTCGGATACTGCATATCCGCTCTGTTTATTATCCGTTTACACCCCTAGTGTTCCTTAATTCGATGGACTTTAAAGATGTTGCCAGCATGAATTGGACTCTATCTGGAATCCATTTAATTAGTTCTAATCAAGTATTTAGTGGTTTAAAAAATCCTACAAGCAACCAATTTCCCCTGTAATAATACACTCCAACTATAGAGTTGGATTGTCCTTGTTACTTTTATTTCATGACAAAATCTTACTGTTAACAGGTGCTTTATCTATCACCTTAGACCAACAACAAAAAATTCTTTGTCCACCCAAAAACAACTCCCAACTCAAACTTTCTCAAATTTAACCATCTGTCATTCACGTCACAACCAACTGCTTGAACAAGAAATGGGTAAATGGAAATCAAATAAACCGCCGAACAGTTCATTTTTCACTTGTTAAAAGAATAATTTAAATGGTGCCTCGGTCTTTCCCCAGATATTCACCACCACAGACGAACAATGGCAAATTCCTCTTTCTGAGTCCAAACTCTTACAAAGGATAAAAACGAGGACCCAAAAAATAAACTAAAACCGAAGCAGAATGCGCTCATACGGATGCAAACAACATTTCAGAAAAGTGAGACTAAGGCTATAATTTCATAGTGGGTCCATTTTATGAATCTGCCTAACCTTCAGAAAATCTTGAAGAGCAAGCCACCATGAGTTGCGAAGAAGGGAGCAAAAACGAGAGATTCAACAGCCATTAACTTGATGAGAATGTTCAAAGATGGCCCAGATGTGTCCTTCAGAGGATCACCAACAGTGTCCCCAATTACAGCTGCTTTGTGTGGATCAGATCCTTTAGGACCAAGAGTCCTTGCATGCTCAGAAGCACCAGCCTGTTATCGTCACATTAAGCATTGATTGATCATACTCACACCCAAAAAAGTAATTTCACAAAAATATGTATATGTGTTCATGGGAAAAAAGAAAAGAAAAGAACATTTACCTCAATGTATTTCTTGGCATTATCCCAAGCCCCACCGGTGTTGGATGCAGAGATGGCAATCTGCATCGACAAAGAGTTGTAATATAAACTAAAAGCCATAGCCCAGGGCAAGTTTAAATATTTTAGAATTGAAAGGGCCCCTTTTAAATGACTACATGGCTTGTTTGGGTTTTTATAATGTCGTTAATTCTCCCTTCCTTCTCTCTTTCTTTTTTCCTCACATCAACATGTTTGTTAAATTCACCTCAACATCCTTGTTTGACTTCATGTTTCATATTTGAGTTTATGATTGGGCACAATCATATTTGCTGATGCAAGTATTAAGAATTAGGTGGTTGCTAAAACTTTGCTTTGGAAGAAGGTAAAAGAGATGCCAATCGACTAGTGAAGATTGTCAAAAGTTTTGGTAAAGTTGGTAAGGGAAGAATACAAAAAACTTTTTAAAATTATAGAGAAAAACTTAAAAGCTGAAAAAAGGACCCTTTAAGGTGCTTTTAGCTTATCATAAGCAAAAAAGTTTAAGTCGTAAAAAGCATTGGTAAAAGTGGGTAATTTGTAGGAGAAAATCAGAAAACACAAAGTACTATTTTAGATGATAAAAAAGTTTAAGAGATGAAAAAAGCACCATTTTAAGGTGGTTTTGCCTTGTTTTAGCTTATCTTGAGCAGAAGCAGCAAATCAAACACTTCATTCCTGCCTTTTGTAAAGCTAAAAGCAGAAACACATTTTCTTTTCTAAATTTTACAAACAGTCCCTGAATTCAATGAGATCTTACCTGAACACCAGAAACAAGGGATCCAGCAAGAACACCAGAAAGAGTTTCCACACCAAAGAAAATGCCAACAATGAGGGGTGTAAGCATGACAAGAGCACCAGGAGGAATCATCTCCTTGATAGATGCATCTGTAGAGATCTTCACACAAGTTGCATAGTCGGGCTTTGCAGTGCCATCCATAATACCAGGAATGGTGTTAAACTGTCTGCGGACTTCTTCAACCATCTTCAGAGCTGCGCTGCCCACACTCTTCATTGTCATGGCTGAGAACCAGTAAGGAAGCATAGCACCAACAAGCAACCCAATAAATACTTTTGGAGTCAAAACGTCTACAGTTGTAATGTCTGCTCTGCTCACAAATGCACCAAAGAGGGCGAGAGACACAAGGGCTGCTGACCCAATTGCGGATCCCTGAAAATTTGAGGAGTTTTTGTTGAAAAGATGGAAAATTAATCTTAAAACACTTTTAACACCAGAGTAAACATGGTTTTTTCCATTCATAGGTGAAATTTGACCAAAACCAGAGTAAGTTATTAACGAAAGAGGGTTCAAATTGCAAAGTGAAATTTCCTAAAAGAAGCAGTACTTCTGAAACATGTTACCCAGCAAGTATACTAAAAATTAAAAACTTCTACACTAATAATAAAAATACCAGCACCCTTTTGGAACTAGCTTTCCCTCTCTCCTCCCCTCTTGTTTCTCTATCCTCTTCCTGTCTCTGCTCTCCTCTCAATCTCCTCTAATGTTTTGAAAGTTCTTTCCCTTTTTAGTTCTTTAACTATAAAACCAATAAGTTAACATATCATAAATCTGATAAACATAAATCATAAACGATGTTTCTAACAATAATTTTAAGCTATTGAAATTTCCCCTCATAATTACATTACATCTTATATTTATTTTGCACAAAAACATAATAAGTTCAAACATACAACTGCTTTGCCAAACCTGTGGGATCAAGTCAAAAGGTACATAACTGGAAATTTTGAAAAACAACGAAAACGGTTACCTTTCCAATAGCTGCAGTGGTGTTCCCGGCAGCATCAAGGGCATCAGTTCTCTCTCTAATGCTGTGACTCATTCCAGCCATCTCAGCAATACCCCCAGCATTGTCACTGATTGGGCCATATGCATCAATTGCCAAACCAGTTGCTATTGTACTCAGCATGCCAAGGGCAGCCATAGCAATACCATACATTGCAGCAAAACTAAAACTGACAAAAATGCTAATCGCTATGGCAAAAATTGGAATGATGCAAGATTTGTATCCCAATGCGAGCCCAAAAATGACATTAGTAGCTGCTCCAGTACGGCATGAATCAGCAACATCTTGCACTGGGCTGAAATCAATAAGACGTGACTAACATCATTTATATTCATAATTTTTCTTTTCCAGTAGATAATGGTGTGTCAAGAAGAGATACCTATAAGCATTGCTTGTATAGTACTCTGTAACGAATCCGATAATGAGTCCGGCCCACAAACCAACGGCTACGCACAGGAACAATTGCCTGAGAACACAGAATCCTGTTATGTATATATAACAAATTAGAATCCCCTGTGGCTATCCACCTGAGCGCACACGTGGATAGCCTCATTGAATTGTGTTTTGCCACCTAAATAAATACATAATTTATGGTAAACATATTGTTTGTATAGATATGGTTGTTATTAATTAAATTCACATTCAAAATATCTTTTGACATCACTTATACAAATTCAATAACATCTAACTAAATAATGTAATTTTTAACCAAACTAAACACAAAGAAATACCAATGGAAAATTGGAAGAAAAATAATTCATTTTTTAAAGAAGAAAATTAGAACTGTCTACATAAAAGCAAATTGAACAAAACAAGATTCTTATGTTAATTAAAATAAATATATTTTAGCATACAAGATTTTATCCATTCAGAAAAAAAAAAAAAAAAAAAAAAAAATTTAATGAAGAAAAAGAAATAAAGGTTGGTTGTTCTTAATTTGTCACTGTAAATATATTATATTAATTAAATAAATTATATACAAAATGAACAATATAGTAGAAAAGTTAATAATTATAAAATAATAATTTATTTTAAATAAATAAGTTATCCATGCCTTAACACAGGATTCTAACTAGTTTATTCAGAAATAAAGCCATGGAGATATTGAACTCACCAGCTCTTAACTTCTTTCTGTACTCCAAAATTAAATATTGTAAAAGTAGATGGAACGCCAATCCAGGTAATAATAGCTACTCCGATAGTCATAAGTATGGTGGAGATAATGAGTTGCTTCTTCAATGCGGGCTCAATTTCTTTGACAGCCTTGACCTCAAAGAAATCAGTTGCAAACAATGTTGTCAGCAAACATACGAGGATTCCAACAGAGCTGACCAGAAGAGGATATAGCATGGCAGTCAAGTCATGACTGATCCCAAAAGATGAGATTGAAGCAACAACGAGAGCTGCACAGGATGATTCTGCATACGAGCCAAATAGATCTGATCCCATACCAGCAATATCCCCAACATTGTCACCAACATTATCTGCAATTACCTATAACAATTACAAAAGATAATTGCAAATGAAGTGAGTAAAAAATAAAATAGAAAAACTAAAACACGAATAATTACCAAAAACACTTGAGTTTGCCCCAGTTACCAAGAAAGAACAAAAAATTATCTATTGAATCTACAATTACCACCCTTAAGGATGCTTCAATCCTACAAAAAATATGAGACGTTAGTTGCTCCTATTAAAAATGAACCCCTATATGCGAGTGCCAGGGGGTAATTGTAATATCAATAGATAGAGAGGGGTCCATAAATGAGGCAAACCTCAACAGTTTTCTTGTTAATTATCTTCCAAGGATTTAAAGAAAGAAAAAAGAGGGAAACACTAAAAGACCCTTATAATCATTTGCATATCCAAAAAAACTCTTCTTGACAAAATTACCCAAAAAGTAACCGTTAAGCCTGCTAGTGAAAACTTAACTGAATGTGCTTTAAGAATTGCAAATTAATTTAATAAATTATTTAAGGGTGTTTGAGCATTTTCCTCAAAGAAATAATGCATTCTAGTGTTACTATATCCATACAGCAGGGTTCCTTGGGTCATCTTCAGGAATGTTCCTTTCGACCTTTCCCACAAGGTCAGCTCCTACATCAGCAGCTTTTGTGTAGATACCTCCACCAACTCTGCCAAAAAGAGCCATGGAAGATCCACCAAGCCCATAACCAGTTATAGCTTCAAATAAACCTTCCCAGTCATCTCCATAGTATATCTTGAAGACGTTAATGGCAATGTACAAGACAAGAAGACCATTAGCTGCAAGAAGGAATCCCATAACTGCTCCAGATCTAAATGCAACAATGAATGCCTTTCCAACACCCTTCCTAGCCTCTAAAGTAGTTCTTGCATTCGCATATGTGGCGATCTTCATTCCCAGAAAGCCAGAGACCACAGATGTGATGCCACCAAGAAGGAAGGCTATGGTGCTGAAAACAGCTGTAGCAAGAGCAGGCTTGCACATTTTAGTGCTGTCATATGTACAAGGTTGATGACTCGTACTGAATCCTTCCACAGAGCCGAGGAAGACGAAGATTAATATTGCAAAAGCAACCATGAAGACACCAACATATTGGTATTCCGTGAAAAGAAACGATGTTGCACCTGCAGCATTCATGGTTTTTAGCACATAAGATGGACCCAAAACAGGTTATAGCTTGTATTCAAGTAAATGCATAATTTTTGGTGTACTTCTTATTTTTCAACAAGTTCATTGGTTTTGAGATGTGGGTTCACACACTTCTTTATGAATGAGTATATCCTTCACATTGAATAATGTTTATCAAATAACACCTTTTACATCTTATTTAGAGATTCATACGGCTCGTACACGAACAAACTCAAACTGGAACCAAGATCACCGAAATCAATCACTACACTCTGACCAAGTTCTAAATTGAAGCAAGTGTGCTATCATTATTGTTGTTTCTCTTTTCAAATTATTAAATAAAATCAATATTGTCTGTGAGTATGAAGACACCCGGACAACTGACAAGTACTCTTTCATTAATTAATTCAAATATTTCTCATACAATCTATACTATATACAAGCACATTTCAGTTATTCAAACCACAGTTGAGGTAAATTTTGCTATAAAATTAACAGACAAAAAAAATCCCATTTAACAAGTTTCCACAGATTCGTTGTAAACTAAAAAAATTATTGTAAAATAAAAAGAAAAACCAAATCGGAAACATTAGGAACATGAACCAGACTATAACCAAAAGGAAGAGAGTTAATTTAACAACAAAATTTTCCTGGTCCCAAAAGATTACTTAGTGGGGAGTGGATGAGCGTAACTGAACTGCAAAGATTTAATGATTTAAGTAATTTATGAACGGGTGCCAGTTAAATTCAACTATGATATAACTACAATAACTAAAGTGGACCGAAGAATTGATTCGAGGTCCACACCACACGTGTCAATTAAAGAAACCATTATATAAACAGTGACAGAAACTATGAAATGAAAACAAACGGGAAGATAGATCTCATACGAAATCCCCACCATCACAGTTTTAGAAGAAAAAAAAAAAAAAAAAAAGAGAACGGGAGGCCAAACGAATTTATTAAAATCAATCAAACCTACCCAGAGAAAAATCAATATTTCACTTGCCCAAAGTATGAAGGTATATAATAAAATTAGGGGAAATTACATCCAGATCCCCTGAGGTTTGCCATAATTACAATTTAATCAATACTTTTTCGTTTATTACAAAAACACCCCTATGAACACTGTTCCCAGGGACTTTTTCTGTAAAACACGAAAAAGTGTATGCCTGACTTTTCCACTATTCCGCCAAGTACCTCAACTGAAACAGTGTTTATAGAGGTTTTTTTATAATAAATGAAAAAACAGGTTTTAAATTGTAATTATGGCAAACCTCAGGGGACCTGGATGTAATTTGCCCATAAAATTATGGACGAATATACCTGCTCTTAATTTCTCACCATGAAGAAGAGGGGAGTAATTAGAAGAATAAGGCTGGGAGAAGATGGAGAAAAATATATGTATACTTCACACACTCTCAGGCTTAAAAAGTAGCATGTCTCTGACGATACATGTAATCAACATGAAAGAACGAGAAAAGAAGGGGAAAATCCAAGCTGCAGCTCAACTAAAAACGAGGAAAAATATCAAAATTTTCAAATTAAAATAAATTCATACTTCAAACACAAACATGCACCACTAATCCCGACATAATACATACACATGCCACAAATTGAACGAATACGGGTCAAAACAACCTCAACAGAACACCAGAAATGAGAGTCACTCGAGATGCATCCATTCATCATCACCATAACATACACACATGCAAGCCAAATAAACAGAATAGATCACCTTCGGATATAGCGGATTGAATGTCGGCGCACTTCTGAACGACAGACTGATCATTGCCTCCTTCCTCCTCCTCGATGAGGGCTTCGGTAAACCCATTTTTACCGTCAGCGGAGTCCGATTTGGCACTGGAAAGCTTGACCTTCGCGACGAGCACCCACTGCGCGACGGCGAAAGCTATGCCGACAAAAGCGCAAACGAGAATGAGAATCTCGGTGGCGAGATCCGGAAGCAGAGTGGCTCCGCCCATTGCTTTCGATCAGGAGAAAACGATGAAGAAATCGAGTGAGAGAAGAAATGAGAGAAGAATTTGTGAAGGCCTGAGAGTGAGAGCGAATGAATTTATTTATGATGAGAAGAAAATGGGTTTGTTTTTGCGTGTATGTGTGGTTTGGAGGGATTTTTGGAGGGTACAACGGGTGGTGGGTGAATGGGAAATTTTACACTAAATTTACTAATTTAATGCTTTTTCCCTTTTCTAGTTATTTACTTATATAGTTGTGTGGGTTTTCTCACTATTTATAGTGGGGTTCATGGTAAATATTTAGGTTTTTTTTTTTTTTTTTTTGAGAGGATAAATATTTAGTTGGAACTAGGGAAATTTCAAAAGGTTTTGTAAGATTAAGAGCAATATTGGAATTTCAAACGTATTTCACTTATTATCTTTCTTTTGAAACTTTCAAAGTTTCGGGAGTTTTTTAAGTTTTGGTTTTTGACTTTTGAGGTATTTTTGGAGAAAGTGTTTTCATTCGAGAAGCAATTTATGTAATATGGAAATTTCTAATATAAATTTTCTTGGACCTACTTTAATCGATTATTTATATATATTATAAAAATACGAGTTGATTTTTTTATTTCTTATAAAATATGGATCGTCTGAAATACCAATCAAGTAAACATTCGTTATAAATTATTAATTTAAATATATTTAAAAGGTACTTATTAACTTAAAATAAGACTTTTCATAAGATAGAATTAAAACTTTTTCAATTTATAAAAAATAGATATATAGTTCAATAAAGATTATTCTAATATTAATATATTAGTTAATTGTATTTAAATTTTATAATATAAGTTACCTATTTTTATTTTTTAAGGCTAATTTAAAATGTTAGAATTAGGGATGACAAGACAATATATTGATTCGATTTATAAATTTTAATAAAATTTGGTAATTTATTTAAATAAATAATTAATTAAATTGAATGAGCTATATAAGATAACTTTAATAAATCAATCATAATATAATTCTAATAATCTAAGTACATAATTCTAATTATCTAAGTTCATAAACTCTCTTAAGTTATGATCATATCATAATTCTATAAATCTATCTAAGTTACAAAATAATATGATTAAGTGATTTATATTAATCCTAATTTAATATTTTCAATTAACTAATGGTAATATAAGTCTAATATCTAAATCTAACTATTCATATAATCTTCCTTCAATTTATCTAATAAAATATAAATTAAGAATGTAAATATTATTTAGAACGAATGATTCACATATCTTAAAATATTCTAATCAAACTAAAGTAGTCTAACCCAAAACAATACCACTATTCCTTCAATCACAACAAATAATTGTAGGACTTGGATATCATTTTGGTACGACTCAAATTATGTTTATTTGCCTTACCTTTACTCGGCAAAAACCATAAGTTTATCGTTCTAAAAGCATCCATAAATGTTCAATTGTATAAAATTAAAAAACATATACTAACATCAATGTCACACTTCCCAACAATAACACAAGTACCCCAAATTACATTACTAAGCATTACTGAGGTTCCCCATCTACTGCATATGAGACCCGAACCCATGACTTATCTATTCACAGGTACAGATGTTTACCGCTAAACAATTTGCTTGTCTTGGTAATAAAAATTACTGTTGATCCAGCTAAAAGTCTCATTCCAACCAAGACCTGGCTTTGAGTTGTTTCTTTGCTTCCAGACACTCCAAAAACTGTAATTTAATAGAGCAAAGATAAACAAAGACATCAACATTCATTGAGCATGATTCTCCAAACTAAACGTCAACATACACACACATTTTTGTATTTAATAAATTTATTGCATGATATTGTCGTCTTAACAAAAAAAAAACGAAGAGTTATTAATTGTATTAGTTACTTAAATTACTGCAAAATGGAAAAAACATGCTCTACCTATCAAAGAGTATAATTTTTTTAGTGACCCTTTTTATCACTACAAAGTACAAACAAGGCCAGATGATCAAATATCTCATTGAGACATAATTATTATAATTCATTAACAACTCTCAATTGTAATAATTAACAATATTCACCAATCATTCATTGTTTAAGACCATCTAAGTAGGGGTGGGCGTTTCGGATCGGGTATCGGGTACCCGATCCGACCCGATCGGGTTTTACCCGATCGGATCGGGTTTTTTTGCTAACTTCGGACTTCGGGTCGGGTACCCGATACCCGATATAATATATCGGATCGGGTTCGGGTAGTATTCTACTACCCGAACTACCCGATCGGGTACCCGAATAACCCGAATTTTTTTTAATATATATATAAATATAATAAAATATATGTACATATATATATTATATATATTACAATGTCTAATATGATATATATATATATTATAATATAATATATGTACATATTATACATTACAGTATGTATATTTATATATATTATAATATTTATAATATGTGTACATATATTATATATATATGTATAGTACGTATATCATATTATATGTATAATAATAATAATATATATATAATATAAGATATATGTATATAGTATATATTATAGTACGTATAATATTATAATATGTATAATATTATCTATATATAACATTGTATTCATATAAATATTATATAATATATATAAATATCTCTTTAAAGCAACAAAAAAAAAAAAAAAAAAAAAAAATAGTCGGGTTACCCGAACCCGACCCGATCGGATACCCGATAAAATCGGGTACCCGATTGTCGGATACCCGATTATTTCGGATCGGGTTCGGGTAGCAAAATATGCTACCCGACATTTCGGGTACCCGACCCGAAAAACCCGAAACCCGAAAAACCCGACCCGCGCCCACCCCTACATCTAAGACTTTCCATTTCCCCATGCATTATTAAGAAAAGAGAAAAAAACTTTATTTTGAGACAAAATCAGGTCTCTCAGTCGATTTCTAGTTGAAAAGGTATAAAACGTTTAAAATTTTAAACATAAGACATATAGTCAAATATTCAAATATTCAATTAAATCACATAATTGCATACTTAATTAATTAAATGCGCACCTAGCACACTCGAGACGTCATACCTGTACGACCGAAAAGTTGGGGTGTTACAATTTAAGTATGCAATTCTGTGATTTATTTGGTATTTGAATATTGATTGTATGTCTTATGTTTATAAATTGAACGTTTTGTACCTTTCTAATTCGTTCTTATTATATGCCTTATGTCTATAAATTAGATGTGTGGGTTTTCTCACTATTTATAGTGGGGTTCATGGGGTAGCGTGGTAAATATTTAGTCTTTTTTTTTTTTAAAGGATAAATATTTAATTGGAACTAGGGAAATTTCAAAAGGTTTTGTAAGTTTAGGAGCAATATTGGAATTTCAAACACATTTCACTTATTATCTTTCTTTTGAAACTTTCAAAGTTTCGGGAGTTTTTTAGAGTTATTGCACCAAAAACCCTGTGATATACCTAATTAGCACTCAGAACCCTGTGATTTGAAAATTTTCAAAACGAACCCTGTGATTGTATAAATTAGCACTCAATTAGAATTTCAAACCCTACAACCGTGGTTGTAGGGTTTTGAGTGCTAACTTTAATACAATCATAGGGTTTTCAGTGCTAATTTATAAAATCACAGGGTTTTCTTTGAGAATTTTCAAATCATAGGGTTCGGAGTGCTAATTAGGCATAACATAGGGGGTATCCAAACAAAAAACTCGAGTTTTTTAAGTTTTGGTTTTTGACTTTTGAGGTATTTTTGGAGAAAGTGTTTTCATTCGAGAAGCATTTTATATAATATGGAAATTTCTATTATAAATTTTGTTGGATCTACTTTAACCAAATTATCTATGTTCTGAAACCCGAATCGGACATTGAACCGGGAAGCCTCACTGGTTACTGGTTTTACTGGTTCGACCGGTTCGACTATCGATAGGACTAGTATGACGTTATAATTATATAATAATTATATTTAATTATATATATATATATTTTTGGTAGAATAATTTTATATTATATAATATTATAAATATGAATTAAGAACAATCAAATGAGCTAAATTATATAAAAAGAAAGAGATATAATTTTAAATCACTTTTAATTTTTTATTAATTTTTAAATAACATCTCTAATAATAAAATTTTAAATCATAAATCTACAAGCATAATAAAATTTCTAATTAAATAAAAAAATAATCAACATCTTGAAAATTAAAAATATAAATAAAAGAGTGATTCAACAATATAATAATTTTATTATAAATCTCACCAATAATTTATATTTTTATAAATATATATTATAAAAAATAAAATAAATATTAAACACTATTTTCTCAGTTTGTTAAATGAATTCAATTTTCTTTTCCACTTGTCTTGGCACATGAACCGGATTATATTTTACTTTGTATTTAAAGAACCAATAATTGAAATAGCACACTTGGTTAGAGTGTTCTTCTTCTATTCAAAGGGTGTAGGGTACGAATCCTAGCAGTCCCAATAGTCAAAATACATGTTTTTTGCCAAACAAAAATAAAGAAAAAAAATTAAAAAATCTGGGCCATCCGGCGTGCTTACTAGTCCGGTCCCGTTTCAACATCGGGTTTTGACTGGTTCTTAATGGGCCAAACTGGTTTCGGGGGGTCAGCCGAATCGGATTGGCGACCGGTCACCGGTTTAACCAGTCCGACCGGCCGGTCCAGTCTGGTTTTCAAAACATAGCCAATTATCTATATATACTAGTAATTCTTGCACACTCTATGCATGTGCAAATAATAAAATTATTATTATTTAAATATATATTAAATTAAAAATTTTATATTAATATTTATTTTGTAATTATTTTTAATATAATTATAAACTTAAAAGATAATATAAAATAGAAATTAAAAAATATGGGGAAAGAAAAGAAATATATAATAAAGAAAATGAGAGAGTAAAGTGAGAGGAAAGAAAAAAGAGGTTAAGAGATAAACACAAAATATGACGTTGAGAGTGTGATAAAAAAAATAGAAAAAGAAAATAATTTCAGAGTCCAAGAGACCAAAACGGTTACTCTAAAAGTCTCCCACTTAATATAATAGTATAGATTATAAAAGTACGCGTTGAAATTTTGGTTTCTTATAAAATATGGTCGTCCAAAATACCAATTATATAAACATTCTTATAAATTATTAATTTAAATATATTTAAAAAGTAATTATTAATTTAAAATAGGACTCTTCGTAAGATAGAATGAAAACTTTTTCAATTTATATATATATATATATATTCTAATATTAATATATTAATTAATTGTATTTAAATTTTATAATATAAGTTGTCTATTTCCAAATTTAAGGCTAATTTAAAATGTTAGAATTAGGGATGACAAGACGATAATTTGATTCGATTTATAAATTTTAATAAAATTTAGTAATTTATGTAAAATAAATAATTAATTAAATTGAGTGAGTTATATAAGATAACTCTAATAAATCAATCATAATGTAATTCCAATAACCTAAATCCATAATTCTAATTATCTAAGTTCATAAACTCTCTTAAGTATGAACATATCATAATTCTATAAATCTATCTAATTAATAAAATAATATAATTGAGTGATTTATATTAATCCTAAATTAATATTTTTTAATTAACAAATAGTAATATAATTCTAATATCTAATTCTAACTAATCATATAATCTTTCTTTCAGTTTATCTAATAAAATATAAATTAGGAATATAAATATTATTTAGAAGGAATGATTCACATAATATTTTAAAATATTCTTTTTTTTGAGAATGAGACGGAAGAGTTACACAACGCTAATCTCTTCCGAAATACATCTCGAAACAAAATCAGGGGGATCACAGTCCCCGTCACTAGAGTTGAGCGCGAGACGAGATAAATAATGCGCTGCACGATTACCGTCTCTACGGACAAAGGAGAAGGAAACATCTGAGGTATCTGCGAGTGCGGTATGAATATCATACACAATAGTTCCCGTATTCGACCAATCTGTCTCGGAAGAATTAAGTTTGTTGATTAAATTGAGACAACCAGATTCCAACACCACTCTCTCGAATCCCTTCCTCTTGGGTAGAAGTGCTGCTTCCTTAAGTGCAATAGCTTGAATGATTTCCACATCAAAAATGCCGACCCGTCTGCTGCTCATCCATGCCATGCACCTTCCATCATGACTTCTAGCCACCACCCCCAGTCCATACTCAGAAGCTCCAGTAAAAATGGCTCTATTACTATTAATTTTCACATAACGATTAGGTGGAGCAATCCATCGTGAGGGATACACAATATACTCACTTGAAATATCTGCCCTAGTACTAACTCTCCCAGTTGTGAAGTAGTTTTGAGCATAGTGCTCCAGCTTACATGCATCCATCCCGCCTTTCTCCGCCGACTCCTTGTTTCGATTCCACCAAAGAGCCCAAGCATATGTAGCAAAGCGATCTCCCTTCTCCTCCGAAACCGAGTCCAGAACCCCTCTGACCCATCCATTTCCGCCTCCTCCCCAATTCCCCACAACACTCCAAGGTAAATTCGAGAGTGTCCAGAATTGCTTGGAAACGGGGGATAAGAGAAAGACATGTTTAAGTAACTCCAGGGTCGTCTTATGTAGCACCCCGGAGTTCAGAGTATATCGCCCGCACCATAGCCCGCCAAGTGTAACAAAATGAAAACTCCGCACACGCACCAATCTACAGCGAATGTGAGACAAACAAAATCTCACCTAAGGTAGGCGGTCTAGACCCTAATACAGAGTGCGCAAAATAAGCAAATCAAATGCGGAAGCACCAGGATTCAAATATACAATTAAACATGCTCGGAATATAATCAGATATACAAAAATAACGCGAGTCAAATTATAAAAATATTCTCAAGTTTCGAATCATAATTATATACATGCGTTCAGAATCTCAAAAGTACGAAAGTAACTTAAATAAAATGCATGAGACTCGCTACACGACCCAAGACTCGAAAGAAGACCGCCGCCTAGCACAAACTCCCCAAAGAGTACTTGCAACTCAAAGAGCAACAAGGGGAAAAGAAAACAACGAGCAGGGGTCAGTCTTAAAGACTGGTGAGGGGGCTAACACACACACACACACACACGTATATATACGTAAGAGCATAGCATATTCAAATTAAAGGGTTCATGAATCGGGGCTTGATTTTTGCAATCTAAAACTCTGTAGCCCGTGATACTAAATATAGAAAAGATTTAGGGCCAAAAGCCTAAAATAACCAAATTTTAGAAATTATAAATCCACTCCCGTTTCACGAACCACAAACATAATCAAAATCTAAATAACTAGGCGAGAACGAGTTTATATCCAACCTAACTCCTTTCATAATCATATTCAAAATGAAATACGTACAAAGCTCAGAATCAATCCACCTTCTCCGGTTGGGGATAAGGAAGTGCTTCCTCAATCCCATTCTCTTGTTATAAATGGTTGAGTCGGGGGACCCTACCCGCTCCGCGATGGGGTTAACTGCCGGTCTCAAGAAAACCCGCCTTTTCCTCGACCTCCCGAGGTTGGGCGAATCTCAAAAAGTTGGAGTCGTGTTGATGGGAGAGCTCGGCGACCCCACGGCCGACCCGAGTTACCATACCACTACTCCGGGGCCCAGTTCATAATTCATAATTCGTAATTTTTGAAATTTCAGAATTTGCAAGACTTATATTTCAAAGTCAAAATCTCTCTAGTTCACAACACACGCCAACCTTTTCAAATCTAACAAACGAAAATATAGGTTACGTATATATAAAAAGGGTTTTTCAAATGATTTCATAACAAAACAGGTCAATTCCCACAAAATACTAATCAAACATGTATTTACATAAATATAGATATACGTAAGTCACATGCGGGCTTAAAATATAGGTAGGGTTGTACCTTATTTTAACTAAAAGAAAGAAACCTCACCTTGTCGACAAACCGGACCCAACGAACCAAAACACTTCTAAGACACCTCCTCGTTGCCCACGGGATGAACCTCTGAACAAAACAAATAACAAAAGACAACCTTAGACTCAATATGCACCAATTAGATGCTCGGAAAATGTATATGGATGTTAATGATGCATAAAGAATGCAATGAGTCATTTAGGTCATATGGAATCATATTATATCATATTAAATTATAGCTCACATATTTCACGTTAAACGAATCCATAATTTTCACATAAAGAGCATGACACATTATAAAACATGTTACGCATGCATGCATATAATAAAAGAAGAAGAAAATATCATATGAAGCAAATATTCGAGTCATGAGTGCATGCAAGCACGTTAGAGAGCATATAATGCATATCTAGTCATGTATCGCGTATAAAAGCATCGAATTCACATCAAATAAATTCATAAATTTAACATAATCATCATAACACATCATATTATAGCATATCATAAGCATTCACAAGTTTAAATTTCATAAAAGAGGCAAAGGGTGCAAGAAAGCTTCATACGCATCAATTAAACGTTCATGCAAATAAGTCACGTTTACACTTAATAATCAATGCCATAAAATTAAAATAAATAAACAAACATATCATATAACCATATATTAACATGTTGGGATCATTCTTGGGGTGAGAGAAATAGAATAAAATCGAACACGAAGTAAGAAACGAACAACGAAACGAAACCGGGCACGTAAAGAACACAACACACAAAACCATCACAAAAAGAGAAGGGGTGACGGGTATCACCAAAACCCAGTACAAAAGTGGTGACCCCCATCACGAGAGATAGAAGAAAAATCTCCCAGCAGCCATGGAGGTCACGGGCGTCACCTCCAAAAGGCCTGAACACCGTGACTGGCATCACCTCGGGCAGGGGGCTGAAAATTTGATTTTCAGCCCCTGTTCTTTGACTCCAACTTCACGCAGCAACAACAGCAACTCCAGGCCACAAAGAAGCAATGAAAAGAAGCAAAAAGAAGCACAAAACAACAGCCATACACGTAACAAACAAGAAGGAAACAAGATTGAAGGCAAGAGATCACATATCATCTTCAAGCTCAAGTTTTCAAAAATTCATTAATGGTCGTTTAATTTCTAGAAAATTTCCATGAAATTTCGGATTATATTAACATAGAAGAAGGTATAGAGATCATATATCATTCATCAATTCAAGAATTAAAGCAAGTTGATCATGAATTCTCCCAAAATGAGCAAATAACCTAACTATTCGTGCAAGTGAGCAAAACAGGCCCTAATCTCCATGAAAATGAGCAAAATTAGGTTTAAAAGAAAGGAAAGGAGATGGAGATCATAAAAATATGTTTACCTTTTGAATTTGACGAAGAACGGAGGTCGAACGAGCAAGAAATCGCAAGTTGTGCATAGTGGCAACCCTTCTCTTTTTTTCTCCCTTCTTTCTCTCGTTTCTGCTACTTTCTTGCTTTTCTCCTGGGCTGAACCGAAATGAGGGCATGAGAGAGAGATAGGATATTGAATAAGGGTCATAAGAGTTCAAAAATGGGTCGATTCGGATAAGAAACGGGTCGGTTATGAGCAAAATAGGCAAGGGTGGAAAATCTGTCACACGGGGCTCGTTCGGGCAAAGTTCAGGGGTCCAAACGGGCTTAGAAAAATATGAGGCCAAGTTCTAAAGCTTTCAATCTTTGTTATGAGTCCAACGCCACTTTCAGAATTCGAATCCGAATTCCCGATCTCAAGTTACGCCTTTCGGAACCCAAGGTGCGCTAAAATAAGTTAGGCCCTTAAGTCCCTAACAAATAAAACGGTTCGAAAACCGTATCAAACGAACTCAAAATCATGCAACGAACATAAGAACTCATTCATAACATGTAAATTTCATACATAACATGTAATCATAAAAATAGAAAATGAAAACGAGTTCAAACAGATTAAAAACGAAGTAAAAGGACAAAAACGTTCAAATAATACATATAAAATTCAAGTAAAACTTCAAATAATAAATCACAGAATTCAAGAATATCACATAAATAATATAATAAACACATAGTTCACGTAATTGAATAATTTAAAAGTGCACATAGCACTCTCGTGCCACTACACTAAATCGGTTCTTTAAGTCCTTGAACAAACTCGAACCAAGAGTGGGATAAATTTTGTGACCTTGCACTCCTCGAGGTATGGGCTACGCTCTTCTACTAGAACCCATAACCAAAGCCTTCCTTTGTGTCTCGATCGTAAACGATGTAGCCTTGAGTACCCTCGGTTAAGCAAAAGCCGATGCCGAAGGTAACTCACTTCATCCGCCTCTTCCCACTCCCAACCGTACCTCTTATTTGTCGTTCATGTCACGGGATGGCCACCTCTAGAAAGACGAATCTCCTGTTGAATCCCGATAACACTAGAGATTTCTCTGAGGCAATTCTCGGTTCTTCTACCCGAACGTGTAGTTGGCAATACCCTTGTAGAAACCACAACTGGAGCCACCCACGAAACTCTAAAAAAGAATGAGCAACCAACTCCTCGAAGCAAGCAAAAGGGTATTCTCCTCTTCCACGGTTAACCCGTGTAGCTCATGGTATACTCATCTTAAAGTCCCGTCTTCTCCTCAGATAGGACAAGAGCACTCCACGAAGAAGTACTCAAACGGATGAAGCTACCTTCTAAGAGCTCATCAACTACGTCTTGAACTCCAACATCCATGCTAGAGTCGTCCGGTAGGGAGTCTTCAAACAAGGTCCAACTCCGGGATAAAGATCACGACAACCTCAATGTCCCTATAGGGTGGTAACGAATTCCAACCTTTAAGGAGATATCATGGAAATCTTACTACGATCTTTGTCTCATCAAGCTTGGCTTGATGCCTCGGTTAACCCAAAGGTAAGCCATGTAGCTTGTCACACCGTCCCGGAATAAACAACTACTGCTACGAAGGCTACAAACGGGTTAGCCTCCGATCTAATACCCGAAAATATCGTTGAGCCCAAAAGGACCTCCTAAAAGCAACCACCAACACCTACGGTAACTCCGTACCTTAACAAGGCGTCTTTAAGAAGAACCACCAGCCAAGCTCGACCCTCACAACTCACCAACCACTCTCGGGCACTCAACTTACCAAACTCTTTCCAGGAAGAGAGTCTACACAAAAGGAAAAAGCCACAGGCAAGCAGCAAGCAAGAACACACAAGTACCAAGAAACAACGAGGAAAGAAGAGTAACACAAAATTAAAATAAAAGATACATGTATGAAGTGCCATGAATGGTTAGTGTACCTTTTACCATGGCGGTAGTGTCGAGCTCGTTGTCAAATTCTTCACTTTCACTTGCTTTAGTTCGGGCTTGACTTGAGGTCTCGGTACCACGGCTCTTCGTAGGCTTCGGATTCTTGTCCTTCGGGGCAACCGTTCACCATATGTCCCAATTCTCCACACTTGAAGCATCTACCGAACTTCTTCCGACATACTTCTTTCGTGTGATTCGGGCCTCGGTAATACAAGCATTGAATTGTTTCCGGTGGAGGAGGCATCGAATCCATCTTTGGTTGTTGAAGCTTTTTCTTCTTCTTCTTCTTAGTGTCGTTACTCACTTGAAGTCCTTGAGATTTTTCTTGTGACAAGGGTCTCTTGTTCGAACTCGAACTCGGTTCTTGTCCCACATGAAAATGTGAGACTTCGATCGTTGGTTATCCATCTCAACTTGAACCGCCCTTCTAAATTCTTCGGACCATGCATGCACCGGTGAAGTTTGGAAAACTTGTTAAATATTATCGCCTCGCTCTTGCAAATAACTCCGGACATTAGGAAAATCTTTGTCGGCTCCCGGACTTTCAAGCTCCACCATAAGATCGTTCATCTTCTTCACTTCTTGCTCAAGATCCGAAATTTTTTGAAGTTTTCTAACCATCACACTTGGATGAATATAATTGTAGCAAAATTCTCGGGTAAATTTCTCCCAAGTGAGTTCTTCCCCGGATCCTTCCACTTTCGACCTCGTTTTCCTAAGCTAGGTTGAAGCTTGAACTTAGAACAAGCGGGAAGTACACTTCACTTTCTCTTGCGATGTCCCCGAACAATTCTCCCAAATTTCTATTTTCTCGGATAACCATTCTGTAGCTTTGACATCTCCACCTCCATACCACTTCGGTGGATCAAATTATTTAAACCTCTTGTATACCTAAGACTCTTGTTTTTCTTGTCATTTCTTCGAAGATGCATGTTGATGTCGAGATGGCATCCTGAAATAAGAAAATTAATTCCAAAATATCGATGCGTACGGGGTTTAGTGCATGTTCATGTAAATAATTAATACAAATAATACAAATAATTCACGTAAAAGTAAAAGTGAATGCAAACAAACACATAATCTTAAGCCAAACAACCTAGATAGACCCGACACGAAGCTAGAGCTCCGATTTTGCAACCAAGAGCTCTGATACCACTTTAGGTTGTAGCACCCCGGAGCGCAGATCACTACATCCCCCCACACCATAGCTCGACACGTGTAACGAAATGGAAACTCCGCACACGCACCAAGCTACAGCGAACGGGAGATAAAGAAAATCTCACCAAGGCTAGGCGGTCTAGAACCTAATACAGAGTGCGCAAAATAAGCAAATCAAATGCGAAAGCACCAGGATTCAAATATACAATTAAACATGCTCGGAATATAAACAGATATACAAAAATAACGCGAGTCAAATTATACAAATATTCTCAAGTTTCGAATCATAATTATATACATGCGTTCAGAATCTCAAAAGTACGAAAGTAACTTAAATAAAATGCATGAGACTCGCTACAAGACCCAAGACTCGAAAGAAGACTGCCGCCTAGCACAAACTCCCCAAAGAGTACCTGCAACTCAAAGAGCAAAAAAGGGAAAAGAAAACAACAAGCAGGGGTCAGTCTTAAAGGCTGGTGATGGGGCTAACACACACACGCGTACATATACATAAGAGCATAGCATATTCAAATTAAAGGGTTCATGAATCGGGATGTGGTTTTTGCAATCTAAAATATTTTAGCCCGTGATACTAACTATAGAAAAACATTAGGGCCAAAAGCCCAACATAATCAAATTTTAGAAATTATAAATCCACTCCCCTTTCACGAACCACAAACATAATCAAAATTAAAATAACTCGGCAAGAACGAGTTTCTATCCAACCTAACTCCTTTCATAATCATAATCAAAACGGAATATATACAAAGCTCAGAATAAATCCACCTTCTTCGGTTGGGGATGAGGAAGCGCTTTCTCAACCCGGTCTCTCATCATAAATGGTTGAGTCGGGGGATCCTACCCGCTCCGCGATGGGGTTAACTGCCGGTCTCAAGAAAACCCACCTTTCCCTCGACCTCCCGAGGTTGGGCGAATCTCTCAAAGTTGGAGTCGTGTTGATGGGAGAGCCCGGTAACCCCATGGTCGACCCGAATTACCATACCACTACTCCGGGGCCCAGTTCATAATTCATAATTCCAACATTTTAAAATTTCAGAATTTTCAAGACTTATATTTCAAAGTCAAAATCTAGCTAGTTCACAACACAAACTAACCCTTTTCAAATTAAACAAACGAAAATATAGCTTACGTATATATAAAAAGTATTTTTCAAATGATTTCATAACAAAATGGGCCAATTCCCACAAAATAATAATCAAACATGTATATACATAAATATATATATATACGTAAGGCATATGCGGGCTTAAAATAAAGGTAGGGTTGTAGGTCATTTTAACTAAAAGAAAGAAACCTCACCTTGTCGACAAACCGGACCCGACGAACCAAAACACTTCTAAGACACCTCCTCGTTGCCCACGTGATGAATCTCTGAACAAAACAAATAACAAAAGATAACCTTAGACTCAATATGTACCAATTAGATGCTCGGAAAATGTATATGGATGTTAATGATGCATAAAGCATGCAATGAGATATCATTTAGGTCATATGGAATCATATTATATCATATTGAATCATAGCTCACATATTTCACGTTAAACGAATCCATAATTTTCACGTAACGAGCATGACACATTATAAAACATCTTATGCATGCATGCATATAAAAAAAAGAACAAAAAAATATCATATGAAGCAAATATTCGGGTAATGAATGCATGCAAGCACGTTAGAGAGCATATAATGCATATCTAGTCATGTATCGCGTATAAAAGCATCGAATTCACATCAAATAAATTCATAAATTTAACATAATGATCATAACACATCATATTACAGCATATCATAAGCATTCATAAGTTTAAATTTCATAAAAGAGGCAAAGGGTGCAAGAAAGCTTCACACACGTCAATTAAATGTTCATACAAATAAGTCACGATTACACTTAATAATCAATGGCATAAAATTAAAATAAATAAACAAACATATCATATACCCACATATTAAAATGTTGGGATCATGTTTGGGGTGGGAGAAATAGAAAAAAATTGAAAACAAAGCAAGAAACGAACAACGAAACGTAAAAAGCACAACGCACAAAACCATCACAAAAGGGAAGGGGTGAAGGGTGTCACCAAAACTCAGTACAAAAGTGGTGACCCCATCACCAGAGGCAGAAACAAAATCTCCCAGTAGCCATGGAGGTCACGGGCGTCATCTCCAAAAGGCTTGAACGCCATGATGGGCATCACCTCGCACAGGGGGCTGAAAATTCGATTTTTCACCTCCGTCTTCACACAGCAATAGCAGCAACTCCAGGCCACAATGAAGCAAGGAAAAGAAGCAAAAATAAGCACAAAAAAGCAGCCATACACGGAACAAACAAGAAGAAAACAAGATTGAAGGCAAGAGATCACATATCATCTTCAATCTCAAGTTTTTCAAAAATTCATCAATGGTGGTTTAATTTCCAGCAAATTTCCATGATATTTCAGGCCATATTAACATAGAAGAAGGTATAGAGATCATATATCATTCATCAATTCAAGAATTAAAGCAAGTTGATCATGAATTCTCCCAAAATGAGCAAATAACCTAACTATTCATACAAGTGAGCAAAACAGGCCGTAATTTCCATGAAAATGAGCAAAATCAGGTTTAAAAGAAAGGAAAGGAGTTGGATATTACAAAAATATACTTACCATTCGAATTTGACGAAGAACGGAGGTCAAACGAACAAGAAATCGCAAGTTTTGAATAGTGGCAACCCTCCTCTTCTTTTCTCCCTTCTTTCTCTCGTTTCTGCTCCTTTCTTGCTTTTCTCCTGGGCTGAACCGAAATGATGGCATGAGAGGGAGATAGGATATTAAATAAGGGTTTAAAAATAGGTCGATTCGGATAAGAAACGGGTCGGTTATGAGCAAAATGGGCAAGGGTGGAAAATCTATCACACGGGGCTCGGTTCGGGCAAAGTTCGGGGGTCCAAACGGGTTTAGAAAAATATGAGGCCAAGTTCAAAAGCTTTCAATCTTTGTTATGAGTCCAAATCCACTTCCGGAATTCAAATCCGAATTCTCGATCTCAAGTTACGCCTTCCGGAACCCAAGGTGCGTTAAACAAGTTAGGTCCTTAAGTCCCTAACAAATAAAACTGTTCGAAAACCGTATCAAACAAACTCAAAATCATGCAACGAACATAAAACTCATTCATAACACGTAAAGTTCATATATAACATGTAATCATAAAAATCGAAAATGAAAACGAGTCCAAACGGATTAAAAACGAAGTAAAAGGACAAAAACGTTTAAATAATACATAAAAAGTTCAAATAATAAATCACATAATTCAAGAATATCACATAAATAATATAATAAACACATAGTTCATGTAATTAAATAATTTAAAAGGGAACGTAGCACTCTCGTAACGACGTACCTGTACGGCCGAAAAGTCGAGATATTACATCTTACACCACGGACAAACCACTTCAGCCACACTCCTCCTTTTCTCCAAAGCCTTAATTCCCACACGGTAGAAGCTCATGGCACAATCTCCAAAGAAAGACTTTGATTTTCGGTGCCACTTTCCTTCACCAAACGACGTTCCACCCTTTATTGCTAGACAGCTGACCTGATACATTGTGACACCCGAGCGTGGGTCACCACATCCCCCGCACTAGGACCAAACTCATATAAGAATATAGTCTGCATATAAGTCCAATCGTAGCAAACGGAGACACGATATGGACCCTGGCTCGGTGGGACTAACCCTGTACCAACAATTCAAAATATCCAACAAGAGTAAACAGGAGTTGCGGAAGTGAAAATCATAACAAGTCTATCATCATATACAATCCATCAAGTTTCAAGTACAAGCCAACAATATGGTACGAGTATTTGGCCCACAAGGCCTCAAGATAGTACAAAACAAAATTAAATTTAAGTGTGTGGTACAGAAGATGAGTGTAACCTAGCTAGACACAAAATTACATAAAACAGATGCAATTTCCCGCCTAGCTACGTCAAGAAGTACTTGAGGGACAAATAAGGGAGGGGTCAGTCTCCACAAGACTGAGTGAATGACAGAAGTAATATATAGAAACGGTAAATGTAGCACCCCGAGCGTAAGGTGCCACATCCCCCGCACTAGAGCCCGACACGTGTAACAAAATAAAGAATCCATACACGCACCAAGCACTAGCGAACGGGTGACAAACAAAAGACCCTCTTAAGCTTGGCGGTCTAAATCCTCAAACAGAGCGCGCAAAACATAAACATACAAGAGCGTAAGCATTAGCAAAACAAACAATAATTCAAAATACAAAGGATAAAAGTGTACAATACAGACCATGCACTAAACAAAATGCAGACCCGACCAAGACTACCAAGGACTCAAAAGATAGTAAACCGCCTAGCTCGAACCAACGGACCGGAACCTGCAAACTAAAAACATAAAGAGGGAGGGGTCAGTCCAAAGACTGAGTGAGGGGCTACACACGTACACATACGTACGTATATAGAGCACAACATATATCAAAAAGGGAAGCTCATGAACCGGGGCGTGGTTTTTGCATTCTGAAATATTTTCACATGTGATACTAGATATAGGGAGAAAGAGTTAGGCCGAGGGCCAAAACAACAAAATTTTAGTAATTAAGAATCCACTCCCGTTTCACGAACTATTTCTTAATAAACTAACATAACAGAAATAAAACATAACACACGCACAACATTCGTCGACCTAAAATGAGCCGTCCCAAATTCAAAACACACGCACACATCCATCGACCTAAAATGAGTTGTCCCGGATTCAAAACACAACACACGCCCAGAGAATCACAAGATAATCAAAGTTCAAAACGGAGTTAAAGTCATACAAAGACACTCACCCGGAACATACGCACTCAACACACTTACCATAAACACACACCACGCGTACTTATCATATGCATATAAACCGTTCACACACATACACACACACATACATACTTCTCACATACATACACATCATACATATCGTATTTCAAACATAACCTAGTCACACACATGCATAACTCACACTTATTTACATATATTAAGGGCTCATAGTCATATGCATAAATATCGACACATTTTATTAGGGTTTAACTATAACCTAACCTCATCTTTCACCGATGAAACCGGGCAAACGGGGACAAAACCAACGTCTACGGAGCAACCACGTCACCAATGGGCTACTCCTCTAAACAAGACAAACATTAAAGACAACCATAGACTCAAAATGAACCATATAAACGCTCGGTAAATGCATACGGATGCAAATGATGCGATGCAAGTCATACGTTTAAACGTAGAAATATCAAACCAATTATCACGTTATCATATCAATAACACATGAATTGGACTCATAACACATCAAATAATTGTTGGGAAAAACACAATCAGAAAGCGCAGCGGAATATAAATTTTTTCCCAAAAAGCAAGACCGGATTTGCAATTTCTATTTCTAATCTTAGAGATTCAAGAACTTACAAGAATCGTCGCTTTCTTGACACATTTTGAGCCGCCATCAAACGCGCTTCATGCGGTAATGGCAACCCCGTCCCTCGAATGATTCTTTCTACTAGATTCCAAAGTAGATCTCCTCTAGAGTAATAATCCACACCAACCTAGATTCAAATCATGTTAGGGAAAGTGCTAGCGATATAACATGTGTAAAGAAAGAAACATAAAACGAGAAGAAAGAGAGCAAGAGAATTCTCCCAAATTCTTGAAGCCATGTAGATTGGGCGTGAATCCCAAGTCACGCGTAAGAGGAAAAATTCGAACCCCTTGGCTTATTTATAGCCTAGGGTTCGAACCCCAAACCCTAATCGGAATCGGATTCAAACTTTGACTTTACTTCTATTTTCTTTCTCTCCAAGTAATAGGAATCTTATTCAAAATATGATATCTTATTCTTCTAGAAAGAGAGTTCCTAACTAATTAGGAATATTTAATTATTCCAATAATAATTAAATATCTTATTCCAATAATATTTATTCTAATCATATTAGAATTAATATTTACTAGAATAATAAATAGAAGATATTTAGTATTTATTTATTTATTTATTTATTCTAATCATATTAGAATAACTTAAATAATTAAATACTTAGAATTAATTCCTAGAAGGGCTTTAGAATTAATTCTAACGAGCTAAAATTAATTCTCTAATTAATTTTATTTGACTTCATAATTAATTCTCTTAATTAATTATATTAGGGTTTATAATTAATTCTCCTAATTAATTATACTTGGAATTTATAATTAATTCTCCAATTAATTAACATATGATCCGATTTCTCAATCGGACCACACGCCCAAAAACTTGCTCACGTGCCACACGTGTACATTTACACGTGTGGTCTCGTTTCGATCAACTATTTGATCTTTCTTTCAATACCCTTTGAATCTGACATTTGTGTGTGACCCCCTAGGTTCATTTTCAGTTAGCAGTGAGACTAATACACTTTATTAGTTCACAGATCACACGACCATAGTCTAGCCACAGGTGTGTGTGTGTGACCCCTACCCGAACAATGAATATATATTCGAAAGAACCTTTCAATCACTGACAGCTGTGAGGTACGATCCTCTTACTAACCCTTCTCTCGATTAAGATCTAGGGCATGGGAATAATGAGAGCCCTACTAATCTCAATCTTAAAGCTAAGTTCATTTCATATCCATTTGATCTCAATCCAAGAAACCCTTTTCTTGATGTCTTGATCCACTACCTCGGCCAAGGGTTTAGGATGGCGTATGAACGACTTATGTAATAAGAGATCTTCTTGCATTACAACAAATGTAGGTCCTTTGTTGATTCTCATATGCTTCCATGTGCCACTTGTGCAGCCCCACCATAAGCCTTGAATCAGTTGTCTAAGGCGACACCCTTTAAAGCTTATACCTAAGACTACAGACTTAGCCCACAAAGCATCAATGGAATCTCAAGTCAAAGGATTAATTTACTCACACTATTGACTTGTGAGGTATTTCCTAATCTGGAAGTTTCTATTTCTAGGTATACAAACTTCCTTTCCCATTTAGGAATCTTCTCACGCGGGATACTTCAGTGTACCCGTTTTAATAACGTGCACCCTCTTGTATTGCGTACGCATCAGCTATGCACTTTACACCCTATGAAACAGGATGCTCCTTCTTAAGGACACAATCCCACGAGCAAGTCTCAACCGAGCCATATTAACACTCCCGCTGTTTGTTGGGCTCATCGACTTGGAGTGGTTTCTAATCCGGCCTTAAGTTAGGGCTTATTTCATGTGCCATTCACCTAATGACATAGTCCCTAATAGCCTTATGGATTAGGGGAGTTCTAATACATGCGCATATAATGGAAACACATAAAACACATATTGGCATATAAAGAAGTGTTTGCCTATGAGAATAATCAATCGTATATTATTCAAAGATTGTCTGTGACACAAGGAAAATCCCAAAGCATATTTCGACGAATCAGCTTTCTAGGGCACCATTCCTAAAAATAATAGAATATCAAGAGCATACACGAAGTTAAAAACATATAAAGAGGCAAAAGATATAAGGGAAGCAACAAAGGATCATACACGGAGCATATAAGTTCATATATGAATCGAAATTCTACAAACGACACGTAAATTAAACACATAACACGTTAACTAATCACGAATATATCACCTTATATCATAACACATGCATATTCAAGTTTAAATCACATAAACATGGCAAGAAGTGCAAAGAGATACCACACGTATCACTTAAAAGCATATCAATTCAAGTTACGTTTACACTTATCAAATGAAGTCATAAAATTAAAAGAAATAAGCAAACATGTCATATAATCACTTATTAACATGTAAGGGTCATAATTGGGGTGGGATAATACAAATACAATCAAGAACGAAGCAAGAAACAAACGACGAAACGAACCGAGAGCAAAGAAAACAAAACCACACGAAACACCACAAAACTGAAAGAGGTAACGGGGGTTACCAATCCCAAAGAAAAAAAGGGTAACCCCCATTAAGGGTCACAGTAGCCACACCTAGAGGGAGTAACGCCTACACTAAAAAGGTAACGGGCGTTACCTCGTCATCTCCTCCAAACCGAGAGCAGCCATGGCTGCTCTTCCCCTACACCTCCACAACAGCAGCAATGCAGCAACAAAGACAGCAATTAAGGCAGCAAAATCAAGCTAAAACAACCCATAAAAACGTGCTAAAACTCAGCTCAAACATCAAGCATCAACTGGTAAAAAATCACCAAAGTTTCCCAATCCCTAACTATTCACATATATCTTCATAGCATGCTTCATGCTCCATGAAATTCAGCATTTAAGCATATAAAAGAAAGAGTATAAGATGAAGATCACAAATCCGGACTTACCTTTCAAATTTGGGATGAATCGGAGGTGTAATGAGCAAGAACTTGGCAAGAGTGAATAGTATCAAAATCCCCTTCTCTCTTCCTCTCGGTTTGCTGCTTTTTTCTTCTCTTTCTTGGAATTGAGTCTGAGTGGGAAGGAAATGGGTTGAAAGACGGATGATTTAGGGTTATAATGGTTTAAATATGGGGCGATTCGATAAGAAACGGGCAGGATATAAGCAAAACGGGCGAAGGTGGAGAGTCTGTCATACGGGTCACGGTTCGGGCGAAATTCGGAGGTTCAAACGGGCTTAGAAAATTACAAGTCTAGGTTCCTTGGATTCCTTTCTTTGTTATGAATTCGTCATCACTTCCGAAATTCAAATCTGAATTCCCAGCTCAAGTTATGGCCTCCGGAACCCAAGGTGCGCTAAAACGAGATAGGCCCTCGAGTCCCTTAACAAATAAAACGGTATCAAAACCGTATCAAACGAACTCTAAAATAAGAAACGAGTATATAAAAAAGTTTACAAATCACATAATTCATGTATAACAAGTTTCCACAAAATTAGGAATTGAAAACGGGATTAAACGAATTAAAAACTGGTTGAAAAGTTATAAAACGTTTAAAATTTCAAACATAAAGCATATAACAAATATTCAAATAAATCATATAATTGCATATTTAGTTAATTAAATGCACAGTTAGAATACTCGTGACGTTCGTACCTGGAAGGCCGAAGAATCGGGATGTTACAGTAAATGTCATGCAAACCATAATTTCATACAAGGTTTTCAAAGAGACAAGTAAAGCACGGGATATCAATGTATGGAATTGCAACTATCAGGTATAATTCAGAATAAGTGATCAGTGGCTCGTCGAGTGAGCAGTCTCCAACCTTACTCCTTTAGTGTACAGAATAAAGTTATTAATTGTTCATGCAATAATTAAGTTTCACTCATTACAAGATCAAATTTAGGTGCACAAGTACTCATTTTTTCTCCGGGTTAGTGGTTCGGGTAGCTAGCCCTTACCACCCAGGAGAAGGTGATCAATGGGTACATGAATCCCATTGATCAGAATTCCATCAGTTCACCAAACCTCCTGGTGAACATCCGGGTTGGTCCGAACAGGTGGGACTTATGCAAGAGATGGCCTTTAGCCCATGCTTTCCCGTTTCTCTCAATAAACAAGCCCCTGGGCCCCAGGAAGCGCAAGATTCATGCCAAAACAGGACAGGATCAGGTCACGGGTGCATTTTGAAAAAAGTTGATCATTTTAAAACAAAATATAGATATAAGATAGGTTTTTGGCCAAATCAACACATAAGAGGGTTGTAGGGTTTATAATATATAGATCCTAACAATTCCTCACCTGTACCAAACCAAAAGAAGAAAACAGATTCCCCGAACCCTAAAAAGCTGGCTCTTCGCCTTCCTGAGAACTCTCTGGATAAGAAAAATAGGATACTAGTGAGACTCGACTCAATATGAACCAAGTATGTTGTACGACAAATGAAAGTAAGAAATCGCGAAAGGAAAGAAATAATGTAAAACTAGAATCTCAAAATCACAAGTGTAGCACCCCAAACGGAAGGCGCCACATCCCCCGCACTATAACCCAAATCCAGTTACGAAATGGAATGTCCGTACCCGAGTTTGAATCATTGTGAATGGGAGCCCAACTCACACACTAGACTAGCGGAGCTAACTCAACGACTCAGAGCGCGGAAACAAATAAAACCAACAACATCAGATAGCGGAAGCATTTAAAATAAAACATGCGAAGCAGGTGACGGGTTCAACTAGCATAGATACCTAGTCCCAAATATCAAATCCACAAGCATAAATTCAATGGGTTCAACTATCCCTAGAAGCCTGTCCCGAAAAGGTCCATATTAATAAATGATATGATCCAGAGTTAAACATTCATACATGACTTGTCCAAATCCGAATGTAATGCAAGACAACCTTAAATGAAGATAACAGATTCGACATGACAACTGAACACAAAAACCGACTCACGCCGCCTAGCTCGAACTCCAAACCAAAGCCTGCAAACTAAAAGATAAAATGAGGGGTCAATCAACTGACTGAGTGAGGGGCCTAACGCACACCCACAATATATATATAGAGCACAACACACATAAAAAGGGTGGACTTATGAACCGGGAATAGGTGTTGCACACCAAAACATTTCGAAGCAAAACACACACACACACACACATACACACACACACACACAAATATATATATATATATATATATATATACTTAGAAAGCATTTTTAGAAACTCTATTTCGATTTATGATTCCCATAACATATCATATCATATGCTCAGCGAGTACGAGCTTCCAACCTCAACTCCTCATATCATAACAAAACAGAAATACAGAATCATAACATACCAACCTCAACTCCTGGTGATGGTAGGGTTGAGCGACCCTAACCATCCAGATAGACGAGGGGAGTGCTAATGCTACTCCAACCCTCAGGACTCCGTTTCCCAACCAAACCTCCTGGTGGGTCCCGGTATATCCTCTTCATACAGATGGAGACTACGCACAAGTTAAACCCCGATGGCCCGATACCGTCCCGGGGGCTCCTTACTCGTAGCTCCTGGGCCCCAGAACAGAACAGAACAGAACAAAACATACGCCAATCTTTCGTGGCAATCTCGATAATCATAACATAACTTAACTTTTCGAAATAGCTTATATATGCCTTCATACTTAATTTTTGCGAAACTGAAGTTGTATCATAAGATCATAATCATATCATATCCAACACATATTTAATTATATATATAGTATATAATCGCATACGGGGATTGAAATCATCATATTGTGGGCATAGGTCCCTTAACTATACAAAATCCTAAACCTCACCAGAGTGTTGGAAAACCCGAAAGAGTGCGCAGCGGAAGTTTAAAATTTTTCCATAAGTTTAATCGTTGTCTTACAATTTTTGTACTGTAACGTTGGGAATAAAAAGAAACTCACTTTAATTGAAGCTTTCTTGTGATGTCGTTACCACCTAACGAACACCCTTCAAGCGGAAAGTCCCTTGAATGGTCCTTCGATTTAGACTCCAAAGTAGAAGGCCTCCAAAGCGTATCCACACCAGTCCTAGAACACAATCAAGCAAGTGAGAATGCTAGTTCTATTACTTGTGTTAATGGCTAGGATAATTTTTGCTTTGAAAACTTTTCTTTTGGATTTTTCTCAAAAACTTAACACTTCATGAGTGTTGGTCTAAAGAATAAGAGAAGCACCACCCCTTGTATTTATACAAGTATGGATCGAGCCCCTAGGGTTTCTAAAACCTAATGGGCTTTGTTTTCTTCCTCACTAATTAATTAATTTAATTGGAGAAAATAAGTTCCCAACTTGTTCTCCAAGTCTTGCAAGAATAACCTTCTCTCTCCTACAATAGGAAGTTGGACTTTTAAAGTTTCCTAAAGTTAAAAGTCAATATTCAATAAATAAATTAATTCCCAATTAATTATTTATTGGGTTAAGTTTATTTGAGAATAGTCTTAACAATTAATTCAATAATTAATTAAAAGACCAAAATTAATTAATTAAAATTTAATTAATTAATTCTAGAAAAGAATTCGCGTGTGAAATAAATCACACGAAATGGGACACGCATAAAGCCACGTTGGCTGCATGACATGTGGCAGCCACGTGTACCTTCACACGTGGCATCAACCTCGTCTCATGCCCATTTCGGTCAACTATTTTGATCCTTCGTTAATCACATTAACATCTTACCATAACCCTCATGTTCTGGCATTTGTGTGTGACCTTTTAGGTTCATTATTCGATTAGCAGTGACAACAATTAATTAATTCCCTAATTAATTAATCACCTCACCGATCACACTACCGTTATGACCCCCAACCGAATAACGAAATGAATCGAATAACCTTTCATTCAATGACAATCAGTGAAATACGATCCTCCTACAACTCCATCTCTCAATCAAGAACTAAGGCATGGGAATATTCTCAGAGCCCAAATATTCTTGATCTTTAAAGTTAAGTTCGTTTTATATCCATTTCGATCTCAATCCTAGAAAACCCTATTTTCTAGATGTCTTGATCTTTTATCCACCTTGGCCAAGGGTTTAATGTTTAATGGACTACGAACAACTCAATCAGTAAGAGATCATTCTTGTTTGTAACAAGTGTAGGTCCTTTGTTTATTCTACTAATTTTATATATGCCATTTGTGCAATCCCAACATAGGCCGTGGTTCAGGTGCCTATATGGAGACACCCTTTTGAGTCTATATCAAAGATTACAGAGTTAGCTCATATGAGACATTATAAAATCTCAAGTCTAAGGATTAATAAATCACGTCATTGACCTATGATATATTTCCTAATCTGGAAGTTTCAGGAAACTTCCTTTCCCATTTAGGAATGTTCTCACGTGGGACATCTCAGTGATGAAGTTCTTATAACAATCACCCTTATGTATTATGAATGCATCACCATATGCACTTATCACTCCATGAAATTGAGTGATCCTTCAAAAGGATATAATCACATAAGCAAGTCCCAACAGAGTCAAGGTCGACACTCCCACTGTCTGTCGGACTCATTGACTTGGAGAAGTTTCTAATCCTCGTCTATGGAGTTAAGAACTTGTTTCATGTGCCGTTCCCATAACGACAAAGTTCTTAAAGGCCTCATCGGATTAGGGGAGTTCAATACATGAAAAACACAGTCAACCCAAACAGGCATAAATAAGCACATAAAGAAGTGATTGCCTATGAACAAAATCATCTTGTTTATTATTCAAAGACTGTTTGTGATTTCATAAGGAAATAGTAAAGCAAACATCTGCTTTAAGGGCACTATTCCTAACACTGAGAAGCGACAAGATACGAGAACTGACAAGACGGGTACATACTCGACCAAGTTATCTCCGTTCTGGAGATCACTGTACAGAAAAGAAAATATAGTATACTCGTGAGACACGACTCAGACATGAACCACGGAGACATACGACGATGATTATGAGATGAAGTGGAATAATATGACATGTTCACAGAAATTACAGAAATGCCATGCAAGTGATCATATGCACAATTAATGGCCACATAGTAAGTAAACAAGTATCGAGGTCATATACAAGGCATGAATACATGATCAAGGACCATAAGGGCTATTCTGGAAAGTTCGAGGATCAGTCAAAGTCATTTTATATCAAATAATTTCATACCTAAACAAGTCTAATTTGATTTACAATAATTTGAACACACATATATACTTAATTACATTCCAACAAGATTTTTGAATTAGCAACGTCCACTATATAATCATTAAGTGAATATACATGTATGAAATCTAACAAACAACATCTTACAATAAATTTTAACTCATTAGTGGAATCCCAATTCATATCAAGAATTATTTTTGTAAACTTTCAAAGATCATTTTTAAAATAAGACTTAGGGTCCATATTTCACATACTTGAAAGCAAGATATCGGTTAAACAATTCATACACTTATTTTCAGCAATTAATACGTCAATTCATTAATATAATAAAATATCAATAAAACAAATTTCTTAGATACATTGTTATAGAAATTATGTTATTCAAAAGTTCTCACAACATGACAGATTCATACAAGACTTTTATATTAGGAGTAGACTCTTAATTCAAGATTTCAGTTACAACCTTTATTAGGATTATTAATTCATTAAATCCCACACGTACTGTAACATAAATCCTCAATTGTAAAGTAATTCAAACTTCTAAACATTACCATTAACTAAATTAAAGAGTAGTATAACAGGATCAAATTCAGTCAACAATTACATCATATAAAAGCAAGTTTAATTGTCCATTGATCCTTTAACTATCCAATTAAATATAAATCCAAGATCCCTAACATAATTAACAAGATATTCATACATATTTCATTCAAATCTCCTGTAACAACAACCAAATTGATTAAAACAATTTTCATAATTTCTCACGCGATTGCCAGTGAGAGCATCGGATCTGTAGCTAGACCTCCGTGGGTGTTGGTGCACGGCGGTGGAAGAGCTCGCTGGGGCGGCGAAACTTTGGTGGTAGGCCAACGTTTCGCTAGAGGGAGGAGTGGTGGTCAGTAGCTGCTTGTTCTCTGAAATGGGAGAGAAAGATTCATCGGATGGGTGGAAGAAGGAGAGGGTGATGCGGCTGGCGGAGTTGAAGCTGTAGCGCCTTTGCTACTCTAGAAGATGGGAGAAGAATGAAAATGGTAGCAACTAAGGTTTCAGGTTATAAAAGAGACTCTCCTATAAAATTACAATTAGGTCCCTCAAGAACTTAGGTGACGTGATTGAGTCCTCTAGTTTCCAATAAGATCGATTAAGCCCAAATAAAGATTCCAAAATTATAAAAGCACCCCCAAGATTTTAAATAAGGTTTTAGTAAGTCCAAATACTTTCATGCATTGACAATTAAAGACAATTAAATAAATTTAAACACGTTTGTCACATATTTATAATTATTTTATGAAATTAAAACGGGGTTAAACATAAAAATAATACGTAAAACACAATCAAGGTACATTATTCACGAAATTAAATATAATTAAGCACTTTAAACATAATTAAACACACAACACTGAGCCTAAGCTCACTCGTGATGTCATACCAAACCTATCATGAAAATACGGGGTGTTACAACAAGAGTCAGACATGCATCCAGCCGGGAAGGATTTTTCAAAGGTTTGAGTCTCGACCTGGACAGAAATGATCTTTGCCGGGATGACCTGTACTAGAACCTGCCTGTAACCAATTCTCGATCGGGATAGCTTTTACATTGTCAGATCCCGGCTGGGATGTCAAGACATACAACCACCCCTGTTTTGGTTCCCGGCCTTGACAAAAAGTGTCCCGGCCGGGATCCTCAACTGGCGAAACATGAGGGTTGCGGGAAAGAAGCAAACACCCACAAACTTAACCCAAAGATCAACAAGTCACAAGAATTCAATACACAACAAGTATACAACCAACATATATCATTTTGATAACATTTAGTACGCTCATACATGCTTGGATTATTCAATACTCAACCAATAAAACCTCATTTACTCCATGATCATAAAGGCTACAAACTTCTTATAACTCAAGTTATATGTGCATTAATATGTTCATGATCATCACAAATACTTCATTTAAATTCATGGAATGTATATGAATCACAAACCCGAATAAATTCTCAAGGAAACACCAAACACACATATATATCTTATCTTAAAAGAAGGAAGAGATGAAGGGGAAAAAGAAGAAGGAGTCTTGAGCTTGGATTCTTGGAGAATAGTTGAAGAAATTCTTGGTCTCTTGCTTCCTTGTTCAAACCGAGATGGAGAAGAAGAGAAATGGAGTGTGTTGTGTCTTGTGTGTTTATGGGAAATGAGGAAGAAATGCAAGTGTATGTGTGTACATGTATATCAAGATAGAGGGAGGGAGAAAGAGGGAGAATTGCACTCAAGTCCTCAACGAATTCAAAGTCATGCAATCAAGTACTCAATTTATAAAAGTTACAAATAAGTCTTTACCAAATTATCAATTAAGTCCACAAGTTTCAACTAAGAGCAATTAAGAATAGAATTCTCATAATTACATATAATTAAACACTTAATCATGCTCGGGAAAATTAAATACATAACCCACGTAATTAAATTCACAAAAGAAGAAATTAAAATCATATAATTCACAAGAAAGCCAATTAAATAAATTAAATTGCACAATAAAATAACGAAAAGGAATTAAATAAATCCTAAATCTCAAAACTCACATGCGTGGCACACGTACCTGTACGTTCGAGAAATTGGGGTGTCACATGCATGGTTACTTATGATCTCATCAAGCACTACTTTATACGCGCTCTTCACCGAAAACCTCCCGTTCTTGTTAAAGTTCCACACACTCTTGTCCAAGTTGCAAAAGTTTCAAGCCATTGTTTAACCCGAGTGGCGATCAAAGCTTGGTTTATGTAAATCAATTAATAAAAGAGGGTGGCAGCTGGGATACAGGTTTGGTACGAGGCTCTTTTAAATATTCTAATCAAACTAAAGAAGTCTAACCAAAAACAATACCACTATTACTTCAATCACAACAAATAATTGTAGGACTTGGATATCATTTTGGTACGAATCAAATTATGTTTATTTGCCTTACCTTTACTCAACAAAAACCATAAGCTTATAGTTCTAAAAGCATCCAGAAATGTTCAATTGTATAAATTAAAAAACTTATTCTAACATCAATTTCACACTTCCCAACAATAACACAAGTACCCCAAATTACAGTACTAAGCATTATTGAGGTTCCCCATCTACTGCATATGAGACTCGAACCCATGACATATCTATTCACAGGTACGAATGCTTACCTCTAAACAATCTGCTTGTCTCAATAATAAAAAATACAGTTGATCCAGCTAAAAGTCTTGTAACACCCCGATTCTTCGGCCGTACAGGTACGCGGTAACAAGAGTGCTAATTGTTTTATATGAATTTTGAACGTATTTGCTCGTTTGTCCCGTACTTGATCGGTATATATCCATTTTCATTTTTGATTTTTGTGACTACGTGTTATGCATTATATACGTGATTTATAAACTCGTTTGTATACTCGTTAATTATTTTTGGGTTCGTTTGCTACTGTAGCACCCGAGCGCAAGGTACCGCATCCCCCGCACCGAGACCCGACCCGAATATGAAATGGACAATCCATACCCGAGCTAAATCACGTCGAACGGGGACACACACACTCGCTAAGCTAGGCGGGAGCTAACTTTCGCACCAAAAGAAACAATACAACAGAAATAATACCAGTGCGGAAACAAAGTACATTCATAAATAACAAAGTAAGCCAAGAGTAACGGGTTCAACTAGAATAGATATCTAATCCCGAAATTCAATAAAATCATAAAACATCAATTACGGATCCTTTCTGTTCCTATAAGCTTATTCAAAATTCATGATGGTAGCAATAATCAATACAAATCATATATTCTTCATAATTAAATAGATCATGGTACACCATTCATAAGAACAGACTCTGACTTGACCGAAAGACTTAACATACTCGACTTCCCGCCTAGCACTCCAAACCTGCAAGAAAACTGAAAACAAATCGGGTTCAGTCTATAAGAGACTGGTAGGTATAAAATGAGGCATAAGTATAGTATAAGACGATATTTAAACATTCACATGCAGGTTATAATCCCAAGTGAGGTTTTCGAAGCATTTCCCAAGTGGGCGAGAGAAAGAATCATCACAAGGGATTATAACATTCATTTTCATTCTTTAGGTCTTTTTGGCCCGGCGAGTAGGCGTGCATTATCTCCAACCAACACCTTGTGTAGTTCATTAAACATTCATTCATTCATTCTTTCTTTCATGTATTACATTCTTTCGTGCACATTCATGAACATTTACACCTTCTTCCTCCGGGTTGGTGGACGGGTTAGCAAGACCCGACCACCTCCTTCATTGACCAAAAGGGGGTTACATGACTCCCCAGATGGCACTCAGCATCCATTCCTCGCTAATTCCTAACGAGGTCCGGTTACGTCGTTCATTAGTTGGAACTAGTGTGAGGGATCACCGTCGGCCCATGCCTCCCCGGATAGTCACACCAAGTCCCTGAGCCCCATTCTGTGCATTCATTCATTCATTCTCGCCAAAACATTTGGTAGGGTTCATAAAAGAAAGACTTTATGTTGAAATCATTTACTCTTGAAAACGACTCTATATTCATATAATAGTTTTGGCCGAAATGTTTACACGTTAGGAGTATATAAGGTCATTTATCTAAATAGTAGAGAAACCCACCTGTCCTTAGCTTACCAGTCAACACTAAGAAGAAACAAGAGGACTCGGAAGTGTCCTAAGAACCTGGCAAGTCTCCGCCCTGGAGAAAACTGTACAAAAGACAATATAGTGTACCCGTGAGACTCAAGACTCCAAATGTACCAAATACAATGCACGGAAATGTAATGAATATGATATGAATGCATAAGAGATGATATGGTATCATGGAAACATTCATATGCACAATTTATTACTTAAAGTCATGTAAA
Source organism: Lantana camara (assembly GCA_037501455.1). Classification (NCBI taxonomy): domain Eukaryota; kingdom Viridiplantae; phylum Streptophyta; class Magnoliopsida; order Lamiales; family Verbenaceae; genus Lantana; species Lantana camara. Next base: position 24,017,169 of record CM074856.1, on the reverse strand, counting down.
CAAGTCATTCATTCCTTTCAAGAAGCGTTCATATCCATATGAGTTCATGACTTTCATTTCTATACCACATAAATCTAAGAAATTCAGATAACGATCATCACACGTAGTATAACATGTGAACACTTCATATCAATCATTAAAAAGAAGCACAACATTATTTAGGGTTCAAACATGAAGCTTCAATGCATGCATGTACCATATTGGAGCAAGGAAGATATATTGAGCCATAAACTATATACAACAAGTATAACATAGGTTATAAAGGCACAAGTGGTGATATTATGTCAAGGAATCGTTCATGTGCATGATTAATATCTCAAAGACATCCAACCATCCATTTCATTCTTTTCATGAAGCGTTTAAAGCCATTCAAGTTCATAACCTTCACATTCAAATCAAATTGATCCAAGAATTTCAAATAACGGTCATAACATGTAGTATAGCATGTACACATATCATACAAGTCATAAAATAAGGAATACATATCAATTAGGGTTCATACTTAAGAGCAAAGTTCCATGCATGCACACATTAGGAGCAAAGAAGACACGTTGAGGCATAATTCGTAAAATATTCCACGAAAAATCATAAAATTTCATAACACCCAAGATAATACATGTTAGCATAGCATAGGAGTCATAAAAGAGGTGGACGAAGATCAAACAAGCGAAGAAAAACAAGCAAAAATGAAACCGGAGTAACAAAAATAGGCAGGGCAGAATCCACCCCCATGGATTTTTCCAAAGGGAAAAATCCCCCCCTGGATTTTGGTCAGACACCTACTGACTCAAATCCACCCCCGTGGATTTTGGTCAGTAGCCAAAAACAGAGCAAACATGGCATGCACGAAAGAGAAAGGAAAAGAAGCATGTTACCAACTTAAAACTCAATCAATATCATGCATTTTCAGGTCATAATCTGATGTATACAAGATTGACCACAATAGATATCAAGAACTTCAAGGAAAGCATCCTGAATTCATCACAAAGATCATATCTCCAAGCTTCAACAATGGCAAGTCTATAAATCAACCACAACCATGCAAGCTAAGTCCAAACCAACCTAAGGACATGCCTTAGGATCACTTAGCACTCATGCATCTCAAAGGAATTCCAAGGAAACAAAGGTGAATCAAGAAAAGGGCAAGAACTCCACTATTCATCATCTTCTCCAATCCTAATTCATGACTTTGTGAAATCATGCAATATAAGACTTAAAAGAACCATGAGGAGATATCCTACACAAATATAAGCTTACCTTCAAGAGATGGTGAGAAATGGTAAGGAGATGAGCTCAAATCTCCGAGGGTTTGCACTATTCCTTCTTCTTCCCCTTTCTTCTTTTCTTTCTTTCTTTTGGCTGAATATTTGAGAGAGAGAGAGAGAGAGAGAGAGATTGGTTCGGTTTGGAGAAGATAAGTGAGAATGAGGAGTGTATCAAGTGGGTATAGAGTCAAGGTTTAGGGTGTAGGGGCGTTAAGGTAGGTCCGTAGCTTGGGAAAAGTTAAGAATTGTCGTTTTAAGCGCAAAGTGCTCGTTTTGGTTAAAATTTGGGAATCCAAATGGTCTTAGAAAAATATGAGGCTAAGTTTATTGAACCTGAATTTTCGTTACGAGTTCAACAAAGTTGACGGAACTCAATTCCGAGTTCCCAAGCTCAAGATGTCACATACGGAACCAAGGGTTCGCTAATTACTCATTAGCCCCCGATTTGGATTCCAAGAACAAAATAAATTCAAAACTCAATTAAATGAATTCAAAAACATAAAACGAGTATACATATACATTCATGGCACACATATCTTCAACATATTAAATTTCCACGAAATTTCGAATTCATTTCATATAATAACGGCACGCAACTTGTCACGTAAATGCATATTGTTCAAGAATTCATGTAATTTCAAAATTCAAATGAAATTTAAGAATCCATTTTAAATATTTATTAAAATATGACGAAATACATATTATTAAAAGATTAATTAAGAATAAAAATTATAATTATAATAAACGATTAGTTAGGTACTTAAATAATTTAAACGCGCAAATAGGGAGCACACAAGTTATTCATGCGCGAGTGGTTCAAGTATTCGTATCAATTCCAATTCAAATATTTCATATATCTCAATTAATCACATAATTAACAATTAAATAACGAAATTTAAATATGGAAAACACTTTTAGCCAATTAATTCGTGCAAATTGGTAAACACATATGTCACTAGAATAAGAACAAATTGGGGCGTTACAGCTACGGTTCTTAAACCATTTTATTTGTTAAGGGACTCGAGGGCCTAACTCGTTTCAGCGCGCCTTGGGTTCCGGAAGGTGTAACTTGAGCTCGGGAATTTGGATTTGAATTTCGGAAGTGGTGTTGGACTCGTAACGAGATTTGGGAGCTTTTGAACCTAGCCTTGTATTTTTCTTGGCCCCTTTGGACCACCGAATTTTGCCCGTACCGTGACCCTCACGCGTGTTTGCCACCTTTTACAGCTTTAGCCAGAACTCCCTCGTTTCTTAACCAAATGACTTGATCCTTGAGCCCATTTAACCATGGTTTAACCCTTTCTCACACTATATTAACCTCATTTTCGAACTCAGCCACACAAGAGAGGAAAAAGGGCTGCAACCCAGATCAAGAGGAAAAGAAAAGTAGAGATTTGGCACTGTTCATTTATAGCCATTTCAAGCTTGTTTCTTCATCGATTATTCTCCGATTCAAGAGGTAAGCATGTTTTCTTGTTCTCTATCATTTTGTGCTTCTTTTAAGTCTAGATTTACATGATTTCATGGAGTATTGAGCATGTATTGGTGAAGAACATGAATAGTAAGGGTTTTATGAACTTTTGATGAATTCGTGCAATTCTTTGGATTAATTTTTGGTTTGAAGCTATTTATATGTTCTATATAACTTCCCTAATGCATGAGTGATGATTAAGTTCATGATATTTTCTTATAAATCGAACCACCATGGCTGCTTTGTTAGAGAACTTGAAGAACATGTGTTAATGTGTACACTTTTGCTTCCTTGCTTGATATCTTCGATTTGCTGCTGATTCCTTTCATGTATTGAGATGTATTTTGGGTATTTTTGTTATTTCTTATCTGACCCCTTGATCCTCCTTTCCCTTCCCCCTGTTTTGCCCTGCTTCGTCCTCGTTTTGAAGCTGTTGGAGCGTCGTGGCGGCGATCGCGAGAGGAACAAATCTTGTCCTGGCCGTGGTGTTATGGTAGTTTCAATTTTGTGTTGGTGTCACGGCCGCGACCCTTTCTTGCCTTGGAAGTGTCACAGCCGTAACCTATTGGCAGTAGCTATCCTGGAGCAGTGGCACGGCCGTGACTCATTCTTGTGGAAGGGGTGGCGCAGCCACGACATGTTGTTGCTGAATGTGTTTTATTGCGTGCTATGTGTTCTTTTAGCCTCGTTTTCAACTTGTGTGCTTAGTTAACTTCATGTATTATATGTTATATGCTTTAACGTGAATTTACGATGTGATTTTTATGCACGTATATGTAATATGTGTCTAGATATGCCTTAAACGTTTCCCTACGTGCATGCATGAACTTATGCCTTGTTTCTTTGATTTATATGATATCTCTTTGCTTGTTTCATGATACGTATGCATTAGCAGCATGATGCATGATATGTTATGCTTGTTACATGAGAATTATGGATGTTTGACATGAATTATGCCCGCTATGACTTGATATGATTTGATATGCCTTGATATAACTTGAATACGACATTGTTGCATTTCACTCGCATCATTTGCATTCACCCGCATATGCCGAACATCTAATTGGTTCATATTGGAATCATCTCGTTGGTGACGTGGTGGTTCATAGGCGTTTATTTGCCTTCTTTTGCTTCCATTACGTCTCAAAGGTGAGGTGTTGTTTCTCTTAGTTATCTTAACCTAAAACCCTACGTGTTTTGAAGCCCGCATGAAAAATATGTATATTATACGATAGAAGTGCTTGATATGTATTTTGAGAGCTTGTCCCGCTTGTTAAAAAACTTTAAAATGCTTTTATATGTATATATGCTATGTTTTGTTTTGTTTTGAAAAGCTTTGAGTACGTTTTGAACTTGTAGCCAGAACGAACTTGTAAGATAGGTCACTTGACATGATCTTGTTCTTGACTTGATGGGCCTCGGAGATTGTGGGACAGAGCATCCGGGTCCACCAAGGGATCGCTGGACACACCTCTCGTTCATGATCTCCACTTGTAGGATGTACCAGAATCCACCAGAAGATTGGTAGGGGATGGAGTCCGACAAACATGAGTGTCACGAAAGGCACATCCTGCTTGCTTGCTTGGATGGTTAGGGTGTGCACAACCCTTCCATCACCAGAGTTTGAGGTAGGATTGTTTTGATTTGGTTTGCTTGACTTGAACTTGTCTTGACACGTGGAGCTTGGAGAAACTCGTACTCGCCGAGTGGTTTGTCTTGTCTTGAGTCTATAAAACAGGAATGGATTCTTAAGTACTTAAAACTGGTTATTTTAGCCTTCGGGCCTTAACTTCTTTTAAATATATATATCTATTATCACGTGAAACATTTTGGTGTGCAAAAACTATTCTCGGTTCATGGATTATTACGATCTTGATACGTGCTTTGCTCTATAAGTAGACTGACCCTCGTTGTTTCCCTCTTTTTCCCCTTGTCTTTGAGTTGCAGGTGTAGGAATGGTTCGTGCTAGGCTTGGAGTCTTATAGCGAGTCTCATGCATCTTTTATATTTATTTTGTATTCTCGAGCTCTTGAAAATATGTATATGATCATGATACGTTTTGGAAAGTATATTATGTTTTAATTTGGGCCGTAGTGGCAAGACATGTGTATTTGATTTAAATTGGAACTTGTATATTACACGTATGTATACTTGTGTAGTTTGGATCCTGTTGCTTCCGCTTTTGTTTTGATTTTGATTTTTTTTTTTTTTTTGCGCGCTCTGATGTAGGGTCTAGATTGTAATGCTTCGTGTCTTCGTACGTATAGGTACGTGATACGTGTGTTTATTTTATGTTTTATATGTTTTAAATTCAATTACAATTTGAAATATTTGTTTAAATCGCGTTTGAGTTCCAATTTAAAATGTGAATATATGATCGGACTTGTAAAATTATGAATGTCATGAATCTTATGTTAATTTTATAGAATTATACGATTTATGTACGCCGAGGGTGTAATTGTAAATTATTTAATTGTCACTTTTCAAAAGTTTAGGGACCTATTTGAATAATAGGCCACCCTGAACGGTTTTGCAAATATCTTGAGCTCGGGACCTCGGATTCGAGATCCATTTTCAGCGTTGGGTTTGTTTCGATGAGTCGGGCCCAATGAACTTAACTTTATACCTTTTTGATATTGTTTGAATATCCGATAAAGTAAATTTCAACCAACACGACCCTTATAGCTCAATTTGAATATGTTTTAAGCATACCAGACCGGTTCGACCCATATTTGATTCATTTCTCCACCTTAAGAGCTGAAATTCTTTCCTTTTCCTTCCATTACGTTCGAATCATCTCAGCCAAAAGAAGAAAGGAGGTGAAATCCAAAGAAACCCCATTTTTGATCAACCATATTTTGAGCTCAAGTATAACCATCACCCATTCTTCTTCCAAGATAAGGATTGATTAGAATTCTCCTCATATATGATATTTTCATCCATAGAAAGCATGATATAAGTTAGAAATTCATGAGTTGGGAAGAAGAGCATGAATAGTGAAGTTAAAGCTTGATTCTTGATACATAATTATCCATGGTTTATTTTGTATTTTTATGCATGAAACATGGTTATCTTAACTTCCTTACCACTTCTACAAGCATGGATCAAGTGTTGGTTGCATAATACATAAGTTACCATTAAAGGACTTTAAGCTGCATGCATGAAAAATGGAGATTTAATATGAATTTTCAGCATATTTGAATGAATTCTTGTTTGAGAGGTTGAAATACATGTTTTTCCTAAGTTTTTGTGGTGAATTCTTTGTCCAAGATGGTGTATAGTTTGTTGTTGTTGCTGCTACGGAACAGGGGAGCCAAGGCGTGTATGTGTGTGTTTTTCAGCTTATAATTAATTCGAAGAAGATGATGGTGACTGGTGCACGACACGGGCGTGTCGGCCTTAACGCATGAAACGTGACACGCCCGTGTCACCCACCAATTCATGAAGGAAACCTTTTGTGTCGAAACATGGGCGTGTCCCACTTATAACTATGGTTGAGACACCCCGTGACAGAACAGGGGACTAGGCTACTGCCTCGGGTCACGCCTATGTGCCCATTTGTACTACGGGCGTGTCTCCCCTGTTTTCTTGAATGTATGAGACTTGTTTTATATATTGAATTGCATGCCTATTTTACGTATTTTGTGAGCTTCATTTATGAATATTGAATGTTATATGAATCCATATGATAGTATATGAAATTGATTCTTGCATTATATGATATGAATATGTGAAGCTCAATTATGAATCCACGTGTGATTGAATCGGAAATGGAATGAACGAATGAGCATGAAAGAATACCAATTCTTCATGTATCGAATGAAAGATAGGTTTGCCTATCTACATGACCCTAATTGCGCATATAAACATCACCATAACATGATTATCTTGTTCATGCACTTCATATCATGTTTATTGCATTGTCGTGCTTCGTTATGGTCATATTGAGTCTCACACTACTTTTGTTACACAGATATTGGTCAATTTGAAGACGAGACCGGGCAATAAGATCCTCATATCTTTCTTTTTGCTTATTAGGTTCTCTTCTATTACTTAAGAAAATGACCCATATATCCTAACGTGCAAGATTTCGGCCACAAATATATCTATATCTATATTGAGTTTTCAAAGAACCAATATTTTCAACGTAAAGCCTTTATTTATGAATCCCTACCAAACGTTTTGGCGAGAATTGATTGATCACAATGAATGGGGGCCCTGGGACTATGTGTACGTGGCTATCCGGGGACGCTTGGGCTGACGGTGATCCCCGTACACTAGTTCCACCAAAACTACGGCGATACCGGCCCTCACTAGGAGATTAGCGAGGAATGGGGAACCGGGCCTTTTGGGAGTCATGGACCTCACTGGCCATAATGATTGAAAAGATACGTCCCATGGGATGGTACACATCAACGGAAATAAAACCCCTGGTGGGTCGGTACACGGAAGCCAGACGAACAATATCGTTGGGCGGGAGGGTACACCTCAACCCAAGGACTCGTTTCAAACCGTAGGAAAAAGGTGTAAATGATTATGAATGAATGAATGATTATGAACTATAATGAACGAATGAATGTTGTATGAACGCTAATGTAATGAATGAATAGATAATGCACACACGAGGAGAAGGTTGGAGAATTCGCCCACTCGCCGGGCTCACGTAATGACCTCATGAATATAATGAATAAAGGAATTGATGGTTATAATCCCGCGTGTTATTTTCTTTATCTTCACCCACTTGGGAAATGTTTCAAAACATCACACGGAATTATAACTTGCATGTGTGTGTGTTTAAATTCCGTATTATTAATGTATAAGCCCTGTTTTGTACCCACCAGTCTCTTAAATACTGAACCCGGTTTGTTTCAGTTTTCTTGCAGGTTTTGGAGTGCTAGACGGGGTTTTGAGTTCGTAGGGTCTCAGAGTCGTGTATAGTTTTACTTTCGTTACACTTATGTCACATAATTGTTATTTATGTATAGGTACACTTGTGAGCGTCATGCATGTTATTTAATTCGAGCCTATGAGCTCATTGATTACGTTAGTGAACTTTATTGCTTCCGCTTATGTTTAATTACTTTGCATTTGGTTCTTTTACTGCTTATTTGGTTCCGAAAAGTAGTTCCCGCCTAGCATAGTGAGTGAGTGAGTCCGCGTGCGCTCTGATCTGGCACGTGTATGGATTACCCATTTCATATGCGGGTCGGGTCTTAGTGCGGGGGATGTGGCATCACGAACTCGGGCGTTACATAGACCGCCTAGCCTAGGGTTTAGTTTTTATTTGTCTCTCATTCGCCATGGTTTGATGCGTGTGCGGAGTCCTTATTTCGTTACACGTGTGGAGCTATGGTGCGGGGGATGTGGTGCCCACAGCTTGGGGTGCTACAAGTCTCATTCCAACCAAGACCAGTTGTTCCTTTGCTTCCAAACACTCAAAAAACTGTAATTTAATATAGGGCTGTCAACGGGTCGGATCCGGAAATTTCGGATCCGGATCCGATAAGGATATCCTATTATCGGATCTGAGTCCCAATCCTATATGATTCGGATACATGAATGTTAAGTCCGCATAAAATCGGGTCTGTAGTACCCCGCACGTGAGGCACCACATCCCCCGCACTATGGCTCAACACGAGTAACGAAATTGTACTCCGCACCCGTATCAAACCATAGCGAACGGGAGACCAACATAAAAACTTCCCTAAGCCAGGCGGAGCTAGACCCTGCAAAGAATACCAAACCACAATATATAATGCATGGCCAAGCCCAACCACAAACATACAAACCATAAACAGAATTTGGGCTCTTCAGGCCTCTTTTAAATCATAACAAAACCCAGTAAAAGCAATACAATCATAATTACATAGTTATTCAGTTCATAAAACTGCAGAATCAAATCGAACATAAATCCAATACATGAATGAGTGCAGAGACTCTCCTAACCTAACTCGACCAACTTAAAGACTTCAAAACCTCCGCCTAGCTCGAAACTCCAAAGTCAAACCTGCACACTAAAGTGTTGGGGAGGGAGAGGGTCAGTCTCTAGAAGACTGAGTGAGCAGGAGCGATAAATATATATAGAAACATGCACATGCAAATCATAAATTCCGAACAAGGTTTTATTTGGAATTAGTTCCCAAAAAGGGCAAGAAAAGGACTAATCAATGCTCGGATTTTATGACTAAGTCATATTAATTTCATTACATTCATAAATCATACATAAATATAAGGCTCGGCGAGTGAGCGTGCACAATCTCCAACCAAACTCCGACCGTGTACGACAAATATCATTAATATATTAATTAGGCGATCAGGCAATATATCATAATACACACAGACCATAAATCATATCATAAACATATTCGTTTGGGCGATCCGGATCCCGGCATTCCCGCACGGTGCACAATCAAATCATAACCAACCTTCTTCCTCCGGGTGGTGGACGGGCTTGCAAGACCCGGCCACCGGATCGTACATAATGGCTAGTGAGGTACATGAATCCTCAAAAGCCCGACCTGCGTTTCCTCGTCAAAACTCCTAACGAGGTCCGTATCGTCGTAAATTTGGTTGGAACTAGTATATGGGATCCCCGTCAGCCCTTGCTTCCTCGGTTAGCCACATATACTAAGTCCTTGGGCCCGTGAATATAACGTATTTGCATAATCTCGCCAAAACATATCCATACATACATATGATACATACTATAAGAAATTATACCTTACCGTGTAACTCGGCATATGCTATATACGTACCTCTCCGTGTCATCCTAATCCATAGCTAGCATGAAGACACACGGTTTGGAGCATAGCCTCATTACAAAACCATTTTTAAGCTTATATATGCTCGTACGTATACTTCAAAAGAATTTACTCGATAGCTTCATTTGAAAACCATATATATATATATATAATCATAGGGTTTTGGCCAAAGCTTTTCACATAAGGGTTGTAGGGTTTGTTACATAGCTAAAACGAAAACCACCCTCACCTTAACCGTGAAGAAACAAGGATCGAGCACCAAGTGCCTGAACGATCAAAAGCTCTCCACCCTGGAGACAAACTGTACAAAAGACCACAAGACGTGTTCGTGAGACTCAAGACTCTAAATGAACCATATATGACGCACGGCAATGAAGTGAATATGACATAAATGCATATATGATCATGTTATATCATAAAAACATTCATGGCCACTATTAATGCAATTAAGGCATACAACCAAGCCATTCATTCAAATACTTTCAAGAAATAAAGGTATCATACTCATTTATTTTGTATCCTTCATAATTCATAGCAATATCTTACAAAATCTTGGAACCATAATTACATTATACCTTCAAACATGTTTACATTGAGTATGATTCATAAAAAGGCAAAGAACATCACTTAAGACCTCAAAGGAATGCAAGAATGTACTTAATATTTCATATAGAAGCATTCAAGCCACGTCACAGCAATTCACCAAAAGCATGCTTTAAACCTCAACCAAATGCTATGAAATTAAATCACAATACTCCCAACACATACCAAAACAAGTTCATAGTTCAACACGAAAGGAGATAAAGTCATTAAGGAGGTGAAACAAATCAAAAACCGAAGAGGAAGTAACGAAGACTGCGCATGGGAAGTGACACGGGGGTGTCACCAATCCTAGCCCAACTGAGCCACGGGCGTGGCTCAGTACAGAGCTTCCCAGAAGGTGTGACACGCCCGTGTCTCCCTCTTATGAGTAAATGAGACACGGGGGTGTCACGGTACAGAACTTGAGGCGCATGCAAGACCTAACCGGCAAAACTGAACTCAAACAAACTCAATCCAAAGGCATACCAAATGAACTCCAAATGCTCTGAAACTTAATATACAACATATTTAGCATGTTATGAAAATTTTTCATTTAGAGTGCAAAGGTTAAATCACACGTTAAGATCATCGAATCCATGCAACAAAACTGGGTCGCCAAAATCGCACATATGAGCCCTAATGATTCTATCATGCCTTGATCAAGTACTTAGGGCTTGAATTTGGATCTGAAACTTTGGGGAATGCATGCTAACATACCAAACAACTAATATACATCATATATATGCAAAATGGTACAATTTAAAATACATTAGAATGACCAACAAGTTACCAATCACAACAGCAACAATTCTGTCAAAGATCATGCATAAGAACAGGCCATGTACTTCGGTTTTGAGGCTTCAAATGGAACCAAATACTTAAAGCATGAATGTTAACATATATAACAATGAGTGTACATCAACTCCATGCGTTTTCACATGAAATGAAGGCCATATGATCAAGCTACAACACATAAATTCACACAGCAGTTCAAAAACAGGGGAATCAATTAGATCATCAAGTTTGGAGCTCCATATCTCAAAATTTTATAAAAGGAGCAAGAGATGAAATCCTCCTAATCTCATATACTATCAGTTAGGAAAGAAAAGAGCCAAGAAACAAGATCAAATAGTCATTTACAAGCAAGGAAATCAGCCACACAAGCAAATAGGTCACTAGAACAAAAATCCCTAAAAGTTCATACCAAACTCATAATTCAAACCCTAATCAATTCTGATCCAAATCATGTTGTAATGAGATGAAATCAAGTATAATAGAGTATAAAAGACATAAATATTCATACCTTGAAGATTTGGTGAAGGAGGATGGTGATTTGAGCTCCAAAATCACAAGGATGGCCTAGGGTTTTCTCTCCTTTCTTCTCTCTCTCTCTCTCTCGATCAGCTCCAGCAGAAATGGGAGATGTTTGGTTCGGTTCTGCTGCTAAAAGGGTAGGAGAAAGGCTTAACCCAAGGTATAAAAGTCATGGTTAAGGTATGGTTAGGTTAGGGGGGTGTTAAGGGTCCCACCATGAAGACTAGTCAACATAAGGGGCTCTTCTTGCACGAGTTGCTCGTTACGGTTGGATTTCGGAGGTCTTAATGATTTCAAAAAGGTATGAGGCTTGTTCCATTGTCTCCGAATCGTCGATACGAAGGTAACGGAGGTGTCGGAATTCGAATCCGAATTCCCGAGCTCAAGATATCACTTACGGAACCAAGGGTGCGCTAATTGCTCGTTAGCCCCCGACTTGGTTCCAAAAATCAAAATAAATTCGTAAACACGTCAAATGAATCCGAAAACATAAACCGGGCATATAGGCATGTTCATAACACACATATTTACGACATATTAAATTTCCATACCAATCCGATATCATTACATATATGAACGAAGCGCAAATAGAACGCTCACGCGCATGAACGAATTCATATAGTTATGAATAAATTACTAAACTTAAATTCCATATTAAATAAATTAAACAAACTATTAACATGTTGTAATTAATTAAAGCAATTACCGAAACAGTTAAGATAACGAAAAACCTAAATTGAGAATTTAACACTAAATATCAAAGTAGAAATAAAATGAATTAAATTAAAATGGAAATAGTTTATAGTTTAAATCAAATATAAACATTTTATAAACAATTAATCACATAATTAAATAATTAAATTGCGCAATTTATAAACAATTACATCACATTATTATTACTGAAAAACTGGGGCGTTACAATCTCTCCCCCTTAAATAGAATCCGTCCTCGGATTCACACACGCCTGAAAACAAACAATGAGAGATTCCCCGTCTCTCACAAGTAGCAAGGAGAGAGCCCCGTCTCTCGAACAGCAATGAGAGAACCCCGTCTCTCCAACAACAATGAGAGAACCCCGTCTCTCGCAAGCAAAGAGAGTACCCCGTCTCTCAAACAAAAATAAGAGAATCCCCGTCTCTTAACCGAAAATGAAGCAAGGAAGTCTCCAATACTCCCAAGCAACTCACGCAAAACCAAATTTAAAATCACTTAAGGCACCCCACGCAAGTAGTAATTGTATCCCATATTGATTTTCAAATATTCCAAGTAATTTGACACCATGCAGATCAAAACACTTAACATAAAAATTATATAAACTAAATTTGCATGGATGCATGTATCATGAATGCTTTAAGTACCGTTCACCGTAGTTGCAAAAATTCAGATTTGTGAGTTGTCGTTGTCCAAGGTATGATCTATCCTCAATGTAACTCGGTGCCCAACTTGTCTTGAACCTCTTCAGGGTTCCCCGGTGAACGATTGATAAATTCCTTAAGGATTATATCCTTAAATCCTTTCTAACTTGCACTGCTACCCAACTTCTTCAATCCTTATCCAAATCGGTGCTTAACATATCCTCGAGGATCACCACTCTGAGCAAACTTGATGATTCAATCCCAACCTTACGATTTATTCTTATAGTCTCTCTCAACACAAATCTTTTCCACCTTCCGTCCCCATTGTCCGTTCATTCCCTTTCGATCCCCCTCAACGTTATATTTGATAACTGGCGCCATGTTTCCTTCACCGAAAATAGAAAGTTCTTGATGATTCTTGAAATTTGAGACCAATACTCAAATTATCAACCCTTTTTCCATTTGGTCTCCACTTAAGCTTCCTTGTGGGTTACCGTTGATATAACTAATAACTTATAACTAATAACTCGATGATATTATCTTGGACCCCTTCATACTTCGTTGAATAAATCTTGACCAACACCAGTAATAGCTTGATTCGATTTTCCCCCTTGTTAATGCTAGCTTAGAAATTCATAGAAACCCTCTTATGATTCCATTATCTCCAGACCAGAATTCCATACGTAGCTTCCCTCTTAATAACTTAACCATAACCACCGTCTTATTCATTCCTAATCTCCACCCTCAGGACTTCCAGATTCTCCTTAATTTGTAATTTCGTCATTCCCACTAAAATATTTCTTCGAGCACCTTTTCAATCGTCCGATTTGTTCTTCGGTCGTGCTCTCCCCCTTAAATTTCTGTTGTCCCGGGTTGAACTCCATTGATTCTTCTTTTATCGAAATCCTCGATGAGTAAATCCCATTAGGTGAGGTTTAACTGACATAGAAATCAAGGATTTGGCCTTTCAATTCCTTCCCCAGTTCTCTTGATGTCCGCAACTCCTTCCTTATACTTGTCTGGAACTCTGGTTTCACTTCTCCTTCTGAATTCTCGTTTCCGTGAACCTATCCCTTAATGGGAGTTCTTATTTCCCAAATTCACCTTCCTTCTAACGTCATCCTATTATTTCTCCTCCTCATAACTTAGATGCGGTTCGGTTGAACTGATACTTGATAGTTGAGGCGAAAAGGCTTCCTATCAAGTAAACACTAAAATGCATGTTGGGTTAAAATGACAATGCATAGGTCACGTTTTACATCAAGCAATTATACAACACATTAGCGTAACGAAACCAATTAGAATGCACGGATAAACATAAAGTCACGAGAATAAATAACTAATGCAAGATATGATGCACGTGCTATGAATGCTTTAGAACCTGTCACCAAGGTGATAAGTAGTTAGCTCGGTAGCTTTTCCTCGTTCCTCCAATCCCGAGGTTACTTTAACTTGGTGAGTATCCCTTGCCTTTCCCACGGTCTTCAGGTTTTCCATGAGTCTTTTGGCATCACTTGTATCTTCCACTATCCGAGGTTGCAATTTCTTAATCCTTAATTCCTCCACGTCCACTGAGTTAATATCCCAACTCCTTCTCGAAATTCGACCTTTACTTCTAATCATCACCTCAATCAAGAATTCCGCGCTTATCCTTTGTGGATTCAATTCACCTCCAATTTCTTCTACTTGAGCGCATGATTTCCTCTCTTTCTCGTTTCCATTTGTTGCTCCATATCTTCCAATTCACTTCACAACATGACAATTCAGCTTGGATTTGGAAAAATGAACTCAAATCCTGTTCTCCATATCGCCACCTTCCCTCTATTCGTGTTTACCCAAATGCTTGCCTTCTAGAACCCGACTTCTAATTACTAGGCTTAGTTCGAAGTCCTTCTTTGTAGACCCTTGATGCATAACCTCTACCGGGCCCCTGTTATCTCTACTTCTCTTAATTATTAGTACCTCTTCCATGATCCAAATCCGGGACCAATATATCTTCAAGGTTTTGTTCACTTCATTTCTTAGGTTGCGAGATCCTGTTGAATCCAATTAATGCACTTCAGGTAGTGGATTCATATAAGTTATTCTTCTGAGTCACAACCATCCATTGATTAACTCCTATTCCTATTACCCCAAATGTTTCTCTGCCATCGCATCGCCAAGGTCGAACCTCCCATTCTGAATCCCAACCGTTAATTGCAACTCAGTCTACAAAGCTACACAACTAGCATTCTCCACACTCCTCCCCGGGCAACCTTCCTATCTTCCGTGCCTCCGAAGGAATTGTAATAGATTGTTATGATCATAAAACTTGGTCGTGGTTTGATATCATCTTTATAACCTGGAAATCATAACTCATTTCAAGAATGGATGCATGCAATTAGTGCATGCTCATGGCACATATTCAATACAAAAGACAAGAATCCATATAAAATACAACAAGTAATTCAACAAAATTCTTAAGGAAACCAATTTCCATATTCAAGATCGATGCAATGCACACAATATCACATAGTCCCTATGTCGTTCGACTTAGACTGACTCCAACACGACTCAAGAACACCGGTTTTGAAACCGGGCTCTGATACCACTTAAGGATGTAGTACCCCGCACGTGAGGCACCACATCCCCCGCACTATGGCTCAACACGAGTAACGAAATTGTACTCCGCACCCGTATCAAACCATAGCGAACGGGAGACCAACATAAAAACTTCCCTAAGCCAGGCGGAGCTAGACCCTGCAAAGAATACCAAACCACAATATATAATGCATGGCCAAGCCCAACCACAAACATACAAACCATAAACAGAATTTGGGCTCTTCAGGCCTCTTTTAAATCATAACAAAACCCAGTAAAAGCAATACAATCATAATTACATAGTTATTCAGTTCATAAAACTGCAGAATCAAATCGAACATAAATCCAATACATGAATGAGTGCAGAGACTCTCCTAACCTAACTCGACCGTGTACGACAAATATCATTAATATATTAATTAGGCGATCAGGCAATATATCATAATACACACAGACCATAAATCATATCATAAACATATTCGTTTGGGCGATCCAGATCCCGGTATTCCCGCACGGTGCACAATCAAATCATAACCAACCTTCTTCCTCCGGGTGGTGGACGGGCTTGCAAGACCCGGCCACCGGATCGTACATAATGGCTAGTGAGGTACATGAATCCTCAAAAGCCCGACCTGCGTTTCCTCGTCAAAACTCCTAACGAGGTCCGTATCGTCGTAAATTTGGTTGGAACTAGTATATGGGATCCCCGTCAGCCCTTGCTTCCTCGGTTAGCCACATATACTAAGTCCCTGGGCCCGTGAATATAACGTATTTGCATAATCTCGCCAAAACATATCCATACATACATATGATACATACTATAAGAAATTATACCTTACCGTGTAACTCGGCATATGATATATACGTATCTCTCCGTGTCATCCTAATCCATAGCTAGCATGAAGACACACGGTTTGGAGCATAGCCTCATTACAAAACCATTTTTAAGCTTATATATGCTCGTACGTATACTTCAAAAGAATTTACTCGATAGCTTCATTTGAAAACCATATATATATATATATAATCATAGGGTTTTGGCCAAAGCTTTTCACATAAGGGTTGTAGGGTTTGTTACATAGCTAAAACGAAAACCACCCTCACCTTAACCGTGAAGAAACAAGGATCGAGCACCAAGTGCCTGAACGATCAAAAGCTCTCCACCCTGGAGACAAACTGTACAAAAGACCACAAGACGTGTTCGTGAGACTCAAGACTCTAAATGAACCATATATGACGCACGACAATGAAGTGAATATGACATAAATGCATATATGATCATGTTATATCATAAAAACGTTCATGGCCACTATTAATGCAATTAAGGCATACAACCAAGCCATTCATTCAAATACTTTCAAGAAATAAAGGTATCATACTCATTTATTTTGTATCCTTCATAATTCATAGCAATATCTTACAAAATCTTGGAACCATAATTACATTATACCTTCAAACATGTTTACATTGAGTATGATTCATAAAAAGGCAAAGAACATCACTTAAGACCTCAAAGGAATGCAAGAATGTACTTAATATTTCATATAGAAGCATTCAAGCCACGTCATAGCAATTCACCAAAAGCATGCTTTAAACCTCAACCAAATGCTATGAAATTAAATCACAATACTCCCAACACATACCAAAACAAGTTCATAGTTCAACACGAAAGGAGATAAAGTCATTAAGGAGGTGAAACAAATCAAAAACCGAAGAGGAAGTAACGAAGACTGCGCATGGGAAGTGACACGGGGGTGTCACCAATCCTAGCCCAACTGAGCCACGGGCGTGGCTCAGTACAGAGCTTCCCAGAAGGTGTGACACGCCCCTGTCTCCCTCTTATGAGTAAATGAGACACGGGGGTGTCACGGTACAGAACTTGAGGCGCATGCAAGACCTAACCGGCAAAACTGAACTCAAACAAACTCAATCCAAAGGCATACCAAATGAACTCCAAATGCTCTGAAACTTAATATACAACATATTTAGCATGTTATGAACATTTTTCATTTAGAGTGCAAAGGTTAAATCACACGTTAAGATCATCGAATCCATGCAACAAAACTGGGTCGCCAAAATCGCACATATGAGCCCTAATGATTCTATCATGCCTTGATCAAGTACTTAGGGCTTGAATTTGGATCTGAAACTTTGGGGAATGCATGCTAACATACCAAACAACTAATATACATCATATATATGCAAAATGGTACAATTTAAAACACATTAGAATGACCAACAAGTTACCAATCACAACAGCAACAATTCTGTCAAAGATCATGCATAAGAACAGGCCATGTACTTCGGTTTTGAGGCTTCAAATGGAACCAAATACTTAAAGCATGAATGTTAACATATATAACAATGAGTGTACATCAACTCCATGCGTTTTCACACGAAATGAAGGCCATATGATCAAGCTACAACACATAAATTCACACAGCAGTTCAAAAACAGGGGAATCAATTAGATCATCAAGTTTGGAGCTCCATATCTCAAAATTTTATAAAAGGAGCAAGAGATGAAATCCTCCTAATCTCATATACTATCAGTTAGGAAAGAAAGGAGCCAAGAAACAAGATCATATAGTCATTTACAAGCAAGGAAATCAGCCACACAAGCAAATAGGTCACTAGAACAAAAATCCCTAAAAGTTCATACCAAACTCATAATTCAAACCCTAATCAATTCTGATCCAAATCATGTTGTAATGAGATGAAATCAAGTATAATAGAGTATAAAAGACATAAATATTCATACCTTGAAGATTTGGTGAAGGAGGATGGTGATTTGAGCTCCAAAATCACAAGGATGGCCTAGGGTTTTCTCTCCTTTCTTCTCTCTCTCTCTCTCGATCAGCTCCAGCAGAAATGGGAGATGTTTGGTTCGGTTCTGCTGCTAAAAGGGTAGGAGAAAGGCTTAACCCAAGGTATAAAAGTCATGGTTAAGGTATGGTTAGGTTAGGGGGGTGTTAAGGGTCCCACCATGAAGACTAGTCAACATAAGGGGCTCTTCTTGCACGAGTTGCTCGTTACGGTTGGATTTCGGAGGTCTTAATGATTTCAAAAAGGTATGAGGCTTGTTCCATTGTCTCCGAATCGTCGATACGAAGGTAACGGAGGTGTCGGAATTCGAATCCGAATTCCCGAGCTCAAGATATCACTTACGGAACCAAGGGTGCGCTAATTGCTCGTTAGCCCCCGACTTGGTTCCAAAAATCAAAATAAATTCGTAAACACGTCAAATGAATCCGAAAACATAAACCGGGCATATAGGCATGTTCATAACACACATATTTACGACATATTAAATTTCCATACCAATCCGATATCATTACATATATGAACGAAGCGCAAATAGAACGCTCACGCGCATGAACGAATTCATATAGTTATGAATAAATTACTAAACTTAAATTCCATATTAAATAAATTAAACAAACTATTAACATGTTGTAATTAATTAAAGAAATTACCGAAACAGTTAAGATAACGAAAAACCTAAATTGAGAATTTAACACTAAATATCAAAGTAGAAATAAAATGAATTAAATTAAAATGGAAATAGTTTATAGTTTAAATCAAATATAAACATTTTATAAACAATTAATCACATAATTAAATAATTAAATTGCGCAATTTATAAACAATTACATCACATTATTATTACTGAAAAACTGGGGCGTTACAGGGTCGGATCCGATAAAAAATCCAACCTGATTAACAATAAATTTTAAACTTTTTTTTTACAAAATATATATATAAAAAAATAAATATACACATATAATAATTATTATTTAATTAGTTAGTTATAATTTCTACATGTATTCATGTAATATTTGTTAATTTAAGATTATTAATGAAAGATTACATATTATTTTAAGATAAATATTGTATGATATATTATTATTTATTAATGCAATGATACATACATTGAAAGTTTGATTTTTTAATTATTTTTATTACTATTCTTTATTAATAAAATGATTAATATAATAAAATATTATAAATATTCGAATTCGGATCTTTAACAGATCGGATTCTTTAATTTCATATTCGCTCCATTTATTTCGAATAATGGATATTTATAATCGGATATGATCCATCGAACTTTTTTATCGGTCTAATGTACAAATAATCGGATCGGATTCAAATCCGACCCATTGACAGCCCGAATTTAATAGAGCAAAGATAAACAAAGGCATCAACATTCATTGAGCAGGATTCTCCAAACTAAACGTGAACACACACATACACACACACACACACATATTTTTATATTTATTGTGAATTTATTATATGATATTGTCGTCTTAACCATAACACAAAGAGTTATTAATTGTATTAGTTACTTAAATTACTGTAAAATGGAAAAAATATGCTCTACCTATTAAAGACAATAATTCTTTGAGTGACCCTTTTTATCACTACAAAGTACAAACAAAGCCAGATGATCAAATCTCTCATTGAGACATAATTATTATAATTCATTAACAACTCGCAATTGTAATAATTAAAGTACAAACAAAGCCAGATGATCAAATCTCTCATTGAGACATAATTATTATAATTCATTAACAACACTCAATTGTAATAAACTAATAATATTCATTAATCATTCAGTGTTTTAGACCATCTAAGACTTTTCATTTCCCCAGGCATTATTAAGAAAAGAGAAAAAACTTTATTTTAAGACAGAATCAGGTCTCTGAGTCGATTTATAGGTTGAGTATGCTATGATATTAGACTAGATTGAATAGTTTGCTGCAGCTGCAACGGGCATGATCAGGTTTGATTCTTCTTAGTTAATCATATTAGATGTATGGTTCAGAATAAATTAGCAGAATTTTTTAATGTTGTTTCATCATACAGTCCTATAGACAGAAAGAATGAGGATGCCAATATTGACTATTGAGAAAACAAACAAAAATCTCATCTTTCGTCTGTTTATAAATAATAACTACTCTAATTTTAAAAAGTAAATTTAGAGCTACCATCCATGAACATGGTAAATTGCATTTTTAAACGAAACAACATATTCAAAAAAATTACCTAGAACACCGAGCATTGAAAGAAGCGAGCCACCCACAATTTCAGGTCCGAAGATCTTAAACAAAAGCATAATGACCGCGTAAATATTAATTAAACTCACTGTATTATTTGTTATTTCTTAAATTATAAACTTATTAAATTAACAAAATCGTATGATTATATAAGCTAGACAAGTTATATAATAAAATATAATCAAATACTTAAATAAATTATAATTTTGTAAGCATATTTAATCCTAATTAAACTCTTTTTAATTTTAGTCAAATTCTTTTAACTTCCTATAGCTGTAATCAAATTCTAATTATAATTAAATTTTAGGATTAATTACACAACCCCCCCGTCCTTTGGGCCTTAGGGCCAGTTGCCCCCCATCCTTTAATTTTGGGCGATTTGTCCTCTAACCTTTCAAAATTGTTGCACTTAACCGCTTTTCAATGTTTTCGGCGGAATATTTCGATCAAGTTAAACTTTGACCGTCCATTTCTCCTTTGTCACTGTAGCACCCCGAGCGATGGGCACCACATCCCCCGTACTAAAGTCCAACATGTGCAATGAAATGGAAGTCCGCACACGCGCCAGACCATAGCGAATGAGTGACAAATCAAAGCTTTCCTAAGTTAGGCGGTCTAAACCCTCAAATCATAGTGCACAATCAAACGAGTGGTAGCAGAAGCGTTTAAATAACATATTATATCAAGGTAGCGGACAATAAAACATCTCCATGATGAACATATCAAATATCAATTCATATATACCTGCCCATCTCAGGCCAAAAGAATAGGACTGCTAACAAAAGTAATCATAATACAAGTCCAAACTGTCCATAAATACGTAAACAAGACTCCGACAAATGCATGAGACTCGAGCTACCCACAAGTACGATACACGGACGACTTGCCGCCTAGGTCAAGACTCCAAAAAGATACCTGCAACTCAGAAGAAAGGGGAAAAAAAAAGAAGAGCAATGAGGGTTAGTCCTAGCGATTAGTAAGGGGGCTAACACATGCACCCGTATACATATATAGCAAAGCATTTAACAGACCAAGAACAATCCATATGTAGCACCCCAGACGGAGGATACCACATCCCCCGCACTAGGACTCAGACTCGGTCATGAAATAGGAAGTCCATGCCCGAATCCGAATCATAGCGAACGGGAGACCAACTCACACACTAGGCTAGGCGGATCTAACTTGACAAACTCAGAGTGCGGAAGCAATTAAAACCAACGACAATAGATAGCGAAAGCATTTAAAACAAAACATGCAAATCAGGTGACGGGTTCAACTAGCATAGATACCTAGTCCCGAATATCAATCCATAATCCAACATAATAAACAACATAAATATCATCAATATCTAGTAACATCCAAATACTAGCTTACTAACCCCACACGGGTTGAAGTCTAAATAGAACATAAACATAATCTGCAAGTGTGAAACATAAATACATAAAATAAGTAGAGTATGCGACAAATGCATCCTAACACCTACTAGACTGACAAGTGTGACTCAGAATACTCACTTCCGCCTAGCTCAAGCCAAAAGAACCTGCAACTAAAAGATAAAATGAGGTGTCAGTCAACTGATTGAGTGAGGGGGCTAACGCACACCCATAATATATATATAGAGCACAACACATAACATAAGGGTGGACTCATGAACCGGGGATAGGGGTTGCATACCAAAACATTTTGAAATAACCCAAAGAAATATAGATATAAGTTTTAGAAACCATTTTTTCAGAAAGACTCTATCCCGATTCATAATTCCATAACATAACATAATCAACTAGTCGGCGAGTACGAGCTTCCAACCTCAACTCCTCATAACATAAATCAAAATCAATCCAACCTCTACTCCAATGATGGAAGAGCCTCGCGTTGGCCCTAACCACCTAAACATACAAACTCACAAGGGGTAGCGAACCCACGAGTGCCCTCCCCGGCTATACACCGAAGGCTCAAGATATCACGCTTCCCTCATCACCCTAAGGTCGCGCAATGATATCTCAAATGGAACTAGCACAGTGGCTTATCCGACGGCCCTATGCCGTACCGGTCTCCACTCGTACCAGCTCCTGGATCCACATAACATAACATACATACATATACCAATATTTCATGGCAACTCGCTATAGAATTAGAACACAACTGTTTTTCCAAATTAGCTTACATATGCTTCAAAAACTGGTTTTATATTTACAACATGCTGGGCATTAAATTCAAGAATTTAAAATCTTCCTTTTAGCAATTCATTTCCAATTAACGAAACCATTCTGATCTTATTTTTTTTTTTTTTTGCAGCAAAAGGCGACGCACTCAGGGGTATTAATTCGAGCCTAGATTAATTAATATACACACCACAAAAGCATATACATCTAACATTATTTTAACAATATGTATTTGACAATTTCTTTTGAGCATTAATGGCGGACCAATTATGGGCTTCTCATTTCTGTTACTCACGAAACAAAACAACAAGAATTCCAAGACAAGTTGACTAGCAGATAAGTGTACTTTTAGGTTGGGATCTCAGCCGTGAATCAACTGACAATTGCTAATCTACTATAACATTTTGAAGACGTCAATGGTGTGGCGTAGCAACCAAATCATTCTTGCATAAAGATACATAAATACAACATGGAGGACACATTTTCATGCTCCAGATTCAAAGATAGAAATTAAATTCACATCAAGGAAAATTTGTGGCTTGCCTTGGTTCTTGAAATGATGAAGAAACGAGGGAGATATGAGCTCTTGAAGGTGTAGGAAAGTCTTAGATCTTCATCCTCTCTTGAAGCTCTTCCATAGATGATAGGATTTGTGTGAAGTTAAGGTTTAAAATGAAGATAGGTTAGGGTTTTATGGTATATATATGGTGGCTAAAGATTTCATTAGGGTTTCCAAGATATAATATGAGGCTAGAGGCTTTATTAGGATTTGGGCTCAAATAAATGACTTTGGGCCCAATAGGTCAAGATTAAAAGGTTTGCAGTCTAAACGGTTTCCGAAAAATATAAAGTAAATTCCGTTGGACCCGAATCACCGAATCAAGTCCAATGGTGGTGTCGGAATTCGAATTCGAATTCCCGAGCTCATATTGGTCCCGAACGACCCAAACTTACCTAACTTAAGTTAGGCCCAAATACACAAATAGGTCCAAGTCCTATTTAAATCCAACTCTAACACTTAATTTAAATTCACAAAAGTTCCGTTCTTAGGTTGTCACGCAAGAATTCATATCTTACCATTTTGAATTTTAGTCAATTAAGTCACATTTTCAATCAAAGTTGGAATTAAACACATAAAAAGGGAATTAAATCACATAAGTGCGTACGGTAAATTCTCTCGTGACGCATACCTGTACGATTTATCGGACGGGGCGTCACAATCTCCCCCCCCTAGGAGAACCTGGTCCCCAGGTTCGCTGCTCGGCTTCAACAAACCCGGTCACAACTTCTTCATCTCCTCCTTAGTCTCCCAAGTTGATTTCTCTGATTTTGTCCTTCCCACAGTACCCTGACCATAGGAATTTGCTTGTTTTCCTTAGACTTTGTATCTCCCGATTTGGATCTCAACTGGATACTTCACAATCATCAAGTCCGAAGCAAATGGTAATTCTTCTATCGTAAAAATAGCCGTCTCTTTGATGTAGGACCAACGTCTCTTCAAGGACGTCCCGTTCTTGCTTCTTGTAGTCCGTAATCGTCGACGTGCATCGCAACCAAGCCGGACAGAGAGAATCCCATCTCTCAACACAAAAGGCGAGAGAACCCAATCTCTCGAACACAGAAAGCGAGAGAACCCCGTCTCTCGAGCAAATAATTGAGAGAACCCCGTCTCTCAACCTAAGTTGGACCGCTTCCAGCATCTTCCAACATTCTAGCTCAAGAAATTCCAGCATTTCTCAAACCCCTAAATTCAAGATAATCCAACATCTCCTGAATATCTAAGTACAAGAGAATCCAACATCTCTCGTGCACAAAGCTTAGAAAGAATCCAACATCTTTCCATCACATAAGTAGAGAATCCTTCGACTCTCTAACACATAAATTGAGAGAATGAACATCTCCCAAGCACGTAATTAGAGAGAATTAAATCTTCCTCACACTAAGAACGAGATCTTGACATCTCTCTAGCACAAAAATACAATTATTTGGAGCACTTGTGCCCACACACATCAAAGTAGCATAGTTACAAATTACAATAATCAACGCATATCATAATTAGCAAGTATATCACATAACAATAAGAGTCAAATAAACGATGTATATGTGCTCGTGCTATGAATGTTTATTGTACCTCCCACTGCGGCATTCTGATCAACCTCTGCTGCTTCTTCCTCTCCATCAAGAGCATAGGCACGAGCCTGAATAGCTGGCCTCTTCTTCGGGCAGGTGCCCATCATGTGATCAGCAGAACCATACGCCACGCATCTACCCAAATACCTCCAACACTTCTCCAATGGATGAGAACCCTGACAGTGAGAGCAACGCGCCTAAGCTGGGGTCGGTAAAGCTGGAGGTGCTGCGAGTGTAGTAGTTCGGGGCTTCTTGTTGATAAAGCCCTGTGGACGGCAAGATGGTGTAGAAGTAGTAAAATCATGAGTAGCGGGCTTCTTGCCCGAATCGGAACCCGAACCATGCCCCGAAGAGAATGATGGGGGCCCCAACCTCCGTCTCTGAGCCTCGACCTGAATAGCCCTCTTGGTAACCTCATCCCAAGTGCTAACATTGACAGCCTGAAGAGCTCTCTGAATATCCTCTCGAAGCCCATGAAGAAAGTGACGGGCTCTATGTGCATCGATATCAGTGATGTGGGTAGCATAGGGAGCAAGCCTCTCAAACTCCAGAATGTAGTCCTCAACAGATCTGGATCCCTGCTTCAGCTCAGAGAACTCCTGAAGTCTGCGCTCTCGTGCACTATGAGGTATATACTTCTCGTGGAACTCATGCACAAAAGTCTCCCAAGTGAACTCCATACCACTCCTCTCAAGTCTAGATCGAACTCCCTTGAGCCAGTTAGCTGCCTGTCCCTGAATGAATCGGACAGTACAAACAACCCTGTCCTGAGAACTCCCTGGGCAAATCTCCCAAATACCACTAATCTCAGCTAACCACTCCTCAGCCTTAATATCATCTCCCCCAAACCACTTAGGAGGGTTGTTGTGTTAGAAAACATGAATCAGAAAGCAGCGGAATTTAAAAAATTTTCCCAACAAAAGGACCTTGAACTCGCAATCGTGTAACCAAATTCGTAAAGATAGAAAACTTACTTTTCTTTTATTCTTTCTTGAAGCGTTTCAAGCCACCCAAGAACGCTCTTCTCGCGGCTTGATCCCCTCTCCTTGGTAAAGCTCGAATCTTCAAACTTCTAACTTGAAGGCTCTAGAGAAAGTCCACCAACTTGATCACAATCTAACTAGTAAGGATGCTAGTTCTCTAGTTAGTGTTTAGGCTTAACCTAGGGTTTAATTTAATCTTGGAGAAAGGAAGGTGTTCAACACATGAACCAAGAATTGTCAATTAGCTCCATAAGGAGCTCGAGCTCCCCTATTTATAGAGAGGGGAGTGCCTCAATTCCTAGTCCTTTATGGGCTAGGATTTTGGTCCCTCTCTCCTATTACTTGATCATCAAGTATTTTCCAACTTTGACTTTGAATTCTAATTCAAGTCAACTTTTAAGAGAGCTAAAAATATCCAAACTATTTTTGGATAATTTTATACTTTATTTATTATAAAATAAATAACTTATTTTTATCTAATTAATTAATTCGTAATTAATTAACTAGATTATTTTCTCCAAAATTAGACTTTCTTTTTAATTCAAAATTAAACCAAAGTCTATTAAATAATTAACTAATTAATTATTTAATATATATATATACACACGTGTGTGACACGTGTCACAGTGACACGTGTCACTCACGTGAGCCACACGTGTGAATTCACACGTGTGGAACCCTCTTGGCCCGATTAACTCGTTTAATCATTTTCAAGCCTCAACTCATGTAACCAAGTTGTTGTGTGTGACCCTCTAGGTTCTCAATTCAATTAGCAGTGACCCTAATTAATTAATTCACTAATTAATTAATCAGTCCACAGATTAAACGACCATAGTCTAGCAACAGGTGTTTAACCCCTAGCTGAATTGGAATGTTCGGATTCGATAGAACCTTTAAGTCATTGATTCATGTGAGATACAATCCTCCTACTTACTATCTCTCAACCAAGATCTAGGGCAAGGGAATAATCAGAACCCTAATAATCCGGTCTTAAAGCTAAGTGCATTTCATATCCATTTGATCTCAATCCAAGAAACACTTTTCTTGATGTCTTGATCTACTGCCTTGGCCAAGGACTCCATATGGCATATGAATGACTTACACAATAAGAGATCACCTTGCATATGCAAGTGTAGGTCCTTTCTTGATTCTCATTCACTTTCATGAATCACTTTTGCAGCCCCAGCATAAGCCTTGAATCAGTTGTCTAAGGCGACACCCTTTAAAGCTTGTACCAAAGACTACAGAGTTAACTCATAAAGTAACATGGAACCTCAAGTCTAAGGATCAATTAATCACATCAATGACTCGTGAGATATTTCCTAATCTGGAAGTTTCCATTTCCTGAAATAGAAACTTCCTTTCCCATTTAGGAATGTTCTCACACGGGGCACCTCAGTGAACTTACTTATTAAAGTAAGCACCCTCATGTATCACACACGTATCAACTATACACTTTCCACCTCCATGAAATAAGGTGGTCCTTCTTAAGGGCGTGATCCCACAAGCAAGCCTTAGAGGAGTCAGGTTGACACTCCCACTGTCTGTAGGACTCATCGCCATGGAGTATTTTACTAATCATGACTTATGTGATATAGGGCTCGTTTCATGAACCATTTCACCTAAATGGTAGAGTCCTAAAGTCATCAGGATTAGGGGAGTTCTCATACATGCACAGCTAAAGTAAACGCATACCAAACAAGAGCATATAAAGAAGTGTTACCTCAATTCGTTATTTCATTCAAAGATTGTCTGTGATTACAATAAGGAAAAGCACAAAGCGGATATACAATCGGCTTTCTAGGGTACTATTCCTAACAATCTCCCACTTGCCCGTCAAAGCCATTCTAAAGCTACTCTAAGTCCCATCTTCTGAAGATGACCTTGGAAAGCTTCTCGACTAAGGGGTTTAGTAAGTGGATCTGCCACGTTCTCTGCTGATGTGACCCTCTCAATTAGCACATCTCCTCTTTTGATAATATCACGGATTAGGTGGTACTTCCTCATAATGTGCTTGGTCCGTTGGTGAGATCTTGGTTCTCTTGCTTGAGAAACGCCCCAGTGTTGTCACAAAACACAGTAATGGGGTCTTTCATGCTAGGAACAACATTCAACTCTTGAATGAAGTTTCTTATCCAAACACCTTCCTTAGCTGCATCATTTGCAGCTAAGTATTCGGCGTCAATGGTCGAATCTGCAGTGGTTGTTTGCTTGGAACTCTTCCAACTCACTGCTCCGTCGTATAGGCAGAAAATGTATCCTGACATTGACTTAAAATCATCTAAGTCAGATGCAAAGCTTGCATCGCAGTATCCTTCGACATTAAGATCTTTCTGACCTCCGTAAACTAAGAATAAATCTTTAGTACTTTTCAAGTACTTAAGAATATTCTTCACGGCAGCCCAGTGACCATCTCCAGGGTCAGATTGGAAACGACTCGTTACACTAAGTGCATAAGCCACATCCGGTCGAGTACATAACATTGCATACATTATGCTACCTATTGCTGATGCATAAGGTGTATGAGTCATTCTTTCCTTCTCAAGGTTAGTCTTAGGACACATCTTCTTTGAAAGACATGTTCCTACACTCATAGGAATGTTCTTAACCTTTGCTGACTCCATATTGAATCTCTTCAATACTTTGTCAATGTACATCGATTGTGATAGTCCTATTAACCTTCTAGATCTATCTCTATAGATTTTAATTCCAAGGATATAGGACGCATCACCAAGATCTTTCATCTCGAATTGGTTCGATAACCATAACTTAGTCACTTTCATGTCATCCTTTGAATTCCCAATAAGAAGGATGTCATCAACATAAAGTACTAAGAATTGCACTGAGGTCTCCAATTCCTTTCTATACACACATGATTCATTCGAAATTTGCATGAAGCCAAACGCTTTGACTGATTCATAAAATCGAATGTTCCAATTCCTAGAAGCCTGTTTCAATCCATAGATTGATCTTTGGAGTTTGCAAACCTTTTGCTCACTCCCACTGAATGTGAAACCTATGGGTTGCTCCATATAAATGTCTTTATCAATGTCACCATTGAGAAAGGCAGTTTTCACATCCATTTGCCATATCTCATAGTCATAATATGCAGCAATGGTAAGCATGATTCGAATGGACTTTTGCATTGCAACTGGTGAAAAGGTTTCGTCAAAGTCCACGCCGGGTCTTTAAGTGAATCCTTTTGCAACCGGTCTTGCTTTGTAGGCTGCAATGCTTCCATCAACTCCAAGCTTTCTCTTAAAGATCCATTTGCAACCTATGGGTTTGACCCCATCAGGCAAATCTACCAAGGTCCAAACTTGGTTGGAGTTTATGGAATCCATTTCGGATATCATGGCTTCTATCCACTGTTCAGAGTCAGAATCTGAAAGTGCCTCCTCATATGTTAAAGGATCATTATCCTTTTGAGAGATTTCATGGAAGAATCCATACCATCTCTCCGGCTGTCTAGGAGTGCGTTCAGAACGCCTTAGAGGAGGATTTTCGTGTGTATCGAAATTCGTGATTGGTTGTGGTTGATCAGAGTGGGACGTTTCTCCAGTGGGTGGTGTGGGGTCACTTTGTACTTCTTCTAATTCTATGATCTTGCCTTTCTTTTCTTTAAGGAACGGTTCCTCCAGAAAAGTAGCATTTCTGGAAACAAACACCTTTTGTTCAGATTGATCATAGAAGTAGTATCCTATGGATTCCTTAGGATAACCTACAAAGTTGCATAAGTTAGAACGAGATTCTAACTTATCTCCCACTGTCCTCTTCACGTAAGCAGGACAACCCCAAATTCTCAAGAAAGAATAACTAGGGATTTTACCATGCCACATTTCATAGGGCGTTTTAGGGACTGACTTAGAGGGAACTAGATTCAAAATCTTTGCTGCACTTTCTAGGGCATAACCCCAGAAAGAAGGTGGTAAGTCAGTGAAACTCATCATGGAACGAACCATATCAAGTAGGGTTCGATTCCTTCTCTCAGAAACTCCATTAAGCTGAGGAGTTCCCGGAGGAGTCCACTGAGAGATAATCCCATTATCTTTGAGATGATTAAGGAATTCTTCACTAAGATACTCGCCTCCTCGATCAGATCGAAGTGCTTTGATCTTGTGACCAGTTTGGTTCTCAACCTCCTTTTGAAATTCTAAGAATTTCTCAAAAGCTTCAGATTTATACTTCATTAAGTATACATAACCATACCGACTAAAGTCATCAGTAAAGGTTATGAAATACTGATGATTGTTTCTAGTGCTTACACTAAGCGGTCCACAAACATCAGTATGGATCAAATCCAAAACCTCAGTGGCACGTTCCACAGTTCCTTTAAAAGGAACTTTGGACATCTTTCCTTTGAGACAGGATTCGCAAGAAGTCAACTCTTTGAGATCATTTTCAGAGAATGATCCTAAAGTGTTTATCTTGCTAATTCTGTTCTTGGAAATGTGTCCTAATCTAGCGTGCCATAAGGGAGCTGAAACTTTGTCATCTCTCTTACGCTTTGTTTCTCGTTGTATATTCATAATATTGATATTTTGAGTTAGGTAAAGTCCATTACTTAGAGTACCAATGTGAACGGAAGAGTTGTTCCGTTTGATAAAGTATTTACCATTCTTAATATAAGTTTCATAACCTTCACAATCTAATATTGGAATTGAAATTATATTACGAATAATGCTCGGTACATAAAGGACTTTGTTTAATACTAACTCAAAACTACCTAAATCTAATCTAATTGTGCCTAAAGCTCGAGCTTCAACGTTTGAGCCATCGCCGATCTTCAAGACACATTCTCCTTCTTTGAGTTGTTGGACCTCATTTAGCATCTGTACATCATTACAAATATGAGTTCCACAACCGGTATCAAGTAACCAAGAACTAGAATTAATAGAAAGATTTACTTCAACGAGAAAGATACCTTTCTTTAGAGTAGCCTTGTACTCTGGGCAGTTTCTCCTCCAATGTCCCGCTTTGCCACAATGGAAGCAAACATCCTCTTTCTGATCACGCTTCTTCTTTTGGGCCTTCCCCTTCGAAATGCCACCATTGGGCCTAAGGGGTTCTTCTTCTTCTTTTGGGCTTTCTTGCCCTTACCTTTAGAAGGCCCAGAAGAGGAAGATGGAGCATTCACCATCAAAACCTTATTGTCCTTCTTGATCGTGCTTTCAGCAGTCACAAGCTGACTAATCAGCTCAGCTACAGTAGCACCAGCATGATTCATGTTGAAGTTAAGGACAAATGGGTTGAATGATGGTGGGAGCGAAGCTAGCAACAAATCCACTGAAAGCTCATCTTTCAGTGGCATGTCCATGGAAGCAAGTTTCTCAGTAAGGGCAAGAAACTTGAGTCCATATTCATGGACACTTGAACCTTCCCTCATTCTCAAGTGGAACAATTCCTTTGAAGTGTTATACCTTGTAACACGTTCATGAGGGCGGTAAAGTTGCTCTAAGTGGTCGTAAATCTCCCAAGCAAATTCCATGGCCTCATGTTGCCTTTGCAAGTCAGGAGACATGTTATCCAACATAAGGCAACGGGCTTGGAGATTATCATCCTTCCACTTCTGAATCGCGTCCCGCTCGGCCCGAGTGGGAGCCTCCCCTTCGGGACTAGGCTCCCCTTCGAAGAGAACATAAGTTCTCTTCTCAGAATCTAAAATGATTTTTAGATTCCTCAGCCAATCAGAATAGTTGGGACCAGTCAACTTGTTTGACTCGAGGATCGATACAAGAGGGTTTTTGGTTGCCATTTCAAAACACGTAGAGAATCACAGAATCTACGACCTAAATGGTAAAACAGAGAACTAGTGAGCATGCTGAATTATAACGATATACAAAAGATAAGGTCTTTAATCTAATGTAGCTCCCACTGTTTTTCAAAGATCTAGAATTCCCAAAGATCTAAGAGGAACACGTTTCCCAATGGGTACTAAGATCCTAGGCATTTTACCTCGAACCCACGACTCGCGGACATTCTAAGTAAGAACCCTAGGTAGGTACAACTTACCAATTCTAACACCTTTAGAACTCTTAGTAATTGTTTTTGCATCACCTATCTTTCAATATGGACCCGCGACTCGTGCGACATCCATATTTACTTAGGCGTTAAGCTAGACCCATCAATCATAAGATCATGACCAAAACTTAGTTCGAACGACCCACGACTCGCGGACATCGCCCTTGCTAAAATTGACCACGAAATATTGATCATTTAAAATGATTAATTAGGTAACTAAGAACTAATAAGCTCCACTAGGTATCCCACGACTCGCGGACAATAACTAGCTTCACTTACTAAACTTAAAACCTATTGATGGAATGCTAGGAATTTAATTCAAAATTTGCATCTCGAATTAAACACCTATTTGTTCGAAATTAGCTTAATATTTAATGGGAATTTTCGAATCAACCGGAGAGTTGTCCGGTTCGACCTCACCAACATATATGTTATCCAATTTTATTAGTCTTGATTAATGCAAGTACACTTAAATGCATATCAAACAAGCACATAAACAGATAACATGTCCTAGCATGATACTAACATGTAATGATCATGGGTTCTACCTATCTTATGCGTGATATGTGGGAGCCACTCCACAATCACAAGTTCTAACATACATGCCACATAAACAGTTTAAATCACATAAGGGAAAGCGGTAACAAAATACGAGCCCTATCTCTATTACATTTAACAATTGAGATTCCCCTCCCTAACATTTTGAGGGGTCTTCACTTATGGCCTCCTTGTTACTTGAATGTGGTCCATCTTACTCCATGGGTGCATTGTCTCCAAAATGAAAATAAAACCTCACCACCTATCTCTACTCTCAAATTACAATAAAAAGAAAAAGACATAAAGTAATAAGGCTCAATCTTCATATTGGCCTTAGACAATTACACGGGGCATACCCCGGCCTAAAAAACAGTAATATGGAAAGCCACATAATAAATCACATAACAGTACACACATAAGTGAGGCTCCAACCTCAATTGAAAAACGCAACTATAGGGCTCCAACCCCAATTTAAACCATCCATGTGCATAAATTAAAACCACACATAGATCTAAACCCATGATCACCTAACATGCTTTTGCGAGAATTTAAATTTAGCCAATAAATTAAAATTCTCGTTTCAAGTCCTAATGACTTAAAACACGACTTAGATGCAATTCTTGTTCAAGAGCCTTTCCAATTAATTTCCAAAATTAATAATTTTATTCTTTCATTATTTTCAGAAAATAAAATTCATAATTTTCCCAAAATCCAAATCGCTTTAATTTCTCAAAAATCCCAATTTAATCAAAATTTTAAAATAATTTTAGCAAAACTGATTTTAAAAGATAAAATTAAGATAAAATAAAATCGGGATTTTTCGGACCGAAAACACGAAACACGAAAATACGAAATTAAGCCCGAAAGCATCCGCCCAAAGGAGGGCACTGCCGCACGGCATCAGGCGCGCGCGAGCGCGCAAGCTGCGCGCATAGCGTGCGGCAAGTGCCGCCCGCGTGCGGGCGCTGGGCGCGCGATTCGTGCGCTTGTCGCGCGCAGCAGTGCCCGCCCGATGGCGGGCGATCTTGGCCTGGGCGTCCCGCTCTGTTGCGGGACGGTGCGGGCGGCTGTCCCGCGCGGTTGCGGGAGGGCTGGGCGGCGACGACGGGCCTGGGCGTGCGACGTGCTAGCACGCCTAGGCTAGTCCTTTTTCGTGTTCCGTTTCGTATTTTTAGGTTTCTCCAAAACCCGGTTCAATCCAAAATTAAAAAATTCGATTTAAATATATTTCAATCAAAACGGTTTTCAAAATCACAATTTAAGAAAACAGTTTCAGAAATTCAGGAAAAATTACAGTTTCGTATTTCAGGCTGTCTAAAAGAACTCATGAATACCTAATTCGCATCTAAGCCTAAGAATTTCTACCAAATTCAGAATAATTGAGACGAATCAGAAACACGATTAACGAGGTGGCTCTGATATCACTTGTTGGAAAACACGAATCAGAAAGCAGCGGAATTTAAAAAATTTTCCCAACAAAAGGACCTTGAACTCGCAATCGTGTAACCAAATTCGTA
The DNA here is from genome assembly GCA_037501455.1 of Lantana camara. NCBI lineage: Eukaryota > Viridiplantae > Streptophyta > Magnoliopsida > Lamiales > Verbenaceae > Lantana > Lantana camara. The sequence goes on along the minus strand of CM074856.1, from coordinate 23,983,429 downwards.
AAGATAGAAAACTTACTTTTCTTTTATTCTTTCTTGAAGCGTTTCAAGCCACCCAAGAACGCTCTTCTCGCGGCTTGATCCCCTCTCCTTGGTAAAGCTCGAATCTTCAAACTTCTAACTTGAAATCACAATCTAACTAGTAAGGATGCTAGTTCTCTAGTTAGTGTTTAGGCTTAACCTAGGGTTTAATTTAATCTTGGAGAAAGGAAGGTGTTCAACACATGAACCAAGAATTGTCAATTAGCTCCATAAGGAGCTCGAGCTCCCCTATTTATAGAGAGGGGAGTGCCTAAATTCCTAGTCCTTTATGGGCTAGGATTTTGGTCCCTCTCTCCTATTACTTGATCATCAAGTATTTTCCAACTTTGACTTTGAATTCTAATTCAAGTCAACTTTTAAGAGAGCTAAAAATATCCAAACTATTTTTGGATAATTTTATACTTTATTTATTATAAAATAAATAACTTATTTTTATCTAATTAATTAATTCGTAATTAATTAACTAGATTATTTTCTCCAAAATTAGACTTTCTTTTTAATTCAAAATTAAACCAAAGTCTATTAAATAATTAACTAATTAATTATTTAATATATATATATACACACGTGTGTGACACGTGTCACAGTGACACGTGTCACTCACGTGAGCCACACGTGTGAATTCACACGTGTGGAACCCTCTTGGCCCGATTAACTCGTTTAATCATTTTCAAGCCTCAACTCATGTAACCAAGTTGTTGTGTGTGACCCTCTAGGTTCTCAATTCAATTAGCAGTGACCCTAATTAATTAATTCACTAATTAATTAATCAGTCCACAGATTAAACGACCATAGTCTAGCAACAGGTGTTTAACCCCTAGCTGAATTGGAATGTTCGGATTCGATAGAACCTTTAAGTCATTGATTCATGTGAGATACAATCCTCCTACTTACTATCTCTCAACCAAGATCTAGGGCAAGGGAATAATCAGAACCCTAATAATCCGGTCTTAAAGCTAAGTGCATTTCATATCCATTTGATCTCAATCCAAGAAACACTTTTCTTGATGTCTTGATCTACTGCCTTGGCCAAGGACTCCATATGGCATATGAATGACTTACACAATAAGAGATCACCTTGCATATGCAAGTGTAGGTCCTTTCTTGATTCTCATTCACTTTCATGAATCACTTGTGCAGCCCCAGCATAAGCCTTGAATCAGTTGTCTAAGGCGACACCCTTTAAAGCTTATACCAAAGACTACAGAGTTAACTCATAAAGTAACATGGAACCTCAAGTCTAAGGATCAATTAATCACATCAATGACTCGTGAGATATTTCCTAATCTGGAAGTTTCCATTTCCTGAAATAGAAACTTCCTTTCCCATTTAGGAATGTTCTCACACGGGGCACCTCAGTGAACTTACTTATTAAAGTAAGCACCCTCATGTATCACACACGTATCAACTATACACTTTCCACCTCCATGAAACAAGGTGGTCCTTCTTAAGGGCGTGATCCCACAAGCAAGCCTTAGAGGAGTCAGGTTGACACTCCCACTGTCTATAGGACTCATCGGCTTGGAGTATTTTACTAATCATGACTTATGTGATATAGGGCTCGTTTCATGAACCATTTCACCTAAATGGTAGAGTCCTAAAGTCATCAGGATTAGGGGAGTTCTCATACATGCACAACTAAAGTAAACGCATACCAAACAAGAGCATATAAAGAAGTGTTGCCTCAATTCGTTATTTCATTCAAAGATTGTCTGTGATTACAATAAGGAAAAGCACAAAGCGGATATACAATCGGCTTTCTAGGGCACTATTCCTAACATGTTGTTCCTAAACTCCCTATACACAGCTGAGATAGTACCATCCTGACCATCAACTGGTGGTGTTTGCTGTCTCTGATTCTGTTGTAACTGATTGAGAAGTGCCTGAACAATGTTCTCCGCATTCAGTGGTGGTGGCGGAGGCGGATTAGGCGCATCCGGTGAAGCCTCTCGGTCCCGGCGTCTAGGAGGCATCCTAAAGACCTCAACAATTCCAGTACAGGTATATGCATGTCGGTCAGTAAGTGCTCATGTCACTTAATAAATCAAGCAAAGCACCAAACAAATGTAATACTTCACGTAAGGTAAATTCGGCCAAGTGATGGAAATTCAAATGCATAGACTATCAAACTGTGATGTACATGCACACCTAACCAAGTTGTCCTATGCCGTACAACCTAGACAGACTCAACATGACTCAAGAGCTCGGTTTTGCAACCTAGAGCTCTGATACCACGTAAGGATGTAGCACCCCAGACGGAGGATACCACATCCCCCACACTAGGACTCAGACTCGGTCATGAAATAGGAAGTCCATGCCCGAATCCGAATCATAGCGAACGAGAGACCAACTCACACACTAGGCTAGGCGGATCTAACTTGACAAACTCAGAGTGCGGAAGCAATTAAAACCAACGACAATAGATAGCGGAAGCATTTAAAACAAAACATGCAAAGCAGGTAACAGGTTCAACTAGCATAGATACCTAGTCCCGAATATCAATCTATAATCCAACATTATAAACAACATAAATATCATCAATATCTAGTAACATCCAAATACTAGCTTACTAACCCCACACGGGTTGAAGTTTAAATAGAATATAAACATAATCTGCAAGTGTGAAACATAAATACATAAAATAAGTAGAGTATGCGACAAATGCATCCTAACACCTACTAGACTGACAAGTGTGACTCAGAATACTCACTTCCGCCTAGCTCAAGCCAAAAGAACCTGCAACTAAAAGATAAAATGAGGTGTCAGTCAACTGACTGAGTGAGGGGGCTAACGCACACCCACAATATATATATAGAGCACAACACATAATATAAGGGTGAACTCATGAACCGGGGATAGGGGTTGCATACCAAAACATTTTGAAATAACCCAAAGAAATATAGATATAAGTTTTAGAAACCATTTTTTCAGAAAGACTCTATCCCGATTCATAATTCCATAACATAACATAATCAACTAGTCGGCGAGTACGAGCTTCCAACCTCAACTCCTCATAACATAAATCAAAATCAATCCAACCTCTACTCCAATGATGGAAGAGCCTCGCGTTGGCCCTAACCACCTAAACATACAAACTCACAAGGGGTAGCGAACCCACGAGTGCCCTCCCCGGTTGTACACCGAAGGCTCAAGATATCACGCCTCCCTCATCACCCTAAGGTCGCGCAATGATATCTCAAATGGAACTAGCACAGTGGCTTATCCGACGGCCCTATGCCGTACCGGTCTCCACTCGTACCAGCTCCTGGATCCACATAACATAACATACATACATATACCAATATTTCATGGCAACTCGCTACAGAATTAGAACACAACTGTTTTTCCAAAATGGCTTACATATGCTTCAAAAACTGGTTTTATATTTACACCCTTCCTACGCGATGGAACTTTAAGCCTCATGACCTCCATCCACGCAGGACTCACACAAGATCATCAACATATTATATTCAGCACATACATATCTATAATAGAGTATACTCGCATGCAAGGGTAGAAATCAACATATAAAGGCCATAGGTCACGTAACTATACAAAATCCTAAACCTCACCTTGTGCAAGTAGAGTGTGAGAGTGTGAAGGGCCAAACACTCTAAACCACGGGCCCACCGGCACCACCAAACTCTGTGACAAGACATACAAAAGCCCAAACTTAAACTCTATATGAACCAAGTAAGACGCACGACGTATCAAGAGATGAATGATATGTAATATGGAATGAAGTGTACACGTACGTCACGTAGCATAGTTCACATATTCCACCAAATCATGCAATTAACGGAGTATCAAGGTTTAACAATGCATTATGGAATAATATGAATCACATAGGTCAAGTAGCATAACATAGGACAAACTTTCATACGAAGTTATTCAATTAAAATGAAGTATTATCATCTAAGAATGCAATTGATACAATGAAATGGCATATGGTAGCAATTAGGCATTTATATTTAAATTCATGTTTACACCTTAAAATTCCTATAATAAAATTAAAATACACATCATAACAGATTATACTACAAGTTTCTAACACGTTAGGATCCTGTTTGTGTTGGGAGAAATTAAATAAAATAATTAACCAAACATAAAAATCATATTCCCAAAAGTTTGGGGCAAACGCCTGTTCGCATGGCTACCCTGCTCAGAGTTTCTTCCTTTTGGCAGCAGCAAACATGAAGGAACAGCAACAAGTATTTCGTGCTCAAATACATCACATTTTTATGCTAAATCTCACATTATAAACAAAATTCGAGAATTGATTTAATTCCCATGCTAAATATTCCCAAGGTACACCACTTACACTAAAATATTCAAAGCACGCAGCATTCGTTTAAGAATTAGTGCATCTAATGTTAGGTAATGGCATGCATTAATAATTAAATTCAAGAATTCATAACCCACTTAATCGAAACGAAGGTAGCTTATTACTAATTTCACCTAAATTATCAATTTCGAAGTAATCATTACATCTATCGTCATTAATTACAACATGCTGGGCATTAAATTCAAGAATTTCAAATCTTCCTTTTAGCAATTAATTTCAAATTAACGAAACCATTCTGATCTTTTTTTTTTTTTTTTGCAGCAAAAGGCGACGCACTCAGGGGTATTAATTCGAGCCTAGATTAATTAATATACACACCACAGAAGCATATACATCTAACATTATTTTAACAATATGTATTTGACAATTTCTTTTGAGCATTAATGGCGGACCAATTATGGGCTTCTCATTTCTATTACTCACAAAACAAAACAACAAGAATTCCAAGACAAGTTGACTAGCAGATAAGTGTCCTTTTAGGTTGGGATCTCAGCTGTGAATCAACTGACAATTACTAATCTACTATAACATTTTGAAGACGTCAATGGTGTGGCGTAGCAACCAAATCATTCTTGCATAAAGATACATAAATACAACATGGAGGACACATTTTCATGCTCAAGATTCAAAGATAGAAATTAAATTCACATCAAGGAAAATTTGTGGCTTACCTTGGTTCTTGAAATGATGAAGAAACGAGGGAGATATGAGCTCTTGAAGGTGTAGGAAAGTCTTAGATCTTCATCCTCTCTTGAAGCTCTTCCATATATGATAGGATTTGTGTGAAGTGAAGGTTTAAAATGAAGATAGGTTAGGGTTTTATGGTATATATATAGTGGCTAAAGATTTCATTAGGGTTTCCAAGATATAATATGAGGCTAGAGGCTTTATTAGGATTTGGGCTCAAATAAATGACTTTCGGTCCAATAGGTCAAGATTAAAAGGTTTGCGGTCTAAACGGTTTCCGAAAAATATAAAGTAAATTCCGTTGGACCCGAATCACCGAATCAAGTCCAATGGTGGTGTCGGAATTCGAATTCGAATTCCCGAACTCATATTGGTCCCGAACGACCCAAACTTACCTAACTTAAGTTAGGCCCAAATACACAAATAGGTCCAAGTCCTATTTAAATCCAACTCTAACACTTAATTTAAATTCACATAAGTTCCGTTCTTAGGTTGTCACGCAAGAATTCATATCTTACCATTTTGAATTTTAGCCAATTACGTCACATTTTCAATCAAAGTTGGAATTAAACACATAAAAAGGGAATTAAATCACATAAGTATGTACGGTAAACTCTCTCGTGACGCATACCTGTACGATTTATCGGACGGGGCGTCACACCATGAACTGGAAATGGTTTTTTTTTTTGCACTCTAAAATTATTCCTGGAGGGCAAAACACCAAATTTTTAGTATTTAGAAGTCCATTCCCATTTAATAGATTTAAGACAATACAAGACAACTCGGTGAGTACGAGTTTTCCCAAGCTTCACGAGACCAAGTCAAGTACAAAACCAAAACAAGAAACAATTCTAGTCAATCTCCAAGTGGGAAAGAGAGACGCGTTCTCTCAAACCCGAAGTCAAGTATGTGACGCCCCGACTTTTCGATCGTACATGTATAACGTAATGAGAGTGCTGTTTGCGTATTTAAATTATTAATTCTTGCATTTATATGTTTATTATAATCTTTATATGTTATTCTTGATTTGTTTGAATTATTTGTTATGAATTATGAACTTGAATACTTGAACATTTTGCTTGTTTCCTTTGGTACTTGACCCGTACGTACCCGAATTGAATTCTGATTTTTATAGCAATTTGCTATGCATGAGATATATGAGTTATGAATCGTTATATGTTTTCGAACTCGTTTGTTGAGGTTTTAGATCGTTGGTTTTTGTCGAGGCACTTGAGGGACCTAAAAGAGGCTAAAACATTTTAGCGCAATGCACCTTGGGTTCCGGGCGGCATAACTTGAGCTCGGGAATTCGGATTCGAATTCCGTCACTACCATTGGACTCATTTCGATGATTTGGGTCCAATGGATTAAGCTTCTATTTCGGCCTCATTTTAGCCCCCTCCCCCCCTTGAGAATCGAAGCATAGCAGTAGCTAACTAAGGAAGAAAGGGAGAAAAGAAGAAAATACTATTCCTCTTGCACCTTTTGAGCTCATTTCACATTCTTTTCACTCCAAATTCAAGAGGTAAGTATAGAATCTTGTTCTCCATCTTCTTGTGAGTATTTTGAGCTATGTTTTGTTGATTTTCATGGAGATTTGAATATGGTATGAGTTTGAGTATGAATAGTAAGGGTTTTTATGAATTCTTGAATCATATGTATATCTTGAGCTTATTTGATGAATTGAAGCTAGATTGTTGATCTCTTAAGCATCTTTGTTCCATTTATGAACCTATAATTCATGGTAGTTTGTATTTATTGAGTTGCCATTGATGAACTTTGAAGGAATTGCATAGATATGAACTTCTTGCACTTGGCCCTACTTGTAGCTCGATTTTTGTGGAGATTTACGCATGAATTATTGAGTTTTGTTGGCTTAAACTTACCTTATTGTGTTACCTTGATGATTGGAGGTATTTGGGTCCTTTCCCTTCTCATTCAATACCCTATTTTTCGACCTAGGAGATGCCGAACGACCATTCAGTGTTTTCATGAACGACCGTTCAATAGTCCAGAACCCCCCCGGTTCTTCGAACGACCGTTCCTGGTTTTATGTATGAACTTTGAACGGCCGTTCACTATTTAAATGAACTCCTATTGACCTAAAATTTGAATTGTAAAAGCCTCTCTGAGTGTAGAGTATTCTCCAATTAGAATCACATCAATATCTTTTCTGATTTGTGAGATATGGTTGTTTTAATTTTGTGTCGCCATTTTACCGAAACACTACATTCATCCAACTTCAAGCCTACACCATTTTCATATCGCTTTGAACCACAATTTGAGCCATATATCATTGAAAAGACCTACTTGTCTAGTTTCATATCCAGTAAACAAAACTTCATTTCAACTTCTAGAACTTGAGATATTCCCATTTTTCTACAGCTTGCGTATTTTCGAAAACTGTCAACTTTTACCAAAATCCATTTCCTTGCGCTCCTTTCACTTTCTTGACTTCTGAATGTGTTTAAATTGATCTCTTTTGATTAAAACTTGTATCTATGATGTTAATGGCTTATTGAATGATATGTTTATGAATTTTTTGGTTTGATTTACGGGGTGTAAGCATAATTTTTGTGCATGAACTCTTAAATGCTACCATGTGACCTTCTTTGCAATTATTGAAGTCTTTATGTGTTTAATGGATTCCTTTCACCTTAAATGATTCATATGCATTGTTAACATGTATTATAATGTGTTATGAATTGATATTGTACGAGCGGTTGATATTGAATGAAAGAATGACAATGAATGGTACGATCTATTCGTGTAATGAATGAGTAAAAGGTTTATGTGTCTAACTGGCATTAATTGTGCACATGAACATCTTCATAGCACATTGTTATTTCTTATGCATGTCCTATCACGTTAATGTATGGTCGTGCATCATATATGGTTCATTTGGAGTCTTGGGTCTCACGAATGCACCGTGTTATCTTTTGTACTGTTTTCTACAGGGCGGAGATCTTCCGGGTTCATAGGCTATCTTCAAGTCCTCTTTTCTTCTTGGTCTTGTTCGGTAAGGTGTAGCTAGGTGGGTTTCTCTTCTATTAGTTATAAATTGACCCGATATATCCCAAAGTGTAAGCTTTTGGCCAAATATATATATATATATATATATATATATATATATATATATAGTCATTTCAAAGAGTCAATGATTTCATGTTAAAACCCCTTGACTTCTAATGAATCCTTACCCAATGTTTTGGCGAGATCAGTGATCACAATGAATGGGGGCCCTGAGACTAAGTGTACGTGGCTATCCGAGGAAGCATGGACTGACGGTGATCCCAGTGCACTAGTTCCAACATAATGACGATGTTACCGGCCCTCGCTAAGAGATTAGTGAGGAATAGGAATCGGGATTTTGGGGCCTCATGGACCCCTCTAGCCATAATGAATGGGTGGACAGTGCTTTGGCCGAATCCGTCCACTAACCGGTGGAAAAAATAGTAATTGAGTATGCATGATTATGAACGATTGTGAATGATTATGAATGAATAAATGTTGTGTGATCGCTAAGGAAACTAATGAATTGATAATGCATACACGAGGAGAAGGTTGGAGATTTAGCCCACTCGCGGGGCTCACGTAATGGCTTAATGAATGAATAAAATTGATTGTTGTAATCTCGGGCGTTGTTTTCTTTGTTTTCACCCACTTGGGAAATGTTTCAAAACCTTGAACGTGATTATGGATTGCATGTGTGTGTGTTCAATTTCTGTATTATTATTGTATTAAAGCCCTGTTTTATACCCACCAGTCTCTTAAAGACTGAACCTGGCTTGTTTTCAGTTTTCTTACAGGTTTGGAGTGCTAGACGGGGTTTTGAGTCTTTCAGAGTCGTGCATTAGAGTTTAATTTTTTTGTTACACTTACACTCATATCATTTAATTGTTTTTTATGATTCTCAATGCATGTAAGCGCCTTAAATGTTATTGAATTCAAGCCTGTGTGCTCATTGATTAAGCTATTGTAATATTAATGCTTCCGCTCATGTTTCTTTAACCTGCATTTGTCCCCTTTATTGTTTATTTGGTTTCGAAAGTTAGCTCTCGCCTAGCATAGTGAGTGAGTGAGTCCCCGTTCGGTCTGACCTCGCACGTGTATGGATTACCTATTTCATATGCGGGTCGGGTCTTAGTGTGGGGCATATAGCGTCATGCACTCGAATACTACAATGTACGTGTATGAGACGGGGGCTAATTACTCCTACCCACTCCTTCGACGGTTGTCACCGCCGGCTCAAGAAAACTCACTTTCCCCTCGATCTCCTGAGGTTGGATGAATTCTCTCAAATGGAAATATGCACAGAAGGTATATACGGTAGCCCCATGGCCATCCCAGATGCTCTTTAATCATATTCCCGGGGCCCAAGCAATTCAAGATCAAGTTTCAAGTTCAAGAGTCTATCTTTCAAGACCAATTCTCGCTATAAACGTACACACACTTCAAGTCTTCTCAAAACAAAGCAAAATATAGCTTATATACATATAAAAGCGTTTTCAAGATCATAAAGGCAAATGGAACAAGCCCTCAAATACGTATCAAACATAAATCTATTATATTATATAGTATTTGCATGCGGGCTTTAATTCACAGAGGGTTTTAGGTCAAGATAGCTAAAAGAAACAAAACCTCACCTTATCGGAGTAGCGGGGACAAAAGAGAGCAAATAAGACACCTAAGGAGCAACCTCGTCTTCCATAGGAAGGTCCACTGAACAAAACAAACAACAAGAGACATCTTAGACTCAATATGAACCAATTAGTCACTCGGTAAGTGTATATGAATGCAAGTGATGCTTATGAAATGCAACGAGGTAGCACTTAGGGCACGTTAGTTCATACCTCACGTTTCATGCATCAAAATAAATCCTATAATTCAAATAAGCATAAAAAACATTATACTATATATTACTAGAATGTTAGGATCATAATCAAGGAGGGAGGAATCAAACAAAAGTAAGAACGAACCACAAAAAACATGCATAAACACAATAGGTGTCACAAGGGCGTGTCACCCTCCAAGCACAAAAGGTGACACGCCTGTGACTTAATACAGGCACTCCAAACATGGGCGTGTCAAGTAGTCAGTTGTTCCTGAAACACAGGGTTGTCTCAGGTCAGAAACTTGGCCTCGAGCCCCTGCACTGCGACACGCTCGTGTCTCAAAATGCAAAGGGGAGATGACCCTGGTGTGTCATCCCCTACTGTAACTTCATCTCCAAAGCATAACAGCTAAAACAAGGAGGGAAAAGCAAGGCAACAACAAGTAATCTAAGGAAACAACTTAACATATTTCTCATGCTCAAAATCATGCATTTCCATACTCCAAAATACCACAAAAACTCACTAATTCATCAACGTAAAAAGAAAACAAAGTGTAGAGCCATTTCTTCAACATAACCGATGAGCATCAATGACATATTCAAGCATACTTATCTATTATGAATTAAATGCAAAGAAACAAGATAAGCAAGTTTACATAAATCCATTTCATGCCATAATTCTCAAAGGAAGCATCTAGGAAGCATGTAGCCAAATCCATGCAAAATGTAACGCCCCGAGTTCGTCTTCCAGGTACGCACGCCACGCATGTTGTCACGCCCCATTTTCGGGATGTGACCGGCCGTGCCGTCGGTTGTATCCCGACAACACAAAACCCTCTTAAACCATGCAACTAGAAAATATTTAATCCGAATAATTGAATAGGAGAACAAAATCCCTCAATAAAATCCAAGTATTTCATGGTACAGAGCATCTAAATTCAAAAACACAACTTCTCAAATATATATGAGAAGTCATTAGCATCTATAGTTCCCATAAGAAAAATAAACAGATCCTAATCGAACTAGCTAATGAAACTAAAATGACAAAAGTCCTCGACAATATGAAATTAGATAAAATAAATAGATCCTGAATCCATCTTCCTGACCTCGAAACTTGGCTAAATATCTGAAAAACAATAGCAAGGGGTGAGCTGCATACTCAATAAGTAATTCCCGACTTTCTCTACCCGATCAAGCATATTTAAAAGAAAACTTATGAATAATATCATACATATTTTCATATCAATGAGTCATAACGATTTCCAAACAATGAATCAATGAACAACTTAAGTTTAGCTCAAAGAACAATACTAAGACCATCGTTCTATTCCTAGGCAGGGTTGTCGGCTAAATGGATATCCATGGACAATAACCAAACAATAATCCAGCTGTACTCCCGCTGGGCGGCCAAACAATAATGGAACTAGTTCCGGGCGCCAACAAATAACCAATGGTCTAAAACAATGATCTGATCATTCTATGAGCTCAATCACAATAATTTTCATGAAAAATACAATTTTCATACAAAATGAAAAATAATAACTTTATTTATATGCTTGATCTTAATGTTCATAAAACATATCATTTTCCATAAAAACATTTTAATTGAAACAATACCATTAATTTAATAAAAATATATATTAAAGTAGAGATCATCAAGAATTACTTACCTCGAGATATAGGAAATTCTAGAAACCACGAAAGCTCTAAGTCGATGTTGGTGAATCTAATAATGAAACCCAATAATTAGCTTAAATCTCAATAATCAGAATCTCAATTCCATAGCTACTGTGATTGCATGCTAAATTAAATATACTAATCATCCCAAGTGATCTAACTAAGTGTTGATCCCACTATACGACTAAAATACGAAAACAGGTGATACTAGGATTAATGAGAGAACTCAAAACTCAACCCACACTACTAATTATTCTGTTTAATCCATCTATACAGAAGATATATTCTTACATCCATTATACAAGTATATATATTGGCTCCAGTAATAACCAATCAATATAGACTAACAATTTTAAATAGGTTGAATCATATGCCACTTAACTACCCCATGTTCAAGAACAATGCTATAATCTAATTCTAGTTATTAACACAACTATAAACGTGCACTTGCATGTTCAAGAACAATGCTATAATCTAATTCTAGTTATTAACACAACTATAAACGTGAACTTGCACGAATTTCCACTAAAACATGCATATTAAAGTACCTTAATTTGTACGTACAAATCCGCTGCTAGCTATATGTTGCCCACGTCAATCGTCGTTCGCTGTTTAGGGTGAGTTAGTCTCCCTAAATTCCTCTACGTATTTCTTCTTCTCACTTTCGCTATCTTCTGGATTCAGCACCGTTTTTCTTTCTCTCTAACTCTCTCTATTCACGACAAACTATATAAGTCTTAAGTCTGGAATATCTCTCACTTTTAGGTTATATTACGAGTCGGGAGAGTCCCACTTCTATCGGTTAGGGTGAGTCTTTTCTGTATCATGGGAATCCCACTTCTATAATATCTCTAAATCATTACTATATCATTATCCAATAATACTATTATAATAAAATATACTTAAGTAATTAAATAAAAGTAAAATAAAGAAACCGGGTGTTAAATCCTCCCCTCCTTATAAAAAGTTTTGTCCTCAAAACTTAAAGGTTGAATATATACCTTTTTCTATGAAGACATTTTCTTTGGAGTCATTCTGAGCTAAGGCAAACACTCTGGCGTTACTCTTTCGTTGCGTTTCAGGTTGTTTTCTAGCTTGAGTACTCTCAATCTTCTTATTTGGACAATCATTCACCTGGTGACCAGTTTGACCACATTCGAAACACGCTCCAGTCCTCCAATGACACTCGCCAGGATGTCTTCGTCCACAATTCTCACACTTACCATAATGAAAATTATCTTTCTCCTTTGACCTTTTCTCGTTATTGTTATCTCTCAATTGTTGTGGCTCTTCTAACCGAGGCCTCTTCAACTTATTCTCTTCGTCTCTTCGTTTGATGTCAGCCTCCGCCCTTATAGCAGCCCCTAACAGTTCATCAAAACTCCTAGCCTCAAAAACAGCAAGTGCAGACTGGATCCGACTTTTCAAACCCTTGGTGAACTTATGAATTTTCAATAGTGGATCGGCCATAATTGTCGGTGAGTACTTCCCTAAGGAGTGAAACTTAGCCGAATACTCCACCACAGTCATGTCAGGAAATTGTACCAAACTATCAAATTCAGCCATCTTTTGGAGTCGAATCGCCCTTGGAAAGAAGTGCTTCAAATAGGCCTCCCTAAAACGTTCCCACGTGATTGGTCCTTCTTCCATCATCGAAGGAGACATGCCTTCCCACCATCTAGCTGCTTCTCCCACCAAAAATGGCACTACCACCCTAGGCCTAATGTCTAAGGGAACCTCCATCTACTCGAAGTTATCCTCCATCTCCTTGAGCCATTTTGATGCTGCCTCTGGGTCATGTGAACCATCGAACGTTGGCACATGAGCTCTCCTTAAAGCTTCATAGTGAAACTTGGTTCCATTGTTGGCAGGTGGGGGATTCGCAGGTTGGGCCGGTTGCTGGTTCACCTGCATAGCTTGGGCCACAGCAGTAGCTATTGCAACTAAGTCTTCTTGTCGAATTCCAGGCTGGTTCATTGGGGTGGGTTCGCTTGGTTGTCTGGCAGATCGTTGTTCAGCTCGTTAGGGACAGCTGCGTAGCGAGGGTTTTGATTACCGCGTCTGGGTCTTCCGGCCATCTTCCTAATAAAAGGATGCTTAAGGTAGCAAATGGAGGTGTCTAAGATTAAAGCTCATTTTTCTATAATAGGCACTAATCAGTTTTCAAACATACTATGTATCTATGAACTAGGATAATTCACTAACTCTAATCTTGCAATCTATATACTATAATCTAAAGTTTTATGTGAGGGATCCGAATAGTTCTCACCAAAGTCATATCATCTATGTTCATGTATCTAGACACATAGGTGTTCCGTGATCGCAGCCTAAGCTCTGATACCACTTCTGTCACGCCCCATTTTCGGGATGTGACCGGCCGTGCCGTCGGTTGTATCCCGACAACACAAAGCCCTCTTAAACCATGCAACTAGAAAATATTTAATCCGAATAATTGAATAGGAGAACAAAATCCCTCAATAAAATCCAAGTATTTCATGGTACAGAGCATCTAAATTCAAAAACACAACTTCTCAAATATATATGAGAAGTCATTAGCATCTATAGTTCCCATAAGAAAAATAAACAGATCCTAATCGAACTAGCTAATGAAACTAAAATGACAAAAGCCCTCGACAATATGAAATTAGATAAAATAAATAGATCCTGAATCCATCTTCCTGACCTCAAAACTTGGCTAAATATCTGAAAAACAATAGCAAGGGGTGAGCTGCATACTCAATAAGTAATTCCCGACTTTCTCTACCTGATCAAGCATATTTAAAAGAAAACTTATGAATAATATCATACAGATTTTCATATCAATGAGTCATAACGATTTCCAAACAATGAATCAATGAACAACTTAAGTTTAGCTCAAAGAACAATACTAAGACCATCGTTCTATTCCTAGGCAGGGTTGTCGGCTAAATGGATATCCATGGACAATAACCAAACAATAATCCAGCTGTACTCCCGCTGGGTGGCCAAACAATAATGGAACTAGTTCCGGGCGCCAACAAATAACCAATGGTCTAAAACAATGATCTGATCAATCTATGAGCTCAATCACAATAATTTTCATGAAAAATATAATTTTCATACATAACGAAAAATAATAACTTTATTTATATGCTTGATCTTAATGTTCATAAAACATATCATTTTCCATAAAAACATTTTAATTGAAACAATACCATTAACTTAATAAAAATATATATTAAAGTAGAGATCATCAAGAATTACTTACCTCGAGATATAGGAAATTCTAGAAACCACGAAAGCTCTAAGTCGATGTTGGTGAATCTAATAATGAAACCCAATAATTAGCTTAAATCTCAATAATCAGAATCTCAATTCCATAGCTACTGTGATTGCATGCTAAATTAAATATACTAATCATCCCAAGTGATCTAACTAAGTGCTGATCCCACTATACGACTAAAATACGAAAACAGGTGATACTAGGATTAATGAGAGAACTCAAAACTCAACCCACACTACTAATTATTCTGTTTAATCCATCTATACAGAAGATATATTCTTACATCCATTATACAAGTATATATATTGGCTCCAGTAATAACCAATCAATATAGACTCACAATTTTAACTAGGTTGAATCATATGCCACTTAACTACCCCATGTTCAAGAACAATGCTATAATCTAATTCTAGTTATTAACACAACTATAAACGTGAACTTGCACGAATTTCCACTAAAACATGCATATTAATGTACCTTAATTTGTACGTACAAATCCGCTGCTAGCTATATGATGCCCACGTCAATTGTCGTTCGCTGTTTAGGGTGAGTTAGTCTCCCTAAATTCCTCTACGTATTTCTTCTTCTCACTTTCGCTATCTTCTGGATTCAGCACCGTTTTTCTTTCTCTCTAACTCTCTCTATTCACGATAAACTATATAAGTCTTAAGTCTGGAATATCTCTCACTTTTAGGTTATATTACGAGTCGGGAGAGTCCCACTTCTATCGGTTAGGGTGAGTCTTTTCTGTATCGTGGGAATCCCACTTCTATAATATCTCTAAATCGTTACTATATCATTATCCAATAATACTATTATAATAAAATATACTTAAGTAATTAAATAAAAGTAAAATAAAGAAGCCGGGTGTTAAACATGTGGTTTTCCGAGAGTTAGGATTATTTTATTTATTTTGGTTCACACCTTATTATGCAAATTGTAAGATTAATTACCTGACTAATTACGATTGGACTTAACTGCATTAAAATAACATAAGTGATTAATTGTAACATGCATATAATATTATACTTAACTTCATAATTCTTTAACTTATATATATATATATATATATATATATATATATATATATATAAGCATACCACTTGATCTCTTCCATAGCATAATTTCATACACACCCTTCATAGCATTATCTCTAACATGTAAATAAAGTGATCACAAGGACTTTATAGCAATTAAGCATAAATACACAAGACTTATATTTTATATCATATACATTACATACATTACATTATCTTCATTTCTCTCTCACTCCCATTTCATACATACAAAAGATCACACACTCACTCACACATAGAAGGGGGTTGGAATTGAAGAAAGAGGAGTCGTTGTGCCGTCATCTGGAGCTCGTTGTATCATCTTCATCGCTTTCTACATTTTCTCCATTCTTCATTCCTTGTGCTAAGTGTGTATATATATGTATGTGTATATATATGTAGGTATGTGATTGTGGAATAAGTTGGGGTTTGTGTGAATCTAAGCTTAATATCTTACCCTTAAGTGTGTTTATGCATGGTTATATGCTTATTCATGAATTTAATGTATGAGTTCTTGTTAGTTGGTTGAGATATGAATATATGCATTAATGAGGGTTTGTGTTGACGGTTTTTTATGATCCAAACATGTTAGCATGGATTAATTATTGTATAAATGGAGTATTATGTGTAAATTATTGTTGTTTACATGTTTAGACTTAATTATACCAACTTTGAACTTGTTTTGTGGTGATTTGAGTTTTTGGCCGAGATCCCCTGTTTTTCCCTGCTTTCTTCGCGCTTCTGTGCTAGGACACGCCCATGTCCCTCTTTGTACTGTCTGGGTGACACGCTCGTGTAACCTGTACCTCACACGCCTGTACTGAGTCATGGGCGTATCTCAGTTTGCCCATGAGGTGAGATACGCCCTTGTCTCACCCTTTTTGCTTGACCACTTTTGTACTTCATTACTTGTTTCGTATGTTCTTTCCTTGCTTCGTTTACGACTTTTACACTTCGTAAGGATGTTAATCCATGTGTTAGGATTATGGTATGAAATTCATGAATCATTGTGCTATGGATATGAAAGATATCAATATAATCCCTTCATGTGTTATGTGAATTACTCATTTATGTGTTTCTAAGGCATTAATTGTGCACATGAACATTTTCATGAATTAATAGCATCAAATCTATACCACATCGTCTCATGAACATGTCGTTCGTCCATTAATTGGTTCTTGGAGTCGAGTCTTACGTTAGTCTTTTCGTTTCTTGTTCAGAGGTCGGTCCAGGACTTGAGGAGCA
Organism: Lantana camara; assembly: GCA_037501455.1. Classification (NCBI taxonomy): domain Eukaryota; kingdom Viridiplantae; phylum Streptophyta; class Magnoliopsida; order Lamiales; family Verbenaceae; genus Lantana; species Lantana camara. Next base: position 23,966,285 of record CM074856.1, on the reverse strand, counting down.
GGATCCTTAGCTCTTACTCCCTTTCTTTTCTCAAGGTGAGGTTTTCTTTACGTATTTAAAACCCATATATATCCCAATATGTTTATTTTGGCCAAAACTTATATTATATATATTGTTTTCCAAAAATGCAAATGTTTTATAAAGGAACCCTTCCTTTAACTGAAAATCTACCAACCGTATTGTTTTGGCGAGATACTGCACTGTATTGATTGGGGCCTAAGGGGAAATGTGGGATTAGTGATCGGAACGACATCGGGTCGTCGAAAGGAACCTTTGTACGTAGAACCCATTGGGAATACCTTCGCGCGACCTAGGAGATGGAAACGCAGGGTATTCCTAAGTCGGTGGTTCCTATACCATTGAAGGAGCGGGTAGGAGTCATGAGCCCCCGTCTCACAGTGTACTGAGGTGGTTCGGGTCTTACTAACCCGACTACCGACCCATAGAAGGAGGATGGATACTGAATTATTGTTTTACTTCTTGATTGATACTGAATTTTCATGATCACCCCACACCCTAATTAATCACTGTACATTGTCAGAGTTTGGATGGAGATTTTGCCCCCTCGCCAGGTCACTGATTGCCTAATGAATCCTTGTTATTAAAATATGCTTGTAAAGCCGAGTATTGCCTTCTTTCCCAAACTATCCACTTGGATTATTATCAAAACTCTACTCGGGATTACAAGTTGCATGCTATGTGTTGTATATATATAAACCTCTCACTTAGTCTTCACAGACTAACCCCTCCTCACTTTTAGCTTTTGCAGGTTCTTGCTTGGCGGGGTAATAGAGTCTGTCGGGTCTTTATTTTGTAGCCTAGCTTGATCATACTATGTTATTGCATACTCACACTCGTATTTCTAGGGATTGTATATTATTAATTTTGGAGTTGATGCTTGTAGGCCGTGGTAGCCATAATTTACTATCTTGCTCGCTAATTGAAATTTTCTACTGCTTTCGCTTTTAATCCATTGCCTTGTTCTCAATTGATTGTTGGTTTAAGGGTTAGCCCCGCTTAGCTACGGTTCTTTTATTGTCACCCATTCGCCACTTGTTTAGTTCATGTATGGACTCCTATTTCATATGTGGATTGGACACTCGGTGCGGGGAATGTAGTGTCTATCGACCCGGGTGCTACATCCTAAGGTGGTATCAGAGCCTAGGTTACAAAACCGGGCTCTTGAGTCATGTCTTTTCGGTCTAGGTCGTACGACTTAGGAATTAAATGTTAACTTGCGAGTCTTGCATCAATACTTGTTTAATTGCTCAATTTAAGAGTTGATTTTTATGTGATGCATTTACTTGCGCTTCATAGATAACCTCAAATCCCGACACGTATTTTTCAATGTTTCAGTTATGTAGATGGCCCGTGGTCGACCCCGTCAAGATAGAAGGACCCCCTCGCCTCCTAGGCATCAACAACAACCACCACAACAATCACAAATGAATATGGAAAACTTCATGGAGGCGGTATACCATTATGTCGAGCACCGGAGAGCTCAAGCACCGCCACCGCAGCCACCACCACCTCCACCTATGGTCCGATATCCTCATGGCTTATTCTTGAGTTACACGTTACACACCACCGAGGTTCTCGGGGACCATCGATGATGCCCTGGCAGAAGGATGGTTGACACACATTGAAAGAATCTATAGTGTCCGCCAATTTACAACACAAGAGAAGGCCCGATTTGCTATTTTCCAACTCGACGAAGAGGCCTATGATTGGTGGGAAATGATATAAGAGAAGCTTGAGATGGATGGAGAGGAAGTCATATGGGAGGTTTTTAAAAGAGAATTCCGGGAGACTTTTGTGCCCGAAGTGGTTCGGGAGAGAAAAGACCAAGAGTTCATGGACCTAAAACAAGGCACTAAGATCATGACTCAATACTTAGCCATTTTCAACCGTCTTGGGAAGTACGCCCTTCACATTACCCGGGATGAGAAGAGAAAAGCAAGAAAGTTCATTGTCGGTTTGAGGGAGAATTTAAGGCACGGACAAGCTGGACATAACTTTGAGTCCTTTACCGACAAAGTTCAAAGAGCCTTGGTGCAAGAGAAAGAGTTTAGTAAGAAAGATTCGGTTCTAAGAGCTCAAAGTGGGCAAGGATCGGGCTCGGGATCTAAGAGGCCCATGGTACAAGCTCCCCAACAGAACAAATTGCCTTGGAAGAAGCCAAAACCGGCCACACCTATTTCGATAGCTGCCGCATCATTTCCTCCGGCCCTGAATACCAAGCCTTGTGCTCATTGTGGTTGGAATAACCACACTTGGGAGGAATGTAGGCGCCGACTTGGAGCTTGCTTGCATTGTGGGTCCATGGAGCATAAGATTGGTACATGTCCGAAGAGGAATAGACCACCGAATGCGGGATAGAGACAACTTGTGAAGGCCCATGCCTATGCTATAGACAGAGAGGAGCAGGATGCAGATGTGGATTCGGCTACCGTCGTTGAAGGTATAATATACATACATGGCACGAGCATATATGCATTATTTAATCCTGGTGCTACTCATTCTTTCCTTTCTCGTGATTTGGTTGCTATTTTATTCTTCCCTGTTGTTTGTACTTCCTTGTGTTATGTGGTTAGTTCTCCTTTGGGTGGGAACTTAGAGACAAATCGGGTGTTTAAGGAGGTACCGGTGAGTATAGAGGGTCGTGACTACTTGATGGATTTCGTAGTAATGCCGATGGGTCTGTATGGTGCCATTCAGGGAATGGATTGGCTTTTCAAGCACTGTGCTAAGGTTGACTGTCGTACTAAGAGTGTCCAGTTAGGTTTAGAGGTATTTGTGGGTTCGAGTTCGAAGACTTTGCCTTTGTTGTCTTTCACCAAAGCTCGCAGGTTAGTTTGTGAAGGTGCTATAGAGTTCATTGTCTATCTCCTTAATAAGCCAAAAGATCAGGTAAAACTTGAGGAGACAGAAGTGGTGAAAGATTTTCTCGAAGTTTTCCTAGAGAGCCTTGGTTCTTTACCTCCTGTACGAAAAATCGAGTTTATGATCGATCTATACCTGGATGCCGAGCCTTTATTTAAAACTCCTTATCGGATGGCTCCATCCGAGTTGAAAGAATTGAAGGAGCAACTCAAAGAGTTATTATCTAGTGGGTACATTCATCCGAGTTCTTCCCATTGGGGTGCACCGATTTTATTCGTGAAGAAGAAAAATGGAACCTTGAGAATATGCATCGATTATAGGGAGTTAAACCGGATGACGATCAAGAGAAAATATCTCCTCCCACATATCGAGGAGTTATTCGATATACTTCAGGGATCAAAGGTCTATTCTAAACGTGACCTACGTCAGGGATATTTTCAGCTGCGAATCTGAGAAAAAGATATCCCAAAGACAGGGTTTAACAATCGGTACGGGCATTATGAGTTTGTTGTGATGCCGTTCGGTTTGACTAATGCTCCCGTAACCTTTATGGACATGATGCACAGGATCTTTCGGCCTTTCCTCAACAAGTTTGTGGTGATCTTCATTGATGATATTCTTGTGTTTTCAAGGTCCGCTGAAGAGCACGCGAGACACCTTAAACTCGTGTTGCAAACTTTGAAGGAACATCAACTGTTTGCGAAGTTCAGCAAGTGCGACTTTTGGATTGATAGGGTTTTTTTCTTGGGTCATGTTATTTCTGAGAATGGTGTTGAAGTCGATCCCTCGAAATTGAGACAGTGGTGAAGTGGGAGAAGCCGAAGAATGCCTCGAAAGTTCGAAGTTTCTTGGGTCTAGTGGGATATTATAGAAGATTTGTGAAGGACTTCTCGAAAATTGCTGCTCCTTTGATCCGATTGACTAAGAAAGAGGTGTAGTTCGAGTAGGATGAAGCGTGTGAGAAGAGCTTCAATCTCTTGAAGGAGAAATTGACCACGCCCCGATCTTGACACTTCCCGAAGGTTCCAAGGATTATACCATTTTTACAGATGCATCAGATGATGGATTGGGTTGTGTTCTGATGCAAAACGGGAAAGTGCTTGCTTATGCTTCTAGGAAGTTAAAGGAACATGAGAAGAATTATCCTACTCACGACTTGAAATTAGACGCCGTGATCTTTGCACTTGGAAAGTGGAGACACTACTTGTATGGTGTACCTTTCGAGATCTTTACCGACCACAGGAGCCTATAATATTTATTCACTCAGAAGGATTTGAATATGTGGCAAAGGCGTTGGATGTAGTTTCTTGAAGACTATGAGTATACGATCAAGTACCATCTCGGCAAAGTTAATGTGGTCATTGACGCACTTAGTAGGAAGGCTAGTGTGTCAAATTGGGAAGTGGGTAAAGGTAGTGGAAGTGAGCCTATTGTTGTGAAGGCTTGTGTTGCCAATATCACCATACAACCCCACTTGAAGCACCGTTTGTTTGAAGCTCAGATTAATGATCCGGAAGTTCAGAAGTTGGTTGCTAAGGCAAGAGCAGGTCCGGAGTGTCCGTTTGGGTTCGATGAAACTGGTCTTCTTCGTTTCAAGAACCTTATGGTTGTACCCGACGAGTTAAAACGGGTGTTACTCGAAGAGGCTCACAAATCGACTTATTCTATCCACCCCTGAGGCAATAAGATGTACAAAGATCTTAAACAATATTATTGGTGGAATGGATTGAAGAAAAACGTAGTCGAATATGTGAGACATTGTATGACCTGTCAGAAGGTTAAAGCAGAGCATCAGAAACCCGGAGGTCTTCTACAGCCGTTACCTATTTCAGAGAGAAAGTGGGAGCAGGTGATAACGGATTTTGTATTCGTGTTGCCAAGATTAATGGGTGGTTATGGCGGTATTTGGGTGATCATGGACCGCCTGACAAATCGGCACATTTTTTACCAGTTCGGATGTCTTTCAAGATCAGTAAGCTAGCCGAGTTGTACAACCGCGAGATCATTCGGCTTCATGGCATTCCGGTTAGCATAGTGTCAGATAGAGATCCGAGGTTTACTTCGAGGCTGTGGCAAGATTTACAAAGTATTTTGGGCACGAAGCTCAAGTTTAGTACTGGGTCATACCCTCAAACGAATGGCCAATTCGAGAGATTGATCAAGTATATCAAAGACTTACTTCGAGCTTGTGCTTTGGATTTTCAGACTTCTTGGGATCAACAACTACCCTTGATCGAGTTTGCCTACAACAACAATTTTTAAGCCTCGATCGGTATGACACCGTATGAATTACTCTATGGTCGAAAGTGCAGATCTCCATTGTTCTTCAATCTAGAAGAGTGGAAAAGGACTAAACAAGAGGGCATTAAGAAGGGTGAGAAGTTGGAGAAACCTTCTAAAGCCGTACGAGATATGATTGAGAAAGTCCAACTGGTACAACAACGGATTAAAGCAGCTCAGGATTGACAGAAGAGCTATTTCGACAATAGAAGAAGGGATGTTAAGTTTGAGGTTGAGGACCGTGTGTTCTTGAAGGCGTCTTCGCGTAAAGGATTTGCTAGGATTGGGAGAGGAGGGAAGCTTAACCCTCGTTACTTGGGTCCATTTGTGATACTTGAGAAGATTGAAGAAATTACGTATCGTTTGGACCTACCTCTGAGCTTGACCGGGATTCATAATGTCTTCCATGTTTCTCAACTAAGGAAGTATTATCCCGATGAGTCCGAGATTCTCCCCGTTGAAGAAGTGGAAGAGGCTGACTTGCAACCAGATTTAACTTTTATCCAAAAGTCGGTGAAGATTTTCGACCACAAGTTTCAGGTGTTGAGAAACCGACAGATTCCCTTGGTAAAGGTTTTATGGAGAAGCGATAAGACCGAGGAAGCCACTTGGGAAACCGAGGACAAGATGATAAATTTTTATCCAGAGTTATTTCCACCCGAGTAGTGAATCTGGGGACCATATTCTATTAAGAGGGGGAGGGTTGTAACGCCCCGAGTTCTCGTCTTTCAGGTACGCACGCCAAGCGTGTGGTTTTCCGAGAGTTAGAATTATTTTATTTATTTTAGTTCACACCTTATTATGCAAATTGTATGATTAATTACCTGACTAATTATAATTGGACTTAATTGCATTAAAATAACATAAATGATTAATTGTAACATGCATATAATATTATACTTAAATTCATAATTCTTTAACTTATATATATATATATATATATATATATATATAACCATACCACTTGATCTCTTGCATAGCATAATTGCATACACCCTCTTCATAGCATTATATCTAAAATGTAAATAAGTGATCTCAAGGACTTAATAGCAATTAAGCATATATACACAAGACATATATTTTATATCATATGCATTACATATATTACATTACCTTCACTTCTCTCTCAATCTCATTTCATACATACATAAGATCACACACACTCATTCACACACATAAGGCGTTCAAATTTAAGGAGTAGGAGGAGTCGTCGTGCCGTCATCCGGAGCTCGTTGCATCATCTTCATCACTTTCTACATCTTCTCCCTTCTTCATTTCTTGTGCTTGGTGTGTATATATATGTGTATGTGTGTGATTGTGGATTAAGTTGGGGTTTGTGTGAATCTAAGTTTAATATCTTACTCTTAAGTGTGTTTATGCATGGTTATATGCTTATTCATAAAGTTAATGCATGAGTTCTTGTTAGTTGGTTGAGATATGAATATATGCATTAATGAGGGTTTGCGTTGATGGTTTTTGATGATCTAAACATGTTACCATAGATTAATTGTTGTATAAATGGAGTATTATGTGTATATTATTGTTGTTTGCATGTTTAGACTTAATTATACCAACTTTGAACTTGTTTTCTAGTGATTTGAGTTTTTGGCCGAGATCCCCTGTTTTTCCCCTGCTTCCTTGGCGCTTCTGCGCTAGGACACGCCTGTGTCCCTCTTTGTACTGTCTAGGTGAGACGCCCGTGACACCTGTACCTCGCACGCCTGTACTGAGTCACGGGCGTGTCTCAGTTTGGCTATGAGGTGAGACACGCCCGTGTCTTACCCTTTTTGCTTGACCACTTTTGTACTTCATTACTTGTTTCGTATGTTCTTTCCTTGCTTCGTTTATGACTTTTGCACTTCGTAAGCATGTTAATCCATGTGTTAGGATTATGGTATGAAATTCATGAATCATTGTGCTATGGATATGAAAGATATCAATATAATCCCTTCATGTGTTATGTGAATTACTCATTCATGTGTTTCTAAGGCATTAATTGTGCTCATGAACAATTTCATGAATTAATAGCATCAAATCTCACACCATATCATCTCATGAATATGTCGTTCGTCTATTAATTGGTTTATGGAGTCGAGTCTTACGTTAGTCTTTTCTTTTCTTGTTCAGAGGTCGATCCAGGATTTGAGGAGCAAGCTTCTTAGCTCGTATTCCCTTTGTTTTCTCAAGGTGAGGTTTTCTTTACATATTTAAAACTCGTATATATCCCAATGTGTTTATTTTGGCCAAAACTTATATAGTTTTCCAAAAATGCAAATGTTTTATAAAGGAACCCTTCCTTTAACTGAAAATCTACCAACCGTACTATTTTGGCGAGATACTGCACTGTATTGATTGGGGCCCAAGAGAAAACGTGGGATTGGCAACCGGAATGGCATCGGGCCGTCGGAAAGAACCATTTCATGTGGTACCCATTGGGAATACTTTCGCGCGACCTAGGAGACGGGAATGCGGGGTATTCCTGAGCCGGTGGTTCCCATACCCCCCCTGTCTCACACTGTACTGGGGTGGCTCGGGCCTTGCAAACCCGACCACCGACCCTTGAAATGACGATGGATAGTGAATTACTGTTTAACTGCTTGATTGATACTAAACTTGCATGATCACCCCACACCCTAATTAATCACGGTACACTGTCGGAGTTTGGATGGAGATTTTACCCCCTCGCCAGGTCATTGATTGGCTAATGAATCGTTGTTATTAAAATGATGCTTGTAAAGCCGAGTATTGCCTTCTTTCCCAAACTATCCACTTATATTATTGTCAAAACTCTACTCAGGGTTACAAGTTGTATGCTATGTGTTGTATATATTAGGAGACCGAGGATAAAATGAAACAGTTATATCCAGAGTTGTTCTCGGGTCGAGCAGTGAACCTGGGGACCAGGTTCGCCGAAGGGGGGGGGGGGGGGTTATGACACCCTGTTCTACAGTTCGGACAGGTATGACGTACTTATGTGATTTAATTTCGTACTTACGCTTTAATTTAATTACATTTGAATTATGTGATTTTATTTGAATTGATTGCATAATTGAATTAATTGAAGTGTGGCTTGTTTGGACACTTTACCTTTTAAATCGAACCAACCGAACCAGAAAATTTGAACCAAACCCCACCACCTTGAATTGAACTGGTTCAGCCCTTAAAGGCTGAACCACCTCTCCTTTACTCCTCATTTCACGTAGTTCAGGCCCAAGAGAAAGCCCCAAGCTCCATTTTCATCTTCCAACTTCAAGAGCCAATATCTCCCTCATTTCTCCATCTTTTCACAAGCCAAAGTAAGTTTTGGAATTCCTTCGTCGTGCTCTTTGTTTCTATATTTAATTTCTGATTTATGGTGGAGTATTTGAACATGTATGATCAACCACATGAATAGTAAGGGTTTGGCTAAAATTGGAGATTATGTGATATATGATTGATATAATTGAATTTTGACTTCATAAATGTGTTCTACATGATATATGTGTTGTAATGAATGCATGGATTCAATTGGTAGTTGAGTATTTAATATGTTGCCATGAATGAGTTTGAATATGAAATTTATGAACTTGGTTTCAATTCTTGTTATTTCTGAGTTTTATGTGTTTAAACTTGTCCTAGTTGATTTATATGAATATTTTGTATGATTTTGCTATGTGAAGGTTTCTGCCCAGTTTAAAATTCGAACCAGGCCGGAACGGCCGTTCTTGCCCCAGCTTTAAACTAGGAATGGCCCTTCGCGGGTTTCTATGACGTCACTTCCGAAAATGGGAACGATCCTTCCCAGTTTGTTCTAGAGCTGGGAAGGACCGTTCCCAAGGGCCAAAATCAGCAAATCTTTACAGACGCTCGGGGAGAGGTTCGGGGATCTGGGAACGACCCTTCCCATTTTGAACTGGGGGCCAAAACGGTCGTTCCCATATTCCAGAAAGTTTTGGGCGAGAACGGGAACAGTCGTTCTCTATAGTGGCAGGGCCGTTCCCATTCTTCCCTGAGACCTGGGAGCTTCTACTGCTTCTCTTTTGCTTAATTATGCGCTCTTATGATTTTCATTGTTAAATTTTTACATGTTTATTGTTATAACTTGATTTTCATTACATGATAAATTGTAAATAAATGTTATATACTATGTTATATGAATTATGTGATACATTTTATGTTGTTTTGGATTCATTCATAAGTCATGCATTGGCCAAACGTCTCAATTGGTCCATATAGAGCCTAAGTCTTGGGTTATCGTGTTTTCTTTTCAGACGGTGTTGCCGGTGACGAGCCCAAAGCATAGCTTGATCACTCCGACTCCTTTCTTTTCTACGCACAAGATGAGGTTTAGGATTTTGTATAGTTATTGACCTAAAGCCTTTATGTGATCTTTTCGAGCCTTACATGAGATTATATATTATATATATAATTAAATAAGTGTTGAATATGATATGTTTATGATCTTATGAAACAAGTTTGAATTAGAAAGTTAATTGTGTAAGCATATGTAAGCTATTTTGAAAAAGTATTTTATATTCAAGTTCGGTAGCGAGTTTTGCCATGAAAGACTGGTATATGAATGTAATGTGAATGTGGGCCCTAGGAGTTATGGGTAAGGAATCCTCGGGACGGTGTTGGGCCATCGGGGCTCGGCATGTGCATAGGTTCCATCCAAGTTATCACGTGTGACCCCGGGAGCTAGGGAAGGCGTGGTATTATGATGCCTTCAGTGTGAAAGTCGGGGAGGACACGTTGTGGGTTAGCTACCTCACGTGGGTTTGTAAAGATATGGATGGTTAGGGCCGCATGTGGCTCTTCCATCATTGGTGTGTTGGATGGATAAGTTTCTGATTTATGTTTTAATATGATATGAGGAGTAAAGGTTGAAAGCTCCTTCTCACCGAGCATGTGATATGTTATGTTATGGGAATTATGAATCGGAATAGAGTTTATGAAAATAGTTTCTAAGTATATAAGTTTGTTTTGAAATGTTTGGTTTGTAAAACCTATTCCCGATTTATAAATCCACTTTTGTTATGTGTTGTGCTTTGTATATATAGTGTGTAGGTGTGCGTTAGCCCCCTCACTCCGTCAGTTGATTGACCACTCGTTTTATCTTTTAGTTGCAGGTTTTGGGAACTTGAGCCAGGAGGAGAAGTGTGTCTTCCTTGTCACACTTTTGGGTCTAGGTCTAGTTAAGATGCATACCACATACACTCTTATTTTTGTATACTTATGTCTTGAATACTTGGAGATCGATTACATTTTGTTTTGATGAGGCCGTGTGGGCCAATATACATGTTGTATATATTCGATGATGATATGTTATATATGTTATGCGTTGACTTTAATTGTTTTGGTTTTATTTGATTCGCTTTCATGCACTTGGAGTTGTGTTGTAAGCTCTGCCTAGCCTAGTGAGTGAGTTGGTCTCCCGTTCACTAGGATTCGGATTCGGGTACGGACTTCCCATTTCATGACCGGGTTTGGATCTTAGTGCAGAGGATGTGGTCCCTACATTTGGGTGCTACAATTATCTTTTACTTTCTCTGTGTGTTAATATGCTGTTTACTTGCAAGTTTTAAATTTCTCTATCTTCCGCTGCATTTTACCTTACGCTCTACTTAAGTACCGTCTATACCGTTCGCCGTAGTATTTCTCGAGTGCTAGGTCTCATATCCACTCGAGGGTAGTACTGTACAGGAGTTGTAGTGTTAGGGGGCGCTACACCCACTGTCATCTTCACATAAGCAGGACAACACCAAATTCTTAAGTTATTTTGGATACGCACAAATATAGATTTCTATAAGGACTTTGCGACATCAAGTTATACTAAAAACCGAAGCTCTAATGTGTTCTTTTCTCTTGTTGTAGCCTCATCTGTTAGGAATAGTACCCTTAAAGCAACATTTGTGCTTTACTATTTCCTTGAAAAATCACAAACAGTCCTTGAATAATAAACGAGATGATTTTGTTCATAGGCAATCACTTTTTTACGTGCTTATTTATGTCTGTTTGGATTGACTGTGTTTTGCATGTTTTAAACTCCCCTAATCCGATAATGCCGTTAAGAACTTTGCCCTTATGGGAACGGCACATGAAACAAGTTCTTAACTCCATAGGCGAGGATTAGAAACTTCTCCAAGTCGATGAGTCTGACAGACAATGTGAGTGTCGACCTTGACTCCATTGAGACTTGCTTATGTGATTATGTCCTTTTGAAAGATCATTCAGTTTCATGGAATGATAAGTGCATACGATGATGTGTTCACAATACATAAGGGTGATTGTTATAAGAACTTCATCACTGAGATGTCCCTGTGAGAATATTCCTAAATGGGAAAGGAAGTCTCCTAGAAACTTCCAAATTAGGAAATATCTCACAGGTTAATGACATGATTAATAATCCTTAGACTTGAGATTCTGTAATGTCTCATATGAGCTAACTCTGTAATCTCTGATATAGGCTCAAAAGGATGTCACCGTATAGACACCTGAACCATGGCCTACGTTGGGATTACACAGGTAGCATATGTAGAATTAGTAGAGTCGATAAAGGACCTACACTTGTTAAGAACAAGAATGATCTCTTACTGATTGAGTTGTTCATAGTCCATTAAATATTAAACCCTTGGCCAAGGTGGATGAAAGATCAAGACATCAAGAAAAGGGGGTTTTCTTAGATTGAAATCTAAATGGATATGAAACGAACTTAACTTAAAAGATCAAGAATGATGAATGTGAGTTTGCCTAAGAAGGGGGGTTGAATTAGGTCTTAAAACCTTTTTAAGAATTTTATAAAACTTTATGAAACGCAGCGGAATTATTAAGGTTTTAAGAAAACCGTTTATCAGAGTTAAACGCGTGTTTTGCTTGAAATAATTACTGGTACGAAATAAAAAAGTACCAGACAGTTACTGGTACGAAATAACAAAGTACCAGACAGTGCAATAACGAAAATATGCAAAGCAAGTAAATGACACGGCTGACACGGCTATTTATCTAGGTTCAGTCTGAAGACCTACGTCCTGTCCCCAAGTTTTCACTTAGGATTTGAAACCTGTTTCACTCAAATGATTAGCACAAGTACAATAAAGTTCCAGGAGTAAAACAGTAAAAACCAAAGAGTTAGAAAAACTCCCTAAGAGAGTTGATACAATATAACCGATCACCAATCTTGGCAACAAGATAGTGTGACTCGTTCTGGCGGTAGTATCGCGACCACTCAGCTTCCACGACCTCAGTGTAGTACGCTTAACGTCACTCACACCTAGCTAGAACTAGCTATCGACCGACTACTTCCACGACCCAGCAACCCTGCACAACTCAACTTGCTCAAAGTGATTCTTGAGCTAGAGTCTGATCTCTTCACCACCAAAGTCCCTCGAGACAACAAACAAGCAAACAAGAATTAGAAGAAAACACCAAACCATATATGAAACTCAATATTCTCGTTTTCACTATATTGGTTTAGCACTCTTTTCTCCCTTTTATTACTCATGAATTTCTCTCTTAAATACAAGTAATACAACGGCTAAAGAGTGTAAAATAAGGTAGGAGCCGTTTGGGATTGATTCTGGTACCAAAGGAAAGATTTACAACTAAGTTCCAGAAGAAATTCAAAAGTACTAGGTCAACACTTTCCATAATAATAAAGATTCTATGCATGTGACAAATATAAGTATGGAATAAATCAATTATGGGCTGTATAAAAACGTGATTGGCAATCAAGGTAATTAAGGAATGATTTTATGCAATTCAAATAATCTTTCCATGCTAGAATAAAAACATGTGATACAATGATGTATGGAAAGATGCACAAATATCTTGGAAGCATCAAAACTTACCATTTAAGTACCAAAGAGGTCAACAATCTCCCCCTTTTTGATGATGACAAGAGATTTGATGCGATATTTGAAATAGAGAACTTACCTGAGCTCCCCCTGAATGTGTGATGGAGATTTTTTAAGTTCTCTCCCTGAATAAGTGCTTCCTCTTGAACATAGAGGATTAATTCCGAAATTCCAGCATAATTCCAAAATTCCAGTATAACTTCCAGTGTATGAAAACAATGCATACAATCAAGAATCACGTAAGGGTTACATAAATATGTCACATAAGCATATCAAATCTTTACCTCTTGTAGCGCCCCTATACACTACAACCCCGCACCAAAGTATCTCCCGAGTGGATGTGAGGCCTAGCACACGAGAAACACTCCGGCGAACGGACAGTGCTATACAATATCAGAGTATTGGAACACTACAGCGGAAATTTTATAATTTAAAAACATTCAAAACTATGATAGGGGAATGCAATAAATAAGCCAGTAATGGCATAGTATAGATATCAAAAGTAGTGACCATGCCGTAATAAATAATTACAAGCTTGGAAGCATAACTTATTCTAAAGAACCTTGACTATTATGCTAACGAGAAGACACACTAGGCTTCAAGATACCTTCTAGTAAGCGTCCGATAAACCTGAAACCATGAGTTGTAAAGTGCGAGGGTTAGTCAAAGTGACTAAGTGAAGGGGTAGTTGGAACTACATATATATGTATAGGTATATTTGAAAAAGTGTTTGACTATAAAAGTTAGAGTTTGATGCTGTTAATAAAATAATAGATTAATAGTATTATACGGGAAATCAATAAAATAATAATCAATACAAATATTTGGTTCATATTTATTTTGAGAAAAAGGGTAATAAGTGGATTGGGTATCAGATTCTTGAAAATATGAACCATACGATAATAAAATATTAATGCCCTGCAAGTAGGCGTTCTCCATCCTTTACTCCTTAAACAGAATGAAATCAGAAATAACAGAATCAATCCAGCCTTCTTCCTCCATGATCTGTCGGGAGCAACCCCTCGAGATCCAGATACAGACAGAGGGAGGGACGTACCTTTCCCGTCACTTAATGTGGAACTAACCTCCAGTTAAACCAACATTAAGATCAGATTTGGCGGCAGGTATAGTAATAGACGGTGGCCCTTGCCACCCGGCTATTAGTTCTACCGTACCACCGGGCCCAACAGATACAGATACATATACAGATCTTGCATTTTAAATACAGAATAGAGTTACATTATATCAATACTCGCCAAAACGGACTTGAGTATGATATGTTTGTAACTTATACTTAAACAAGGATTTTGATTTATTTAATAGGAAAATAAATATCCTTATATCAGATATTTCCCCAGGAAGGGGATAATACTATAATTAAGGAAAAATAAGACTGATCCCTTATTGGGATAAATAATAAAATATTTTATATGTAGACTCATGATCCCAGTTGAAAATATTTTAACCTCACCTGCTACGATACGGAATCAAGTAAAGTATTCGGGGTTCCACTGTCCAGACCTAGTTCCTGAAAGTAGTGAACTACTACGGACTTAGAGAACTAGGTTCTTTCTATACTAATGCGACACATGAATGAGCACAATTAAAGCATGTGGTAACAGTAAGGTACAGGAAATTCGGTAATCCAGAATTGAAATATTATTGTAAATCATTCTGATACCAAAGTCACACAACCGAATTAACCAAGAAATTCCTATTCAAATCATAAATCCAAATTTAAGGTTTATTTTTAATAAAAGTGAACTCGATTTTGAAAATGTTATTTAATCCCCGATTTTAAAATCGTTAGATAAAATCCCTTCATAAAAACCCAAATTTTATGTCATATTAATTCTTAAAATTACTACATGAGATTATTGGTCAAAATTCATATTTAAAGTCAAAAGTCAAGGTTACTATTGAAAAACGGTTACTATTTAAACATAGGGGATTAAATACTTTTAAACATAAAATCAAACACACACTTACACACACTAGCACACGGTACACACATATTTCAAGAACATTAAGAACATGTTTTTCATCATGTTTGAACATTCATAAGATGTTCTAGGCATTCTTGATCAAATTCATAGTCATAACATAAGATTAAAGAATAAATGAGCATAATATATAAACTTTTCATGAAATATGATTCATAAATAAATTCCTAAACATGAATTTATTCAAATCTTCAAGTATTCATAAAATGCTCTACACATGCTTGATTATATTCATATTCATAACATAGGATTTGAAGCATAATATAGCAATATATATATATTCTCTATGAAAAATTATTCTAAATAAATTATTCTAGGCATGAATTTAATCAAACAAGATCATAATCATTTAAATACATACTCATATTATATCATACCATAATTCATGCATTTAATTAAATAAAATTCCATAATGTGCACACATTGTATTTAACTAACAATTATGCACATATTTCATAAAATAAAATTCCTAAAGCATAATTTAATTAATCTTAGACATGCTACTATTATTATTATACTAAGAACATAATATAAAGTATGAAATAATAGAAGAAAAACATACCTTAGAGAGGGAGAGTGGGAATGGCGTGAGGAATGGAGAGAAAAGAGTGATTTTTGTGTGTTGATTTGTGAGTTATAAATGAGGCTTGAGGGGGGTATTTATAGGTAGTCATGAGGGGTCTCTAAGCAATAAATGAAAGTTTAAGGGAGATGTGGATGTCTCCTAATTCATACAAATGCTTGGTGATTAATTAGGAGATGTGTTTAAATTATATTATGAACAAATGCTTGGTAATTACTTAGGAAATGTGGAGAAATTATGCTCATTTAATTAATCCTTCTAGAAGAGTATGTGGTCATGAATGATGTCATCTTGAATAAAAATAAATATAAAATGATATAAAATTTATTCAAGAGTCGAGAGGTAAAAGCTTGAAGTAGTGAATTAATGAAAGAATGAGTGAAAAACGAGCTTCGTTTTGATTATAAATGTGGAATATTTAGACTTTTCGTTTATAAATTATGAATATTAAAGATGATGAAAATCATGAGAAAATTATATAAACGAAGCTATGATAAATTTTGGAGTTTGGAAAAATCATTATAATGTAGGGAAAAATTCAAGGATCGTTTTAAGTAAAATTTCGAATATTGAATAAAAGCTAATTCTTTAAAATAAAATGATGATTTTTAAAAAGGAAAATATTTATAAAATATGCTATGGTGAAATCGAGTTTTTGGTAAATGCATGAAAATTCATAAAATAATTTAAGGGTCGTTTTGGTTATAATATTGAATATAAAAAAGGTAGATGAGTAAGGATTTATTGATGATCGAATCATAAGTTAGGGTTTTCGCCGGTTTTTGACACTACGGGAGTTAGGATGAGAATTATGGTTCACGGAGAGTATCACGATCCTCGAAATAATGTGAGGATTCTTTTGGTTACAATATTGGGTAATGAAAGTGCTTCGGGAGACGTAGGAAAATTTTTGAGCTGTAGGGGTATTTTCATAATTTCCAACCTAAAACTGTAGGAATGGGTTTTGAAGCATATGAAAGGGTTTTAGGTGCTAGAAGGGAATGAATACTAGAATTCTAGGATTTTATGAGAAGAGTTTCAAGGTACGAGTTAAATAGAGGAAATAATTAAATCTACGATCATTTAATTAAAGCGTAACACATAAAAGCACATAAGTCACATAAGATGTAATGCATGAAGTGAATAAATAAGAACCGAGATTATAAGTGCTTCTTGAATAACCCCTTTACTTTACCTTTTCCATCTCGGCCCAGGTTAGGGCTGTTACACCTCTCTCCCTTCATCATCAAAGAGGGTAAATACCAGAAGCTAAAAACTCATGCCTCATGCTGAAAAATTAACTTTTTGCAAGTGTAGGACATTCAATTATCCCTAATGCAGTTCTAAGCATGCAAAACCGTTCTTCACTTAATGCCTTAGTAAAAATATGAGCTAATTGATGCTCGGTATCAATGAATTCAATGCACACATCACCTTTTTGCACATGATCACGAATGAAATGATGCTTAATTTCTATGTGCTTTGTGCGTGAATGGTGTACTGGATTTTTTGTAACGCAAATGGCACTTGTATTGTCACATAGGATTGGAATTTCGTGCAATGTAATACCAAAATCACATAAAACTCTTTTCATCCACAACAATTGAGTGCAACAACTTCCTAGTGACATGTATTCGGCTTCAGTAGTAGATAATGCAACGACGCTTTGTTTTTTGCTTGACCAAGTAACCAAACATTTAGAAAGTAATTGACAACCTCCACTGGTACTTTTTCTATCAATTCTGCAACCAGCATAATCAGCATCAGAAAAACCAGTGAGCAAAAAATCATCTGAATAAGGATACCACAAACCATAATCAATCGTTTCTTTAAGGTATCTCAAAATTCGTTTAATAGCAGCAAGATGATATTCTTTAGGTGAGGACTGGAATCTTACGCATAAGCAAGTTGTGAACATAAAATCAGGACGACTGGAAGTTAAATAAAGTAAACTAACAATCATACCTCTGTAGAGTTTTTCATCTACCAGTTTACCTTCCTCATCTTTGTCAAGTTTGGTATTTGGCTGCATTGGAGTTGACATGGATTTACTTTGATCCATGTTGAATTTCTTTAACAACTCCTTTGTATACTTGCTTTAAGAAATGAAAATTCCTTCACTTGTTTGTTTGATTTGTAGCCCAAGGAAGAAATTTAATTCTCCCATTACGCTCATTTCGAATTCCTGTTGCATACTTCTTGCAAATTCCTCACAAAGCGAATCATTAGTAGCACCAAATATAATATCATCAACATAAATTTGCACTATTAGTATATCATGCTCATGTCGTTTAGTAAATAAGGTGGTGTCAATGATTCCAATGGAAAAACCAGTTTTAATGAGAAAACTACTAAGCCTTTCGTACCAGGCTCTAGGGGCCTGTTTTAGTCCATAAAGTGCTTTTGACAATTTGAAAACATGATCATGCAATTCTTCATTTTCAAAACCAGGTGGTTGTTCCACATAAACTTCTTCACTTATAAAACCATTTAAAAATGCACTTTTAACGTCCATTTGATATAAAGTGAAACGTTTATGAGATGCAAAAGCTAAAAGCATGCGTATTGACTCTAATCTAGCTACGGGAGCAAAAGTTTCATTGAAGTCAATACCTTCTTGTTGACAATATCCTTTGGCTACAAGTCGAGCCTTATTTCTTGTGATCTTACCTGATTCATCAAGTTTGTTTCGAAATACCCACTTGGTTCCAATGACTGGACGGCTAGGTGGTCTTTCTACTAAAGTCCAAACTTGATTCTTTTCGAATTGGGTTAGCTCGTCCTGTATAGCTATTACCCAAGCTGGATCATCTAGAGCTTCCTTAATGTCTTTTGGTTCAATAAGAGACAAGAATGCACAGTTGGAACTTTCTGTGGTAGTTTGTCTCGTCTTTGATCTTGTAGTTATTCCAGTTTGCACATCACCAATGATTAAGTCCGTTGGATGGCTGGAGGCATGTTTGAACTTTCTTTGCCTCGATTCTTCCTTATTTGTGTTGGAATCTTGGTTGGTATTTGCGTTGGTATTCTCCGCAGACTCTGGAACTTCTGAGTTGGCTTCTGTTTCAGTTCTAGTTCTAATTCCAGTTCCAGCTTCTCCTCCAATTCCAGTTCCAGTTCCAGGAACTAAAGTAAGTCTATCAAATCCTGCAATTTCATTGCTTAAGGGTTCCTTGGCTTTAAAAGGGTTAGTTTCATCAAAGACAACATGCATGGATTCTTGGATTGTCTTTTTTCTTTTATTAAAAACACGATAGGCCTTACTATGACTTGAATAACCAACAAAAATGCCTTCATCAGATTTTGAATCAAATTTTGAAAGATTATCACTATCATTTAGGATAAAACACTTGCATCCAAAAACACGAAAGTATGAAATATTAGGAGTTTTATCATACCACAATTCATAAGGGGTCTTTTTAAGAAAAGGTCTCAAAATGACACGATTTGCAACATAACATGTGGTATTAACAGCTTCACCCCAAAAAGATTTTCGAAGATCATATTCATTAAGCATGGTTCTAGCAATTTCTTATAAAATCCGATTTTTACGTTCTACCACGCCATTACTTTGGGGGGTTTTAGGAGTAGAAAAATCATGAATATAACTATTTTCTTCACAAAATAAAGTAAAGTTAATCTCATCAAATTCAGTACCATGATCACTCCTAATTTTCTTTATGAAAACATTTTTCTCATTTTGCAAACGCTTGGTAAGAGGAAAATGAGCACGTAATGCATCATTTTTATGAGCCAAAAACAACACCCATGTAAATCTAGTATAATCATCAAAAATAACAAAGCAATACTTTTTACCTCCCAAGGTTGCGGTTCTCATCGGACCAAAGAGGTCAATATGCAGAAGTTCCAGCGGGCTGGAACTTGTGACTTCCTTCTTTGATTTGAATGAAGATCTGATTTGCTTGCCTTTTTGACATACATCACAGATTCTATCCTTTGTAAAGTTCAATTTTGGTACTCCTCTAACCAAATCCTTCTTTGTGATGTGAGAGATAAGTTCCATATTTACATGGCCTAACCTCCGGTGCCATGTCCAAGGTTCTCCATCTATCACAGCTAGGCACTCAACATTTTGGTTAGATAAAACATCAAGAGTAATGCAATAAATATTTCTATCCCTAATAGCAGTGAATATAGTGGTATCATTCATGCTAACATTGCAATATGAAGAATGAAATTGAACTTGGTATCCACTATCACATAATTGACTAATGCTTATCAAATTATGTTTCAAACCTTCTACAAGCCAAACATTTTCAATGGTAGTACCAGATTTGGTACCAACGGTACCTTTACCAATAATTTTGCCTTTGGCGTTATCTACAAAAAAGACATTTCCTGTATTGCAAGAATCAAAATTTAAGAACATTGAGATATCACCCGTCATGTGCCTGGAACATCCACTATCCAAGTACCACTTCTGATTTCGGGAGTGTTCCTTAGGCATTTCCAGCAAAAATCATTAGCTTGACTTAGGTACCCAACTTTTATTGGGTCCTTCATGGTTAGTAGCAGGAGATTTACGCACACAAACAAACTTTGTACCAATATGTTTCTTAGCAGGGCATTTCATATTAGTATGACCAGATCTACCACATATGAAACACGTTTTATGAAAAGTTCCAGTATTCTTTGGTGCAGTTCCAGTGACTGGTTTTTTTGAAAGGGGGACGAAATTCCAGTTTGGAATTCTTAATACCAGAAACAGATTTTCTACTAGTTGAAGAATCATTCACAGTAGGTTTGCCTTTGATTTGTCTTTTCAGATTAAAAACTTCATTTTCACACACTATATTTTCCTTTTCAACAATTGCCTTTTCATTTTGAAGGTTTTCAATTTTGTTATCAAAAGCAATTTTATCCTTTTTATTTGATTCCTTCAAAAAATTGATTTCTTCTTCCAGTTTTTTCTTTTCATCAAGAACTTTACTTAATTCATTTTTCAATGAAGTATTGGAAGACATAAGTATCTCCATATCTTTATGGCATTCATCTAATAATTCATAAACATCATCATTATCCGAATCAATATCGAAATTTAAATGTACCTCATTGTTTGCCATTAGACATAGCTCCTCTTCATCAAAGGGGTCGCTATCCGAATCTTCAAAGCTGACTTTCAAGCCTTTGATCTTTGTGGATTTGGACGCCTTTTTGAGTTTAGGACAATCTGGTTTTTTGTGTCCAATCTCACCACATTCAAAGCATATAATTGGCTTACTTTTTCAGATTCTTGGCTGGTTCTTCATTGATTTTTTTTCTGGAACTTCATTTTGAAACCAGCAAGTCTTTTCATTCTTCGAACCATCATGGCTATCTCATCATCAATCTTTGGTTCGTCTAGATCATCTTCGTCCTCTTCTTGATTAGAACTAAATGCAATATCCTGTCTAGTTTTTGATCCGGAAGTAACCTGTTTATTGAGAAGTACCAGCTCGTGGGCGGTGAGAGAACCAATGAGTTCTCCCATGTTCATGTTGTTGATATCTTTCGCTTCATGGATGGCAGTCTCCTTTGGTGTCCATTCTTGAGGAAGTGATCTAAGGATCTTCCTCACCTTTTCTTTCTCCGAAATCGGTTGTCCAAGAGCATGAAGCGTGTTCACAATCTCCATGAATCTTGCATTCATTTGGCTAATATTTTCATCAGGTTTCATGGTGAACAATTCAAGTTGGTGCAGCAACAAAGCAATACTTTCCTCACGGACCTGACTGGTACCTTCGTGGGTGACTTGTAATGTGTCCCACATATCTTTGGCCGATTCACAAGTACTTACTCGATTGTATTCCTCTTTCACCAATGCACATGCTATCACGTTCTTTGCTTTGGCGTTCATGGTAAGAGATTTCATATCCTCCGCGGTATACTAATTTTTCGTCTTTGGTACTTGCTTATCACCCTATCCTTTAATTGGAACTAACTGTCCATCTTCCACAATTATCCATATAGCATAATCCAATGATATGATGAACTCCTGCATCCGATGTTTCCATGATGCATAGTTGGTTCCATCAAAGAGTGGCGGCCTGGTATTTGACATTCCTTCTGCAAACACACCAAAACTTGAAGAAGCCATTAGATCTTTAACTCAAGGTTGTTAAACCAAATATATAGAGCACGAGGCTCTGGTACCAATTGATGAATGTGAGTTTGCCTAAGAAAGGGGTTGAATTAGGCCTTAAAACCTTTTTAAGAATTTTATAAAACTTTATGAAACGCAGCGGAATTATTAAGGTTTTAAAAAAACCATTTATCAGAGTTAAGCGCGTGCTTTGCTTGAAATAATTACTGGTACGAAATAACAAAGTACCAAACAGTTACAGGTATGAAATAACAAAGTACTAGACAGTGCAATAACGAAAATATGCAAAGCAAGTAAATGACACGACTATTTATCCAGGTTCAGTCCGAAGACCTACAACCTGTCCCCAAGTTTTCACTTAGGATTTGAAACCTGTTTCACTCAAATGATTAGCATAAGTACAATAAAGTTCCAGGAGTAAAACAGTAAAAACCAAAGAGTTAGAAAAACTCCCTAAGAGAGTTGATACAATATAACCGATCACCAATCTTGGCAACAAGATAGTGTGACTCGTTCTGGCGGTAGTATCGCGACCACTCAGCTTCCACGACCTCAGTGTAGTACGCTTAACGTCACTCATACCTAGCTGGACCTAGCTATCGACCGACTACTTCCACGACCCAGCAACCCTGCACAACTCAACTTGGTCCAAGTGATTCTTGAGCTTGAGTCTGATCTCTTCACCACCAAAGTCCCTCGAGACAACAAACAAGCAAACAGGAATTAGAAGAAAACACCAAACCGTATATGAAACTCAATATTCTCGTTTTCACTATGTTGGTTTAGCACTCTTTTCTCACTTTTTATTACTCATGAATTTCTCTCTTAAATACAAGTAATACAACGGCTAAAGAGTGTAAAATAAGGTAGGAACCGTTTGGGATTGATTCTGGTACCAAAGGAAAGATTTACAGCTAAGTTCCAGAAGAAATTCAAAAGTACCAGGTCAACACTTTCCATACTAATAAAGATTCTATGCATGTGACAAATATAAGTATGGAATAAATCAATTATGGGCTGTATAAAAACGTGATTGACAATCAAGGTAATTAAGGAAAGATTTTATGCAATTCAAATAATCTTTCCATGATAGAATAAAAACATGTGATACAATGATGTATGGAAAGATGCACAAATATCTTGGAAGCATCAAAACTTACCATTTAAGTACCAAAGAGGTCAACAAAGAATATTAAGGCTCTGAGAATATTCCCATGCGTTAGTTCTTGATTGAGAGATGGAGTTGTAGGTGGATCGTATTTCACTGATTGTCATTGACTGAAAGGTTCTTCAATTCATTTCGTTATTCGGCTAGGGGTCACACACCCATTGCTAGATTACTGTAGTGTGATCTGTGAAGTGATTAATTAATTATGGGAATTAATTAATTACTGTCACTGCTAATCGAATAATGAACCTAAAGGGTCATACACAAATACCAAAATACGAGAGTTATGGTAGGATGTTAATTGGATTAACAAATGATCAAAATAGTTGATCGAAACGAGGCATAAAGCGTGACTGCTGCCACGTGTCACGCGGCCAAGGTGGCTGCCACGTGTCACGCACACATAGCTTCACGCGTGGCCTCGTGCGTATGGTTTATTCCACAGGCAAATTCTTTTCTAGAATTAATTAATTAAATTATAATTAATTAATTTTGGTCTTTTAATTAATTATGAATTAATTGTTAAGACTATTCTCAAATTACTTAACCCAATAAATAATTAATTGGGAATTAAATTATTTATTAAATATTGACTTTTGATTTTAATTAGTAAAGGTTGAATAGTCAAAACTTCCTATTATAGGAGAGAGAAGACATCTCTTGCTAGACTTGGAGAATAAGTTAAGACCTTATTATTCCAATTAAATTAATAATTAAATTAGTTAATTAGTGAGCAAGAAAACTAATCCCATTGGGTCTTGGAAACCCTAAGGGGTTCGAACCACCCAACTATAAATACAGGGGTTGGGGCTTTTCTTATTCTTTAAACCAACGTTTTTGAAGCGTTAAGTTTTTTAGAAAAATAAAAGAAAAGTTTTTTAAAGAAAATTATCCTAGCCTAACACAAGCCATAGAGCTAGCAGTCGCACTCGCTTGATCGTATTCTAGGACTGGTGTGGATACGCTTTGGAGGATTGCCTACTTTGGGATCTAATCGAATTACGTTCCAGGGACATTCCGCTTGAAGGGTGTTCAATAGGCGATATCGACATCACAAGAAAGCTTCAATTAAAGTGAGTTTCTTGATACACCCTATGATACGATACGAATATTACAAGTCTTTTTAGATCTACTTTTGGAAAAAAAATTAAACTTCCGCTTCGCATACTCTACTGCTTTCCAACATCATCAGCCCTCAACGACGTCCACAAAACCGAAGCCGCCGTATACAACCCTTTTTTTTTTAATGATCTGAGCCTTGAGCCGCAAAAATGAAACCCAGATTTGCGATCAAAGTCTAGCCTCCACTTCAAGATTCACATTAGGAAATCCTTGAAATACCACGGGTCCTTCGAAAAAAGTGGTACGTAGTCTTCTTGATCCACACACTTTATCAGGACGTGCATCCTATTAAACAGGCTCAGCGTCACTTCTTTTACAAACATCATCTGCTGGAAGTAATATTCCAATTGGCGCATCGATGGATATCCACATGTGCATTCTTTGATCAAGGCTAACCTAAAATCTGCACACAATTCTTCTTCATCTTTTACAAACAAAAACCATAGCCGACCTCTCTTTTTATTAAGTGACGTGCCCCAACGGAGTGAAAGTCTCAAAGTCGAAGCTCTTTAACTTGGTAATCTCATTGGGAACTTTGAAATCCTTCACCTTGGAGACCGCAACTTTTGTGTAAAAATCCTGTAAGTCCGGAGGTTTATTAGCTGTTGGTAAAGTTTTCGGATCTGCGATGGTCGAAAACGAATGACGATGTAACGCCCCGACGAGGGCATCACAACGCCTATCCCGCACTACGGACCTAGCTTGTCTATAGAATTGCTATCCATATACCCGCCAAGTACGGAGCAAGCGGTGACAAACTTACATCCTAGCTAGGCGGTACTAGACTCACAAGGCGAGTAAACAATCACAAGTATGCGGAAGCTTAAATCATAACATATCAAGTGCATAAATTCATTCATTCACCAAATAAAGTGACCACCACGGTCCAGCACGAAATGCTCAAAGTACGGAATGTAAAAACCATCCTAATGACCATCACGGTCCAAACAAGCATAATAAAACATCATACATACTAAATCCATAAATCCGAAACATAAGCGACATAAATATAAAGTATGTAAAGTCACAATGAGTACAAGCTAGACTCGACACAACTCTCAAAGCAAGACCCCGCCTAGCAAGACTCCAAAACGCGACCTGCGGACACGAAAGGTAAAGGAGGTCAGCTCAAAGGAACCGGTGAGGAGCAGATTACGTAGTTTAAATAAGAGGCCAATGCATGCTCAAATCAAAGATGTTCATGATCCGAACTCGTTTGGAAAATAATGCAAGTTTTATAAAAATGGAATCATGAACCGTACATAAAACTGGCTAGACGAGTTCGAGCACTCCATCCTTTCTCCCAAAACCAAAACACAACGATCCATCCTTCGCACCATTGATGTCGAGGGTGTACGGCCCCCCAACATCCTTACCGTATGAAGAGACGGGTCCATGAAACCGGCCTCTCCCTTGCAACCTCAATCCCGAAACCTCCTCGGAGTCTTAGTTAGAAAGTTTCTTACATGTGGGGACTTCGAATGAGGACAACCGTCGGCCCTTGCCTTCCCGGAATATCACTCACCTTAGCTCCAAGCGCTAAAATCCAACCAAGCAAGCGTCTTTGCGTGGGGCAACAAACCTCGCTACACAACTCTTACGTACATAATATCCGATAAAAGTTCTAAAACCATTTTGGGTACCTATCCCATATACCAAAGCTTAAGTTTTACTTATAAACCGTTTCCATATGCAAATACCCAATATACGAGCAAAGCTCACAAAACTTGGCTTAGAAAGCCTAAGTATACATTTTGAAAACGGGAGTTCAAAACCAATAAACATGAAAGGCTATAGGTGTCCACAGTTTTGAAATCATTTTATAAGTATATAACTTCTCACCTTTACCGAGAACTTCAAAGGCCAACCACGAGCAACAAGCTACTCGACCGGAGACTTACCACCTAACAAGTCAAACGTACTAACAAAGGTAAGACACGACTCAAACCAATTAAGACGACGCACGGCTTCAAGAAAGAGTAAACATGCTCATGAGATGCAATGAATGTCCAAGTATAGCATAAGTTCAATAATGATGATCAAACAACATCATCTAAGTCATATAACAACTTCCGAGTCATGACATATATAATTGATAATAAGTAAACCATACTTAGTACAATCTCACACATAATCGAGGCATGCAAGACATTACAATGCACATAAACATGATTCCAAGTCATATATATCATATTAGGGGTGTAAGAAGTGCAAAGGAAGTGAAAACGAAGCAAAACGAACAAGATCTCAAAAACTCAAATTTTTGACCCGAGAGTGCCCAAACGGGCGTTTGGACTTTGTGAAGGAAATGCAAACGGGCATTTGGCCCTAAAAATTGTGACAGTAGCTTCAGAAATGGGGGTTTGGCTTTTCAATGCATTTTTCACACAGGCGTTTAACATGCTACTGTTGTAAATCTGATTTACGAACATATGCTTGCAAATGGTGGATTTTAGGCTCTAAACACTCCTAAATCATGTTTTAAAGCTAATGCAATATGTATAAACGAATTTAAACATCAAATATCATGCCATGAACATTTAGGAATGAATATGCATCAAAATTCCAACAAATTACAATCATGAACTTCATCTTCTTCAAGCATTCAAAGCTTCAAACTCAAAAATGGAGAAATCCTCAATCATGCAAGAAACTCAAAGAAATTAATCACATTCTCCATGAAATTGCTCAAGGAACAAGAATCAATCAACAAATCAAGCTAAAACATGCAAGAGCATGAACATGCAAGAATTCTCAAGAAAGCTTCAAAGGTCAACAATGGTGGATTTCACATAAGAGCATAAAAGGAAGAAATTATTATACTAAAATGTTCCTAACAATAAAATAAACACATTTCCAATCACAAATTCAAGTTTAATCCAACACATAAGAACCCTAGTTCAAATTCAAGTTCAAAAGCTTCAAGAACATTAACCCAACAAAGAGCACATAATCCTTACCTCAAGAGTTGAAAATCGAAGGAAATAACTCGTCTTCTAATCTCGAATTCCCAGCTTCAATTCCCACTCTTGCCTCTTGAAAATGGTTGAAGGTGTTCTTGGGTGTTCTTGAGAGAATATGAATAGGCCTGAGAGAGTTTGTGTTTGAATCTTGTGAAATAACATAAAATGAGGTTTTGGGTGTTAAAATCTGATTTTGTTATTTGGGTCAGCTATTAAGGTCACGAACCTGGTTAATTGGAGCGGGTCAGGAGTGACATTGGGTCTCAATTGGGCTAAATTCGAAATTGGGTCATAAGTCTTATAAAAAGGTTGACTTTCATAAAATGGCCATAACTTCTTCGTCCGAACTCCAAATCAAGCAATTCAAGAACCCACAAACTCGTAATTGAATCATCTACTCAATTTCAACAAGTTCTATCCAGTTTCAGGCTTGGAAAATAAATTTACCTTTTGGTCCCTAATTTATGCTTTAATGTCCAAATAAGCACATTATTTTGTTTAAGCATAAAACATGATATCAAAGCTCAATAAGAGCAATACGAGCACATCAATTAGTCACATATTTCATACAAATCATATATTCCACATAAGTTCAAGCATAACGGTCAATTAAGGCATATTATTCACATAATTCATGCAAAGAAAGGTAAATCGTTCACTCTCGTAACAAGCTTACCTTGATCGAGAAACGGGGCGTCACAACCTCCCCTCCTTAAAGAAATCTGGTCCCCAGATTTACCATCGGAAAACAACTCAGGATGAAATCTCCGCATCTTCTCTTCCGTCTACCATGTTGCTTCTTCGGACT
Organism: Lantana camara; assembly: GCA_037501455.1. NCBI lineage: Eukaryota > Viridiplantae > Streptophyta > Magnoliopsida > Lamiales > Verbenaceae > Lantana > Lantana camara. The sequence continues at coordinate 23,938,540 of CM074856.1, read as the reverse complement.
TAAGATCTTTCCAAAGTACCTTAACTAATGGAATTTGTCGATTCCTCAACTCTTGGACCTTCCTATCCAAGATCTTTACCGGTTGTTGTTTAAATGTCAAGTCCGGATCCAACTGTACCTCTTCAACCGGCATAGTTTCCATCTCATCCCGAAAATACTTTCTCAATTGTGACACATGAAACACGTTATGAATTACCGTAAGATTCGGAGTCAAATCCAAGCGATAGGCAACTTCCCCAATACGTTCCACAATCTCAAACGGACCAATGAACCTCAGATTCAACTTACCACCCTTTCCAATTTGTAAGAAACCCTTTCTCGGTGTTGCCTTCAAGAAAACCCGATCACCCACTTCGAATTCCAAATCTTTCCTTCTCCGATCGGCATAACTCTTCTGCCGGTCTTCTGCCGCTTTCATGTGTTGCTTAATCTTTTCCACTTTCTCAATCGCTCCCTTAATCAAATCGGGCTCGGTTCCTCGGTCCAAACCATTTTCCTCGGTCCATTTCCATTCCTCAAGATCCCAATGAAGAGAAGACCTACACTTATGGCCATACAAAGCTTCATACGGTGCCATCTTGATCGAAGATTGGTAACTATTGTTGTAGGCGAATTCGATCAAAGTCAACTCCTTATCCCACTCATTCGAAAAGTGCAATATACAAGCCCTTAATAAATCCTCAAGAAACTTAATCACCCGTTCGGATTGTCCATCGGTTTGCGGATGAAATACCGTACTAAAACTCAACTTCGTACCCCATAATCTGTTAAGAACCTTCCACAACTTAGAAATGAAACGAAGATCTCTATCCGAAATGATACTAGCGGGTATCCCATGCAATCTTACAATTTCTCGATGATACAACTCCTCTAATTTCTCCACTTTATCGGTCGATCGAATCGGTAGAAAGTGTGCAGATTTGGTGAGGTGATCTACGACAACCCAAATTTCATCAAACCCCTTTCGAACCCTCGGAAGTCCGGTCACGAAATCCATGGTGACTTGTTCCCATTTCCACTCGGGTATTGGTATCGGTTGCAACTTACCCGCCGGTAATTGATGTTCGGCCTTAACTTGTTGACAAACTCGACATCTCTTAACAAAATTAGCCACATCCTTTTTCATTCCGTGCCACCAAAAGTACTTCTTGAGATCCCGGTACATCTTGTTGCCACCCGGATGCATCGTATAGACGGTCCTATGTGCTTCTTCAAGTACTAACCTTTGTAATCCATCCGGTATACATACTCGGCCCTTGTACCTAAAGATCCCCAATTCATCGAATCCAAACTTAGACTTCGGATTAGCCTTTGCTCGAATCACTTGTCTTTGAATCCACTCATCCCTTGATTGAGCATCTAGGATCATTTGCCTCAAATCCGGCCTTATAGTGATGTTAGCCAACCTCGATTGCGAAACAAGGATCTCGGTTTCACCCTTACCGAAGTCAACCTCAAGATTAGCAATCTTTGTTTTCCGACTCAAGGCATCTGCAACTATATTTGCCTTTCCCGGATGATATTGTATGACACAATCGTAGTCTTCCAAGAATTCCATCCACCGACGTTGTCTCATGTTTAAATCCTTTTGTGTGAACAAGTAACGGAGACTCTTGTGGTCGGTGAACACCTCAAACTTAATCCCATAGAGATAGTGTCACCATTTCGCTAAGGCGAATATCACCGCGGCCAACTCAAGATCGTGTGTCGGGTAATTCTGCTCGTGCTCCTTCAATTTCCTCGAAGCAAAAGCAATCACCCGGCCATTTTGCATAAGCACACACCTCAATCCTTCCTTGGATGCGTCGGTGTAAACTGAAAACCCATTCGAACCTTCCGGTAGAGTCAACACCGGAGCCGTTGTCAATTTCTCCTTAAGCACACGGAAGCTCTCTTCACAAGCTTCATCCTACACAAACTTTGTTTCCTTCTTAGTTAATCGTGTGAGAGGTGCGGTAATCTTAGAAAAATCCTTGACGAATCGGCGGTAATGACCTGCTAAGCCAAGAAAGCTCCTTACTTCCGACACATTCTTTGGTTGCTCCCAAAGAGAAACTATTTCTATCTTAGAAGGATCCACTGAAATCTCATCACCGGAAATAATGTGTCCCAAGAATGATACCCGATCAATCCAGAAATCACATTTGCTAAACTTGGCGTACAACTTGTGTTCACGTAGCTTCTCAAGTACCAAACGAAGATGTAGAGCGTGTTCTTCAACCGACTTAGAGAAAAACAAGATATCATCAATGAATATAACAACGAACTTATCCAAGAACTCCTTGAAAACACGGTGCATTAAATCCATAAAAGCTGCGGGTGTGTTGGTTAGTCCGAAGGGCATCACAACGAACTCATAGTGTCCGTATCTCATGTTAAAGCCCGTCTTCGGTATATCCGACTCCTTAATCCTTAGTTGATAGTATCCTTATTGGAGATCGAGCTTCGAATATACCTTCGAACCTTGCAATAAGTCGAACAACTCTTCGATGTGCGGGAGGGGATACTTGTTCTTCACCGTCATCCTATTCAACTCCCGATAGTCTATGCACATACGAAGTGTCCCATCTTTCTTCTTCACGAACAACAGGGGAGCACCCCAAGGTGAAGTACTCGGTCGTACAAACCCACACGCCAACAACTCATCAAGTTGAGTTTTAAGTTCCTTGAGTTCGGCGGGAGCCATTCTATACGGCGTCTTCGAGAACGGCTCGGCCTCTTGGAATAGATCAATAACAAACTCGATCTCTCTTTCCGGTGGCAAAGTCCCCAAGTTCTCCGGAAAGACGTCGGGGAACTCATTCGCCACTTTCATCTCTTCAAGCTTAACTTGATCTTTAGGCCGGTTCAACACATATGCCACATACCCGGTAGCTCCATCACGAATGAGCTTCTTAGCTTCCATCAAACAAATTAACGGACTCCCACTAATGCTCGAACCCGTTACAACACCAGTACCCAACTCAACCTTCTTTCCAAAACAGTCCATCTTCGTCCGATGCGCATACAACCAATCCATGCCAAGTATCACGCCGTACTTCTTCATCGGAATAGCAATCAAGTTCGCCGGGTAAACGCGTCCCTCAATACTCACCGGACAATTACGGTACAAGCAATCAGTTCTAATCATACCACCCAAAGGAGAACGTACAATATATAGCATATAATCACTCGCAAGAGGCAAATTTAACATAGCAGTCAAAGTAGGAGTAACAAACGAATGAGATGCACCCGGATCATATAATGCATGTATGGGAATGTCATGTATGTGGAGTGTACCTTCCACCAAGGCGGTAGAGTCGATCTCGGCATTCTCTTGCTCCCCATCCAAAGTATAAACACGTGCATGTGCCACGGGCCTCGCCATGCCACCTAATCCTTGAGCTTTCGGCTCGGTACAATTCCTTGTTATATGTCCGGTGCTCCCACAACTAAAGCATTTACCAAGCTTCTTCCAACAATGATCTTCGTCATGGGTGATACTATCACAATGTCCACATGGTTTGCGCCCTTGTGTAGTTGGAGGTGTCTTCTTTCCTTTCCCCTTGCTTCCCATAAAAAGACCCCTAGAAGATGGTTGTGGTGACTTAGAGAACGATTGTGGAGTTGTCCTCTTAAATCCCGAACCGGAACCCATAACACCCTTCTTAGTTCCAAGCCTTTGTTCTTCCGCTTCAACTTTCAAAGCTAACCCGGTGCCATTGGCCCAATTATCAATGTGCACCGGGGCCAAAGATCTTGAAATCTCCCCACGAAGTCCTTCCACAAATTTCTCACACTTGCGGTCTTCCTCATCGATAATATGAGGTGCATACGGAGACAATCGGTTGAACTCGACAATGTACTCGGTCACGGACATATTCCCTTGTTCCAAGTTCATAAATTCCTTCTCACGGTGCTTCCTTGCTTGTTTCGGTATGTAGTGTGCCCGAAATTCTCTTGCAAACATCTCCCAAGTAACATTGTCTTCACCAACCCCAAGGTGGGACATAGTGCTACGCCACCAATTATAAGCCTCATCACGAAAAAGATCGATAGCACACAAGGCCTTCTCCGTTTGTGTACAAGTAACAACCCGAAAAATCCTCTCAATGGTAGTGATCCAATACTCCGCTTTCAAATTATCCGTAGTACCCGGAAATATAAGTGGACGGCGCCTACTAAATCGGTCATAAACACTCTCAACCGGAACCGGTGGTGGAGGAGGTGCTTGCGCGGCTTGTTGTGCATTCACAGCTTGCACAAACTGAGTCATAAGAGCCATAAGATCCGCTGCGTTAGGTAGAGGCGGCGGCGGAGGTGGATTCGGATTATTCCCCGGAGGATCTTGCTCATTTCCACGAGCCGGAGAACGGTCACGACGACGTGGAGGCATCCTACACAATTCAATCATGTATGCGTGTTGGTTAGTCATATGCTCATGTCACGTAATATCAAGTAAGAAATGTAATTACATAAATTAAGAGCAAGAATTAACAAGATATAAGTAACATAGAGTCATATGCAAAAGCAAAATAAATGAACACGAAAGCACAATATCCCTATGCCGTACGACCTAGACGACTCGAGACGAATCAAGAGCCCGGTTTTGAACCTTCGGCTCTGATACCAACCAAATAGGGGTGTAACGCCCCGACGAGGGCATCACAACGCCTATCCCGCGCTACGGACCTAGCTTGTATATAGAATTGCTATCCATATACCCGCCAAGTACCGAGTAAGCGGTGACAAACTGACATCCTAGCTAGGCGGTACTAGACTCACAAGGCGAGTAAACAATCACAAGTATGCGGAAGCTTAAATCATAACATATCAAGTGCATAAATTCATTCATTCACCAAATAAAGTGACCACCACGGTCCAGCACGAAATGCTCAAAGTACGGAATGTAAAAACCATCCTAATGACCATCACGGTCCAAACTAGCATAATAAAACAACATACATACTAAATCCATAAATCCGAAACATAAGCGACATAAATATAAAGTATGTAAAGTCATAATGAGTACAAGCTAGACTCGACATAACTCTCAAAGCAAGACCCCGCCTAGCAATACTCCAAAACGTGACCTGCGGACACGAAAGGTAAAGGAGGTCAGCTCAAAGGAACCGGTGAGGAGAAGATTACGTAGTTTAAATAAGAGGCCAATGCATAATCAAATCAAAGATGTTCATGATCCGAACTCGTTTGGAAAACAATGCAAGTTTTATAAAAATCGAATCATGAACCGTACATAAAACTGGCTCGGCGAGTTCGAGCACTCCATCCTTTCTCCCAAAACCAAAACACAACAATCCATCCTTCGCACCATTGATGTCGAGGGTGTACGACCCCCCAACATCCTTACCGTATGAAGAGACGGGTCCATGAAACCGGCCTCTCCCTTGCAACCTCAACCCCGAAACCTCCTTGGAGTCTTAGTTAGCAAGTTTCTTACATGTGGGGACTTCGAATGAGGACAACCGTCGGCCCTTGACTTCTCAGAATATCACTCACCTTAGCCCTGAATGCTAAAATCCAACCAAGAAAGCGTCCTTGCGTGGGGCAACAAACCTCGCTACACAACTCTTACGTACATAATATCCGATAAAAGTTCTAAAACCATTTTGGGTACCTATCCTATATACCAAAGCTTAAGTTTTACTTATAAACCGTTTCCATATGCAAATACCCAATATAGGAGCAAAGCTCACAAAACTTGGCTTAGAAAGCCTAAGTTCAATAATGATGATCAAACAACTTCAAATAAGTCATATAACAACTTCCGAGTTATGACATATACAATTGAAAACAAGTAAACCATACTTAGTACAATCTCACACATAATCGAGGCATGCAAGACATTACAATGCACATAAACATGATTCCAAGTCATATATATCATATTAGGGGTGTAAGAAGTGCAAAGGAAGTGAAAACAAAGCAAAACGAACAAGATCTCAAAAACTCAAATTTTTGACCCGAGAGTGCCCAAACGGGCGTTTGGACTTTGTGAAGGAAATGCAAACGGGCGTTTGGCCCTAAAAACCGTGACAGTAGCTTCAGAAACGGGGGTTTGGCTTTTCAATGCATTTTTCACACGGCGTTTAACATGCTACTGTTGCAAATCTGATTTACGAACATATGCTTGCAAATGGTGGATTTTAGGCTCTAAACACTCCTAAATCATGTTTCAAAGCTAATGCAATATGTATAAACGAATTTAAACATCAAATATCATGCCATGAACATTTAGGAATGAATATGCATCAAAATTCCAACAAATTACAATCATGAACTTCATCTTCTTCAAGCATTCAAAGCTTTAAACTCAAAAATGGTGAAATCCTCAATCATGCAAGAAACTCAAAAAAATTAATCACATTCTCCATGAAATTGCTCAAGGAACAAGAATCAATCAACAAATCAAGCTAAAACATGCAAGAGCATGAACATGCAAGAATTCTCAAGAAAGCTTCAAAGGTCAACAATGGTGGATTTCACATAAGAGCATAAAAGGAAGAAATTCCTATACTAAAATGTTCCCAACAATAAAATAAACACATTTCCAATCACAAATTCAAGTTTAATCCAACACATAAGAACCCTAGTTCAAATTCAAGTTTAAAAGCTTCAAGAACATAAACCCAACAAAGAGCACATAATCCTTACCTCAAGAGTTGAAAATCGAAGGAAATAACTCGTCTTCTAATCTCGAATTCCCAGCTTCAATTCCCACTCTTGCCTCTTGAAAATGGTTGAAGGTCTTCTTGGGTGTTCTTGAGAGAATATGAATAGGCCTGAGAGAGTTTATGTTTGAATCTTGTGAAATAACATAAAATGAGGTTTTGGGTGTTAAAATCTGATTTTGTTATTTGGGTCAGCTATTAGGGTCACGAACCTGGTCAATTGGAGCGGGTCAGGAGTGAAATTGGGTCTCAAATTGGGCTAAATTCGAAATTGGGTCATAAGTCTTATAAAAAGTTTGACTTTCATAAAATGGCCATAACTTCTTCGTCCGAACTCCAAATCGAGCGATTCAAGAACCCACGAACTCGTAATCGAATCATCTACTCAATTTCAAAAAGTTCTATCCAGTTTCAGGCTTGAAAAATAAATTTACCTTTTGGTCCCTAATTTATGCTTTAATGTCCAAATAAGCATATTGTTTTGTTTAAGCATAAAGCATGCTATCAAAGCTCAATAAGAACAATACGAGCACATAATTAACACATCAATTAGTCACGTATTTCATACAAATCATATATTCCACATAAGTTCAAGCATAACGGTCAATTAAGGCATATTATTCACATAATTCATGCAAAGAAAGGTAAATCGTTCACTCTCGTAACAAGCTTACCTTGATCGAGAAACGGGGAGTCACAGATGACGTGGTGAGAGATGTAGCACCCCGCACGTGAGGCACCACATTCCCCGTACTACGGTCCAACCCGAGCAACGAAATGGAGAGTTCGCACCCCGGATCAAACCGTAGCGAACAGGAGACAAACAAAACAAACACCTAAGCTAGGCAGAACGTAGACCCTGTCAAGCAAAACCAACCAACAAAGCAGAGTACAGCGGAAGACTAAAAATCAAACACATGCATTGGCCACGGGCCTGCAGAAATTAAACACACGGCTCGCAAACAGACTGGGGCTCCTCAGGCCTCTTTTAAACAAATTACAAAACCCAACACGGGCAATTCAAATAAAAATAGCACAAGCTTACGTATTCAAATAATACAAATGCAAATGCAGACTAAACTAACTCAGACCGACCAACTCAAAAGACTTGACTCAACTCCGCCTAGCTCAAAACTCCAAAGCAGACCTGCACACTAAAAGATTGGGGAGGGAGAGGGTTAGTCTACAACTCGACTGAGTGAGGGGGCTAACACACACCAACACATATATACCTATAGAGCAAAGCATGTATCAAACAAAAGACTACGAACCGGGGATAGGGTTTTACATACCAAAGTCATTTTCCAAAAGAACTCATACTTATACATATTTTCATAAACTCTTAAGTGTGAAAACTCGTAAGGATTCGTAGATTCAAAAACGCATATGGATTCATATAAAACTCATAGGGATTCAAATAGATTCAGACCGATTCATAACTTGGCGTAGAAATCTTATATTGAAAACAAACTCTCCTATCCCGTTTCATAATCAACATAACAAAAGAATTCAAATACCCGGCGAGTATGGGTCTCCCACCTTGCTCCTTAATCAAAAGACTCAAAAGATTCGAAAGGAAGCATAAACTCATAAAATTCATAGGATTCATAGATTCATAAGATTCAAATTCCCGTATTCCAACCTTCTTCGGAAGTCTGCACGCGGGTTACGGGCCCACATCGTGCAACTCAATATACGTGGGGGTCGCGGTCCCTCAACGTACCTTCTCCGGCCTCAGCCGAAGGCTCAAAGTACCACGCCTTCTCCATCTCCCTTAGAGTCGCGCGTAGGTACTTCAAAGGAGCGTGTGCACAGGGGTGATAACCGGCGACCCCAACAGCCGCACTGGGTCTCCCTTACCCACACCTCTGGGGCCCAGGGATTCAAATAGATTCAAATGGATTCGTAGATTCAAATAGATTCATATGAAACATACCTAACTCGCGAAACCTAGAAACATACGATTCATACATAAGAAACATACCATAAGAAACATACCTACTGTGTAATTCGGCTTATGCTATACACGTACCTCTCCGTGTCTTCCAAATTCATAATATGCTGAAGGAGATACATAGTTCGCTTGACACTACACGTTTTGGAGCATAGCCTTGTTGCAAAAACCATTTTAAGCTTATATACGCCCATACGTATAATTTCAGAAGAATTCATATTAAATCGAATTAAGAAGATTCATAACATGTCATAAGACACAAATTTAATATACATATAGTATATATTCGCATGCGGGCTTGAAAACGAGCGTATAGGGTTGTAGGTCGCATTAACTAAAAGAAACAAACCTAAACCTCACCTTACACCGAAGAAACCAAAACCGGACAAATGATTCACCCCGGAATCAGAACGGACCACGAAACACCACCCCGGGTGCACCTGAACCAACTGAAGACAAAACACAAAGCTTAGACTCCAAATGAACCACATTGACGCACGACTTATGTTTACGTATTTAAAGAATGCAAGTAGGTAGGCGAAGTTCATATACAAATCAAATTCATGCAAACGTATGCGTCTCACAATGTAATGAAGTCATAATCATGCTTAGGAAACACTCAAGTATCCAATTAATCCAATTAAGAGCAAACAAGGTGTTCATGAACGCATACTAACCAATTCATGCATAAATAGAACAAATATCAACACATAAACGTGTTATAACAAGTTAGGAACAAACTCGGGGTCGGAAAGGTACAAGAAAAGAGGAAGAAGAACACGAAAAGTGGTTTTGAGCGAAATTAGGCAAAAGCTGGAAATTTTCCGAAATGCATAGGTTGTAGGAAAACTAGAATATCTTGAGTTTAAGAAGTGGGAATTGAGTTTTGTTTCTTGGAAATGAAACTAGACAAATAGACCTTTAAAATGGTATATGGCTCGAATTCTAATTCAAAGTGAGGAGGAAATGGCGTAGGCTCGAAGTTAGGTGATCGCAGAGTTTCGGAAAAATGGCGACACAAAAATGAATCGATTATATCCTATGATGCACGGACACTTCTAAAAATATCATTTTATCGTGTCGTGTCATGCCGTGTCATGTCAGATACTCGTGTCGGACACCGTGTCCGACACTCCTTACGTGGAAAATTCAAGAAAAAATCTGTGTCGCCGTATCCATGTCGTGTCGTGTCGTGTCGTGTCCGTGTCCGTGCATCATAGATTATATCTCACAAACTAGAAAGGATATTGAGTTGATTCGAATTGGAGGTTGTTCTAGACTTCAAGGGGTTTCCAATAGTTTAAAAATCAAGTTAATTGAAGCTCACATGAGGGAGAAACGGGCGTTTGAAAATTGAACTGAAAGCAGAAACGGGCGTGTGAAAGCTCTCGGGTGAAAACAGTGGGTGCCCAAACTGGCATTTGGGAAATGAACTGAGGTACGAAACGGGCGTTTGGATACCGTCTGCTAGAAAAATGCTTGAATAGTAACAATGGCGGAAATGGGAACAAACCCCAAGCTCACACGAACCCATGTAACAACAAATCACACGAAATTCATACCACGAAGCATATATAACACGTAGGTCACATATTTGCACATAAGAACTCCCGAAACGAGCCCAAACACCCAAAACTCGAACATAATACTATTCATCATCTTCCCCAAATTGATAAATAACACATATCTAAGGTTCAAAAGGGATATTAAATCGAAGCACGTAATGAAAGGGTCACAAATCTTACCTTGGGTCGTTGATCGGATAGACGGATCGCCGAAAGCTTGAGCTCAAAGCCATGGGTGCCAAAAGGGGAAAAACTCTCTTCCTCTCTTCCTTGCCAAGGCTGGAACGTGGGAATGGGGAGAGAGAGAGAGGCTTGGCCCGTTTTATTAGTCAAGAAACGGGTCGGGCAAAATGGTTAGGGTCAAACGGTATCCGGTCCAAACGGATCGGATTCTAAAACGGTAGGCTATCAAACGTGTGACGCCCCGTCCGATAAATCGTACAGGTATGCGCCACGAGAGAGAGTTTACCTTATGCACCTTTGTGATTTAATTTCCTTTTTATGTGTTTAATTCCAACTTAGATTGAAAATGTGACTTAATTGACTAAAAACCTACAATGGTAAAATATGAATTCTTGCATGACAACTTGAAAATGGAGCTTGGATGGATTTAAATTAATTGTGGGAGTTGGATTTAAATAGGACTTGGACCTATTTGTGTGTTTTGGGCCTAACTTAAATTAGGTGAATTTAGGTCATTCGGGACCAATATGAGCTCGGGAATTTGAATTCGAATTCGAATTCCGACACCACCATTGGACTTGAATCGGTGATTCGGGTCCAACGGAATTTACTTTATATTTTTCGGAAACCATATAGACCTTAAACCTTTTAATTTTGACTTATTGGATCGAAAGTTATTTATTTGAGCCCAAATTCTATTCAAGCCTTTAGCCTCATATTATATCTTGGAAACCCTAACCTTGACCTAAAATTATTAGCCACCATATAAATAGCTTTATTCTCCTTTCATTTCAAACTACACAAGCTAGCTTCAAAGAGAATCATGGAGAAATTTCAAGAGAAGATCAAGACTTGAACCATCTTTCATTTTAAGAGCTCATATTCTTTCATTCCTCATTCCTTCACAAGAAAAGGTAAGCTTTGGATCTTTTTTGATGAGTATTTCATTTCTATTCTTGGATTGAAGCATGAAATTGTTGGCATGAACTTGAATGATGAGATCTTGAATTCCTTGAGTAAGCTTTGATGATTTGAATGCTCCTTATGTGTCTTAGTTGCTGGAAATTCGTGTAAGGAAGATTGGGGGTTCATATCTTCATGTTTGAGCTTGAAATTCATGAAAATGGGTGTTTGGGATTTTGGGCAAAACCTTCCTAAACTTGGATTAATTGATGTTTTGATGCTAAGCATGATTTATATGATGATATACTTGAATTTCGTGATGATTTATGGTAGATTTCATGTTGGTTTGATGATTTTTGGTGTCCTTCTTCTTCTTCCCGAAACTGTCCAGTTTCTGCTCCAGATTTATGGCCGGAACGGCCGTTCCCGTTTGTGTTTTAAGCCCGGAACGGCCCTTCCGGGCTAGGGTTAGCGTTTTGGCGGTGAACATGGGAACACCCGTTCCCATGTGTGCTTGAGCTGGGAACGGCCGTTCCCAGTCTCGCGAGTCTTGGGCGTGGGAAGGCCCGTTCCCATGCCATGTTGTGCATGGGAATGGCCGTTCCCATGCGTCTGTGACCTTTTGTACTTGCTTTTTCGTGCATATTTGATCCGTTTGAGTTGCTACTTGACTTGTATGATCCGATATGACTTGGAATGCATCTCTGAACCTTAATACTTTGTTTCTTGCATGATTTATTTGAATAATTGAATTGGCCTTTGTGACCAACTTGATAAACATCATTCTATTTCGCATGTTATTCACACTTTGTACGCCGTGCGTCTTACTTGGCTCATGTAGAGTCTAAGTTTGGGCTTTTGTATGTCTTGTCACAGAGTTGGGTGGTGTCGGTGAGCCCGAGGCTTAGAGTGTTTGTCCCTTCACACTCTCAGACACTACTACTACGAGGTGAGGTTTAGGATTTTGTATAGTTATGCGACCTATGGCCTTTATATGTTGATTTCTACCATTGCATGTGAGTATACTCTATTATAGATATGTATGTGCTGAATATGATATGTTGATGATCTTGTGTGAGTCCTGCGTGGATGGAGGTCATGAGGCTTAAAGTTCCATCGCGTAGGAAGGGTGTAAATATAAAACCAGTCTTGAGGCATATGTAAGCTATTTTTGGAAAAATCAGTTGTTTTATGTTTCTTTAGCGAGTTAGCCATGATATATGGTATCTGTTCTATCCTGTTCTATTATACTTTGGATCCTAGGAGCTGCGGGTAATGGGTCCCTCCGGGACGATTAGGGCCGTCGGGGTATTTACCCATTGCGTAGTTCCATTTGAGATATCATTGCGCGACCTTAGGGTGATGAGGGAGGCGTGATATCTTGAGCCTTCGGCTAAGGCCAGGGATGACTCTTGTGGGTTCGCTACCCTCTTGAGATCGAGTCTATTTTAGACGGTGTTATTATAGATGGTTTTGGGGACTGTACATCCCCTCCATCATTGGTGTAGCGGTTGGATTGATTGTGATTTATGTTCTGAGGAGTAAAGGTGGGAAGCTCGTACTCGCCGAGCAATTGATTATGTTATGTTATGAAATTATGAATCGGGATAGAGTCTTTCTGGAAAATGGTTTCTAAACTTATATCTATATCTTATTCGGGTTCTTTCAAAACGTTTTGGTATGTAACACCTATCCCCGATTCACGAGTCCATCCTTTTTATTCTGTGCGATGCTCCTTATATATATATATTGTGGGTGTGCGTTAGCCCCCTCACTCGGTCAAGTTGACTGACCCCTCATTTACACTTTTAGTTGCAGGTTGTTGGCGTTTGCTAGGCGGAAGTGAGTCCTTTGAGTTGCACTTCGTCGGTCTAGTCTTTCTATTTGCATTTGTCTTTTCATACACTTTACTTATGCTTTGACTCGTAGACTTGAGATTATACTTTACTATTCGGTAGCCCTGCGTGACACTCTCATTCGGCCCCTTGTGGCACTTGATGATTATTACTTTATGTTGATATTCGGGACTAGGGATTTATGCTAGTTGAACCCGTCACTTGTTATGTTTGTGGATCTATTATTCGGGATTAGGTATCTATGCTAGTTAAACCCGTCACCTGCTTTGCATGTTTTGTTTTAAATGCTTCCGCTATCTATTGTTGTTGGTTTTAATTACTTCCGCACTCTGAGTTTTGGTCAATTAGATCCGCCTAGCCTAGTGTGTGAGTTGGTCTCCCGTTCGCTCTGATTCGGATTCGGGCATGGACTTTCATTTCATGTTCCGGGTCTGGGTCATAGTGCGGGGGATGTGGCACTCCTCCGTTTGGGGTGTTACAAAACGGCTTTAGAAAATTAATAGGTTAAATCTATTAAATCCGAATCATCGAAACGAATCAGATGGCGGGGTCGGAATTCGAATTCGAATTCCCGAGCTCAAATAGCCACGAGGGCCAAAACACCCTATTTAAAATTAGGTATCCTAATTTACAATTATTGGACACTTGAGTCCAAGTACAATTAATTAAATTTTAAAGCACACGTAATAAAATAAATCTCACGTTGACACATAAGCATGCTAATCACATAATTCACGTAAATTACAGAATTAAACTCACTCGTGACGCCGTACCTGAAATACCGAAGAGGCGGGGTATCACAAGAGAATCCCTAGAGGAAAAACTCAATTCAACTTTTATGACATCTTGTGGTATCCTACATTAAAAGAATACTTATTGAACTAGAACTATGCATACTGCTTCATAGAATTATGCATATTGAACTTATATTGAATTATGCAACCAACAATGATTGTTCAATTAGTTGAGAATTCTTTTTTTCAGAACAACAATTTTAAGTTTGAATCTCCCTCGAATCAGTGTGTTTATTAAAAAAAAAAAGAAAAAGAAAACTCATATTGAACTATGCATAATAGAATTTACTATTGCCACTTCACCACGGTTAAAAACACAAGAGTTCCTTAGATTTACCGTTCCATCTCCTTTATTCCATCGCCTACATAACTGCCAAGGGCTCCTCTCTCTCTTGTCTGGAGTTCACTTGCTAGGTTTTCTTGATCGGCTCATCCGCTCTCCGCTGCTCTATCTTCGCTGCACCTTTCGTAACCCTTTTTCCCCTTAAACCATTAACCAACCTAAACCCCCAAAAATTTGTGCCTTTCAATCCTCAGATATTCTAGCAAATTATTTTCTTACTATATTGCATAATTTCACCTTTTTCGGGGTTTTAATATATAATGGGAAAAAGAAAGAGACGGTCCGATAACATTAAAACACCACCATCTTCAGGTAAAAATTCATTGTTTGTTCATGGCTTGTTTAGTGGGAAATTTCTTTTCTTTTCTGTTTATTGGGGGATTATTGGGATTTTGACAATCAATTCTTGGTGGGTGGAGATTTCTGTTTTTTTTCTTATAATTTTTTTTAGGTCATTGGATGATCCATTCATGGTGGGCTTCGGACCACGTTTTAATGCTGTAATGTGGGTGGCAACATTTATCTTTCGAAGTTATTACTTGATTTTGTGATCAAGAAATTCAACGTCGTATTTCTCTGTTTTTTCTTGGTTTTTGTTTTTTGTCCTTTCGTTTTACCCGGACAAACATTTATACTGGTGCTTAGAAATGCATACTATTTTGTTCTTGTTCTTTTCTAGCTTTCGTTGAATGCCATATTGCCATTAACGCATGAAATGGTGCAGTATTGCCTTCTCCTTGAAGGCAATTTGAATTGTACATTTATACTTGGTTGCGATATTAGGCTAATAATATGCAGTATTGAGATATTGCCTCTCAAGTTGAAACTTGCAGACTCGTAATTCTTATTTTGAGTGATGGTCTTAATAGAAGAGTTGTCTCTGATCATGTGTAGTTACAATGTCGTAAAAATTTTGACTCTGATATTTTTAGAAGTATGTTTATCTTTCTCTTAGCATCCATGGGAGCATGTTTACCTTTCTTTTTGCTCATGGCTTATGGCTTATGGTAGTGTTTGCGAACTCTGAAAATAAAAAATAAAGAGCTTCTGCACGTTTGCTTTCTTAGAGCACTCTGTAACTGTTTGAAAAACCATAACTTGTGTGTACTTTAAAGAAAAATAAGCTAGAATCTCGAAACATTTAACCATCAACTTCTAGCTTCAGTTTCTAGTTTCAATGTTATTTTTATAAATAAATGGAAGTGTTTTTCAATGTTATTTCAACTTTTGCTTACATTTCTATGTTGTCAGAAGTAGAAGTTTTTGTGAACACATTCTTTATCTTTTTCATTCATTAACAACACATTTCTAACTCCTCTTAAGTTCAACTATTGTGTGTGCATGTTTACCTGTGACATGTTATTGCTTATTTCCTTACTTTCAATACATTCATCTAGATGATTCATCTTGAAGAATTAAATGGTGCATTGTATATTGTGGGTGTGATCACAAACAAACTTTATACATACAAATTGAATTTAGGGATATTTAACCCTTGAAGTCTCCAACTATTAAGTCACTTAACTTTCTTGTTCTATAAAATTTTCAGAGTTGTTCTCATCAATACATAACTGTCTTTTGCAGTGTAATGAAATTCTTATTAGTACATTGGATTGCCTTCTTGAATTTGCTGGTTTCATTCATTTATGACTCATTTATTCTGTAATTAAGGGTCAGTGCTGACTTTTATTTTATTTGCATCATTAATTGAAAATTTCTAATAATTTTTTGTTATGATCTCCAGACATAATTCCACATGCCCATCAAGTGGACCTGCACTACCAACAGGTTTGTCTGTCGCAGTTTGCCTTTTGCTCTCTGTCGCTCTCTCTCTCTCTCTCTGCACACACACATTTAGAAATACTTACACCCCCATCGCCAAATATGCAAATCTCTTTTTTTGGTTTTTAAAATTACTCAAACCTTACAAGTAATAGTTAAAAACTATCATAGCTCAAATTTTAATGAGCTTCACACCTTGCTCTCGCATATATGAATGATGTTATATAAATTTCTTGATTTTTAATATTTGATCAAATTTGAACGGTGGGAGTATTTGTAATTTTGATTCTATGAGAAGAATTTAATACTTTGCTAATGCAGAGATCTTCCGACAAAGCTGAAAGCAGTGCAACAGAATCTCTACCATCCGTTATGGATGTAATGGATAGTTCTCTGAAGAGACCATCTAATCAAAGCCGTTCAATATTATTAAGACATTCTCGTCACCCATTTGGTCGCCATTATTCGAGAAGAAGCTCTACTAATCACTCTGATGCATCCCCTTCTAATTGGAAGGGGATCACTCCTCTATTTGATAATAAGTTGTCCTTCAAACTCGAGAGTAGAGACCTTTCAGACTTCCCGTTTAGAGGTAAGCTGTAATTTTTCTGGCCTTGATATTATCTATTTGGTTCAATTAATGATGAGAAATTTCTTGTGGGTTGAGTTCCTCTAAATTTATAAATTTTTATCAAGTATACATCCATTCATCTCATATCTGAATATGGGACAATTGCTCTGTCTCCTATAAAACTGTGGTTATTATTACACAAATTATCCCGCGTTGAATTTGATCTGAACTGAGAAAATTTATCAACGCATCTTCTCGAAAGATTATGTTACTGTCCCTCATTGTATCTATTACTAACGTCGAATCAAAGATGTACTTGTAACGTTAAAGGGTGTAACTGCACTAGCATATGAAAATGGAAACAAATAAGAATTCCAACTTTGATCTGGACCCATCTATATCTCCAATGAAACATGCCCCACAAAATAATGAAAGAGCAAGTTGGGAAGTTAAGCTAACTTTGATGTCTGATAGAAGGGGAGTGACTCTACGGTGGACATAAGTTAGACAGGATTTTGATTGGAAGGTTGAGGGTTATACAATTGCACATAGTTAAAGGGTGGGGGCTGTAATTATAACTAAAATAAATATGTTAAGATACACTCCCCTCCCTCACTCCCCCCAAAACTCCGTGGTCCGTACTATACCCTCTGTAATACTTACTGCTTATACTGTAAGGACCTCACTTACCTCCTTGAAATCTACTAGTGCAATTAGTAACCATTAAATTGAACAAAATGTACTTTCTTAATGACTTTTTCTTTTTGTCTTTAAATCAATATTTATATGAATGTATCTTTTCTTCTGTCTAATTTAAGCATTAGTATTTTGGGTAGTTAATTTCCAGGGGGTAATGTAATATTTCAATAAGATGAGGTTCAAAGTACTCTAACCAAATTGTCTGATGAACTCTTAATCATATGTTGCATTTCAGATAATCGAGAACGAATATTCCAGAAACCAGAGAGGATAAGGTCGAGTTCTTTGTCACAGACTGCAGTATCTGGAGACGTGCGAAAGATGGAATGCAGGATATGTCACAAGCGTTTGAAGAAGAATCCGTTTGTTATGGAGGATTCTATCTCGTCTAATGATCTTTCTGTTGTGGCAGTTTTAGTTTGTGGTCATGCGTATCATGCAGATTGCCTGGAACAAAAAACGAGCCACGAAGACAGACAGGATCCTCCTTGTCCTATGTGTGTAAACCAGATTATTACACAGGATGCTTAATTATGTAATTTGAAGGGTTTTCTGGCATGAAATGTAGAATAGTAGATGCATGCTTTGCTGCTAGTACAGTGTTGGTTAAGCAGTAAGTATATTGTGAGTTTTGGAGATGCTAATGGGAGTGGGAAATGTAATAAGCAGCAGTAATATATATCTGTTAGGTTTTAATGCAGCATGTGCTGGTTTTGCAGTTTTATGTGTAGGGTTTAAAGAAGTTTTATAGCTTATCTGTAGTCTAACTTTTGCTTATGGATGGATTTTGACATCGTTGCCTCGGAACAACATGCATGAGTGCTTAATTATCAAGCATCGAGGATTAAACTATGTCAACGTAAGTTTTGCTCCAAAGACTTTTGTTTCGGAGAAAAAATAGAAGATAATGTTATAAGACGTAGGATTCATTATATCATTAGTATTAAATTAAAATCCAAGAAAAAATTTAGGATATATTATATCATCAATAATAAATTAAGGATACTTTTTGGTGTCACCAGGAAAAAAAAAAACAGCAAATAAAGGGAACATGTATATCCTAACCGTTGGTCGGGTATCTATGGTTAGCAACAAGAATCCGATAACTAACGATTAAGTAAGATAAGTAGCTCTTCCCGACAAGGCATACAACATCGGAGAGAGTAACAATAAGAG
This sequence comes from Lantana camara, assembly GCA_037501455.1. Lineage (NCBI taxonomy): Eukaryota > Viridiplantae > Streptophyta > Magnoliopsida > Lamiales > Verbenaceae > Lantana > Lantana camara. The sequence goes on along the minus strand of CM074856.1, from coordinate 23,920,043 downwards.
TTTGGCCTCAGGACTAGTAATAAAGTATAAACATCCAACAGAAAGTGAAACAGTAGCAATCAGACAAGATAAGATCCACAAGGATCCTCCCCAGATTCCAGAAAGCAGTCAAAAGAAGTCCTACGTCCAGCAGATATCATATGTTATCGATCACGAAACTAACCTGAGTCCTGAAATCATGAACCAGAAGAGAGAGAGGTAAGTCAAATGACTTATTGGGTTAGACAAACTCAACAAATGAGTAGTCCATAAAAAAGAAAAATAAAACAGGAATGGATATACATACATACATATATATATATAATTTTTGTTCGCAAAGTTATGAAACGACTCAAAGGTTAAGAGAGATGTAATTAGTCACATGCTGAAAAATAATTTACCTGACAAGATTAGTCGGTCTACAACCTTATCACTCAGTGCATACAATAATATCATCCTTATTCCTCGGGCGATCCATCGGAGAGCTACTTTTCCGGGTCTAGAAGTAAGTATGGGGTACATTCCCCTCCAGGTACCCTACTATCGAACTCCAACTGATGCAGACCCATGGTACTCATGGTGGGAATATGGTGAGCTGCACTGTCCCTAGGCGCTCGCCTCCGGTAGTATCCGATCCACGATTTTGGTGCCATATAACTAAGTGTTCTTGTGATGATGGAAAGGTTTCTGGCCTCAACCATTGGGTGATATCAAGAAATGATATTGGGACCTATAATGCACGGATACTCCGAGAATTTACCCCGTGCAGTGTCGGACACGTGTCGGACACGGACACGGCACCGACACTACAAAATATGTCCAAAAATTAAAAAAAAAATCCGACACGCTGGGGACACGGCGCGGACATGTGTCCGAGGCTTAAGAAACATCCGACACGGCTCGGACACGGCTTAAGAAGTGTCCGACACGGCGACAGGAAAAATTCAAAAAAAAATTAATTTTTAATTTATATTTCCTAAATATTTGAGGGTATATTTAAAAAAATAATAATAATAATTATATAAATTTGCTAAAAAATGTTTAATATTAATTTAAATTCAATTTTTTCATAATATTATTATATAAAAAATGTATTAATTTTATTTTTAATGATTTTAATGTTGAATTTGAAAATAATATATGTTATTTAAGTTTGTAATATTAAATACTTTTATAATATTTTATTTTATATAAATAAATAAATATATATATATATAATTTATTTATTTATATATAATATAGTCGTGTCGGAGCCGTGTCGTGTCCTAAATTTTTCAAAAAATCCGTGTCGCCGTATCCATATCGTGTCGTATCCGTGTCGTCGTGTCCGTGTCCGTGTCCGTATCGTGTCGTCGTGTCCGTATCCGTGCATCATAGATTGGGACTAAACTCAAACTCACTCATCCATTTGAAGTAGGATTTTCAACTCGTCTCGGCCCATACGAAAATGAGCCTTGGATCTATACTCCGACTCATTCTGAAAAGATATATGTATAATAACTATCACATAGTAAAATTATTTTGTCCTCGAAGATCATATGAAAATAAATATATTGTATATGTCGGGTATGTCTTACGCAATAATATTTACATACATATAGAATTATGATCCCAACAAAAGGAGAAATAACCTCACCTGAAGAAGTACAACAGTCCTATGGAAGCACAGTCGGGCCCAACATATATAACTAGCTATTCACCTGAAAGTAAAAGATCTACATCTAAATTCAACGATTGAGATTCCTATCACCCACGATAACCTAAATGATGATACCCCCATATTCACAACAAGGTCAATTAATACTTTCATGCAACAAGCAAAAGCGCATAAATCAAAATGTTATACATAAATATGCAACGATGACATAAAGTAATATGCAACGATCTTGTAAATAAATGTGAATGCAAACGATGCATAAATAAATCATGCTACGATGAAATCTATACTATAATATATTTGATAACGATGTTTGACTTTTTGTTGTATATTTTGATGACGTGGAATTTTGTGGTTTTTTTGAAGTTTTTTAATTAGATAGAAAAAATATGATTTGCTTATCTTTATTTTATATATTATTTTTTTAATAAGTTAAAAAAAAGTAGTAACTAAGGAAAATAATTAATTTGGCAAGTTTGACTGAATGAAATTAATTTTGATATTTCTACTAATTAAGTAAGGTTAATATTATATGCAAGTCTTTGATATTTCTATATATTTATTAAATTAATTTTAATGGCTAATTACTTGAATCACATATATAATTTTCATAAAAAATCACTACAATTTTAAATTTAAATTCAAACATTACAAATAAAAAGAATTAATTAAGTTTCTTAATTTACTCCATCAAATTAATTAATTTTTTTAAATCTAAAATTAATAGTTAATATAATTGACACAAATTAATTAAATTACTCCATCAAATTAATTAAAATTTTAAAATTTAAAATTAATACTTAATAAATTTATATCTATATCTATGTTATTATATATTTGATAACAATATTTGACTTTAATTGTGCAATTTTGATCAAATATATTTTTTTTTTGACATAATTTTATTACTAATTATTTTATGTGTTGTAAATTGATATTTATTTATCCTAATTATCCACTATTACTATGAATATAATTAATCCCTTAATTTTACCTAAATCATTTGAAAAAGCAAAAAGGAAATTATATGCAGGATCATTCCAAACTGTGGTAATTAAATTAAATGAATTAAAATTTTGATATATTAAAATATGGAATACGAACTAAATGCTATACTATTTATTTATTTGAAAATTTAATTCATTTAATTTCAAATTCTTTTAATTAATTAAAAAAATTATTGTTAATTTATTTATTTGGAATTCATGATTTATATATCTATCTATACTATAATATATAGGAAGGGTGTATTTAATTAAATTAATTCAACTTTGACTGAATACTTTTTTCTCCTTTTTTAGATTTCTTTATTCTTTGAAAATTATTTCATTGGTCGATTAACTTTCCAAAATATTTGATATTTTGAAAACTTTAATTAGTTACCAAATTATATTAATTTACTTATTAATAACATAAATTTAGGCAATGTCCACCTAAATACATAATTTATAATCTTTTAGGAATTTGATTATTTAACAAATCACATTAATCGATTTGTTAATCTAATAAATTTAGTAATTTCCGATTAACAATGTTTTATTTATATCAAAAATATTAATTGATTTGCACGTGATTTTGAAATCTCTTAATCAATGGATTGATTGCAATTAACTAGAAATAAACTCTAATTAATATCATAAAATTTTAGGAAATGTCCAACTAAATACATAATTTATAATCTTTTAGGATGTTGATTATTTAACAAATCACATTAATTGCTTTGTTAATCTAATAAATTTAGGTAATATAATTTCCAATTAACAATATCTATATCTATCTATACTATAATATATAACAATGATATATATATATATATATATATATATATATATATACTAGACTATATATTTATTCGATTGCGTCAATTTTGATCAAATTTTAATTTTTTATAATATAGAATTTTTTTTTAATTGAATAATAATTTTAAATGAGATTAATATTAAATAAGTAATTTATTTAATTTTCAAAATATAATATAATTATGTGAAGTGGCGTCATTTAAATTATGATACAATTTTCATTCAAAACTATTACAATTTTAAATTTAAAGTCAAACCTTTCAAAAATAAAGTGTATTAATTAGGTGGCTTAAATCACTCGAGCAAATCAATTTAATATCTTTGACTAATGAATAAATATTATCTACCAAAATAAATTGGATGTATATCAAAACCACTTTCTAGCTAGCTTTCATCCTCTCCCTCTCTACTTTACATCTCTACAAATTATTTTTTTCGGGTGAACAAAGGAGCCAAAAGGCATGTGTAAACACGTTTCATTCTATTCTTTTGATTTCTTTTTCGCATTTTCAATTTTATTGTTTTTTTAATCTTTGTTTATTATTATTTTAGTTCATAACCTCTTTAAAAAATTATGTTTATTTATTATTTTGATTATATTTTAATGTTTGTTTATTTAAATTGGATTGTTTATAGTGTTTTACCTTTGTTTTGTTGCAATTGTTGATTTGTTGACTATTTTTTTTTATTTTTATATTATTGTTGTTTTTACACTTTTATATTTTGTTTATATTTTATTGTCATGTTGTTCTAATAGAATTTGTTGATTTGTTGCCAGGTTTGCACATCAATTTCTTATCCTTGGAATGCATGTTCAAATCCCTGCGTACTTCAAAAATTGTTGATTTGTTGCTTTTCTCTTGAGGATTTGTGGATTTTTTTCCACTCCATGTATTTTTGTCTGCCTGCTAAATGAGGTGGGGTTCTCGATAATAACCTCCGATCTTTTTTACCTATTTTTTTTTTTTTTTTTTAAGTATTGATTTATAGACTATTTTTTAATATTTTATTATTATTATTTAAGTTTTATATACATTTTTTTTTAATACACGAACTTCGAACTCGTAATATTACCCTAGAGAATGAATCATTAACCACTTGGACTAATCGCGGTTGGGAGATTTTATATACTTTTAATACTTTGTTTGTTATTTTTGTTTATATTTTATGAAAATTTAAAACTATATATCAACTAATATTTATTAATCTTATACTTTCTCATTTTTTGAATTGATTAAGTTTTTTCTTTTCTATTTTGTATTTTTAATATATCAATTCACATTTTTTAATGAAAAAATGTATTTTAAAATATCTCTCCCATCCAAGACAAATACTGTGGAGTTAGGTTTGAATAATATTTGAAAATCTTTTCATTTTTTCTTTATTCACGCTTCATCAAAATACGAAATCGTTAGAGTTTTATAGTCTTTCATGTTTTATGCTAAATTATTTTTCATAGTTAAACTTCCTTTTATGTTGATTATATCTGAATTATTATAATATTTTTCCCTTTAAATTTATGAAAATTATAATTTTCACTTTGTATCTCTTTAGAATCTATATTATACATTTTAATTAATTATTTATGTCAGCACATTTAGCTTTTTTTAAGTTTCTTTGAGATATGTTTTTGTTTTTATATTAGAGGATGAAAAATATTAATGTGTTTTATTTTCTCATAATTTATTCAGTTTATATTTTTATGTATATAATTTTTTTATAATTTTTATTTCTTTTTTAAGTAAATGCATAAACATTTTATATTTAACTTATTTTTTATTTTGTTTTTTACTTATTTGTTTTGATTTTTTTCGTATTAGTTTTTTAGTTGTTATAGTATTATTTGTTTACTTCTCTGTATTATATACTTGAAATATTCCGAGCTTAGATAATTATAATATATAATAGTTATTTTATTATTGGCATATATATATATATATATATATATATATATATATATATATATGTGTGTGTGTGTGTGTGTGTTTAGACTTTAGTTATATTTTTATAATACATGTCACCTTTATTTTATTTAATTTTAAAAATAATATCAATTAAATAAGTTTGTTTGTACACATCATTCTTGATTACGTACTTACAATATTATAAATTTATTTTAATTTTATATAAAATTAGAAATTTTAATTTTATAAAAACTTATAAATTATGATTATCATTTTATTAATTAAAATATTACATTTAAAATTCAACTTATTTTTTCAGAAGTTTTTTTTTTTTTTTTTTTTTTTTTTTTTTTTTTTTTTTTGTCTCAAAAATTAAGTTTTATTTTTTTACCTCCGTGCATAGCACGGGAATTACGCTAGTTAAACTATAATTAAAAACATTTGAGCATAAACAATCACATATAACTCACAAACTTTATGCACACGAACAAAGTTCTAGTTTTTTTTTTTTTTTCCTTAACAGTTTACTAATACGATTAAATTCCAAATTAAGAAAAAATTCATTTAGTTAACAAAATTACTTAAAAGTGTCTAGAAAGGCTCAGGAGCCATTTTACATTCCTAACCCTCCTTTACTTTCGTTTTGCAATTAGGTCTTTTTATTTAGAAAATGCGTTTAAATTTTACCCGGTAAGTAAAAATTCATTAAAAATCAACCATAAATCCAAAATTTATGAAATTTAGCAGCTTAATACTATAAAATATAATTTTTAATAATATATCTTTTGTTTTAGCAAAATAGTTCGTTAAAGTTTTCAAAAAGGTTCTCTAACTCAGATCGACCCAAAACTTTTAAAAATGTAAAGATACCCTAAATACTTTAAAATACAAAACTAAACTTCTTATAATTATAAAAATGACCCAATAATAGTTTGAAAATTACAGATTTGTCCATCGATGGGTTCGGTTTGTACATAGGACCTCAAACTTTAAGGTTATTTCATTTTAGTTCTTAAATTTTCAAAAATTACAAATTAAAGCCAAATAAGTTAATCGAATTGCACAAAAACCTTAAGAATGTATCTAATGATCTCTTGGATCCAAGAAAACTTAAAAATAAGCCCTGAAGTCATAAGTCATAGCTCGAACCACACATACATAAAAAATAAAGCAACAAATGAACATATATTTAGCATCGAAACACGATTCAAAATACATTAAAGTACAAATCCTACAAATTACACAACAAATACATACAATACATATGTATATACACTTATGATGTAAGAAGGGGTTTTTACCGGAAGAGGAACAAGGTGACTGAAGGGGTTTTATGGTGGCAGGGAGGTTGCCGGAGTCGACGGTGGAGCTTGGTGGTGTGGCTTGGGTTGTTGCCGGTTGCTTGGTTGGAGAAAAAGGGATGAGTGGTCTGGGACGTTGTGGATGAGGGAACTATGTTGGTCAGTGGTTGACTGGCGGTGAGCTGCGGCGGCGGACGGTAGTGTTGGTGCTACGATGTGGTGGTGGTGCGCCGGTTAGCTAGAGAAGAAAGGAAAAAGGGAAAGAACGAGGATGTAGCACCCTGAGTAGTGGGCACCATATTCCCTGCACTAGAGTTCAACACGTGTAACGAAATGGAAGTCCGCACACGTGCCAAACTATAGTGAACGTGTGACAAATCAAAAACTTTCTAAGCTAGGCGGTGTAGACCCTCAAATCAAAGTGCGCACAAGAACAAGTATTAGCGGAAGCAATTAAAGATTAATTCATAGCATAATAACAACCATCATAGCATAATCCTACAAGGCATATCATATCATATTACATATTCACATGCCCATCCCGGGCCAAAAGAAAAAGATATATAGTAAGAGTATTCATAATACATACACATGCATAGGACTCGAGCTACCCACAAGTACGACACAAGGCCAACTTGCTGCCTAGCACAAGACTCCAAAAGATACCTGCAACTCAAAAGAAAAGGGAAAAAGGAAAACAACAACGAGGGTTAGTCCTAGTGATTAGTGGGGGGGCTAACACACACACCCATATACGTATATAGCAAGACATTTATCAAAATTCAACAACAATCCATCAATCGGGGATGGTTTTTGCACTCTAAAAAAAGTTCCCGCGATAATAAATATATATACTTAAAATAAGTTAAGAGCCAGAGGCCAAATCAACAAATTTTAAGTATTTAAGAATCCATTCCTGTTTCATAGATTCAAGTCACGACAAGTTAACTCGGCGAGTACGAGTTTCCCAAGCTTCTCAAGATCAAGACAAGTACAAAATCAAAACAAGAATCAAGTCCAACCAAGCTTCGAGTGGAAAAGAGAGACACGTTCCCTCAATTCCCAAATCAAGTACATGTATGCGACAGGGGCTAATTACTCCTACCCGCTCCTTCGACAGTGGTCGCCGCCGGCTCAAGAAAACCCACCTTCCCCTAGACCTCCCGAGGTTGGGTGAATTCTCTCGAATGGAAATGTGCACAGGAGGTGTGTCCCGCAACCCCATGACCATCCCGGATGCTCCTTACCCATATCCCGGGACCAAAGCAAGTCAAGAACAAGTTCAAGTACAAGTGATCTATCTTTTAAGACCAATTCTCGCTTCAAACACACACACACACTTCAACTCTTTTCAAACAAAAGAAGAAATAGCTTATATATGTATAAAAATGTTTTCAAGGTCTTTAACAAGCGGGACAAGCCCTTAAAGTACATATCATACACTTGTCTATCATATAATATATATATTTCACATGCGGGCTTCAAAACACGTAGGGTTTTAGGTCAAGGTAACTAAAAGAACAAAACCTCACCTTTAAGTCGTGGCGGGAGCAAAAGATAGAGTAAAAGAACACCTAAGGAGCAACCTCGTCGTCCACGGGAAGACCCTTTGAACAAAACAAACAACAAGAGACACTCTTAGACTCAATATAAACCAATTAGACGGTCAACAAATGCATATGAATGTAAATGATGCATATGAAATGAAATGGAGAAGCACTTAAATCACATTAGGTCATTTTAAGTCATATCAAATCATAGCTCGTATAAAACTCATCGAAATTAAGTCGTAAATTCACAACGAGGGACATAACATATTATACAACGAGTTAACATAACATACGAACCATAAACGAAGCAAAAATATCAAATAAAGCACGAACGAAGCAAAGGAAAAACGTCACGCGTAACACACAAGTCGTGGCCGCGCCACTTTTCATGTATGAAAAGGTCGCGGCCGCGCCACCCAACTCGAAACTCCCAAGAAAAAGGGTCACGACCGTGACACCAAAAGGAGGAAATGGGTCGCAGCTGTGACACCACCAACGAAATAAATGCAAATTAATACCATGGCCGCGACTGTAGCACCCTGCACGTGAGGCACCACATCCCCCACACTATGGCTCAACACGAGTAACGAAATGAGAAGTCCGCACCCGTATCAAACCATAGCGAACGGAAGGCAAACAAAATAACCTTCCTAAGCTAGGCAGAACTTAGACCCTGCAATTACAACCAATCAACCAAGCATAATGCATCGGGAAACTAAAATCCAAACATATGCATTAGCCACAGGCCTGCAGAAGTTAAACACGAACCACAAGCAGACTTGGGCTCCTCAGGCCTCTTTTAGCTCATAACAAGCCCTAACAAGGCAATTCAATAGCAAATACATAACGAGTCAAATTTATAACCTCACAGAGTTGAATCATATACAAATTAAATACATATGCGAGTGCAGATACTCTTCTAACATAACTTGACCGACTCAAAGACTTAACACAACTCCGCCTAGCTCGAAACTCCAAAGCCAAACCTGCGCACTAAAAGGTTGGGGAGGGAGAGGGTCAGTCTCTAGAAAACTGGGTGAGTAGGAGTAATACATATATATAAAAACATGCACATGCAAGTCATAAATCCCGAGCAAGGTTTTATTTAAAATTAGTTCCTAAAAAGGGCAAGAAAATGACTAAGCAATGCTCAAACTTTACGACTAATCATATTAAATTTATTAAGTTTATAATTCATACATAAACATAAAGGCTCGGCGAGTGAGCATGCATTATCTCCAACCAAACTCTAACCTTGTACGACAAATATCATTAATACATTAAATAGGTGATCATGCAATATATCATAATACATGCAGATCATATATCATATCATAAGACACATTCGTTTGGGCAATCCGTGTCCCGGCCTTTCCGCACGGTGCATATCAATCATAAAATATCTTCCAACCTTCTTCCTCCGGGTGGTGGACGGGTTTGCAAGGCCCGACCACCTAAACATATCAATGTGGCAATTGAGGTTCATGAGTCCTCAAAGCCCGGTTAGAGTTTCCTCGTCAAAAACTCCTTAATGAGGTCCGTTTCGCGTTAAACATAAATGAAATAAGCACATGGGATCACCGTTGGCCCTTGCCTCCCCGGATAGCCACATGTTCTAAATTCCTGGGCCCGTGAACATAACATACATGCATAATCTCGCCAAAACATTTCAATTCGTAAAAAACATAACATAATCCATAATTCATTAGAAAAGGGTTTACTCGATCAATATTTACTCGATGACTCTACTTTAAAAGTAACATAAGTATATATACATAAGGTTTTGGCCAAACTTGTCACATAAGGTTGTAGGGTTTAGTATGTAACTAGAACGAAAACACCCTCACCTGGAACATGGCGGTACAAGGGTACGAGTTACCGAGTGCCTAGTTGATCAAGATTTCTCCACCCTGGAGATAAACTGTACAAAAGACCACGGAACGTGTTCGTGAGACTCAAGACTCCAAATGAACCATATACGATGCACGACAATGTATGCTCATGATTTGAATGAATAAGAAATGATATTATGTCATGAACATGTTCACGTGCACGATTAAGGAATTTAAGGCATATAACCAAGGCATTCGTTCATTCATTCATTCAAGTGCATAAATTCACATTTTATATCAATTTAATCTAAGAAGTTCATATAATAATCATAACATGTACTATTTCACGTTTACAATTAAAATAAGATAAATAAAAATGATCAAGCAATAATCGGTAATTTAAATACGCGAAATAGATATCAATTAAATTCTAATTAAAATAAATCAATTAATACTTAAAATATAGAATATATATATATATATATATATATATATATATATATATATATATACATATAATGCATTTAAATCTCGTAAACGAGCCATTCATTCGCTCAAGGAAGCTTTCATAGTCATTTAATTACATTTAAATCATAATCGGGAATTAAATAACATAAAATGGATAACAATTTAATTTTCATAATTCAATTAAATCAAATAATATTTAATATATAATATATATATATATATATATATATATATATATATATACGTACATAGCATGCAATTACTACAAATTAAACATGCATGCAATATTTAGACATATACGTACATATGCATAATATATATAATATTCATGCATGCACAAATACAAAATATACTCATATATATATATATACGTATACCTGCATGCATTTCTCATGCAACATCTATATCTACTTACATGCACCCATGCACAAATCAAACATGCATTAATATATTAAAGTATACATGCTTGCATGCTTAACAAATTAAAAGAAAGGGATGAAATGCAACAGCAAAGCAGCAGAGTTTCTTCACAAGGAGGTACCCGGCCGGGTACTTTCAGGTATAAAAATCTCCCCGGCCAGGGAGTTGCATTACAAACACGCAGCAGCAGTTTAGGCGAAGCTCATCCCCTGTTTTCATCACATAATTACACAGCAACACACAAGGCACTCCAAGGCAGCAACCACAACAGCAAACACCACCATAACAACCTATAATTCATGCTCAAACCAACCCACGCAGCAAATTACAATGAACAGCAGCAGCAAAAAGCTTTTTCCCTTGTTTTCTTGGCATGAATTATAGCAGCAGCTAAGGCAGTACTTAAGGCAAGATATGCAGCAACAAAATGGCACTAGAAACTCCCATAATGACTGATAAAACACAGCAGTTCAACAAGGGAAATGAACAGCAATTGACAGCAACCAAACGCAGCAAAAATGACGTAGCAACTGGGTGAAAAACAGGGCAAAAGCAACGTAAAACAGAGCAGCAACAATTTCCATCTTTAACCAACAAGATCATATGTTAAAATGCAGCAAAAGAGCAATATTTCAGTTCCAATTTAACTCTCAAATTTGCAGCCAAGGTCATCAACGTGAGCAAGGAATGCATAAGATCAATTCATGCTATTTTCTTCAAGACTCCATTAATGATAACTCATGAATACTTCAACTACCACATAATCAATCATCATAAATGCAAAGAAGAAGTCAAAACAATCATTTTCATGCTTGGAATCAAACAAATCCATCAAGAAACGAAGGAGATCAACATCAATGTTCAAAACCTAACTCTTTCTTAAATTCAGCCATAAACTCATGAAACCATGATCAAAATTGGGAATGAATGGATCACAATGACTCTTAATGAATGTATATTACAACCCTAAGCTTACCTTGTGGATTGGATGAAGTTTGGAAGAGATTTGAGCTTTGAATCTCCAAGGGTGACAAGGGTTACCGGAAAACTGGAGAGCAGAATGTTTTGGCTGAGTTTTCTTTATGTGATGAAGGTTATCTCGGTTTGGGGTGTTTAAGGATGGTTAGAGGGTTGAGTTAGGGTTCTAAAGCATCCAATCATAGTTAATTTGGTCAATGTTTGAGAAATATATGGCTCTTTTAGTAAAAGGTGGCAGTTTTCCGGCAGTTTTGTTTTTCGGTTGAATTTCGAAGGTTAAAATAATTTCGGAAAAATATATGGCTAAGTTTATTAAACCCGAATCTTCGATACGAGTTCAACAAAGTTGACGGAACTCGATTCCGAGTTCCCGAGCTCAAGATATCACATACGGAACCAAGGGTGTGCTAATTGCTCGTTAGCCCCCGATTTGGTTCCACAATTCAAATTAAATTCGTTACCACGTCAAACAAGATCGAAAACATGAAACGAGCATACAAACATGTTCATAACACATAAATCTACAACATACTAAATTTTCACGAATTTTCGATATCAAATCATATAAGATCAAAGCTCATTTAAATCACTCAAAACAATGTTAAAATTTTTCAAATTAAGTAACAAAATTTAAATTCTATCCCAATTTAAATAAGAGTGAACGAAATTATAAAATTAATTAATTAGAATAATTAAGGTATGAATAATTATCATTAACACTTATTTATTAAATCAAACATACTAAGTTTAACGGATTAAAATATAATAAAGTAATAAAATAAAATAAAATAAACTAATAAAAATTTATATTACAATCAATTATTTAAAACATTTATAAACAATTAATTATATAATTAAATAATTTAATTGCACAATTTATGAACAAATACAACATATTAGTATAGATGAAAAACCGGGGCGTTACAGCGACCAAGAATGAACTTGGCGCGATCGCAGCCGCGACTCTGGGGGAAACCCGCAAGAATAAGGCTGGAACGAAGCTCTAACATAGGGAAGGGAAGGAAGCAATGAAGCAGCAGTAAAGCAACATATAATACATGCTAAATCTATCACAATTCATGCAATATTCAAGGTTAAAACCGTTGCACAACTCAAGAACGAAAGCAAGGAAGCAAAGAGTTCAATACATGCCACAAACTTCAAGTTTTTCATAAGTTCATTAATGGTGGTTCAAGCTACACCCAACTAGCATGAAAACACAACTCATACTTCCATCAATAAAGTTTTAAGGTCACATATCATGCATCAATTCGAAAGAAATCACAAGGATTAGCACAAAGCCATGAAAATCATCTAAACCCTTACTATTCCTCATGTATCTCATAGCATGCTCAAAATCAAGAGAAAATCTACCAAACATAGCTTAAAAGAATCATAAGAAGATGGAGAACAATATTATAAATTACCTCTTGGATTGGTGGAGAGATGATCAAGATATAAGCTCAAGAATGCAAGAAATGAATAGTACATATTTCCTTCTTCTCCCTCTCTCGGTTTCAGCAACTTTCCTTCTCTTTCTCTTGTGTTGGATGAAATGAGGGGTTAAATAGGTGATATAGGGCTTAACTAGGGTTAGGTGGGATCAAGTTTGAGTTAATTTGGTCAAGGATTGAGGGAGTTATGTCCAAAATGGTCAAGGGTTAGGTGGCTCGGTTCGTTGAAATTTCGGAGATTCAAACGAGCTTAGAAAATTATAAGGCTTGTTCCATTGGACCCAAATCGTCGAGACGAGTCCAACAATGGTAACAAAATTTGAATCTAAATTCCCGAACTCAAGTTATGCCGGTCGGAACCCAATGTGCTTTAAAAACATTTTAGCCCCTTTTTGGTTCCTCACCAAACGAACGACCCAAAACACCAACAAAAGGACCTGAAAACATACTACAAGCATAAAAACATGTTCATAACTCATATATCTCATGCATAACAAGTTTTCACAAAAATCGGAATCGAATTCGGGCACATACGGATCAAATACCAAGGTAAACGAGCAAAAACTTTCAAGTATGCAAGTTCACAACTTAATCAAATAATTCATATAAATCAAGAATAACATTTAAACATTATAATAAACATAAAATTGCATAAATTAAATAATGTAAATTTGCAAGTATCACACTCGTTACGTCATACCTGTACGGCCGAAAAGTCGGGGCGTCACAAAGGAGGAACGAAAGAAAAGGAAAAAGGGGAGAGAGGGAGAGAGAGAGTGGGTCTCGGTAGGTTTGATCTTTTGTCTTGGATTTGTTGGGGATATTTTTGGTTGATTATATCTGGGTTATGGTTAGAATAAAATACTGGTTTGAAGGTTTGTGAACTTCGAATTGGATAAAAGGGTAGTCAATGGGTTGGGAGAATACGAAGAATAAAATAGCGAGGTTGGGGATATGCATATGCGTGTTCGTGTGTGATTTTCACATAAGCCCCTAAATTCTCTCAATTATAAAACAATCCACATAATTCCAAATATACGAGCAATTAGGCGCGAAATATACGTATCAACAATTAAACCACGTAATTGAATAATTAAACGCGTAGTAACAATTAAAAATAATTAAAACACTTAATACTCGACCTGACCTCACTTGTGATGTCATACCTGGCCAGTTTGAAAACATGGGGCATCACAAATGGCATATGAATGACTTATGCAATAAGAGATCTTCTTGCATTAAGCAAGTGTAGGTCCTTTGTTGATTCTCATATGCCTCCATGTGCCACTTTTGTAACCCTAATATAAGTCGTGATTCAGGTTTCTCGAGTAACACCCTTTTAGACCTATATCTAAGATTACCTAGTTTGATCATGTAAGACAACAATGGAATGTCAATTCAAAGGATTAATTACTCACGCTATTAACCTGTGAGATGTTTCCTAATCTGGAAGTGGAAACTTCCTTTCCCATTTTGGAATCTTCCTAGGCGGGACACCTCAGTGTACTCATTCTCATAATGAGTATACTCATATATTGTGTATGCATCAACTATGCACTTTACACCCCACGAAACAGGATGATCCTTCTTAAGGACACAATCCCACGAGCAAGTCTCAATCGAGCCTAATTAACACTCCCACTTTGTGTTGGACTCATTGGCTTGGAGTCGTTTTTAACTCAACTTGAGTTAGCGCTTGTTATTCACCTAATGACAAAGTCTGTAACAGCCTTATGGATTAGGAGAGTTCTAATACATGTGCACGTAATGGAAACACACAAAACACGTATTGCACATAAAGAAGTGTTTGCCTATGATAATAATCAATCGTAGATTATTCAAATATTGTTTGTGATATGAGGAAAGTCCTAAAGGGGACTACGTCAAATCGGCTTTTTAGGGCACTATTCCCAATAGGAAAGAGATCAACTCAATTCAAGATAATGGGACATGAGAGGTTACGCAGCCAAGCTGACATCAAGAGAGAATCCAAGTGTTTTTCCAGGGAATAAATTCATATTCATCCCTATGTTTTTAATGAAAATTCAAAATAATCCTTATGTTTTTAATTTACTTTAAATTCATCCTTTAAGCTATTTTTTTACCATAATTTTAGGCCAAAATTTATAAAATAGAATAAAATACCCTTAAACCAATGTAAAGATAAAGATAATAACTAATTTATAAATCAAATCATCTTATATTTTTCTCAAATCATAAAAGAAAAAGAAAATAAATTATTTAGTTTAATTGTTACTAATTTCATCAAGTCCAAAATTATAAAAAATACTAATAAATAAATTAAAGTTATCCACAATTTTCAAGACGTATATTCATTAAATTTAAAATTAATGATTAAAATTTGATGTATTCAATTTATGAATGTATATATATTATTAATGAGATATTTAAAATTAATAGCAAAAATAATTTGATGTACTAAATAAATATAGTGTAATTACAAAAACACATCAAACTCGTAACCAATAAAAAGGATCAAAAAAATTAATCAAATATTAAAATGAAATCAACTAGAATGAATAAAATGAAATTAATTTCTAAATGAAATATATGACCACATGTTTATTTCTGTGACACCCTGTCTCCTCGGCAATCCAAATACGACGTCACGGGTGAGTTTAATTATGTAATTTAATTATTTTAATTGCAATTATGTGAAATACATTGATGAGGCCCAAAAACGCACTTGTATCAGAGTCATCCACGTGTCGCCATCTGCTAACGCGGAGACTACACCCTCGCATTGTTGGGCTCGTGGACCAACCCAGCCCACTCACTTGCCAACTAGTATAGGCCCTTGAGCCTCGGACAACCATTTAACCAACAAGGACGAACCGGCAGGCTCGGCGCTCCCTTCCCGGCCCTCGGGGTTACCTTTCTCAAGGAATCACCCGCACGAGGGCCATATTCTTGTCGCTCGGGTTTTGGCGCTCAAAAATCATAAGCCATGAGGAACCCGTCTGAGCACTCTTCGAGCGTCACCTGTGCGCTCGCGGGTGATCCCCCACCGCCGTGGTGGATCTGAACCCTCATAAAACGGATCAGGGACCCTCTACCCACGCGACCCTCGTCAACAACCTCTGACACAAAGGTAGTGCGCACCATGTACCTGACACGCCGCCTCCTTTTCATAAACGTCATTCTCACGCCCTCAAGGGCTGCCACATGTTAGGGCAACACAGGTTTGGGACCACACGGTCAATTTACCCATTTACCCTCACCCCTAACATATAAATAGGGGAGAACACATGCTTTCTCCCCCAAGTCATCTTCACGATACATACTGCACTTACTGTTCTGGGTCCATTCCGCCATTCTCCCGCATCTTCCCAAGCTTCATATTATTCTCATCACAGTCGCATCCTCATAGCATCTTGCATTCTTGGTGTTATCCTAGCTGGAAGAACCCACGCTCAAGAGGAAACCCAGATCCTGAGGCCCTCACGCCTGTGATGGTCTTTCCCTTTTCATACAAATATTAAAGTGTTGCTGCATTTTTGGAAGCCTGATTTCCAGCACCATCATTTTTGGCGCCGTCTGTGGGAAATCCATCACTACCACAACTGTCATCACCAGATTCTTCCTCCAAAAGCTAGTTGAGATATAACACCTTTTTGGTTCTGAAAATGGTTACTGCAACCAGGTCTGGAGCTGTGGGAGACAAAGATGCTCTTCCCCCAGTCAACGAAGGGAACGCCGAGAGCAACATCCCCGCCGGAGGTACGAACCCACCAGCTGCGGGGAATGGAGGCGAGCATCCAGACACGGCGGCTGCAACTCTCCCACCGGGAGGGAACGCTACCGGGGGGCCCAGTTCCGTTGTCCCACCTACAACTCACACCGCCAACGCTTCCTTCCCTTACTCAGGTATGTATCCCATGGCCATGCCTCCACCGGGATACCCCTTTATGCAACCCAGAATGATGCCCGGGATGATGCCGATGATCCAACCTTATCAAGTGGGGACACTGAATCTCCCCATGTCATTACCAAGAGAGATACAAGGGGTGGAAATGCCCCAAATCACTACCCAGCAACTTCAGGCGATGTATGCGCAGTGTGAGTGCCAGGCAGTCCAGAACGCTTGGGAACATTTCACTGCGGCGTATTTCCCTTCGCACGCTGGCGGTCGAATGACCCCACCCCTGGGAGGACTCCCAGCGCACCCGTTGACGATGGCCCAAAATGCGCTGAGGGCCCAGCAACCTCCCCCACCACCGAATCAAGAAAATGAGGCCCCGCCGAGGGTCCAGCAAGATCAACCACCAGTAAGAGATGAAAGGGCTCCTCGAAATGAGGGGGCCGGGGATAACAACGAGGTCCAGTCGAGGGCCACAGAAAGGGCAAACCGCAGAAATGTCGGTGACCCTCAGCTTGCAGCAGTACAGGACCAGATTAGGGGGCTCCAGAACGTGGTGGAGCAGCTCTCTCAAGCACGGTCTCACGTCTCCCGTGATGGGGGCGAGAGGTCCAGGGCCAGAGACGCTTGCAGACCACGTAGCCCCATCTCTCGCCGATGGAGGGAAGCCAGCCCCGAAGACCCGGAGGACAGGGATTACCGGATCGCGACGGGCGATTCTTCCCTCGTCGAGGAGGTGCTAATGACTCGTGCGGGAAAAGGTAAAATCCCCAAGTCCGTCAACAGGTATGATGGAACCACAGATCCGTCAGAGCATCTGGATCACTTTGTGCACTTGATGCATTTGTATGATCACCCCCTCAACTATTGGGCCAAGGTGTTTGTAACCTCCCTCGTGGGAATGGCCCAGGATTGGTACAAAAAGCTTCCTCCGCGCTCAATCCGAGGATACCATGACCTGACTGACGCTTTCATCAGTCACTTCAACTCTTTGAAGGCTCCAGCCCCCGCTGCGACGGCTCTCTACAGCTTGGTCCAGGGGCCGAGCGAGACCCTCAGGTCATTCATGGGAAGGTTCAACAAGGAAATCCTACTGGTGGAAAAACCCTCGATGGATTTCTTAAGGCACGTTCTCTTTGGAGCCATTAACATGAAGCATTATGTCAGCAAGGAATTTGTAGAAGAAGTGGCCAAGAAAAATCCCCGCTCGTTGATGGAGATAAGGGACATAGCTGACTCGTTTTTCACCCTCGAAGATATATATCTCGCGAGGGATCAGAAAATGGCGAACGCCCCTCGCCCCAGCAAAGCCCCCGAAGACAGAGGAGATTCAACCAGGGGCCGCCACCGCAGCCCCATTCCCGCTCGGCGGAACGCCTCTCCCCCTCGAAAGTTCGAGCGCATCCCTCTCAACCGCCCTATAGCCGAAGTATATGCTATGGCGGATAAGAAGCTGTTCAAGAGGCCGCCAAGGTTGAGAGAAACGGAAGCTCAGAAGCACTCGGGGAAGTACTGCGCCTTCCACAAGCAGAAAGGGCATGACACCAGTGAATGTCATCAGCTAGAAAGGGAGATTCAGAGGTTGATCGCTTGGGGGCACCTTAAGGAGTTCGTAAAGGTGTTGGAGAGGTACGACGAGCACTGTGCGGAGCGAGCGCATGCACGTGGCAGAAGCCGTTCGCGCTCCCGGAGCCCGCGTCACCGTCACACCGAGCCCAGTGACCGTGGAAAAGGGAAAGCATCGGACGTGGAAAACCAGCCCTTCGCGATCATTCACATGATTGCTGGAGGACCCTCGGGGGGCGACTCTAATGCTTCCCGACGCCGCTACATTCGAAGTTATGACCAGAGATCTTCTCATCCCAGGCCAGTGCTCTCTATTGATAAATCATCACGCTCGGAGAAGGATGAAAGCGTAGGTTTCACAGAGAAAGACTTAGAGCACATTGTAATGCCCCATGGGGTCGGTGAAACCTCTGACTGCCCCATGGTGGTTAGCTTAGACGTTCACAATCACGTTGTAAAGAGGGTCTTAATTGATAGTGGAAGCTCCGTGAATGTTTTGCCTTACTCCACGTTCCAGAAAATGAACATCACAAACATCCCGCTCGAACCCCTCAGAACAGCCATCGTCGGCTTTGGGGGTTCCGAGATTGTCCCTCGCGGACAAATTCGCTTGGCCACCTCTTTCGGTCGCGCCCCACAGCGAAAAACTTTAAATGTTCTCTATGTGGTGATCGAAGTAGACCTACCATACAACATCATCATTGGGCGCCCAGCCCTCGTTGACTTCAAAGCTGTAATTTCCACCTATCATCAGAAAGTCAAGTTTTCCACCCCCTAGGGTACAGGAGAAGTACTGTGCAATGTTAAGGAAGCATGGGAATGCTACATACTTTCCCTTCGAAGCCACAAGCCCAAGCAACCTACCCAGGCAGGCTCCACCAAAAAATCTGTTGACTTCCCCAAACTAGATGAAGATGGCCCCGAGCGCAAGAGGGCCAAGCTCTATAAAAAGAAGAATAAGAAGAAGGCCACGGACAAACCCGAAGATGTTGGGAACTCGCCCCTCGGAGAGGTTGGGGCTTCCTCCTCGGAAGACGAGGATCGTATACCCTCGGGAGATACCAACGAGAGAATTACAGGTAAGAAACGGGCGCTCGAACAGCCGAGGCCTGAAGTGCGAGTGGAACCTATGGAGAGATTCCTGACCATCGAATTGGAACCCGGGAATCCCGATAAGACCACGCAAATAGGTTCCAGCCTCGACGGCCCCTCTCAGGTTATGATGATTGATTTCTTGCGAGAAAATATTGATGTCTTTGCTTGGAAGGCTTCCGACCTCACTGGCATAGATCCGAGCGTTATTGTCCACCGGCTGAACGTGGATCCGGCCTTCAAACCTATAAAGCAAAAGAAAAGAGATGCCCATGGGTTCCGAAAGCAGGTCATAGAAGAAGAAGTCAATAAACTGTTTGACGCTCAGTACATAGAAGAGATTCTATATCCCGAATGGCTTTGTAATGTGGTGCTAGTTCCCAAGAGCGCCAACAAGTGGTGTATGTGCAATGACTTCACAGACCTCAACAAGGCATGTCCCAAGGATCCGTACCCGCTATCTAGAATTGATCAGTTGGTGGATTCGACCGCTGGGTGTGAACTTATGAGCATGATGGACGCTTTCCAAGGATATTATCAGATATTTATGGCTCTAGAGGATCGTCCCAAAACTGCGTTCGTAGTCCATATGGGTGTTTATTGCTTCAAGGTCATGCCCTTTGGGCTCAAAAATGCAGGAGCGACATACCAACGCCTCGTCAATAGAATGTTCGAGTGTGAGATCGGAAAGTCCATGGAAGTATATGTGGATGACATGATCGTCAAAAGCGAACGCCAGTATTCTCATCTAGAAGACCTCAAACGAGCGTTCAATATCCTGCGGCGTTATGGTATGAAACTGAATCCTTCCAAATGTACATTTGGCGTACAGGGTGGCAAATTTTTGGGATACATGGTCAGCCAACGGGGCATAGAAGCAAACCCAGAGAAGATTAAAGCAATCCTGGACATACCCTCCCCTCGCAATTTGAGAGAGGTCCAGGTGCTTGTAGGTAAAATCATTTCACTAAATAGGTTCATCTCCCGCTCAGCGGACCGGAATCTGCCCTTCTTTAAAGTTCTGCGTAATGCTCGCAACTTTACCTAGAGCACGGACTGCGAAAAGGCCCTGCAGGACATGAAGCAGTACCTTTCGAGCGCGCCTTTGTTGACCAAACCTAACCCGGGGGAGAGCTTGTTTGTCTATCTGTCAGTGTCCTTGGAGGCCACGAGCGCTGTCCTCGTAGCCGTTCGCGAGCGTAAGCATATGCCGGTGTATTATTTAAGCAAGACTCTACAAGGAGCGGAGAAAAGATACATGGAAATAGAGAAATTTGCTTTTGCACTCGTAAATGCCTCTCGGAGGTTAAGGCCCTATTTTCAAGCGCATTCCATCGTGGTACTTACAGATCAGCCCCTCAGACAAGTGCTTGCAAAGCCGGACGTCTCAGGGAGATTAATTAAATGGTCAATTGAACTTAGTCAATTCAACATCACCTTTGAGCCCCGCACGGCGATACAGGCTCAGGCCGTGGCTGACCTATTGGTGGAACGTTTCAATTTGGATACCGGGCACTCAGCAGAGGATGGCCTATGGCTTCTGCACACAGATGGCTCCTCGACCTCGCAAGGGGGGGAGCCGGGGTGACCCTCAGGGACCCCCTTGGAGCTGAAGTTGACTACGCCATCAAGCTGGCGTTCCAAGTCACCAACAACGAAGCTGAGTATGAGGCCCTCATCCAGGGGCTCAGGATTGCCCTCCAAAATGGTGCCACTCGGGTCACTGCTTATGTTGATTCGCAGTTGATCGCGAGTCAGATTAACGGTTCTTATGAGGCCCGAGAAGCCACCATGGTGCAGTATCTGGCGAGCGCTAAGGAGGTGATAGCCAAGTTCAGAGAATTCCACCTTTTGCAGGTCCCGAGAGCAGAAAACGAACATGCTGATGCTCTGTCAAAGTTCGCATCTGCCCTGGACGGTCATAGCGAGCGTGCTATTACATTTCTTAGAACAGAAGAACCGCTGATAAGTAGAGGCGAACCTTCGAAGGAGGTGAATATGATTGACCCCTCCGAGCCCTGTTGGCTCGACGAAATTATCAGATTCCTCCAGGATGGAACCAGCCCAAGCGATAAAGTTGAGGCTCGGAAAGTCAGAAGCAAAGCCCTTCGTTTCTCATTGGACGCCGAGGGTCGGTTATTCAAGAGATCCTTCCAGGGCCCTCCGCTGAGATGCTTGAGACCCTCGCAGGCCAAGGAAGTTTTAGAACATGTGCACAATGGAAGCTGCGGGAACCACTCGGGCGGTCGAATCTTGGCAAAGAAAGTCTTAAGGAGTGGGTTCTACTGGCCCTCGGTGCTGCAGGATGCTGTTAGCTACTCCAAGAAATGCCCCAAGTGCCAATTTCATTCTAACACCCCTCAATTTCCGGCAGCTCAAATGATTCCTATTGATGTTTCGTGGCCTTTTGATCAGTGGGGCATTGATATTGTGGGACCCCTCCCAATGGCGGCCGGACAAAAGAAATTCATAATACTCGCTGTGGATTACTTCACTAAGTGGGCTGAAGCCGAAGCGGTCGCCAAGATAACGTTCAAGGTTGTGAGAGATTTCATTTGGAAAAACATCATCTGTAGATATGGTATCCCGAGGGTGCTCATCTCAGACAATGGCTCCCAGTTCATCACCGCCGACACGCGGGATTGGTGCTATGAGCTAGGGATCGAGCAGCGATTCACCTCCGTGGGCCACCCTCAAGTCAATGGTCAAGCGGAGGTAACCAATCGAACCATACTCCAGCATCTGAAGACGATGCTCGAGAGTAAGGAAGGAGAATGGGCTGAAGAACTTCAAGGAGCCCTGTGGGCATATCGTACTACTCCACGAGCGGCAACAGGAGAAACTCCTTACTCCCTCGTTTATGGCTCTGAGGCTATGATACCTGCGGAAATTGCTCAAGAATCCGCACGCGTTGCCTATTTCGAGCCCGCCGCCAACGAGGCCAATCGGGCGCTCGAGTTGGATTTGTTGGACGAAAAGAGGAATACTGCTTGGGCACGTATCCACAAATACAAAGCGGCCGTCGCTCGCCAATATAACAAACGTGTTAAGGAGAGGACTTTCCAACTAGGGGACTTGGTCCTCAAAAAAGTTGAAGTCTCCAAACATGTGGGTAAGTTGGACCCCAGTTGGGAAGGCCCCTTCAAAGTCATTCAGGTACGAGCAAATAACACCTACCTGCTGGAGACTTTGCAAGACGAGCGTCTCCCTAGGCCATGGAATGCATGTAACCTTAGAAGGTTCTACATGTAATCCTCAGTTTTTTTGTAATTGCCCGTTGGCAGCATGGGGAACTTTCTTTTGGCAGAAAGTATATTGTATTCGTTTTGGAAATTGCAAATATAACAGTAAGCATTTTGATTTTTGACTATGTCGTTTATTTCTTTTTCTTATTGGTTAATGATTTAAGCAAACATAAGGCCTACTCCGTGTCGAGCATCCTCCACATCGAACGACCTAAGTAATACCCCAATCGTTTTGGAGCAACGCTATCTGGGTGTTTGACAATTCGTAAGTGTGTAAAATCCTAAGAACGAGCGTGTCAGACAACGGGGGGGGGAGACAAGATGCTTAATTTACACCAGCTGAGTGCACGCCACTCCGGCTCGAGCACGTAAAAACCCCGGTGACCCTCAACTTCTTGGGTAAGGGCCCACTCGTAGAATAGTGGATCCCATAACAATCCTTTCATGGGTCCCTCAAAATAACGCTAACCCCACGGTTACGCTCTCTTTGATCCCACACTTAGCAAATCTTACTGATGATTTCTAAAGTATATACAACCTAATGGAGCGTCCAAGACGAGGGTGCACATTATTGGGCCAACACTTAGGCAAATCCCCAGAAGTTTCCTAAGTTCAAACTCGAGCCTCATTACGGATACAGCCAGGGAACCCCCAGGGAAAACACCCTCGCGTCCATATATACGCCCCTCAAATCACCAGACGCTACCAAACTTTAAACTGTTGGTGCATTGTGATGAATGCCAGGGCACCCTTAAAGGAAACGCCCTCGTGCACAAACACGCTCATCGCAAACATTCAAACAAGAGAGACCAGTTTAAAGACGGCAAGCACAGTGAAATAACATTATTCAACATTCAAAAGTAAAGAAGAAAGTATTCAGACATTCAAGCATTAAAAGAGGAGTTCAAACATATGTAAAAGAGCATAAAGGGATCCAAAATGTTCAAGAAAATAGCTGGAGGATTAGGTACAAACATAAATTGTTCATAAATATGACAAGGAATTTAAACCGGCAAGGAAAGGGATCAACATCCAAGGGATCTTCACTGGGCTTGAGAGTTGGGCTCTGGAGGGGCAATCGCAAGAGGAACTGGGGCCAGCACGTTGGCGTCAGAAGTTTAGGCCTGGCCAGGTTCCTCGACGTCCGCAGTATCTATGACGGTGCCCTCTCTTCTATTTGGATGGGCTCGGGACCTACGGTATTGGCAGCAATAAATTCCCGTTGGAGCATTTCCACCAATTCCTGATATTCCGGCTCCGCCAAGTTCTCAGTAGGATCCTCGTTTTGGACCATGGGCTCACAGTTTTCATCCAGATCCATGCGCAAGCGCGCGTCAATCCGAGCGCTCTCAGGAGCCAAGCCCAGTTTGACCATCTGCCCGATAGCCTTGTGGAAGAAGCGCCGAGCGTTGTCAAAGCACTGGATGTTGGCTGCAAATATGAACGCTTTGGAGCGTACGAACTTCATTACTGCGTCCCAAGAGACCCTCGCAGCCAGTCCTTCCACCTTCCCTCGCAGATCGGCGAGCGCCTTATTGGTAGCTTCGTTTTGGCGTGTGCTCTCTGCCAGTTGTGTGCCCAACTCCCCGTTCAGGACCCGCAGTTGGTCGCGCTCTACCTTCAACTTCCTGTGGCGGTCGTCAAGGGTAAGATAAGCCGCGTCCGCCTTCTGCAGATTCTCCCTCAGCTGATCCTTCTGAAGGTTGGCAGCGGTCAGTTGGGAGTGGATGTTGTTGTAATCCTCCTGCAACTGGACGGGGTCAGAAATTCGCAACAGTTTCTTGTATTTGGCCTTATGCTCGGAGTAGGCCTGCGCTCGCCCCTGCAAGTTCTTTAACCTAGGGATTACCTCCTGGGAAGTCAGAAACAAAGATTAGCGTTAGAATGGGAACAATGGAAGTGGGAAATCTCCAGAGGGCACCAAGGACTTACCGTCAGAAGCGCATGGCAAGCGTCGTCCGCGACCCGAGTGGCGTCATGCTCGTTTAATTTGTCGTGATCGGCGGAGAACTGGAGCTTTCCGACGATGTCGGAGACCATATTGATAGAAAAGGCGCTCTTTTTCAGTAGGACGGGACCGTCCTTCCTTTGGCGCTTGAATCTAGTGTCACCCCGACAGCCAATCTTCCAAAATTCTTCATCCTCAGAAGATGAAGTATCACTGCCCTCACCACGGCGGCCCACGACCACCTATTTCCCCTTGCCAGAAATTGGAATGGAATCTGGCAGCCTCTTCCTTTTCCCTTGACGGTCGGCCCGAAGTGTTTCATGAATACGGACATGTTCCCCCGAGCGGTTTCGGGATCCGCTCGAACTCAATGAAATAGGACCCTCGGGGGCCGCCGACGGAGGAGTAGCCCCGTAGGTACCTTCCACTGTCAAATCCTCGATGGGACCAACAGCTGGAGCCTCGTTACCGATACCCCTACCTCCGTCGCCTCGCCCCTGCCTCCGTCGGATTCCTCTACCCCTCGGGGCAGTTGGGGGTCGTTCCTGCTGCTGTGGCTGAGGGTTAGCACCGGCTCCTTGAGCGCCAAGCATGCGTGGAAGAGCCTCAGCATTCATTCCTCGCGAAAGTATTTGAACACCTGCAAGCAAGAAGAAATGAGCGTCAGAAGATTGGTCGCTTAGACCACAGATACAAAAAATACAGCAATCACACCAAGTTAGGAGGCTTTTCTAAAAGTTAGAGCAGTTAGTTCCTAGAATCTAACCATCGAGGGTCATGATGTCAGCTGGAGGGTTAAGTATCATGTCTGGAGGGCAAGACAAGCCATAACGAAACAGCACTCCCTCGTTCTTCACCAGGGTTTCAGCCTTAATCCACTTTTTCTCACTCCTCATCTCGAAGGCTAACCCCAGTGCCCAATCCTCAAAAGCTTTATTCCTCGTCCTTTCCCTAATCAAAGGACCCTCGCCATGTATCAACCACTGGCGATGAACCCTAAAAATCCCCCCGGGGGCCCCCACGAAGAAATACCTCTCCTTCCAATGCTCACCATAGGAAGTGGAGGGGGAGTCTATCATCTTAAAGCCCGACTTGGCCTGGGCGTAATAAAACCCGTCCGTAGGTGATGAGCGCGGCGACCGGGCCACCTGTATCAAGCTATCAAAATTGACGATCGAGGGTTCGCGACCTAGCGCAACCGTCATAATCACGAAAGTGTTGATTAGGGCTATGCCGTTCGGCAGAATTTGTGAAGGGCAAAGCCTCAGGTGGTGATAGATGTTGGCAGTGACGGGCGAGATGGGGAACCTCAGGCCCCCGGCCAGAACCGTATCCCAGTAGACCGTCATCATCCCAGGTGGCGGTCGGTTGGCCCTCTCTCCCTCCTCTGGGATGCGCATGGGAAACACAGCCTCGTCCCAGTATGCCTTGGCTCTCAATTCCTCCAAATCGTCGAGCGTCAAGATACTCTCAATCTCATCCGGAGATTTGTCAGTTTGATGGCGGTTATCTTGCCTCACTCGAGTGACAGGCTCTTTTCCTCTCCTTTGGCACTTTCTGGAAGGTTCTGCCTCAAATGGACGCCCGGATGGTCCTGTTTCGCCCTCGGGAGCCGCCACGGCCACTGTGATCCTGTGATCTTGGGGTCGCACGACACTATTCAACACCGGGAATACCCTTTCTCCCTGCCTTTGCATTTCCATCACGTTATGCATCTCTTCAAAGAGATCATTCACCCCTCCAGGAGCACGCTCGTTCATCCCTTGAACAGCAGCATCCACCTCTTCATCCCCGGCATCAGCCGGAGCCTGGGCTACCGGAATCACCATGGGGATCCCCTCACCTGGGGACACCCTAGCCAAGGGAACAGCTGTGGGAACATTGCCGTGAGGGGAAGAACTCCCCACTGACATCTCATCAATCTCCCTTACATAATTGTCAGCTGAGTGTCCGGCCATGTTTGTCTTTCGATTTTTGAAGATGGAGTTTCTCGCAGAAAACTCAATGAAGGAGAGACTCTCTAAAACGAATTCAACAGTAGAAGGGGGCTCTTCACTCAAGGGTTCCACTCACTCAACCTAAACCTAATGTTAGCGCGAGGAAAATAAGGAAAATGTTATGGAGTTTTAGCTAAAAGCTTGAAGGACAGAAACTCGCCGGAACTGGTGAAGGTTGCAGAGTTTTCTCGCTGATTATGTGCTTGAAGAAGGTTGAATGCGTGAAAGAGGCTCCAAAGCCTTGCAGATCCCTATTTATAGGGGTAAAGGCTGGCATTAATTAGGGTTTAAGATTTCAAATGGCAATCATTTCCCGCCTAGGAAATCCCCCCACTTTTGGTAACCGTCTCACGTCTCCCGGAGTGCACGCGCCCACATTCCCACTCAGCATTAAATGCGGACATGACTTCAATTAATGCGGTGTCAGACTGCGTCCGTTACGGAAGTCAAGGGGTCACTTCTCTAGCAATGGCTTGATCCTCGAGTAATTCAAAATCCTAGGCTCCCTCCCTATTAAATTCTACAGTACGCTCGAGCGATACTATAGAATTTGGGGGGCAAAATGATGAGGCCCAAAAACGCACTTGTATCAGAGCCGTCCACGTGTCACCATCTGCTAACGCGGAGACTACACCCTCGCATTGTTGGGCTCGTGGACCAACCCAACCCACTCACTTGCCAACTAGTATAGGCCCTTGAGCCTCGGACAACCATTTAACCAACAAGGACGAACCGGCAGGCTCGGCGCTCCCTTCCCGGCCCTCGGGGTTACCTTTCTCAAGGAATCACCAGCACGAGGGCCATATTCTTGTCGCTCGGGTTTTGGCGCTCAAAAATCATAAGCCATGAGGAACCCGTCTGAGCACTCTTCGAGTGTCACCTGTGCGCTCGCGGGTGATCCCCCACCGCTGTGGTGGATCTGAACCCTCATAAAACGGATCAGGGACCCTCCACCCACGCGACCCTCGTCAACAACCTCTGACACAAAGGTAGTGCGCACCATGTACCTGACACGCCGCCTCCTTTTCAGAAACGTCATTCTCACGCCCTCAAGGGCGGCCACGTGTTAGGGCAACACAGGTTTGGGACCACACGGTCAATTTACCCATTTAACCTCACCCCTAACATATAAATAGGGGAGAACACATGCTTTCTCCCCCAAGTCATCTTCACGATACATACTGCACTTACTGTTCTGGGTCCATTCCGCCATTCTCCCGCATCTTTCCAAGCTTCATATTATTCTCATCACAGTCGCATCCTCATTGCATCTTGCATTCTTGGTGTTATCCTAGCTGGAAGAACCCACGCTCAAGAGGAAACCCAGATCCTGAGGCCCTCACGCCTGTGATGGTCTTTCCCTTTTCATACAAATATTAAAGTGTTGCTGCATTTTTGGAAGCCTGATTTCCAGCACCATCATACGTGACGTTGCATGCTCTATGTGTCAACATGAACTTCATTTCAAGATATTTATTACCCTAGAATTTAATTATTATGTGATTGGACTCAAAACTCCAGTTGATTGAAGTTTAGGGACCTAATCGCTATTAGGGTTTTTGAGCCATTCTTCGGCTAACTTGAGCTCGGGGATTCGGATTTAAATTCTAACTTCACCATTGGATTTGTTTCGATGATTTGGGTAACAAGCCTCACATTTTTCTGAAGTCGTTTAAACTCCCTACAAATTTAAATTCGAATCGATTGAACCGAACCGAACCGGTTTTCTTTGCCTTAAGAACCGAACCACCCCCTTTCTCTCTCATTCTTTCATTCATGTTTTTATCAAGAAGGAGAAGAGAAGAGAAGGGTTTTCCCCACCTCAACCTTTGAGCTCAAGTTCTGACCCCGTTTCTAGTCCGGTCAACGATCCAAGGTAAGTTATGCATTCCTCTCTTCACGAATTTCGATTCTACCCAATTGAATCTTGTTTTCTTGTTTGATTTCTTGAGTTTAAAGAAGATGATGAATAGTGATTATATATGAAAATTTGCTCCCATGTCTCTATACTTGAATTAATTGCTCCAAGATTGATGTATGTTGTTCTCTCCCTTGTCGTTTATTTATCGGAATTTTGATCGTTGGTTGATTATAGCTTGAAACTCCATTAATGGAGCTTGAGTGTACTTCCATGGAATCTTTTTTTGTAGCATATTTCATGAATTAAGAATGTGTATAAGTGATAAAACTTGGGATTAGGAAATTTAGCATGTGATTTATGGTTGATTTAAGCAAGATTTGTGGTTGTTATTGTTGCTTGCCGTTACCCGCGTGTTGTGTTGCTCCTATTTTCCCGTTCAGCCATGGAATGGCTGAACATTACAATTTGTAGGCCTATGGGGAGTCACTCCCATGACTCCCCTATTCACAAGTGAAGCCATGGCCGTGTATGGCCATGGAAATTTAAGAAAAATAGCCTCTGAATTAAGTCACCCGGTGACAGCCCTTCTTCTCTTTGGGAGTTACCCCGATGACTCATTTAAGGGGTTTAGTCCCTGATTTCGAGTTTATGACTGTTTTGTGGATTATATGTGTGTTTGTTTAGCGGTTTGTTTCGTGTATTCTGTTCCCTCCCCGAATATGATCCTAACTTACTTTATGAACTTGAATGAATATGAATTGGTGTAATATGTTGTGTTATGTAATTATATGGTGTGATATTAAGTGTTAAAATGAGTTATTTGCTCGTGAATGGTTAAGTGCTACCGTTTACCTTTCATATACGCTTGTTTGTATTAATTATGCACATGAACGATTCTTAACATATTTTATGAGTATGAATGAGTATGTTAAGCTACGTAATATCTTCCTTTGCACGTAAATGATATGAATATGAGCTATGCCTACATGATTGCATCTCTTAAGTGCATAAACATACGCCGTATGTCTATGTGGTTCATTCTTGAGTTTAAGCCCCATATTTATCTTCAGTTTGTGTAGGTGCACCCGGGGCGGTGTTTTGTTAGACGAGTTGATTCCGAGGTGGATCAAACGCCTTATCTTCGGCTTCATCGGTGTAAAGTGAGGTTAGGATATTGTTATACCCTAATGCAACGTGCTCGTTTTCGGGAGCATGCAGTTTATATCCCTATATATGAGTAGATACGTGTATGATATGTATTTTTATGACTTTGTTATACTTTTGCAAATATGATATGTTATGTACAAGCCTACGTACGCTTGTTTTGTTTTGATTTGATTTGTTAAGTTTTGCAACATTAAACTATACTTCAAACCATGTGCCTCTTATGAGCCAGGAGCTACGAGCTAAGAAAATGTTAAGGATTTGATACGGAGAGGTATGTAAAGCATAGTTGTTGCAAGGTAAGGTATGTTGAGTAAATTATGATACGATATTTTATGTAGTGGGTTAAATATGATATGCTCTGATATGGTATGTATGAATGGTATGTTTGGGCCCCGGATTTTATTGCGCCAGGCGGCCCGGGATGGCAGCGGGCTATCGGGATAGGTCTGGGCATAGTCTCCATATGATAAAGATTACCCCTGAACCCACCAGGAGGTTGGTGGTGGGTGGATATCCTGAGGGTTTGGAGTAGCTTGCACTCCACTCACCTGTAATGGATGGTTAGGGGGTATACACCCTTCCATCATTGGACTGAAGCAGGTATGTTATGTATGTACGTTTTATGTTTTGATTTCATAATGATATGATATGTTATGAGAAAGAGGTTAGTTAATGATGCTCGTACCCGCTGAGCTATATATATGTACGTTATGCTAAGTTTGTGGAACGGGGATAGATTTGTTAATAAGATAAAATATGGTCAAGTTTTGAAATGATAAGATAAGATATGGAATGACATGATATGATATGAACGTATGTTATGATATGAACAAGTTAATTATGTTTTGTTTTGTTTGCTAAGTAACCCCTATATGTATATAACGGGCAAATGTTTTGGCGGGAAAAAACTATCCCCAGATTTAAGAACATTACGATTTTGAATATGTTGTGCTCTTATATATATGTAGGTGTGTGTGGATAGCCCCTCACTCAGTCATGAATTGTTGTTTGATTTTGTAGTCAGGGTCTACGTCCCGTCTAGCTTAGGTGTTTGTCTGTCTGGCTCCCTTTCGCCTCTACTTGGTTCATGTACGGGCTCTTCATCTCGTATGTGGATTGGGCTTTGGTGCAGGGGATGTGGTGACCCATCGTGCGTGGTGCTACAATTTCAATTTCACAAAAAAAAAAAAAAAAATTATTTTAATGAAATAGATCAAAAAGTCAACAGGAGTTCGTTCAAATGGTTAATGGGTTCATTCTTCAGGGGCAATCCCGCTTCAGTGTGCGTGTGTTAATACAAAAAATAAAAATAAAAAAGTCTGCAAGAGATAACTCATGTACATAATCTTGCTCCACAAGACTCACAATCTTTGAACTAAATTCTTGTTATGAGTATTTGAGAATTTAAACTTCACATAAAACATATGTCTACCAAAAAGCTTATAGATAACGAGTGGTCAAGTAATTCATTTAATTAAGTATGTGGTCATACATTACCTTCATAAATCAATTTCGCTTTATTCATTTTTATTGATTTTATTTTAATAGTTAATTAATTTCTTTAATTTTATTTTTATCAGTTATAAATGACGTGTTTTTGTAATTATCAATTTATATAATACATTGAATTATATTTTATATTAATTTAAAATATCTCTATTAATAATATATATACATGCATGAGTTGAATATGTACATCACACATTAACAATTTATTTTAATTTGGTGAATATATGTTTGGATAATTGAGGATAATGTGCATTTTTTATATTATTATTTTTATGATTTTGGGACTTGATGAATTTAATAACAATTAAACCAAATTATATATAACTTTTTATTTCTTTCATGGTTTGAAGAAAATGCAAAATCATTTATTATCTTTGTTACTAAAATAAAAAAATTTAGTTTGAGGGTATTTTAGTCTATTTATAAATTTTGGCCTAAAATAAAGGTAAAAAACTAGCTTAAAGGATGAATTTAAAGTAAATTAAAAATATGAGGACTATGTTAAATTTGTATTGAAAACATAGGGATGAATATGAATCTTTCCCAGTTTTTGCAATAAAAAGAAGGGACATGTGAAGAAGGATTGCGTGAAATACAAAAAATGGCTTGAGAAGAAAGATAACTCTAATATAGTTAATGTTGCTTATAACACATGGTGGATTGATTCGGGTTCTACAATCCATATTTTGAATTCCTTACAGGGATTGCGAAATATGTGGGACCTAGTGGGAGCTGAACAATGTATCTATTCAAGAAATAAGATGCAATCAATAGTTGAGGCTGTAGGAACCTTCGATTTAGTACTAGAGTGTGGCTTTATTTTGACATTGGAAAAGACCTTTTACATTCTCAATTTTTCTACAAATTTAATTTTTGTATCAAGACTTGCTCCTTTGGGATACAATTTCAGTTTTTTGAATAATAACTTCAATTTATATTATAAGTCTAAACTTGTGTGGAATGGTTTATTAATTGATGACCTTTATTCTATTAAATTACAAAATGATACCGCTCATAATGTTATGCTTATGCATGTTCAAAACTGGTACTAAGCGATGTGTTATGAAAGAGGATTCTTCTACCCTCTAGAATCGGAGTTTGGGTCACATCTCCATTAAAAGAATTAAAAGATTTGTAAATGAAAGAATATCTAGTGTTTCAAATTTTACTGATTTTGATACTAGTATACACTACATAAAGGTAAAGCAGACTTACAAGATTAAGACGGTGCCAAGAGAAGTTTTGCCATATTAGAAGTCATCCATTCTAATATTTCTTGCCCAGATATGGATGCTTATGGTCAGAAATATTTCATCACCTTTATAAACGATTACTCACGTTATATATATCTCTACATGCTTTATCACAAAAATGAAGCTTCGGAAGCCTTTAAAACATGCAAAACTGAAGTGAAAAAATAACGCGGTAAGCAAATTAAAGTTGTGAGAACAGATAGACGTGGTGAGTATTATGGTAGATATATAAAAGATAGACAAGCACCAGGTCCATTTGGGAAGTTTATTTAGGATAACGGTATAGTTACCCAATACACTATGCTGGGATCACTTGATCAAAATGGTGGTACAAAACGACGAAATCGAACTTTAATGGACATGGTGCGTAGTATGCTTAGCAGTTCAAAACTACCTAAATCCTTATGGGTTGAAGCTCTTAAAACCACAACTTACATACTAAATTAAGTTCCAACTAAGGCTGTCTCTAAGACACCGTTTGAATTATTTAAGGGTTGGAAATTGTGACGCCCGGGGCGGTGGGCCACCACATCCCCCGCACCTCATATGAAATGGAAGTCCATACATGAGCCCAAGTCTAAGCGAATGGGGACCTACACACACATACACTAGGCTAAGCGGGGCTAAGACACAAACAGAGCACGCCAAAACTGATAAACACATAAGCGGAAGCAAGAAACAGGATCCATAAAAGAGCTCAACAAACATGCACTAACATATATACAATGGCCACACGACCCCAAAATATCAAGTGTTCATAACCCCTCCAAGATATATTCTTAATCAAAGACAAGTCATAAGAATCCAAAATGCAATAGTATATGCAGACTCGACCTATCCAAGCTAGTGTGACACCAGGACACACTTTCCCGCCTAGCTCGAGTCACCTGCAACTAAAGTGTTAAGGAGAGGATCATTCTAAACTCGACTGAGTGAGGGGGTTAACGCACACCCATACATATATATGTATAGAGCATAGCAATTACAAAAGGGATGGTCATGAACCGAGCTAGGGTTTTGCATACCAAATTATTTTCTAAACATAACATATAATATATAAAAGATATCCTAACTCGATTCATAATCTACCAATACATAAGATAAACACATGTCCGGCGAGTACGAACCTCCACCAACCCCTCATAACATAACATCAAAAGACGAAAATCATAAATATCAATCTACCCCCACATCCTTGGTGTTTCGGGAATCAAACCCTCTCCACCTACAATACCAATACATACGGGGTAGCTAGTCCATAATATGTCTTCCCTGGTTATCCACCGAGGGCTCAAAGTAACACGCCTTCCCAACCTCCAAAAGACGCACGTGAATACTTCAAAGGGAATCATGTACAGGCCAAACCCGACGGCCCTTGCCATCCCGGGCATTCCTTACCCATAATTCCCGGGGCCCACATACCAACTCCTACCAACTTCCCATCTTTCAGGGCATACCTTACTCATACCAAAACATAAACTTACAAAAGAGTTCAAAACGCAAGCTTACGTATGCTCATACTTTTACCATTTTCATAAATTCCGAAATGTATTCATAAGATCATGATCATAGCTTAAAATCACATATTTAACTATATAATAAGTATATAGTCGCATGCGGGGTGAGAAAACATCACGTAATAGCCATACGATTCATAACTAAAACGAAAAGTCCTAAACCTCACCTTGAAGCAAAAGAGAGTGAAGAGATCGGGCCAAAACAATCAACGGACACCTAAACCTCGGCCTCATTGACTTTCGAAAGAGGCTCTGAAGCACAAGAATACAACACCCAAGACTTATACTAGAATATATACCAATTAGAAACCCGACAATGCTCATGAATGCAAGGTATGCATATGAAGTGCAAGAATGCAACACTTAGGTCATTCATGATTATATCTTGCAAATAACGTCCTTAGACTGACGCCCCCACCTTTCAGTCTTTTGCAGGTTGTTGCTAGGCGGGAGTCGTATCTTAGAGTCCTTGATCGAGTCTTGCATTTGTACGCTCATCACATATTACCTTGCTTATTGTATTAAGTTGATTTAATTATTGGGCCAATGTGCCATTTATTGAATTGTATTAAACTCAGGACAGGATTCTAGGGCATTAGTTGAACCCGTTTTATATTATTGCCTTGTATTAATTCGAGACAGGTTAGGAAAGGTGTATTGTTTAGTGGAACCCGTATTGCATTTATTTCTTTGATATTGAATGAGTAAATGTTTTGCTTTCGCAATTTGTTATTGTTGAATTATTTCAGGGTTAGATTCCACCTTGCTAGGACTGTCTTTTCATTGTCTTTCGTTCGCTGTGAATTAGGTTCATGTATGGATTAGACCATTTCATATGTGGATCGAGCTCATAGTGCGGGGGATGTGGTGCTCTCGTCGCGGGTGCTACAGTGTGCAAGTTAAGAAAGTCTATATATGGGATGAAACAAGCCTCCCATGAACGATATTTTAAATTTCATAATGTTAACTTTTCATTTTGATTTGTTGAGAATATTTGGATCAATGCATATACCAGAAGGTTAGTGGGAGCAAAATTTGTTTCCTCGTTCTATATGTAGATTATATTCTACTTGCAACTAATGACTGAGATATGCTACATGAGGTGAAATAGTCTCTTTCCAAAAATTTTGATATGAAGGATATGCGTGATGCATCTTATGTCATTGGCATCAAGATTCATTGAGATAAGCATCAAGGTGTTTTAGGTCTATCTCAAGAAGCTTATATCAACAAGCTTTTGGACAGATTTTGGATGATAGACTATTTACCTAGCGTTGCTCCAATTGTGAAGGGTGATAGGTTCAGTTTGAGCTAATGCCCAAAGAACAACTTTGAGATTTAACACATGAAGAATAATCCATATGCTTCTGTTGTTGGAAGCCTAATGTATGCTCAGGTTTGTAGCATACCTGGCATTGCTTTTGTAGTTGGAATGTTGGGAAGGTATCAGTCCAATCTGGGTTTTGACCATTGGAGAGTTGCAAAGAAAGTTTTCAGATATCTTAAAGGAACAATAGACTATATGCTTATATATAGACGATCAGATAGCTTGGAGGTGGTTGATTACCCTGATTCAGATTATGTCGGCTGTGTTAATTCTTGCAAATCAATATCGGGATATATTTTTATGTTAGCTGGTGGAGCTATCTCTTGGAGGAGCGCTAAGCAAAGTATAACTGTCACTTCTATTATGGAGGCCGAGTTTGTGTCTTATTTTGATGCTACCTCACATGAAGTATGGTTAAAGAGTTTTATATGTTGAGCTTAAAATTATAGACTCGATATCTAATCCATTAAGGATATATTGTGACAATTCAGCTGCTGACTTTATGGCTAAAAATAATAAAAATTAAAATTGTAGCAAGCATATCGACATCAAGTACTTAGCCATACGAGAACGAGTTACAGAAGAGAAAGTGGTCATTGAGCACATCAACACGCAACTCATGTTAGCTGATCCTTTGACTAAGTGCATGCCACCACCGGAATTTAAGGATCATGTAGTCACAATGGTACTTGGTTCCACTATGTAATAAATAAAACTCTATTCAGTTGATATTTCTTGTATTTCAGTTTATGTACACATTTATTAATTGTTTAAGAAATGTCTCTAAAGTAAGGACCTCGAATGAACATAGAGTTTATTCATCAAGAAACTTAGGAAGGGTTTAGCAACATAATGCATAGTAATAAATGGAAGATACTACTCACAGTGTAAAGAGAAATTATCGCCATGATTCGTGCATTATATTTCTAGTTGAGTGGATAAGTACATGGATCATACGGACCAAGTGGGAGAATGTAAGAATCATATTAATTGATTGATTAAATCAATCACATGATTCTTAGACCAAATTGGTCCTTGATCAATGTTTGATTGATTCCCCTATTCTTGACCAAGAATCATGTCATTTGTCTCCCTAATTAAGTCAAACTTACCTCCCAACACATAGTCTTTGATGGGAAGACTTGTGTATAAATAGGGGGTATGAAGAAGGTCCCTAAGCACAAATCTCAAAGTCTTTTCTCCACTTTATCTTTGTGACGTTTGAGTGTTTAGAAGATCACTCCTAATAGCATGTCGAATTTGACAATTCTCAAGATAGCTCTGTCGCATTTCGGTAACTTCAACAAACTTAAGGAATTAGTAATGATTGAAGGTTAGTGTGATTCGATTCTGCTGCGTATTTCATAGTTCAGTTTATCTATAAACTTAAATTATGTTTCACACATTTTACAGATAGATTCTTAAATTCTCATACAATTCAAATGGAGTGACAATCAAGGGAAAAGTTCAATAAAACCCACAATAATATTAATTCAAACTTCATCTAAATTATTTTCCCCACTTCTTTATTTAACTTAAGTACTTATGTTGATTTAATTCATTTTAACCAATAGCCCATGATTGATCAACATCTAAGTACCCGAAATAACCCTAGCCACTTTTTGGAGGTTTTCCTTTTCCGTCCTCTGCTCTTGTGTTGAGTGCTTCCTTCTCTCACAAATCCGTTTGCAGAAATAGCAATTTCCTACAAAACAAGGCGGATATTCAATGCCTGCAGAAAATGTGAATCGAACAAACAATTACATTTGTTGAATATTTTCTCACATTTTAGAACTTCTAAATTAAGAAATACACCACTTACCATTAAGTCAAATTTATTTAGATGAGAGTTGTACCGGTTCTCAACATTGTTGTTTCATTTATAAGTGTTGTGTAACTAATGAAGTATTACGACTATCGACCATAATCCTTTGAATTTAAGAAGCCACTAATTTCAAGTTGAATATGAATCAAATCTGGTATCCCATACAATAGGTTCTTCTTATGGCACTATACTAAATTCACAAATTTAACAAAATTAGCCAAATAGGAATAAACCGCTTTTAATAACATTGCAAGCACTTGAAATAGCTTGCCCGTACAACCCGTCTTAAGTATTCTCAAAGAAGTGGGATAAAATTGAAATTAATTAGGATTTTGTAAAGGTATATGAAAGGAGTGCCGTTGGACGTTTGTTAAAAACTCTGGATAATGTCCTTCAATTAGGTACGTTCATGTCATATCAATATCAATATAACAACATATAAAACTTTGTGTTATACTTAAATTGATATCTATACTATTATAAAAGTGTGGATGTGATTCTATTCATTGTGAAATGACGTAATTACCCATTGTTCAACTTAATTATAATATTTATTTAGCCCATAAATTAATAATTCATCTAAGTTTTCATTTGATTTTAATGCATTAATTTATCTTTATTTAAGGGCCAATTTTTGCAGTCATCCTCGTTCTTTATATTCTCATTCAATTTATAATAAACTTTAATTTGAATTAAGTACATAATATGTGTTAATACCAACTTAACTATAATATTTATTTAGAAAATTTCAATAATTCAATTTAAATATTTTATCTTTAATTTAAATTAAGTATATGATATGTGTGCATACCCATTGGATTAATTTGACATAATTGAATTTGATTAAGTTGACAATAAGTTGAAAATGGTTTAAATATTATTGATTTAGCAAACAAATTAATAATTCAATTGAATTATTGTATCTTTAATTTAAATTAAATATATAATATGTGCTAATACCCACTAGATTAATTTAATGTAAATGAATTTGATTAACTTGACAAGTACATTGAAAAGGTTTGAAATGAGACTATTAAAATTAATTTTGACGTAATTAAATAAATTTCAAAATTATCAATTCTTCGGACTATTCCAATTCTCCCTGCTCTTCATCTTCTTCGTCAATGTCCAATAGTATAATTTTTTTAATTAAAAATTTTATTTATTTATTAATCCAATAATTTTATTTATTAAAAAAAATTAGTTAAAATTTTTATTTATTTACTAATCATCTTCTTCGTCAATGTCCAATAGTATCATTTTATTTATGTAATTAATCAATATATTATGTATTTAGTAATTTGATGTTGAAGTCATAATATGAACAGAAGAATATATTTTTTTTTACACATACCGCCAAGTGATTAGAGGGATTCGATCCCGAGTCATTGCCCTATAGAAAGAATCTTTTAACCATTTGAATCAATCCCTCTTGACATAATATGAGAAGAATAGAAAAGTAGATAAGTTATCCGCTTATCTGTCATTTTTTTATTATTATAGTTTGTTGAATTTAATTTGTATAATATAATTAATTGACCTTAATAATATTTATATGTTGCCTGTTTTTGAAAGATGTGTAGATTCATCGAAGTAAGATCTTAGGGATACTCATAGAAAGGGGAAATCATCATGCCTAGAAAAACAGCTTTTATCTACCGAAAGGTAATATTTTGAGGTTCAAGTTTATAATTTTCTTTTAATCTAAAATTCATTTCATAATATGGAGATTTTTCATTTCATGCTCTTCTCAACTTTAGATAATGTTATTTTGCGAAGCATCAATTCAATCTCAATTAAAGGTGAAAATCAAAATTCTCATCAAGGAAAAATATTTTCAAACAATTTTAATCTAACATGCTTTAGTACATTATAATTTAAAGTTTGAAGTTTTATTTTGAAGAAGTCCATGAAGCAAAGACTAGAGCTACAACGTCAGAAATATTCAGGTTCTTCTTTGAAAAAATAATGACATATTATTGATAAAGTTGTTCCAACTAGAATAAAAAAGAAAATTTGTTGAGATTCAATATTAATCCCGAAAGCAGATAATTCGCAAAGAGCCTTGGCTATTAAAAGCCTTACTACGTCCCTAAGAACGTGAAGGCGAGTATTTCTGATAAAATTTATTGAAATATTTAATATAAGATTCGGAAGAGGCAAAAAAAGAGTGTAGGAATGCCAAAAATAAAAGAAAACCAAAATCAAAAGGGAAAAAAAGTCTAGGAAAGCAAGGAGAAAAGAGCAACAAAATTAACGAGAAGATACAAAAAATATAATTATCTAAAAAAGTAAAAAAAAAAGTCCAAAAACATAAACAACATATAAAAGAACTATACTTTGGCGCAAGAAAAATATAAATAAATGGGATAATAAGTGCAACGCACGTACATCCTGCTAGTATCAAGAAAAACCTTGTGATTTAAAAGCTGTTATAGAAGACTATATGTTTTTAGAAATATGCATGGAAAATCCTCCACCTGGCGACTGTGTCTTACGCACGGGTAGTGCGATTTTTTGTCCAAAATTTTCATTTTTGTGTTTTTATAAATGGTCTTTTAATTTTTATATCTGCAGTTTTGACCCCAAAATTTATAAAAATTTTCATAAAAATTCTAGAATGCTCAATATGTTAATAATTGACGTAACCTTTTTATGTATTTTTTATAAAGTTTTATTTTATTTTTAAGATTTTTTATAGTAATGAGATTTAATTATTCATAATATATTTCTAAATTTTTTTCTTCCTTTTTTAATTCTTTTTGATACTTTATAAGTTTTTTTTTTATATTTTATTCATTATGTTCATATTATTTGTAGGCATATACTTTTCATTTCTAGAAAATTTTTAATTTTTCTTTCTTGTATTGTGATTAAATCTTTTCTTGTAAAAAGTGATAATTTCTTCTACCTTTGTAATTTTTTTAGTAATTTTTCTTTCTTATATATTTTGCTTTCTATTTTTTTAAATATCATATAAGAAACTTCTTATATCTTTTATTCATATTAAACGTATGCTATATATCACGTCTTCCTTTTATTTTTCTTAAATTTTCTTTTTGAATTTTTACCATTATTTCTCTATTTTTTCTCTTGTCATTAGGAGGGGGAAGAAAAAATTATTATTTGGTGTATATTGTTGTTCTAGCTCATGATCAATTTCTAATAATTTAGTATGTATAATTGTTTCTAATTTATGCATTTTTCATTAGTATTTTGAAGTTGTTCAAATAATAATTTTATTGTATTAGCTAGATATTGTATTTATGTAGATAATGTTTGTACAAATTTTTATATTTCATGTGTTAAACTCATTTATTTGGTATTTATAAACTTATTTAGGTCATTGGGGATTTTTATGTAAGTTTTTATGAACGTAGGGTTTTTTGTGCTAAGTTTTGGTTTATAGAAGAAAATTTTGCTGCGTGTGCATCCCTCAGCGCATCCAGGGTGTTTGGAGCATATTTTTAAATAAACATAGAGTTTTTTATAGTAATTTTTGAAATACGGAAATTTTTATTTTAGTTTGTCATAATATATGGGTGCAACTTACGCTATCAATATCTACATAAATGAATCATTGGGAGATCGTTTAAATTAACACTACAGTATTGTGAACAAATTATAAAAAAGACAAACTTACTTGAATTGTTGGAGGATCTTTCCCGTTTATTTCAGAAATTTGAACTGTTGAAGAGCTCGACTTGGATATGTTCCCTTCATCCATCTCAAGACTCAACTGCATGAGAAACAATTGAACTTAAAATCAACAGCAATTTGACGAAAAAACTGCATATGTAACAATTCAGATTATTTATTGGTTTCCAAATTAATAAACCCTTGCTTAAAGAACACTAAATTAAGCATACATTTTCCATTATAAAGAAACATATAGACAGAGAGTATACAGCGAAAACATTTTAATATTTTATCTAAGTATTCACGTTCAAAGCAAAACCTGCAAAACTCTGTTCTCAAGAATGCTGAGACGGTCAATAAGTGTGCCTTTGTGTTGGACTTCCTCCAGAGCTAAGGATATAGTCTTGCACTCTTTGTTGTTGTCAAAGTTGTTGTCTTTGTTGTTTTCCATTGCAGCTGCACCACAATTGTTAACACAAAAACCTCTTCTTGACAAGCTATGCTTTTCCTCTAAAAGCTGAAGCTGCATTGTTAACACAATTTTTCCCAAATTTGATCAAAATCAAACTCAAATTCCACAAAACATTACTCAAAAATGAAAACAAAAATTACCACGCGATCGAGACGATCCAATCGGGACATTACTGGCATGAAAGAAGTGGTTTCCTGATTTTCCTCGACTTCCATTGCTATGACAATATGTCTTCAAGATTAAGATGGTTCTTCTACTTCTTCTTGGTCCTTTTAATTTCTTCGTTTTTTTTTTTTTTTTTTGGGGGGGGGGGGGGGGGGGGGGGGGGGTTCTCTTTATGTTTGTGTGTCTGAATCTTGGTTGGTGAGAAAAGGGAGATGGAGATATGATCATTTTAATAGATGAGATCGTCCCAATTGGTAATAATTCGCAACCAACTATGCCCATACGTTGGTTGTCATTATTTACATTTATAGTTTATTTAATAGTTATATGTATCCCAATAATATGGCGTATCTTAACTGTGACTCAATGGCACGTTCAGTTCTTTTATTAGATTTGTCGGACTAATATTATAAGAAATCCTCGAACGGGGACATTAT
Source organism: Lantana camara (assembly GCA_037501455.1). NCBI lineage: Eukaryota > Viridiplantae > Streptophyta > Magnoliopsida > Lamiales > Verbenaceae > Lantana > Lantana camara. The sequence continues at coordinate 23,877,801 of CM074856.1, read as the reverse complement.
TTACTTAGTTTGGTCAAAGCTATTTTATTCTTTTTTTTTTTTTTTTTGGGAAATTGATAAGAAAATCCATAATGATTGGATAATATTCGTCTAGCTTTACCAAGAAATCTTGGATGATCTTTTAAATATCGTAACTTTCATAAGCTTTCCCTAAAAGATTAAAGAACAAGAAGAAAGCACAACAGATTGTTTAATTTTTTTTGGTCGACACAACACCTTGTTTAATGCAATCAAAGAAAATAATACATGCGATGTTAGAGCAAAAACTTTATTCGAGTAAAATTAATAAAATGAAAATCTTAATATTTAATGGGGTCAAAACATAAAAATTATAATTTGTAGGAAAGATTTACAAATTTTTATAAGAATAGTAGGAATAGGTGGCTTCTTTAGAAGTTATAGAACTACTTGCGTCTCCAACTAAATTTATGGAATGATATAAAGCTAGTTTTCTAGACTCATGCCCCTTTGTGAACTTATGAAACTACTTCCGATAGAGAGGGAGAAAGACAAATATGGTGGGAAAAATCCATAATACTATATTTTTTATGTAGAATCATTAAGAAATTTAATTAAATCTGAAAGCATTACCTGAATTTATATTCTTGATGAACTTATTTGATTATGCAGTTATTAATCTTTCAAGTTGATACCCACAATAGAGAGATTTCTCTAAGTTTTCTACCGATGCAACAACAGAAAAGAATCAGGTGTATAATTCAGGAACCATAATCCTAATATATATGACCGCTAACCCCAACTACTAATTTGATGCATCGTCAAATTAAAAATTATATTGAGTATCTACACATGTATGCCGATATTTTTAATTTTATCATTAAGACCCAAAAAAATTAGAGCACATTAGTATTTTTGGATCAAACCTTTATTATATGATATATAAAACACGTACAATTATTATTAAATTTTTATGTATATAAGTCCAAATTTTTTTGATCTCCCACTTGGACTATAGATAATACCTTACAATTAGTATATACCTCGTGCTATGCACAGAGTGATCAATTCGAAATGAAAACACGATAAATAAAAATTTTCAATGAATAAAATATAAAGTTTCAAAAAATCAGAAATTCGTGAATTTGCAAACGATAACTCAATAACTTGAGCCAACCTACAGAATATGTCAATTAATTACTCTTCAATATTAGTAGAATCACTATTAAATTTAATGCATCTTTTGTAAATTTAATATTATGAATTTAAATATATTAAGAATAATAATAATAAATGTACTTCAAATAGATTTAGCTGATAACCTTTTCTAAAGATGAAAACACTCTTCTAAATAATTTGTGCAATTCAAAATAGATGTTGCAAAATTTGGTAGTGTTGAGTGTTGTCCTGGTATGCTATATGTAAATGCACCGTTGTTAAAATATAAGATTAAATTAATACAATTAAACTTTAAATTAATTTTACAAAAATAAAAATAACTCATATCTTATGATATTGTGCCAGAAAATTTGAAACTCTTTTAAATTTCATTAACCTTGTCAAGTATTTGAAACTTTTTCAAATTTCGTTAACCTCGTCAAGAATTTCGAATTTAGTTAGTTGAAAAGGCGGTACCCCAATCACAACAAGGTAAGTTCAGTTCGTCAAAGAATCGAATTGTAACTTTATATTCTAAAACTAATTAATTCAAGATATATGATTAAATTTATATAATTAAACTTTGAATTAGTTTTACAAAAATAAAAATAACTCTTACTTTCAGAGATTAAGCCAAAAATCTAAAAAATGTTCCAAATTTTGTTAGCCTCATCAAGGATTTCAAACTTCGCTAGTCTCGTCAATTAATTGAATTGCCGCTAGATATTCTAAAACAAATTAATTCAAATATAAGATTAGATTAATATTATCACACATTGAATTTATTTTTATAAAAATAGAAACAACTCGTACCTTATGAAATTGAGCCAGAAATCTCGGAACTCTATCTGTTAGGGCGCTACCCATCTAGGCTAGGCTCAAGGTTCAGCCTAACACGTGGATAAGGCCGGAAGCCTAAGTCAATAGTCTAAGGCGAACAAGAGAGTTTGCTAGGAGAACAGGAGAACAAAAGAGTTCGCTAGGAGAATAGGAGAATAGAAGAGTTCGCTTGGTCTTCTGTTCGCTAGGAGAACAAGCGAACAAAAGAATTCACTAGGAGAACAAACAGTGATGCCCTGTCTCTTTAGCAATCCAGGTACGGCGTCACGAGAGAGTTTAATTCCGTATTCTGTGAATTATATGCCCTCGCATGCCTTGAATGTCAATTTGTAATTTAATTTCGAGTTATATGCGCTTTAGAATTTAATTAATCATGTTTGGGATCGAATGTCCAATATTTCCAAGTTAGGGACGTAATTATAATTAGGGTGTTTTGGGCCATTCATGGCTATCTTGCGCTTGGGAATTCGGATTCGAATTCCAACCTTCTCATTGAGTTTGTTTCGATGATTCGGATTCAATAGAATAACCTTTTATATTTCTAAAGCCATTTCCCTACCATTTTAAAATCCAATCCGAACGGACCGGATACCGTTGACCCTACCCCGTCTTGCCTGTCCCATTTCTTCGCCAAGAAAAGGGCCAAGCCCTTTCTCCTTTCCCCCATTTTCATGTATAACACACAAGGAAGAGAGAAGGAGGAGGTTTTTCCCCTTTTTAGCCTCCGAGCCTTAAGCTCGAGTTTCGCAAGATCCAACCGTCCGATCAACGACCCAAGGTAAGAAATGTGTTCCTTTCATTACGTGCTTGGATTTGATACCTCTTTCGTGCCTCGGATTTGTGCCTACGTGCTATGTGGGGAAGAAGGTGAATAGTGCTGGGTTGGGAGATTTACGTGTTCGAGCTCGTTTCAGGAGCTCTTATGTGCAAATATGTGATCTACATGTTATTTATGTCTCGTGGTATTATTTTTGTGTGAATCAGGGTCTTGGTGGTGTTATTGCCTTATTTTTCTCCTTTTTCCATGTAGCACCCCGTGACGGGAGGCACCACATCCCCCGCACTGTGAGTTCGGTCCACATATGAAACGGCTAATCCATACATGAACTAAACTCACAGCGAACGGAAGACAATAAAAAGACAGTCCTAGCTAGGCGGAATCTAACCCTGAAACAATCGACAATGACCAAGGTGCGGAAGTAAAGCAATTATTCAATCAATATCAATAAATGAATGTAAGTTCAGAGAAAGTAAATACGGGTTCTACTAAGATAATACACCTGTCCCGGATCAATTCAATACAATATGCAGTGAGTGTAAGTGATGAGACTGGAACAAGACTCGAAAGGAAAGACAAGACACAACTCTGACTCCCGCCTAGCACACCACCTGCAAAACTGAAAAGTGAGGTGTCATTCTCCACAAGACTGAGCGAGGGGCATAATAGATATACGCGCAGATAACATGCAAATCATAACCTCGGGTAAGGTTTTATAACGAAAATAATATAAGTTCAATAATAATACAAAGCTCGCCCGAGATTACAATTATCAGATTTAACAATCAATCATTTCAATCAATCAATCAATCAGTGGCCCGACGAGTGAGGGCATTCTCCAACCTTACTTCGACAGTGTACAATCACGATACTTTTCATTAATTAATTAAGTGGTCATGCAATCAATTACAGTGCACACGTAGCAGATTCAATGACTCCTTCCTCCAATGATGGTGGGTTTGCAAGGCCAGATCCATCCACGGTAAACACGGTGTACGTCGGGAACATGACTCCCACGCACGGGATTCCTTCCTCCACCAAACCTCCTGGTGGATTCAGGGTTCATCCCCACGGTTGAGAGGAGTGTAAGAGTTACCCGTCAGCCCTTGCTTTCCCGGTTGGCTCAAACACTAACTCTCGGGCCCACAGTGCACGGTACAATATACTCGCCCAAAACACGGTCAATCAATACAATACAATTCAACACGATCAATCAATACAGTACACTTCCTTAAATCAGTTGAAAATCAATAGAGTTTAGAAAACTATAGATATATATAGATACCTTTTGGCCGAAAGTTCACGTAAGGGTTGTAATGGTTCTATGTATCTAGAAATTAAACCTCACCTGGAACCAAGAGACAAGAACAAGAACAAGAACACTACAGTTGCTTATTCAATCCCGAAGTCTCCACCCTGGAGAAGAACTGACAAGAAAGGAAACAATGTGTACTCGTGAGAGGAGACTCAATAATGATACTAATTACGACGCACGGCATTAATATGAAATGGCACGAAAGTCATGGAACGATACATAAGATAATAAACTAAGTCATGCTCATGCTCTTATATGCACATTAGAACTCGTAAAACGGCCTCGATCATACAAAACTCATACCCCGGCTACTGTTCATCATCTTCCCAAATCATCACATAGGCACAAATCCGGGGCACGAAAGGTACATCAAATTAAAGCACGTAGCGAACAGAGTACGAATCATACTTTAAATCGTTGATCGGACGGTTGGATCATAAAAACCGAATTTGAGGTCTTGGGAGCAAAATGGAGAAATATCTCCTTCCTTCCTTGTGCTGCTGTTGAACGATCAAAATGGGGGAAAAAGGATACGGCTGGCCCTTTTAGGGCTGGTCCAACGGGTCGGTGGAAACGGGTAGGGTCAAACGGTATCCGGTCTAACTGGATTGGATTTAGAACGGTTGGCCAATCAAATAGCTTTAGAAAAATAAAAGGTTAAGTAATTGAATCCGAATCACTGAAACGAATTCAATAATAAGGTTGGAATTCGAATCCGAATTCCCAGGCTCAAAGTAATCACGAAGGCCTCAAAACACCCTAAATAAAATTAGGTTCCTAACTTGCAATTTATTGGACAATTGAGTCCAAGAACAATTTAAATAAAATTCTAAAGCACACATAATTAAATAAATTACACGTTGACACGTTTAACATGCGACGTCACATAAATCACATAATTACTAAATTAAACTCTCTCGTGACGTCGTACCTGACTTGTCGGGAAAACGGGGTGTTACATTCCACCATTGTTACAGCCCTTGGAGCTTGGACGCAGTGGTGTGACACGCCCGTGTCACCCCCAATGAAGAAAATGAGACACACCCGTGTCTCAAGCATTTTTCACACCTGTACTCAGACACACCGTGTCTCTCTTTTGCCTTGAAGGGTAACACGCCCGTGTCACCCCTTGCCTGCACAAATGCACTGTTTTGTTCTTTGTTACCTACCCAAATGAACTCCGATTGACCTGAAATTTTAACCACAGAAACTTTTTAAAGTCTAGAGTATTCTTGGAATCACCTCAATATCTTTTCTCGTTTGTGAGAAATTATCAATTCTTTTTGGTGTCGCCACTTCACAAAAAATCTGCATTCATCCAACTTCGGGCCTGTGCCAATTTCATCTCGCTTTGAACCACAATTCGAGCCATATATCCTTGGAAAGGCCTATTTGTCTAGTTTCATAACCAACAAACCAAACTCTATTCCAACTCCTAGAACTTGAGATATTGCCAACTTTCTACAGCTTGCGCGTTTCCGAAAACTGTCAACTTTTGCTAAACTTTGCCTAAACCTTTCTTCTTGCCTTCCTTTCACTTCCTTGACCCCATATGTGATTTATATGACTTGTATGCTTGATTAAGTGATTTAACTATGTTTTAATATTCTATTGCACGACCTATATCACACGTACACTTGATGTAGCACCCCTAACCGTAGAGATACCACACCCCCACACTATAGGCCGATCCACATACGAAATGGACAATCCGTACATGAACTAACCTATAGCGAACGGGTGACAATAAAAGAAAAGACGAGCTAGGCGGGACTATACCCCAAAGTAATACAAAAATCAAGACATAAAAGTTAAAAGCGGAAGCATTAATATCAATATTACTTATAGGTACCATATTTACATCAAAAGTATAAATACTAATAGGTACCAACACGTATCAATACAGTATCATTTCAAATACATTATACAGATAAAAGTCTCCAGATGATAACAATAACAATAGCAATAATAGACTAACTCTGAGATACTACTAACAATAACATGAAAGTGCATGACGTGCTAGACTCAACTGGACGACAAGACATGACTCCGACTCCCGCCTAGCGTCAGTCCATGGAAGACTGAGTGAGGGGCTATACATATATATTAGCGCAATCACATGCAAGTTATAACCTCGGGTAAGGTTTTATAATTAAAAGTAATATAAGTTTACAATCACATAAACTCGCCCGAGATTACAACTACCAGTATTAAGTACTTGTTCATTTTCATGCAATCAATACATGGCCCCGGCGAGTGAGGGCGGTCTCCAACCTTACTCCAAATGCACATGAACATGCTTGCTTGTTAAATAGTCAATAGGTGATCATGCAATTTACTTATCGTGCAATCGTGCGAAAGTGTAATCATATAACACGTTCATGAAATGGAAATCATGCAATAACCCGAGGCGCATCCGTGGTGCCGGACTCGTCCCCAGTCTCCTTCTTCCTCCGATTTGATGATGGGATTGCAAGGCCCCAACATCCAATCTCATTGAGCAGAGGGTACATGAATCCCTAAGCCCGGAGCTCCTTCCTCCACTAACCTCCTAGTGGATTCAGGGGTGACCCCAAACATGGTGAAGATAGCGCCAGAGTTACCCGTCAGCCCTTGCTTTCCCGGTTGGCTCCGGTTACTACCCTCGGGCCCAAACGTAAACGGTCCTGCTACTCGCCTAAACATGCACGAAACAATACATGGCTTGCTTGCTTGAACATGACTTGAAATGATCAATGATTTATAGAGATTATGAGTATAAATACCTTTTTGGCCGAAATATCACATAAGGGATATACGGGTTCTATATGACTAGCAATTAAACCTCACCTTTACCAACAAAAGACAAGCAGGGCACGGCCTAGGGGCCTTGCTCCTCGCCCCTATGAAGCTGGTCTGGGCAAAATAGACGTGTACACGTGAGACTTGACTCTAACTAGACCAAATATGACGAACGAAAAAAATGCAACGAGATGACGTGCAAACCATAATGTGGCATGAAAACATCTTGTTTCAGTACATATGGAATCATATAAAAGCAATTCGGGGTCAAAGAAGTCGTTGGATCGAGGGGCTAAAAATGTAATTTTATGCAGAATATTTTGTTCTGCAATCTAGGTGGGAACGGCCGTTCCGGACCCCTTTGTAAAATGGGAACGGTCGTTTCCGTAATCCCCAAAAGCACGCCAACGATTTCCAGTTTAAAATGCGCTGAAGCTGGGAACGGCCCTTCCGGCACAAGGCCAAAATGGGAACGGCCGTTCCCATTCTCGGCCGCCTAATTCATTTGAAAAGGTGGGAACACCCGTTCCCACAATGCCTTGAGGCTGGGAACGGTCGTTCCCAGTTTCTGAAACTGGAAGAACAGAGAAAACAGAGCATGGCTACGGGAATGATCAACAAGGCAACCAAAATTCCATTTTCAATCAACCAAGTCATGATTTTCTGGAAATATGATGCATACACCCTTAAAAGACAATGATATATCATCTAACCACATAAATCATGAAGTTTCATCAAGAATCCAAGGTTTCAAGTTCAAGCTCATATTGATCATTCAAGCTCAAATTCTCAAGAATTCCATGAATAAATCATGCCATCTTTCAAGAAATGATCTCCTAATCATGCTTCCATCTACAATTAATCCATTTAGCACCTAATTCCCAAACCCTAGCTATCTCATACATGCTCAAGAATCACCAATTCATGGAAAACCAACCTTGACGTTAAAGAAATGAAGAAAGAAGATGAAGATGATGCTCAAGCTCCAAACTTGGATTATTTCTTGGGAAAAATCTTGATGAAATGATTAATTCTCTTCTTCCTTGCTTGAGGTTTTGGCTCGGTAAGATAAGAGAGCAAATGATCGATGTATTTGGATGCAAATGAAGAAGGAAGCTTGGAGATGGATTAATACCGTGATTCATCATCCTTGAAATTCATGAAATGATCAATTTGCAATTTAGTCCCTCACATATTTAAGTCAAGCAACCAAGGATGAAAAGATTTGGGAATTGATCAATTAGGTCCTCAAAAGATCATGCAATTAAGTCCCTAGAGGTTGGGAAGAAAATCAAGTAGGGACAAATTCGTGATTAAATCATACTCGGTGAATATTTTACGAAATGAATATTTTTGAGTCATGAAAGAAACTCTCAATTTGATATAAATTGATAAAATTTCATGAAAGTATTAGAAAATATAATTTATAAAATTATTTTAGACATAAGATATTAATAAATAAAAACCGGGGCGTTACAACTCTTCCCCCCTTAAAAAGGACCTGGTCCCCAGGTCCACTGTCAAGTTTTAAAATAATGTACAAGCCATAAGAGAGCCCCGTCTCTTGGACTCGAAAGAAAGAACCCCGTCTTTCACAAGAAGTGAGAAACCCCGTTTCTCAGCAAGGAGTGAGAGAGCCCCGTCTCTCACATGCACTGAAGTCGTTCAAGGAGTAGATGGCGAAAATAATGGCATGAATGTTGCATAGACAATTAGAATCATATTAATTTCGTAAATCTCATACAGACAATTAAAAATCATTTTAATCACATATTTATCACTCGTAATTAACTGATTTGCAACAGACGAGAAATTGAATACAATAGCGATAAAATCCATGATGCACATGATATGCATGGTTAAATGTACCGTTCACCGTTGGTTGTATCGTGCATATAATTGGTACCTTCTTCTTCCCGGACCAAATTCGCATTTACATTTTGCACTCCCCTCTCATGAACACCTTCCCGTGCTCGCACTAGTAATCTTCCACCCCCGGTCGATTTCCCCCGTAGCCTTGAGCAAGTGTCTATGTGATGCTCGTCACTCCCACAGTAGAGACATAATGCCAACCGTTTCCTACAGCCATCATAAGTGTGGTTATCACGTCCACAATAACTGCAAAGAAGTTTCCCGGAAGATGTTGTTGAAACTGGGATACGCGAAGTTCCCGAACTCGATCCAAGTGATTGTTTCTTTTTCTTGCGAGATTTTTCTTGAGATGCCGGGGTAGGATAAGAGATAGGCCGCTTTCCTTTGTTGAGAGTTTGTCCTGCTTTTGAACTTAAGGTCTGCCCAGGTTGAGGATTAGACCTTCTTGCCTCCAACGAGGTGGAGCCTCGAACCTTCTCTTGGGAGCCACTCGGAGTTAGTTCCCACACTCTTTTGATTTTCTTGAGTTGTGACCCTGTGGGATCCTTGTTTCCTTCAAAGGATCTTGAGGATGGTTGGTTCTGAAATTCCCTAAATGCTATCGAAATTTGGCCCGGCTGTGATGATAAGACTCGTGGCGCTGAGGAAATATACTCTTTTATCTTCTGATCCACTAAACGAACCAAAGACTCGAAAAACTCTTGAGGCTGAACCGGAGGGGGTAACTGCGGGGAAACCCTAAGTACTCGTTCACGATAAGGGCGATTTTGAGACATCCTGTTAATCAAAATACTGAATATGCATGTTGAATTAATATGCCAATGCACGTAACACACTTAGAAGTAATAACTCAGCACATTGGAGCAATTAAGTTCAATCGGGGAAATCACATATATATGTAAAGAGATTTAAAATTAAAGTAGCGTATGATGCACGTGCTTGGGAATGCATTGAACCTGCCACCGGAGTAATGGAAAATTTTATCCCGACATGAAATTCCTTGTTTATTGAATCATAAGCTTGTCTTGAACTGGTAATCATTTCTTGTTTTCCCACGGTCTTCTATTCTTCAGATTTATCTAACATCCACTTGAACATTCCCACAGCTCGATATTATGATTTCTTGGACCCGAAATCTCCTACGCTCACGAATTTAGCATCTAGCTTACTCTTTAATAGTTGCTCCCCAATTGTTGCCCAAACCTCTTCATGATTGCCACTTTGATCCAACTTTCTTGTTTACTCTTTAAGAGTTTGAATAATTGACTGAATCCCCTTCTTCATTGTTTGCACTCGATCACCCAACCTTTACCTAGCAATTCGTTGTCTTCTTTATTGTTTCCATTTGTTGCTTCATATCTTTTAATGTAACCTCGCAACACGACAATTCAGCTTGGATCTGGAAATACCCAACTAGACCAGAAGCTTTAACATGATTGTCTTTCAACTTCATATCCACTGGAGTGCTGAACTTCCTTTATCCTTTTCTTAATTGAAATCCCAAAATTGTCCTGGCGTTAACTTGGGTAACTATATGATCCCCACACCAGAACTCTTGAATTCAATTTCTGTTCCACTTGTGGAATTAATTTCCTGACCCCTCTCGAACCATAAGTCTCCAGTTATTATCCTACTTTTGAGCATATAATTTTCTTCCAAAATTCTTTATCATCCTTTGCCGTTTTCATTTGTTACTCCAAATCTCCCAATTCACACTCTTGCACGACCCTCCAAATTAAATCCGGAAAATAAACTCATTCCACCCGATTATAGAGTCTCTAGCATCTTTACCTTTCATGAATAGATCATCCAAAGCTACTAGCGCGATTTAAATTATCGAAATGATCTTCTTCTCTTACTTGAATTTGCTTCCCAATTAACTAAGTCTCAATTTAACAACACACCTGAATCTCGAATGATTAGTACCCCAATCTTCCTTCGCCTTGTTCACGAATGAAATAGACTTCCTTGCCCACTTGATGCTATCATTTGGCAACACGATCTCCCTTAACTGATTTTCTCACTCCAAATTTCACTTTTTGGAATCATAACCCGATGAACTTGTCTTCGAACCTTTTCCGTACTTGATCCTTAGTCTAAAATTCCTTGGTAGCACGTTCTGTGAATTGATGATCCAAGTTGGAAATTCTGAAATTTGAATGCTTCGACTTGTTGCTCCATACCTTCCAATTCAACCACATCATGGTTGGTAATCTTTAAAGCCACTTCCCCGAGAATACCTCTTCCTTATTATTAGAACTCCCGATTTAAGCATCTTCGAAATTCTCTCATTTTCCTTCCAACCACTTGAATCACTCGCTAACGGCAATCCGGTTATTCTCCCTAGTCTAGTACCTTGTCTTTCCTGATTGCTTTCATTTACCGCCCCCTATCTGGCGATGTATTCTTTTAGCACGGCAATTTATCTCGAATCAGAAAATAACCCTGTCTTACCCAAATGTAATTCCCAAACTTGTACTTCGATCGAAAATACTTAATTGACTTTCCTTCCACGCCCTGATTTTGACCTCAACTTACACACCCTTCTCAAATCCTATAGTAGCCCAAATGACCGAGCCATTGGCCGTGGTTTGATACCATTTCCACAACCTGTAACTCACAACTTTCTTTGAAATAAATGCATGTGGGTAAGACGTGCTCATGTCACATAATGATCACATACTTAATGCTCACGACGACAATTTAATATAATTGCAACAAGTAGTGTATCGATGTTTAAAATAAAACACGTTAAGCACATAATTTCAAAGAATTCAAGATCAGTTAATTAACAATAAATAGCAGAAATCGATGCAAAGCATAGGTTATCAAGTAATCTAATTAATTCAGAGAATTCAATTAGATTCAAATAATATGCAAGACTCTCACATTACCAATTAGTTCCTATACCGTTCGACCTAGACTTGACTCGACACGACACGACACGAGAACCTCGGTTTTGCAACCGGGCTCTGATAGCACCTTAGATGTAGCACCCCTAACCGTAGAGAAACCACACCCCCGCACTATAGGCCGATCCACATACGAAATGGACAATCCGTACATGAACTAACCTATAGCGAACGGGTGACAATAAAAGAAAAGACGAGCTAGCCGGGACTATACCCCAAAGTAATACAAAAATAAAGACATAAAAGTTAAAAGCGGAAGCATTAATATCAATATTACTTATAGGTACCATATTTACATCAAAAGTATAAATACTAATAGGTACCAACACGTATCAATACAGTATCATTTCAAATACATTATACAGATAAAAGTCTCCAGATGATAACAATAACAATAGCAATAATAGACTAACTCTGAGATACTACTAACAATAACATGAAAGTGCATGACGTGCTAGACTCAACTGGACGACAAGACATGACTCCGACTCCCGCCTAGCACACGACCGCGACAACCTGAAAGGTGGGGCGTCAGTCCATGGAAGACTGAGTGAGGGGCTATACATATATATTAGCACAATCACATGCAAGTTATAACCTCGGGTAAGGTTTTATAATTAAAAGTAATATAAGTTTACAATCACATAAACTCGCCCGAGATTACAACTACCAGTATTAAGTACTTGTTCATTTTCATGCAATCAATACATGGCCCCGGCGAGTGAGGGCGGTCTCCAACCTTACTCCAAATGCACATGAACATGCTTGCTTGTTAAATAGTCAATAGGTGATCATGCAATTTACTTATCGTGCAATCGTGCGAAAGTGTAATCATATAACACGTTCATGAAATGGAAATCATGCAATAACCCGAGGCGCATCCGTGGTGCTGGACTCATCCCCAGTCTCCTTCTTCCTCCGGTTTGATGATGGGATTGCAAGGCCCCAACATCCAATCTCATTGAGCAGAGGGTACATGAATCCCTAAGCCCGGAGCTCCTTCTTCCACTAATCTCCTAGTGGATTCAGGGGTGACCCCAAACATGGTGAGGATAGCGCCAGAGTTACCCGTCAGCCCTTGCTTTCCCGGTTGGCTCCGGTCACTACCCTCGGGCCCAAACGTAAACGGTCCTGCTACTCGTCTAAACATGCACGAAATAATACATGGCTTGCTTGCTTGAACATGACTTGAAATGATCAATGATTTATAGAGATAATGAGTATAAATACCTTTTTGGCCGAAATATCACATAAGGGATATACGGGTTCTATATGACTAACAATTAAACCTCACCTTTACCGACAAAAGACAAGCAGGGCACGGTCTACGGGGCTTACTCCTCGCCCCTACGAAGCTGGTCTGTGCAAAATAGACGTGTACACGTGAGACTTGACTCTAACTAGACCAAATATGACGAACGGAAAAAATGCAACGAGATGGCGTGCAAACCATAATGTGGCATGAAAACATCTTGTTTCAGTACATATGGAATCATATAAAAGCAATTCGGGGTCAAAGAAGTCGTTGGATCGAGGGGCTAAAAATGTAATTTTATGCAGAATATTTTGTTCTGCAATCTAGGTGGGAACGGCCGTTCTGGACCCCTTTGTAAAATGGGAACGGTCGTTCCCGTAATCCCCAAAAGCGCGCCAACGATTTCCAGTTTAAAATGCGCTGAAGCTGGGAACGGCCCTTCCGGCACAAGGTCAAAATGGGAACGACCGTTCCCATTCTCGGCCGCCTAATTCATTTGAAAAGGTGGGAACGCCCGTTCCCACAATGCCTTGAGGCTGGGAACGGTCGTTCCCAGTTTCTGAAACTGGAAGAATAGAGATAACAGAGCATGGCTACGGGAATGATCAACAAGGCAACCAAAATTCCATTTTCAATCAACCAAGTCATGATTTTCTGGAAATATGATGCATACACCCTTAAAAGACAATGATATATCATCTAACCACATAAATCATGAAGTTTCATCAAGAATCCAAGGTTTCAAGTTCAAGCTCATATTGATCATTCAAGCTCAAATTCTCAAGAATTCCATGAATAAATCATGCCATCTTTCAAGAAATGATCTCCTAATCATGCTTCCATCTACAATTAATCCATTTAGCACCTAATTCCCAAACCTTAGCTATCTCATACATGCTCAAGAATCACCAATTCATGGAAAACCAACCTTGACGTTAAAGAAATGAAGAAAGAAGATGAAGATGATGCTCAAGCTCCAAACTTGGATTATTTCTTGGGAAAAATCTTGATGAAATGATTAATTCTCTTCTTCCTTGCTTGAGGTTTTGGTTCGGTAAGATAAGGGAGCAAATGATCGATGTATTTGGATGCAAATGAAGAAGGAAGCTTGGAGATGGATTAATACCGTGATTCATCATCCTTGAAATTGATGAAATGATCAATTTGCAATTTAGTCCCTCACATATTTAAGTCAAGCAACCAAGGATGAAAAGATTTGGGAATTGATCAATTAGGTCCTCAAAAGATCATGCAATTAAGTCCCTAGAGGTTGGGAAGAAAATCAAGTAGGGACAAATTCGTGATTAAATCATACTCGGTGAATATTTTACGAAATGAATATTTTCGAGTCATGAAAGGAACTCTCAATTTGATATAAATTGATAAAATTTCATGAAAGTATTAGAAAATATAATTTATAAAATTATTTTAGACATAAGATATTAATAAATAAAAGCCGGGGCGTTACAACTCTTCCCCCCTTAAAAAGGACCTGGTCCCCAGGTCCACTGTCAAGTTTTAAAATAATGTACAAGCCATAAGAGAGCCCCGTCTCTTGGACTCGAAAGAAAGAACCCCGTCTTTCACAAGAAGTGAGAAACCCCGTTTCTCAGCAAGGAGTGAGAGAGCCCCGTCTCTCAACAGAAAAGGAGAGAGCCCCGTCTCTCACATGCACTGAAGTCGTTCAAGGAGTAGATGGCGAAAATAATGGCATGAATGTTGCATAGACAATTAGAATCATATTAATTTCGTAAATCTCATACAGACAATTAAAAATCATTTTAATCACATATTTATCACTCGTAATTAACTGATTTGCAACAGACGAGAAATTGTATACAATAGCGATAAAATCCATGATGCACATGATATGCATGGTTAAATGTACCGTTCACCGTTGGTTGTATCGTGCATATAATTGGTACCTTCTTCTTCCCGGACCAAATTCGCATTTAAAACATTTTCAAAGGAGAACATCGAGTAAATGTTTAAAACAATGAACTGTTTCCAATGTACTAAAATGAAAACTGATTCCCTACTATTTTGGTGAGAACTGCACTGCACTGTACTATACTGTGGGCCCAAGGGAAACGTGGGATTGGTGATCGGAATGGCATCGGGCCGTCGGAAAGAACCCTTGCACGTAGTACCCATTGGAAGTACCTCCTCGTGACCTAGGAGACAGAAAGGCGGGGTATTCCTGAGCCGGTGATCCCCATACCATCTAAGGAGCTGGTAAGAGTCATGAGCCCCCATCTCACACTGTACTAACTGATTGGATTGTTCGGGTCTGCAGGCCTAACCATCACCATGGAGTGAAGGTTGGACTGTACTGTTCCTGAATGTTATTGAACCTAATGAATGACTGATTGATTATATAATTGATTGCATGATCGTTGTAGCGCCCCTACCCGTACCAGAGCATGAGGAGAGCGACGCCTCAACCCCCGCACTGAAGCACCTCTCAAGTAATGGTGTGAGCCATCACTCAAGAAATACTCCAGCGATCGGCTATCAATCTAAGAACTATACATGTATAACGATGTGGCTATGCAGCGGAAAATCAGAGTAGTTTAAAACTTTTCAAAACATATGCGTGGTGGCATGTAAACAAGTAAGAACATGTCGATCGGTAAGAGAGACTTGGCATGTCAGAACATATAACATATTCACATATTGATACCTATATAACAAAGTTCAAGGAATCGGTAGCAGAGCAGCAGAAAAATTATTACAAAGATACTCAAATATTCAGAAACATATAGTGATATAGCCATATAACATATGCTGGACACAAAAGAGAGTAATACTAAGTCCCGGCTGAAATAAAAATGATAATCTAGAGCTTCAAGATACCTCTAGACTGTGGCTGCAAAACCTGAAACCATGAGGCAAGAAAACGGGAGAGGTATTAGTCAGAAGGACTAAGTGGGGAATACTTTAAAGAAAGTACTTGAAGTGATAAAGAACTTGAAGTAAAGTTCAGAACTGTTAATGCAAAGCTTTAAAGAAGAACTTGAAACCAGTTCGAATGACAAAACTCTTTTGATGCAATGTTATGAGAAAAGAGAGTTTTCAAAACACTTTCATGAATGCTG
Source organism: Lantana camara (assembly GCA_037501455.1). Lineage (NCBI taxonomy): Eukaryota > Viridiplantae > Streptophyta > Magnoliopsida > Lamiales > Verbenaceae > Lantana > Lantana camara. Next base: position 23,861,834 of record CM074856.1, on the reverse strand, counting down.
TCACACACGCACACATAGGATATGGATGGTTTATAATATTTTCATAAAACGGGATAGGGGTAAGATTAACTTTTTCAAATATGAACCATCATTTATGAAATAGAATTTTGCCCGCAAGCTAGGCTTCTCCATCCTTACTCCAGAAAACATGACAACGTAGACCGAGATCAATAATACCCTATGTAACACCCCCGGAGCGAAGGGCGCCACATCCCCCGAGCTAAGGTCTAACCCGAGTAACGATATGGAGGGTTCACACCCGAATCAAACCATAGCGAACGGGAGACACACAGAACACCCTCGCTAGGCGGCCTAGACCCTCAAGAACTGAGCAATTAAAATGAGAGTAGCAGAAGAGTAAACATACATATATAAATCCCAAGATCTCAAATCATAGCATAAGAGGGCTCAAGTTGTCAAGACAAACTATAAGAACAAATATATATACTTCATGTACAATGCCCATCCGGGGCCAAAAGGCATGAGTAATCAAGAAACATAAATCAAAAGTGCATAAAGGTAAGGTACATAATCCAAAAACAAATGCATGAGACCCGAACTACACCACAAGACAACTCGACAGACTCTTGCCGCCTAGCTCGACTCAAGAGGTACCTGCAACTCAAGAGAAAGAGGGAAAAGAAGGAAAAACAATGAGGGTTAGTCCTAAAGACTAGTGAGGGGGTTAAACTCACACACCCGATATACATATAGAGCATAGCACTTAACAACCTAAAGAATCCATGGACCGAGAATGGTTTTTGCAAGCCAAAGTGTTTTCCCGTATTATAGATATATACATACTTTAGAGAAAACAAGGGCCGAAGGCCAAATAACAAGTTTTAAGCACTTATAAATCCTTTCTCATTCCATAGATTGTACAAGATCCACTAACTCGGCGAGTACGAGTCACATCTCCAAACCTCCATAAACAAAGGGACCAAAACAAAGCAAAACAAAACAAAATCCAACCTTCACACCGGGTGATAGAAGGGTTGACGGCCCTAACTATCCGAAAATCACAAGAGACAAGGCTTAATTACGACCTTGAAACCTTCGACGGTTGCTTCCGCGGGCTCAAGAGAAACACCCTTCCCCAAACCTCCCGAGGTTAGGTTAGACTCTCAAAAGGAAAACCTTGATGGAAGAGCTCGGCGACCCCACGGCCGACCCGAGATTACCATACCATTCTCCGGGGCCCAAACATATCACACAAACCACACATAGATCAAAGCTTATCTTTCAAAGCCACCTATCTCGCTTACACACACACACACTTAATCGAAGGCTTTTCAAGACAAAGGCAAAATAGCTTATATACTTATACAAAGCGTTTTCAAGATCATATAACAAATGGGACAAGCCCTCAAGATACATATCTTACACTTATCTATCATATAATATACGTATTTCGCATACGAGGCTTCAAACCATATAGGGGTTGTAGGTCAAATAACTAAAAGAAACGAAACCTCACCTTGACACCGATAACTGAGACAAAAGAAAGTAACCGGGCACTTAGGGGGCAACCTCGTCGTCCACGGGAAAAACCTCTGAACAAAACAAACAACAAAGGGGTACTCTTAGACTCAAAATGAACCACATTGACACTCGGTAAATGCATATGTATGTTCATGATGCAAACGACATAAAATGAATTGACACTTAAGTCATATGAGAACACGTATTGCATATAAGATCTTAATTCACAAACGAGGGTATAAAACGAGTCAATGATTCACAACATAAAGCTTAACACTTAATATAACAAGTTAATAAAGCATACAAGTCATAAAACGAGACAAGAAAAACCAACGAAAAGCAATGGAACGACAAAAGAAACCTCCTCGGAAGCTACCGTGCTAAGTACGGCCGTACCCAAAACTCAAGGGCCTGCACTCCATCTCCCCGCCCGGGGAGATTTTGTTCTTCAAAGTACCCGCCCGGGTACATAACATGCAGAAAGTTTCTGCATAAGAAGTACCCGGCCGGGCACTTCCCAGGCCAAAATCTCCCCGCCCGAGGAGACCATTCCAGTCGTGAGAAATGGTGGTTTCACCCCTGTTCAGCCCTACAAACCTTCCCAAACAAGTACCAACTCATCTAGGCATGTTAAGGCATGAAGTAAGGCAACAAATCAACACAAAAACTCCATCAAACATGATCAAATCGAGCAGCAACTGACATGAATGAAAAGGAAGCAATAAACAAGCATAACTCCTCTAAAACCTCAAGAACACTAATGGTGGATTCATGTAATCAACTCTAACACTTGAAACAAGTACATACAACTCAAAGTGGATGACTAAGGAATCATAATCATACATTAAGCTGAAATAATTCACAAGGAAACATGCTAGAGAACTCAAAATCCATAAAACCCTTACTATTCATAAGGTAGGTCCAAACTCATGCAATCCAAGGTCATAGCTCAATATATTACACTTAAAAGAATCACATACTCAAGGAGGACTCAAAAATATGCTTACCTTTAAAATTTGAGAAGAAATGGAGGAGTGGATTGGCCAAAATCTTAAAAAATGCAATAGTGTCACCTTCTTGCTTGGGTTCTCTCTTGGGAATGAATTTGGGGAACTTTTCTTCCTTGTTGGGGGTGGCTTGCACGAAATGGGAGAGGGAGAGAGGGTATAATCTGAGTTAGGTACAAAGTAACCAAGGTTAAGGGGTTAGGTTGGGGTTTAGGGGTCCCACAAGTGAGACTAGTCAACCAAAAGAGGCTAACTTGCAACAGAGGCTCGTTCCGGTCTATTTTTGAGGGTCCAAATGGCTTAGAAAAGTGTGAGGCTAGGTTTCAAAGCTTTCAAATCTCGTCACAAGTCCAACGCCTCTTCCAAAATTCGAATCCGAATTCCCTAGCTGAAGATACGCCGCCGGGAACCCGAGGTGCACTAAATGCTCTTTAACCATCCTCTAGGTTCCGAAAAACAAAACAAGCACAAAGCCACACCAAACGAAACCCGAAACACCAAACGAGCATGCTAACACGTAAATAACTCACATAGGTCACGTATATCATGAATTCACAAAAGTCGAAATCAAAGAAGGGCACGCAAGAAACAAAATACAAACAAAAGGGCATAAACGTTCAAAAATTCAAATAGCAATGAAACAAGTAATATCAGTTAATTAAGAACATTAAAACCAATAAAAGGCATAATTAAATAAATAATAACGCATTTTAACACCCCGTAAATGCATACCTGTAGATCCGAAAGGTCGGGATGTTACACCCTAACACATACAAACATGCACCATTCTCCACCGGTTGTCACTTCGGGTAGCTAGCCTTAAGCGACATATAAACATGTAATGGGAATAGATTTGCGGTCCATTCCCAGACAGATTGTCCTGACTTAACCAGCCTCCGATTAAAGTCGGTGTCAATTGTCTATTATGGCTGCCGGTATTAGTGATATCATTGACGCTCACCTCTCGAGCATCACTTCTACACATAACCGTCGAGCCCAAACTGTAAAATGTATGCTTGCATTTCAGAATAGCAGTGACCGGAGTACCCTCCGGATGCTATCTATTAACATATGAAACTGCACTGTAACATATCTTGTTGTGCTGTAAACATGTGATGCTGTACTTTTGAAACATATGAACATGTGAAACTTTACATGTAACAATCTTTGAACAAGGATGCAAGATTTTGGAAAACATGTGCTTTTGATCAAGGAATACTTTAAAAGTATGATATGATCCTTTCAAAAGATGTCCCGATAAAAGGGATAGTTCAAAACGAGGTTTAACTTTGAATTTCAAAATATATGATACTAAAGTAGAATCATGGTTCCAGTTGGAAAACATTTTAACTTCACCTCACCTAATAGTAACAAAAGGTAGGTAGATAGATTACGCGGTGCCCTGGGGATCCCAGTGCTCAACTTTAACTCCTGTAGGTGGTGTACTAGAGTGAGCTTAAGAACTAAGACCCACTACTCACATGATGCATATGAAATGCATGAAACAAATGAACAAGGAACATGTAACACAAGAGAGTAATACCATTTAAGGTATTAGAAAAAGGTAACAATCAAAGGAATATGTTAAAGTGAGTTACTCTTAACGTGGGACTAAGAACTTACTATATCCGAATAAGAGTTAATCAAATTATGAATCCTATCGTAAACTTAGGTTATGAACAAGTCCTCAGAAGAAAACACATTTTGAAAGCACATTTTAGACCCCGGATTTGAAATCCCTAGGTGCAAATGTCTATTAAGAAATCACAAGTTTTATTTCATTTTTACTATTCAAAAACACTATTCAAAATTACTATTTAGGATTACTATTCACGATTACTAATCACAGGCTACTATTCATATGTCGGGTCAAAGGGTCGGGCCAAACCCTTACTATACACACACGACATACACACACACGTCACATACGTACACACACACACACACGGTATGCACACATGCACACGCCCTAATTCAATTATGATCTTAATTATAACATATAGTTTCAAGTTCATGTTATTATAATCAAGTGTGATCTAGGTTAAAGGTATAACCTATGGTTAAGAGGTCTAATTAAGGCATAACATCAAGTTATGAAACACTATTCTATCTTAGGTTATAACATGTGACACTATCAAACTGTATAACATATGATCAAGGCTCTATTCCATTAATCCATATCATATCATAAGCTCAATTCATAATTCATGAATAATATAACCATATAAGAACATGTCTCAACATAATTTATATCATATCATGAACATTAGGCATGTAACATGTAACAAATTAAATTAAATAACAACATGTAACTAGTTATAACATAATTGATCATAGGTTACTATTCCATTAGCTAACATGCATGAATATGATTCAAATACCCTAAACATGCATCAATATACAACATATGGTAACCCTAATTCATGATCATAACATATATCAAAGCGTGTCATAACAGAAAAACATAAACTAAACTAAAACATAACATAAAACTATAGCATAAAATAAAAACAACTAACCTAGCAAATGGGGGGGTGTCTCTCGGCAAGAGAGGGAGGAAGAACGGGCCTTGTTAACACAAGATATGAGCAAGGAGTGAATGAGCTATGGAGGGGTATTTATATTTGTGAAGGAGCCCCTCACTTTCCAATAAAAATAAATGCAAGGGTAGAAGAGCAAAGGGTAGTAGCTTCTCTTGTAAGCTTAGCTCTAGGAATTAAATAAAAATGAGAAATGAAGGGTATTTAGGTAATTTAACTCCCTAAACACTAGAACGAGCTGCTGGAAATGTGTACTTGTGAATTGGACAAAAATTAGCTTCGAAACGAATATTTACTCGATGAAAACGGATTTACCGTTTAGAAGATATATTGATTTTAAAGAATAGTAACTTGAACATCTTGAACAAATACGAATGAAAGACGACATCCGAACGTGATTTGAAAGTCCGGATCATTTTAAGATGTCATAAAATAAATCGACAAGCATTTTAAGCCCAATATCGACTATGAAAAGTTTTACCGATAAAAAGTTAGAAACGTAGGATGAATAGTAACTTTATTTTAAAATCCGTTTTCTTCAAAACTCGAGCTAGGGCTTGAACGAAGAGATGCAATCAATCTCAAAAATCATGAAATGAATAAAGAAGTGTTTTAAACTCAATTTTGAAGAGTAGAAGTTCTCTGGACGAAAAACCGTTCGTAGAAGGAATAGTGAATAGTGTTTTGGCTCAAACGTTTCTTTAAAATGAAGTTCAAAATAGATTTTCGAGTCAAGAATGATACCAATATAAAGTTGGCTAACAGAGAGTGTCTGAATCAAAGCTCGTTTGCAGGTATAAATAGTAACTTTGGTCGGTAAGTTCCCAAAGTGTCCTTTTTGGCTCAAGAAGGGTTCCGAGGCTTGAAAACAAGTTCAGACAATTGGGAAACATGAGTTATGAACCTCTAGGATTCGAGCAACAATACGGGCAAAGTAGGCTCGAAAAATGAATAGTAAACTGAGTCAAAGGTCAGGAATTCCCCCTTAAAACACTGTAGGTCACATATAAGCACTTTGATCATGTAAGAATGCAATGCATGAAGGTTTATAAAGTTAGATCACGGTCTATAAACGCTTTACCAATGCCCTTAGCTTACCGTTTTCATCCAGGCCCTATTTTGGACTGTTATAATCGCTTTTTTATAAATATTCCCTATTGATTGTACACGATCGGAGTAAGGATGGAGAATTGTGCACGCTCACTCACCAAGCCAATGATCACCCTACTGAATTGAAAATGCTTATAATTGATATAGTTGTAAAGTCCGAGCATTGATAACTCTTTATGCCTCTTTGAAGGAGCTAACTTCAGTAAAACCTTGCTCGGGATTTATGACTTGCTTGTGCATGTTTTATATATATGTATAACCCCCGCTCACTCAGTCTTTTAGATATTGACCCCTCTTTCCACTTCTTCAGTTATCTTGCAGGTTTTGCTAGCGGAATCGAGTCTTAGTGTCCTCGTTCAAGTTACACTTGTACACTTGAGTCATATTTTATATTGTTACATTATAATTGTGTTGTTTATTGTATTAAATTCTTGATCGGGCTTGAAAGCCAATTTCTATTTATTGATGAATGTGGATTTGGGACAGGTTGCATGTTTAGTTGAACCCTTCACTAGGTTACATGATGAATTGGTTATTTACGTCTTGAGTTGAGCTTGAAGCCATTGTTGATGTTAATGGATTTTATTATGATTTAAATTGTTCTTTACTGCTTCCGCACCGTATTTTGTATCATTTGATTGATTGGTATAGGGTTAGATTCCGTATATCTAGAGAAGTATTTTTTTGTCACCCGTTTGCTATGAGTCTGGTTCATGTATGAACTACCCATTTCCTGTGTGGACTAGACTTATGGTGCGGGAGATATGGTGCCTATCGTTGTGGATGCTACACAAACGAAGAAATGAGTTCGCTGGAAGCATGAGTGAACAGAACGAATCAATTCACTAATATAGCAAGCTGATGCGGAGACCGTGGAGAAGAAGGAAATTTGGAGAAGTGTTATTCAAGAAATAATAACTAAGAAAGATATATAATCTGGTACGATCGTAACAAATCGGATAGAAGATATCATATTATATTAAGAAAAGGTAACGTGTATACCTAAAACCCTAAGTCCTGATATTCTATAAATACGACCATCGAGGTATGACGATCCAAGTTTTTTGTTTGATCTCTCTTAGTTAATCTCTCTGAAACCCTAACTTACTCCGGTAAGATCTAGAGGAAAGAGGGATTAATTTTAGGGGTTTTGGGCTAGATGCATCACTAGCGCCGTTTGTGAGAATGTTACACATCTGTTCGCAAGAAAGGATACGGAAAAGTGAACAATTTTAAATTAAATAGAGAAGAAATAGAAGAAGTTGTAGATCTGATATTGGTAAACAAATCGAAGGAGTTGCAGATATGATAATTGACAAATAAATCAAAGGAGTAGCAGATCTGATATTGGCAAACAAATTGAATGAGTTGATGATCTGATAATTGGCAAACAAATAAGCAAATAAGTTTACTACTTTAATTATGCCTCTATTTTGTGATGATTTCGCATGATTTTTTTATTGAAATTTAGTGTGAATATATATATATATATATATATATATATATATATATATATATTTGAAACTAGTGCGAATATATTTTGGTTTATTATGAAACTGCTTGTTGGTGAGCTTGTTTACCTTTTTAGCACGTAGATACCTATTACATTGTGCGTTGTTAGACTTCAAAATCTGATTGATGAGTTCGCTTTTTCAGATTTAATGATAGATAAAGGTGTTGGAAAACTTATAGTAAAAGCAGCATAAAATCTAAATTTTTTTTCCAAAAGGGATGGTGGACTTGCAATGTTTGTTTTTAAACATTTGAAGAGATTCAAGAAACTTATATGATTTGAAGCCTTCTTGTGATGTTTGATTTCTCCTATCAAACACCCTTCAAACGGATTGTCCCTCGAACGGTTCTTGATTAGACACTAAAGTAGGAATCCTCTAAAGCGTATCCATACCAGTCCTAGGTCACAATCAAACTATTGAGAATGCTAGTTTTGTGGCTTGTGTTTTGGCTAGGAGATTTTGTGAAAAACTTTCTTTTTTATTTTTATCAAAAAATTAACGCTTCAAGAACGTTGGTCTAAGCCCCAGAAAGAGCCCGACCCCCTTAAAGAACATCTTTTATTTAAAATAAAGTCCTATCTTATTTAAAAGACATATCAAGAAATCCTTTTCCTAAATCTTTTAGGAGTTTGACTATTCAACCTTATCTAATATAAGATTAAATATCTAATTTCAATAAATACCTTCATTCCTAATTAAATATTTATCGTGTTAATTATTTTGAATTGGACTTTAATAATTAATTTCTAATTAATTAAAAGCAAAAAATTAATTAAACAAATTTAATTAAGTGCGTTTTGCACACGTGTGGCTCACTCAAGTGACATGGGGCCCACACACATGTGGCCCCATTTGATTAACCGTTTGATCATTTTCATTAATCTATTTAACTTCCTACAAAAACCCTCGTGACCTGGCATTTGTGTGTGACCCTCTAGGTTCATTATTCGAATAGCAGTGACACTGATTAATTAATACTCTTATTCAATTAATCAGTTCACAGATCACACTATCGGAATCTAGAAATGGGTGTGTGACCCCTACCTGAATAACGAAATGAATCGAAGAACCTTTCAGCCAATACCATCATGTATGATACGATCATCCTACCATCCTATCTCTTAATCTTTAAAGTTAAGTTTGTTTCATATCCTTAATAATCGTAATCTTTAAAGTTAAGTTTGTTTCATACAAAAAACTTAATTAGTCAGAGGTCATCTGTTCCTAATAAGTAAAGGTCCTTTATTGATTCTAGTAATTCCACATATGCCACTTGTGTGAACCCAACATAGGTCGTAATTCAGGTGTCTATATGTCGATACCCTTTTGAGCCTATATAAAAGATCATAGAGTTAGCTCATATGAGATAATATAAACTCTCAAGTCTAAGGATTATTAATCACGTAATTGACCTGTGAGATATTTTCTAATCTAGAGGTGTCTTGGAAACATCCTTTCCTATTTAGGAATGTTCTCACGCGGGACATTTTAGTGATAGAATTTTGTAACAATCACCCTTATGTATTACGTACACATCACTTATGCACTTTACACCCCATGAAACTGGGTGACCCTTCTCAAGGACGTAATCACATAAGCAAGTCTCAACAGAGTTAATGTCGACACTCCCATTGTTTCTCGGGGTCATCGACTTGGAGAAGTTTCTAATCCTCGTTTATGGAGTTAAGAACTTATTTCATGTGTCGTCCCCATAAGGACAAAGTTCTTAACAACCTCATCGGATTAGGGGAGTTCAAAACATGCAAAGACAGTCAAATTCAAATAGACATAAAATAGCACATATAGAACTGCAGCCTATGAATAAAATCATTTCATTTATTATCCAAAGATTGTTTGTGATTTTACAAGGAAATTAATAAAGCCTGTTTTCTACTTTAAGGGCACTATTCCTAATATATTTGTCTATGGCTAATATGAAGATTGAGCCATAATAATTTCTGTAAAGAGAGTAGAACTTAAGAAGTAAGGTTTTCTTTTATTTTTGGAGACAAGCACCCGAGGAGCAAGATGGATCTACACACCAGGGAGAAAGTAATTAATATTTCCCGATTATTCTGGAATGGGCGCCTTTAAAAAAAATACAAAGTGGAAGCTTAGTAAAATGAAGAAATAGAAGAATTTAGTGTGATTTAAAAAATAAGCAGCTTAGAGTAACATAATGTTTGAGCCCCAGCAGCACAATAGAAAAACTTGAAGTTACAGAGCTATAAGCAGCAAGAAAATGAAGCAACGACGGTCCGGTATTGCTACTCCGAATAGAAAAGTAATGAAACTCGAAGAAGCAAAAAAAAACAAAACCGCAAGTAGAATAGCACAATACTGGAATTGAAAATTACGGAGCTAGAAATAGTAGAGCAGTGAAGCTCCGAACAAGTAAACACTGTTCGCAGATTAATGAAATTCTATTCGGTAACAAGCGAAACTATTAAACGAAAGATCTCAGATCAACAAATAATGTATCTCAAAGTAGTAAAGCGTTTAGAGTTTCGGACTGCGAATAAAAGGATCTTGAAGTTGTAAAGCTCGGAGTAGCAAACAAGTAAAGCATCGACGAATAGACTATGCTCCTCCGAACAGATGAACCAGAAAAGTCGAAGTAGAGAACAACTTCAATAAGAAAGTGGATGAATGACGTCTCTGCTCTGAACAACGAACCAATGAAAGTCAAAGTAGTGAACAATCGAAGCAAAAGAGCAGATGAATGATTTTCATGCTCTGAACAACGGATCAATGAAAGTGGAGTAGCAAAAATACGGAGCAAAGCGTCAAAGCTCCAAACAACAAAATTGAAGAGTTTAAGATGTCTAAGATTGGAGCAGCTAAACAGCAATACAACAACAGTCCAACTTTGCTACTACTCTGACGCCCCTTCCGTTCGGCCGTACAGGTAAGAAGTCACAAGTGAGCTACATGCATATTTAAATTAATTATTTATGCTTTTATATGTCAATCTTTCAATTATATGTTGTGTATGATTGTTTAAATACAAGAACTTTGATTAAGAAATTGAACTTTGCCCTACATGCTTCTTCGTATCCGTATGATTCGTTTGACTTCGAATTTGATTTTGAGCTTTGTGAGTATGTGAAATATTTGATCTATATGATTTATGTACTTGTCTACGTATTTATTATATGCTTTGAGACTCGTTGGACTAGGTCTTGGACCTATTTTGTAATTTTTGGAACTTAAGGGCCTTAAGTGCAAATTAGGGCACCTTGGGTTCCGATTCGCATAACTTGAGCTCGAGAATTAGGATTCAAATTCTGACGCCACCTTGGACTCGTTTCGATGATTTGGATCTAACAGAACAAGTCTCATATTTTTCTAAGCCCTTTTGAACCCCGAAACTTTAAAATCCGATCCGAATGGACCAGATCTTTTGACCCGATCCATTTGGCCAAGTTTTCACCCATTTCCACCCCTTTTATCTACCAAAACAGACCTAAAAACTCTCATTCTTTCCCTATTACATGAGCCACAGCTAGCGCAAGGAAGTAAAGGAAGCAAACAAGAAACAACACCATTCTTACAACCCTTTTGAGCTCAAGACACTTTCAAACCTCTCAATCTCTTGAAGATAAGCATATTTTTTGATTCTCCACCTTCTTGTGCATCTTTTAATCCATAAATTTCATGTTTTAAGCTTGGTTTTCTTGATTCTTGTAGAAGAGCATGAATGGTAGTGGGTTTTATGAAAATATGAAAAACTTGATCATCCTTGCTCCATTTCTTGATTTGAGACATGTTATGTGATTCTTGAAGCTTCCTTGTTGCATTCCTAGACTTGTGTTTTATTGAGCATGAGTATGGTGTGATTCACTATTGAAGAACCTTGAAGTTCTTAGCATGAAAGTTGGATTTTTGTTGAGTTTCATGCCTCTTTTGTTACTCCTATTGTGTCGGGTGTGTTGTGGTGTTGTATGCTCGATTTTTGCTAGTTTTTCCTTGCTTTTTGCTACTGCCTTATTGCCATTATTTGCTGCAGTGTTTTTGCTACTTTCTTGGAGGAGAACAGGGGCGTCTATAGCTGGAATTTTGGGGAAGATGTAGTTGCACAGGGTAACCTCGGTGACACTTTTTGTTCTTGGAAAGTGTCACTCCGGTAACACCCTTTTGTGGCTATTTTTTTATGCTTCTGCATTGGGTCACGAGGGTAACCAATTTAGTGTAACTCCCGTGACCCTCTGTAGATTTTTATAGGTTTTGTTGTTGTGTTGAATCACGGGGGTGACACCCCTAAATCTTGAAAAGGGTAACCCCCGTGAACCTCCCTTTTGTGCATGCATTTGTTTGTTTTGTTTTCTTCGTTCGTTTATTTACTTTGTATGTTATTTTCCTGCCCCAATTATGCTTTCTAAATGTTTTTAAAATGTTATATTATGTGTTATGATGTGCATTTTATTTTTATGATATTAATTGCAAGGTGTAAATGTGACTTTAAATGCTTAACCATTTAAGTGCTATATGTGACATTTCTTTGTATCTATTGCATTCTTTATGTGTTTTAAACTTGTGTATGCTTATGATATGATATAATTTGATGTATTAGGTGCTTGTTTAACGTGTTGTGTGTTTAATTTATGTATCTTTTTTGTGATAACGTGTTAAATGCTTCAATATGTCTAAGTGTTGTCTCTCTTGTTTAGATTGTCCATGTGGAGTAGCTTGTTGGTGGGGAGCCGCTCCGTAGGTGTGATTTGGTTGTTTTGTACGTCCGGTTTGCTCAGGTGAGATTTTCTTTCTTTTAGTTACTTCGACCTACAACCCTACCTGTGTTTTTAACGACTTACGTATATATATATATATATATATATAGTGTTGGGATTAGTGCCCTGAAAATCCAATTTCTTTGTAAATACTTCGTATTTTATTGGATTAATAAAACTGAAATTATTACAAGTTACGAGTATATTAATATAATTAATGACGTGTGGTGGTGTTTTTATATGAAATGTGTTTCATAGGAAAAGACTTTGAATACCGAAATCATGTGTTATTAAGGTTCTAGTCAGTAAGATAAGAATAGGTTCTTATCGAGACTATAATGTGTTATATAAGATGATTACTCTTTCGTCATAGGGAAATGGAGTTTCCAGTTGTAACACATTGATGATTTTCAATAAATTTGGAAACATAGAACTGAACCACTAAGATAGTTCATTTTAAACTACCATCTAAAATGAACAAATCTTATAGAGCATTGGACTCTTAATCCTGGTAGTATTTCGACTTTAGGCATGTAATGTTAATCATTGTAATGTGCTCATAAGTGAGGTCTCGATATCGAATGACCGAAAACCTTTGTACGTTCAGTGATTACTTGAAATATGCTGAAGAGAAATATTGATCAAGGAATCTGTGGCTTTGCTGGAAAGTTAAAAGATATTCCTAAAATGGATTTGCAAAGTTCGAATTAAAATTTTGGCCAAAGTACTTTGTGTGATGTGTCACTGAAGTTGTATGTTGAATGTGTTTCACGTACAAGAAATTTGAACTTAAGGCGAATCAGGAGATTTCAGATTAGAAGTGAAAAATAAATGATAGTAGTATTAATTTATTTTTCATGGATATCTACACGGAGGAGTAAAATGCAAATTATTCTAGATCGAGAAATTCGTGAATAATTTAATTAATTTTAGAGTGCAACAATATTTATTTAGTGGAATTAAATATTGTTAAACGGTAATTAATTACTATTATGAGATGATAATATATTAACCCGTTTGGAGCTAAAATTAATTAGTCCTGCAGGTCCCCTTACAAGCCCAAATTGAAAACCCAAAGAGAAAATAATAAAAGGAGAAAGAGAAATGAATTTTCAAAATGTTTGAAAATAGCCAAGGATTTTATTTTAAGAAAATAAATTGAAATTCCAAAGTGTTGGAAATGCCCGAAATTTTATTTTGGAGAAAATAAAAGTTTTCATCCAAAAAAAAAAAAAAAGATGACGTGGCATGCTGATGTGGCAAGTGGCTGACGTGTCAGCTGACTTGTCAGGCCACGTCTCTGCCTGAGGGTGAGGTGGCGCTGACTCAGCGCCAGCGCAGCACAGAAACCCTAGAGGGCGCATGTATAACACATGCGCCACCTTCCAGGTGCGCGTGAGGCTGCGTGAGAAGGAATTCCGGCGATCAGCCGGCGGCGTTGGACTCATAGTGCTGAGAGCTACGACGTGGTCACCTCAAAATTCATGTCCAAGTTGGCTACGCAAGTGGGATGTGAAATTACTATTTTACCCTCGATTTTTCCCCTATAAATAGGGGTCTTGGCACTTCATTTTTTCATCCAACTTTGGGAGAGGTTTTGGCTGAAATTTTAGTTTTGAAACCAAATCCCTTTTCTCCTAGTTAATGTTGGAAAACAGGAATCAGAAAGCAGCGAAAATTTAAAAATTTTCCAACAAAAGAATCGAAACTCGCAATCGTGAATCCGAATTCGTAGAGATTAAAAACTTACTTTTCAATAATCTTTCTTGAAGCGTTTCAAGCCACCCAAGAACGCTCTTCTCGCGGCTTGATCCCCTCTCCTTGGTAAAGCTCAATCTTTAAAAACTTCTAACTTGAAGCTCTCTAGAGATAGTCCACCAACTTGATTACAATCTAACTAGTAAGGATGCTAGTTCTCTAGTTAGTGTTTAGGCTTAACCTAGGGTTTGTTTTATCTTGGAGAAAGGATGGTGTTCAACACATGAACCAAAAGAATTCACAATTACTCTATAAAGGGAGCTCGAGCTCCCCTATATATAGGAAGGAGAGGGGGGGCTGAAACTTAGTCCTTATAGACTAAGGATTTGGTCCCTCTCTCTTATTACTTGATCACCAAGTAATTCCAAACTTTGACTTTGAATTCTAATTCAAATCAACTTTTAAGAGAGCTAAAATATCCAAAACCTTTTTGGATAATTTTATACTTTATTTATTAATAAATAAATAACTTATTTATCTAATTAATTAATTCATAATTAATTAAATAGATTATTTTTCTCCAAAATAAGACTTTCTTTTTAATTCAAAACTAAACCAAAGTCTAAATAATTAACACATTAATTATTTGATCACATAATATTATACACGTGTGAGACACGTGTCCTTACGTGACCCAAACGTGTGATTCACACGTGTGGAACCCTCTCGGCATGATCAACTCATTTAATCATTTCAAAGCCCCAACTCATGTAACCAAGTTGTTGTGTGTGACCCTCTAGGTTCTCAATTCAATTAGCAGTGACCCTAATTAATTAATCAGTCCACAGATTAAACGACCATAGTCTAGCAACAGGTGTTTAACCCCTAGCTGCATTGGAATATCTCGATTCGACAGAACCTTTAAGTCATTGATTCATGTGAGATACAATCCTCCTACTTACTATCTCTCAACCAAGATCTAGGGTAAGGGAATAATCAGAACCCTAATAATATGTTCTTAAAGCTAAGTACATTTCATATCCGTTTGATCTCAATCCAAGAAACCCTTTTCTTGATGTCTTGATCTACTGCCTTGGCCAAGGACTACATATGGCATATGAATGAATTACACAATAAGAGATCACCTTGCAACTGCAAGTGTAGGTCCTTTCTTGATTCTCATTCACTTTCATGAGTCACTTGTGCAGCCCCAGCATAAGCCTTGAATCAGTTGTCTAAGGTGAAACCCTTTAAAGCTTATACCTAAGATTACAGAGTTAACTCACAAAGTGACATGGAACCTCAAGTCTAAGGATCAATTAATCACATCAATGACTCGTGAGATATTTCCTAATCTGGAAGTTTCCATCTCCTGAAATAGAAACTTCCTTTCCCATTTAGGAATCTTCTCACACTGGGCATCTCAGTGAACTTATTTATGGAAGTAAGCACCCTCATGTATCACGCACGTATCAACTATACACTTTGCACCTCCATGAAACAAGGTGGTCCTTCTTAAGGGCGTGATCCCACAAGCAAGCCTTAGAGGAGTCAGGTTGACACTCTCACTGTCTGTAGGACTCATCGGCTTTGAGTATTTTACTAATCATGACTTATGTGATATAGGGCTCGTTTCATGAACCATTTCACCTAAATGGTAGAGTCCTAAGTCATCAGGATTAGGGGAGTTCTCATACATGCACAATTAAAGTAAATCCATACCAAACAAGAGCATATAAAGAAGTGCTCCATCAATTCATTATTTTATTCAAAGATTGTATGTGATTACAATAAGGAAAAGCACAAAGCGGATATACAATCGGCTTTCTAGGTCACTATTCCTAACAGTTAATTCCTAATTATTTTGGAATTAATTTTAATTAGGTGTTTATATATTTAATATATAAAACACTTAATTTCGGGAGAATAAACCCTGAAAAGGGTTTTCTAGTTTAAAGTTTTATTTTCTCTAAGTATTTAGAGAAATACTTTCGGAGCCCACACTCCGAGGGTTTCTCTGGGGATATTGCAGGGAAGCTCTGCCGGTTTCACGAGGAGATCGTGTATCGGGTTCTGGGAGGTGAATTCGGGACGCAGTAGCCATCTTCGGTGAAAGGTATTTTTATATTATATTTTGTTTAAGCATGATAAATTAGGTGCTCTTAAGTGTTAATTGCATGCTTTATTTATCTGCATTGTGATTTAAAATTTATTATCAATTGCATGTATATACTTGAGTAGTTTCGGCTAGTCTTCCGCTGTTTGTATTTAAATATTTTAGAAATATTTTGATACCTGTATATTAGGGAAAAAATTTTAAAGTACGATCCCGGTACAGTAATATTTCGGGTCCCTGTACTAGCATCTAGATACGTGTTTGATATGTATTTTGAGGGAATATGACTCATTTGCTATGAAACCTTTGAAAAATGTTTTTATATATACATAAGACTATGTTTTTGTGTATTTGTTTTGAAAAGGGTTAGTGTGTGTGAGTATGTAGCGAGATATAGCCTTGAAAGATAGACTGCTTGAGTATGAATTTGAATTTGATTTCATTGGGCCCCGAAGATGTAGGTAAGGAGCACCTGGGACGGCCATGGGGTCGCCGGACACCCTTCCTATGCACATTTCGATTTGAGAGAATTCGCCAAACCTTAGGAGGTTGAGAAAGGGCAGGTTTTCTTGGGCCGATGGCGACCACTGTCGAAGGAGTGTGTAGGAGTAATTAGCCCCTATTTCAACAAGTATATGACTTGGGGATTGAGAGGGAATGTCTCTCTTCCCCACAATGGCATGAATGTAGGATTGTGTTTTGAATTTGAACATGAATATGAATCTGAGAAGTTGGTTGGAAACCTCGTACTCGTACTCGCCGAGTTATTTTTGATTTGCTATTATTTGTGAAACGGGTATGGATTTCTAATTAATAAAATTAGTTGATTTTGACCTTCGGTCCTAATTTTTTTTTATATATCTACTATCACAGGAAAAATGTTTAAGATTGCAAAAAACATGCCCCAGTTCATGAACTCTTTGACTTTAGATATGCTCTGCTCTTATGTATATGTATGTGTGCGTGTGTTATCCCCCTTACCAGACATTAGGACTAGTACCTCCTCGTTTTTTCTTTTTTTCCCCTTGTTTCTTTGAGTTGCAGGTACAGGTTTCAGTTCGAGCTAGAGTGCAGTTGTCTTTTGAGTCATTTGAGTCTTGTAGTTAGAGTCTTTTGGATACCTAGCATCTTTATTTCCATTTTGGTAGTATGTATATTGGTGTATTCGTATGAGCATGATCGTTATATCTATGTTTGTATATGTTGATCCTGTTGCTTCCACATTCGTATTTGTTTTGTTGCGCATTCTGTATTAGGGTCTAGACCACCTACCTTAGGTGAGATTTTGTTTGTCTCCCGTTCGCTATAGCTTGGTGCATGTGCGGAGTCCCCATTTTGTTACACGTGTCGGGCTATGGTGCGGGGGATATGGTGCCCTGCGCTCGGGGTGCTATATCCTTAAGTGGTATCAGAGCTCTAGGTTGCAAAACCGGAGCTCTAGTGTCGTGTCCGGTCCGTCTAGGTCATTTGGCTTAGGATTATGTGTTTATTTGCATCCATATACACCATATACGTGACTTATATGTTATTGATTTTATTAATTATTCACATGAACATGCACTAACCCCCCCTCCCCCCTTGTCTTATTAGTTATAATATCATGATTGCTTTTGAACTTAACCACTTCAACAATAATAATCGTGCAGGGAAAGATGGCTTCTTTAATTTGAAGCTTGATATGAGCAAAGCGTACGATCGAGTTGAATGATGGTTCTTTCATGGTGTCCTGGTAAAGTTAGGTTTCCCAAGTGTTTTTATTGAGCATATTATGACAACATGTCATCAGTTACCTTTTCTTCCTTCTTGATGGTTGTGAGTTCGATCATCTGGTCCCGGAAGAGGTCTTCGACAAGGGGACCCTCTCTCCCCTTATCTGTTTCTCTTATGGGCAAAAGTATTTTCAGGATTGTTAAGGAATAGGAGAGGATTGGGAATTTGGTTGGTGTCTCAATCTGTCGCGGGGCCCCATCAGTTTCCCATCTCCTATTTGTGGATGATACTATGGTGTATGGAGTGGCTACGTAAGCTGCTTTGAGCGGGATTAAATAGGTTTTTGAGAAATATGCTCGCGTATCGGGATAAACGATGAACGGTTAAAAATCTTCGTGTGTCTTTAGAAAAATATACTGGTAGAAAACCAAGAGGAGCTGGCTTGTTCTGTAGGGGTGCGGAGGGTGGAGCAGTTGGACTTATATTTGGGACTGCCCTCTGTTTTGGAGAAATCTAAGAAGGTTGTGTCCTCGGCTTAGTGGATAAAGTTAGAAAGAAAGCTCGGGGATACTCGGAGAAGTTTCTGCCAGCGGCGGGGAAAGAAGTTGATGCAAGCAATCCCTTCCTACGCGATAACTTGCTTCCTTCTTCCGGATAACATTATTCACGAAATGGAAGCTACTATTAGATAGTTTTGCTGGAATAATTATAATGCGAGGAAGATTCATTGGATTGACTGGAATAGATTGTGCAACAGGAAAGGAGATGGAGGCCTTGGCTTCCATGATCTTAAGCTCTTTAACCTGACAATGCTAGCCAAACAGTTATGGCGTATTATTAGAATGTCGGACAGTATCCTTGGCCGAATCTATAAGGCACGGTACTTACCCAATTCGGACATTTGGAATGCTAGGTTGGGTCACTCACCATCACTGATTTGGAGGAGTTTATCTCAAGCCAACTACCTCCTTGCAGCGGATAACAGGTGGAGGATAGGAGATGGGACTGTTGACATCGAAAAATTAGAGATTATTATTAATTAATGGCCTAAATAAAATTGGCCGTCAGTTAATTATTCACAAATTAAGTCCATACTAAATTTGGACTTTATTATGATTCGATTCAAAATAATAAATATAAATTAATATTTTGGATTAATTAAATTGGCTCTCAAGTCCGAGCCCAAAGTCAAGCCCATAAAATCAAAAGGCCCAATATTCTATATATCTTATAAAAGCACGAATAGTTTCTTACAAAATACGGATCGCCTAAAATATCCTCACAACAATTACTTCAATAATTATTAGTCAAGGATAATGATGTAAATACATGTTATAGATTATTAATTAATTATATTTAAAAAGCACATATTAACATCAAATAGGACTCTTTGTAGAAGTAAAATTTCTCCAACTTACCTAGAAAAGATATATAATTCAACAAGAATTGTTTTAATATTACTATATTAATTAATTGTATTCAAATTTTATATTATAAGTTGTCTATTTTTTTAATTTTAAGGCCTATAATTTAAAATGTTATAATAAGATATATCTAATGAATTGAAAAACAACAAATTGATTCACTTTATTTTAATAAATTTTTGTAATTATGTAAAATAAAATATTATTTAGATAAGTTACATAAAATAATTTTCAATAAATCAAGCATAATGTAAGTCTAATTATATAAGTCCATAGTTCTATTTATCTAAATCAATAAACTTTCTTAAAATATAATCATATTATAATTTTATAAATTTATCTAATTAACAAAATAATATAATTTAATGATTTATATAAAATATTTTTCAATAAATTAATTAATCCTAATGTAATATTTTTAATTAACTAATACTAATATAATTTTAATTATTTAAATCTAATTAACCATATAATCTTCCTTTAGTTTATATGATAAAATATAAACTAAATACTTCAAAGCACGAATAGCGTTTTTGGTTTCTTAATTCTATAATTTTAATTAATTGTATTCAAATTTTATAATATAAGTTGCCTGTTTTTTAATTTTGAGGCCTATAATTTAAAATGTTATAATAAGATATATCTAATGAATTGAAAAACAACAAATTGATTCACTTTATAAAATTATGTAATTATGTAAAATAAAATATTATTTAAATAAGTTACATAGAATAACTTTCAATAAATCAATCATAATGTAAGTCTAATTATATAAGTCCATAGTTCTAATTATCTAAACCCATATCTTAAATTATAATCATATTATAATTCTATCAACTTATCTAATTAACAAAATAATATAGTTTATGATTTACATAAAATATTTTTCAATAAATTAATTAATCCTAATGTAATAATTTTTATAACTAATACTAATATAATTTTAATTATCTAAATCCAACTAACCATATAATCTTCCCTTAGTTTATATGATAAAATATAAACTAAATACTTCAAAACACGAATAACGTTTTTGGTTTCTTAATTCTACAATTTAGAATTGTAGGTTCTCAGACCAAAGTTACTTTAAATTAAGAATACTAAGAAAACTCAATATGTGTGCATATAAAAATAAGATATAAACTAATTTTATACATAATTTTTACAATATTCGATTAAACATTTATATAAATATACTCTTTTAATTATTTCTACTATATATATAAAATCAATTATAAAAAAATAAACATAAATCTGAAATAATACTCACTAGAAGATTACAAATAAAAAAATAGAATGCAAGATCAAATGACAAAGAGAATATAAAAAAGAGATAAATTAAATAAAAAAGAAATAAAGAATAGTTGGTTTAAAAAAAAGAATTACTTGATTTTAATGTATATGCACATGCATACCAAAATTAAGAACGACTTGAAATATCTTCACAAATATATGCGAGAATTAATATAGCGTAATGGTAACAAAATTTCGAAGATTAGATTAAAAATTTCAAGATGTTAGATTGGTTGTCTTTCAAGAAAGATATGGATTTTTTTTTTAATTTAAACTAAATGAGATTGATCCAATAGTTATCAATTTATTTTTACATTCTCCAAAGTAGCAATATACAACTTATTGGCCGAATCTAAACTTGAAGGACATTTTGAATTGGGATCATTGCTCAGAAACAATGGTTCTTGAACAGTTTCCAATGTGCTCGGAAAGCAAAAAAATAAAACAAAAATACAAAGAATTTCTAAAGCATTATGCATGAGACAAACAAGGTAAATATTCAAATGATTTGGAGGAAGAATTGAGGGTAGAATATAACAAACTATGACAACAAAAAGAGATTATTTGGCTTTAAGAGTTGAGAATTAATTGGCTCAAATTTAGGGATAAACAAATAAGTTTCTTTTATCTGTTAGCCATAATGAGAAGAAGAAGGAATCAGATGAATGCTCTGAAAACAGACAATAAATAAGCAACCAACAAAGATTATCAGGTGTGTATTTGTCTAATTTCAAAAACTAACACTCTACAAAAAAAAAAAAAAAAAAAAAAAAAAAAAAAAAAAAAAAAAAAAACGAGTTTTAGCCCATTACGTTGTGCAACATATTGCTCAAATTAATACTCACTAGAAGAATACAAATAAAAAAATAGAATGCAAGATCAAATGACAAAGAGAATATAAAAAAGAGACAAATTAAATAAAAAAGAGATAAAGAATAGTTGGTTAAAAAAAAGAATTACTTGATTTTAATGTATATGCACATGCATACCAAAATTAAGAACGACTGTGAAATATCTTTAGAAATATATGTGAGAATTAATAAAGCGTAATGGTAACAAAATTTTGAAGATTAAATTAAAAATTTCAAGATGTTAGATTTGGTGTGAGTTCAAGAAACGATATGGAAATTTTTTTAATTTAATCTAAATGAGATTGATCCAATAGTTATCAATTTATTTTTACATTCTCCAAAGTAGCAATATACAACTTATTGACCGAATCAAAATTTGAATGACATTTTGACTTGGGATCATTGCCCAGAAACAATGGTTCTTGAATAATTTTCAATGTGCTCGAAAAGCAAAAAACAAAACAAAAATACAAAGAATTTCTAAAGCATTATGCATGATACACACAAGGTAAATATTCAAATGATTTGGAGGAAGAATTGAGGGCAGAATATAATAAACTATTGCAACAAAAAGAGATTATTTGGTTTAAGAGTTGAGAATTAATTGGCTCAAATTTAGGGATAAACAAACAAGTTTCTTTCATCTGTCAGCCATAATGAGAAGAAGGAATCAGATGAATGCTTTGAAAATAGAAAATGAATGAGCAACCAACAAAGATTATCGGGTGTTTATTTGTCTAATTTCAAAAATTAATGCTCGACAAAAATAAACGAGTTTTAGCCAATTACGTTGTGCAGCATATTGCTCAAAATAATCACCAAGATGATTATACTTCGTTTAAACCGTATATTAAAAAAATTGCGGGATCGAAATAGAATAGCTTCATTCCCGACCAAGGCACCTATTACAATATTTTGATGCCTGAATAAGTGTTACAAATGCTACATCACTCCAACGATAAAAAAGGGGCATGGTGCTGAAATTGAATATTGAAACAGCGTACGAAAAAACCCAGTGGAATTTCTAAAAGTCTATTATGAGCAGAATGTAGAGGATACAATCGGAGATTCTATAGAATGGTGAACCAATGGAGGTTGTACGGATGTGTGGCATTAGATAAGGTAATCACGTTCGTTTTATTTGTTTGTAATATGTATGGAACAACTTACATATATAACTGAAGAGACCATTTCGGCCGGACCTGGAAGCCAATTATGGTATATTAGAGAAGCTCTTACATGATCTCACACTTGCCTTTTGCAGATGACTTAATATTGGGAGTCAAACCTATCGTGGATGGAGCAAAGTGCATTAAAAGTGTGGTTGAGACGTTTTGCAAGGAGTTGGACCTCAAATTAAACTTATGCAAATCACATGTGTTGTTTGCACCTTATGCGACAAATGATTTAAAGCAGTAGGTTAGTAGAATTCTGGGCATGGAAAATACAGACAACTTAAGGAACTATTTGGGGGGTGCAAATGAACTTTAGTTGTAATTATAATGAGCATTTCCCGATTGTGATTAATAGAGTCGAAAAGCATCTCTTGGGATAGAAAGCCAAAATGACAAATATTTATTGACGAATGACACTTATTAAGTCCATCACGATCTCGATCTCCATCAACCACATGCACACAAATTGGCTCCCTAATCAGATGTACGATAAACTTGATCCACTCAAGCACAACTTTCTTTAGGCGATTAATATAACAAGGTAACAGACTCATCTTGTAGAGTGAAAGAAGGTGACTGCAAAGAAGTAAGAATGTGGATTGGTTTTTAGAGAAGCCCAAAAGAAAATATAGTGATGCTAGCTAAAACGAGATGAAGAATGCTTAACAAGGAGATGGCGTTATACATCAAAAAAATATTTAAAAAGGGATAACATTCTTGATCGAATATAAGCCTCGACTTATGGGTTTCCCGAGCATGGAAGGGGATAGTTAAAAACACTTTGATGGTGGAACCATTTTGAAAATGGAGGATTGGGAACGGTGAAGGGACATCTTTATGGAATGATAGATGGTTATCACAAGGCATACTGATGGACATCTTTGGAGATAATATTCGTGAGGAGGATAAAGATCTTATGGAATGTAATCTCATTGGAAAAGATAAAAATTGAAACCTAAATAAGTTGAAAACATCACCGTCCAAAGAGGTGGTGAATGAGGTACTTAGTGTCCCAACGCGCTACATGATAATGGAGATAAGAGAGAATGAATTGTGTCAACTAAAGATAAATTCTCCTATAAAATGACTATACTCTACTTATGGCGTCGGATGAGACATGCAAGAAAAAACTTTAAATGAATTTGAAAATTACCTTACCCCAAAAATTCAAGATTTTTCTGTGGCTTTGCTAATATGATAGATTGCTTACAAATGTATTGGAGTATGATAGAAAATTTAGGGAAAACTTGCGAGTGTCGGATGGGCTCAAAGAGAGCTTTAGTAGCAAAATACTGAGTAATATGTTCCTAAAATATCCTGGGTGGGTTGTGTTGATCTTGCGCTCTGAAATTTTTGGAAAACATGGAACCGAAGGAGCTATCAAAATGTTATGAAGCTTAGAAATGTTGTTATTCGCCACATAAAAGAGTTATCTACGACCTTAGTATTAATCAATAAGGAGACAAAACACAGGCAAAAGAAAATCTGCACTTAGTTGTCGTGAAATAAATTCGAGAAGTGATGGGTAAAACTAAAATCGGATTGAACCTTTTATAACTACACCAACAGGGGCGTCATTCGAGATGGCAATTGGAGATGAATGCTAGGATATATATGTTATGAATCTTGGCATAGTTTCAATAATGTAGCAAAGTTATTGAACTTACCTAAAGGATTAAAACTAACTTTGGAGAGATACTTTTCAAAAATTAATGTGGAGATTGATTTGGAGACGGTCGTTAAATGAATAACAATGAAGGATACTCTAAAACAACTAATGAGAAATGTAATATTTGATTGGCGAAGGTTACTCCAAAGATTTTGAGAAACTTTGATTAAATAAATCTTGAGAGAAAGAAACATTATGATGGATAAATTGACGAGGATAGGTCATAAGGTTCAAGATGGTTATTGCTGCTAGGATGTTCTCATTCTTGAACATAAGCTTCCACTTATGGCTTCCCGAGCATGCAAGGGGATAGTTAGAACCAGTTGAATGGACGTCTCTATGGAACGATAGATGGTTATCACAAGCAAACTAGCGGACATCTTTGGAGATAAGATTCATGAGAAGGATAAAGATCTGATGGTATGTAATCCATTGCACAAATAAAAACTGAAACTTACATAAGTTGAAAACGTTATTGCCTAAGGAGGTGGTGGATGAGATACTTAATGTCCTAATTGCATTGCATGATAACGGAGATAAGAGAGTTTTGATTGGGTCAACTAACGACAAATTTTCCTATAAATCGGTTATAGTCTACTTATGGTGTCGGATGAGACATGGGAGAAAATTTTGAAATGAATTTGAAAATTACTTTGTCCCCAAAAGTTTAAGATTTTCTTGTGGCTTGCTAACATGGTAGCTTGCTCATGAATGTACTGAAATATGACAGAAAATTTAGAAAAAGTGATGTATGTACACGCTGCTATATAGGACATGAATATGTGGACCACATGCTCAGAAGTTGTCCATTCGCACTCCTGGTGTCAGACAAGATTATTGATGCACAAACTGAACGAAATTTCCATGGCATGCGAGTGTCGAATGGTCTCAAAGAGAGCTTTTATAACAAAATTCAGAGTAATATGTTATCTGATTATCATGCGTGGATTGTCTTGATCTTGACGCTTTAAAATCTTTGAAAAATATGGAACCAATGGAGCTATTAAAATGTTATGAAACTTAGAAGTTCCACTCTTTGTCACATAAAAGAGTTAATGAAACCTCAACACTAATCAGTGTGGACAAAAAATACAGATAAAAGAAAAATATGCACTGAGCTATCGTGGAATAAACCCGAGAAAGGATTGATGAAACTAAACTCTGAGGTGAGCTTTTATAACCAGGGGAATCATTTGAGATGATAGGAGCGTCATTCTAGATGACAGCTGAATATGGGTGTTAGGATACGCTATGGATCTTAGTAGGGTTTAAATAATATAGTGGAGTTATTGAGCTTACGCAGAGTATTAACACTAACTTGGGAAAGACACTTTTCGATGACTAAAGTGGGTATTGATTCGAAGATGGTCATGAAATGGATAACAATGAAGGATATTGAAATGGAACAAATGAGAAATGTAATTTAATTGATAAAGTTTACTCCAAAGGCCATACGAAACTTGAATTAAATAAATCTATAGAAAAAGAAATATGATGACCGATAAACTGATGAGAATAGGTCATAAGTTTCAAGATGATTACTACGTTTAGGATGCTCCACGGGCAAAATTGGGTGATCTTTTAGGTTTTGTTCTATAATTTTTACATGTCTCTTCATTTTATTAAATATATTTGAAAGTTATAAACTATTACTTATGCTTAAAAGCTAGAATTATTTGGCCAAATTACTATACACTTAAATATATATATTTTTATATAATAACAAAATTTCAAATATTTTTATTGCTTATTTATTTGGATGTTCTCTACTTCGAATTTCTACTTATCGTAGATGATTTAAAAGAGAAATTTCATATAAATATTTTTGTATGTGTATATTTATTTAATCAAAATAAATATTTTTAATATCTTAATTTGTTCAATAAATATAATAGCTAAATTTATTTTAAAAAATTAAATGATAAACGTGCAACGCACGTTCACCTCACTAGTTACCTATAAATAAGGCACCCGGGCTCACAAATAAGGGTTCAAAAAAATCAAATCAAGGACAAAGCATAAGGACAAGTCTCCAACACCAACCAAAGGAATCAAAGCACACAAGTTCTCAAGAAACAAGCACTGAAGGAATCACAAGGCGTTCAAGCATTCAAGCTCTCAAATCCAAGCCCTTGCCATTTCCATCTTTGATCCGATCAAGCTACACCCGATTCGAGAACAAGCATCAAGCCCTCGGATCAATTCATCCGGAAGAATCAGAGGATACACAGAGATTGCACCACTTTTACATATAAATCAAATCTTATCTTTGTTGTCCTTATTTCGTGTTTTTGCAAACATTTATTGCAGCTCAACGATAATTTGTGTAAACAAATTTTGACACGCCCAATGGGACATTCTCTAGCTCTCATCTCTTCATCCTAAGGAAAATCCTAATCCATCATCATAAACACTTCCATGGCACCTAAAAAGGACCAACTCATATTAAACAAGATAAACGTGGCCGACATCATTGCCAATATTGATCAATCTTCTACCGGGGGCAAGCACAATGATTTAACCTCTTCCAAATCGGACAACTCCCATTCTGCTACTCCGAAAGGAGCCAATTTCACCACCTTTGCCAACTTGCCCACGATGACCACCGACACAACGAATGTGGATGAACAACTCGCTTAGATGGCTCAAGCGATTGCAAATCTACAAAAGCTCATAAGAGAGAAAGATCTTCAAATTGCATAACTGATGGGTAAGGATGAGCACCCCGATTTCGGAGAATCTGGACATAACCACACCTCTCCTCCAAAACATGCTGCCAAGGAAACATAAGATGATAGAGCGCCCTACAAACAGAACTTTGTCAGAAATTCCACCCCTTCTGCAACCTCTGCTGTATCACTATCCATTCAACAACTGCAGGATATGATTACACACTGTTAGAGCTCAAATTGACAGACCTATCCAAAACTCACATTCATACCCAAAGGCATGTACCAAGAGGATCGACTCGTTGAAGATGCCACTTGGATACCAACCACCTAACTTCTAGCAGTTCAACGGAAAAGGTAACCCAAAACAGCACGTTGCACATTTCATTGAAACATGCATAACGCGGGGACCTATGGTGATCTTCTTCTCAAACAATTCGTGAGATCACTCAGAGAAAATACCTTTGACTGGTATATTGATCTGGAACCGCAATCCATCGATAGCTAGAATCAAATAGAAAGGGAATTTCTCAATCGGTTCTACCACACTCGCCGCATTGTGAGTATGATCGAGTTTAAAAATGCAAGATAACGGAAAGATGAGTCGGTCGTCGACTACATCAATCGTTGGCGAACACTAAGTTTAAGTTGCAAGGATAAATTATCAGAAGCATCAGCAATACAAATGTGCACACAAGGGATGCATTGGGGACTTCCATACATTCTCCAAATAATTAAACCTCAAACTTTTGAGGACTTAGCTACTCGTGCCCACAATATGGAACTAAGTATTACAAATCATTGATATTTGCTTCCACTAGGAGAAAAAGGAAGAGAAAGGGAAGATCGTTGGAAGAATGAGAAATTTGTCAAAGCCTCAACCGAAGAGTCCATAGTCATTTTGTTCGTGACAAGAGTGCCTCCGGATGTTGAGAAGAACAAGAATTTTGGAGTTTCACACAGCTCACATGACGGCCATCGACCTACGATGAGAGAAAAGTAAGAAAAAAAAAGACCCTTTTACTGATTCCGATGTCTCTCTTAATTTCAATAAACTCGTCGAAAGAAGGTTGGTCAAATTTCCCGAATCAAAACGCCCTGAAGAAATTGGTAGGGTGACGCATCCCAAATATTGCAAATATTATCAGATTATTAGTCATCCTATAGAAAAGTGCTTCGTGGTTAAGGAAAAGATAACGTCATTGACCAATGAAGGAAAACTTGTTTTTGACGATGAAGATGAAGATGAAGATGGTGATGAGGATGTTGCAGAGATGAATCATGCTAGTCTTATCGCAACCAAGAATATCTTACACAATTCTCAAAGTAAGAAGGTGATTTTTCCTCCATCTACACTCTCGGAGGCATCCACAACGTTTCAATTTGGGAGTCTAAACCCAATTTTGGCAAGGACCCTACTTGTTGATCAACGAATCGAGCCAGTGACAAATCTTTCCAATAAAATTGTTGATGGTGATAGATTGATTCTTGTGACTCAACGAAAAAGTCCAAACCAACGTGGTGATCAAGTTCATAAACCAATATCAAAGGAAAAGCCAAAGAAAACCAAGATCCGTAGATGAAATCTGTCAAAAGTTTCAAAAGATTTTCAACCGTGTCAGAAGATATCCAAAAAGAACTGCAAACCAAGTCATGTGACTCTTGGAGATTTCTTTCCACCTATGTTTCTTGGAGAAGCCAACAATGTGTTTCCAAACAAAACCAACAATTTGACGGATAAAGCCAAGTCGTGCATCAGTATCTAAAAGCCAAATTCTCCAAAAAAGCTATCCTAAATGAAGAAATTGCTCCTTAACGTCCAAGTCTAAACTGCATGTTACTCCTTATTGGCATGAGTATAAACTGCAACAAACAAAAATAACCTTGAACTACATGGTGACTTGATCCTCTTTTCAGGGGTATGTAGGCAACTTGAATACTAAATTTTCAAGTACAGTCAAATATTTAAACAAATTTGGTTTTATTCCCAAAACAACTTAAATTGGTTGCAAGTTTCAACAAGTTCGTGAAATTCCAACTCTGGGGGCATGCATTGGAGTCATTCGGAACCAAAATCAAAACAAAGAATGGTGAAAAAATGGACAAAAAGAAAGGGACATGAAGAGATGCGAGAAAGAATAACTTTATTTCACAGATGGTGTTCTTATACATCAAAATAACCAAAAGAAGTATATGAGGAAAAAGATAAAGTTGATACATTTTATCTAAAATCTTTATAGGATGTCTCTATCTCTTTCAATACCAAGGCCCTTGTTAGAGTTTCTAGCAAACTCAATGTATATAGAAAACCTAACAATCTTTTTCCGTAAAGGAATGATTCGTCTTGCTTCCATGTCGGAGTTAAAAATTATATTAGACTTCTCTTACCGCCAATTAGAGTGAATTGATTTCTAGTGACTAAGTCCTCAACTCTTTTTGATCCTTCGCCTACAAAAAGGAAAATGGTGGAGTAGCGAAGAAAAAAAAAATGGAGATTATATTTGGAAAAGGTCCTGCACAATCAAAATGAAAGCAAATATGATGATGTGAATTCTTTTACTTCATCATATTCATGTCGGTGATATCTCCACAAGTGCTCCGTGAAGATTAATTCGCCTATAAAGCCTCTTTGGATAATCCGGGCATGAAAACAACATTTGTTGAGAATCTTCTGAGCTATGACTGACCGAAGTGACATTTTGCAGCACAGTCATTCGGAAGTGAATGACATGTTGAGGAGAATGATGGAATCCAAAAAGATGTGAAGTTATTGACCACCACTACTGCTTAAAATGCAACTCCATGATGAGAATGATCGATGGTCACTGATAAAGCTTTGGCATGCATTTCCATGATGTGAGAGATCGATGACCATCAGCAATCTGCAATAATTCGGCTTGACAGATACCACGTATCTGCAATGGTGAGAATCTCAATGATGTAGATAATGATCACGAACAAGATGTATGGATGGTTGTTTTATTTCCCGGTTCGAAAACTTTGAGATATGGCATTAATGATGAGTTGGTGGTTGCGGAGCAAAATCCCGTCGGCATATCTATGATGTCGACGAAAGATGGCTTCAAGAGAGAGTTTTCTTTGAAGTTTATATGGCTCTGTGGAGGCGAAAATCAGATCCAAGCATTTGTGGTGACTGAAACTACCTTGATAAACCTCGACAGTGAATGAGGTCAAAGTGGATCTGACACAAATTCCTTTTTGTGTGCTTGTCTTCGATTGTCATGAAGGGACCCTATATATGTTGATGGTATATTGACTTGGATGAGGAAAAGATCTTGCACGCGCCTTTTTGATGTTTAATTCCAGAAATATCGACATCAAGAATCTCAGTCGGATTTGAGTCAGTGGTCGGGTAATGCAAATTCTAAGGTTAGGGTTGACTGTAGGAGTATAAGTTTCCATAATAATAGGACGAGGTTGATTGCTACGTATTTCCATATTCCAAGAAGTTGTAATGATAAAGTTGGTTGGCTCTCCCTGATTCCTATTGCTGGAATTATGAAGGTGCATTGTTCCATAGCAATGGTGCTTGAAGGTGTATTGTTCCATGTTGGCTGATGTTGTTGCACTCCAAAACTGAAGAAAAGATATGATTCTTGTGCATCGGAAGCCAAGGAGGGTGGGGATGCGGTGTCCAATTGAATCTGCGACGAATTATTCCTTCTTCTATGTGATTCCAACGACGACGACGGCGGTAAATTGTTCATTTTCCAGTATGATTCTGATGGCGGGGATGCGACGGTAGCGGCGATGACATCTGATTCCAGAGGAAAAAATTGAAGTCCAGTTGACCATGCACCGCCGCCAAAGAGGCTGTTATCTGAGATTGCATCTGTCCATGAATTGTAGAATGTAAAGGGCAAAGTCGTTCTTTATAGATGTGAATTTGCCATGATATGGAAAATTAGGGGTGTCAAAATCGGACCCGACCCGAAAACCCGACACGACCCACCCGCTTAATTTTCAGGTTAGGGTTGGGGTTTTTCGGGTTCGGGTCGATTCGGGTCGGACCCGATTCCAACCCGGGGAGGAGAGAGAAAAAAGGGTCAGGGTTAGGGTCAACCCGGGTTGACCTGAAAAACAAGCCGGGTGACCCTATAACCCGAACCCGACCCTATAAACCCGACCCACCCGATAAAATGGAGCATATATTAAAGCCCTAACCCTAATTCTCCAGACTTTTCCTTCCTCCTTTGCTCCAGGAGAGATCAGCTGCTGTGGCGATTCTTCTTTGCTCCAGGATCCCAACATCGCCGCCGCCGACCGTCGACCATCGGGCATCACTGCATCAGGTATGTTCAAGATCTCAAGCTTGTTCTCCTCTCTCTTTCTCTATTTTTTTTTTTTAATTTCTTCAAGAGATTGCATCAATTTTTTTCTTCGTTTCTTTTCTCCAAGAGATCTTCCAGCGGCGATTCTTCTTTTCTCCGAGAATTCCACCAGCGTTGCCGTTTTTCTACTTCATGCTCTAAAGGTAAGGCTCTTTTTTCTTGTGGGGTTCTGAGAACAGGTTCGCCCCTGCATTTTCTTGTGTTTTTCTCTCTCATTTTTAATGCATTTTCGTAAAACTGTAAATTCTGTGTGTGTGTGTGTTGTGACTTGTGTGGAGATGGTAAAGTTGGAGTCTGTCCCGAAACAAGCTAAAAAAAAGTAGGAAAACCTGAAAAATGTGAGCTCTTTTTCTCTATTATTACCATTTTTCAGGGGAGAAACTGAAAGTTCGAGTCTTTATGGTCATTTTTCTCCAATAATCCAAGAAAAATGAAAATGTTTTGAAAATTTTCCATCTCCTAGAGGAATTTCCATACTTTTACAGCTTTCTTTCTCTGTTAGTCTTCTTTGTAATTATGTAACGCACCATTTCTTCATATTCCTCTGGTTGGGTAGTAACTGTGAGGAGTATACTGAATTCTGAAATTCTTTGCAGCATTTAAGCTTTCTGCATTTTGGGCTCTGATATATTTGCCTAACAAACACGAGAAAGCCTTCAGGTTTGTTCTTTGCCATATGCCTTACTTCTCTTTGGAAAAAATGAGAGATTTTTACTGTCGGTGGAGTCCAACTTAGGCCCTGGGTTCATTTGGTTGCATTTAGTTATAGTGATAAAACATGGATGCATGTTAATAATTGGACTCTGTTATGGAATATATGTTGGGTCATTGGTCCAGTTTAATATCAGTTCAATATCTTTCTTTTTAATAATCATTGGTCCAGTTTAATATAAGTTCAATATTAGTTGGGAAAACTCTAATTTAAATGACATGAATTAGTTAATTTCAGTTTATTAATTGTATTTTTAGTTTGTAATGATGTCTGATTGGATGAGTTGACCGAGAATATCATGGTTATGTGTTTGAATCAAACCGATGATGAATCTAGTACGGCTACTTATGTTGATGTTTCATAGGTAAGTAATCTTTTTTATAATTAATATATGAATTCTTAATATTTATTACGAATCTTATTTGAACATACTTGCTTATGATTTTAGGTGGCAGACTTGGTGAAGAATATGCAAGACTATAATCTTATGATGGTGATGTGGAAGTAGAAATTTGCATGAACATGCTTGGTTCTGTAAATGAGTACTACAAATCTCTAAATGTATGATGATTTTAGGTGGCAGACTTGTTGAATTATGCAAGACAGAAGACCATGCTTGGTTCTCTAAATGTTTGTTTTTATTTTTTATTATAATTACTTGGTTCTGTATTTTGAATTTTTGAATGCAGTAGCAAAATTCTTCCTAATTTCAAGGTTAGATAATCCCAATAGAAAGTGGAAAAAAAGGTTAAAAAAACAGGTT
Organism: Lantana camara; assembly: GCA_037501455.1. Lineage (NCBI taxonomy): Eukaryota > Viridiplantae > Streptophyta > Magnoliopsida > Lamiales > Verbenaceae > Lantana > Lantana camara. The sequence continues at coordinate 23,829,019 of CM074856.1, read as the reverse complement.
CGGGTCGGGTCGGCAGGTGGGTCGGGTTAGCGGGTTGACCTGAAAAAAATCAGGTCAACCCGAACCCAACCCGAACCTGATAGGTTCAGGTTAGGGTTGAGGGGTTCGGGTTCATTTCAGGTTCGGGTTGGGTTCGGGTTGGCTCTTTTTATGTAATACCCCTACCCCAACCCGACCCGACCCGACCCGACCCAACCCACCCGAATTGACAACCCTAGGAAAATGCTAATTTAAGGGATAATTGAATGTGAAAAGCATAATCAATTGATTTCTTTCTTACCGACATTGCCGACCAAATTTCACCCAAAAAATACACATTCCAAAATGGGTGAACTAGCTGAGCTGCGTAAGCCGTGAAAATTCCGTCGTCTCTGCTGCATAAATTACTTTGCCCTAAACCAAGTTAAGAGGTTTTTTTTTTTTTTTTTTTGGGCCTCAATTGTGGCTCAAGAGTTTGTCTCTTATGCGGTCAACGTGAAAATTTTCAGAGCCCAATTATTCTTGCAACAAATAAATGTTTGGTCTAATAAATTAAAGGAGATGGGCGGCCCACGTGAGCTCAACCAACAAAAGAAAATTGATGTTGCCTTCTTGTATTGCTAAACTCAATTTCAATTGAATGTGGACCATCGAATCAAGAAAGGGAATGGATTAATATGAGTTGCAACCTTGCAGCCTGCGGAGGGAAATTTCTCTAGGCAACTTCAATTCCTATAAAAGGATTTATGTCCATTAAGCTTAAGGGCAAAGAAGAAATTCAAATACTTCAACCTCCAACTTTTGCAAATTCTCAGCATGTTTTTCGCCGAACCTTGAAATGGGGGCATCTGTTGACATCGAAAATTTAGAGACTATTATTAATTAATGGCCCAAATAAAATTGGTCATCAGTTAATTATTCTCAACTTAAGTCCATACTAAATTTGGGCTTTATTATAATTTGATTTAAAATAATAAATATAAATTATTATTTTGGATTAATTAAACTGGCTTTCAAGTCCGAGCCCAAAGTCAAGCCCATAAAATCAAAAGGCCCAATATTTACCTATAAATAAGGCACCCGGGCTCACAAATAAGGGTTCGAAAAAATCAAATTAAGGACAAAGCATAAGGACAAGTCTCCAACACCAACCAAAGGAATCAAAGCACACAAGCTCTCAAGAAACAAGCACTGAAGGAATCACAAGGCGTTCAAGCATTCAAGCTCTCAAATCCGAACCCTTGCCATTTCCACCTATGATTCGATGAAGCTAGACCATATTCGAGAACAAGCATCAAGCCCTCGGATCAATTCATCCCGAAGAATAAGAGGATACACAGAGATTGCACCACTTTTACATATAAATCAAATCTTATCTTTGTTTTCCTTATTTTTGTGTTTTGCAAATATTTATTGCAGATCAATGAAAATTTGTATAAATAGGGACGAATGTGCCTGTATAGAGAGATAGATGGATCCCGGTTGGACCCTTGTTTAGGCCTAAGTTCCGCCCGGATGCTGCCCTCAAACCGGAATTGGTGGCTGGTCTCATCAAACCGGGACGTATATGTTGGGATGAAAGTTGATTGTTAATTCCTTCTTTCCGGATGATGCCCGAGCTATACTTAGTCTGCTGCTGGGAGATGTTCACAGGGAAGACACCCTCACTTGGCACTGTGCCAATGATGGGCAATTTACAGTCCAATGTGCATATCAACAGGCAAAACAGATTGCGGCAGAAGGCTTGGGTTCGACGTCGAGTTTGGGAAGTCAAAAAGTGTGATTTAGGGAATCAAGTAATGCCTAAGATCCGTTTGTTCCTATGGCGGGTCTGTAATGAAATTTTAACAACACTGTGTAAACTTCGTCGAAGACACTATGCAGTGGATGATGGCCGCATTCATTGTGGAGAGGCGGAAGAGAACTTAGCCCACTCTCTTTTCTCTTGTCCGCTTGCTCGGCAAACTTGGGTGCTCTCGAATCTACCCGGGCCAATGGTGGCGCAGATAGGCAGAGAGTTTAAAGGGGTGCTCTGTTCAGCCTTGGGAACTCTGCCTGAAGAGGAGGGAATTAGGCTAGCTATTCTGATTTGGTTGATTTGGTACAACAGGAACTTATGGCGGGTGGATGGGGAACACAAATAGCCCCATGAATTGGTGGAGATGGCAAAGACCTTCTATGTCTAGACGCAGTCCGTTGATGATGTAACACCCCGACTCACAGTCGGTACAGGTAAATTATGTGATTTAATAATATTTGCGTTTTGAATTAATTGTATATGACTTATATGAATTATTTGAACCTATATGAATTTATTTGAATTAGTTTTGCATGTGATTTATTCGTTTTATTTGAGTTGGCCATATTTGAACCCGTATTTGTTAAACCGAACCAACTTGAACCGGAAACCTTGAACCGAACCCGTGAACCGAACCGGCTCAGCCTTAAAAGGCTGAACCCTTCTTCCTTTCTCCTTTCTTACGTGAACAACAGCAACCCCAAGCCAAGAGAGAGCCAAAAACCCTCAAGTGATCATTCAAACTTCCCAAGCCAAGTTCTCTCTCGTTTCTTCGTCTTTTCTCGAACTTAGGTAGGTTTCGGAATCCCCTCGTCGTGCTCGTTGTTTCTATGGTTTAAATTCTGAGTTTGGAGTGAGTTTTGCATGTCTTTGTTTCCCTACGTGAATAGTAAGGGTTTAATGAAAAATGTGAATACTTGCCCTTTGCTTGTTGTGTTTGATTCCTAGCTTTAGATATGAGTTATATAGGTTATATGTGTTGCATTTATTGCATTTAATCCATGGTTGGTTGAGCATTAATTGATGATCATGATTTTTGCTTGAATTTTGCATTTCATTGATCATGCATTTTAATTCCATTTTCTTGAGCTATTTGAGTGACAACATGTTAAGTATGATTTATATGTATTGTGTGTGCATTTTGAGAAGTTGTGGCAAAATTTATGGTTGGTTTTTGGCCATTTTTGGCTCTAAAATGGAGCTTCCCCTGTTTTTCTGTAAAAACTCTGCTCCAGCTTTCGAACCAGGCCGGAACGGCCGTTCCCGCCCCAGTTTTAAACTGGGAACGACCGTTCCCAGGCCATACTGTTCATGACCGAGAGTGGGAACGGCCGTTCCCAGTTTGTACTGGGAACGGGAACGGCCGTTCCCATGTCCGGAACCCCTCTCTACTGGAGCAAATCCACGGGGGTGGATTTTTCCTTAAGGAAAAATCCGCGAGGGTGGATTTGAGGCAGTAGCTTGGGAAAAATCCATGGGGGTGGATTTTCCCCTTTGGAAAAATCCATGGGGGTGGATTTTTGCCATTTCTTCTCTTTGCTTTATTTATGCATTTGTATGATTTTAAATGCTTTTCTTTTGCATATTAATTGTTATAATTTGATTGTTTTGCATAATATTAATTGTGAATAAGTATGTTATGCTATGATTTGTGAATTTTGTGACATTTATCTATGAACATGAATCATGCATTTTGCCGAGCGTCTTCTTTGGTTCATATAGAGTCTAAGTCTTGGGCTTTCGTGTTTTCTTTTCAGAGGAGGTTCCAGTTGACGAGCCCGAGGCGTAGGTTGTTCACGTCTGCTCGCTTTTTGATCACGCACAAGGTGAGGTTTAGGATTTTATTTAGTTAAGTGACCTAAAGCCTTATGTGATGTTTTCAAGCCGTGCATGTGACTATATATTATATATATAGATATGTATGTGTTGATTAGAATATGTTTATGATCTTGTGAACAACTTTGTTTTGGAAAAAGATATTAAGTAAGCTTATGTAAGCTATGTTTTGGAAAAGCTTTACAATTCTGTTAGCGAGATCGCCATGAAAGATTTGGCATTTGTTCTGATCTGATTTGTATGTATGGATCCAAGGAGCTACGGGTAAGGAACCCTCGGGACGGTTCGGGCCGTCGAGGTTCGGCCTGTGCGTAGTCTCCACCCGATATATCACACGCGACCCCTGGGAGTTTGGGAAGGTGTGATATTTCGATGCCTTCGGCGTAAAAACCGGGGAGGGCACGATGTGGGTTCGCTACCCCTCGTGAGTCTGTATATGTATGGATGGTTAGGGCCGCCGGTGGCTCTTCCATCATTGGTGTTGAGGAGCATGTATGATTTCTGTGTTGTTTGTTCTGAGGAGTAAAGGTTGGAAGCTCGTTCTCGCCGAGCATTTGTCTGTTGTGTATGTTAGAAAAGTATGAATCGGAATAGTGTTTATGAAATGTTTTAAAGTATATGTATTTGCTTTGGAAAAGTTTTAGTTTGTAAAACCTATTCCGGTTCATACTTTCGCCCTTTGCTTTGTGCTCTGCTCTATATATATTTAGGGTGTGGGTGTGCGTTAGCCCCCTCACTCAGTCAGTTGACTGACTCCTCGTTTACTCTTTTAGTTGCAGGTTTTGGGAGCGTGAGCTAGGCGGAGAAGTGTGTCTGCTTTATGCACTTGTCAGTCTAGGTCTCGTTAGGTGCATTTACATACCTGCACTTTATTATTTTGTAGTTATACAGCTTTGATTTGTATATACTTACATACTATTTTGTTCGAGCCGGGATGGCTTTTGTACAGAACGTGTTGGTACATATATGTAAATACGATATGGATAGGTGTGAGTTGGTACCTATATATATATCTGTGATGGTTTTTGCTTGTTGCTTTTATCTATTCGCTTCCGCGCACTCTGTTTCTGGTTAGTTTAGCTCCGCCTAGCCTAGTGTGTGTGTTTGGTCTCCCGTTCGCTATGATTCGGATTCGGGTACGGACATTCCATTTCGTATTCGGGTTCGGATTATGGTGCGGGGGATGTGGCCCTACTTGTGGGTGCTACATCCTGAAGTGGTATCAGAGCGCGGTTGCAAAACCGGGCTCTAGTGTCGTGTGGGTCTGTCTAGGTCGTACGGCTTAGGACAATGTGATTGTGTGATTATGTGCATATGTGCATGTATGATTTGGATATGTGATTACTTAACTAATTGATTAATTGATTACTTGATTACTTGGTTATTTTCTTAAACTGTATACATACTCATACACTGATTTACATGCATCCATATTGCTTGAATTTGTGAGTTTCAGGATGCCTCCGAGAAGAGCTAATAATCGTGAACGAACTCCTGATTTGAATGAACCGGCTCCACAGAATGCACCTCCGCCACCACCTATGAATGCAGAGAATATTGTCCAAGCCCTACTCAATCAACTCCAACAGAATCAAAGGGGTAATGCAAATTTGGGTGAAGGACAAGAGATATCCGCCGTATATCGGGACTTCCGGAACAACAACCCTCCAAAGTGGTATGGAGGTGATGATATCAAAGCGGAAGAATGGTTGTCGGAAATTCGAGGTATTTGGGAGATATGTCCGGGGACTTCTCAAGACAAGGCTATTTGCACCGGGCGTATTATCCAAGGGCCAGCGGCTATTTGGCTAAGGAGTGTGAGATCCAAGTTGGAGAGGACGGGTATGGAATTCAATTGGGAGACGTTTGTGCAGGAATTCCATGAGAAATATATCCCTTATAGTGCACAAGAACGTCGCCTCCAAGAGTTTACTAATCTGAGGCAAGGAAATCGGACGGTGGAGGATTATTTATTGGAATTTGAGAGGCTAGCACCTTATGCTACTCACATCACCGACCATGATGATCATAAGGCCCGAGCTTTTCTTCATGGACTTCGCCGGGATATTCAAGAAGCTCTACAAGCGGCGAATGTGAGTACTTGGGCCAAAGTTACAAAGAGGGCAATTCAAGTTGAGGCCCAAATGGCTCGGTTGAAGCCTCCACCTTTCTCTTCTACACGGGTTGCAGGATCCGGTTCTGGATTGGGTAAGAGGCCCATTTCTTATGCTCCACGAGCTCCTGTCCCACCGGCTTTTCGTCCCCAAGGTTTAGGGAACAAAAAGCCCCGTATTACCGGTCCCGTAGCACCTCCTGTTGCTCCAGTTCGACCGGCTCTAGCTCAGGGACCACCCGTTTGTTCTTATTGTCAGGGGAGACATCCGGTGGAGAGGTGTTGGAAGCTTCAGGGCAAATGCTTTGTGTGCGGGTCCTCTGATCACTTGGTGAATGCTTGCCCGAATAAGAGGCCGGTCGTGCAGGCACGTGTATATGCTTTGGACGGAGAGGAGGAAGCTGCTGATGTCGACCCAAATGCCGTGATAGAAGGTACAATAAACATTCATGGCATATCACTACATGCATTGTTTGATCCCGGGGCTACGCATTCATTTATTTCCCGGGATATTGTTGCTTCTTTGCCTTTACTTGATGAATTATCTGCGCATGTGTATGTGGTGAATACTCCTTTGGGAGGATCTGTGGAAGCTGACAGGGTGTTCAGGGAGTGTCCGGTGGTGTTTGAGGGCCGAGTTTTTCCTGCAGATTTGATAGTGCTACCGTTGAAGAAGTATGGGGTTATCCTTGGTATGGATTTTCTCTTCAGATACCGAGCCCAGTTGGATTGTCGTGAGAAGAAGGTTTCGTTGGGGTCAGTGGTCTTTACGGGTGAGAGGTTGAAGTCCAGCCCGTTTGTGTCTTTTATGGAAGCAAGCAAGCTCCTCCGGGACGGCGCGACAGGTTTTGTGGCCTATCTTTTGAATAAACCGAAGGACCAGGCCAAACTTGAGGAGACGGAGGTCGTGAGTGAGTTTCCCGATGTATTCCCTGAGAATTTGGGTTCTTTGCCACCTGATAGGGACATCGAGTTTGTAGTCGACCTTTATCCTGGAGCTGAGCCTTTCTCTAAGACACCGTATCGGATGGCTCCTGCTGAGTTGAAGGAGTTGAAAACTCAGCTGGATGAGCTTTTGACTTGCGGTTACATCCGTCCGAGTACATCCCCGTGGGGTGCTCCTGTGTTATTCGTGAAGAAGAAGGATGGGACTTTGAGGATGTGTATAGACTACCGCGAGTTGAACCGGATGACAGTGAAGAATAAGTATCCTTTACCTCATATCGAAGAGTTGTTTGACATCTTGCAAGGGTCGCAGGTGTACTCTAAGTTAGATTTGAGGCAGGGATATTACCAACTTCGTATCCGGGAAGAGGATATCTCTAAGACTGCGTTTAATACCCGTTATGGACACTTCGAGTTTGTAGTGATGCCGTTTGGGTTAACTAACGCTCCAGCCGTGTTCATGGATATGATGCACCGAGTGTTTAGACAATATCTTGACAAGTTTGTGGTCATTTTCATAGACGACATCTTGGTGTATTCTAAGTCTGCAGAAGAGCACGCAACGCATCTCAGGATTGTTTTGGAGACCCTTAGAGAGCACAAGCTTTATGCCAAATTTAGCAAGTGCGAGTTCTGGCTCGACAGAGTGCCTTTTCTGGGTCATATAATTTCAGGTGAGGGGATTGAAGTTGATCCTTCCAAGATTGAGACCGTGGTTCAGTGGGAAAGACCGAAGAATGCCTCAGAGATAAGAAGTTTTCTCGGGTTAGCGGGTTACTATAGGAGATTTGTAAAGGATTTCTCCAAGATTGCTTGCCCGTTGACTCGATTAACCAAGAAGGAGGTGAAGTATGAGTGGGATGATGGGTGCGAGAGAAGTTTCCAAGCTTTGAAGGAAAGACTAACTTCAGCACCAGTTCTTACCCTACCCGAGGGATCCGAGGGCTATTCGGTTTTTGCAGATGCTTCTAAGGAAGGACTCGGATGTGTATTGATGCAAAATGGCCGAGTGGTGGCCTATGCTTCTAGGAAGTTGAAGGAACACGAGAAGAACTACCCCACTCATGATCTTGAGCTTGCAGCGGTTGTGTTTGCTTTGAGAAAGTGGCGTCATTACCTCTATGGAACGACTTTCGAGATATTCACGGATCATAAGAGCCTCAAGTATCTTTTTACTCAGAAGGAGCTTAATAACAGACAGAGGCGTTGGATGGAATTCTTAGAGGATTATGATTGCACGATTCAGTATCATCCGGGCAAGGCTAATGTCGTGGCAGACGCTTTGAGCAGAAAAGCAAGTGTTTCAGGTTTGAGTGCAGAGTCTTCAGGACAGGGTTCGACAGTTTTGGTTTCAGTGGCTCGGTTAGCTAACATCACAGTTCAGCCGGATTTGAAACAGAGGTTGTTGGATTCTCAGGCTTCGGATGCAGAGATTCAGAGATTGGTGGTTCGGTCTAGGATAGACCCCGAGACGAAGTTTGGGTTTGATGATTCCGGTTTGTTCAGGTTCAAGACCAGAGTTTGTGTCCCAGAAGACCTCAAGAGGTTGATACTTGAGGAAGGACATCGTTCTGGATATTCCATTCACCCCGGTGGTACGAAGATGTACCGAGATTTGAAGGAATACTTCTGGTGGAATGGCATGAAGAGAGATGTCGCGAACTTTGTGAAGCGGTGTCTCACGTGTCAAGTGGTGAAGGCAGAACACCAGAAACCGGGAGGAACTCTCCAACCACTTCCGATTCCTGAATGGAAGTGGGAGCAAGTGACTATGGACTTCGTGTCCGGCTTGCCAAGATCAAGAGGAGGTTATGATGGAATTTGGGTGATAGTCGACCGATTGACCAAGTCTGCTCATTTTCTCAAGGTGAAGATGTCTTATAAGACTCCGAAGTTGGCCGAATTGTATTGTAATGAGATTGTGAGACTTCATGGGGCGCCTGCTAGCATTGTCTCAGATCGTGATCCGAGGTTCACAGCTAAGTTTTGGCAGGATCTTCAGAGTAGGTTGGGTACGAGGCTTAATTTTAGCACCGCTTTTCACCCTCAGACAGATGGACAATCAGAGAGATTGATTAAGTACTTAGAGGATTTGTTGAGAGCGTGTGCTTTGGATTTCCAGGAGAAGTGGGATAAGCATTTAGCTCTGGTTGAGTTTGCCTATAACAACAGTTTTCAGACTTCCATTGGTATGGCTCCCTACGAGGCACTTTATGGAAGGAAGTGTAGATCGCCTCTATTTTGGGATATGGAAGATTGGCGGTGGACCGAGGAGAATAAGCTTGAAAGAGCAACACCTCGAGAAAGGTTGGATAAGACCACTGCTAAGGTTAAGTTGATTCAGCAAAGAATGAAGGCAGCTCAGGACCGTCAGAAGAGCTATGCGGATAAGAGGAGAAGGCCTCTTGAGTTTGAAGTCGGAGATAAGGTGTTCTTGAAAGCATCTCCGAGGAAGGGATTTTCTCGAATAGGTCGAGGTGGGAAGCTTAACCCGAGATACCTTGGACCTTTTGAAATCCTTGAGAGAGTTGGAGAAGTGGCGTATAGGTTGGACCTACCGCCCAGATTGACCGGGATACATAATGTGTTTCATGTTTCGCAACTCAGGAAGTTTTATCCCGAGGAATCAACTATTCTCCCTGTGGAAGAGGTACGACTTGAGACGGATTTGACGATAGTAAGGCACCCGGTTGAGATTCAAGACCGGAAACTACAGGTGTTGAGGAATAAACAGATTCCCTTGGTCCGAGTTCTTTGGAGAGATCAGAAATCTGAAGAGTCTACTTGGGAGACTGAGGAGAAGATGAGACGGTTGTACCCGGAGTTGTTCTCAGGTCAGACAGTTAACCTGGGGACCAGGTTCTCCGAAGGGGGGGAGGTTGTAACACCCCGACTCACAGTCGGTACAGGTAAATTATGTGATTTAATAATATTTGCGTTTTGAATTAATTGTATATGACTTATATGAATTATTTGAACCTATATGAATTTATTTGAATTAGTTTTGCATGTGATTTATTCGTTTTATTTGAGTTGGCCATATTTGAACCCGTATTTGTTAAACCGAACCAACTTGAACCGGAAACCTTGAACCGAACCCGTGAACCGAACCGGCTCAGCCTTAAAAGGCTGAACCCTTCTTCCTTTCTCCTTTCTTACGTGAACAACAGCAACCCCAAGCCAAGAGAGAGCCAAAAACCCTCAAGTGATCATTCAAACTTCCCAAGCCAAGTTCTCTCTCGTTTCTTCGTCTTTTCTCGAACTTAGGTAGGTTTCGGAATCCCCTCGTCGTGCTCGTTGTTTCTATGGTTTAAATTCTGAGTTTGGAGTGAGTTTTGCATGTCTTTGTTTCCCTACGTGAATAGTAAGGGTTTAATGAAAAATGTGAATACTTGCCCTTTGCTTGTTGTGTTTGATTCCTAGCTTTAGATATGAGTTATATAGGTTATATGTGTTGCATTTATTGCATTTAATCCATGGTTGGTTGAGCATTAATTGATGATCATGATTTTTGCTTGAATTTTGCATTTCATTGATCATGCATTTTAATTCCATTTTCTTGAGCTATTTGAGTGACAACATGTTAAGTATGATTTATATGTATTGTGTGTGCATTTTGAGAAGTTGTGGCAAAATTTATGGTTGGTTTTTGGCCATTTTTGGCTCTAAAATGGAGCTTCCCCTGTTTTTCTGTAAAAACTCTGCTCCAGCTTTCGAACCAGGCCGGAACGGCCGTTCCCGCCCCAGTTTTAAACTGGGAACGACCGTTCCCAGGCCATACTGTTCATGACCGAGAGTGGGAACGGCCGTTCCCAGTTTGTACTGGGAACGGGAACGGCCGTTCCCATGTCCGGAACCCCTCTCTACTGGAGCAAATCCACGGGGGTGGATTTTTCCTTAAGGAAAAATCCGCGAGGGTGGATTTGAGGCAGTAGCTTGGGAAAAATCCATGGGGGTGGATTTTCCCCTTTGGAAAAATCCATGGGGGTGGATTTTTGCCATTTCTTCTCTTTGCTTTATTTATGCATTTGTATGATTTTAAATGCTTTTCTTTTGCATATTAATTGTTATAATTTGATTGTTTTGCATAATATTAATTGTGAATAAGTATGTTATGCTATGATTTGTGAATTTTGTGACATTTATCTATGAACATGAATCATGCATTTTGCCGAGCGTCTTCTTTGGTTCATATAGAGTCTAAGTCTTGGGCTTTCGTGTTTTCTTTTCAGAGGAGGTTCCAGTTGACGAGCCCGAGGCGTAGGTTGTTCACGTCTGCTCGCTTTTTGATCACGCACAAGGTGAGGTTTAGGATTTTATTTAGTTAAGTGACCTAAAGCCTTATGTGATGTTTTCAAGCCGTGCATGTGACTATATATTATATATATAGATATGTATGTGTTGATTAGAATATGTTTATGATCTTGTGAACAACTTTGTTTTGGAAAAAGATATTAAGTAAGCTTATGTAAGCTATGTTTTGGAAAAGCTTTACAATTCTGTTAGCGAGATCGCCATGAAAGATTTGGCATTTGTTCTGATCTGATTTGTATGTATGGATCCAAGGAGCTACGGGTAAGGAACCCTCGGGACGGTTCGGGCCGTCGAGGTTCGGCCTGTGCGTAGTCTCCACCCGATATATCACACGCGACCCCTGGGAGTTTGGGAAGGTGTGATATTTCGATGCCTTCGGCGTAAAAACCGGGGAGGGCACGATGTGGGTTCGCTACCCCTCGTGAGTCTGTATATGTATGGATGGTTAGGGCCGCCGGTGGCTCTTCCATCATTGGTGTTGAGGAGCATGTATGATTTCTGTGTTGTTTGTTCTGAGGAGTAAAGGTTGGAAGCTCGTTCTCGCCGAGCATTTGTCTGTTGTGTATGTTAGAAAAGTATGAATCGGAATAGTGTTTATGAAATGTTTTAAAGTATATGTATTTGCTTTGGAAAAGTTTTAGTTTGTAAAACCTATTCCGGTTCATACTTTCGCCCTTTGCTTTGTGCTCTGCTCTATATATATTTAGGGTGTGGGTGTGCGTTAGCCCCCTCACTCAGTCAGTTGACTGACTCCTCGTTTACTCTTTTAGTTGCAGGTTTTGGGAGCGTGAGCTAGGCGGAGAAGTGTGTCTGCTTTATGCACTTGTCAGTCTAGGTCTCGTTAGGTGCATTTACATACCTGCACTTTATTATTTTGTAGTTATACAGCTTTGATTTGTATATACTTACATACTATTTTGTTCGAGCCGGGATGGCTTTTGTACAGAACGTGTTGGTACATATATGTAAATACGATATGGATAGGTGTGAGTTGGTACCTATATATATATCTGTGATGGTTTTTGCTTGTTGCTTTTATCTATTCGCTTCCGCGCACTCTGTTTCTGGTTAGTTTAGCTCCGCCTAGCCTAGTGTGTGTGTTTGGTCTCCCGTTCGCTATGATTCGGATTCGGGTACGGACATTCCATTTCGTATTCGGGTTCGGATTATGGTGCGGGGGATGTGGCCCTACTTGTGGGTGCTACAGATGATGTGTCTGCGACCATTGGAACCAGTAGAGTGGCTGCCCATTGGGAGAAATCGGAACCAGGGTAGATTAAAGTAAATTTCGACGGTGCCATCTTCAAAGAAGAGAATGCTATCGGGATGGGGGTTATCGCCCGGGATTCAGAAGGCAATTGTGTTGGTTGGGAGGCAGATAAAAAGAGTTTCATGTCGGATCCTAAAGGTGTAGAAACTTTCACAGTTTTATTGGCTGTTAAACTTGCCGAGGACTTTAGTTGGACGCGAGTGTTATTTGAGGGTGATAATTCCAACATCATCTCTTACTTGTGTAACACCCCGACTTTCCGGTCGTACAGGTATGATGTCACGAGTGTGATAAGTGCGCATTTAAATTATTTAAATATGAAATTATATGATTTAATTGAGATTTTAATATTTGTTATATGTCTTATGTTTTTAAATTGAACGTTTTTGTACCTTTTCAACTCGTTTTTAATCCGTTTAACTCCGATTTCAATTCTGATTTTTGTGACAACTTGCTATGCATGAAATATATGAATTATGGATGTGTTTATATGCTTTATACATGTTTTAGAACTTTTTTCGTTGAGTTTTTATTTTTTTTGGTGAAACGGAACTTAAAGGGGCTAAAGAGCATTTAGTACACCTTGGGTTCCGGGCGGCGTAACTTGAGCTCGGGAATTCGGATTTGAATTATGACACCACCGTTGGACTTAGGGCTGTCAATGGGGTGGATTTTAATCCGTATTCGATCCGAATCCGATCCGAATTTTATCATATTCGTCCGATAAAAAAGTTCGATGGATCATATCCGATTATAAATATTCGTTATCCGAAATAAATGGATCGGATATGAAATTAAAGAATCCGATCCGTTAAAGATCCGAATCCGATTTTTTTATAATATTTTATTAAATTAATTATTTTATTAGTAAAGAATATTAAATAGAATAATTAAAATTAAAATTTTCACATATGTTCACTATAAATAATAATAAAATTTAAATTATTTATTCTAAAAAATATATTTTTCTTTATTAAAAATCTTAAATTAACCTATTTTAAATGCATATACACAAAATCATTAAAGAATTCATCAAGTAATAATTATTTGTTAAATATTATATATTTATATTTATATTTTATTTATTTATTTCTTTATTAAAAAATTTAAATTTTATTGTTAATCGGGTCGGATCTTTTATCGGATTTGATTCGACCCGTTAACATTAGGACTTGGTATTAATGAATCCGAATCCTATAGGATTCGGATTCGGATCCGGTTATCGGATCTTCTTGTCGGATTCGGATCCGGAATTTCCTGATCCGGTCCGAATCCGACCCGTTGACAGCCCTAGTTGGACTCATTTCAATGATTTGGGTCCAATGGAAAAAGCCTTGTATTTTTCTAAGCCCGTTTGAACTTCCGAAACTTGCCCGAACCGAAAGCCTCACGCAGGACTGCCGTATTTTACGATTTTGACCATATCTTGTTCATTTCTTGACCAAATGAGGTCATTCTTGGGCCCAAACCTGACTAACTCATCCCTATTTCTCCTATCCTTCTCATTTTCGGACTTCACACCAAGAGATAGAAGAAAAGCTGTTGAATCAAGAAGAAAGAGGAAAATCCCACCACTATTCACCCCCTTGGAGATTTGAGCTTATCTCCTTCAATCATTCTCCGATTCAAGAGGTAAGTACATATTCTTGTTATCCATCTCCTTGTGGTTGTTTTAAACTATAATTTTTAGATTTTCATTAGGTTTTGAGAATGATTTGAGCATGAACATGAATAGTAAGGGTATTGATGAAAGTTGTGAATAACTTGCTTGTCTTTGCTTCGATTCTTGATTTGAGACCTGATATGTGACCCTTAAAGCATGATTAATCTTTTTATAAACTTTTATTTGATGTACGTGTTCAGTATGAAGTTCCACCATTCTTAAACTTTGAGTTTCTTCAAGCTTTTAAGGGATGAATTTGAACTATTTGTTGCTCCTTGATTGCTGTTCGGTTTATGGCTGATTCGGGTGGAGTTTTTGTATGAAATTTGGTGGATTGATGCATGATCTTGTTGTGTATGATGTGCCCTGCTTTCCTTATGTGTTTTAACTTCGTGTATGCTCATGACATACTATTATATGATTTCTTATGAGTTTATTTGATGTGTTATGGGTTTGATTTATGTGTTCTTCATATGATAACGTGCTAATCGCTTCGATATGTCTGAGTTAGAACATTTGTGACTTGCATCGCATCATTCGCGTCCATATGCATTTTTCGAGAATTTGTATGGTTCATTTTGAGTCTAAGTATATCTTGTAATGTTTGTCTTATTCATAGGAGTATCCCGCTGGTGATGAGGTCGCTCCGTAGGCTTTGGTCTTGTTCTCTTTTGCCTGGTTCATCGGTGTAAGGTGAGGTTAGGTTATAGTTAAACCCTAATGAAATATGCCCACTATATATTCATGTGGAAATAAGCCTTATGTATACGTAGTATGTGTGGGATATAAATATGCATAATATGGTATATGTATAGAATATGTTATGCTAGATATGAGTATGTTAAGAATCCGGTACGACTTTGCTATGATTATGAATATGCTACGGATATAATTATGATATGAATATGATACGAGTATGAGTACGCTTATCATATGAATATGAATCCGATATGAATACATCATGGATATGAGTATGTTATGATTACGATATGGGATTTGATATGCCTCTGGATATGTCTGGGGCTCGGTGATTAAGGGCAAGGGAGATTTGGAACACCGGATATTACTTCCGTGCATGATCATCGGGATGTGGGTAAGGGGAGTCCAGGATGAACATTATCCCTGTGCACATTTCCCTTTTGTTTGAAGGTTTGCCTTATGTGTCAGTTTCCGTTATGTTAGTTCGTTATGAAATTGTCCGTTATGCTAGTTCGTTATGAAATTATTTGTGAAATGGGAGTGAATTCTTAATTATTAAAAATTTGGTTGTTTTGGCCTTCGGTGTAGCATCCTCAGCGGTGGGCACCACATCCCCTGCACTATGGTTCGACACGTGTAACGAAACAAGGTCTCCGCACACGCACCAAGCCATAGCGAATGAGAGACAAACAAAAATAAAAATCCTGAGCTAGGCGGTCTAGACCCTAATACAGAGTGCACAACAAAATTTATAACATAAGCGGAAGCAACAAGATCCATACAAGCAGATATACATACATGCAATACACTAGTATCACTTAAAATAATTATACATATTATACCACTATGGTCAAATTAGATCATAATGCAATACACTAGTATCACTCAAATTATGCCACTAGTATCACATAAAATAATTATACAATTACTCTTCATAGCGAATCATAATCATATACATAGGTTCAAGAGCTCAAGAGTACAAAAATAAACTCAAAGAAATACATGGGACTCGAGCTACACAACCCCAAAGACTCAAAAGAAAGACCGCCGCCTAGCTCGAACCACTCCTGTACTTGTAACTTAAAGAACAAGGGGGAAAAGCGAGAAACAACGAGGGTCAGTCCTAAAGATTGGTGAGGGGGCTAACACATGCACCCGTATACATATAGAACAAAGCACGTAACAAAACCAATAGTAATCCATGAACCAGGGATGGTTTTTACAAGCTAAAACATTTCCCCTTGATAATATATATATATACACTTAAAAGAAGTTAAAGACCAGAGGCCAAATCAATCAATTTTAGGAATTTAAGAATTCATTCCCGTTTCATAGATTTAAGACACGACAAGTAACTCGGTGAGTACGAGTTTCCTCCAAGCTCCTCAAGTCAAGACATGTACAAAATCAAAACAAGAACAATTCCAACCAAGCTTCAAGTGAAAGAGAGATATGTGTCTTTCAATTCCCAAGTCAACTGAGACGGGGGCTAATTACTCCTACCCGCTCCTTCGACGGTGGTGGTCATCGGTTCAAGAAAACCCACCTTCCCTTAGACCCCCTATTGTAAGGTTTTACTACAGTTAAAAACCAATCGTGCAAGTGTACACTAACATACGCGTAGCACAATAGGATCGAACCCACAGGGAAGGGAAATCTGTAACAGCCCGAAAACCCCCCTGTCGATATTGTTCGCTTTGGTGGGCTAAGCGACACCACCCTCACGGTTTTGTTCCTCCCAATGGCTAAGATCACCATCCGGGAAAAGGCCTCAACAAGGGAAAGGTATCCACCCCCTTATAAAGGAGGCTTTGTTCCCCTCTCCAACCGATGTGGGACAAGCACCTTAGGCTATTACAGTCCACCCCCCTAAGAGGGCCCAGCGTCCACGCTGGCACACCGGCCCGGGCCCCGGCTCTGATACCATTTGTAACAGCCCGAAAACCTGCCTGTCGATATTGTCCGCTTTGGTAGGCTAAGCTACACCACCCTCACGGTTTTGTTCCTCCCAATGGCTAAGATCACCATCCAGGAAAAGGCCTCAACAAGGGAAAGGTATCTACCCCCTTATAAAGGAGGCTTTGTTCCCCTCTCCAACCGATGTGGGACAAGCACCTTAGGCTATTACAAAATCAATCACTACTCTATATCCTTCTCTAATCTAAAGACAAAACGAAAAACAATTGTTGTTGTTATCTATAAATCTACTAAAATAGAGATTAACAATTAACCAGAAATAAACGCAAGTAATACTAAAACACGTGGATTAACTCAGTAAGCTAAACAAGTAGGGGAAAAGTAAGGAATCATACAATCAAGAGCTGATATAATACTCGTCTGACAAGTGTAATTCTACAGCCTAATCACTTATATTTGTATTACCCTCTCTCAAGGTGTAACCAAGTGCTTAATTAGTGTTCAATGTTGCTCTCATAATCACCAATAGTTAATTAAACCATAGGAACAAGACTAGTGCAATTCAATATTCTAGCGGCTCGGCATGGAATAAGATTATTGTTGTATAAGCTAGGACCAAATCTCTTTGTACCCTACAACTTACAAGTTGTGAAAACCATCTAAATTACCATCACTCTTTCGATCTATAGGCAATTATGACACATGCTAAGGGTGATCAGGCCATCGCAAATCAATTCAAACCTGTTTTCAAACTAAGAATTAACACAAGTCATTCAAGCATCTTATCAAACATCTATCATGTAATCATCATCACTCCCCCTAGCCCTAGAGAATTAGCTACTCATAAATAAAACAAAACTCATAAAACTAAAGGAAATTGCATTAAAATAATTCATAGTCATCAAATCTAAACAAAGTTTCAATAACAAAAGCATAAACATTCAGTAATACCTAAAAACGAATCTAACATACGAAAACTAATCAAAACTAAACTTAAAGGAATTAGTTTGTAAATTAAAGCAACAATAAAACCAAATATCATTCTAAGAATTTAATCCTCTCGTCTTCTCGAATCCTTTGGAAAATCTCTGAAACTCCTTGTCTTCTCTCCAAACCCTAGGTCTTGCCCTGGAAGAAAAGCTCTCTAAAAAAGACTCCAAAAACGCACTAATATAGTTGCCCGAAGAATTCTCTCGCCGCCCTAGGTAACGGGCATTACCTCTCCATGTACATTTGTTGTTAACGCCCGTTACTGCTTGAAATCGCCATAACGTTTTTATTAGTGGTAACGGGCGTTACCACTTTCCTTCTGCACAGGGGTAACGGGGCGTTACCCCTCTTCTCTCGCCAAAAAGCTCCACTCCTGTGGCTAGTAACGGGGGTTACTAACTTTGTACTCCTTAGTGGTAACGGGAGTTACCACATTTTCTTCCAAAAATGCGTGAAATTGCTTCGCTTCGCCGTTTCTCAACTCCTACTCTAAAATCACCTAAACAGAGTAAAATACACACATAAACGCATCAAACGACACCAAAAATATGATCTAATTACGCTCAAACCCATGCCATTTCTGCATACAACACCCCCCGAGGTTGGGTGAATTATCTCAAATGGAAACATGTACAAGAGGTTAGTCCGGCGACCCCATGACCATCCCGGATGCTCCTTACACATATTTTCAGGGCCCAAGCAAGTCAAGAATAGGATCATGTACAAGTAGTCTATCTTTCAAGACCATATCTCGCTACAAGTTCAAACGTACCGAAAAGCTTTTCAAAAACAAAGCAAAACTTAGCATATATACATATAAAAACATTTTCAAAGTTTTTCACAAGCGTGGCAAGCCCTCAAAGTACATATCATGCACGTTTCTATCATATAGTATATATATATCACATGTGGGCTTCAAAACACATAGGGTTTTAGGTCAAGATAACTAAAAGAAATAAAACCTCACCTTCGAGACGTAGCGGGGCAAAAGGATATAAAATGGATGTCTACGAGACCACCTCGTCACCCTCGGGATGAACCTCTGAACAAAACAAGTAACAAGAGATAACTTAGACTTAATATGCACTAAATAGACGCTCGGTAAATGTATATAAATGTAAATGATGCATATGGAATGACATGGAAGTGCACTTAGTTCATATGAGGCCATATCAAATCATAACATGCCATAGTTCACATATAATCAATGAATTCACGTTATAAATTCATAACAAAGGTTATAACACATTATACAATGAGTTAGCGAAGCTCATGAATCATAAATGAGGCAATTAAACCAAGAAACGACCAACAAAACATGAAACGATACGCATGAAATTGCATGAGAATTACACATTGTACATATACATCGAAACCACATCATACATTCCAATTAAAGGACATAACATGCAATACAATAAGTAAACTTCATGCATTAAATATATAACGGATAATTAAGATCAAACAAAGCACGAATGCATCAGCCAAACAACAAGTATACCATGCAAAACTCTCACAAATCAAGCTATACATGCTGTCAAACTCGAAGAGAACAAGAAAGAAGCAAAAAGATCAAGTTTTCATGCCAAAACTTCAAGTTTCAAGAGATGCATTAATGGTGGATCCTACTATACTCAACTACCATCAAAGTTCAGGTTATAAGGTCATTAATGAAGTCATAAAGAGCACAAAACAAGCTTCAATTCAAATTATAAAGCAAGAATGGCATGATCTCTTCATAGCATGGCCAAACATGGATGAAAATGCACAAATCATAGCTCCAAAGAACCATAAGAAGGTGGAGAATAAGATTATGAACTTACCTTTCGAATTGGAGAAGAAATGAAGGTGTATTGAGCTCAAAAGTTGCAAAGTGAATAGTATTCTTCTTCCTTTCTTTTTGGTCTCGGTTTGCAGCAGCTATTCTCCCCCTTTTTCTTCAAGTGGATGAAATGGGAAGGGTTTAGGGTGATATGATATTTTGTTAGGAGTATGTGGGTCCAAATTTGGGGTGATTTGGTCAAGAGATGAAAAAGTTATAGCTAAAACCGTAAAAGGTGGCAGTCACCCACGTGAGACTCTATTCGGGCAAATTTCGGGGATCCAAACGGGTTTTAAAAAATACAAGGCTACTTTTCTTAGCTCCAATTTTTGTTGCGAGTCCAAAACTACTTTTGGAATTCAAATCCGAATCCCCGAGTTCAAGTTATGCCTTTCGGAACCCAAGGTGCGCTAAAACGTGTTAGGCCCTCGAGTCCCTTAACAAACAAAACGGTTTAAGAACCATAACAAACGAACTTAAAAAAAGAAACGAGGATATACATACGTTCATAAATCGTATAGTTCAAGCATAGCAAATTATCACGAAAATCGAATTCACATTCGGGAATATACGGATCAAGTTTCAAGAGCAACGAGCATAAACGTATCAAAATTCATATTCGAAGCTTAAGAATTAATTTATATAATTTCAAATAAGCACATAATCAATTTAATAAACATATAATTGTATAACTAAATAAATTAAATGCGCACTAGCACTCTCGTTACGATGTACCTGTATGGCCGAAAAATCGGGGCGTCACATTAGGCGCTTAACTCTTTCTCCCTATGTCTATTATCACGTGAGAAAATGATTTAGAATGCAAAAACCACGTCCCGGTTCATGAAATTCCAACTTCGATGTGTGTTATGCTCTGTATACGTACGTATGCGTGCGTGTGTAGCCCTTCACTCAGTCAGTGTGACTGACCCCTCCCTATTTATGTTTTTAGCTTGCAGGTACTGGTCTGTTGGTCGGAGCTAGGCGGCTTGTGGTCTTTTGGAGTCTTCCTAGTGTAGTTCGAGTCTGCATCTCATCCTTAAGCTTGTTTCGCATTTTGTACTTTGATACTTTTGTAGTGTGAACTTGGAACTTGTATATGATTTTATTTGGCCCATGGTGGGCAAGATTGTATATAATTTGTTATAAGTGAGAGTAACATTGACTTTATGCCTTGTTAAGTTTGTCTAAATGCTTCCATTCTTGTATGACTATTTTATGTGCGCTCTGTTTGAGGGTCTTGACAGCCTAACTTTGTCTCCCGTTCGCTAGTGCTTGGTCGTGTACGGATTCTCCATTTTGCTACACGTGTCGGGCTCTAGTGCGGGGGATGTGGTACCCACCGCTTGGGATGCTACAACTTGAGAGGCCAGGAGGATGATTTCTCTACTCTTGGTAATGTTGTTAGCGACATTAGATCTATTTTACCCTCTTTTGCTCGATTTCGTTTTTCTTGTGTTAGGCGTGGTGCGAATATAATCGCCCACTTATTAGCTCGTAATGCGGCTTCGGCCTGCGTTGATTCTTCTGATATTCTGTTATATACGTTAAACAGTGTTCTTGCTGATTTGAATTAATTCTCCCCTTCGGGGGCCCTTCCCTAAAAAAAAAAAAAAGTTTTAAATATGTTTTTAAGGATAGTATTATAATTTTTAATTAATGGCAAGGGTAAATTGGTAATATCATATTAAAATTAATTAGGTGGGCGTAATCCATTAACAATTCATCTCATATTCATTTTTAATCTAATTCAATCAATTAATAGCCCATTTTTCTTCCAACTCACACTTACTCCGGTCCATAATTGATTCAATTTAAAACTTATTAAATCCAATTCAATCCAAACCAAATGGATTGGATTGAATCCTTGGATTTCAATCCATATTGCCACCCCTAAATTGGTTGCTTCTTTTGCGTCTTTTTTTTCTTAAAAAAAATAATAAATTTTTTACATGATTAGATATAATTCAATCGGATAACTAACCTTAAAAAAAAAAAAAAATCGGATAACTAACCTAAAAAGTAAATTGATTCTAATAAGTAAACGATACGAAACCGTAGAAATCCTTGTTTAGATTTAAATATACTATAAGTAGTAGCAAAATGAAAAAACTTCAAATATCTTTTTATTTATCAATCTGACCAATAACATTTTGAGCTCTTGAAATCCTAATAATATTCATTGGCCGAAAACTTCTTAAACACTATAAATATGATTGGTGCTGGACAAAGAAAGAAAATAGAAATAAAAGGCCCACCCACCACAATTCCAGGTCAAAACAACTGTACTTGTAAGTTGTAAATTTGTAATGGGTCACCATCTAATTATAACCTAAGCAAGAAGATTCGAATCTGCAAATCCGAACATTCGCTCTCACTTGTCGAGAACCCAATCCGACGGCTCAAAATCACTCAGCGCAAATATGCCTGCTGGCATAATTCCAGTACCAAAAAATGGCTCCCTGTCATTCATTTAACCGTAGAAAACAACCTCATTCATGATTCAACTAAAGTCTCTCTTTCTCTCTAGAAAATAATCAAGTTCTTGCACCCGAGGGTACTTGATAATTGATTTCCTCGTCCCCAAAATAAGGTATTAGTTTAAGGATTTATGGATGTAAAGATTTTTTTGTGGGGGTTTTCCGCTTTGATTTCCGGCAATTGTTTGCTTTTTTTCACATTTTATGCGGGAAAAATTGTTTCTTGGAAGGTTTTTGAAGATCCCTTGAGTTGATTGGTCGTTTTGTTGCTTTACGGTTGTGCATTTGTATATGCGTGTGCGTGTGAAACTATTTCCATTTTTGTTTTTCTTGAAAGTAAAACCTCTTTTAATTCTCTTTTGTTAAACCACCTCTTTGATCTCTTCTGGGCTGATTCTAAATGTTGAGAATTTCTCATTTTATACACAGAATTAATATCCGTATATACGTGTAGATATGGTGATGAAAACGTCGTCTCCGAGGCAATCGATAAACAAGGTGTTCGAAAGAGTGGGATTTGGAATTGGTAGCAGCCAAAAAAGATGCAAATATTCGATTGAATACGAAGAAGACGAAGATGGCAACATGGAGATGGAGCAAATTGGCGCTGAGAGGACCAAGAATGTGTTGATTTTGATGAGTGATACCGGCGGCGGCCACCGTGCATCGGCGGAGGCTATCAGAGATGCTTTCCAGCTCGAATATGGGGATGAATATCGGGTAATTTAATAAACATTTTCATGTTAAACATTTATGAGGGTGGTGGTTGCAAAATAAAAAAGAAAAGAATATTTATCAGGGTGGGAAAATTCTATTCAAACACGATTGGCCGAACCCGACCAATTAAAAAGATAAATGTATTACATTTGCCATTTGAGTTGTCGGTCCTAAATTTTCCATCAACGACACTCCAAATGTAAGACACTTGTCCCTCATTACACCGATTTGACCGTAGGATTCTCAAGATAGAACTTCCCTAAGGGTAATTGTTTGTTCTGTTTTCAGTTTCCAACTTTCCATATATGCATTTGTTTCCAGCTCATAATTTTGTATTTATGCGAGAATTCAAATTTTTTGGGGTTTAAGGTTTACCAGTTTTTTCTGTTTTTTTTATTAGAACTTTTCTAGTTTAACATTTCCAATTTTAGGCCATAAATTTTTGTAAGTCAGCATTCTTGTCTTTTTCTAACTGGGGCGCCAAGGAAGACGAATGGATTTATATTTTTAAGGAGAATTTAAATTCTTAGAAAAATGCATACAAAATACAACATAGCCTTGGTATCACGTTGTAATTTTCTTGCCTGATCATATTAATAAATATTAGAGAAAATCCAATAAATTATATTTATAAATCTCCCTTGCCTAATTTATTTTGCAGATTATTGTGAAAGATGTGTGGAAGGAGTATACAGGTTGGCCATTGAATGATATGGAGGGGCAGTATAAGTTTATGGTCAAACATGTTCAGCTTTGGAAGGTTGCATTTCATGGCACTTCTCCTAGATGGATACATTCTGCTTATCTTGCTGCCATTGCTGCCTTTTACGCGAAGTATGCATAAATTCATTCATGAAACTGTTTGATTTAATCTATATTTATTTGAAGGGAAATGTTTTCCATTATAATGCATAGGTTGTTAAGTGTTTTGGATTTTTATCGTTTTGAAGGGAGGTGGAAGCCGGTCTAATGGAGTACAAGCCCGATATCATCATTAGCGTTCATCCGCTTATGCAGCACATTCCTTTGTGGGTTCTGAAATGGCAAGGTTTACACAAGAAAGTTATCTTTGTTACCGTCATAACGGACCTTAATACTTGCCACCGTACATGGTAATATTAACTCGTTTTTTTGCAACCAACGTTTTGGGATTCAGTAATAACACTAAAACTTTGACAAAATTAAGGTTTCATCCATCCGTGAACCGACTATATTGCCCCTCCAAGGAGGTAGCGAAGAGAGCTTTGCTAGATGGACTTGAAGAGTCTCAGGTTCGCGTATTTGGCTTGCCCATTCGCCCTTCATTCTGCCGAGCTGTTTCATTAAAGGTAGTAATGAATTTTCTTATTATATATATGTCCTTTGTTCAAATTGAAAATTGTGGATCTTTGATTTTCTTCTATATTTGGTTATAGGATGATTTAAGGTTAGAACTTGAGATGGACACACAATTGCCGGCTGTCTTGCTAATGGGAGGAGGAGAAGGAATGGGTCCGGTGAAGAAAACGGCTAAGGCGCTCGGAGAGTCTTTGTTTGATAACGACCAAGAGAAGCCAATAGGGCAACTAATTGTCATTTGTGGCCGTAATGAAGCTCTAGCATCCACATTACAATCTCTTGAATGGAAAATCCCGGTCAAGGTAATTCCTTTTGCCCTTCGAAAATCAATGAGCTATGAAATGAGCATCTTTCATTAGTGAAAGGACTTTGGGAGTGTTAGTGAACTCTTGGAAAAAGTGTCTTTTTGCTTTTACCTCAAGAAAAGCAGAGAAATGGTGGTTTTATTTTTGCTATTGAGTGTTTTTCAGAGTCTCAGTTTGTTTTTCCTATTTTGTAAAAGTGCTTTTATGGTTGCTTAATGTAGGTTAGAGGATTTGAGAAGCAGATGGAGAAATGGATGGGCGCTTGCGACTGCATCATTACTAAAGTATGCTATTTATTATTATTTCCCTGCCTTTGTTTTCTTCCTTTATTTTGGAAAAGTTGTACATCTCTTATTTTCAAATTTACTCATACGTTCCCCGATAACTTAGATGCTCCTTACAGTTACTCTCTTCTATCGGTCATTACATAAAATTAAATGACGTATTTCTCAATTTAATCGAAGTTTGACACATAAAGGAATACTTTTAATTTTGCATCAAGGGGGGATTTTTGGTGTACTTTTACATAGTTACATGGAAAAGAACACTTCCATAGTTAATATCCAAAGGAAATACGACCACTTGTTTACAAGATTTTGTGACCATATAGGCCGGACCGGGTACCATAGCAGAGGCATTAATTAGAGGTCTTCCGATCATCCTCAATGATTACATTCCCGGACAGGTAAGTAAAAACCGTCAAAACTTTAGCTTCTACTTCTGCTCGTCAAAAAAGCAGAGGTTTTGCAGAAACCTCTTTATTCAACAGTTTCCTTTCATTTTCTTCATTGGCAGGAGAAAGGCAACGTTCCATACGTCGTTGACAATGGCGCAGGCGTATTCACGAGAAGCCCTAATGAAACAGCAAGAATTGTGTCGGAATGGTTCAGCACGAAAACAGAGGAGCTCAAGAGAATGTCGGAAAATGCACGAAAGCTAGCGCAGCCCGATGCGGTGTTCGACATTGTGAAGGACATTCACGACCTGGCGTGCCAGCGGGGCCCACTAACGAACATCCCCTATATGCTGACATCATCGTTCTCGAGCTTGATATACTAGAATGAATATTGAGCTTTCACATTCTAAGGTTGTGTTTACTAGAGTTCATGTACAAATTTTTTTTCTTTTTCGTTCTTAAAGAATATTGTAGCGTTCTTCAACCGCTAGTTTGGCTGGTTATGCCGTAGGTGTTTTTATTTTGTTTTATAGGAACTCTATTGTTTGTTAATTGGTCCGATTTTTTCTAAGAAAGTGGAAAAAAAGGAGGCATGATTTGTTTTTTATGTTGTATTCTTTCATACTAGTTTTGGACTTTTGTTAAAGTAGAAACATGATTTTTGTTTGTTCCGGTGTGAGTTTGGCGGGAAAATTTCATATTTGGTTCTACTAGATTGACTCAATACCACATTTGGTTCCATATAACTTTTTGTTTACAAATTGAGTCCCATAAGAAATAATTTTGAACACGTTAAGTCCCAACCGTTGATTTTTAACACTAAAAATGAGAGAAACATTAATTGAGTCAGTTCTCCGTCTTAATGACAGAAAAAAAAAAAAAAAAAAAATTGATCAAATTCTATGGAATCTGACTCATAGTAATCCTTTATCAAAGGATTACTTGGAGAATCAAGAAACACCGGGAGAAATTTACTTACGACACTTAGTTGACTCTGATGTAGAGCTTAGGTGAGATTTTTTAATTAGATTTTTAATGAAAATTATATTTTTGGCTGATTCGATACCACATTTAGTCTCATACAAAATTTTTTTACACATTGAAAAATCTAATTAAAAAAATGTCACTTAAGTTCCACATCAGATTAATCTAGTCCCTCACAGCAAAAACTAACATGAAGATAACGCTTCTCCCATTTTTAGAGTTAAAAGTTAACAGTTGAGACTCAATGTGTTCAAAATTATTTCTTATGGGACTCAATGTGTAAACGAAAAATCGTATGGGACCAAATATGATATATAGTTAGTCTAATGGGACTAAAAGTATAATTTTCCCTAGTTTGGCTCACCTTACAGTAACCTCCATTTGTTGCTTACATTAATAGGATAATAGGTTGGCAAATTTGTGACTTCAGGATTTGGTATGGAGTTACTTCTAAGATTGGAGAAAGTTATTTAATTGTTTTCCAAAAGCTAGAGGCCGAATTTACTAGTATGCTTTATTTGTAGTATATTGCAACCTGATGAGGTTCGAATTATTTATGAATCAAGATTTTGAAGTCCTGGACATTAGATAGTTACAAGGGAAATATTTTATTCGATGGTACCCTCTATAAATATAATATTCGTTGAAGTTTGACATGGGTGTAAGTCTGTAAGAGCAAGGACCAGAATGCTCCCACCTCAGAATATAATGTATTATTATTATTTTAACCAACAAAAGCAACAATTGATTGAACTCCCATCAATTCCCATCATCATACAAGGGTTTCACATTGGCTACTCATATTATTCAACCTATAACTCTAATTTTCTTTTCTATTTAAATTCTTAATTGGGTTAATCCAGTACAATCTCCAATCATGGAGTTTATCACAGGGTTTCCAAAACTTTTATGTTCTGCAATATATCTCTTAAGGTGAGTTTATTTGGGAAGATTCTTATCAGCTGAAAATAAATTTATAAACGGCAAAAATCTTGACTAAATTATTCATCACCCTCTTTATTATGAATTATTATCTTTTTTTATTATTGAAGTCTCCAAAGGCGCAAGCGGCCGACAAGGAGACGGCGTCGCCGACTAGCCGCGATGGGGAAGATAGTCATGCTAATGCAATTTTTCAAATTACGTTTAACTATTTCAAAATAAGTAGATACACATTTGGCTTCTCATTCTAACTTTGAGGCTATTATCATAAATAATTAGAAGTTATATAAGTATAATAAAAGTGGTTGTCAACTTCTTTTTTACTTTTTTCCAATCTTAATTTTTTTTCCCCTTCGAATACTCATCAATGTTTTCCCCGCAAATACAAAAAAAAAAAATTGCAATTCTAATTCATTTTCCATTTTTTTTTTTTTTTTTGACAACCAAATCCCTCAAAGGGGAATATTATAGCAAATCATGAGGAACAATAAGAAGAATATAAGAAGCAACAACAGAAAAATTAACGCAGGCCCAAGCCGCAATTCCAACAGATTTGTGAGCTATTATATTAGCATCACATTTAGTAAAAGAAAATGACTCTTTGAAGATTGATCCTCTCAAGTTGATCTCGATCTAATGCGGCTGGAGTTCCACAGTCGTTTTTTCTCCGAATTGAACACAAATAGCTGGGCCTACAACAGATAACGGGGCCAGAAAATTTCCCGGATAAACACATGAAAAGATAAAACTAAACTTCCAAACGGAAGGGGCAAAACTTCCATACGGAAGAAACGAAAGAAAACATACCAAAAAGAAAAAAACAGATAAAGAAATCGTCTGTGAACAGAGACATCCGCTAGATCTGGAAGGATGCCAGTAGATCTGGAAGATTAACGATGAAACTTACCGTAGATCCGTGAGAGTGGCAACAGATCTAAACGGATCCCGACGGACGGAAAGAATTGAGTAAAACAGAATAGATCTGGGTCGATCCAGTTCTCCACCGCCGAATCGAAGTTGAGAGGGAAACTTTTGCCTTGTTCAGAGAGAGAACCATTTTCCACATTTTTTTTAGTATTTAGAAAATCAACTTCTAAATTCTACTTTTTAGAAATAAGTTAGAATCTATAACAATCGGTGCATGTGTTCTTTTTTTTTTTTTTTTAGGGTAGTTGTACATACTTTTGAATAATTATTACTAGTAATTTTACACATTGGTTGCATGTATAGATAAAAAAATCTATTATTTAAATATATTAAAATAACTTTTATATTAATATAGATTTTATAACTATTTATAATGTTTTTACTAAATTATGATAAATAAATAAATATCATAAAAGAATTCTGACGCCCCACGTCTTCGTACATCATGACGTCACGGGTGTGATACTTGCGCATTTTAATTATTTAATTATGCAATTATATATTAATTCTAATGTTTGTATGCTATTTGAATTTATATGAAATTACTTATTGAATTATGAATATGAATTTTGAACGTTTATGCTTATATGATTTCGAACTTGATCTGTATGCATCCGAATTCAATTCCGATTCTTGTGGAAATTTGATATGCATTAGCTATGTGAGTTATGAACATGTTTATGTGCTCGTTACATGTTTTACAACTTGTTTGATTTGGTTTTTGGTTCGTTTTTGTGAAACGAGACTTAAAGGGACTAAAGAGCATTTAGCGCACCTTGGGTTCCGGGTGGCATAACTTGAGCTAAGGAATTCATATTCAAATTATGTCACCGCGGTTGGAATCTATTCGACGATTCGGATCCAATGGAACAAGTCTCATAATTTTCTAAACCCGTTTGAACCTCCGGAACTTCACCGAACCGAGCCTCGTATGCTAAATCTGCCACCTTTGACCATTTTAGTCATATCTCCCTCAATTCTTGACCAAATGACATCAAACTTGGATCCACATACTCCTAACACATCCCCCTATCATCCCATATCAGCCTCATTTCGTCCAAGCCCCAAGAAATAAGGAAAAGTTGCTGCAAAACCGAGATCCAATGGAGGAAGGAAGAGAACTATCCATCCCTTGTGTATTTGAGCTCATATCTCCTCCATTTCTCTTCCAATTCAAGAGGTAAGCTTATATTTGTGTTCTCCATCTCCTTTTGGTCATTTTAATCTATGGTTTTCAAGTTTTCTTCAAGTATTGAACATGCTATGGCTTAAGATATGAACAGTGAGGGTTTGAACTTTAAATCAAATTAAATGATCATCCTTGATTTATTTTAAGTTTTGAGACTTGATATGTGATCTTTATAGCTTCCTTCTTGTTTATAAATGCATGAATTTCTTGGAAATTGAAGGAATATTGATTCACCATTGATGAAGCTTGAGATATAGCATGAAAAACTTGGTTTTGGATTGAGATTTCTTGGGTATATGGCTACTGCACCAGCTCGTGTGATTATGTGTTGCTTCTTAAATGTTTAGCTTGAAGTTTTGTGGTGATTTCTTGCCCTTTTCATGTTTTTTGCTGCTGTGATTCTTGTTGGTTGTTGCCGCTACGAATAGGGGAGGAAACAGGGTGAGTATGCGTGTGTTAAAGCTGTAAATACGTGAAGGAATTGGTGACTGAGTTATGACACGCCCGTGTCTCAAATATGTTGTGAAGTGAGACACCCCCGTCTCTATATGTGATTTGGTGCCTGTACTGAGACACCCCGTGTCTTCTTTTCTTCTTGGAAGGAGACAAACCGGTGTCTCCGCATGCCTGCACGTATGTACTGTTTTGTTCGCCGTTACCTATCCAAACGAGCTCCGTTTGACTTGAAATTTTAACCACAGAAACCTCTTGAAGTGTAGAATAATATTCCGTTGGAATCACATTAAAATCATTCCTTGATTGTGAGATATAACCGATCCATTTTGGTGTCATCATTTCACAGAAAATCTACTTTCATTCCACTTCAAACTTCCGCCATTTTTACATCGCTTCGAACTAAAATTCGAGCCATATATCATAAAAAAAATCTGTTTGTTTAGTTTCTTGTCCAACAAATAAAAATTAATTCAAACTTCTAGAACTTGAGATATCTTCGTTTTTCTACAGCTTGCGCATAAGGAAAAACTGTCAGCTTTTACCAAAATCCATTTTCTTACATTCCTTTCACTTCCTTATGTGTTTTAATTGATCTCTTTTGCCTCAAATTTGTATCTATGATAATAACAGTTTTTTTTTGAATGATGTGTTATGATATTTTTATGAATTTTATGGCTTGATTTACAAGGTATAAATGTGACTTTCATGTATGAATGCTTAAGTGCTACAATGTGACCTTGTTTGCAATTATTGCATTCTTTACGTGTTTAATTAATTCCTTTCACTGATTCATATGCATTGTTAACATGTATTATAATGTATTATGAATTAAATATTGAATGAACGATTGATATTCAATGAAAGAAGGATAATGAACGGACACGATTTATTCGTGTAACGAATGAATAGCTTGTTTACGTGTCCCAGTGGCATTAATTGTGCACATGAACATCTTCATAGCACATTGTTATTGCTCATGCGTGTCTTATCATGTAATTGCGTTGTTGTGCGTCATATACGGTTCATTTGGAGTCTTGAGTATCATGAATGCACTGTACAGTTTTCTCCAGGGCGGAGACGTGCCGAGTTCATAGGCCATCTTCAAGTTTTCCTTTCTCTTAGTATTGTTTGGTAAGGTGTAACCAGGTGGGTTTCTCTTCTATTAGATAACTTTGACCCGATATATCCCAACACGTAAGATTTTGGCCAAAGTACTATATATATATATATATATATATACATATATAGTCTTTTCAAAGAGTCAATGATTTCACGTTAAAGCCTTTTTCTTTGAAATGGGAACCGGGCCAACAGTGCACTAGTTCTAACACATGACGGTGATACCGGCCCTCGCTAGAAGATTAGCGAGGAATGGGAACCGGGCCTTTGGGGAGTCATGAACCTCACTGGCCATAATGAATGGGTGGACGGGTCTTTGGCCGAGTCCGTCCACTAACCGGAGGAAAAAGGGGTAATTAATTATACATGAATGAATGATTATGAATGAATGAATATTGTATGATCGCTAAGAAATGAATGAATGGATAATGCACACACGAGGAGAAGGTCGGAGAATTCACCCACTCGTCGGGCTCACGTAATGACCTAATGAATGAATGAACGAAATTGATTGTTGTAATCACGCGCGTTGTTTTCTTTGTTTTCACGCACTTGGGAAATGTTTCAAAACCTCGCATGAGATTATAGCTTGCATGTGTGTGTTTAAATTTTGCATTATTATTGTTATACCCACCAGTCTCTTAAAGACTGAACCTGAATTATTTTCACTTTTCTTGCAGGTTTTGGAGTGCTAGGCGGGAAGTCGAGTCCGTAGAGTTTTGGGAGTCGCGTTTAACTTTTCTTTTACTTTCACACTCATACCATTTAATTGATGTTATAAATATTGAACGTTTGTGAGCACCTGAATGATTTATTATTAGAGCCTATGAGCTCACTACTTATGCCATGTATATGATAATGTTTCCGCTTATGTTTCTTTATCATGCTCTTGTTTCCTGTATTGCATATTTGGTTTCAAAGGTTAGCTCCCGCCTAGTATAGTGAATGAATTGTGCTCCTTTCGCTTTGATTTGACACGTGTATGGATCACTCATTTCATATACGGGTCGGGTCTTAGTACGGGAATGTGACGTCATGCGCTAGGACGCTACAAGAATAATATGCCAAACAACACTATTTTTAGAAAAAGATAAAACTAATATAATAAAAATTGAAATGAGGTGAAACTTAAAAAGATGTAAGTTAAGAAAACATTGTTGGGATAATAAAATAAATAAATAAAAGGGAAGAAGAGAAAAATAAGCAAGATAAGAAAACAGATAAAAGATAAAAGAAAAACGAAAAAGAAAAAAATGACACCAAAAAAGCAAAAGGATTACTACTTGGTTCTCTCGTTTAACATAATAATATAAATACATTATACCTAGTTTTGTAATTAATAAGAATTTTATTTGGACAAGTTAATTCTTGTTAAAATATATTAATAATCTTAAATTAATCTTTGCACAAAAATAATTCCAGACTTTCTCATTGATATATCCTCTCATATTTTGATCAAAAATAGTATTAGCTTAATAAGAATTTTATTTGGACAAATTAATTCTTATTAAAATATTAATTATTTTAAATTAACCTTTACACAAATATAATTCCATACTTTTTATCATTGATATATCCTCTCATATTTTGATCAAAAATAGTATTAGCTTAATAAGAATTTTATTTGGACAAGTTTTGTTTTGTTTTGTTTTTTTTTAAATATTAATAATCTTAAGTCAACCTTTAGACAAATATAATTCCAGACTTTCGAAGATTCTTTCTCGAAAGTAATGATCCAAGTTCGAATCCTCTAATCACTTGGGATTGTGTGTTCAAAAAAAAATTACAAAATTATTTTCAAAATATATCATTGATATATCCTCTCATATTTTGATCAAAAATAGTATTAGCTTAAAAATCTTAAAAAAAATTCTCATATTTTCTAGATAATATATATATAGCGAACAATGCAATGTAATATATGACTTTATTAGTAAATAATGTTATATAAAATACAATAAATTATATATTAATATAACGCTAAATTATTTTCTGATAATCAAAATTGTTTTTTCAATTGTTCTGAATTAATTATATATTTTTCATAAATTCAAAAAATATTTTAAAAATATTTTCTAACTATATATTAATATGATGAGTTTTATTTTAACGTGTAACTAAAATAGTGGCAAGTTACTGATAATTATAAATTATTATTACACAATGCAACATATAATTAGAATATTTAAATAAAGTAATTTTAAATTTTTATGTTTCTTTTCATTAAAATTGATGAAAATTTTTTGGTTTGACAATGTAGATGATATTGCATGTTTATATTTTAATCTCGACAATATATATATTTTTTATGATAATTTTATATATATATAAATTATTTTGGTTCTTTTTTTCTAAAATCTTGTACTTCGTTTAAAAAAATAAATATAATGTTTTTTGATTTTGGTTTTGTACTTTTGTGTATAATACTCCTTCATTTTTGTAATTTTTTTTGTCTTAGCCACTCCAGTATATTCGTTCTTTCATTTTGTTATTAATTAAAGTACTTTTATGTTTTTTTTTTTTTTTTTCCGTATTTGATTGTGGTTGTATTTTTAACCTTTTATATTAATTATTTGGTGTTTTTTTTTTCAATTTTATTAATTTATTTTTCTTACTGTTTATTTTAAAATGTTTAAGATTGTTTTATTTATTTGGTGTAATTAACATATTATATTTTTAAATTTACTTCTTTATATTTTTATATTTTTTTAATAGTCACTTACAAATTTTTATATATTATAAATTAATAGGTCTGTGTCACGCACAGGGATTTATGCTAGTTATCTATACTATTATATATTTGAAAACTATGTTTGACTTTTTGTTGTGCATTTTGATGATGTGGAATTTTGTGGATTTTTTGAAAATTTTAATTAAATAAAAAAAATATGATTGACTCATTTTTATTTTGTATAATATTTTATTTTGAAAATAAAAATAACTAAGAAAATAATTATTTTTGGTAATATTTATTATATACTTTCTATGTATGAATTTTTTTTTAAAATTATATATATTTTTATTATCAATATAATAAATGTCATAATTAATGAGTGTTAAATTAAGAAAGATTGAATTGATAATTTTATATATCAAGACATTCACCCCATAATAAGGGTGATATTTAATATTATTATTAATTAGGATTTAAAAACTTGATAAATAAGAGTTAAAACAAAAAAATTTATTTTGTATACTATTTTATTATGAAAATAAATATTACTAACAAAAATAATTATAGGAAGGATATATTTTTCATAATATATTTTTCATGTATGATTTTTTTAAAATTATACATATCTATACTATAATATATAGGAAGGATATATTTTGACTCAATTATGTTAATTTTAACTGAATACTATCTAGAATTTTCAATTATTTTAATTGTTAAAAATATTTTAATGGTAAGTAGTTTCATATTAAATATAATCTTAATTTAATAATTAAACAATTTAAATATCTTCTTAATTAAGTCCTAAATTTACGATCATTTTATAGCAATCTAATTATCTTTTCTTATTTATATCTCATTATATATCTTTTCGTTTTAGTTCTCTTTTCCTCCATTATCAACAATATTCTTTTATAAACATGTTTTATGACCATCTACACCAACTACGGTGCAAATATGTCTTCTTTTCAATATTGTTTTCTCATTAAGTTTCATCAAATTTGAAGATGTGACGCCAAACGAAGAGGGCAATCATCTACTATAAACTACGGAGGTGATAACTCCAAACTTGATATTTTATGATAATTTCATGTGTTGATGTGAAGATATAGTGTGTGATTCGATTAATATTAATATTTTTTCTTAATCTATTATTTGTTATTATTTCGTATTTTTATTTTATATTTGATTTTTTTTTTTTTGATTGTTTAATATTTCCTAGATTTTTTTTTGTTTTTTTTTATGGATAACCGGGAATTTGTTAACCTTTTTTATTTGATTAAGTTAATTTTGTATTTTTTATTCAAATATCATTAAAATAATAATTTTTGCCAAAAGTTTTATTCATCTAAATCATTTTAGTTTTTATTTATACCATTAATTGGTTATATATATGTTTCATATATACATTTTTTTTAGTGTTTTTAATTATATTCTTGCAATTTATTTGTAGCACCCGGAACGTTAGGTAGCTACATCCCCCGCACTATAGTTCAATCCACATATGGAACGAGCACCCATACATGAATTAAGCTTATAGCGAACGAGAGACAATAAAAAAACAACTCTCTGGCTAGGCGGGAATAACCCTCAATTACATACCAACATGCATACAATAAAACGGAAGCATAGTAAGATACATTCATTTCATTATCCATTTTCGATTCCAAAATAATATTTCCATAATTTACAACTCCAAACTTCTAAAGTATAAGTTATAATATACATAGATACCAAACACAATTCATAAGAACTAGGAATATATCAATAATGTACATGAAAAAGGAAAATGATAAATGCTAGACCCAAAAGCAACAAAACTCGATTTAACCCCGCCTAGCACTCGACCTGCAAGACCTGAAAATGTGAAATGTCAGTCTATGAAAGACTGAGTGAGGGGTTTAATAGATAGAATCGCAATTACCATGCAAGCTATAATCTCGGGTAAGATTTTATAAGAGAAGCAATATAATTTCAAGAATAAAATCAAACTCGCCCGAGATTACAACTAATCAATTTACAATTCAATCATTTCAGTTCAATCAATCAGTGGCCCGACGAGTGAGGGCAATTCTGTTGGAAAACACGAATCAGAAAGCAGCGGAAATTTAAAAAATTTCCAACAAAAGGACCTTGGACTCGCAATCGTGTAACCAAATTCGTAGAGATAAGAAACTTACTTTTCTTTTATTCTTTCTTGAAGCGTTTCAAGCCACCCAAGAACGCTCTTCTCGCGGCTTGATCCCCTCTCCTTGGTAAAGCTCGAATCTTCAAACTTCTAACTTGAAGCTCTCTAGAGATAGTCCACCAACTTGATCACAATCTAACTAGTAAGGATGCTAGTTCTCTAGTTAGTGTTTAGGCTTAACCTAGGGTTTCGTTTATCTTGGAGAAAGGATGGTGTTCAACACATGAACCAAAAGAATTGCCAATTAGCTGTAAGGGGACCCCGAGCTCCCCTATTTATAATAAGGGAGTGGCCGAAAATCCCTAGTCCTTATGGGCTAAGGATTTTGGTCCCTCTCTCCTATTACTTGATCATCAAGTAATTTTGACTTTGACTTTGAATTCAAATTCAAATCAACTTTCAAGAGAGCTAAAATATCCAAACTATTTTTGGATAATTTTATACTTTATTTATTTAAAATAAATAACTTATTTTATCTAATTAATTAATTCGTAATTAATCAACTAGATTATTTTTTTTCCAAAATAAGACTTTCTTTTTAATTCAAAATTAAACCAAAGTCTATTAAATAATTAACACATTTAATTATTTAATATATATATACAATATATATATTTACACGTGTGGGACACGTGTCACTCATGTGACCCACACGTGTGGTTTCACACGTGTGGAACCCTCTTGGCTTGATTAACTCGTTTAATCATTTTAAAGCCTCAACTCATGTAACCAAGTTGTTGTGTGTGACCCTCTAGGTTCTCAATTCAATTAGCAGTGACCCTAATTAATTAATTCACTAATTAATTAATCAGTCCACAGATTAAACGACCATAGTCTAGCAACAGGTGTTTAACCCCCAGCTGAATTGGAATATTCAGATTCGACAGAACCTTTAAGTCATTGATTCATGTGAGATACAATCCTCCTACTTACTATCTCTCAACCAAGATCTAGGGCAAGGGAATAATCAGAACCCTAATAATCCGGTCTTAAAGCTAAGTGCATTTCATATCCATTTGATCTCAATCCAAGAAACCCTTTTCTTGATGTCTTGATCTACTGCCTTGGCCAAGGACTCCATATGGCATATGAATGACTTACACAATAAGAGATCACCTTGAAAATGCAAGTGTAGGTCCTTTCTTGATTCTCATTCACTTTCATGAATCACTTGTACAGCCCCAGCACAAGCCTTGAATCAGTTGTCTAAGGCGACACCCTTTAAAGCTTATACCTAAGACTACAGAGTTAACACATAAAGTGACAAGGAACCTCAAGTCTAAGGATCAATTAATCACATCAATGACTCGTGAGATATTTCCTAATCTGGAAGTTTCTATTTCTTGAAATAGAAACTTCCTTTCCATTTAGGAATGTTCTCACACGGGGCACCTCAGTGAACTTACTTATTAAAGTAAGCACCCTCATGTATCACGCACGTATCAACTATACACTTTGCACCTCCATGAAACAAGGTGGTCCTTCTTAAGGGCGTGATCCCACAAGCAAGCCTTAGAGGAGTCAGGTTGACACTCCCACTGTCTGTAGGACTCATCGGCTTGGAGCATTTTACTAATCATGACTTATGTGATATAGGGCTCGTTTCATGAACCATTTCACCTAAATGGTAGAGTCCTAAAGTCATCAGGATTAGGGGAGTTCTCATACATGCACAGCTAAAGTAAACGCATACCAAACAAGAGCATATAAAGAAGTGTTGCCTCAATTCGTTATTTCATTCAACGATTGTCTGTGATTACAATAAGAAAAAACACAAAGCGGATATACAATCGGCTTTCTAGGGCACTATTCCTAACAATCTCCCACTTGCCCGTCAAAGCCACTCTAAAGCTATTCTAAGTCCCATCTTCTAAAGATGACCTTGGAAAGCTTCACGACTAAGGGGTTTAGTAAGTGGATCTGCCACGTTCTCTGCTGATGTGACCCTCTCAATTTGCACATCTCCCATTTGGATAATATCACGGATTAGGTGATACTTCCTCATAATGTGATTGGTCCATTGGTGAGATCTTGGTTCTCTTGCTTGAGCAACCGCCCCAGTGTTATCACAAAACACAGTTATGCGGTCTTTCATGCTAGGAACAACATTCAACTCTTGAATGAAGTTTCTAATCCAAACACCTTCCTTAGCTGCATCATTTGCAGCCAAGTATTTGGCCTCAGTGGTCGAATCTGCAGTGGTCGTTTGCTTGGAACTCTTCCAACTCACTGCTCCGCA
The DNA here is from genome assembly GCA_037501455.1 of Lantana camara. Lineage (NCBI taxonomy): Eukaryota > Viridiplantae > Streptophyta > Magnoliopsida > Lamiales > Verbenaceae > Lantana > Lantana camara. Next base: position 23,791,439 of record CM074856.1, on the reverse strand, counting down.
GTTCAGGCAGAAAATGTATCCTGACATTGACTTAAAATCATCTAAGTCAGATGCAAAGCTTGCATTGCAGTATCCTTCGACAGTAAGATCTTTCTGACCTCCGTAAACTAAGATTAAATCTTTAGTACTTTTCAAGTACTTAAGAATATTCTTCACGGCAGCCCAGTGACCATCTCCATGGTCAGATTGGAAACGACTTGTTACACTAAGTGCATAAGCCACATCCGGTCGAGTACATAACATTGCATACATTATGCTACTTATTGCTGATGCATAAGGTGTATGAGTCATTCTTTCCTTCTCAAGGTTAGTCTTAGGACACATCTTCTTTGAAAGACATGTTCCTACACTCACAGGAAGGTTCTTAACCTTTGCTGACTCCATATTGAATCTCTTCAATACTTTGTCAATGTACATCGACTGTGATAGTCCTATTAACCTTCTAGATCCATCTCTATAGATTTTAATTCCAAGGATATAGGACGCATCACCCAGATCTTTCATCTCGAATTGGTTCGATAACCATAACTTAGTCACTTTCATGTCATCCTTCGAATTCCCAGTAAGAAGGATGTCATCAACATAAAGTACTAAGAATTGCACTGAGGTCTCCAATTCCTTTCTATACACACATGATTCATTCGAAATTTGAATGAAGCCAAACGCTTTGACTGATTCATCAAATCGAATATTCTAATTCCTAGAAGCCTGTTTCAATCCATAGATTGATCTTTGGAGTTTGCAAACCTTTTGCTCACTCCCACTGAATGTGAAACCTAAGGGTTGCTCCATATAAATGTCTTTATCAATGTTACCATTGAGAAAGGCAGTTTTCACATCCATTTGCCATATCTCGTAGTCATAATACGCAGTAATGGCAAGCATGATCCGAATAGACTTTTGCATTGCAACTGGTGAAAATGTTTCATCAAAGTCCACGCCGGGTCTTTGAGTGAATCCTTTTGCAACCAGTCTTGCTTTGTAGGCTGCAATGCTTCCATCAACTCCAAGCTTTCTCTTAAAGATCCATTTGCAACCTATGGGTTTGATCCCATCAGGCAAATCTACCAAGGTCCAAACTTGGTTGGAGTTCATGGAATCCATTTCGGATTTCATGGCTTCTATCCACTGTTCAGAGTCAGAATCTGAAAGTGCCTCCTCATATGTTAAAGGATCATTATCCTTTTGAGAGATTTCATGGAAGAATCCATACCATCTCTCCGGCTGTCTAGGAGTGCGTTCAGAACGCCTTAGAGGAGGATTTACGTGTGTATCGAAATTCGTGATTGGTTGTAGTTGATCAGAAGGAGACGTTTCTTCAGTAGGAGGCGTGGGCTCACTTTGTACTTCCTCTAATTCTATGATCTTGCCTTACTTTTCTTTAAGGAACGGATCCTCAAGAAAAGTGGCATTTCTGAAAACAAACACCTTTTGCTCAGATTGATCATAGAAGTAATATCCTATGGATTCCTTAGGATAACCTACAAAGTAGCATAAGTTAGAACGAGATTCTAACTTATCTCCCACTGTCCTCTTCACGTAAGCAGGACAACCCCAAATTCTTAAGTAAGAATAACTAGGGATTTTACCATGCCACATTTCATAGGGCGTTTTAGGGACTGACTTAGAGGGAACTAGATTCAAAATCTTTGCTGCACTTTCTAGGGCATAACCCTAGAAAGAAGGAGGTAAGTCAGTGAAACTCATCATGGAACGAACCATATCAAGTAGGGTTCGATTCCTTCTCTCAGAAACTCCATTAAGCTGAGGAGTTCCCGGAGGAGTCCACTGAGAGATAATCCCGTTATCTTTGAGATGATTAAGGAATTCTTCACTAAGATATTCTCCTCCTCGATCAGATCGAAGTGCTTTGATCTTGTGACCAGTTTGGTTCTCAACCTCCTTTTGAAATTCTAAGAATTTCTCAAAAGCTTCAGATTTATACTTCATTAAGTATACATAACCATACCGACTAAAGTCATCAGTAAAGATTATGAAATACTGATGATTGTTTCTAGTGCTTACACTAAGCGGTCCACAAACATCAGTATGGATCAAATCCAAAACCTTAGTGGCACGTTCCACAGTTCCTTTAAAATGAACTTTGGACATTTTTCCTTTGAGACAAGATTTGCAAGAAGTTAACTCTTTAAGATCATTTTCAGAGAATGATCCTAAAGTGTTTATCTTGCTAATTCTGTTCTTGGAAATGTGTCCTAATCTAGCGTGCCATAAGGGAGCTGAAACTTTGTCATCTCTCTTACGTTTAGTTTCTCGTTGTATATTCATAATATTGATATTCTGAGTTAGATAAAGTCCATTACGTAGAGTACCGATGTGAACGGAAGAGTTGTTCCGTTTGATAAAGTATTTACCATTCTTAATATAAGTTTCATAACCTTCACAATCTAATATTGGAACTGAAATTATATTACGAATAATGCTCGGTACATAAAGGACTTTATTTAAGACTAACTCAAAACTACCTAAATCTAATCTAATTGTGCCTAAAGCTCGAGCTTCAACATTTGAGCCATCACCGATCTTCAAGACACATTCTCCTTCTTTGAGTTGTTGGACTTCACTTAGCATCTGTACATCATTACAGATATGAGTTCCACAACCGGCATCGAGTACCCAAGAACTAGAATTAATAGAAAGATTTATTTCAACGAGAAAGATACCTTTCTTCAGAGTAGCCTTGTACTCTGGGCAGTTTCTCCTCTAATGCCCGCTTTGCCACAATGGAAGCAAACATCCTCTTTCTGATCATGCTTCTTCTTTTGGGCCTTCCCCTTCGAAACGCCACCAGTGGGCCTAAGGGGTTTCTTCTTCTTCTTTTGGGCTTTCTTGCCCTTACCTTTAAAAGGCCCAGAAGAGGAAGATGGAGCATTCACCATCAAAACCTTATTGTCCTTCTTGATCGTGCTTTCAGCAGTCACAAGCTGACTAATCAGCTCAGCTACAGTAGCACCAGCATGATTCATATTGAAGTTAAGGACAAATGGGTTGAATGATGGTGGGAGCGAAGCTAGCAACAAATCCACTGAAAGCTCATCTTTCAGTGGCATGTCTATGGAAGCAAGTTTCTCAGTAAGGGCGAGAAACTTGAGTCCATATTCATGGACACTTGAACCTTCCCTCATTCTCAAGTGGAACAATTCCTTTGAAGTGTTATACCTTGTAACACGTTCATGAGGGCGGTAAAGTTTCTCTAAGTGGTCGTAAATCTCCCAAGCGAATTCCATGGCCTCATGTTGCCTTTGCAAGTCCGGAGACATGTTAGCCAACATAAGGCAACGGGCTTGGAGATTATCATCCTTCCACTTCTGAATCGCGTCCCGCTCGGCCAGAGTGGGAGCCTCCCCTTCGGGACTAGGCTCCCCTTCGAAGAGAACATAAGTTTTCTTCTCAGAATCTAAAATGATTTTTAGATTCCTCAGCCAATCAGAGTAGTTGGGACCAGTCAACTTGTTTGACTCGAGGATCGATACAAGAGGGTTTTTGGTTGCCATTTCAAAACACGTAGAGAATCACAGAATCTACGACCTAAATGGTAAAACAGAGAACTAGTGAGCATGCTGAATTATAACGATATACAAAAGATAAGGTCTTTAATCTATTGTAGCTCCCACTGTTTTTCAAAGATCTAGAATTCCCAAAGATCTAAGAGGAACACCTTTCCCAAAGGGTACTAAGATCCTAGGCATTTTACCTCGAACCCACGACTCGCGGACATTCTAAGTAAAACCTTAGGTAGGTACAACTTACCAATTCTAACACCTTTAGAACTCTTAGTAATTGTTTTTGCATCACCTATCTTTCAATATGGACCCACGACTCGTGCGACATCCATATTTACTTAGGTGTTAAGCTAGACCCATCAATCATAAGATCATGACCAAAACTTAGTTCGAACGACCCACGACTCGCGGACATCGCCCTTGCTAAAATTGATTACGAAATATTGATCATTTAAAATGATCAATTAGGTAACTAAGAACTAATAAGCTCCACTAGCTATCCCACGACTCGCGGACAATAACTAGCTTAACTTACTAAACTTAAAACCTATTGATGGAATGCTAGGAATTTAATTCAAACTTTGCATCTCGAATTAAATACCTATTTGTCCGAAATTAGCTTAATATTTAATGAGAATTTTCGAATCAACCGGAGAGTTATCCGGTTCGACCTCACCAACATATATGTTATCCAATTTCATTAGTCTTGATTAATGCAAGTACACTTAAATGCATTTCAAACAAGCACATAAACAGATACCATGTCCTAGCATGATACTAACATGTAATGATCATGGGTTCTACCTATCTTATGCGTGATATGTGGGAGCCACTCCACAATCACAAGTTCTAACATACATGCCACATAAACAGTTTAAATCACATAAGGGAAAGCGGTAACAAAATACAAGCCCTATATCTATTACATTTTACAATTGAGATTCCCCTCCCTAACATTTTGAGGGTTCTTCACTTATGGCCTCCTTGTTACTTGAATGTGGTCCATCTTACTCCATGGGTGCATTGTCTCCAAAATGAAAATAAAACCTCAGCACCTATCTCTACTCTCAAATTACAATAAAAAGAAAAAGACATAAAGTAATAAGGCTCAATCTTCATATTGGCCTTAGACAATTACACGGGGCATACCCCGGCCTCAAAACAGTAATATGGAAAGCCACATAATAAATCACATAACAGTACGCACATAAGTAAGACTCCAACCTCAATTGAAAAACGCAACTATAGGGCTCCAACCCCAATTTAAACCATCCATGTGCATAAATTAAAACCATACATAAGTCTAAACCCATGATCATCTAACATGCTTTTGCGAGAATTTAAATTTAACAAATAAATTAAAATTCTCGTTTCAAGTCCTAATGACTTAAAACACGACTTGATGCGAGTCTTATTTATAAAAGTTTTCAATAAATCCGAATTTACTAAAACCAATAAAATTCCAATTAATTTTTGAAAATTAATAATTTTATCAAAGATGTATTTTCCCAAAATATAAACCGTTTCTATTTCTCAAAAATCCCAATTTTAAGTTTTATTCAAAAATTAAAATAAATATTCAAAAATAAAATTTTAAAATTAAAATAAAAATTGGGATTGGATTGCACGAAATACGAAAACACGGATTACGAAAAACGGGGCCCATGCACGAAAAGGGCTGCACGTCATAGGCGTGCGCGCGGGGCGGCCTCGCGCTGTGTGCGCGTTGGGCGTGCACGCCGCACGCCAATGCGGGCGGCCCTTCTCGGCAGTAAGGTGGGCGGCTGGGCGGTCTGTCCCGGCCAGCCCTGGGCGGTTACGGGCGGGCGAGCCGGGAGGCTCCCGCACAGATGTGCGGGAGGTGCTAGGCGGCTGCCCTGCGCACGTCTAGGCCAGGCGGGCGGTGGTGCGCGAAGCCCGCGCACGCGACGCCTTCGCGCGCGGGGTTTCGCGTGTTCGTAATCCAGGGTTTTCGTTTCGTGTTTTCGTTCAAAAGCAAAACCAATCCAAGAAATCCAAAAACAGTTTATACAGTTTCAAATCTAAAATAGTTTTCAAAAATTAAATTTTGCAAAAACCAATTTTCAGAAACTTTCAGGAAAAAATTACAGTTTCGTAATTCAGGCTTTCTAAAACAATTACAAATACTCAATCGCATCAAGCTCAAGAATTTCTACCAAATTCATAATAAATGAGACGAATCAGAAACACGATTAACGAGGTGGCTCTGATACCACTTGTTGGAAAACACGAATCAGAAAGCAGCGGAAATTTAAAAAATTTCCAACAAAAGGACCTTGGACTCGCAATCGTGTTACCAAATTCGTACAGATAAGAAATTTACTTTTCTTTTATTCTTTCTTGAAGCGTTTCAAGCCACCCAAGAACGCTCTTCTCGCGGCTTGATCCCCTCTCCTTGGTAAAGCTCGAATCTTTAAACTTCTAACTTGAAGCTCTCTAGAGATAGTCCACCAACTTGATCACAATCTAACTAGTAAGGATGCTAGTTCTCTAGTTAGTGTTTAGGCTTAACCTAGGGTTTCGTTTATCTTGGAGAAAGGATGGTGTTCAACACATGAACCAAAAGAATTGCCAATTAGCTGTAAGGGGAGCTCGAGCTCCCCTATTTATAATAAGGGAGTGGCCGAAAATCCCTAGTCCTTATGGGCTAAGGATTTTGGTCCATCTCTCCTATTACTTGATCATCAAGTAATTTTGACTTTGACTTTGAATTTTGATCATCAAGAGAGCTAAAATATCCAAACTATTTTTGGATAATTTTATACTTTATTTATTTAAAATAAATAACTTATTTTATCTAATTAATTAATTCGTAATTAATCAACTAGATTATTTTTCTCCAAAATAAGACTTTCTTTTTAATTCAAAATTAAACCAAAGTCTATTAAATAATT